>CM031233.1:345369786-346755603 GCA_018340775.1 Taxus wallichiana var. yunnanensis
AAAAATAAATCCGTCCCGCCACCTGGGACAAACAGCGCTTGATCCGGTCTGTCTATCACAATTAAAACCCTCTTCATCACACCCACCTTCCATATTGGGACCTCATCCCTCCACCTTACATTAATATATCATACCTCCTTTGTTTTTCGCAAAACGACTCACGCCTTTTACACCTATACTGAGAGATCAAAGGATATCACAAACATCGTTACCCCGCGTATCCGGTCCACCTATCAACCCTAAACCAATCCCATCGTCAAAGGATTTATTTTCTCATTACTCCCTTTCTCCATGTTTGTTTCCCGCTACCATGCCATCTCGGGTAGCCTCATCATCTAACAATTGGTGACGTAACTTCTGTGTCCAAGAAACCACGTTTAGTGAAAAACATGTGTCAGCACCCCTCGACTAAACCACCACCCATACGAACTAAACACGCCCAAACATTACCACAACCCACACAATCAATGCCCTCATCTTCTTCTGATTTTGACCCACTCAAAGGATCCTATGCCAAAATCCTTGCTATGTTGGTGGAGAATGCGACCATCTCCCTACCCCCACTTAGACCTTACGACCCGTCTAAGCCCCGACCTGTGGATTATGATGAGTCTAAAATCTGCGCCTATCACCGCACACCTGGACATGATGTAGAAGGATGCAAAGCTCTAAAAACCATCCTTCGCCAGTCACCTCTTCCGGATCGAAAGATTAAGAAAGACAACTTACGAAGGGAGAGACCTCTAGCGCCAATTCCCTCTACTATACCATCTGTCCCCGCCTCACCAAGATCGATCATTATTACAACCCCACCGCTTGAAGACCATGAATTATCCCAACCATCTTCTTCATCTCAGGTCTACGAGATTAATATGATTAGTGTCGCTACTCGAGGACAGAAAAACAATGGGAAAGCGAAAGAAAACACACCTACGACATCTCTTTCTCCTTCAACCATCCCGATTACACCACCACCTAAAGTGGTTATTCGCGGACCCGCCTATCCCGTCTCTAATGGAGTTGCCCACCGAACCATGATCAAACAGCTTCATCAATCGCCCGTAAAAATGACACTATATGATCTCATTCAGACTTCTGAATCTCATCGACAAGCTCTCGTTGAGATCCTTCAAGGGATAGAGGTTTTTCCCAATGAAACCCTGCCCGTGGCCTCCATTCTAACACCCAATCACGTTTCCTCTCTCACCAAACAATCCATCTCCCCCACCACTTCTGTCTCAAAACAACAAGCCGCTGCAGTTAGTTTCTCGGAAGATGAAATTATCGACTTTGGTATAGAAGACCCTGACCCTGCCCTTTTCATTTCCGCTTACGTCCGGGACATTCGAGTACGTCGGGTTATGATTGACGGGGGCGCTAGCTTAAACATCATCTCTTCAAAAGCCTTCCAACAAATGAACATCCCTTCTAGTTGCATGTGTACCAGCATTAACCCCATCATGTTGCGGTCATTCAATGATCTTATTACTTCTACATTGGGCACCGTGATCCTCAACATTCGCGTAGGACCACGTACTTTACCCGAACTCTTCTATGTCCTTGAAGGAGAGTTCCAATATAATATATTGCTAGGTCGTCCTTGGATCCGGGCCATGGGATGCGTTCCCTCAACATTACATCGATGTATAAAATTTGAGTACGAGGGGAAGTCCTACACTGTAAAAGCTGATCCTCCCCCCTTCAAAACTTGCAATATGTTATACCGCCCAAACGATGTGCTTATACCAATTAAGACACCCATACATTCAACCCAACCATCCTCTTCCAATATACCTCAACCGTCCACCTCAACTGCACCTACAACTGATGAAACCACCGTCGCACAAACCACTTCTCTTCCCGCAGCTAACATCCCAACCTCAGGCCCCCTTAGTAGACATTTTCCATCGCCTACGATGGGGAGTATCGCCTATATAACGTTAGTTCTTTCCCTACCCCGCAGGAGTACGGACAATTACATGCACACCCCACCTACGACCGTCACATGGGGGAGATAATCTCTTACGGACCACCCCATTGTCGCACTAACCTAACATATGGGGGTGTTGACGCATCCTCCATTACCCCTGAACCTCCTCTTGGTGTGGTTCCCTTCCAATCCGATTTTCAATACTTGACAAATCGTCGTTTCGCCCTCACCTTCTTGACTCGCTGTGCGTGGAAAGGCTTTGGTTTTGGCCTTTACGAACAAGGCCGACATACTCTCATTCCCATCACCACACGCAAACATAATGATCGCAGTGGTCTTGGTTTTTCCGAAACACCTACGCAGGAGACACCTCCTGTCAGCTGTATCCTGGAAGAAGAGGACGTCGCCCCTACCGAACCATCATCACCCACTTTGCCATCATCTCCCACAGAATCGATGGACCCTGAATCTATCCCTCCTAACTTTTTTTTTTCATAAATGCCATCTTCATAGGTCCTCTCACTTATCAACGCGATAATGAGGACCCATCTTCTCTTCCCCTTCTGTATCCAGACATGATCGAAGAGGATTCGCCTTTGATTAATGTTGTTGAATGCCAGGATGACGACTCCATCCTCACTTACCTAGGCGCGGATGATTCTTATATTCAACGTGCCTTACCATCTGAAACTCAAACCATGCTGAACGAATCTACTATAGAAATCAACATCCACACGGAGGAAGATCCTCACATAGTGAAGATCGGACAATCACTTGACACATCAGAACAAGCCGCCTTTACCACCTTTCTCCGTGCTCGCAACCAAGCTTTCGCATGGTCTTACGCTGACATGCCAGGAATTGATCCTACCATTGCCGTCCATAACATCACTCTAAACCCCGATTCCAAACCAGTCAAGCAGAAATTGAGAAAAATGCATCCACGCATTGCTCTCTTGGTCAAAGAGGAGCTCCAACGACTCCTTTCTGTTTCCTTCATTCTGCCTATTGACTATCCTCAATGGATTTCTAACATCGTACCTGTCACGAAAGCGACGGGGGGACTTCGGATATGCACGGATTTCCGGGATCTTAACCTCGCTTGCCCTAAGGATGACTTCCCCCTCCCAAGTATTGATCAACTTGTTGATCTCACTGCGGGTCATGAAATGCTTTCTCTCATGGATGGCTTTTCAGGTTACAACCAAATTTTGGTTGCCCCTGCCGATCAACACAAAACTGCCTTCATAACTCCTTGGGGAACTTTCTGTTACCGTGTAATGCCGTTTGGCCTTAAGAATGCTGGTGCGACCTATCAGCGGGCTATGACCTACATCTTCCATGACATTATGCACACTATCCTCGAAGATTACGTCGATGATCTTCTTGGCAAGTCTAAACATCGCAGTGAACATCTCGATGTTTTAACCATTATTTTTGATCGCCTGTTACAATATCGCCGTCTAAAGTCTCCAACCAAAGAAATGTGTCTTTTGGTGTCCTTTCGGGAAACTTAAAGGCTTTATCGTCTCTTTACGTGGCATTGAGGTCGATCCATCTAAAGTAAAAGCTATCCTAGAAATGCCCCCACCCAAAAACCTTAAACAATTGCGTAGTTTGCAGGGTAAACTTCAATCCATCCGGCGTTTCATCTCCCAACTCTCGGATCGATGTCACCCTTTTCATCACCTTAAAAAAGGACGTTGCCTTTCAATGGAATGAGGAGTGTCACCAATCCTTCGAAGCTCTCAAACATATCTCTTGCGACCACCGTGCTTATCCCACCCCTGTGACGACCGTCCTTTCTACCTTTATCTTTCCGCCACTGACCATGCTATAGGAGCTATGTCTGCCCATCGAGACCGCACGCCGAGAGCGGGCCGCTTACTATATAAGTCGTACCCTCGTCGATTACGAGACTAGGTATACACATGTAGAAAAATTGTGCCTTGCCCTATCATTTGTCGCCACCAAACTCCGACATTACCTCCTGAACCACAAAACTTTCGTCATCACCAACACAGACCCCATTCATTATATGTACGCCAAACCACACCTAAACCAACGCATCGCTCGATGGCTCATGCTCCTCGCCGACCTCGACCTTGAGTTTATACAACAGAAATCAATCAAAGGACAAACTCTTGCAGATCAACTTGCGGAGGCCCCTCTACCTGGGGAACAATTTACCAATTTTACCTTCCCCGACGAACTCATCGCCACTCTTTCGCTCGGAGAAGTGTCGTATCAAATGACCCTCTTCTTCGATGGATCTAAGTGCCAGCGCGGCGGAGGAGCCGGCATTGTTCTCATCCCTCTTGACGCTGAACCTATGCCTCTTTCATTCCGACTTGATTTCCCTTGCACTAATAATACAGCGGAATACGAGGCCCTTGTTCTAGGTCTCCAAGTTGCGTTACACTTAGGTATCAAATCTATCAACATTTTTGGCGACTCTCAATTGGTAGTCAATCAAGTTACGGGCATCTACCAATGTAAAAACGAGGAACTTCAGAAGTACAAACACCATGTGGATTCACTTCTAGCTTTATTTACCCACTATTCTATACAAACCATTCCCCGCTCCACTAACAAATTTGCGGATACTATGGCTTGCTTAGCCTCGCAAATTCCCGCCGCGCCAACTGACTCTGAATTATTCGTTGTGGTCCAGCAACTTTTTGCACCATCCTATTCAACCCCGGTAGTTTGCATGATAAATACTGTGTCTACTAATTCGCAGGATACCTGGTACCACCAATTTCACGACTACCTTACGATCTCGGTTCTCCCACCTGACCTTACTAGTAACGGAAAACGTGCTTTTCTTAAAAGTGTTTCGCGTTATGTTGTCATGGGAGGACTCCTCTATAAACGTGGCTTTGATGGCATCCTCCTTCATTTTGTCTAAACGGCGCAGAGTCACCTATACCATCCAACAAGTACACGATGGGATTTGTGGTGGACATTTTAGTGGCCTTGCCGTGGCTAAACGAATCCTTCGCCTAGGTTATTATTGGCCTACTCTCAATAACGACTGCTACGAATATGTTAAGCACTGTGTCATGTGTCAACAACATGCCAATCTTCAACATACTCCTAGCCACCCGCTACAGGTCGCACGAGATCTTTGGCCTTTCTCACAATGGGGTTTAGACCTTATTGGTGAGATTCACCCGACCTCTTCACAACGTCACCGTTGGATAATCACAGCGACCGAATATTACACAAAATGGGTGGAGGCCGTTCCACTCATTTCAATCAAAAAAGAAAAAATTGTCGAATTCATTAACCATCACATTATCTGTCGTTTTGGTATTCCTCATCGCCTAATAACAGATAATGGTAAATCTTTCAAAAATAAGTTGTTACAAGACCTTTGTGACAACTTTGGTATCAAACTTAGCTTCTCATCGCCTTACTATCCGCAGGCCAATGGTCAGGCTGAATCTTCTAATAAAACTCTAACCAAAATCCTCATGAAAGTCGTCAATGAATCTGGAAGAAATTGGCACGATCACATTCCCTTTGCCCTTTGGGCTTATCGTACTAGCATTCGTACCTCCACTAATGCCACACCTTTTTCATTGGTATATGGTACCGAGGCTGTTTTGCCTCTCGAAATACAAATACCCTCCCTTAGAATATCTCTTCAAGATATTCTCACCAACGATGATTTCCGCCAAGAGCGGTTAGCCCAATTAGAGCTTCTTGACGAACGACGTCTTACAGCTCTCGATCACCTCCAAATCTATCAAAAACGCATCAAGCGTGCTTATGATAAGCGACTTCATGAGCGTACATTTAAGGTTGGTGATCTTGTCCTCAAAGAGAATCAACATGTAACCAAACTAGAAAAGAGCAAACGTGGAAAATTTGCTCCCAATTGGATTGGGCCTTATATAATCACTCACACCTATGGATCAGGCACTTATCGTTTAGCTTCGCTTAATGGTAAACTCCGAGCTCGAACCCTTAATGCCTTGCATCTTCGACCATTCTACTTGTTGAATCTAGTGTTATATCACTCCTTATCTACCTCTTTTGCGTCGTCCCTTGAGCTCATTTACGCTACATACACTTTGTTTTCTATATCTCGAATAAAATCAAAATCACTTCGCACCTCCCTTGATAATGCCTTCCCTTTTTTTTAGTCTAGTCCATGACTTTAAAGTATTAAAATAAGCCGTATTCTTATGGGATTTTCTTGAGTCAAACTTCCTACTAAACTAGATGCTTCACGCCAAAAGAACATCTAGTTATCTAAAATTAAATATAGATTGCTCCCTCGAAGGACAAATTTATATGCCAAACTATTCACGCTTACTATAAATAGTTTGCTCCCTGAAGGACACTATGCTATACTAAAATCATCTCAAGCTACTATAAATAGACTGCTCCCCCGAAGGACAGCTATACACAGTCAGCCTTTATCCGAAGCTTCTCGCATTGATCAGCTTCGTGAAGACCTCAAGAATAATACAATCAATATCCCTTGTAGACTTCCCGCATCGATCAGTCTATATTCAGTAAAATAAAAGCCTCATTCAAAAAGAACTTTTTGGGTCATGGACTTGTCTATTTAGGGTAGGTTCTCTTTCGTCAGAACACTCACTTTGTAATAAATTCTCTGTACCTCAGCTATATCATCCACATCACCTCACCATTTGTTCAACTCAAGGGACGTAACGTACACCTGATATATTGTGATCATACAACTCTTTTCAACTATGGACTTCTCGTCTATACACGGCACTTAGGGCTTCAGGCTCGTTCTACGTTGTGTGGTTTGTTTAGCTCTTTTCGCCTACGGAGCACTCTTTCCGCTTTGCCTCGCATCTAGAATTGTGTGTTGATCTTAATCAGGACACTATTCCCTACTACTTGGGTATGCTAACCTTTGCTTTACCTATACCTACACCAACAATATTATCCTACCAGCACCAACAACATTACCCTACCAACATCAAATTTCTTTACCAAACGACAAATTGCCTAAACCATACCAAATTGCCTAAATTCACCCCTCCCTGATCCTAAGGGAGAACTACATCGGTCTGAGGCCCTTCCTTGCTTTGTGCAATGGGCTATGTAGGCAGCACTTCGGAGACATGGGGTCTCCCAAGGTTAGCTCGACCATCCCCTACCATAACCTATCTTGTGTGGTGAATATAAATATTTTTGTGTATTTTTATTTTAATCACATTTCTCTTTATCCTTTTTTGAAACACCGAAAATCAAAACACCGACAATCTTATTATTATCATAACTCAAATCAACATACATATTCAGTTTTATTTAGATGTTAAACAAATACATCTTCTTTATCATCGACACGCAGGTCGGCATCCTTATTTATTCTCATACCTCGCTAACATATACTCAGACCATCACAACTCATCCCGAACTAGGTGATGATCGTGATCGTCGACCCTCTCGCCAGGACCTCTCGTCCTCAAAGGTACCACGGCTATTACTGTACCGCCACCGATCTGCCAATCTCTCCTGTAACATATGAATACGCCCTCTCGCATGGAGGACTTCAGCCTCTAGTCTCGCCGCCCGTGACTCCGCAACCACTACCAATCCTCTTGTCTCATTCACCTGCGTTTGGAGCTGCTGAACCAAACGCTGCAGACGATCCCTTTCTGCTGTAATCACCGCTATGTCAGGCCGCTCACGTACACCTCGCAGTTCTGCTACCCACCATAATCTATAGGCCTCTGTCATTCCTGCATCCATTACCCTGCGATCGGCTGCTATCTCCTCAGGCCCTTCTGGAGGTGTTGGCCGGGGTGGTGAGAATGCTGCCTCGGCATCGATCCTCATATATGGTCTATAAGCCTGTGGTATGTCCTGCACAAATCCAAATTGTCGCCGCACGCGATCTATAGGAATCCTCTCATATTCACCTGGCCTGTGCCCCGCGATCCACCTCAATCGCTCTACACCTCTCAACTCCTCAGCTATGATTTCGGTTACCATATAGTTCCCGTAGGGCCTCCAACAGATATCCGCAACTGTCACTCTCTCCCATACCTGCCTGTAATACTCAATGTCACCCGGCACGGCCTGAGATCTTGCCTCTTGTTCTGTCTGGACCCATCGTCGGAATCCCAACCTCTGTACTCCGGTCTCTCCTGCCTGTATAGATCGGCCTATTGGTCGCACACAAACAATGTGCTCATAGGCCCAACAGTGTAATAAGTATGAGCAATCCAACGTTGTCCTGTGACTTCGCCTACAAGCCCATAAACCCCTGTATAGCTCCGCCAAATATACAGTGCCTAGGTAAAACGTAACGCTAGCTTTTTATCATCTCCCCGGATAACACACATCAATGCCTTTGGAAATTTTCCCCTTCCGCCTCGGTAATGCATAATACCCTCTCGCTATCATTAATATCACTGCTAACCTTGTCTCCTCGGGGTGTTGCATACATTACCCCATATGTAAACGATAAACCTCTGTTGTGTCAAATCTCGTGCGATGGACCAAATATCATGTTGTTATCGCTCCGTGCCGCTGCTAGGTAGTGCTCGATATCTTGGCTCTCTGTAATAGGAGTCTCAAAATCCAAACACATCTTCCAATGTTCTTGTCATCTCACCTGTTGGCAGATAGAAGGTATTTGTCTCAGGATTCCATCTCTCAATCAGCACCTGTAACATACCATGGTTACGTGCGATTCGTGAATAATAACGGATTCCACTTAACCCCAAATGATTTATCAATGTCCATTCCGCTGGTGTTACATCCGCTCGGATTCGCGACAACAGCGCTGGCACACTATCATTCATCCTCAACCCTGTCTCTGCCTGCATACACCAAAACAACAAACAACCATTCAGCCCGTTAGGGTCTTTTTCAAACATTCTGGAAATTTCTCCGAATCGGCAGAATTTGCGGTTATACGTAATGAGATATCGGTTGCGTAACCGCTACCGGTTCTCCCTAACCGCTACCGGTCACTGTCAATTTTATACACCTTCCTTAAAAACAACCACCTACGACAATAATTTGCTCATTTCCTCGTTTTTATACATATAAACATACCTGGAACCCCTGATTGCCTACCCTGTACCACTTAGCTCACCTGCAACCCTTGTTATCATGTTTTCTCTCTCATATCTACCCACCTACTCTCCCCCATCTTACTCACGAAACATACAGTAATCAAATCACAAACAAAAACAATACCTCTTGAGTTGCAGCAGCTTGAGGTGGCCCTTGTCTGCCCTCCTGTCCTTGCCTGCTGGATGCTTCTCCTCGTTCGGCCATGATCACCACCCTTTTCAACTTTGTCTTTCTGCCTTCTGAACCTCGGATCACAATTCACTTTCCTTGTCTCTTTCCTTCTTCTCACCCAAATCTCTCATGCAAATCCCTGTCTCAGTCGTCAAAAAGCGTCGCGTTCGCGTATTTAACCTCTTGCATGGCTCTAAAATTAAAACTTAAGTTGCCACCCTAGCTTTTCTATTTTTAGAAAAGCTCATACCTAAATAACCGGTATCGGTTATTTAACCGATATCGGTCTATGACTACCGATATCGGTTCCCTAACCGATATCGGTTACACACCTTCCTTTTTGAAACAGGTTTCTTTTCTTCATTTCTCCTCTAAATTTTTGTCGCGCCCGCCTCTTTGCCTGCATAAACAACAAAATTTACCACATTTGTTCATCCACCACACATAGCATTATAATTTCATTAAACATCATTTATACCAATACACAACCATCAACTACAAATATCAAAAAACTATCAATCTATACATCATTTGGATCCAACTCATCAGTTACATATATCACACTGTCACAAAACCACCAATTTATCACATAACCTGTCATTCATATATACGCACAAAAACATCAGCATCATCTATCTATCAACATGTCAATTAAACTCATCACACATTCTATATATTACCAAACCATTAACAAAATATTTCAACACATTTTAAACACAGCATGTGGATCAAAACATCATCTATATATATATACAAATTTTCAACAATACAATGTGCCCTACATCGGGGCCTCTGTGATCGCATAATATACCAAAGCCGGCACGCAGGCCGCAATACCTACCACAAATCTCGACTCGGCTCGCAGGCCGGTCTCTCATATCAAAAATATACTCGGCTCGCAGGCCGGTATCAAATGTACAACCCGTACTCGGCTCGCAGGCCGGTATATAATAAATAAATAAATCAAAACAATGAATAAATGTAGGCACGCAGGCCTCTATCAATACAACCGGTTCGCAGACCGGTGCCCGTGTCCCTATACAAAACCACGTCGGGGATCTATCAGCTCTCCCCACCGCCCTCGGCACCTCTCCCCGCTGGTCCCTGTGGCGCCTCTCGCCTCCTGCCTGTCACAGACACGCCAGCTGTGGCTGCCCCTCCCTGAGATCTCTGGCTGTGCGAGGTCTCTGCTCTATGCGCTGCATATGCCTGATACTCGACTCCGGTACTATCAAGAATATCCTGATAATAACGGGCCTCTGCTCTAACCTCCATATAGCGATCTCGCGCCACTGAAGGAACTGGGGCTGGTCCCCTGGCACCTAACACCACTATCCCTCGAGCACGTACTGCACTCAGTGGGTGTGGCGCGGTGTGAGGTGCTTTGCTGTGCTCGTACTGCACACTGTGGCCGTGGTGGTATCTGGGCTCTGCGTGTGTGTGCTACGCTGCATAAACTGCCGTACTGCAATGCACTCGCACTGTGGCCGTGGCTTCTTTGGTGGTGGTCTGCCCGTGCTCACATTTCAGAGCTCAGGCTAATTGCCCTGTAAAACCCCTATCTGTGCCTGTGCAGCAGCCAACTGTCCCTGTAATAGCTGCACCTGCCCCCGGAGCTGATCTCTCTCTGCAGTCACACGCAAGTGCAGTTCTGTGCAGGCGGGCAATGTGCTACCCTCGCCGCTCTCTCTGTCCAACCCACTGGACCACGTATGTCTGCACAGTCCGCATCATCCACACCCTCACCTGCTGGTCTCTCCGCTACCCAGTCTGGATCCCAAGGCTGTGGTGCTGGCAGTGGGGCCTCTACATCATCCCTCCTGTACTGAGGGAAGGGAGGTGGCTCGTCCTGTGGCAGCCCCATCTCGCTGCGTGCCTCTCTAAGGGTATCCGCTCGACTCTCCGGCCTCGATCCTGCTATCCAGAATGTATACTGGATCAGGCGCAGCTGTATGCGGGCTCCTCTGCCAGGCTGGTGACCTCTGTAGGGTCTCCATATAATGTCTACTGCGGTAAGGCCCTCTAGCATATGTCTATAGTAGGCCACATCCCGACCTGCAACAACTGCTCGTGGCTGGCCCACAACCCCCAACCACCTCTGAAAGCCATATCGGTATACGATCTGTGGCCCTGGCTGCTGGGGTAGCCCTACTGGCCTGATGCATACGATGTGCTCGTATGCCCAACAGTGCAACAAAAAGGTCGAACAAATACCAAATCGCCTCCTCCGGCGATAGCCCCATAACTCCCTGTATAATTGCACCAGATATACTGGTGCCCATGCAAAACAGGTGTGCTCCTCCACCATCTCCAGTAGCACCCCCATCAATGCCCGTGGGAAGCGACCTCCCTCTGAATCCGGGAGGGCGAAGCAGGTGACCCCTATCATCATCAACACGGCAAGCCGTGTCTCATGTCTGTGTGCGCGGTACATGTCCCCATATCCAATGCTCGCGCTATGATATGTAAGAAGCACGGCTGCATCCCCAAAAACCTGCAGATGCTATCCATGGCAGTCTCTGAATCCACCTGGAAAACGGCCTCTCCCTCGATCGGTAGCCGCAGGATGCGATACACATCCTCTAATGTGACGGTCATCTCCCCGGTCGGCAGATGGAACACATTGGCCGCCGGATCCCATCTCTCGATGAGGGCGACCATCAGGCTGTGATCTCTGTCGATCGCTCTGTACCTCGGACCCGCCAAGCCCCACCTCGCGCATGATGGCCCAATGCGCCGCAGATATGTGTGGCCTCATCCGACTCAATAGTGGAGGCATCCTATCACGCATCGTCAACTGCTGACGTGCCTGCAAAATCAACCCACATTCTTAGACCCACTCGTTCTAATAACATCTACTTTACCATCTACCCCCCTTTTTTTTGTAACACCCAAAATCTAACCCCACCCCAACACGCTACCTTACCCACCCGAAACCCAACCTAAAAAACCCTAAACCCCATCCTAAACCCAACCCATACCCCGACTCTCTACCTACCCAACCCAACTCAACCCAACCCCACACAACCCACCCCACCAAGCCACCCTACCCACCTTCAAACCCTATCAACCCAAAACCCTAAACCCCACCCATACCCCGGGTCTCTACCTACCCAACCCAACTCAACCCAACCCAACACAACCCACCCCACCAAGCCACCCTACCCACCTTCAAACCCTATCAACCCAAAACCCTAAACCCCACCCATACCCCGGGTCTCTACCTACCCAACCCAACTCAACCCAACCCAACACAACCCACCCCACCAAGTCACCCTATCCACCTTCCAACCTATCAACCCAACACCCTAAACCCCACCCATACCCCGACTCTCTACCTACCCAACCCAACACAACCCACCCCACCAAGTCACCCTATCCACCTTCAAACCAACACCATACACCCTAAAAACCACTCCCAACCCAACCCAACACCCCAACACCATACACCCTAAAAACCACTCTCAACCCCTCCCTCCCCCACCGATACCGGCCGATACGAGACCGATGCCGGTCCCCCCATTAAACCTCACCCTCTGTTTTTGCGACCGATGCCGGTCGCCTAGTGACCGACATCGGTCCCTGTTTACTGCCCGAGCCGAACCCGCGCGCGGCCCCCAAAACTCATTTTTTACCTATTTCTACCCATCTACCCATCCAAAAACCCTAAAATTTTACACACCTAGCCGCCTTAGCATATCTAACCTATCTACCCTCCCCTTTTCTCAAATTACCTCCATTTACCCATTATTTCCTACAAACTACCAATTCCTACCCAAATCCCAAAAACAACATAACTCAACCAAACCACCAAAATAAAGAGTTTAGAACCTACCGGTACGACAACACGTCGTCGTGGTGGGATGGGTGGTGGTGGTCCAGCTGGTCCAGCCCCTCCAGCTCCTCCTGCCTGTGCCATGGCTCCAATCCTGATCTGCTGGGTCCCCGGCCAATCACCTGCCGCCTCCTCAACTATTCGGGCCCACTATCAACTCTCTCCGCCAATCAAATAGCTCCACCTCACTCAATACCCCTCCAAATCAACTCTCCACGTCAGACAAGTCAATTTTGGATTACAAAACACAAAAGTGACAATGACAGGCCGTATATTTCTTTTTATAGGTTTTTCGACTTAAACCGATGTCGGTTTCCTTTTGCCCTAGGAAACCGGTATCGGTCCCTTAACCGATATCGGTCATGATGAATCGACGTCGGTTTGATACCCCTTTTACCCCATTCTTTGCCGTTCCTTACTCCTTGCCTCTTTTTCACCAATATCGCCTCTGTCCACCTTTGTTGCACAACATTTGTTCCTTGGTCCGGCCCGACCCAAGGCCTCGCCCTACCAATTGGCCCGACCCAAGGCCTCAACCTACCTATTTGGCCCGACCCAAGGCCTCAACCTACCTATTTGGCCCGACCCAAGGCCTCGCCCTACCAATTGGCCCGACCCAAGGCCTCAACCTACCTATTTGGCCCGACCCAAGGCCTCAACCTACCTATTTGGCCCGACCCAAGGCCTCGCCCTATCAATTGGCCCGACCCAAGGCCTCAACTTACCTATTTGGCCCGACCCAAGGCCTCAACCTACCTATTTGGCCCGACCCAAGGCCTCAACCTACCTATTTGGCCCGACCCAAGGCCTCGCCCTACCAATTGGCCCGACCCAAGGCCTCAACCTACCTATTTGGCCCGACCCAAGGCCTCGCCCTACCAATTGGCCCGACCCAAGGCCTCAACCTACCTATTTGGCCCGACCCAAGGCCTCGCCCTACCAATTGGCCCGACCCAAGGCCTCGCCCTACCAATTGGCCCGACCCAAGGCCTCAACCCACTTATTTGGGCTGACCCATGGCCACCACCCAACAACTTGGCCCGACCCAAGGCCGCATCACTTCCATACTATACCCACAATCAACGTTTTATTTTATCCATCCATCCTGTACCTTGTGTTCCATCGAGCTCACTTGTTCGTGTTTTAGCATGATTAGGGTCCTTGACTTGATCTGTCGACCAACTTTGCCTAGACCTAGACCGTGACGTTTATCTCAACCAAACCAACCATTTGGTACTGCCGAACATGCCTAAACGTTCCTGTACCTTACCTGTTATATACCCTGGAGCTACTTCCTATGCCTTGGATAACCAGGATTATATCACCCTTGTTTGGATAAACTATCGACCTTTGCCTATACATTGCTGGTTTGCTCGTCAAATCATGTACCCTAGTCGTACTATTGCATTTCAACATGCGTCTGCTTCCTTGGACCTACACCATCACCTTACCATCCTCTCTACCACATATACCCTTTATCAACCCTATCCCTGATTTCCCGTTCACTCAATCTGTGATAGATTTGAGGGGGATTACCTATATCTTTAACATGAGAAACCACTTCATATTATTGTCCGCGCAGCTTTACAGAACAAGCTACACGACAATAAGGGGCTAATGTAGACACCAAATTCGTGTCTCACGACCCCTTGTGACCCGCATCCCATTTCGCAACCTAACCTCATTACCTAAACCTTTACACAATTATTTATTAATTACCTTGTAATTGATAAATCCACATCACCTTACCCACCACCTCACTTTGCCACCTCATCATGACCTAGCCCTAACCCTAAACTAACCTAATTAAGACCCATGACTTGGTCTAGACTCACATCCATAACTAATGCCTCCTTACTCGCACCCAAAGCCGACCTTCTAGCCACTTGACCAAGCCCGCAACTGATCTCTCGGGAGAAAAGCAGGGAAGGTGGGCTATTTTACTAAAAATAGCCTCCTTTTTCCTAACCGATGCCGGTTCCTACTCGACCGCCGTCGGTTACGCAACCGCCATCGGTTCCCTGTAAATGGGCTTCCCAAACCAAAACAACGGATCGGAATTTCATTTTGGAGATCAGTCGAAGGATTTTTAATCAAAGGAGAGTCCAAAGCGATCAGCAGAGTCCAGAACTTCACCTGACCAAGCAGAGACGAGTAAAGAAACCAGAAGAGTTGGCAGCAAAGGAGATCAACTGGCACCTTCATCAAATCCAGTAAGTTACATCTTGCATGTCCTCCATTATAACATTTCTTGTGCTTTTGGAATTGTAATCTTCCCAAATCCGTTCCTGAACCCATTATCTAACGTACCATTGCCTCTAACTATCATTCCTTAGCTTCTAACCATCCCATTTCTCAATACTATCCAAAAACCAGCCATTACAAACACCACAACCAGCCCAGAAGATCCTAGAACCAACCGGTATCGGTTATCAGTGACCGCCATCGGTTATAGGTAACCGGCATCGGTTCCTTTGATCAAAACCAAGAAAAACAGCCTTTTCCCTACCCAGTTCCACGAAACAATTTAATTGGTACTCTACAGTATTTTGTGTTAATTCATATTAGCAGGGGAACTGACCACCTTCGAAAGGAAGTTTCATACTTCCTGGGCCCAAGGCAGTTCCCTCATTTATTATCTAATCAAAATCTTGTGGTCTTGTGTTCTTATTTGCAGGTAGTCCTTCCAAGACAAAAAGGAGTTCTTCGCAGTCAGCCTGATCTTTCTCTACGGTATGCGCACATCATCTCGACATTCTACAGGTATTCCTCCTAACCCTAACCTTATCTGTTTCTATAAGGAACGAAGCATTTCCGAGTGAAACAAAAGGATGAACTTGTAAATGAATACTTCAGTATTTAGCTATTGAGTAAAATTTGGGTGGGTAATCGATAGTGTTAGCCTTAAGATTTCTAAACCTATAATGGAAACATTTTATTCTTATTTAAATTATCAGTCAACCAAGACCACTAAGTGAATTCCCATTCTTGGATTATTTCAATCTTTGAGGTATAAGGCTTGTAGTTTTGGATAAGTTGTATCGATTAATGTAAATGGTGAAATTGGCCATTATGGACCCATGCATTATGAAGAATCATGTTCGAATAAGCCTTGATCTTGCAAAGACTTCATACACACCATAATTGGTGGAAAGTGTTAAGTGGAGACATAGTCATCATGCAAGTATACTTGACTTAGAATATTTTGCTCCATGTTGAACGTTGACTAAGCATTGGGTATTATTTGATTTCACATGCAAATAGAGGAAGTATTTCTATTCTAAATCCCGCTAAATTTAGGGGATAACATTGGTGGCGGTGGGGTAGTTTTAAAATTGCCAACCATGCACTATGTTATTGAATGCACTTAGTGCGCATTTACTTCATTGGAAATGATGAAGCTTCTTGGAGAAGCTAACCACATTCTCACCATTCGATCATTCTTGTTTTTGGTTTGAGAAGTTAAGTGGAGATGGGGAAAACTACAATCAAACTCTATGAATTTTTAAGAAAGAACTCAAGCTCCAACTCCAGTATTTTGCATGCAAGTTTAAATCTGTTATGAGATCTTCGACTTGTGTTAAATACATATTTTGGGATTTTTTTGGGGATGTGAGTAGATTTAAGTTGCCATTTTTGGTAAGATCTTGTGAGATTATTTGCAGGAAGTGTTGCTTAAGCCTAGAATGTTTTGGGATAATTGATTGATAACGTTTTCTAGGCATGATAAATCTCTTTCCCTTTTCTTGCAGTTTATTCCATTGCACATTTATGTAAATGAAATTCTGGCAAGATATTTTGTGATGTTAAAATAAATTGGGATTTTGGGTTAACTTCATTCAATTAGTCATGTCGGGGTATGAAATATATTTTCCAGATAAAAATGTACATGTTGTAGCTGTACAGAACTTTCCTTGCAAACACACCATTGGATATGTGAATTTTTTATTTGTTTTCTCTAGCTGTAGCTATATTGAATTACCCCTGTGAAAGCTGCAGCGGTTATAAGATATCTTGCTACTCGGGTATTTGTAAATAATATATTATGTAGTACTGTGTTTGGGTAATATACATTTTACGGTTAATAAAATCCCTTGTTTGGGAAAAATTTCTTAAATTCTGACCCCGGGTATTATCGTTAATATTTGATAAACGTTTGGTGAGAAAAGAAACACCTAGTATTATACATTTTCTTGGTCAATAGAACCCTTGGTGTGGGAATATGTTGAATGTTTGATTATGTGTATTTTCGTTAATATTTGATAAATGGTTGGTGGGAAAATAAACGCCTGCATCGAAATACCATTTGGATCATGGCTATTGTCTTACTGTGTATTAAGTGTATTGAGATTAAAATAAAAATATAATGAATTGATTCCTCAATTCGGATACGAATGAGTTAGGAGTTGTTTTTCCTTAGCCTTGTTTCACATTTATGAGATTTTATGTCTCAGTAAATGTACCACGAGATATTTCTCTGTCAAAGAAAGGCAAGATGAAGGTAGAGGTACATGTCCACCAATCAGAAGATGATAGTAGTGTTGGGAAATGTGCTCTCGTAATTTTTAATTGGACTTAAAAATATATTTTTAGGTAGTAAGGGATAATGGTTATTACGCCCTCATTTGAAAGAGAAGGCATATGGACTTCTCAGGGATAATAGGATATTAAATAAATCATTGTTCTTCTATGATATCTTTCTTAGTTATGATTCATAAATAATCTTTTCAGATTCTTCTTCGTCAACACATCTTAACGAGATTCCATCAAAGGCTCTATGATAGAGCACCTATTCCAAGATGACATAATTTGCGGCTATAATATGAAACCATATTCTTTTCTACGATGTTGCCCCTTCTAGATATTTATGGTTCACTATGAATTGAATGATGTCAGTGTACCATGGACATGCTAAAATGGGAGGCTTGGTTTCAACAAAATACACACACTCATTAGGGAATTCCAAATTTACTAGATTGCCTCCATCTAACGGGTTTTCATCCAACCATCTGCAATGATTTTTATTTGACAAATTTCTGATTAACAAATGTTAACTCAAATTCTCCCATTAGAGTTATGAAGTGCCCCACTTTCTTAGATAAGTGCCCTTTTGTGAGGAATGTACAGGTGATTTATTTTAACAATAACCCTTATTTCTTGATTTATCATGTAATGTCTTAATTGATTTGTCCCAAAGACTATAGCAAGGCATTACTTCTTTTCTTGTGTGTAATGCATCTCATAATAAAGAAATTCCCGACTAATGAAATAGATTACACGTTCTCATTTATCATCTTCTTGAGTTAACATGTAGTCCAATGATACATCCGTAGCATGTGAATACATGATCAAGGGGTGATTGACCTAGGTAACATGAGTGTGGGAGGAGATAATAAGAATCATTTAACTAACTCAAATGCCTCATTACATTATTCTTTCCAATCAATGCAACAATAATTTTTCAAAAAATTGTTGATTAGGTAAATGGGAAAAGTCAAATTAGGGATAAACCTTTGGATTGCACCGAGTTGTCCAAGATATGATCGATGCATGACTCGTCGATGGCGAGTCATTTCAAAGACAACTAAGATTTTGGTTAGGTCTACATCAACCCCTTGTGAAGATATGATGTATCCCAAAAGATTACCTCTGTTATACCGAATACGCATTTTTATGGATTCAACATGATGTCATATTCATTTAAGCAAGAAAGGATGATACGAAGCACTTCTAGGTGATCGCGTAATTTTCTAGCCTTAGCCAAAAGGCCATCCACATAATATTCCACAATGTTATGTATAAGATCATGAAATATACAAGTCATCTCCCATAGGTACATGGAACCAAAGTGTTCTTAATCCCGAACAAAGCATGAAAGCATAACAAAGAGGGTTCCCAAGGAGTGATGAAAGTAGTTTTAGCCTAATACTCTTTAGAGATTTTTATTTGATTGTACTCCAAGAACCCATCCACGAGAGACAAAAATGAAAATTAGTTGTTACGCCGACAATAACATCGATGGATGGTTATGGGAAATCATCTTTGGGACAAGCCTTATTCATATCCTAAAAGTCTATGAAAATGCAAGTTTTTCCATTCTTCTCGAGAATGAGGATGATATTAGACACCCATTATGAGTAGTTAACTAGCTCGATGAACCCTACTTGTAGGAGTATCATCACTTCTTCCTTCACTATGAGGGCTACCTTTGGCTTCATAGGCCTTGCGTTTTTACTTAATTAGCTTAACATCTAGATTAGTGTCGAGGTTGTGAACTGCAATATGTAGTGTAATTTCCATCATTTCCTTGCATCTAAACATGAAATATTTTTTATGCTACTTGAGGATACAGGTATATATTTCAAACCTCCTCGTGGGTTAGAGAGGATCCCAGTTTCAATATTTTTGGTTCCTCCTCTGTCCCGATGAGGATCCTAATTTCAATATTTTTGGTTCCTCCTTCATCTTGATGTTTATATCAATTCTTCCCTTGATTAAGGAGGCATTTCCCTCCTCAAAATCAGGCAAGGTTGGAGGTAACTCTAAATCCCCCTCTTCTCCTACCTCCTAAATTTTGAGCTCCTTCCCTGGGGAAGATTCTATTAAGGGATTTCCAAAATAGGAAGAAGAATGTGATGAGTAAGATGTAAGTATGCAAAAGTGTTAAGATATCTGAGATTTTCTTTATCTTTGTCAACATGATCTAAGATGACAGACTCACTCTCATTTTCTATGTATGTCAACATCGGGGTTATCGGTGTTTTACAAACCAAAGGTTCAGATGAACCGAGACTCGTGAATATTGTATCCTCCAACTCACTGATTGGAGTGAATCAGGAAGCATAAGTTGCTATAGATTATGTGAGGAGGTTCTGTTCTCATGGAATTGCTTCAATCGATATAAAGTCAAACCCCTTTGTTAGATTTAGCATTGTTATTTTGTAGAGTTATAGATGCTTAGCTCTAGTCTCATATACCTCAAATATTTGATTTTTGACTAGTTATAAATCACCCAAAACCCTAATAATAATATCACCCATTATTTTGGCTACAATGAGACCAAGTATAAGGGATTTTTGTTCAGCCCCGCTATTTTTACACTCAAAGTTTAACTTGAAGGAAAAAGGTAGAATCCTTCCCTTAGGAGAGGTAAGGATCACACCTTCCCTGATGCCAAAATGAAATT
The DNA here is from genome assembly GCA_018340775.1 of Taxus wallichiana var. yunnanensis. Lineage (NCBI taxonomy): Eukaryota > Viridiplantae > Streptophyta > Pinopsida > Cupressales > Taxaceae > Taxus > Taxus wallichiana. The sequence continues at coordinate 345,389,986 of CM031233.1, forward strand.
TGGCTCCATGAAAATGGAGATTCTGATAGTTACTTGGAAAAATGGATGTTGGATCATCATTTGTATCTTCTTCCTTTACCTCAATTTCTTTAACTATACAAACTTCATATGCTAGAAGAGAGTTGAGTCCCATGGTATATATCATACCCGAATGGAAGGAGAATAAGTAAATCCTTTTCCAAGAGCTCAAAAATATTTTTGTGGTTCCTAATGACACTATCTCTATGATGAAGGATTTTTCCTTGATTGTGGAATGTGTTTGATCAAGCCCATGACTTCTAATTCTGTTGTAGAAACCAACTTTTCTTCTGGCATTGAGCTTGTAGGTTTATTTAACTTATTTGTAGGAAGCTCAAACTAAGAGTGGACCCTTTGCCTCTTATTTAAGTTAGCTAGATGTATGTCAAAGGGTTTTGGATCACCCTATGCCACAAAGACCTTCCCTAAATGTAGGAACCTAACTTCCTGAAACAAATGAAGGGAATCACCTTCATGTAATGAATCCAAGGATGACCAATGATCATATTATATTTGGTTTTCTGATCTATAATATAAAACTTTGTTAGAACCATATTAGGTTTGAGAGTGACTAGAAACACTATAGTCTCGATTGACGTCACTTTAAGGCTATCATAGCCTCTCAAAGCATATTTCACATTGAGTAGAAATTGGTCTCTCTGTAACATAACTTTTGAAGGAAAGATAAGGGGACTATTTTAATTGCTTCCCCATCATCAATTATCACATGTTTTGCATAGTTTTTGTAAATCAAGACTTGTAGAAACAAAGCCGCATCACCTCTATAAGCTATTTCAACATCCGTAGGCATCTTGTTGATGTCAAATATGAATCCAACATCTCTTTTCAAAGCTGCCCTATAGGATAGACATCAAATTCCATGTGATTTGTGTGTGCTTCTAGAGGATGGGTGATTTTAATAAAACTTCCAAAACATAGTTCTTCTAATAGATCCGTTCTGTGAGTAGGGGAATTCTTTAGCAGATCCAAGAAGGAAATATGATAGAAGGTCTCGCTTAGGTCACCTTTGATTAACTCATAAGCTCCTACTGGCATGTTTAGTGAATCATGAATGTCATCTGATATAGTTGGGTAAATAAGGATTGGATGTGAAGAATAATCTTTGGTTCTAGTGGAAATGTTAATATGAGGTTTAGTGTCCAACTCTACCAATCCCACAATTTTATTTTTGGCGACCATTTAAAGGAGGTGCCACTTGTGGGTTTGAAGAGGTTGAGGTTTCACGATCATTGGTTCCTATTATAATACATTTTTTTGAATTGTTGGGATCTATTCTACCATATTTTGGGTGTGTGGGGATAGGATCATTAAATATTCCAAGTGGTGTCTTTTTTGGGGATACTGGTCCCATGTAGGAGTTATGAGTTGGCATGGTTGGGTATGTTAAAAACATGTCAATGAAAAACTATATTTGATCCTCTGGTAAGCATTGTAGAAACTTATTAGAATCACATCATGTTCTTGCATCACACTTGCGAACCCTATGGAAACCACATAAAAATTGGGATCATAATCTCGAGGCATTTGTTTTGAACCTTGATGCGATCCAAAATTACAATTATTGTTCGGTTGTTGGTTATTATAGTTAACATTTTAACCCTTTTGTTTGTATTAGAATTGGTTGAGATACCTTCCTAGGTATTGGTTAAGGCCTTGGTTCTGTACTTGTGTTGGTTGTTGAGGTTGTTGTTGTTGTTGTTATCGCTAAGGACGGTTAAAATCTAGTGTTAACTAAGGGAGAGAAGTTATTGTTTCTCTGATTATTTCCATTTTTTTGTTATTAGTAGTATTTATATTGGGAGAACTAACAACATTAGGTTTCTTGGGCTGATTAGTAACACCATCAATTGTGACCCCATGGTTCTTATTAAGGACCTTTAGTCCTTGATTATTTCTCATGTTGTTGGAGTAACCAGGTTATTTTGGTTAGGAGTGACTAACCTTCCATTTTCTCCATAAGTCTTATGACCATTGTCAAAGACTACTTGATCAATCCAGAGAGCACCCTATAGCACCTCTTTATAGCTCCTTAATGAAACTTTTGGACTTCTTCCTTTGTTTCTCTATAGAGATTGGATAAGCAATTCACAAAGCTCTATATGATCCATATTAAGAGCACATGCAAAGGATTAGAGAAACTTTCACCACCTTTGAAAGAAGTGGGATGGGGACTCATTTTTATCTTGTTTGATATGAAGGATTTTTCATATTCTTGTTCTTAAAAGTTTGCTAAAATCAAAATCCTTGATAAATTCTAACATGAATTGTTAGAAGGTGTGTATTAAAGCCTCGGTATCCTATAGTACCAATTGAGAGAAATACCTTCGAGCATCTTAGGGAAATATTCATAACAACTGTGTGTCATGGGAGAAGCTCTCGAATGGCTGTTGTGTAAGCTTTGATGTGAGCATCAGTCGACTCCCCCTTTTAAATTCGAGAAGATTAGGTAAGGGTCTTGAGAGCATGACTATCTGGATGGATAAGTCTAGATGCATCCTTAAGATATTTAGAATAGGTCCCCATTGCGTACATTTCAACCATTAAAGATCCTTGGTGTGGAGGTGGAGGTGCATCGATTGCTGAAATGGTTCGGTGTAAACATTTTTTGGGTCATATGGCATCCCCTGTGGATGACCATAAGGACCTTGGTAAGTGTACATATCCCCTAAGGTGATTTAGAGTACATGTGTATGTAGGGGGGTTGACTACTTTGATATAGAGCTAAAGGTGCAAATCCAGGGAACGTTGCATTTCCGGCTAGTATGGAATTTGAGAATGCACTTCCCATTGGTGCTTGTTGTAGATATCCATATATGGTGTGAGCAGGCATAACCAATGTACCTATCCCGCTTAGCAAATCTCCAGTGGCTTGGAGCACCTATATAAACTAGAGGATTCTAAGTAGTAGGTACTTGTCCATAATTCTATGAATAGTGAGAAGTTTTTGCTTTCCCTCCATATGAAATTTGAGCATTTTGGGAAAGCTCTAACTCTTTGACTTTGTCAACTAACACCACCTGTTGATGAGATAATGTTTTTTTAGGCACTTTTTGTTGAACTTTTGGAGGTTTTTAAGGAGTGTGGTATCCTCCTATGAATTGTTCATTATCTGCCCCCTCATTGGCAATGTTTTTCATTATTGGAGGGTAGTGTTCTTTGTTTTGAAGTGGGACATCACCATGTCCTTGCAACCTTTCAAAATATTTTTCATATTCTAGAAGTGATGTTCACTCCGATATATCGTGATAAGTACTCATCTAGATTTGAGAGCTGGTCTAATTGCATGTAATGTGTTCTTGAAATAATACGAGGAGATGAACTTGATTCCCAAGAAATTCATTTTGTTAGAACTTGATTGTTCATGATGATATGTATTTTTATTTGTTCAAGCTCCTCGATAAGTACATAGAACCAACAAGTGTTCCCTCGAAGAAAAGGATTTTGAGTAGTTGAGCGGTTATCTTCCCATGTTTAAAGTGAAGGTGATCATTTTTGTCCACATGTTTAATAGTTATATATACCATAACCTAGAAGGCGTCGACCGTATTAATTGTATACCTACATAAATTCGAGGGGTATTATAATACCCACCGAATAAAGGGAAATCATAAGGCAAACAAAGAAAGTGGTAATGTTTAGAGACTATCTCTTCATGTTGGGTTCACCAATTTATACGAAAGAAAATCAACACATGACCTTCTTCGTAACTAACTTCCTGAGGTCATGCCAAGATAGTCGATGCAGATTAGAAATGGAATTGTATGCATGGTGATGATGGATAAGCTAATGAGGAAACCTTATATCTTCGACATGCAATATCGGGATCTGCGAGTCTAAGGTAGAGAATGCTCTCCTAACTTGAAGTGGTATGATGGATCGATCTGATATAATAGCTTCTCAGATACTCTAGTCAATATCGAGCTCAGCTGAGATTTTATTCACTAGTTTTTTAACATGTGGAAAGTGACCGCTAGTGACTCATATATATTTCTAGACAAGGTCATGGATTTGAGAATGAGAGGTGTAATGAAACCATAGAGACTATGGGCGATTTTCTGGTCTAGTCCAAAATTCTTAGCCTAATCAGTTGTTATGTTCAATAATGAAAGTTATGGGATGATATTGGGTGGAAGTGGTGATGACCTAAATACCAATTTATGAAAACCGAGTTGTCAATGTTTAACTAGTCAACATGCCCATAGGGTTGTGGGACCGAGGATCAATACCGAAAACTTATGGGGGATTTGATCCTTGTGTGGTCATGTGCATAATCAAACCTTGTTGCTAGGAGCAATCCAATAATTGTATTCTTTATTAGATGTGATGTTTAGCATGTTTAGTTTTTATATTTTCTCATAAAACCTAGCAGTGTGCATAAAACTTGCAAGCGTAAACCTGTATCAATGTCACCAATAATTTTGGCCCATTGTCTTTGTGTGACCAAAGGATCAAAACCATATGTCTTTTCTTGTTGTGGGTCATTGATGGTCATGCGAAATGAATTGAAATTATTTTGGTAAAACAAGATAACTATCAAAGGAAATTTAATCTATGTTTTTGGTGTTTTCACAATATATCAGAGAAAAACAATAAAAGAAAATTAATCTAACAAAAATAAATGTTTTTGATCTTTTTGGTTTTTAAGAAATACTTCTAATCTAATAAATAAACTAAATATAAGTAATTATCTAGATGTAGCTAATTACTTGTGTGAATATGTAAATATAAATCTAAAACAGATAACCTAATTTAATCAAAAACCCTTCAAACCCTACCTTAGAGGTGAAGAACAAATCATAACCCTAGAAGAGCTATTGTTCCCCACAACTTCCCTGGTAATGTCAAAAATAAATCTTTCTAATGATACGATCTACTTTTAATTGCCTAATCAATTGAAATGAAAAATTTTGCTACTCTATTTGATATCAATTGAAACTAATGATTCATAATTGATGATTTAACAAATAAAGCTAACAAACAAGTAATTCCAATCTAGATAAGCAAGAGATTTAGAAAATCTAGTTGTATTTGTATATGTCCCCTTAATTTGTTCATTTATTTTTTGTCCATATGAGTCCAAGAGATTTCAAATGTAATAATAGCAGTAGAAGAAGATGCTTGAGCAATGGTAGCTTGAAGGTAGTTTGGTTACAATGCAAGTAGAAGAGATATAGCACAAGAGATATGAGCTTTCTTGTGTAATTCCTAACAGGATTGTGTCAAAGCAATACTATGGAAGATACACAAAACTTCTCAAGCCATTTTCTTGAATACAAGCATTGAATTTATAGGAATTGGGGCTGGGATGTGCCTTCATGCACAAGGCTAGAAGAGGCAGTTTCAACTAACTAAATATATTAGAAAATAGAAAAGGGAAGGATAACTAAACAATCAAAACTATTTTTAGACAAATTGGTTCACAAACACATCGTGAAAGTGAAATTAAGTGAAGCGTTGCATGTTAAAAACACGCATGAAGAATTCTAGAAATATTTCTAAGGATTTCCGCCCATTGGGTGGTGGTTTGCATGTTAAAAACACGCGTGAATAATTCTAGAAATATTTCTCTGGATCGCCACCGCTCGGGCAATGGTTTTAGAAGCTGTCGCCGGGTAGGGCAGCAATCTTGGCACTAAAGGCAAAAACATACAGAATGAAGCAAGAAGCTGGAAAAAACCATGGCAAAGCTAAGTAAGGACGTCTAGGCTACAAATATGCATTAGAGATGGGTATAGGAGCTTGAACATATTCTTAAATGACATGAATCATCATTGGGGACTTTTGTAACTGATTTCTAACAATGTAGCGCATGCAAATTTGGGTGCATACATATTACCCCCTCGGAGAAGTGTCTTATCCATGAAATGATGTAAAACGTGAGAGTCCAGGGTATGGCATTCCCAAAATGGGGAGTTATAGGTTATACGACATGCCCGTGTGTCAAAATTTCATCATCCAAGCTCCATCTACTTGCGAGAGGAAGAGAAGACTCAAATGTATATACATAAAACATCAAAAAATAAACACTAGCTCAAAATGACAAGAGGACTTTCCATTTATGCAGGGATATAGAAATATACATGTGCCAACGCTCTAGCTCTATGAACACATACACTCAAAATGAGGTTGAAACAACATATATGTATATCAAAACAAACTCATTTTCTAATTCATTTGTGCTTATTCGCTTTAGTGATTTTTGATATTTTGACCCACGGTGATCATTTTCGATGAGAGTATAGCGAATAACCGTTATAAGGTCGTGATTATGCCTCCACAAGTAAGAGATCGACCTACACGGTCTAACGTTGGTTTTTTTCACTTTTACGTTTTTAACCTTAAAATGAAAAAATGTTGAAAATTTTACCTAAGGGGATCATTTTCAAAATTTCTTGTCTTAAATGAGTCTCTAGGGGGTGCCCATAGGGTAGTCTTTTATTTTGTCCAAAATGGAATTTTTTTGTGTTTTTGAGCATTTTCTAGGATTAAAAAGCATTTGGAAAATTGGTCTAGGACCGCTACCCCGATAAGTCGAGTTCTTGGAACCATCACCATGCACTAGGTGGAAGTTCTAAACAGAATGACCAAAATGTGTGCTAACTTGAATTTTTTTGGATTTTTGATGTTTTTTCATGTTTTTAGTGAGCTTATCCTTTGATATACGTTACTAACTTTCTCTTTTTATATGTTTTGGTGGATGTAAAAGGAGGAATACATCTCGATGGAGTTGTGAGAGGGAGTGTGATTGGCTTCTAGAGATTTTAGACCAACTGACTCAAGATGAGATAGATATTCTCCAACGGTAAGGATTTGGAGGATTTCTCGGATGCCTCATATCACTCTTTGCTAGTCACATATTGTGTGACTTGTTTTCTTACTAGGATGCAGACCGGAACACTTTATCATTTCCGGTGCCGGGGTGAGTGGACTATCAACCTAGAGGACATATATCACTTTCTTAGGCTTCTAATAATCATGAGGAGACTTACCTTAGAGACAGAAATATCCGGGTCCTGTGATGACTCAATGGGACACATATATAGGGGATGTCGTTGTTTCATTTGGCTCAAAGAGGGGAATAAAGGTATGATCTATTGCCACTACTCCTATCCCCATCATTTGTAGAGCCATCATGGGTATCTTTTCCTCATGATTGATCGGGGAAAAGGGAGGTGACACTCTCCTTTACTACTGGGCTCCCATTATTGCACAGATTGAGGGGCATGGCCACATATATGCCGGGGACTACCTATCATGACCTATATAGGGTCGTCAAGTTACAGGGATAGTCATTGAGCCATCCCATGCTAGTTATGAGCTGGGTATATGAGCTTATTGCCCCTATGGGAGGGGAATAATAGTGCATGACCTAGGGGTTGTCCTGGCGGTGAGGTGAAAATGATGTTAGTACTTGGACCCCACATCCACCAACGGTGGCTTATTTTACTACGAGAAAACATGGTTTCCACACCCTACTAGGATATGGCAGGGGTTGTGGGGGCGGGAGGAGACCATAGTGGTACCTTTCTCTACCACATGGAAGTTATTTGATAGGGTAAGGAGAGTCGAGATTCATCCATTCGACCAGGTTCCTCAGTAGTTTGGCCTCCCTTATGTAGATATGCTTCCTCTAGTGGCACAAGTATACAAGACTATTTAGAAGGCCCGAGAAGGGCCCTAGAGGGGATCTTGGATTGAATTTGGTTACTACAAGTGTGTGTGTGTATTGTTGAGGTGTGTGGTCTATACCCAATGGGAATTTGGTGCCCCTCGAGTGCCTTTACTCCAAATTGAGGCCCCTCCCCCTCCTTGTGGAGAGGAGGATGATCCCATTAACATAGACTTTGAATGTAAGGAGTACACGGGAGATTAGACTAGGGAATAGTCATTTGGAGAGGGGATAAGTGATGAGGGACTAGGTGGTGAGGTTTCCAAGATAGCTCACATGGAGGCAGAGAAGAGCAAACCCAAGTGGCATGATTTCAAAATTTTGGATATCTAACGCACTTTGTTTTGATTTATGATTTCATAATATTTGAATGAATTGTTTCTAACTTTTAAGTTTGTCAAAGAGACCCCCTACACCTTGCCCCATGCTACTAGTAGGAATTATGTGCTCATCACCGTGAACAAGGCATAGGCGAGTAAGGGAATTTCTCTCCTTTCCCAACCCTACATCACTAGTAAGAGACCCATGATCAACACCAAAGGTTGGTAGGGTATAGAAATGTTTAAAATAAAAAAATGTGGATTTGCATTTGACTTATTTATCTAGGAAAAATGTTTAGAATGTTCTTATTTCCAAAGAGATCTATACGGGATAGATGTGACACCATGAAGCTTCTAGAACAGACCATAGGAAAAGACACCTAATCTAGAAAGAGACTATAAGTAGAACCAAGTATGCAAGCCTTGGTATGGTTACTATCAAATATTTTTCTTATCTTGTTTGGATTGATGAAATGATTTAGAAACAATTGATGATACCGTGAAGATTTGTAGAGGCATGATTTGAATGTTTTGCCAACATTTTCAAAAGTTTTTAGGAATTTCTATAATAATAAGTCCCTTGATCACAAATTTTATAGAATGAACTGGCAGATGAAAATGTAATGCAGATGCAGTAATGTACATATGAAAATGCTAATGGATCATACGTAGTACCTCTTCAGGTGAAGATATTTTACAGATTCACTAAAATCCTCACCCTCTAGTGTACACAAGTGAAATGCCCCATTTTTGTAGTCTTCTATTACTCGATATGGACCCAACCACCTGGGTTTGAATTTCCTTCCTTCACTATTTTTTTTTCTATTCAACTGTTAAGTCTTAAAACTAAATATCCCTCATATATTTCATGCTTGTAGACTTTCTTGTTGTATTTCCGAGCCATCCGGTCAATGTAAATGTTATGTCATTGTTCAGTGTTGAGTCTATCCTCATCAATACTTTCTAATTGAGAGAGTCGTGCTTCTCGATAGCCTTCTTCTCCCAAAATTCCTTACAATGAGATACAGAGACTAGGTATTTTGAGTTTGAGTGGTAAAACCACTTCTGAACCAAATACCAAATAAAAGGGGTTTCCCCATTGTTGTTCTTACTAATGTCAAATATATCCACAAGGATGGAACAATATTTAAATTCCAATCTCATTTGTTCTCCTTGATGGTATTAAGGAGAATGCATTTTAATGTCTTGTTAATAGCCTCAGCTAGTCCATTTACCGAGGATAATAGAGAGAAGCAAGTATGGTGATTTATCTTGAAATTTTCATAGAACAAAGGTACTTCCTCATTATTGAAAGATGTGCCATTATCTGAGATAATTAATCGTGGGACCTCATACCTACAAATTATTTTGTTCAGAATGAACTTTGTGATTACAAATCTAGGCACAGTGGTAAGAGGCATGGATTCTACCCACTTAGTAAAGTACTTTGTGGCCATGATTATGAAGTTATCACCAATCGTTGATGAGGGATAGAATCTCCTATCAAATATAGGCCCTACGTGGAAAAGGGCCAAGGTGTTACAATTGGTTGCAAAGTCTATACTTTGGTATGTGGATCTCATGGGAGAACTCTTGACATTTATGGCATTTGCATACAAACTCTACCATGTCATGTTCTAGTGTGGGCCAGAAGTAGCCCATCCAATGTATCTTCCGAGTAGTGGTGTGGCCACCGAAGTGACCTCCACATACTCCACTATGTGATTCATAAATAATCTTTTAGATTATTCTTCATCAACACATCTTAACAACATTCGATCAAAGGATCTACGATAGAGCACCTATTCCAAGATGACATACTTTGCGGTTATAATATACAACTATCTTCTTTGCTACGATGTTCCCCTTCTAGATATGTATGGTTAAATATGAAGTTAATTATGTCAAAGTGTACAATGAACACGCTAAAATGGGAGGCTTGGTTTCAACAAAATACAAACACTCATCAGGGAAGTATAGATTTACTAGATCACCTCCATCCAACGGGTTGTCATCCAACTAGTCTGAAATTATTTTTCCTTTGAAAGATTTCTGATTTACAAATGTTAACTCAAATTCTCCCATTAGATTTATGAAGTTCCCCACTTTCTTAGATAAAGACCCTTTTGTAAGGAATGTCTGCAAGTGATATGTTTTAACAATAACCCTTGTTTCTTGATTTAGCATGTAATGTCTTAAGCACTTTTTCTAAAGACTATAGCAAGGCATTCCTTCTTTTCCTATGTGTAATGTATCTCATAATAAAGAAAGTCCTGATTGATGAAATAGATTGCACATTCTCATTTATCATCATATTATTTAGTTAACATGCGAGTCTAATGAGACATCCGTAGCTCATGAATACATGATCAAGGGGTGATCTGACCTAGGTGACATAAGTGTGGGAGGGGATAATAAGAACCATTTAACCAACTCAAATGCCTCATTGCATTCTTATTTCTAATCAATGCAGTAATCCTTTTCAAAAAATTGTTGATTGAGTGAATGGGAAAGGTCAAATCGGGGATAAACCTTGATTGGACTGAGTTGTCCAAGAAATGATCTAATTCCCGACTCTCTTGATGGTGGAGTCATTTCTAGTACAACTCAGATTTTGGTTGGGTCAACATCAATCCCTCATGAAGATACCGAACACACATTTTATGGATTCAACATGACATCGTATTCGATTAAGCGAGAAAGGATGATACGAAGAACCTCTAGGTGATCACAACATTTTTGGCCTTAGCCAGAAGGTCATCCACGTAGGATTCCATAATCTTATGTATAAGATCATGAAATATATAAGGCATCACCCATTGGTATGTGGCAACAAAGTGTTCTTAATCCTGAATGGCATGAAAGCATAATAGTATGTTCCCTAAGGAGTTATGAATGTAGTTTTGGCCTGATACTCCTTAGAGATTCTGATTTGATTGTACCCAAAAAACCCATCCATGAGAGACAACAACTCAAAATCATTTTTGCGTCAACAATAACATCGATGGATGGTAATGGGAAATCATCTTTGGGACAAGCCTTATTAATATCCTAAAATTCTACAAATGTAGTTTTTTCCATTCTTCTTGACAACAAGGATGATATTAGACACCCATTATGGGCGAGTTAACTAGCTTGATGAACCCTACCCGTAGGAGTATCATCACTTCTTCCTTCACTATGAGGGCCACCTTTGGCTTCATAGGCCTTGAGTTTTCTTAATTGGCTTAGCATCTAGCTTAGTGACGAGGTTGTGAACCGTAATGTGGTGCAATTCCCATCATTTCCTTGCATCTAAACACAAAATATTTTGATCCTACTTGAGGATACGGGTATATATTACAACCTCCTCATGAGTTAGAGAGGATCCCATTTTTAATATTTGTGGTTCCTCCTCTATCTTGATGAGGACCCTAGTTTCAATATTTTTGGTTCCTTCTTCATCCCGATGTTTATATCAATTTTTACCTTGATTAAGGAGGCATTTCCTTCCTCAAACTCAGGCAGAGCATGAGGTAACTTTAAATCCCCCTCTTCTCCTACCTCCTAAATTTTGAGCTCCTTCCCGGGGGAATATTCTATCATGGGATTTCCAAAATAGGAATAAGAATGTGGGATTAAGGAAAGATCAACCTCGTGATGAGTAAGATGTAATTCTGCAAAAGTGTTTAGATATCCTAGAGTTTCTTTATCATTATCAACATGATCTGAGATGACAAACTCACTCTCGGTTTCTATGTATGTCAACATTGGGGTTATCAGTGTTTTACAAACCAAAGGTTTAGCATGAACCAAGACCATGAAGTTTGTATCCTCCAACTCACTGCTTGGAGTGAATCGGGAAGCATAAGTTGCTATAGATTCTATGAGGAGGTTTTGTTCTTGTGGAATTGCTTCAATCGATATGAAGTCAAACCCCTTTGTTAGATTTAGCACTGCTATTTTGTAGAGTTGTAGATGCTAAGCTATAATCTCATATACCTCAGATATTTGATTTGCGACTAGTTATGAATCATCCAAAGACCCTAATAATAAGATCACCCATTCTTTATGCTACAATGAGACCAAGTAGAAGGGATTCGTATTCAGCCCCACTTTGTTTGTACATTCAAATTTTAACTTGAAGGAGAAAGGTAGAATCCTTCCCTCATGAGAGGTAAGGATCAAACCTTCCTTGATGCCAAAATGAAATTTGGCTCCATCAAAATGGAGATCCCAATAGTTACTTGGAAAAAATGATGTTGGATCATCATTTGTATCTTCTTCCTTTACCTCGTTACTTCAACTATAAAAACTTCATATACTAGAAGAGAGTTTAGTCCCATGGTATGTCCCATACCCTAAATAGAAGGAGAATAGGTAAATCATTTTCCAAGAGCTCAACAATATTTGTTGTGGTTCCTAATGACACTATCTCTATGATGACAGCTTTTTTCCTTGAATTCCAAAATTTGTTCAATCAATCCCATGATTTGCTAATTCCGTTGTAGGAACCAACTTTTCATCCGGCGTTGAGCTTATAAGTTTATTCAACTAATTTGTAGGAAGCTCAAACTTAGAGTAGACACCTGGCCTCTTATTTAAGTTAGCTAGATGTATGTCAAAGGGTTTTGGATCACCCTATACCCCAAAGACCTTCCCTAAATTTAGGAACCTGACTTCCTGAAACAAAGTGGAGGGAATCACCTTCATGCAATGAATCCAAGGATGATAATGATCATATTATATTTGGTTTCCTGATCTATAATATAAAACTCAGTTAGAACCGTATTAGGTTCGAGAGTGACTAGAAACATTATAGCCTCAATTCATGTCACTTTGAGGTTGTCATAGCCTCTCACAGTAATTCACATTGAGTAGAAATTAGTCTCTCCGTAACCTAAATTTTGAAGGAAAGATAAGGGGACTATGTTAATTACTTCCCCATCATCAATCATCACACGTTTTACATAGTTGTTGTAAATCAATACTTGTATAAACAAATCTACATCACCTCTATGAGCTATTTCAACATCCATGCAAACATCTTGTTGATGTCAAATACAAATCCAACATCTCTTTCAAGTTGCCTGTCGGATAGACATTAAATTCCATGTGATTTATGTATGCTTCTAGAGGACGGGTGATTTTAATAAAACTTCCAAAACCTAGTTCTTCTAATAGAGCCAATCGTGAGTAGTGGAATTCTTTAGTAGATCCAAGAACGAAATATGATAGAAGGTTCTCGCGCTTAGGTTACTAATCAAGTCATAAGGTCCTACTTGGCATGTCTAGTGTATCAAAAATGTCATACGATATAGTTGGGTAAATTAGGATTAGATGTGGAGAATAATTTTTGGTTCTAGTGGTGTTAATCGAGGTTCGGTGTCAACTCTACCAATCCCACAATTTTATTTTTTTGGCAACTTTCTAAAGGAGGTGCCACTTGTGGGTTTTAAGAGGTTGAGGATTCACAGTCTTTGGTTCCTTTTTACTATAAATTTTTTTTATTTGTTGGGATATATTCTACCATATTTTTGGTGTGCGGGAAGAGGATCATTAAATATTCAATGTGGTGTGTTATGTGGGGATATTGGTCCCATGTAGGAGTTACGAGTTAGCACAATTGGATATGCCAAAAAAATGTCAATGAATAACTATCTTTGATCCTCTGGTAAGCATTGTAGAAACTTATTACAATAGTGGCATTTTCTTGTGTCATGCCCATGAAGCTTATGGAAACCGCAATACAAATCGGGATCATAATCTCAAGGCCTTTTTTACACCTTGATGTGGTCCAAAATTATGCTTATTTTTCGGTATTTGGTTATTATAGTTAAAATTTTGGAACCCTTGCCCTTTGTATTAGAATTGGTTTAGATACCCACCTAGGTATTGTTTAGGGCCTTCGTTTTACGCTTGTCTTTGTTTTTGAGGTTATTTTTTTTATTGTTGTTGTTGTTAGTGCTAAGGATGGTTAAAATCCGGTGTTAACTTAGGCGCTAAAATTTATTGTTTCTCTAATTATTACCATTGTTGTTGTTATTAGTAGTATTTATATTGGGAGAAATAACAACATTAGGTTTCTTGGGCTGATCAGTAACACCATCAGTTGTGATCCCACGGTTCTTATTAAGGACCTTAAGTCCTTGATTATTTCTCATGTTTTTGAGTAACCAAGGTTATTTTCGTTAGGAGTGACTAACCTTCCATTTTCTCCATAAGTCTTATGACCATTATCAATGGCTACTTGATCAATCTAGAGAGCACCCTATAATACCTCTTCATAGCTCCTTAACAGAAACTTTTGGACTTATTTCTTCATCTCCCTATGGAAATATTGGAGGAAAAAATCACAAAGCTCCATCCGATCCATATTTGGAGAGCGCATGCAAAGCAAGAGAGAACCTATCACCACATTTGAATGAAGTGGGATGGGGACTCATTGTGCTCTTGTTTAATATGAATGAATTCTTGGATTCACGTTCTTAAAATTTTGTTCATTTCAAAATCCTTAATAAATTTTGACATGAATTGCTAGAAGGTGTGTATTGAAGCCTCCGGTATCCTATAGTACCAATCGAGAGAAATACCTTTGAGCATCTTAGGAAAAATACTCTTAACAATTGTGTGCCATGGGAGAAGCTCTCAAATGGCCATTGTGTAAGCTTTAATGTGAGCGTAAGTTGACTCCCCCTTTGAAATTTGGAAGATTGGGTAAGGGTCTTGAGAGCATGACTGTATGCGGATGGATAAGTCTAGATGCATCCTTAAGATATTTAGAATAGGTCCCCATTACATACGTTTCAACCATTGAAGATCCTTGGTGGGGAGGTGGAGGTTGCATCAATTTCTGAAATGGTTAAGTGTAAAAAATTTTGGGTTGTATGGCATCCCCCGTGGATGACCATAAGGACTTGGGTAAGTGTACATATCCCCCTATGGTGATTTATAGTATATTTTTATGTAGGGGGATTGCGTACTTTAATATAGAGCTGAAGGTGAAAAGCCAGGGGAACGTTGCATTTCCGAGTGGTATGGAATTTGAGAAAGCACTTCCCATTGGTGCTTGTTGTAGATATCCATATATGGCATGAGGGGGCATAACCAATGTACCTATCCCAATTAGCAAATATACAAGGCTTGGAGCACTGTATAAACCAGAGGATTCTAAATAGTAGGTATTTGTCCATAATTCTACGAATAGTGAGAAGTTTGTGCTTTCCCTCCATATGAACTTTGAGCATTTTGGGAAATCTCTAACTCTTTAAGTTTGTCAACTAACATTGAGATGACATCACTCATTGATGGGATAGTGTTTTGTTTAGGTGCTTGCTATTTAACTTTTGGAGGTTTTTGAGGAGTGTGGTATCCTCCTATGAATTGTTCACTATGTTGCAGCCCCTTGTTGGTAATTTTTTCCATTATTTAAGGGGTAGTGTTTTTGTTTTGAAGCAGGACATCACCATGTCCTTGCAACCTATCAAAATCTTGGTTCATATTCTAGAAGCGTTGTTTACTCCTGACATATCATGATAAGTACTCCTCATCTAGATGTGAGAGTGGTCTAATTGCATGTTAATGGGTTCTTGAAATAATACCCAAGGAGATGAACTTGATTCCCCAGTGAAATTAATTTTATTAGAACTTGATTGTTCATGAGGATATTTCTTTTGATTTGGTCAAGATCCTTGACAAGTACATAGAAACCAATATTGGTTCCCTGAAGAATAGGATTTTGAGTAGTTGAGTGGTTATCTTCCCATGTTGAGAGAAAAGGTGATTGTTTTGTCCACCTATTTAATAGTTATATATACCGTAACCTTAAGGGGTCGATCGTATAATAATACCCACTAAATAAAGGGAAATCGTAAGGACAACAAAGAATGTGGTAATGTTTAGAGACTAGCTCTTCACGTTGGGTTCACCAATTTATACAAAAGAAAATCAACACATGACCTTCTTCGCACCCGACTTCCCGAGGTCATGCCGAGATAGATGATGTAGAATAGAAATGGATGTGTATGTGTGGTGATGATGGATAAGCTAATGAGGCAACCTTATATCTTTAACATGCAATATCGGGATCTGTGAGTCTAAGGAAAAGAATGCTCTCCTAACCTGAAGTGGTGTGATGGATTGATCTGATATAATAGCTGCTCAAAGACTCCAATCAATATTGAGCTCTACCGAGATTCTATTCACTATTTTTTTGAACATGTGGAAAGTGACCTGCGGGTGCCTCGTATAGATTTCTAGACAAGGTCATGGAAGTGAGAACGAGAGGCGTAATGAAACCACAAAGACTATGCGTAATTTTCTGGTCTAGTCTAAAAATTTTAGCCTAATTCGGGTACATTATGTACAATAATGAAAGTTATGCGATGATTTTAGGTGGAAGTGGTGATGTCCTAAATACCAACGTCACGCAAACCGGTTTCAATGTTTAACTAGTCAACATGCCCATTGGGTTGCGGGACACGAGGATCAACACCAAAACTTGTGGGGTTTTGGTCCTTCTATGGTCATGAGCGTAATCAACCATGTTGGTAGAAGCAGTCCAATAATCGTATTCTTTATTAGATGTGATGTTTAGTGTTTTTAGTTATTCCATTTTCTCATAAAACGTACAGGTGTGTGTAAAACTTGCAAGTGTAAAATTGTATCAATATTGGTCAAGAATTATATCTCGTTCGGTTGTGGGACCAAAGGATCACAACCATATGTATTTTATTATTGTTGGTTGTTGATGGTCATGTAGAATGAATTGAAATGATTTTGGTAAAACAAGCTAACTATCAAAGGAAATTTAATCTATGTTTTTGTGTTTTCACAGTATATCAGAGAAAAACAATAAA
The DNA here is from genome assembly GCA_018340775.1 of Taxus wallichiana var. yunnanensis. Taxonomy (NCBI): domain Eukaryota; kingdom Viridiplantae; phylum Streptophyta; class Pinopsida; order Cupressales; family Taxaceae; genus Taxus; species Taxus wallichiana. The sequence continues at coordinate 345,406,851 of CM031233.1, forward strand.
AGAAAACTAATCTAACAAAAGTAAATGTTTTTGATCTTTTATGGTTTTTAATCAATACTTCTAATCTAATAAACACACTAAATATAAGTAATTATCTAGATATATCTAATTACTTGTGTGAATATGTAAATATAAATCTAAAACAGATAACCTAATTTAATTAAAAACCCTTCAAACCCTACCTCGAGAGGTAAAGAAAAATCAAAACCCTATAAGAGCTATTGTTCCCCACAACTTCCCCTGGTAATGTTAAATAGAAATCTTTCTAATGATTTATCTAGTTGTAATTTCTTAATCAATTGAAATGAACAGGGTTTGCTACTCTATTTGATATGCAATTGAAACTAATGATTCACAATTGACGATTTGATAAATGAAGAAAACAACTAATTCCAACTGGATAAGTAAGTGCTTTGGAAAATCTAGTTGGATTTATATCTGTCCCCTCGGTTTGTTCTTTTATTTATTTTTTTGTCTGTATGAGTCTAAGGGATTGGGAATGTAATAACATGTAGTAGAAGAATACGCTTTAGAAATGGTAGCTTTAAGGTATTCTAGTTGCAATGCAAGTAGAAGAGAGATAGCACAAGAGATATGAGCTTGGCTATGCAATTCCTACCAGGATTGTGGCAGCAATACTATGCAAGATACACAAAAATTCTTAGGCCATTTTCTTGAATACAAGCATTGAATATATAGGAATTGGGGTTAGGATGTGCCTTCATGCATAAGGCAAGAAGAGGTAGTTCCAACTAACTAAATCTATTTAAAAATAGAAGAGGGAAGGAGAACCAAGCAATTAAAACTATTTTTAGACAAATTGGTTCACAAACGCATCCTAAAAGTGAAGTTAAGTGAAGTGTCACATGTTAAAAACATGCATGATGAATTCTAAAAAAATCACTTAGGACCACCCCCCTAGGTAGGATGGAATTCTGGCACTAAAGAACAAAACATGCACAAAATGAAGCAGGAAGCTTGAAAAAAAGTGTGGCAAAGCTAAGTAAGGATGTATAGGCTACAAATATACATTGCATATGGATTTAGGATCTCGAACATCTTCTGAAAGGACATGAATCATCATTGGGGACTTTTGTAACCATTTTTCGAAAATGTAGCACATGTAAATTTGGGTGCATACAATGACACTTCCAATCAACCTTCATCTGCTTCACATGATCACTTTACCAATTGAATCCTTTTTCCATCAATGTAACTTGATATCAACTCATCAATCTTGACATAAATAAAAACACATATAACAATGACAAATATTCAACATCTCTATCCCTTTTCCAAGCACCCAATTCTATCCAAATCACTCAGATCTACATTTTCTTAGGCTCCTATGAGATGGTATCCCATTCCTATTCAATCGGTCTTCGTTGTGACATAGTCTTGTGGAACATTTGAATAATCTAGGGCTATTTGAACCTCTTTTCACATTAGGTTTTATACATTTTATTACTTAGATTTCTTGGGTGTATTTCAGTTATTTCATTTCTTATTTATTTATTACAAGCTTACATTAGATTAGGCTAGGATATCACATTTTGTAGTAATCACCAAAAAACTTAGCACTCACAACTTAAGACTTCTCTATTGGAGGATAAGATAAATTTTAAAAGGGCCATTAGGAACTCTCCTTTTATGTTAGTATACGGAAGAGAAGCCTAACTTCCCCTGTCTTTGGAATTGTCATCATTAGAAATTTCTCATCAATTAGAAATAAGGAAAAGATATCCTGTGATAGTATGGTTTTCCAAATTAATGGAACTAGAAGAGACATAAAACAAGGCTATGAAAACTCTAGTGTTGCACCAAGACTCGAGACCAAGAAGAATTTTAACAACAAAGAATCTCACATGTCTTTTTAGGAAGGATATCTCGGCTCTTAAATGGGATGTTGATAGGTCTAAGCCTAGGATGCATGCAAATATTGAAAATATCAGAGTGGGCCATACTTAATCACAAGCTTCAAATAGGAAAATTCATTTTTACTATCTAAGCTAGATGGATAAGCATCACTGTCTCGGTGAATGGGATACACCTCAAATATTGTTATTGAGTTAGTTTTGTTGGCATATTTTCCTATATGTGTTTTCATGATGCAAAACCATCTTAATGAAAAATTTGATGATGGATTAGGGTCATATTATTATTTGGATGATGTTTACATGATGGTTTAGATGTGTACTTCATGATATAGGGAGATTCAGTGAGGATAGCTTCCTTTTGCAAGACCATTCAGGTTCTTAGGTGATGTTTCATGGAGGTATGATCTTCTTGATTTCTTGAGAAGCATTTTTGAATGATGGATAGAAGGTTTTAATATTTCTTGGGTACTCACATAAGTTTTACGGTGTAGATACAAGTGATTTTTATGTTTCAGTGCTCATTTGGAGCGGGTATACATGTTAAGAGGTATGAGATTGATGTATGAAGCCATATGAGCTCATTGATGCATGTATTCAGGTATATTATGGTGTACCATGTATTTTTGGTCATTTTTAGTGATTTCATGTTGATTTATAGTGTTTTTCAAGTTGACCCTAGCTTCTACAATGTGAAACCCTAAGGGGTAGCTATGCAAGTCCTAGTGTCTAGAAATATTGAGATATGGTGATGAATTTATGATGATTAGAGATGTTATTATGATGTGTCATGGTTATTTGAGAAAAAAATTTAGGATGTTAGGATGATAATTTTGTAATTTATGTTAGTTTTGGTGAGACAGGGTTAAGAACAAGGCCATTTCCATCTCGAATTGGAACTTCGATGCACACCCGAATTGTGTGCTTTGCATATGAACTTGTGGCTTTTAGGTATGTTTCTAAATTTATTTTATAAGGTTTTGAAAAAATATGATATCATTTCATCGTCACATTTTTATGAACAAATGTTAAGAAGGTAAACAACTTTTTATGAGTGTGAAACCCTAACTTGAAAGCGGTATGGAAGAATTGCTTCCTAAGTGGCTAGTTTTTTTCCTAGTAAATAAATGATGATTGGATAATCTATAGGAATCCTTATTATTTCCATAAAGGTATGGTAGAGGTCATGGTGATGAGTGGGCCCCACTTAAACAAGTCATTTTTGAAGAAGAGTGTTTTAGGACAAGGGTGTCTAAAGGATTTGCATGCTAAATTGACATTGTGGAATGTATGTGAGTTTATATTAATGTCCAAAGAGGTTTCAAGACATGTTCATGCAATTACATGGTCCAATGAGATCCATTCAGGTTGATTGGTCAAAGGGTTGTAGTCATTTATTTACCCTTAATACCTTTACTAACCCCAAGCACATCGGCCTATCACCAAGCGGGCACTGGGCGCTCACTTGAGGAAAACGTGGGTGCTAATCCCATACTTTATGTGATATTTTTGAGATGGTTTTTCCATTAATGGAGGATGATTTTCAGAAGTAGAAGTACACTCACATATTTAAAGAGGTAGAAGATATAACTAACATATCTAACATTAATGCATCACAAAAGCTAAATAACATTGAAAGAAACATAATAAACTGGATCTCGGGCCATGATAGTCATAAAGAACAAGGGTTTACACCTATAAATAATATATAGAATGATACCATATATATATATATATATATATATATATATATATTTAACATAGTTTTGGTAGCCACATTACAGTCAAAAGGGTCATCTTAGACCATACATATTAAATGACAAGGACTTAACTCAACTCCTATCGGCTATCTTTGATATGATACCCTAACTATACTCTTCCCATTTTACCCTTTATAACCCTCTAGCACTAAGTTCTCTAAACCCTAGCATTACCACAGCACTTTGTTGTCCTATGTATCTCTTTTGAGTGTTCTTCCTATTTCTCGCCTCCATCTATATCTCCATGTCCTCTCTTCTATATTTATCTCTAGCCTAAGCATCTCTTTTATAGATATCATGCCTTCTCTAACAGATCAGTGCCAAGTGTCGATGTGGTCCTCCATTGGTGAATGTTTATCCCTTTGCAAACCCTCCACTCTCTATAATGATGTCTTTTAGGAATATTCCCTATGTGGAATATCCTTTTCTTGACCTCTAAGGTTCCAGGATGGTACCTTATCCACTCATCATGCCTAGTCTGGGTCCTCACACTTTTCCTCAAGTGTCCCTAGAATGCCAAATATGGCTAAGTCCTTTAAACCCATGTTTTTCCTCCTGTCGCACCCCTGGTTTCACTTAAACCCTTCTTAAACCCCTTTTTTCTTGCATGCTTTCCCCTAAGTTCCCTTCTTCTCATTGGTCCTACACGTGTGTGCCTCTTGGTACTTAGTCAATATTACAGGGTCCAACATCACCCCACACTACATGTGTTCTCCATCCTGAAAACATCCTGTTTCTTCTTTAAAGAATAAAGAATAGTGGAACAGGGACAATCTAAATAAAGAATGAAAGAATAGAAGAATTTGCTATTGTAGGAGGAGTGGGAATTCCTTCTTCATTGTTTCCTCAATATTTTCCCAAGAATCCACCTCACCCTGCACTTGCTGAAGTAGGTCACCTACTAGAGCGCTCACCTCATCAAAACTCAATTCATCACTCTTAGCATTCAGTGTATCTATAATTCCTTCTAGTTTCTTGCTAAGATTGTCCAATGCGTTCATTCTATGATTGACTTGGGGGTATAGTTCCTTAAGTTGATTCTTAATCGAACCCCACAAGGTTTTGAATGCTTCCAAATTTTTCTCAACCTTGGCTAGGATATTATCCCGATCTGCCATGTTTCCTTTGTTCTTCTCTTGAAACTCCTTAAAATTCACCTCATTCATAGCAATCAGTATACTTGCTACCCTGGTCTCTGTCAGCTGTCAATTTTCATATACAACCTCGGCACCATTTGCATGGTGGTCTCTATAGTGGAAAAGAGCTCAGAATACCGAGTAACTATCTCCCCAATATTTAGTTTTTCTTCCTCCTTCTAGGTGTGCCAATGCCTCTCTTCTTTGATTCTAATGTGAGTGGCTGCCTTTCCATGGTGAGGATGTGGGTCAAGTCTTCTAAGAATTACATGTTTGACTCATATTTTTTCTCAGGTGGGGCCAGGTCTGGGTGCTTCAATATTATGGCATCTGAAATAGTCTCTATCTTCTTATGGATATCATCACACCTTTTCCTTCTCCTCCCTTAATTCACACCTTAATTGTGCACTAATCAACTCCTCTTACTTTAACTCCTTCATTTTTCAATGATCTCTTCATTTTTATTTTCAAGTTCTTCTCCAGACCCTTACTCTATCATTTCTTCTAAATAGTCTCACCTCAAATTCTCCACCGATAATTTATTGAGTGCATTACAAACTTTCTCATTGATAGTTGTTGAGAATTCACTAAAGGGTTTACTCCCTTGGTATATGGTATCTTCATCAACGCCTCATGGTTGACCTCAAATTTGGGCTCATCAACATGGGACTCAAAATCCCAAGACAACATCTTCCTTGTGCGTGGGTATGCACCCTCTTCATCAAAAGAAGACCATGCAAGGATTTAGTTTGAAGGCATAGTACTTTGGAAACACACACATAATACCTTATTTGGATCATCTATATAATTCATTCCTTGTTCCTACATTTCTACCATACCCTTTCCACCTATATGCACTTGCCTTTGGGAAGCTTACTACTTGGCTGGGATCTCCGCCCATGCTTCCATACTCCTTTTCTATACTTTTTCTTCCTCCATCTCCTTGAGTACTTCTTCAGCATTACACTCCACCTCTTGATCCACCAAGTATTTTATGATGCCTGCTACCTCCCTTTCTATGGAATCCTCTATCTACTCCTTGGTCAAGCTTGGAGTCCTTTGATCCTTCATGTTGACTTCCTCACTTCCCCCCTTTCCATGAGCACCTCCTTCATCCTCATCCTTCTCTTCATTTCCTCCTCCTCTGACTCATGTACATCATACACATAGGATGGTTTAAGCCTCACCATGCTCTCCATCATCCTTTTCACCCTTGTCAGCCTCCATGCTCTATTTCTTCCGAGTCCACCTTTTTCTGTTACTCTTTGCTTCTTCCTAATTGGTGATTCCAATATAGGAGACTCTTCTTTTTTTTCTCTTCTAGGTGAATCCTTTCTTTCGGTGACTCTTCTTTTTAGGGGCTTCTCTTTCTCTAATGCCTCTTTCCTGTGTCTTCTCTCTCTCTCTTCTATGGGGACTTCTTCCTTCATGCATAGGTGTTTGGTTTTACACCTAAATCATGTGCTCCTACAAAATGTGTTGGCTTTATACTTGGTGCCTTTTTTAAGGGCATCCTCTCTCTCTCCCTTTCTCTCTCCCTTTTCCTTGGCATGGCCTTCTTCCTTGTGGTGGGTCTTTTGGGATAGAGACATCATTTTCAACATAAGTGCCCTTCTCATACTTAGGCCTTATGCAGGTATACCCTTTATGTGGTCCTCCCAGCGAAACAAGAATGTTATCTGGCTTCAACATATGTACATCATGGGAGACATACTTCTCCACATAGGTGTGCTTCTTTAGATATATCAATGTCCTATGTAGCTTGTGGTAATCCTGATCTACCATGCTAAGGTTAAACCTTAACTTCTTTTTCTCTTTGAAACTATTGACTCTCAACATAGAAGTATTGTGCTATGAAGGAGAATAGAAATTTACACAGGGACCCTTGGCGCCATCTTCCAAGAGTAAACCTTCCAATACATAAATGTTGGTACATGGTGAATTTAGCCTCACCTTGTAGTAAAATAGGTAATTGCTTAGGTATTCTCACTCAATGTCGAATGTGTCATGCATCCACTTATACCATTTTTCTAGGTGTGCTTTTGGGTGGTCATCATGGTGTCACAAGTGTACTTATCAAATATTTTAGTAGGGGAAGGGTTCTCATCTGAGTATTCCCACATAAATTTATCGGCCCATCGGGTAATCCAATCTCCAAAAATACAATGGTAAGGAGGATATTACCAAACATGATATTTTCTCCATCACGTGTGGCATTGATGATTTCTTCTACTATGAAATTTGAGAGGTTATAGATGGTCCCTCCGAGATCTTACAACAAATGTTCAACCAAGCCTTGTTGATCTGTGTCCATCTCTCCGTACATTTAGTTTTGTGACCAAGTGCATGGCCATCCTCATTATGGGTTGGAAATCATATAGATGTCAAAGTATCGTGAACCCTTCTTGTAGTCATAGGATTCAACAGTATTTTTGATGGCCTCCTTATCATCCAAGTCATCATCAAAAGATTCTCCCTCGTAGATAAGACCAAGTAAATTTAGAAATCAGTTGGGGAGTTATCCACATCCTACATCTTGCAAAGTAGAAATGGTCTTCATGTACACGTGACATTAACTACTAGTATAGTTGCTTAGGTTTTCTGAAATAGGGAAACTCATAGAGTTACAATAACCCGGCCTTCTCCATCTTCACCTTTACCTCATCATCATAGATAGGCATTCCATCTAGTGTCCTTTTATCTATAGGGTGAACAGTTCCAATGCCATCTCATTCTCTGTGGTGCTTGTTCGATGGTTTTAGTCACTTACGACCATATTTCTAACATGAGACACCCATTATTTTCCAAGAAATACACCATTATGGATATTGCATCTCATGTACCATTCTTCATTGAAATTGGTGGAAACAACTTGTTTCCCTTTGCCCTTTCCCTTCTTTGGTGAAACATTTGCTACTTTCCTTGGTGCCATTTCTCTGTTGGGTCACTAAAAGTTCTTTCTTTCTCCTGATCCTGGCTCTACTCAACTCTGTGGCTCTACCTCTTTCATGAAAATCCCTTCAATCATGTGCCCTAGCTATGGAACCCTAACTGGAAAACCTTCTTTCCACAAGATGACATATTCACTTGCGGGATTCAAAAACTTCTACAACCTTCTCCCTCACACCCGTGTACTCTTTTTCCACTCCGGTTCACTGATCAAACTAGCTATGCACTCAAATCTTCAAATATTTTTCACACAAATTTTCTTCAAGGATGCCCTAATTCACAAGAGCTCTTCGATATCAAAATGCAAGGTAAACAATAATGTACCCCGACCTTATACTTATAGATTTTGATTTTTTCCACAATAAATTCCATGCCACCTACCAACGTACCTTTGTAATAAAGGTGGATTTTTCTTCTAAATCCAACCTTCAACACTTTTACCCTTGTTCCTAATCCTACACAAAAATTCTACAACCTTATGGCATGCAAAAACCCTTACCGAGAAGATCATTACACACACGTTATTTCAGCACCGAAGGCACTTCTATCTTTATCCTAATTTTTGACATCACCTACCTCATGTTGTTCTTGCACTTCTCACCCTTGTACATGGTTTTTGTAAAGCCTTCCTGACACCAAACTCCTTATGTTCACATTTTCTATGCGCACTCTTCCAAACTACGTGCTTTTGATCCTTCAACCAGGCCATCGAAACACAACTTCCACTACTAACTTCCAATACTTGTCGTATCACTCCACCCCACACAAAAATAGATGTGTGGTCCTCTATGCATAGAAAATTTTTTTGAAAATAATAAGTGGCTACCAGCGCACAAACACGCACATAACAAACAAAAAGAAAGGGAACAAGCAACGAGAAGGGGAAACAAAAAGAAAGGAAATGCATTAAAGGAAATCCTAGGCTAAATGGAAATACTACCTTATTTATAAACACAAGGAAGACTTATTTATAGTAGGGCTTCAGCCTAATCCCATTGAAATGGCATGGTAACATGTTCCATCCATCTAGTGCTTGTAACTGGAAATCACTTGAATCAAGTATATAAGATATAATGTATGGGCCCATCCAATGGACTTTGAATTTCCTAGGATGGTGTAGAAACTTGGAATCATATAATAGAACCATTTTCCCAACCTCAAACTTTTTTATTCTTGATGTGTCTATCATGCCATGCCTTTTATATGGATTTTTTTAGTTTTCGACTCTAGCAAGCAATAGCCCACCTCTCATCTAACTACATTAACTTATCAATCCTCTCCTCAAGAGCTTGTTCATCAGCTAATCCTCCTCCTGCACGTGTTATATGCAATGATGGTAACATGAATTCAATAGGTAACACCACTTCTTCAAAACACCAATTGAAAAGGTGTGGCCTTGTTTAGTCTTTTATAAGTAGTCTGGTATGACCATAACACAACAAAAAATTTATCATCCCAATCCTTTCTTCCCACATCACAAATTTTGGTTAAGGTATGATTCAGTATTTCATTAAATGCCTCATTAGTTCCATTAGCTTGTGGGTGATAGGGGTAGTCTTGTGGTGGGCTACCATGAATTCTACCAATAAGATTCTAAATGTTCTCATTTAAGAAATGAGTACCCCTATCACTTGTTAAACTCATTGGACATCCATATCTACTGATTATATTTTCCCACAAGAACCTAGATGTTGCATTTGTATGCAATACCTTCTAGGAGCCACTTCTTCCCACCTTGTAAGATAATATGTGCATGTAATAATATAGTGCAAAACAATCCTTCACACGACAGGTGAAATCGGTCCTAAAAATCAATCGCCCACTTCTCAAATGGTTATGCACTAGCTATCGGTCTCAAGGGCATCTCATCTCTTCTTCTTCTGGTTTTACCAAGGTGCTAGAAATGGTCATAGGCCTTACAAAACTCAATACAATCTTGGTAGATTCTTTCCCACCAAAGACCTACTAGAAGGATCTTACATGGTTACATTCCCTGCATAGTGTCCTCCTACAATTCCACCATGTGTTTCCTCCATGATTACAATGCATTCATGTTCTAACACACACCGCACAAAAACCTCATCATGACCTAGCTTGTATAAGTCTCCACCAATTAACATGTAGGGCATGGTGCGTATGGCTAACGTTTCCTTTCCAAAGTCTTCATTCCCTCTGGTGCCACACCCATCTTGAGAAATACAACAATATCTTCCAAGTCAAAGGGTGTACATCATATCTAAATAGTTGTGCATCTGGCATTATATCCTCAATTCTTTACGTGTCCTCCCCGATTCAATCCTTGATAAATGGTTAGTCCCAAATTACTCTTACCTGGTTTCACAACTACCGTAAACTCAAATTCTTGAAACAACAAGACCCACCAACATATGTGCCCTTGTAAAATGGATTTGTTTACTAGGTAATTCAATGCCATATGGTTTGTGTAGAAGATAAAGGGTATTTCCAAAATATACTGCCTAAATTTGTGCAACACGTAGATCATGGAAAATGCTTTGCACTTAGTAGTAGTATAGTTCTACTCTGTTGGTGTCAACTTCCTACTAGAAAAACACAAGGGGTGGTCAACAATTCCTTCTCCAGGTTGTGCTAAGATTGCCCCAATCACCATCCCTAAAGCATCAACATGTACATGGAATGGCTTATCCCAAGAAGGAAAGTGTAATATGGGCACAATGATAAGCTTATTCTTCAATGTATCAAATGCCATCTATTGTGCCTCTCCCCAATGAAAATGAAACTCTTCCAATGACACAACGACGATTTTTAATAAATTTCTAGTAATACCCCATATGCCCAAGGAATCCACACACTGTGCTCTAGCTGGTAGGTTCCCCAATCCCACAATAGTAGAAACTTTGGTAGGATCCACCAAAAAACCTTCCTTACATATGATATGCCCCAAAAGGGTTCCAAATGGAGTAGCAAAGAGAAATTTCTTGATGTTGAGGGATATGCGCAATCTTCCGACATCTTTTAAACATCATCCTTAGATTATCACAATGATCCCTTACTAATCCATATACCATCCAATCATCAAGGTATAATTAAAGAAACTTATGGATGAAGTCTTGAAATGCCTTTGCACCACAATGCATGAAAAACATAGTAGGCACATTCTTTAGTCCAAAAGGCATGACTATGTAGGAAAATATTCCCCATTCAGTGGAGAAATTTGTCTTTTCTTGGTCCTCCTTTGCAATTCTAACTTGATGATATCTTAAGAATCCATCTGTGAAAGAATAGATCTCATGCCCGGCTACTCCTTCTAGATCTCCTCGGTGAAGGGGGTTGGAAAAGGGTCAATAACACATACCACATTCAAATCCCTATAATCAACATAGATCCTTATCCTCCCATCCTTATTAATGTTGATGACCATTGGACTTATCCATTTTGATTCCTCAATACCCAATGATCATGTAATCATCTTGTCAATCTCCTCCTTGACTTTGACGTGAAGATTCAGATTCATTTGATAAGGTCTCTTCAATTGGGTGTGCTCCTTCCTTTAACTTGATTTTCATTTCCCCAAGGAGTGGTGAAATCCTTTAAGCTCATGGTACCCACATAGAAATAATTCCTAAAACTCATGCAATAGATCAATGATCTTCAAAACCTCCTTTTCTGACCAATAGTCTCCAATATTAGCCTCCTTAGGTTTGGCCTCCGACCCAATGTTAACCTTTGGGTTTTATAGGGGTTCATGGTAGGTGTGCTCTTTCTCATCATAACTTTCCATAACTTTGTGCGTACCTATAGTATGGTTAACATCCAAATTTTCCACTTCTTCACCATCAATCACGTAGACCAATTTTCTTTCTCCTTTTTCCATGCATGTGTGCTCAAGTTGTATCTCCTCTAATTCTTCCTCATCAAAGCATGCTTCTAAGCTAGGTTCACCCAATAATTCCAATATTTTATCCTCCACCATGGCACTATCTCCCATCGTTAGGCACTTAATAACTGCAATGCCTCATCCACCGATGGCTTGGTACTCTGATATTCAAAATCTTGAAAGGAGGTCAACCATCAACTCCTACCAACTCTACAACACGGTATCTTAGTGAATGTACCATGCATGTGCGCGTAGCCTTGTAAGGTGGAGTACAAATTATGCACCCATAAAGAAGGTGGTAAGGCTTTCGCACCTTCCATCTAGGCCTTCTCACATGCTTGGACGTGAAATGAGGTGGGTTCCTTCCCATGATAATCTTGTATGATAGTAGGTACATTACTCCAAAAATCTAACAGAGAATGGGATTCTCACTTTGCGCCACTCTAGAAGGCTATCGTGATGGGTCACCCACCAATGTGTTACGGTCCCGAGAAAGTTATAGCTGAGCATCCTTCTCCTTTTAATCTCACTTATCCATTGGGTCTCCATTTCTTGTAGGAAAACATCAAGGTTGGCTCCTCCATAATAACTTGGCAACTTCTTTCCTCCTAGGTGCTTAACTGAGCGCACCTTTATTACTCTCATCACAGATCCTCTTAACTTCCTTTTGACCAACTCATATGTCTCGTATGCCCTAATTGTCACATGCCACACTAGTTTTATCACTTATATATTGAGCATCTTCCCACTAAATAATGCCCTCCTTTGTTGGTTGCACAACTTCAGGGTCCCGGATAGTGCACACATAAAAAAAATCTAGGTCTTCTTCTCCTAAAGGCTCAATATAGGGCGTTGAATTCCCATCTGTCAAAGGAATGATAAGTCATTCCTCTTTTTCTCAAAAATTATATACCCCTTATTAAAATGTAAGACAACATTATTCTTATAGCACCAGGGGTGCCCAAGTAACGTTGGAAATTTTTCCACCTCAAGCAAGTGCTAAGACTTTGAAGTCTCCAGTGAATTTCTCCCCTTGGATAGTGATAGCAACATCCTTTAAAACACCAATGATAATTACCTTCATCTTATTGGCCATATACAAAACATTTTAAGATGGCTCTAATAGTTTCCTTACCATTTGATTCCAGGGGGTCCTGGGTGAGACAATTAACTTCCGCACCCATGTCAATAAGAATATTGCTTAGGATCCATCCATCAACAATTGCATTTAAGGTAATCTCATTATTATAGTCGAGGCTATGGGAAGGAAGGTTAACATGCAAAACTTACCTCTCCTTCTCTGCTCTAGCACTTGGTATCTTATTCCTCAACCATTCTCCTAATAGAGGAATGATATTCTCTTAGCGCAACATTTTACACACCTCTCTAACATCATCTATATCTGACTGAGGAACCTCAATGCTTTTCTTCTGCCCCAACTTCTTGGATTTCTCCTTTAGACATTAAATTTCACTTGAAGACTCTTGATTATGTCCATTGTCTTTTGATAGAATTCCTTTTGATGGGTATGGTTTAGATACTTCCCATACACCCCTCTTCTCTTCTAATCAATGTTTTCTTCTTTGGTATCTCTTTGGTACACGCAGCCTCAACTCATGTCATCACTAGTATAGGTTCTTATTTTGACTCATGCACTACCCTTGGCATCCATTGTGAGTTGTCCTTCTTAACACTTACCATCCCAACATCTTTTTATTTCCAGTGTTGCTGACTCACATGTTCAAATAGGTCTGGGAACTCCTCATACTTGTGCTTCTTTCCACACCAATAGCACAATCGTAGGTCAAGACATTCACGCTTATAGTGATCCATAGACCCATAATTATAACAAGTTCCATGTGGGAACTCACTTCTTCTTCCTCCACAGTTTTAACGACCTCTAAATCCTCTGCGAAAGCCTCTTCCATGAGCTCCTATAACCGTTTCCTTCATAGTGATGACTATCATCCTTGGAATTGTTTTCAATGTTGGTCTGGCACACACCAATATCAATGGCATCATGTATTAGTTAATCAATCTACAGTCCTTGTTGTCATGTGGGTAGAGAAGTATGAATCTTGCAATAGCAACACACATTCTTATGGAGATCACACATTGTAGTAATGACACCTACTTACATCATGATATCCATGGAAAATCTCACATTCTACCATCATGGCACGTGCCAATCTCTAAGGACAATTCTCCTTTATAAGCCCCTTTACCTCGCAATCTATGCACCATACACCATTTTGACTCTCATGTATTGAGTTCGCAAATAATTTCTCCAGCTTTCTTGGTCATTGTAGAAATCTGAGCTTCAAGAAAAGGGATAACACCGGTATCTATGCTTCCTATAGCCTCATCATGCGGTGCAGCCTCCAAGGCCTTGTGTGGTTCTGTGAAAGTTGTATGTGACAACACTCTCTTGAAAAGCATTATTAATCCCCAACAAACCACTAAGCATGTTGAGAAGGATAATATCATAATATATTTTATGATAAGAGAGTCTTAAAACATGCATCATACTCCCACACACTCTCTGTTATACCTTGTTGAATCTCCTTCAGCATGCTAATGTTACTCTATTCAAACTCAGGAATATGAAATTCATCTAAGAAGTCATTATGTAGCATGGTGTAATCTACCATTGTTTGGTGGGGGTCATATTTTGGTACCAACTATGTGCGCGTCCTTGCAAAGTTGTTGAAATATAACTTTCCTTCCATTTTGGCCCTTCGCGTGCCATAACAAGAACTCATATTTATATACATGCTCTGCATCATCCTCAATACGTTTGTAATTTGGTACATGTAAAGACATTTTGAAAAATACTTGCTAAGGTGGTTGATGTCCTTATCTTCCCGATCTAGAACCTTCATTCCCTTTGGTGTTGTCTCCACCACCAGATCCAGTAAATCCACCCTAGTTCCTATTCCTCCTTACCCACCAGATCCTCCATATCCATCAAGGTCCACTAGGTCCACTAGTCCCTATTACATATGATCATCTAGATCCATCTCCCGTAGATGGTAAAAGGTCCTGAAGTGGTTGTGCCTTGTGTCCCCAATGTCATGTTGAAATGCATACCAACAATCTATGATATTGGACCACTACCAAATATGTGCAATGTTCTACTTACAGATGCAATACCCAAAATTTTCCCAAATGTCTCTCTAGAAAATATACCTCAAAATATAGGAAATGATTATGTAGCTATAGATGTGCCAAATGAAAAGTTATACCTCCTAGGTGTTGCTCGGTTACTTCTACCAAAAAAAACTGGGTTAGTAATACCTATCTCTGGATTTGGAAAACTAAGCACCATGGGTTGGTCACCAGGTGGATTTGGATTCATGTCTACGACTCTCCTTTCTCCAAGTGATGAGCTCTCTCATCGAAGTTTAAGTGGTCTCTCTCCTGCGCTTACCAAGATGGGGTGGCATAGACTTCTCAAGCTCCACATCCTTCATGTGAGCCTCAAATCCTTCCCGCAATGTCTTCCTCCATAATTTCATCACTCATGTAACTTCATGTTGTATATCTAACTCCCTCTCACAAGCTTCATTATACTTGAGTTGTCTCTCTTCCCTCTCCTTTTCAACCACAAGGTCTACCATCTTCCTTCACCCTAGCTTCCTCTCCCAATGCTCACAATAATCTTAGTCAACCATAGGAAATGCTTCCAAACTCAAAGTGTAAGGATAAAGATCTTTATAGCTAAAGGGATATCATGCAAGAATGATCCTCTTGGCTCCCTCAAAAACTCAAACTCAGCAATATCTGGACATGAATACATAGAAATCACGTACTCCAAGGTGTAACTCATCAACACTCTACTCCACCAATGATCAAAAGCATGTGTCCAAGTTAGATCAACATCATGTAGCCTATGATACTCCTCTTGGGTCCATATGCGAGGTCTATAGTACCATCTTGATCTAGATGCATACACCAAAAGCCATTCATACAACTCCACTAGAAAACAACAAAATAAGGTCTCATACAACTCATGATACAGATGTTATTCTACCCATTTACGTGCATCAAACTCAGGTCTAGTACTAAATATCTAAGAAAACTCATCCTCTGTGATTTTAAGCCACGCTTCAACACTGTCCAAGGTCAAGCACTTTGTCATCACGCACCATTCTCATAACAACTTCAAAAGAGGTCCCAGCAACAGAACCAAGATGTACTCATTTATTTACCCTTAGTACCTTTACTAACCCAAAGTGCATTGGCCTATCACCCAGTGGGCACCGGGAGCTCACCCAAGGAATGCATGGGCATCAAGCCCCTTCTTTATGTGAGATTTTTGAGGTGATTCTACCATTAATTGAGGATGATTTTCATAAGTAGAAGTACATTCACTTATTTAAAGAGGTAGAAGATGTAACTAATCAGATCTAACATTAATGCATCACAAAAGATAAATAACATTGTAAGAAGCATAATAAATTGGATCTGAGCCATGATAAGTCATATAGCATGAGGGTTTACACCCATAAACAAGATATACCAAATGATCCATATATATATATATATATATATATATATATATATTGTTTTAACATAGATTTAACATAGGTAGCCACATTACAGTCAAAAGGGTCATCTCAGACCATACATATTAAATGACAGAGACTCAACTCCTATCAACATCTCTGATATGATACCCTAACTATACTCTTCCCATTTTATCCCTTGTTACAGATCCCATTACCCATACATATGCTTGTGGCATCCTTTATAACCCTCTAGCACTAAGT
This sequence comes from Taxus wallichiana var. yunnanensis, assembly GCA_018340775.1. Classification (NCBI taxonomy): domain Eukaryota; kingdom Viridiplantae; phylum Streptophyta; class Pinopsida; order Cupressales; family Taxaceae; genus Taxus; species Taxus wallichiana. The sequence continues at coordinate 345,423,198 of CM031233.1, forward strand.
GCTCTAAACCCTAGCATTACTACAACACTTCATTGTCCTATGTATCTCTTCTGAGTGTCCTGCCTATCTCTTGCCTCCATCTATATCTCCATGTCCTCTCTTTTATATCTTTCTCTATCCCAAGCATCTCTTTTTATATGATCATCACCCACCATCATGTGTTCTCCCCTAAACAGATCAGGTGCCAAGTTTTGATGTGGTCCTCCATTAGTGAATGTTTATCCCTTTGCAAACCCTCCACTCTCTGTAATGATGTCTTCTAGGAATATTCCCTATGTGGAATATCCTTTTCTTGACCTCCAAGGTTCCAGGATAGCACCTTATCCACTCATCACACCTAGTCAGGTCCTCATGCTTTTCCTCAAGTGTCCCTAGAATGCCAAATATGGCTAAGTCTTGTAAACTCGTGTTTACCTCCTACACACACACTGGTTTCACTTAAACCCTTCTTAAACCCTTTTTTCTTGTGCACTTTCCCTGAGTATCCTTCTTCTCACTGGTCCTGCATGTGCACACCTCTCGATACTTAGTAAATATTATAAGGTCCAACAAGGGTAGTTTTGGAGGCCAATAAAAGTAGTGTTTAATAAAGTGAGCATAAGCTGAGCTACGTGTGGATTTTGAAGGTGATTAAATTTGTGTTGGAAATATGATGAAGATATATTTCCATTTATATAAATATTTTCCAATGATTATGAGTTTATATATGGTTTCTAGGTCATATTTTTGACAAGTAGACTTTTTCCAGTCAAGGCAGGATAAGACATGAACTTTTAGATTTTTTGAGTTTATTGAAGCATGAGTTTGATTATGTGATGTTTTATATCACCTGGATAGTTAATAGGTATTAATTTCAAATCTAATAATTCCATTTATAATTCTTTGTTATTTCTAGAAAGGTGGTAATCATCTTATATTTGAAAACAATTTTTGCGTAGTTAGTTTTGGTGAAGCCAAAAGTGGCTTAGGTTTGAGCGGTGATTATTTCAAGGATTATAACTTGATTAGAAGTTCTCTAAAGATTTAAAAATTTCCATAAATTGGTCATATGTAATATTTTAAATGTTTTTAAGGTATATGGTGGCCTAAAGATTTTTTACGGTCTGAAGGTTCTAGGAAACAAGCTGTTTTGACAAGTACAAAGAACACTAAACCCATTAAAATAAATAATTTTATTGATTGAGCCAAATTGAGACCATGTATGATGTTTAAATGTTAATTTAAACATGTTTGGTGATTTATGGGTCATTACTAAGTATGTTTTTATGTTAGGGCATTTTTATCTTTGTGCACATAGGGATTTGACCATTTTTAGAGCATGAAATATTTTTTTGGCTAGGCCGGCCTACTTGGGTCACTTTGGTGACTATTATATTTGAATTGGGATGTTTTTATTATCCATGGGTTGAGACAAATGAGGGAAAAGGTTTGTTTTTAATTTGAAATGAAGAGGAGCTTATAAAAGCATTGTTTTGGGTGTTTTTTTGGAGCTAATGGTGTGTGTGTAAGAAGTGTGACCTAGATGAGAGATATTTGCAGGTGGTGAAGAATGAATTGATATCATATCAAGTGTCTAACAAGTCAAAGAATATCATCAAACATATATTCATGTGTTTTAAGGCTTGATAAGTGAAGAAAGTGTTAGTTGTGAAGTTTTTATCACCTAGGGTTTTTATGAGGGTTTGAAGAAGTGTGAGTTGAACCAAGTGGTATCCATTAGTTGTGGTAGAAAAAAATCAGAGATCAGATCATCATAAGATTTTTATTTTTTTCTTTATCATTTTGGTATTGTGAGCTCCTTTTGAAGTTGGTGCTTCACAAAATCAAAGGTTAGTGCTCCTTTTAGGGTTATAGCTCTACTAAACTAGGGGTTGGTACTCCTTGTGGGATTGGTGCCTCACTAAATTTTGAAACATATCAATATAAGATTGTGTTTTAGTAGGTTTTCTTCCCCTTGAGGTTTTCCCACTTATATCTTGTTATTTTTTGTTGATATCTTGCTTATGGTTTCTTGCACATGTGATAATTGATTATATGCACACATATATGGATAGTTGAATGATTATGAGTACTTGAATAAGTAAATTTGAAATTTAAATTTAAATTTTTTAAGGAATTATTCACCCCCTCTCATTCCATTTTTCTTATAACAATTGGTATTTGAGAATGTTCTTTTGGAGAAGTTTGAAAACTTGAAAGGAGATCCTTGAAGCAAAAAAATGGCAAGTGGAAAGGTTATTGGCAAGGAACCCACATTTGATGAAAAAAACTATGCTTTTTAGAATTTGAGGATGAACACATTCATTATGTCTCAAGGGTTTTATGTTTATAAGATTGTAGAAGATGGATTTGTTCCTCCTGCTACTCCTATTACCAGTAACAAAGAAAGGGATGCATATGAACTCAATTCTAGGGCTTTCAATGCTATCATTAAAGGTCTTGGAGAATCTGAATTGGAAAAGGTTATGCATTGAAAATCATAAAAAGAAGCATGGAAGAAATTGTAAATTCTTTATGAAGGTGACTCAAAGGTAAGGATTGCAAAGCTTCAAACTTTTAGAAATCAATTTGATTCTCTTAAGATGAATTATAATGATTCCATTACAGCATATATTCTTAGAGTTGACAAAGTTATCAATAGAATAAAAGGGTTAGAAGAAGAAGTATTTTTCAAAAGGTGTTGAGGTCTTTAACTCCTAAATTTGACTCTAAAGTGTTTGTCATAAAAGAGGCTAAGGATTTTACTCAGCTTAAGATGGATGATCTACATGGTACTTTTATAGCCTATGAAATGAGGGTAATTGATTCTAAACCTATTAATAAAGAGATAGCCTTCAAAATGGAGGAGATGGCTAAAGACAAAAATATCATATCTAAAGATACTAACCTAGAGCTTGATGATGATGAATTATTTTCCATGGTTTCTATAAGAATTATAGTTGGAACTGGTAAGTACTAGGGTAAACTTCTGTTAAATGTTTTACTTATTATAAAGTAGGTAATTTTTCTACTAAGTTCCATTATAGACATGATAAGAAAATAAATTATGAACATGATAGTGGCCATGAGAATAAAAATCATAAGTTTGATAAAAGGAAGAAAGAATTCATGACAAAGAATAAAAATATTTTTATACTATGAAAGAGGACTCTTCCTCTAATGCAAGTAGTGAAGTTGATAGATTTGATTCAGATATTGAATCTAATCACAATGATGTAGGTGATGAAGTTATTTTCATGACAAAGGAAGGTATGAGATCCTCGATGTGGCTCTACCTTGTGTGGTTATATTTCACCTTATTCTTATAAATAAATTGAGGAGATGATGATTTAAGGCTTGATTTGGCTTGTGTCCAATAAAAATTAGAGCATGCTAAAAAAACAACAAGAAGTTGACATCAAAATTCAAAGAGTATGAAGAAAATATACAAGAGTTTGAGGGGAAACATTAGGGAATTTCTGAAAAGCTTGAGGAATCAGTGAGAAGGTTAGAGTTGTAAATGAGTAACATGAATCTTAACTTGTAATCTAAAGAGGAATAATTGATAAGTCTTAAGAAGGAACTCTCGAGTTTTGCAAGAAAAATAAATTCATATCTAAAACTTGAAGAGAGTACCAAAGCTCTTAATAATCTCTTGAGAAATAAGAATTTTTTTGGTGACAAGGCTATTCTAGGCTTTAAATTTGAAGTCAAAGACAATAAGGTGAAGAAATAATTCATGGTTTCATTCAAATAAGTAGGTGAATCAAGCACCAAGGAAGGAAATAAGGAGATCTACATCAAGGACATTGAGAAAACCAAGAAAATTAGGCAACCTAATGCCTCAAGGTATGAAAGATATTTAATGGTTATTGCTATACATGTAATGGATTTGATCATAGGGCTAAGGAGTGTAGAAGGCCTCCTAGAGATACTCATCCATGGAAAGATAATAAAAATTATCATGTCAAAAATGTTATATGCCACAAGTGCAAAGAGGTAGGCCATTTTTTCAATGCCTATTTGAATGTTACATCTATTCATGTTGATAATTTAAAAAGGAGAATTACCATGATATGTCACGGTTTGTAATGAGTTGGTCATGTTGTAAGGAATCATATCGAGCCTCTTCAACTCAAAACAAGAGTTCTCAAGGTCTTAGAGTGAAAACTATTGGAGTTCCAATACCAAAAATGTGTGACGATTGTTAAAGAAGAAATTGGGAACCTAGAGGAGATCACGACATCTCAACAAAACCATATGTTGATGAAATAATAGAGGTAACTTAGAGTTCAGATCAGAAGAGAGTGGAAGGAGTATTTCAAGCACCTAAGAGGTATTAGGACCTCTTTAATACATTTTTTAGGTCTTCTTGGTGATCATATACCTTCACTATGCTTATTGGAGGTATATTATTGAAAATGAAGTAATTAACTAAGGGGGAGCTGATTTTATTGGTATGTGTGTCTCCTCCATGTGCATAAGGTATGTATTTCAATGTCCTCATGGTGCAAGTTGGTTGTTCTATTAGTATGAAAAGTCAAACTCTTAGTATTATGGTCATTGGATGTTCATGTATGAGTTCTTAAGGTCCTGTAAGTGTATTGTCAAGGTGAGTTGGTCTAAGATGGTTGTGTATGTTCATGAGTCTTATTTTCATGTCATAAGAAGTATATAAGTTGTTTATAACTCATGAAGTATGTTCTCATTGTATTTAAGTCTAAGGTTAGCAATATTGAATAATTTTGTGGCTTGTGAAGTTGTTTGGTGACTTTATTGAGTCTTATGGAGTATTATGAAGTCATTATTTGTTGTAAATGCAAGTTTCAAACCTTTCTATAAGTCCATTATGTGTGAGAATCCATGAATGTGTCTCAAAATAATTTGAAGGCTTTCAAGGGTCCTGACAGTTTTTAGTTTCTCAAAGAAGTATGTCATGTCCATCACAATGTTGTATGGGTTTTTCCATCAGTTTGTATGTCTAAGTCTTTAGTCATGTATATCAAAGTGTGTAAATGGTTCTAGAATGTGCTTGAAGATGATTTTTTTCTATCATGGGGATTGACCTAATATTTTAGTATGAAGATGGAGATATGTGTAATTATTCTTGAAGGAAATAAGACAAAATCAAGGTGATTTTAGGTATAACATTGGTTAATCTTGCTCCTCATTCTTTTCAAAAGTTTCTCAAAGAGATATAAGGGTCATCTAAAAGTGTTTATGATCAATTTTTTATCATAAGAGAATAAAAATTTGCAAGTTGAGGTTTCTTTCCCCTTGACTGTATTTTTCACAAAGTATTACTAAGTGATATAGAAGGAAATATGGGTTCGAACATATCATATAGAAATGGAGGGATATATGATTTAAGAGGTTTAAATTTATATGTATGTCTAAATTCATGGGAATTCTTGACAGTATATTAGGATTAATAGTGTGGATGAAGAAGGCCTAATTGAGACGTTGTATTTTTGGTAACCGAGCATGATCATTTTAGCACAAGTCTTCAAGTTTTGTGGAAGAAATTATATACTCAAATGGGTATTTAAATCAATCTTGAAATATTCATGAAGGTATGTACATAAAAATTTATGAGAAAATATATTTTTGCATTGGCTTGTGGATTGTGACTAAGCATTTGAGGATGTAAATAAGGCATTATGAATGTGTACATTTCTCTAAGATTATTATGGTTATGGAATGATGTGAGATATTTGAGTAAGTGTAAGTTGAGAATGCAAGAATAAATTGAGTGATAACTTGCAATTCATGTACTCTTGGTTCATTAGGAGAATACCTTATCTTGTTACATGCATAGAAATAATCTCTCGAGTACTCGAGAATATCTACATTAGTTGTGCATAAGTCTAATTAAATCAAAATTGTGCTCGAGAGAGATCAAATATATATTCATGTGTATTATATAGGTGTAGTGATGCTTTAATTATCCTTCTACCATGCAAAATGACCACCTCTAGTGATAATGTGTATAAGAAGCTCCACGATTGTGCTAAGTGTTGAAAGATAAGCTAAATGTACAGAAGGCAAAATATGCTATCATATACGATTTGTGTGTGTGTATGGTATGGATCTCGAACATATCTAGTTTCTCATGAAGGTGTGAAAAGTTATTTGATGATCAAATTTTCTAATTTCAAGTTTGTTTAAGTGATTAGTGAGCTCAAATGTTAGTATAACAAGATATAAGTGTAAGATGATGGTATGTTGTAATTTTTGTGTATCTAGTCCTCAAGGAGATGATATATCCATGTACAAAATTGTCATGACCACTTAAGATTAGAAAGGTAAATAATATCATCTTGTATGGTAATTTTGTTACTTCATGAGTAATATGATTGGCTACACGTGCGGTGAATGCTTGTAAGGTAGAGTATGAATTATCTTAAGGTATGTTGAGCTTGTAAAGTCCATTCTTGTAATTATAAGTATCTCAGAGACTTGTTCTTGAGATTTTGGTAAGAAGAAAGATACTAACACATACAGTTGACTTGGACTATAGAGAGGTTGTTCAAAATTTGTGGCTCAGAGAAAGTAAGTACAATGTTACAGTGATAGTTACGATGAAAGGTATGTATCATTCACATTCATGACATATTGAGATCCACTCAAGGTGATTTGTAAGGTATAGAAGTGAATTTTACCTCGGGATAAGCAAATAGATATCTAGTGAATGTGTCATGAAAGTGTATGATCAACATAGATCCAAAATGTGTATCCTATATGCCTATATGTGGTCAATGTGAAGTACAGTATAAGGGCATACTATGTTTAGATTTATCTTAAAATTTATGCAAAGATATATAGTTATAGAGAAGGAAATGATTTGGTTCACAAGACATGAATAATTCAGAATGATGGTTTGTATAATTGTATCTACATGTGAGAAAGTATTTTTTTGCCTATTAGGACATGGGGAGTGTATGAGATCACTCTATGATGATATAAATGAGATATATTATGTTAGAAATTCAGTTTCCTAATTGTTTGAAGCTTGTCTTGGTGGTGTATTGATAGCTTGAAGTTATTTCGTGCCTCTGTAACAAGAAATGGTTCTCATATAGGTGTATTTGTTGCTTACGAATGCAAAATTATCAGTTAAATCAGGGGGAACATGTATGAGTTACTCAAAGAAGGTGAAAATGGTGTTCTCAAGGAATTTGAGGTACACATTGTGTTAGCTAGAGAAAAATTCCCTTGTATGCATATTGTCAATCAAATATGACAATCTAAGACCGAGAAAATGGTTTAGGACTTGGCAAAAGTGTCTAAGATGTTTTATAGCCAATTAACTAAGGTAAATTTCTTTTTCTTAAACCTCATTGTTAGATATAATGATCTTAAGTCTCAGGGGAGTGCTAATTTTTGAATCATGAGTGGAGTAGAGTTTGGGTGAACTTCAAAATCAGTCCTTAATACATCGAAGTCTTATTACGGACTTTTGTTCTTAAGTCAGTTTGGAGAGTAAGATAGTACATTGGCACACTAAACATATGCCTAGACAAGATGATGAATGCTTCAAGAAGAAGCTATTCTTTTTTATGCTCATTTATGACATTGTTGGCATGTCCATGGTATGGTTGGCTTAGATGATGGTCTGCTATAGTTGATTCATGAAGATAAAAATAGGGATAAGATGAAAATAGCTAGTTTTTGCATGCCTAAAAGGTGAAATACGGTGTTCTTGGCTCCAAGAAAGGTACAATATTTTTTCTTCATGCTTTATTGATGATTTTCATGTTGTGAAGATGTTTATCCTAGGGATTTCAGCATGGTGATTGCATACTTGCAAAAAAGGAAAAATAGGTTTAAATGCAAATTTCAAGGTCTCGATCTTGTTTAAGATATTTTGTTGACGTTTATAACCAATGCATGGTTTTATGAAGCTATGGAAGATGAATAATATCTTTATATAGGTATTCCTTTTTCATTAATGTAAAAATGGGTAGAAGTTCAAGTAATTTTCCATTAAAGACATAGGGGAGATTGTTGCCATGGGGTCCTATAGGTTTTTTCATTGATGCAAAACCACATTAATGAAAATTTTGATGATGGAGTAGGGTCCTATACGTTTTTTCATTGATGCAAAACCACATATGTGTACTTGATGTTTTATATGTGTACTTCATGATATAGGAGATTCGGTGAGGATTACTTTCTCTTCCAAGCCCATTCAGGTGCCTAGGTGATGTTGCATGGAGTTATGAGATTTTTGGTTACTTAAGAAGCATGTTGTAGTGATGGATAGAAGGTTTGGAGATTTCTTGGGAAATTACATTAGTTTGAGGGTGTAGATACATGTGAGTGGCTATGTTGCGGTGGTCATTTAGAGTAGTTATTCTTGTTAGGAGGTATGAGATTGAGGTATGAGGCAACATGATCTCATTAAAACATGTATTCAGGAATATTATGGTTTACTAGGTATGTTTGGGTCATTTTTAGTGATTTCATGTTGAGTTATAGTGTTTTTCTAGCTGACCCTAACTTCTACAACGTGAAACCCTTAGAGGTGGCTATACAAGTATTAGTGTCTTGAAATATTGAGATATGGTGATGAATTTATGATGATTTGAGATGTTATTATGATGTGTTTTGGTGATTTGAGAAAACAAATTATGATGTTATGATGAGAATTTTGCAGGTTATGTTAGTTTTGGTGAGACATGGTTAATAACAAGGTCATTTCCAGCTCAAATTACAACTTTTGATGCTCACCCTCACCCTAAATTGTGTGCTTTGCATGGTACCTTGTGGCTTTCAGGATGTTTATACATTTATTCTAGAATTTTTAATAAAAATAATGATGTCAGTTCATTGTCACATTTTTATGAACGAATGTTAAGAAGGTAAACATCTTGTTAGGAGTGTCAAACCCTAACTTGAATGCAAGATGAAAGAATTGCTTCATAAGTGGCCAATTTTTTTCCTAGTGCATGAATGATTATTGTACAATGTATAGGACTCCTACACATTTCTCTAAAGGTATGGTAGATGTCATGGTGATGATTGGGCCCCACTCAAATAGGTTAGTTTCTGAAGAAGATTATTTTGGGACAAGGGTGTCCAAAGGAGTTTCATGTTAAATTGACATATTGGAATTTGTGTGATTTTATATTGATTTCCAAATAGGTTTTATGAAATTTTCATGCAGTTAAATGGTTAAATGAGCACCATCCTAGTTGATTAGTCAAAGGGTAATTTTGAGACCATAAAAATAGTGTTCAATAAAGTAAGAATACTTGGAGCTACATGTGGAGCTTGAAGGTTTTTAAGTTTTTGGAAAGAGGGTTCATAGATATTTCCAGTCATATAAATATTATCCCATGATGATGAGTTTTGATATGGTTTCCAGGTCAGTGTTTTTGTTTCACTAATAAGAATTACACTTTCTAGGACAAAACAGATACAAGGTAAATGGTTAAGGAGGAATACCTATGAGGCAAAGGTTAAAGGTAGGATGCGCATGTTGTTGACATTATCCAAGTTGATCATAGAGAAATAATTTTTATCTTGGAAGGAATACCTGTAGATGTAAATAAAGACCACAAAAGAGTATTAAATAGCATATGACAGTGGATTGCCTAGCGTATGCTAGATCTAGGAAGCATGGTGTTTCCTAGAGAGGTTGTAAATCCAATGTTTAATAAAAATTCAATGTGAATAAGAAACAAAAATAAATGGCTCCTATTGCAATGTAATGATTTAGGTTTCTCATACACACAATACACTAGATTTTATGCTAGATATCAAAATAACACTAAATCTAATTAGAACCGGGGTTTGTGCAGTCAAAGTGGTCTCACAAAATTCTAGTAAAGGGTCCGAGGAAGATTAGTTGAGGTCTAGGTTGGTTTTGGGTGAGTGGGAAGATTTTTGGTCTAATAATATAAAATAACATAGATACTAATATCGGTCGGGTGGACCGATGTCGATTGAGGGATGAAACTGACGATAATAGAGTAAACCGACGTCGGTAGGGGAAATTTGTAATTACTTAATAAAAATAGTTTTTGGGCTTATCTATGATTGCAAAGAGAGTAAGGAGGGTGTGGTTAGGTTTTTCATATAATTGAGAATACTCAAGAATACGAGAGGGAGAGGTCACAAAGGGTGAAATGGATTAAAGCTGGGTTGGGTTGGTAGATTCTTTGAGAAGATGGAGATATTCGGATAAGAGTAGAAACTAAAAATAATGGAGGAAATAGATCTAAAATAAAATAAGCACAAATGATTAAGATCACATTCTTTCTTACTATTATTAAGATATCATGGTTGGGTGGATGCCGGTGATTGATTGGTGAGGTGGTAATTGCTTAAGTGTCATGGTAGTATGACTTGTGTGTTCCTGTGAATGCTCTAATGATCTGGAAGGGAATCCTTAATGTGTGTTGTTATCTAGTGGTGTGTAGACATTGTTTTGGATGAAGTAATGGCTCTAATATCCTTGCATTATTGCAATAGCTCTCTCCAAACTCAAAATTGCCAACCCGTGTAAAAGGTTGACAAGTTTTATATAAAGAAATCGATGGTGGTTTAGGTAACCAACGTCGCCCAGGAAAATCTAGCTTCAATTAGGGTGAACTAGTCATATTTACCAAAAATAGGTAGATCTTCCCAAATTTGGCATGCTTTCCTCATTGATTCCTCTTAGGAAAGTGGATTTCATGTGGGAGAAAGCAGGAAGAAGCGAGGAGAGGTCAAGTTAGGTTTATGGAAAATGTAGTTAGTTAGGTAAAGTTAGTGACTCGACACTAGGAGTAATACTCGGTTTTGAAGGTGATGACTCGGTCGTTATGTGTTAAATGCCCCTGGAATGGGTCTAGGGTGAGGTGTCATTATGAGGTTGAGGTGTGAGGATGAATATTAATATGGGGTAAAGGGGTCATGGTTAGTTAAATGCATTACATTAATTAATTGAAAGGGGACCAAAGAGATTATGACCCAAATTTGGTGTCTATATTTTCCCCTTTTTATCACATAGCTTGTATTGGTAAGTAAGGATGACAAAAATAGGAATTCGGTGCCCCAAATATAGATGGAGGTGATCCCCCTCAAACCAGGAACTAAGGAGGTGTGAAATGAAGTCAATGAGTGGTTTGATAAATAGGTAAATGATGAAAGAAAGAGTAGGTGGGTTGTAGGTAAGGGTAATTTTAGGTCGAGTAATAGGTAATGGCAAAGTATAACACACACATACATGTATACATTATAATAAGGTACCATGTTTAAGATCTTGCAAACTCTAAGTCGTCAAATGTCGATAGGTTTATCCAAACAAGGTTGAAGTGGTTCAAGTATCCAAGGTATAGGATATGGTCCTAAAACACCACTAGGCTAGGTGTAGGAACATGAAATAGATTTTTTCCATGGCATGAAAGGTATGGTTAGGATAAACAACACAAAATTATGCAAGTTAAGGTCATCAGGCTTAACAACACTAATATCACATCTTAAAGTATAGTGAGCACACGAATTCAAGTGTCACAAGAGGTGATTATCGGTTGGGTGATTTAGGAAAGGCCATAGGTAAGACCACATGAGGGGAAAAATCATGCCCCAACTAATGGTGAGGTGGGGTGATATGTAATAAGGTAATGAGGGTGAGGTGTAGGGTCAGGGTCAACTTTGGGTTAGGCGGAAAAGGTTTTGGGGAAGAAGATGTGGTGCAATATGGGCGCAATGGGGTAAAAAGGATAACAAACATTGGTTATGGCAAACTGATGTCGGAAAAGGGAAAGAAAGCATAGTGAAATATGACACAAGACTAATTTTGATCATAGTTAACCAATGTCAGTTAGGTCGGGTGTTGGTTTAAGAAATAAAATTCATATTTTACGGATTCATTATAATCTTTCCGTTTTAGGGTAGAATATAAATGGAAAGGAGGAATATTGGCTAGGGGTAAAAGTGATTGAGCTAACCTCCAAGGGGCCCATTCCATTGGAGTTCTTCCTACATATCCCTGACAAAAAGGGGTCTCAGGCCGATGTAGTTCTCCCATAAGTTAGGGATGAATATGATAAGGTAGATGAATGGGTTGGCGGTGTTTTAGGCATTATTGAGTCAAGGTCATTTAGGCATGGTTAAATATAGTTCATTTAGGCATGGTTGAGTGTAGGTCATTTATTCATGGTTTAGTATAGGTTGAATAGGCATGGTTAAGTTTAGGTTAAATAGGCATGGTTGTCTTTTAGGTTGAATAGGCGTGGGTGATTTTGGTGGGATATGAATTCCCATAATGTAGGTGTCAAAGGTTTTGTCCTATGAAGTAGAATCAATAAGTAAGAAAAGAGGTGAATGGTAAAAGGAGACAAAATTCCACCTAATTGGTAAGAACCATTATGAGTCTATCATACCAAAGATTGGCTTATGAACGTAAGACCCTAAAGGCGTAGCATGATTGGACATTATAAGGGTAAAGAAAGTCACATGATCATGAAATGTCACATTTATGGCACATCTCTTGACTAGGTAAAATATTAGAAAGGAAATATAGTGAAGTGAAATGGGTTGTTTTAGCGTAACCTTGGTGTGAGATAGCAAGCCTCTTCTGCAAGATACCCAAGACCAAAATAAGCAAGTCCATGATGAAAAATTTATCTTTTTCTTTTTGCTTTTGTTTTATAGACTGGTTGATGCGGGAAGTCTATGTGGGATGAATAGAATATATCCTTGAGGTCTTTGTGAATTTGATTGATGTGGGAAGCTTCAAAATATTTGTAGTTTATTTTTATAGAAATAGTCTTTTTATAGACTATGTACAATAGGGCTAGCTTTTTATAGTTTTCCTTCAAGGAGTCTATTTATAGAAGCAAGATGGAAAGATATATTTCCTTTTAGAGGGAGTGATCTATTTACAAGAATTTTTACTTAAGGAGTTTGAATTTGAAAATCCCGTATATTACTTTTGAATTTTTGGACTTTTAGGTCATGGACAAGACTATAAAGGAGTATAGGATTCTTTTATGAAGAAAAACAATATCACATAGAGGTTAGCTATGAAAGAGAGGTTTTAAGTGATGAATGACTATGCAATTCCATCCTAAAAAGGACAGAAAATATCCATGAGAATCATTCCATGAGTAGAGCCATGGTACTCATATTTAAGATAAGGTTGAAAGGTGATGGATAATCACACAATTGCAGTGTAGTTGTTGGAAATTAAATGAGGTAGATGGAAGGTAAATGTTGCTTAAGGGACAAGCATTTAATAGAGAAAAGGTGATATAGGACTTGATTCAACAATATAATGATCAAAGATGCAAGGCATTGAGGGACTTAGGTTCGGTTTTACCTTTGAGTAAAGATAAAAGATAAGCACCTAATCCATAGGAATGAGTAACGATGTAGGGTCCAAGCCAATTAGGAGCGAACTTTCCCCGTTTAATTTTCTCCACTTTTGTTACATGTTTATTTTCCTTCAAGATGAGGTCACCGACCTTGAAGGTTCGTTCTTGGACACATTTATCATAGGCACATTTGATACGTTTTTGGTAGATTTGAAGGTGATCAAGAGAATTTAGACAATGTTTGTCTAATAACTCAAGTTGTGTCAAATGGTCTTGGAAAAAATCATCATCATTGAGCATATCTTTGAGTGAGATACAAAGAGATGGAATTTTGACTTCGAGAGGCAATACAACCTATGTACCATAGACCAAAGATAAATGTTTGGCAGAAATTGAGGTGTGAATACTAGTGTGATAACCTATAAGGAAAAAGGAATGTGTAACATTCCCATTTTAAGAGTTTAGAAATAAGGGGAAAATATATATATATATATATATATATATATATATATATATATATAATGTTCTTTGTTCTAAATAAAGCATTATTTAGAACAAACATTCCATGCCAATCAAATTCAAATAGATAACCATATGCAGTTGTAATGACTCGGTGATCCACCGATCTATTCATTTCATAACTCGGTAATCTACCAATCTATTTATGTTATCTTTAAGTATTGAATACATATCATATACTTGTTTTTCCTACCCTACATCGGGTACTAAGTGATCTATTTAAAGAACATATCTAAATAATTGTTACCAATATTCATCTGATATCACATTGTTTTAAACTTGGTGACATATGACAACGCAACCAACACTTGCGCTATTTGGCACAAGATTTACAACATATTGTGTATGTCTCTATTCCTAGATGGCGTACTCTCATTTTGGAATATTTCCTTCACCTCACTCCTCTATTATCATGATTAGTCTTTACCGACTACCATCAATCCACTTGTCTTAGGTTTAACACTACCCCTAGTTAGAAACATAAATTATTATAAGAAGATGCTCACAATGACTTAGGGTAAATGGGCATACTTGGTTGACCTTAAGTCAACCGGATGTGCCAAGGTACCCTAAGCCATTGGAAGCTACTTCCTATCCTAAATATGCCACTAACGACCAAGAGAGAGAAACTCAAGTTCAAGTTCTTCTTGAGTGTAGATCTGGATGATCAATGCGGAAGGGTGATGCCACATGTCAACTACAACGTTATATTCTAAAGAAGACCCAAGTCTTCTTGAAAGTACAGCCCCGTAGTTGGCGTGTGCCAACATCCCCTAAAGAAACTACCTCATCGATATGTACATACCCCAAGGATATCATTAATAATTATTAATTTAGATTAAGTCTTGGTTACGGAAACCCCGATAAACCCTAATCCAACACTCCATAAGTTCTTTCCTAAATTTGTTTCATTTTATCCATTAAAGAACTTCATTAAACTTATGATTACTTTTAATATTCATTTTCTCAATTTAACTAAGATTAACCAAAACAGACAGCAATGTCATAAGTTTCATTTAAAATGTACTTTAGCTTTTAGGAAGGTTTAACAACCGCATATATCCAATTAAAGTGGACTTCATACAAAATGAAGTCGATAATTAGTAATCGTATCTCCAACCTTTTTGGTTTACATTCATTTGAGAGAGAATGATCTTCCTCTACATGATTAAGTGTTAGGGTTTATCATTCCCAATATCCATAGTTCTTACTTCATTCTTCATAATGCAACACATTACTATGTTAAATTGTTTAGTTAAAACACATCATTTAATGCAACTTCAGCAAGTTGCTTCATTATAAGGGAAATTGAACTAATTCCCTTTATCCATCTTATCAAAGATAACAAGATAAGCATAATATAATATAAATAATATCAACAAGATAGAACTTTCATCTTCTTTATAAAATATGAGATAAATTACACAAACAATACAAATAAATCACAACTCAAAATTCAACATCACAATTTATAAATTTACAAGACTATGCACTATAGGCAACCGCATAACAACAACCTTCAATCTATAAAGTATACAAATTTTCTTTTACAATACAACAAAAGAATGAATCGAATTCTTTAATAAGAATTAGATATATATCAGCCAATGCACTTATAATATTTTGCCTTCTTTTATCACTTAATTCATCCATCTACAAAAATAATAGATAGACGGGTCAGTTTAATGAATGAAAATGATAAGCACTAATCATTAAAATGAAGTGCATTCCACTAATTGTTTCATTAAAGAAACATTGCTTTAATGAGATAATTAAAACATCATACAATCAGCATAAGTGATAACAAATAGAAAGGAAGTACATTAATAAATCTAGATCAACTTTTAAGAGAAGAGAAGAATATAATAAACAATATCTACCTAAGATCTTAAAGTTCTATTAATCCTATCAATGGCTTGTAAACAACAATATATCTTGCCATCCCATTGTCTCATAATTCTATCCTAATAGAATACCACATTTATCTTTTCTAAGAGACAAAATAAATGTATACAACATGGTTCATTCTAGGATGATTCATCTAAATCATAAGTAAGGAATAAAAAGAACCAATGCGTACCATACCTAACTTATTACATCTAAAAGACAAACCAGTTCATTACATGAATTACCTGTTCCTTTCTAGGTAACAATCTTACACATTCAACATTAGAATATACATCAAAATAGAATTCCATAATAATACAAGAAGGTATAGAAAATCATAACAGACCAACTACAATTCCAATTCCAACTCTTCATGTTAGAAGTTATCAATCAAAGATCAAAAATCAATGTTCACAAACAAAGTAGCCCCGAAGAGGAGTTAATCTCTACTCAAGTTCTTCACAAAAGATAAAGAGTACAAGAGACAAACCTACTCCTATCCATATAAACTAGGCAAGACTAGTCAACAACATTCGA
The DNA here is from genome assembly GCA_018340775.1 of Taxus wallichiana var. yunnanensis. Lineage (NCBI taxonomy): Eukaryota > Viridiplantae > Streptophyta > Pinopsida > Cupressales > Taxaceae > Taxus > Taxus wallichiana. The sequence goes on from CM031233.1 coordinate 345,439,427, forward strand.
ACCCATAAGTATCAATTTACTTATCAATAGAACCCTCTTGGCTACTAGTTCTCTACATTATTTCATCAATGATTCAAACAAGGTAGACCAATAGGTCAAAAGAAATCACCATCTCGAAAGAGAATCGAGTACAAAGAAGTTCAAACAATGAGCTTATCTAAAGATAGAGGAATGGTAACTCAAATAAGGAAAGAACCAATGATAAATCATTTCGTTCAACTAAACAAGAAGTTCCATTTTCAAACCAATTATGAAAATAATATGACTGAAATATACTAGTTGTAATGGGCCCCTAAAATATTGACTAAGATATGAAGGTGCGTGGGTGTAGAGAGGACTTAGATGATGGTGCACAAGGAAAAAGCACTTAAGAGAAAATTCATTAAGAATAAATATAGTACATCTCTCCATGAAAGGAGGTTCACAACTTAGCCGATTTAATCAACAAAGGTATGGAAGACATGAAAATCATGAATGGTTACATGCGGATAAGATATTTATAACATGTGGCCCGGGAAAGAGCATGCCGTGATGGGATCTTCTAGAAGATCATCATGAGATGGAGTGGAGAACATAAGGCTTGAAGGAACATGCTCACTTGGAGGACCACATTTGACACTTAGGGTGATGGATCCGAGGGCATGGCAAGGTGAGTTATCAGTATGGGAAGGTGATAAATATAAGTTCACTATTCTAGAAAATAGAGACATAAACAAGGAGAAAGAGATAACATACATATGGGGATATAGAGATAGAGGAAGAACTCGAGAGGGAGAGATAACATTTTTTGAAGCTCATAGGGTTTGGAGTGGAACTTTGATGTAGAAAAGAATGTACTAAAGCATTGTAATTTCTTTTTTCTTTGGAAATAGTTATACAATGTTAATTCCCTTTATCCATCTTATCAAAGATAACAAGATAAGAATAATATAATATAAATAATATCAACAAGATAAAACTTTCATCTTATTTATAAAATATGAGATAAATTACACAACCAATACAAATAAATCACAACTCGCAATTCAACATTACAATTTATAAATTTACAAGACTATGCACTATAGGCATACCGAAATTAACAAAAATTGTCTTCAATCTATAAAGTATACAACTTTTCTTTTACAATCTAGCAAAAGAATGAATGAGAATTCTTTATTAAGAATTAGACATATATAATTGCCAATGCATCTTATAAGATTTTTCCTTTCTATCACTTACATTGTCCATCTCAAAAAAATAGCTAACATGGGTGAATGAAGGATAGAGACAAATGGCATCTTCTTGTTATTCACCAACAAAGAGACTAAGCATTAAAACAAAGTGAACTTTGTTTTAATTGTTTCATTAAAGCAACACTACTTTAATGAGATATTTAAAACATCATACAATTAGCATAAGTGATAACAAACAAAAAGGAAATATATTAATAAATCTAGATCAACTTTAAAGAGAAGAGCATAATATAATAAACAATATCTACCTAAGATCTTAAAGTTCTATTAATCCTATCAGTGGCTTGTCCAAAAAAACATATCTTTCCATCCCATTGTCTCATAATTCTATCCTAATTGAATACCACATTTATCTTTTCTAAGAGACAAAATAAATGTATACAACATGGTTCATTATAGGATGATTCATCTAAATCATAAGTAAGGAATAAAAAGAACCAATGCGTATCATACCCAACTTATTACATCTAAAAGATAGACCAAGTTGATTACATGAATTATTGTTCTTAGTAGGTAACAATCTTAGCATATTCAACATTAGAATATACATCAAAAACAGAATTCAATAATAATACAAGAAGGTATAGAAAATCTGAATAGACCAATACAATTCCAATTCCAACTCTTAATGCTAGAAGCTATCATCAAAGATTAGAAATCAATGTTCACAAACAAAGTATTGAAGAGGAGTTAATCTCTACTCAAATTCTTCACAAAATATTAAGAGTACATTAAGGCAAAACTACTCCTATCCATATAAACTAGGCAATACTAGTGGAAATTTGAACCTATAAGTATCAATTTACTTATACACAAAACCCTATGGCTACTAGCTCTCTACATTATTTTAATAGCGATTCAAACAAGGTATTGATTAAAGGTCATAAGAAATCATCATCTCGAAAGAGAATTGAGTACGAGAAGTTCAAACAATGAGATTATCCAAAGATAGAGGAATGGTAACTCAAATAAGGAAAGAACCAATGATAAATCATTTCTACAACAAAACAAAAGAAGTTCAGATTCAAACCAATTCAAGATGAAAGCATACACTGAACCGAACCATATCGACTGCTCTCAAAAGAATACATATATTTATTTATTTATTTTTATTTTTTTTTTAAAAAATAAGTCAAAGACTCAATCACTGTATCAGTCGAGAATAACATCCTAAAATAGTAAATTATAAAGTTTAGAATTACCTACAAACCCAAGACTAGAGACTCGTAAATTGATCTCACCACTAAATAAGAAAAGGTAAGTAGTTCGTAATTCAAAAGAATCAAACTCAATGCAACTTATGGAGAAGTATCCTTCCCATATATTATTTCATTGTCCAAGGTAATAACCAAAATCTTCCACTAAGACCCAAATTTATTTTAAAGAATTAGAATAGAGAGAGAGAAAGAAAAAATATTTAAGTCAAAATATGTCTCAATCTTAATTCCCAAGCAATAGGAATAGAATTCAAAACAAAACTCTCACATCCATAAAATCACGCATGATGTGACTTAGCTTCAACAAAAAATCAACCCAGAATGTGGATCCCTCAAGATAGAGGGGAAAGAAACTTCCTTTTATTCCTACACTAATACCATTTCAAAAGAGATTCAATACAGTAATAAAAGAAGTTCCATTCCTTTAAGAAAGACATTTATATTTCCAAATCTCAAAGATATTTTAAATGACTCAAACAAGCTTTCACCCAGTCTCCTGGGTGAGTCCTCATTCAAATAAAGAGTTATAAGCTTATTCATTTTAACAAAAGAATAACCCAATACAAAATGCCTAAACAAAATAAAATGAATAAACCCCAAATACAAGCTCATAACACTCAAGTGTTAAATAGGAGTACAGTGACAAACCCGAGCTTCACACACAAACGTTCAAAACTCAACTAGAAAAATAATGCGAATACATTGCCTAAATATGAACTCCAAGAAACAGTTCAGCAATGCATAAGTTTTCCAAACACTAGTTCCGATCAACACGAATCTCTAACACAATTTTAATCAAAACACAAAGTTCCAACACAAGTCTACATCCAAATTCACAACCTGAATAAAATAAAACAAAACTTGAGTTTCCCTTAAGCTCTAATCCATATATTTTCAAAGTCAGTTCAAAGCTCAATAAATTCAAATACAAGATCTAGGGTGCAGCTCCATAACTTTGCATACAAAATTATCAAGATCTAGAGTGCAAAAATAGAGATAGCCATTTTCCAAAAAACAAGTTTCATAGTTTCATATCAAACATACCATTTTCACTAGAAAAATGCTATCATAAAATAGGAATCTCATGAGAGCATAGTTTTCTAAAACATTTATACGCAAAGAATTTTAATAGTTAGATCCTATCATGGATTCAAATCCAAACAACAAAAGATTCACTAAACTCTTTTTCTCCCAAGAAGAAAATAATCAAACAGACCTATACTTTCCTTCGATCAAAAATAGATCAAAGAAACCAAAAATAGCTTTGAAGTGAAGGTCAAACTACTAGTTCGAAGAACTAGTTAGCTCCATGCAGAGAAAAATCTGCCATGCATGCAAAACCAAATGACCTCCTACAAACCTACCTTCTAAGTTTCCAAGATGGTTTGCACACAAAGACTGAGGCTCATAAATGCCATAAATGTCATTCATTCCAAAATTCCCACTTATCTTTCCTTGCCACCACCTCCTAAATATGGTGAATGCCAATTCAATACAAAAATACAATTCCATCTTTTAGTGGAGCTTCCACGTAAGCCTCCACCAAGTCTACTAGCCCCTACCAAATCTGGTAGTACTTCATCATTTAAACCCTTTCAAATCATTTAAATTCCATTGGAACCATCGCCCTTGTGTCATGTGACCCCTTAGGTTTCCTTTAATAGTTTAGGATGGATTAAAATAGAACTTAGGTTAGTTTAGCAATTACCAACATAGGTCTTAAAACATTTTCCATTAGAATTCCCACCTTAGGTTAGGTTCAATTCATAACCCTTTAGTATTAGGTATTAGTTAAAATAGCCTAGTATTAATTTAGTAACCCTTCCCTTATTCATTTAGCACAACGCTTAGGTTAGGATGCCAATCCCACAAATTAGAATAAGAGGCTTAGGTTAGAACAGAATTCAAATAAGTAAACATAGCTAGAACATAGGTGTTCTTACCTATCTTAGGTTATTGTTAGGATAATTCTTAGGTTTTAGGACTTTGTATTCATCCTATATGAATTGAATTTTTTTAAGTCCTTATAGTCCTACCAAGATCAATCACCAAAGACCCGAGCACAAACATACAACTAAACGAAAACACATTCAAATAAGACCAAGAATTAGTATCATACAAAGTTTAGTCTTCTATGTCCCTTAAAATATTGAATGTCAATTTATCATTTAGTCTATGAAGAGGATTTGAAACATTCCTTGGATCATTGAAATTGATCCAAGGATGAGTCAGAAGAAGAAATAAGTCTACAACTCTTAAAGCTAGATTGCAGCTCATCTTTCCAAAGTGAAAATGAATTCTTGATAACCATATAATTTTAGTCTAATGATTTTTAAGAACATAAAATATTTATCCTTATCAAGCATGATCTTCAACAATCAAAAGAACACATCTTTATCCATAAAATCACATGTCAATACTTGAATGTAAAAGGGGAATTTATCATTTGTCGAGAGTGTTACATGCTTCCCTCCTAAAAAGAATCATCGTCTCGATGATTATCTCATCTATTTTAATAGTTTGCATCAAGGAAAATCAACTTATTCACTTTTCTTACCATATGTCAAAAACATATCAGCATTATTAAGTTCCATAAATCAGCATTACATAGCTATTTATTCAAAATAAATAAATATCTACCCAAACTGGCTTACTTATTGTATTATAAAGATAAAAATCTATAAAAAAAAATATCAGTCAACATAATCGATCCTATTCAAATAGATATGGAAAAGTAGATTTCATATCCTCAAGGTTTTCCCAAGTTGCACTCTCTTCATTAAACTGGTGCCATTGGACCATACATTGACTTATCTCAAGATTTATCAAATGCAACTTGGAAAGTTTAAGCACTCGTATGGGTTTAACCATGATTATTCCTGGGTCTTGGACTTGCAAGGAATTCCAATTTAACACATGTGATAAATCTAAAACGTATTTCTTAAGCAAATAAATATGGAAAACATCATGCATTCATGACAAAGAAGGAGTTAATGCTAAACGATAAGCTACAGGGTTGATTACTTCAACTATCTCAAAAGGTCTCACATAACAAGGTAATAACTTGGCAGCCTTGCCCAAATTTAGAGAACTCTTTTTTAGTTTAACTCTGAAGAAATACTTTCTCACCAAGTTAAAATTTCCTATCAACCCTCTTTAAGTCAACATAACTCTTTTTCCTATCTGTTGCTTCTTTCAAGTGTTCACGAATCAATTTAACTTGTTGTTCCATTTCAAGTAAGAATTTCAGGTCCAATTACCTCTCTATCCTCCATGTTGTCCCAACTAACAGGGGTTCTACATTTTCTTCCGTATAATGCCTCGAAATGTGCCATCTTAAGAGAATCATGATATGTATTATTGTATGTGAATTCAATGAATGGAAGGTACTCTTCCCACTTATATTGTTGATCCATGAAATACATCTATAACATATCTTCTAAAACTTGATTTACTCTTTCAGTCTGTCCATTTGTTTCTGGATGATACGCAGAACTGAAATTTAGCTTAGTTCCTAAAGCTGCATTAAGTGTTTTCCAAAATCTTGATGTCATTCTAGGATCTTTATCCAAAATGATTAATTCAAGTACTCCATGTAATCTGAAAATTTCATGTACAAATATTTTAGCCAAAATAGGAGAATCATCCTTAAATTCCCAACAATAAAATGTGCTACCTTTGTTAGTTTATCCACAACTACTAAAATAACATCATGTTTATTTCTTGACATAGGTAACCCTTGTACAAAATCCATGCTTATTACTTGCCACTTGTATTGTGGTATGCTATGAGGATATAAAAAACCCTAGGTGCATATGTTTCACTTTAACACATTGACACTCAAGACAATGTGTCACAAAGTCTATAACATCCTTTTTCATCCCTTTCCAAAAATATTGTTGTTTTATATCAGCAAGCATTTTTGTAATGCCAGGGTGTCCAGAAAAAGGTGAATTGTGAAATTCTGCTAACAATTTCTTTCTCAAATCATTTAGTGAAGGTACATAGACTCTATTTTCAAATCATAAAATTCCTTCATTATCAAAGCAAAAACCTTTATACCTCAAATCATTCAAATCTGCAGCAAGTGTTGATTTTACTTTCTAAAAGTAAGAGTTAGATTCCATAACACTTTTTACTTCATCTTCAAACTAAGTTCTTAATGTTATAAGAGCAAAAATGTGCTTCCTACGACTTAGAGCATCACCACCCTATTTTCTTTACCCTTTATATAACTAATGTCAAAATTATATTGAGACAAAAACTCTAACCACCTTCATTTTCTTGCATTAATATTTGGTTGAGTGAAGATATACTTTATTCCAAGGTGATCATTTTTCAATTCAAAATGTTTACCAAGCAGGTAATGTCTCCAAATTGTAAGTGCATGAACAATGGCAGCAATCTCTAAATCATGTGGAGCATAATTCAACTCATGTAACTTAAGTTTTCTACTTTCATAAGCTATGACATGTGCATTTTGTAACAAAATACCTCCTAGACCTTCACCTAATGCATCAATTATCACCATAAAATCTCCATTAGGGTCTGGTACTGCAAGAATAGGCGCTGAAGTTAACTGTTCCTTCAAGGTTTTGAATGCAATTTCACATTTCTCACTCCAAAAAACTTGTTATCTTTCTTTTGTAAGGAAGTTATTGGTGCAGCTATCTTAGAAAAATATTTTACAAATTTCCTATAGTAGCCAACAAGTCCCATGAAGCTTCTAACTTCATGTACATTCTTAGGTGCAGGCCACTCTATTATAGCTACAATTTTTGAAGGATCTACAGCAATTCCATTATTACTTATTACATGTCCCAAATAGTGTACTTATGTGTCATAGAAAGAGCATTTAGATAGCTTACCAAATAACTGTCTCTTTCTTAATATTCACAAAAATATCTTAAAATGCTCATGATCTTCCTCAATACTTTTCAAATATATGAGAATGTCATCCAAGAATACGAACACAAATTTTTCCAAGTATTATTGAAAGATATTATTCATTAAATTCATAAATGATGCAGTGCATTAGTTAATCCAAAAGGTAAAACCGTGAACTCATAATGTACATACCTTTTTCGAAAGTTGTTTTATGAATATCCTCATCCTTAATTAACAATTGATGATATCTAGATCAAAGATATATCTTAGTATATACTGATGCTCCATGCATCCGATCAAATAAATCATCAATCGTAGGAGTGGGCATCTATTCTTGATTATTGCTTTGTTTAACATTCCGTAATCAATACACAATCTAAGGGTTCCATCCTTCTTTTCACAAAAATTACAGTGCTCCCAAGGTGAAACACTTAGTCTAATCAAAACTTTAGACAAAAGTTCATGCAACTAAGCCTAAGCCTTAAGATCTACTAACTCGTAGTATTAATTTGATATGGTGCTTTAGAAATAGGTTCAGTTCTTGTCTTGATCTCAATCATGAAATCAAACTCCCTTTTAGGTGGAAGACCTAGCAATTCTTCTAGAAATACGTCACTAAAGCCTTGTAACAATGGATATCGTTCCATAATATCACTACTCTCTTCTGTTGATTCAATAATTTTTACTGCATATAAGTATAACCTTTATTTTTTTCCTTTTTAAGTTGCATAGCTGATAGTTTTCTAACAGAAATCTCACGTTTCACACCCTGAATCTCTGTTATTTTCTGTAGGTTGTCTAAACAACTAATGTGTTTTTCAAAATAGTCCACTTTAGCCTTATGTTCTGCTAACCAATTAACACCTATGATTACATCATAAGACCCGAAAGGTGCAACATAAAGATCAACCTCAGTGGAAAATTTACGTAAATCAAGGACTGCTCCAAAAAGACACATATTAACCATATGAACAACATTGTTCCCATACTATACAGTCCATGTTTTATCCATGTTTCCATCTTTTATTTTTACTTTTGATGCTAATTTACTAGAAATAAAATATTCAGTAGCTCCGGTATCAAAAAGAACAGTTATAGGTAAGCCAAATAACTTACCCAGAACTTCTATGGGCATGGCATGTTTCTCGGCTGCTTCACCATCTGCAGCATGTATCATGTGCTACTAATTATGATCATCCTTCTTTAAAGGACATTGATTCAATGTATATCCTTTGTTGTTGTAATGACTCGGTGATCCAAATGATCTGTTCATTTCATAACTCGGTAATCTACCAATCTATTTATGTTACCTTTAAGTATTGAATACATATCATATACTTGTTTTTCCTACCCTACATCGGGTACTAAGTGATCTATTTAAAGAACATATCTGAATAATTGTTACCAATATTCATCCGATATCATGTTACTTTAAACTTGGTGACATATGACAACGCAACCAAGAAACTTGCGATACTTTGGCCCAATATTTACAAATATTGTGTATGTCTCTATTCCTAGACGGCATACTCCTCATTTTGGAATATGTTCTTCACCTCACTCCTCTATTACCATGATTGGTCTTTACTAATTACCATCAGTCCACTTGGAACAGTTTAACCTTATCCCTAGTTAGAAATGTAGCTTATTATAGGAAGACACTCAAAATGACTTATGGTAAATGGGCATACTCGGTTGACCTTAAGTCAACTGGGTGTGCCAAGGTACATTGAACCATTGGAAGCTACATCATATCCTAAATATGCTACTAACCTGACCTAGAGAGAAACTAAGTTCAAGTTCTTCTTGAGTGTATATCTGGATGATCAATGCGGAAGGGTGATTCCACATGTCAACTACAACGTTATATTCTCAAGAAGACCCAAATCTTCTTGAAAGTATGGCCCTGTAGTTGGCGTGTGCCAACATCCTACGAGACTACCTCATCGATACGTACATACCCCAAGGAGATCATTAATGAATTATTAATTTAGATTAAGCCTTGGTTACAGCAACCCTGCTAAACCCTAATCCAACACTCCATAAGTTCTTTCCTAAATTTGTTTCATTTTATCCATGAAGAACTTCCTTAACTTATGATTACTTTTTAATATTCATTTTCTCAATTTAACTAGTAGTTAACCAAAACAGGACAGCAATGTCATAAGTTTCATTTAAAATGTACTTTAGCTTTCGGGGAAGGTTTAACAACCGCTTATATCCAACTAAAGTGGACTTCATATAAAATATAGTCGATAATTAATAATCGTATCTCCAATCCTTTTTGGCTTACATTCATTTGAGAGAGAATGATCCTTTCTCTACATGATTAAGTGTTAGGGTTTATCATTCCCAATATCCATAGTTCTTACTTCATTCTTCATAATGCAACACATTACTATGTTAAATTGTTTAGTTAAAACACATCATTTAATGCAACTTAGCAAGTTGCACCATTATAAGGAAATTGAACTAATTCCCTTTATCCATCTTATCAAAGATAACAAGATAAGCATAATATAATATAAATAATATCAACAAGATAGAACTTTCATCTTCTTTATAAAATACGAGATAAATTACAAAACCAATACAAATAAATCGCAACTCGCAATTCAACATCACAATTTATAAATTTACAAGACTATGCACTATAGGCATACTGCATAACAACAGCCTTCAATCTATAAAGTATACAACTTTTCTTTTACAATACAACAAAAGAATGAATCAGAATTCTTTACTAAGAATTAGACATATATCAGCCAATGCAACTTATAATATTTTTCCTTCTTCTATCACTTACGTCGTCCATCTACAAAAATAGCTAGCACGGGTCAGTTTAATGAACTGAGCATGATAAGCACTAAGCATTAAAATGAAGTGCATTCCACTAATTGTTTCATTAAAGAAACATTGCTTTAATGAGATAATTAAAACATCATTCAATCAGTATAAGTGATAACAAATAGAAAGGAAGTACATTAATAAATCTTGATCAACTTTTAAGAGAAGAGTAGAATATAATAAACAATATCTACCTAAGATCTTAAAGTTCTATTAATCCTATCAATGGCTTCAGAAAACAACATATCTTGCCATCCCATTGTCTTGTAATTCTATCATAATAGAATACAACATTTATCTTTCTCTAAGAGACAAAATAAATTTATACAACATGGTTCATTATAGGATGATTCATCTAAATCATAAGTAATGAATAAAAATAAATTTATACAACATTACAATATACATCAAAATAGAATTCCATGAATTATCCTTTTTAGGTAACAATCTTACACATTCAACATTAGAATATACATCAAAAAAATTCCATAATAATACAAGAAGGTATAGACCATAACCGCAATTCCAATTCCAACTCTTCATTCTAGAAGCTATCAATCAAAGATCGAAAGAAACAAAGTAGCCCCGAAGAGGAGTTAATCTCTTCTCAAGTTATACACAAAAGATTAAGAGTATGAGAGACAAACCTACTCCTATCTATATAAACTAGGCAAGACTAGTGAACAACATTCGAACCTATAAGTATCAACTTACTTATCAGCAGAACCATCTTGGCTACTAGCTCTCTACATTATTTCAACAATGATTCAAAAAAGGTAGACCAATAGGTCATAAGAAATCACCATCTCGAATGAGAATCGAGTACAAATAAGTTCAAACAATGAGCTTTTCTTAAGATAGAGGAATGGTAACTCAAATAAGGAAAGAACCAATGATAAATCATTTCTTTCAACTAAACAAGAAGTTCCATATTCAAACCAATTCAGGATGAAAGCATACTGTAGACCTGAACCATATACTACTTGTTGGGCCCCTAAAATATTGACTAAGTATGAAGGCGCGTGGGTGCACGGGACCCCAGTTACAGGATGGTGCACAAGGAAAAAGCACGAAAGAGAAAATTCTTAAGGAATAAAATAGCGCACGCTACGCATGAAAGGAGGTTCACGACTTAGCCGATTTAAGCAACAAAGGTAGAAGACATGAAAATCATGAACGGTTACATGCGGATAAGATGTCAGCCTTGCAACATGTGGCCCAGGAAAGAGCATGCCAGTGATGGGATCTTCTAGAAGATCATCATGAGATGGAGTGGAGAGCTAAGGCTTGAAGGAACATGCTCACTTGGAGGACCACATTCGACACTTGGTGATGGATCTGAGGGCATGGCAAGGTGAGTTGGCAGTATGGGAAGGTGATAAATATAAGTTCCTACAGTGAGAAAATAGAGACATAGACAAGGAGACTGAGATAACATACATATGGGGATATAGAGATAGAGGAAGAGATATACACAGAGGGAGAGAACATCGGTGAAGCTCTATAGGGTTACTGCGAGTGGAACTTTGATGTAGAAAAGAATGTACTAAGCTTAGCATTGTAATTTCTTTTTCTCTTTGGCATAGTTATAGAAGCCTAGTGATGTGCATGATTGCGGTCTGCCCTCTATGGCTCTTGTAATGAAATGATGAATACAATGAGGTTACCTATTGCAACTAGATATGAATATCAGTTGGATTTGTGTATAGTTCATTCATAGAAGTTCTCTTTCCTTTCATGTTATGAATGAATGGCTATATCTCTCTTTCTATTGTAATATATGTTATGGAGTCTTTTAAAACACTCGGTCTGAAGAAACTACAAGGATCTGGAGGCCATTCTGAGCCCTATGATTCTTGTATGTCTAAACTTCTTTCTTGAATACTCTTATACTACTCATAGATGAATGCTTCCCACTAAAACTCACATAAAAGAGAGACTCGGCACCGAAGCGTGCCTCGGGTGAGAACTCAACTTCTACTGGGTGATAGTCTGATGCATATGGGATTCCTTCCTTTTATAGTGGGAGTAAAATCGACTACATCTTAGTTACATTGTCAAGACCCTCTTTTTAAATATGTAGTGGGATATAGCATACATCATGATCATGTGTAAAGAGTAATGACGGATTGGTTAACATTGGAAAATGTTGAATCATGGTTCAAGAGCATGGAAGATGAATTTTCCCAGAGATTTAGCACTAGACCTGAGTTTAATACACGTAGATGGGTACAAGAGAATATCTACCATGACATGTATGATACTTTTTACTTGCTTCTGTTGATGCAAAATCACAGCACCCCTGGATGCAGATCAAGTTTCTAGGTTGATCACTTGGGCATCCAGTGTGATTGCATAACATTGAATCCTTTCTCCAAGTGTGGGACTTGGTAAATGAGAAAGGATTCTCCAGAGAAGGATGGTTCCTATTCCTCTGTTCAGATGCACCAATAAAACGCAGAGGTTCACCCAAAAATCTAACCTAACTACCAAGGAGACAGGGAGAGAGAAATGCATATAAATAAAACCTAGACTACGGAGGTGATGCACCGAGGAATGAAGAACATAAGCTTTGCAAAAAATAAACACAGACCATATAGATGCGATACCACACTATGCACAGGTAACCGAAATGCAATGAGAGATCAAAATGACAACAATGGATACATGAGAGGATTTAAATTCAATCACAGACATATATATTGCTCAAAGGATCGATTCAATACATTGCAATGGCCAAGAGGCACAATGGCATTACAGTCGATGTGGGAGGCTTGAAAACTCCATGAATTCTCTTGCAAGCAGGAGAGAAGGGAGGGGTTGCAAAACAAAAATGTCCAACCCTTAGAAAGAAGCCCCTCCTTACAATTTATAGGAAGAATGAGAGAGAAAAGAGAGAGGAATTTGAAATCTACCCCAACCACCTCCAGAATGCACTTAACTCATCTCATCATGGTAGAAGCGGCGGATCTTGGCGAAACGGCGGGCTGCCTAACAGAAGCGGCGAACTGTCTGCTGCATTAAAGTTGTTCGTTGACGCATTACTTCTATCTTGTTATTTCGTGCCAGAGGTGTTTCTTGATTTTCATCCTCTAAACTGAACCAAAATGCAATATTGACCTTGGAAACGTGTAGAGAATTTTACCAGCTTTCCATTGATATAAAGAACGTGCAAATCCGAGCTCTGGATCAAAAGTTATGGCGATCTGAAGATTTAGGGCACGGAACAGGCGAAAACGGATTTTTGAATTTCTTCCCGCGCTCTGCCACCTGGATGACACGTGGCAGGCTCTGATTCACTGAGAAATTCTCTCTCCTCCACCTCTCGGCGGTCTGTCTTTTGGAATTTCCCTGTGGGTCCTAGCTGGGACACGTGGCACCATCCCATTGGTTCGGATCGGTGCTCGAAAACTCGCCCCTTTGACTTTCTGACTTTTCTCTTGTGAGGACACGTGTCATGATCTGGTTGGTCGATGGGTCTGCCGGCTCTTTCGCGCCCTTCGCGTCTTTTCATCCCGGATGTCCCAAATGCTTCGTGCTCCTTGTCTTTGATTTGGCCGATCCGGCGGTTCGGTCTTTTGTTCCAACCGTCCAGAAATAGTTTGATTTTCCTTTCCTTCGGCCGAACCGCCTTCCGCGTCCCATCGTCCCTTTGTCCCATTTGCTTTGGATTTATCTGGACCTTTTCCACCGGTTCATCCGGTTCGCGCCTTTTTGGCCCGCTTGTCCCACAGGCGTCCCTCTCAGCAGTTAGCCAATTTTTCCTCTCTTTCGGCCGGATCGGCTTTTCGCGCCCGCCGCGTACTTTTGTCCCAGATGTCCCGATTGCTCCTTGGGCCGCCTGGAGGCTTTTCGGCCGATCCGCGCATTTCTGTCCCAAATGTCCCAATTGCTCCTTGGACTAGGACTTAGCTGATTTTCATGATTTTTCCTGGATCAACCTATTTGCTTTTCTGCAACTTGATGCATGTTATCGAAATTTTACCCTGGGGGGTGAAATTTTGACAACACTTCCTAGTAGAGTTATATGGATGGCTTTTAGTCTATGCTTCTAGATCAAGTTGGCGTTATGGATCATGGATATGGACTGAAAAATACTACCAAAGGTTGTAGGATGCAGATATGATATGGACCCGTGCTGTAGATCACTGGTGGGGAGGAGTACTAGCTAGCTACACTCTGGAATACACCATTTCCACGTATTCTTGCCCAGAGATTGTTGAGTTTTAGTTTCTATGAGAACCTAGAGGAACATTTCTACATGTTATTCCTCTAGCCATGAAGATATTAATGGTTACTATGAGTTTAGAGGTGCTCCCAATGGCCGGCTAAACCATTCTGAGTGTTGGGTAAGAAAGCTCGGGTGGAGGAAGATGGTAGATGAGATGAAAAAAGGAGACAGAAGAAATACGGCTCAAGTATGGCAAAGCACATGAAAGGGAGATTACTAGACGATGTGAGGCTACTAGTGTGATGTATTTATGGAGATAGACATTATGGGAAGGAGTTGAGGTTCATGCAAAGGACATGGAACCTAAGCGATGTTTGCTACCCCATCTTGGTAAGTGCATAAGGAGACCCCTTGACTTCCGGTGAGAGCTTGTCACATGGAGAAAGGAGAGTCATTGGCACATATCTAAATCCACCTAGTGACCGAGCCCCAGTGCTTGGTATTCCTGAATGAGGAAGAAGTATTGATCTAGTTGAAAGTAGTGGAAGAGATAGATCCACACGTAGGAGATAAAATTTTACATTCCCTTCTTCTATGGCTGCACATATTCTAGTATTCGAAGGATTTTGTGGACAAGGGACAAGTGTACAAGCTTTTGGTCTCACATCAGGGAGTGGCGAGGGACAAAGTAGTGGTAGTGGGGTGCTATCATAGACCATCAACACACAGTTCAGTGGGATCATGGGGGTGCTTGGCACAGCTCCTACAGGCCCTATTAGACCCAGTGGTTCTAGTGGATCTGGTTGCTCTAGAGGTACAGGACCTAGTGGACCTAGTGGATAGGGTGGTGGAGGAAATATTGGAGGGAACCGAGGCTCTGGTTCAGGACAAGGACCCCAACCACCACCTCAAGTTTTCTTTGAAATGTCTCTACATTTACCATATTATAGGGGCATTGAGGATGCTACAGAACATGTTCACAAGTGTGAACTACTATGGCACGTGAAAGGTATCACAACCCCAAAATGAAAGGCTAGTCAATTTATAACCACATTGCAAGGGCACGTGCATAGCTGGTATAGAAAGTATGATCCTCATCAAACAATGGTGGATTACACTATCATAAAGAATTTATTCCTAGTAGAGTTCCATATTCCTAAGTTAGAGCAAAAATCATTAGCACTTTGAAGGAGATACAACAATGAATGACGAGAGAGTGTGCGGGAATATGGTGCACACTTTAAAACTCTCTTTTCTAAGTTGTCATATGATATACATCCTTCTCATCATGCATAGTGGTTTTTGGAGGATTGATAACCACTTTTAGAAGGGCCTTGTCTCATAAAACTTTTACAGATCTGAAAAAAGAATTGGAGGCTGCCTTGCGTGCGAAGTCATTGGGTAGTATTAAAACTAGTGTTAGCCCATTCTTGGAGGCTCAGATTGTTGTTATGGCTAGCTTGATTGGAAAATATATCGTGAACTCAGTCCATGAGACTCACGGTGGTTTTGATGCACTGCGATTGTGAAATTAAGGGGCACGTTAAGGATAATTTCCCCTAGAGGATAGTACGTCGTTGTGATAGTAGATTGTGAGATTTTTCATGGGGACCATGATGCAAGTAGATGTCCCTTGTTGCAGTGCGTGATCAAGAAGAATGTATATTGTTATTATAATATTTTCACCTCCACAAACCATGATACTAAAGACTGTGGGCTCATTGATTAGATACATGAGGCCATTGATCATGGGGTGTGCCAAACCAGCATTACCAATGGTTTGAAAAATGATGATCACCATTATGAGGAGCGCACATATGGGGGCGTGTGTGGAAGGGGTTTTGAGGAGGATTCCATGGAAGAGGTAACCTCGAGAGGAAGAAGTGAGTTCCCATGTGGAACATGTTTCAACTGTGGATCTATAGAACATTACAAGCGTGAGTGCCCATACTTTTTGTAGTGCTTGTGGTGCAGAAAGAAGCATAAGTATGAGGAGTGCCCAGAATTATATGAGCATATGAATCAACAGCACCAGAAGGATAAAGGCACTACAATGGTCAGCATCAAGAAGGTAGACATACAATAGATTCCTCGAGTAACACATGATGAAGGTTTGGATCCTGTCTTGGTAACAACAAGGGCAGAAGCCACATGCACAAGGGAAGTACCAAGATAGAAGAACTTGGTTTCAAGGGAAGAGGTTGTTCATGGAAAGTATCCAGACCCCGTGCATCTGAAGGAGATATATCATGACACCATGGATGTTATTCAAAGCTTGCAAGGGGAGATCCAGTGTCTAAAGGAGCAATCCAGAAAGGAGGAATAAGGAAGCAAAGTCGAGGCACAAAAGGATGACCTAGATGAGGTCAAAGACATGTGTAAAATGCTAAGACAGGAGAACATCATTCATTTGCTAGGATCCTGGTTGAGAGAGAAGGTACCATGCACCGGAGAAGAGTGTGATAGGTAGGTCTTACACGTGAACCTTCCCCCTCACAACCTCGACTATGACAAGGGGATTACATTAAATGTAGTTGTAGATAAATGGCTCCTCAGCAATATACTCATTGACACTGGCATGGAAGTTAATGTTTTGACTTAGGATGCATTGTATCAAATGGGGAGACCTACATTACAGCCATCTTCAAATGTGTTGTATATGGAAAACAAGACTAAGGCAATGCCCATCAGTGTCTTGAAGGATGCGGCTATTACTATTCATGGGGCCAAGTTTACTAGGTACTTCGAAGTCTTGGCGCTCACCGAGGTAGACAATTTCCCATCATTACATGGGTGTCATTGGTGTTACAAGAACAATGACCTTCAATTCAACAAAGGGTACATCAGTTTCAAGAAAAAGAGGAGCGGGTCATTATACCCCTATTTGATAGGAATTCAAAGGTGCCCTACATTGAACCATTGGGAGAAGAAGTTCTAGACAAGATTTATGTGCGCTCAATCAGAGACCCTGAGATGGTACACCTTATTAACGAGGTTATCCAGTTTGAAGATGCTCAGTTAGTGAGTGATACCACCAGCCTAGCATGTGATAATTGGGCACATGGGACTTATGAATTAATGGTACGGCAATTGAGATGATCGGTGACCAAGGTAACAAAGGTGCACATGGTTCAACACCTTGGAGGAAAAGAACTGCCCAAGTACTCTAGAGGAGCCTTCCTTGAGATCTTTTTGTAGGAGATAGAAGCTCAGTGGAAGAATGAGAAGGAATGGAGGGAGATGTTGAGTTATGTCTTTCTCGGCATAGCAGATCGTTGGTGGGCCACGCATCAAAAGATCCTTTTAGAGTGGTGCGAGGTAATAATTTCTCTCTCTGTCATATTTTCTAGAAGTAATATCCCCACCGTCATCAGGGAGTACCATGGGAAGGAGCCCACCTCTTTCCATACCCAGGAGTGTGAACGGGTCTGGAGAGAAGGCACGAAGCCTTGCCACCATCCCTCTAGGTGCACAAGTTGTATTCTACATTACAGGGTTATGCATGTGTATGGTACATTCATTTGGAGACACGCCGCGAAAAGGAATTGGCAAGAGCTTGCGGTGATCTTATTCAAGACTTTGAGTATCGAGTACCAAACCACCAGTTGATAAGGACTCTCAAGGTATCAATCACCTTACCATGGGGATAGTGCAGAACGGAAGATAGGATGTTGGAACTACTAGGTGAACCAGGATTGGAGGCGTGCTTCAAAGAGATTGAAGAAACAGAAGAGTTACAACTTGAGCGCGCGTGTTTGGAAAAGGAGAAGGGAAATTTAGTATATGTGATTGAGGGAGAGGAATCGAAAAACTTAGATGCTAGCCATTATGTAGGAACGTGTGAGGTAGTGGATAGTGAAAATGCTCACGCACGTGCCTACTATGAGCCTTTAAAGATGAAGAAAGTTAACATCGATTCAGAAGAAGAACCTAAGGAAGCTATTATTGGAGATTATTGGATGGAGAAGGAAGTATCAAAGATCATTGATCTGTTGCATGAATTCAAGGATTTATTCCCACGTGGGTACCATGAGCTAAAAGGCATTCACCATTCCTTGGGGGAGATGAGGATAAAATTGAAGGAAGGTGTGCGCCCAGTTAGAAAAAGGCCCTACCGGATGAATCCCAATTTACGCGTGAAGGTTAAGGAGGAAATAGACAAGATGATAGCTTCTGGGATCATTGAGGCAGTAGAAGAATCAAAATGGATAATTCTGATGGTAATTAGCATCAAGAAGGATGGGTGGATTAGAATTTGTGTGGATTATAGGGAATTGAATGCAGTTTGTGTCATTGATCCATTTCGACCCCCTTCACTGAAGAAATTTTGGAAGGAGTCACTAGGCGCAAAATCTATTCCTTTACGGATGGATTTTCAAGATACCACCAAGTTCGGATTGCAAAGGAGGACTAGGAGAAGACAACTTTCACCACCGAGTGGGGAAGTTTTGCATATATGGTCATGCCCTTTAGGTTGAAGAATGCACCTACTGTCTTTTCATGCATAGTGGTGCAAGCATTCTAGGACTTCATTCATAAGTTTCTCCAGGTTTACTTGGATGATTGGATAGTATATGGTCTGGTTAAGGACCATTGTGACAACTTGAGATTAATTTTTGAAAGGTGTAGGAAGTTGAGGATATCCCTCAACATTAAGAAGTGTGTGTTTGCTACACCTTTTGGGACTTTATTAGGGCATATTATATGTAAGGAGGGCTTACTGGTAGATCCCGCTAAGGTTGCAGTTATTATGGGGTTAAGGGAACCTACTAGCCAAAGTGCAATGCATGGATTCCTTAGGCATACGGGCTATTACAGGAAATTCAATAAGGGATATCCTAAGATCGTCGCGCCCTTAAAAGAGCTGCTTAGACACAAAAGTACCTTCCATTGGGGAGAGACACAGCAGGGGGCATTTGATACATTAAAAGATAGGCTTATTATTGTGCCTATTTTATGATTTCCCGCTTGGGATGAGCCCTTCCATGTCCATGTAGATGCCTCAGGAACCGCCATTGGAGTAGTACTTACACAACTAGGTGAGGGGATTGTTGATCATCCTCTCTGTTTCACGAGCAGGAAGTTAACACCAACAGAGTAGAATTATACCACAACCAAGCACGAGGCATTGTGAATGATCTATGCACTTTTCAAATTTAGACAATATTTTTTGGCAACACCCTTTATATTCTACACCGACCACATGGCATTAAAGTATTTAGTGAAAAATCCCATTCTTCAAGGGTGCATATGTCGATGGGTGTTGTTGTTTTAAGATTTTTAGTTCACCGTTGTAGTAAAGCCCGGAAAAAACAATTTTGGACCTAATCATCTATCGAGAATTGATTCAGGAGAGGATGATCAAAGTATTGAGGAGGAAATACGAGACACACAAATGTTTAGATTGTGGCATGTGCCCTTAGATTTGGAAGAGATTTCTATATTTTTAAAAGAAGGTGTGGCACCGAATGGAATGAAGGCATTAGAAAAGAAGTAGTTTGCCATATGCGTCGTACCCTACATGTTGATTAGTGGGGACATATACAAATTGGGACATGATGAATTTTTTTTGTAGATGTGTGTTAGAGCATGAGCACCTGGCCATCATGGATGAAGCACACGGAGGAAGTTTGGGTGGACATTACACAAGTGATGCCACCGCATGCAAGATTTTAATGGCAGGTTTATGGTGGGAAACCTTGTATAGGGATTGTAGAGATTATTTTAAAGCATGTGACCATTATCAGTGCATTAGCAAACCAAGAAAAAGAGATGAAATGCCTTTACATCCTATTCCTAAGCACGGAACCTTTTGAAAAGTGGGTGATAAACATTATAGGACCTATTACATTGCAACATGTAGGACTGGGTCACGTTATGTCATCACTTACATGGATTATCTCACAAGGTGGGTAGAAGCATCCCCGACTAAAGATTACACGGCAACAACATGGACAAGGTTCCTATGGGAGAACATTATCACAAGGTATGGATGCCCTTTGAGTTTGACAAGTGATAGGGGCACACATTTTCTGAATGAGACTGTGAGGATGTTGTTATCAAAGTTCATGGTGGCTCAACATAAGACTACGCCCTATCACCCACAAGCAAATGGAACTGTGGAAGCATTCAACAAAATACTTAGTCATACCTTGACCAAAATCTGTGATGTTGGAAGATAGGATTGGGATGACAAGGTATCAACAGTTTTATGGGCTTACAGGACTACGTATAAAAGACTAAATAAAGCCACACCTTTTCAATTGGTGTTTGGCGCGGAAGTTGTTTTTCCAGTTGAATTTATGTTACCTTCTCTGTGAATAGTGCGTGCAGGAGGATTAGCCAATGAAAAAGCACTGGAAGAAAGAATTGATGAACTAATGAAACTGGATGAGAGACGATCACTTGCCCGTTGGAGCCAAACAGCAGAAAAGACAAAGCAGAAGGCTTGACATGATCACCATATTAGAAACAAGAAGTTTGAGGTTGGGAAAATGGTGTTACTATATGATTCTAAGTTTATGCACCATCCTAGGAAGTTGAAAGTCCATTGGTTAGGTCCCTACACAATCTCGTACATCCTTGATTCGGGTGCATGCTAGTTACAAGTGTTGGATGGGACAAAGTTACTTGGACACTTCAATTAATAGTAGGTTGAAGCCCTACTATAAATAAGTCTTCTTGGTGTTTGTAAATAAGGTAGTTTTACCAGTTAGTTTAGAATTTTCCTTTATGCTTTTTTCTTTCCTTATGTTTCCCTTTCATGTTGTTGTTTTGTTTTGCACCTTGGGCGCTGGTAACCTTATTGCTATTTTTGGAGAATTTGTGAGTGCGTAGAGTACCGCACATCGTCTAAGTGTGGGTGGAGAAAAGGGAAGAAGCACATGATTAAAAGTACCAAGGAAGTTGTGTTGAAAGCCTTGTTGAGTAGCCCGGTTAAAAGATAGATGAAGAGAAAAAATAGAATGGTTGATGTCGGGGTGAAGCTACTTGTAGATCCCACATAAAAAGGAAAAATAAGTGCATCTAAAAGCAACACGAGGTAGCTAAAAGCAAGAATCTAGATAGAAGAAGTGCCTTCGGCATGGGTTGATCGTGCGTAAGAGTCTCCTATCGGGTTGGTTTAATTGCACATCGAGAAGGTTGGAGGAGTTTTCACGCGGGAAGGGCGCATGAGTGAAGGTGTTGAAGAAGGGATTTTTAAAAAAATCCACATTAAATGAACAAAGTATAGGGTAGGTAAAGTAGCATTTAATGACCAGAAAAAGGAAAAACTATAAATAGAGGGTCGGGGAACTCTCATTTTACTTTGCGAAAATGAAGAGTTGGAGATATAAGCGAAAGATATAAGCTAGGGTTTTTTTCGATTCGATCAAGGAGAAGATCTGTGTGATTAAAAATGTAAAGAGCTAGTTTGAGATTGTGAACCAGAAGGGAGGAATTACACGGGCATGGAAAGAAGTAAAAAGACATTGTCTTGTGAAGAATTTATCAAAGTTAGGGTTCGAAAACTAGGGAATGGGTTTAGAAGAATTGTATCATGGATCTGAGATCGAAGGTTGGGAGAAGGAAATTAGAGTAACAAGGAGAGGATTGGAGTGATACAATTACCTTGACCATGGCACCAAAGAAAGGGAAGGGAAAAGCTAAGGCTAAACAACCAGAACCCAAGGTAGATACAAATGAAGAATGGTATGCAGAAATGCTAGTACCCTGATAGAGTGATGATGGGGAAGGAATTAGAATCCCATTTGAGGAGCATATCGGTCAGTGAATATAATCATTGACAAACACTATAGAAAAGGAGATGGCATTAGAATTGGTATGCCCAACCAACAAGCGAACACCTGAAGGTTTTCCTATCTATAATGATGACGTAAAGGTCAAGCTAGCGAAGGCAGGGTTGTTGCAGCTCTACGAGTTGCCTTATTTTGGGAAGTCGGATCACTTGTACCAGTGGTTGATGTCTCAGTGCATAAGGACTAGTTCCACTTTGTTGGGCATAATATGCGCGTGACCCCCCTGATTGCATAGTTTACAGGCCTCATATGTGAGGGAGATAGCCTAGAAGATGACCTTGGCAACAAGGAGGCTATTCAAGAAACCATCACAGAGTACGCCTGCAAGAAAGGGTCACGGTACTATGACATCTTAGACATCAAGGACCCAGTTATGAAGATGGCCACACACCTAGTAATGAAGTTGAATGGCCAAGAAAGATGGATGCAAGTCAACAAGCCATGGCTACATGTCTGTAGGAAGATTGCAGAGGGGACTATTTATAACTTATCCGCATACATTGCCAAGGAAATTGTAAAGTGCATGAAGGAAGGGGACAAGATCCTCTTTGGAAATGTCCTGCTCACCATAGTGTTTGTAGAAATTAGAGTGCCAGATGCACCAGATAAGTTTGTGTGGGAGTACCCAGCTGAAGACCCTTCACCCGCAAAGAGGTTCAAAAATATACATGTGATACAATGACGGCTCCCCATAAAGCACGGCTTGAAAAATGGTATACATGCTTGAGTAATGCATTTGGGGCAGAGTGGAGGATCCCTGAACAACTCCTAGCAGCCACACATGGAGAATCTAAGTTCATGGTGTACCAGTACTACTACTTGGGAAAGTTCAAACTTTTTGAAAATCATCGAGCCCTTGGTGCAAATTACCTTTCGCATTCACTTTCTAGTACTTCCAAGTAGTAGTGAACAGATTTAAAGAATCAAAGAAGCTAAGGCTGGAGCTAGGAAAGTTGGACTAGGAGCACAGGATATGAGGAAGAAACTGAACTATCCTGAGGTAAGCACACATACATGGAGAAGTACGTGTCGCACAAGATCCATATGACTAGGCCAATAACACTTCCTATCATTGGAGGATCCGCGACACACGTATACATGTGCATAAGGCCAAAGTTTGAGAATGGCACGTACTTGGTGGATGAGATCTCAATACCTGAAGACCCCTTGGGAAATAATAATCCAAAGCATCTAAGAAGAGGGGCAGAGGAGAGGAAGGAGCACCAAGTGTGCCAACTACTCAGACAATGAGCATGCCTTCTATGAGTGCCAAGCCAAGCACCTATGTTCGAGATAAAGAAGTCTCCAGTAAAGGAGAAGACGCCAAAAGTAGAGGCACCGAACAACCCACCACCATGGAGGAGTCATAAGAGGAAGAAGAGAAGGAAAAATCTCTTGACCAGAAGACACCTCTTAGGAAGAAGTAGAAGGTGGATGAATAAGTTGACTCAGAGGTGACCGATAGCTTAGAAAGATACCCAGGGGAGAAGGAGAGGATGAGAGTGAAGGAGGTGGCAATGAGGAAGAAGAGCTAAAGAAAGACAAGGAACCCCTAGAACCTCATGTATTTAGTGACTATGACGCGGATGAAGAGAGTGGGGATGAAAAGCAAGAGTTCATATTCGTGCAAGCGAGAAAGGCGTACAAGGTGATGAGGGCACTGAAGATACAAAGATAGATGAGAAGGATGCCATGGAAAAGTAGGGAGACATAAGTTTTACCAAGGAGTAGATAACCAAAGTGGCAGAGTGAGAAGTGAAGAAGATGCTCAAGGCCCTTGTAGACTAGGAGTTAGAGCGTAGTGTAGACATAGTGCTAAAGGAAGGGAAGGAGGAGAGCATTGAAAAAGGACATGACAGCCTAGGAGGCCCTGCTCTGATAGTTAGCTTCCCCAAAGGTGCATGCTCGGGTAGAAGACCTCTAGATGCAAAATAGAGGTAGATAATGGGCTATGTGGATGATTCAAGGAAGGTGCTATGCACATGATTCCAGAGCACGATACCCACTGAGAGACTTATAGCCATGGGATCATTCGAGAAGGAGGGTGCGTACCCCAGGACCAAGAAGATGCTTTCTTGGGCATTTAAGTCCCACGTTGATGAGCCAGACTTTGAATTCCGCTAAAAGTTGCTTATCATGTTGCCAAATTCTAAGGAGACAACCCCTTAGTGAATGCTCAAGATCTCTCAGATGAGCAAGTGTGCAATGCTCTAAACAAGGTCGCAATGGAAACAGAGGTGAGGCTATTCACACGGAATGACAGTATAAGGGCCCTAGAGGGAAAATTGGCCAAGAAGGAAGAAGAATTGGCTAAGGTGGCCAGAAACTTAAAGCAGAGGAATTTATATGTGCACAATCAAGTGCGAGCTCAAGGAGGAAAAGGCAAAGGTGCATGAGGTCTACAAGAAAGTAGAATCGATAAAGAGCACCATCATTTTAAAGCACCCTATTCTAATGACAATCCCCTGAGGTACACATCAATGTTGGAATGCTTAGTAGACTTAACATGCATCCTCACCATGGAGAGATGACCCTTGGCATTGGAATCAGAGAGGAAGTGGCTGCATGCCTGAAGGAGGAGGACCGGTTAAAGGTGATAGCACTTGTTTCCGAGTACAGCCAAGTACTCGCAGAGATCAAGGTTTTTGCCTGGGATCTACAGAAGCCACATATGACACATGTGTAGATCAAGATAAGGTGGTAAGCTCCTTGGTTACCACGCTTGAAGTAGAGCTAAAAGAATTCTAGGAGAAGAACAAGGGGAACAGGGCAGAGAGGGACAAGGTTCTAGCCAAGGTAGAAAAGAAATCAGAGGCGATTGAGGCTTTAAGAAGCTCAACTAAGGCCCGGCTGAAGGAACTGTACCCCTAAATTACAAGGAGAATGGACAAGCTTGCGGACCTGGGCAAGGAAATGGAACAAATTGTGGACACCTTGGGCACCCAGGGAGCTGGCCTAAGCTTTGATGAAGTGAGCACCCTGGTGGGCAACCTATGCCAGAAGGAAAAGGGTGAGGTCAAAGTGTGGAGAAAGCTGGAGGTAGATCCGTGATGGGACTTTCCCAGCCTCTTGAATTAAAAATCCCCCCCATTCTTCATTCTTTCCCCTATTCTTTCATTCCTTATTCTTTTGTAAAATATATGTCTTCATCTTGGTTCCATTGAACCAGCTTGCACCTTGGTCAAGTAAGATGTTTCCGAGGGCGGAGAACAGGCATAGTGTGGGGTGATGTTGGGCCCCTAAAATATTGACTAAGTATGAAGGTGCATGGGCACACGGGACCCTAGTTACAAGATGGCATGTAAGGAAAAAGTGTGTAAGAGAAAAGGCTTAAGGAAGAAAATAGCACGCGCAGCACGTGAAAGGAGGTTTAGGACTTAGCCGATTTAAGCAACAAAGGTAGAACACGTGAAAAGCGTGATCGGTTGCACACGGATAAGATGCCAACCTAGTAATAGGTGGCCCAAGAAAGAGCATGCCAGTAATGGGATCTTCTAGAAGATCATCATGAGATGGAGTGGAGAGCTCAGGCTTGAAAGAGCATGCTCACTTAGAGGACCACATTTGACACTTGGTGATGGATCTGAGGGTGTGGCAAGGCAAGTTTGAAGTGCGAGAAGGTGATAAATACAAGTGCCTGCAGTGGGAAAATAGAGACAGAGACGAGGAGAGACGAGATAACATACAAATGGAAATATAGAGATAGAGAAAGAGATATACAAAGAGAAAGAGATAACATGGGTGAGGCTCTGCAGGGTTACTACGAGTGGAAATTTGATGTAGAAAAGAATGTACTAAGCTTAGCATTGTAATTTCTTTTTTCTTTGGCATAGTTAAATAAGCCTAGTGATGTGCATCACCGTGGTCTTCCTCTCATGGATCTTGTAATGAAATGATGAATACAATGAGGTTACCTATTGCAATTAGATATGAATATCGGTAGGATTTATTTATAG
This sequence comes from Taxus wallichiana var. yunnanensis, assembly GCA_018340775.1. NCBI lineage: Eukaryota > Viridiplantae > Streptophyta > Pinopsida > Cupressales > Taxaceae > Taxus > Taxus wallichiana. The sequence goes on from CM031233.1 coordinate 345,465,539, forward strand.
TTCATTCATAGAAGTTCTCTTTCCTTTCATGCTATGAATGAATGATTGTATCTCTCTTTTGTTGTAATATATGTTATGGAGTCTTTTAAAACACTCACCTAAAGAAACTAATAGGATCCTGGAGGCCGTTCGAGCCCTATGATTCTCGATGTGTCTAAACTTATTTCCGAATACTCTTATACTACTCATAGATGAATGCTTCCCACTAAAACTCACATAAAGAGAGACTCAAGACTGCGCGTGCCTCGGTGAGCACTCACCGCTAGGTGATAGGTTGACACGCATGGGATTCCTTCCTTTTATAGTGGGAGTAACATTGACTACACCGATCTCAAAAGAATACATACATACATATATATATATATATATATATCTCAAAAATAATTCAAAGACTCAATCACCGTATCACTCAAGAATAAAATCCCAAAACAAGAAATTATAAAGTTCGAATTACCTACAAAGCCAAGACTGGAGACTTACAATTTCCTCACCACTAAATACTAACAGTAAGTAGTTCATAATTCAAAAGAATCAAACTCAATACAACTGAACGAAGAAGGTATCCTTCCTAATTATTTCAGTGTCCAAGGGTGATAACCCAAATCTTCCACTAAGACCCAAATTTATTTTAAAGAATCAGAGGAGAGAGAGGAAGAACCAAAAATATTTAAGTCAAAAGATGTCTCAATCTTAATTCCTAAGCAATAGGAATAGAATTCAAAACAAAACTCTCACATCCACAAAATTGCGACAGAGGTGACTTAGCTTCAACAAAACAGTCAACCCAGAACACGGGATTCCTCAAGATAGAGGGGAAAGAACACTTCCTTCTATTCCTACACCAATACCATTTCAAAGGAGTCATTACAGTCATAAACAGAAGTTCCACATTCCTTTAAGCAAGACGTTTATAGTTCCAAATCTCAAAGAGATTTTAAATGACTCAAACAAGCTTTCACCCAGTTCCTAGTGAGTAGTCACTCAAATAAAGAGTTATAAGCTTAGTCATTTAATAAAAGAATAACCCAATACAAAATACCAGAACAAAATCAAATGAATCGACCCCAAATACAAGCTCATAACACTCAAGTGTTAAATAGGAGTACAATGATGAACCCGAGCTTCACACACAAACGCGTTCGAACTTAACTAGAAAAATAATGCGAGTACAAAGTGCTTGAATACCAAGTCTAAGCAACAGTTCAGCAATGCATAAGTTTTCCAAACACTGGTTCTAATCAACACGAAGCTCCAACACAAGTTTAATCAAAACACAAAGTTCCAACACAAGTCTACATCCAAATTCGCAACCCAGAAGCAAAATCAAACAGAACTTGAGTTTCCCCTAAGCTCAAATCCATATATTTTCATGACAGTTAGGTCAAAGCTCCATAACTTCGAATACAAGATCTAGAGTGCAAAAATATCGCATACTATTTTCACTTACATGATGTCATAAAACTTGCACAGAGAGACAGTTTCCAAAACAATACTATTTTACCATGGATTCAAATCCAAACAACACAAATATTCACTAAACCAAGGAAGAAAATAATGAGACAGGCATGAAAATAAGAATTTCATGAGAGCATAATTGTTCTAATGAATCATTTAGAAGAAAGCAAAGAATTTTAATAGTTAGAGCCTATGATGCCCGATAGTGCTTAAACCAAATCAAAGGAGACTTCCAGCCGAGCTTCCAACTCTTTTTCTCCTCAACGAAATATCAACAACCAAACATATTTTCCTCCTACACCTCATATACTTTACTTTGATCAAAAATAGGTGAAGAAACCAAAAATAGTTTTGAAGTGAAGGTCGAACTGTTGGTTTGAAGAACCAGTCAGCTCCATACAGAGAAACATCTACCATGCATGCAAAACCAAATGACCTCCTACAAACCCACCTTCTAAGTTTCCAAGACAGTTTGCACATAAAGACCGAGGCTCATAAATTCCATAAATGTCATTCATTCCAAAATTCCCTTTTATCTTTTGTTGCCACCGCCTCCTAAATCTAGTGAATGCCAATTCAATACAAAAATACAATTCCATCTTTTAGTGGAGCTTCCACGTAAGCCTCCACCAAGTCTACTAGCCCCTACTAAATTTGGCAATACTTCATCATTTAAACCCTTTCAAATCATTTAAATTCCATTGCAACCATCACCCTTGTGTCATATGACCCCTTAGGTTCCCTTTAATAGTTTAGGATGGATTCAAATAGAACTTAGGTTAGTTTAGTAATTACCAACATATGTCTTAAAACATTTTCCAATAGAATTCCCCACCTTAGGTTAGGCTCAATTCATAACCATTTAGTATTAGGTATTAGTTAAAATAGCATATTATTAATTTATTAATCCTTCTCTTATCCATTTAGCACAACGCTTAGGTTAGGATACCAATCCCACAAATTAGAATAAGAGGCTTAGGTTAGAACAGAATTCAAATAATTAAACGTAGCTAGAACATAGGTGTTCTTACCTAGCTTAGGTTACTGTTAGGATAATTCTTAGGTTTTAGGACTCCGTATTCATCCTCTATGAATTGAATTTTTCTTAAGTCCTTATAGTCCTGCCAAGATCAATCACCAAAGACCCGAGCACAAACATATAGCTGAACAAAAACATGTTCAAATAAGACCAAGAATTAGTATCATACAAATTTCAGTCTTCTATGTCCCTTAAACTACTAAATGTCAATTTATCATTCAGTCTATGAAGAGGATTTGAAACATTCCTTGGATCACTGAAATTGATCCAAGGATGAGTCAGAAGAAGAAATAAGTTTGCAACTCTTAAAGCCAGATTGCAACTCATCTTTCCAAAGTGAAAATGAATTCTTGATAACCATATAATTTTAGTCTAATGATTTTTAAGAACAAAAATTATTTATCCTTATCAAGCATGATCTTCAATAGTCAAAAGAACACATCTTTATCCATAAAATCACATGTCAACACTTGAATGCAAAAAGGGAATTTATCATTTGTCGAGGAAATTTGAATGAGATATGAAGAGATGGAATTTGGACTTCGAGAGGCAATACAACCTCTGTACCATAGACCAAATAAAAATGTGTGGCAGCAATTGAGGATCGAATACTAGTGTGATAATCCTATAAGGAAAAAGGAATATGCATGTGCCAATCCTTACCAGTATCATCAACCACTTTCATAAGAATTTTATTTAGGTTTTTGTTAGTCGATTAATCTTGGCCATTTGTTTTAGGATAATAAGTCAAGAAAAACTAAGTTGAATTCCAAATGCATCATAGAGTTTCTATAGGTTTTTTTAATTGTTTACCATTATCAGTGATGAAGTAGTGAGGAACACCAAAGCAGAAAATAATGTGATGGTTAATGAATTCACATATTTTCTCAACTTTTGTAGAAATAAGAGGTACAACTTCCACCCATTTAGTGTAATATTTTGTAGTGGTAATAATCCATTGATGACATTAGGAAGCATGAGGGTTAATTTCTCCAACTAGACCCAAACCCCGTTGAGAGAAAGGCCAAATATGTCGTATGACCTATAAGGCATGACTAGGGGTGTGGTGAATATTAGCATGTTGTGATACTTAACACAATGCCTTACGTAGTCATAACAATTGTGGTTTAGGGTTGGCCAAGTAATATCCAAGTCGAAGGATGTGATTAGTAATAGCTAAGCCATATAAGTGGCCCCCACAAATCCCATCATGAAACCTCCTTGACAGTGTATGGGATTTCAAAACTTGTAAGGCATCATAAGAGGATACTATCAAATCCATGTTTGTAGAGAATACCACCCATGATCACATAGCAAGAGAAACTTTTGAGTAAGGCTCATTATCCATTGCGAGTAAGATCTGGAGGTAGTATTGAAAGGGAAAGGTAGTCAGCAAACTACTTATACCAAAGGTCACATGGGTCAGTATCAATGTGTCCTACAAAGTTATTGTCTTAGAATAGGTAATAGGGGGTTGCAATATTTGTATTGTGACAAATATTTTCAATTTGGAGGGTGAAGCGGGTATTTGAGAAGCGAGTCGAGGCCATGTTGTACACAAATTTATTAGTGGAATGCGGGGTGGTTTGAAGTTCATAATGATCAAAGGTATAAAAATCATGTCAACATGATGTTTGTACTTTTGAATTATCTCATTACAACACTAGTATATACCATTAACTTGGTTCATAACTAGTTGAGAGTCACCAAATATATTAATTGATTTAACATCTAAGGTTATGGTGGTTTAAAGACCTAACTCACATGCTTCATATTCGGTGATATTATTAGTACAATCAAAATATATTTTGAAATATAATTACATAGGTTCACTGTCAAGAGGAATGAGAATAAATCCTACACCACCCGACACTGACATTTGGAACCATCGAAGAATAAGATCATATGGTAAATAGTATCATCCAGGGAGAGGGTAGCAATGGATTCATTAGGGAAATTTAAGTTTGAATATTATTATCCTGGAGAGAGGTGTGTCTACGAGTTCATTAGAATGGTTTGACCTTTGAAACAAATTATGGATGAATTTGATATCTAGGTCTACAAGAACTATGAGCCAACGTGCAACAAGTTGATGTTCATAGGGCTTAGTATGCATGTAATGTAAGGGGTCAATATTGGTGACAATGAAGGTTTTGTGGTTGAGTAGGTAATGGTGAAGTTTAGTGGTGATAAAGACTAAGGAAAGGCATAGTTTTTGGTGGGAGTATATCTAGTCTCATAGTCTAAAATTGTATGTCTTATATAATAAACCACTTTCTCCCTATGTTTCTCATCGCGATGAGCGAGCATGACAAATGAACAGGAATTATCAGTGGCAGAAATGTAAAGGTAAAATGGTTGGTCATCCTTAGGTGGAATGAGCATAGGTAGTTGGAGGAGGTATTGTTTTAAGGCATCGAAGGATTTTTGGCATTCATCATCCCATTTAAAGTAGACATCCTTTTGAGAAGATGATGAAATGGATGGAAGCGGTCTGAAAGATGAGAAATAAAGTGACGAATAGATTTTAACTTTCCTTGAAAACTACAAAGCTATAGAAGGTTAGCGAGTTGGAGGAATCTCAAAATAGCCTTGATTTTAGTGGGATCAACTTCAATGCCATGAAAAGAAATGATAAAACCAAGAATCTTTCCGATAAAATAGCAAAGACACACTCCTTAGGTTGAAGGCAAATGCGTATATAATGAGATGGTAAAATACAACCCTAAGGATTGGAAGATTTTTGGCCCAATGTTTATATTTGGCAAGAAGATCATCAACATAATCTTCTAATATACTATGCATGATGTCATGAAAGATATAAGTCATAGCCCATTGATATGTATCACTAGATTTTTAAAGCCAAAGGGTATGACATGATAGCAGAAGGTCCCCTAAGGAGTGATGAAGGTGTTTTTGTGTTGATATTTTGGGGCGAGTAACAGTTGGCTATAACCCAAGAAATTATCCATGAGTGATAGTGTCTCATGGACGGTGGTGAGATTAACTAGTTGGTCAAGTACTAGGTAGAGGAAATCCATGCAAATGGGGATTCCCCCTATCACTTTTGTGATAGGAGCAATTTTAGAGATCCATTGGGGATAATCAATGGGTAGAATGAAGGAAACCCAAAGGAGTTGTTGGATTTCTTCTTTGACAAGAAGGGAAATTTGAGGATGCATTTTTACAACTTTTGTTTCATGGGTTTGGCATCAAGAATGGTTATGATATTATGGACCATAATTTTTGGGTCAATACTAGGCATATCAGTGTAGGACCAAGAAAAAGTGTTGCTATGATTCCAGAGGAAATAAGTGAAAGCTTCTTGTTTTGCAAAATCTAAATATTGGCCTATTTTTAGAATGTGCAGGTTGTCCTGAGTGTGAATGTTGATTTTGATGGTTGATTCATTCAATATGGTTTTCATCTCAGAAGGTAATGACTGGTGAATATAATAATCTTCTACGCTAAGGTAGGTGAGAATAGACTCATCATAGCTGGCAACTTTTAATGAGCTCCTAAAATCGCATAAGGGGGATGAATGGAATTTCTTAAATCATCCAAGGGGGTGAGATAACGTTAATCAGGAGGTCACTTGGACTGACTAGATAGACCCGGGGTGTCTTGTAATGATAGGACTTGAAAAAAATTAACATAGGGGTATAGTTGTCATGCTTAGAAATTGTCGATTTTACTTGTTGCATATTTGCATGACAACACTAGCTCTATCTTGGGGACATGACATGGATCGAGCAAAGTGAAGACATGACATGGGGAATCGAGTAATCTCAATTTCGCAGACCATATGATCTATTAACCAAATTGCCTTATCCATTGGGCCCTATAGATTCATGTATAATTTACAAGAGATAAGGATAACAAAGAAGGAAAATACACACAAAAACAACGGAAAGAAAACACACAACACACAACATAAAGGGAAACACACCTAGAAATCACCTATGGTACAAGGTGGGGGACAACCCACTTTCACTGATGATACAATTTTAGGTATTTCCCACTGTGAGGAAATTCCAGTGGCATTCCATCCAAATATGAGAGTAGAAAAACATTCTCGCCGCAAGCTTCACGAATCTAGAATGGGCTAAGCCATAATGAATCAAACTTTCCATGGCTTCCTTTTGGTTCCCTTCTCTTGTCCCATAGTAAGATGAAGTCTCCAACTTTGAATTCTCTCACTTTGGATTTCTTGTCAAAAATCTTCTTTACTTTCAACTGGTGCTCTTTAATATGGTCCACCACTCGGAGTCTATTTTCTTCTATCTTCTCAAGAAATAGGATCCTCTTGTCAATGGAATCCTTGTACTATCCATCTTCTATTCCCTGTAGCAACTTGAGAGCCAACATCTCAATCATGATGGGAATTTCTGCTTCGACTCCATATAGCAGTTGGAATGGTGACATACCTATTACCTTTTGGGTAGTGATCCTATTTTTCCAAAATGCATTATACAACTTCTTGTGCCAATTCCTTTGGTTTTCATCTACGAGTTTACAGATGATGATTACAATGTTCTTGTTTCTTGATTTCACTTGTCCATTTCCTATGGTTAGTAGTCCGACAAATGAGATAAAGAGATTCCATAGCCATAGTATAACTCAGTCAGCTCCCTTGAATAGAAATAGGTAGCATTGTTTGCTATAATCTTATGTGGCACTCGAAACTTACTATGATATTATCCTTGATGAATTTGCATACTTGTTTTGGTATTGGCTTGTTTGGCCGAATAGATTCCACCTTTTTTTTAAGTATTATTTCACGTGAGCACATAGGTGTTCCCTATTCCCGAGTGAGGATTCGAACACCGATGAAATATAGCCCCACTAATGAAATAGTTCTTCAATAATATTCAGCTTGAGCGGCAAAGTGCAACAAGTTGTGGTCTCCCAATGAATTTCTAGCATGCTTCACATTTGGAAACTAATATTGAGTGTCTGTAAAAAGTATGGGCCAATAATACCTTCCTCGAGAGGATCTTATGTGCAAAGTGACCATAGATGAGAAATTTCCACCACATGTTTGGTCATGGTATGCTTTAAGAAATTTTTCTTGTTTCTCTTTATCTACACACCTGAGGAAGCATCCATCTAGACCTCTCTCATAAAGTGTGTGATTCCATATTACAAACTTTATTTCCTTTAGCTTAAGTTTTATCTTTTTCTTATAATCAATATAAGAAGGGAATTATCCATAATTTAAGTAATAGGCAATAGTAGCATACCACTAATCAGTGATGGCTACAAAGAAAACCCGTGGATTATTTTTCGAATAAGGTGAGAAAACACAATTGTCTTCACCGAGTGTTTCATCTTTAGCAATCAACCTACATAATCCATTTCCCTTTACCATATTGGAGGGTCAAATCTCTAATTCATATTCTTGAGTCTTTTCGATCCAATTTCCTCTTTTAGCTCTAAGATCTTGTTGTGTCAATATGGAATTGATTGTACTACCAAGGACCATCACCACCATGTGAGATTTGAGGATGTAAAATCTGGAGAAAAAAATTATAGCCTTAACCACTACATAGGTATGCTTTTCCAATTGGATTTAGTTTAGTTTGTGGTTTTTCAATGGAAAAATCACGAAAGCAATAGGTGCTTCCATGCCTTCATCATTCTTCTGAATAAGAACAACACAGAGGGTATGTTCTGATGCATAACAATACATGATGAACTCTTTGTTAAAATATGGAGACACAAGGGTCAGATTCTTAGTAATGTATTTTTATATCTTTAAACGATGCCTTCCTTTCATTTTTCAATTTGAATTTTTCCTATGGTTTCATCATAGTGTTGATATGCTTTGTCAATTCAGAAAACTCGGGAATAAAGCAACAGAGAAAATTCACCTTTCCGAAGAAGGAATGAACTCCTTTCTTACTTGTGGGTAGAGATAATGCTTGAATGGCTCATACTCTCTGAGGATCAATATTTGATCCATGTTTATTCACAATGTGCCATAGTAACTTGCCTTCCGTAACTCCAAATATGCACTTTTTTGTGTTTAGTGATAAATTGTGTTTTCTATACCTTGCAAGTACCTGCTTTAAGTGATGGATATGATCCCCCCTATTCTTTGAAAACACCGTGAGATCATCAAGATATATGACAATGCAATGTTTTAAATATTTGAATGCCAAATCCATCACCCTTTGAAATGTAGCTCCTACATTGATTAGGTTGAAAGGCATTCTGTTGTAGGAAAAAGTGCCCCAAGGCGTTGTGAAGGTTGTCTTGGTACGATCCTCCTCTACCACTTTGATTTTATTGTACCCTAAGAATCCATCAAGCAATGAAATAATTTCAGATCTAGTGACTGCTTGCAAAATGTGGTCCATGATAGGGAGAGGATAATTTTCTTTTAGTGATTCCTAGTTCAAGTTGTGGAAATCTACACATATTCTTATTTCACCATTCTTCTTCCACACCTTAGCACAATGTTGGCCACCCATGTTGAATGATGGATGGGAAAAATAATCCTTGCATTAAGCATATTCATTACCTCCTCTTATACAATATCAGCAACCTTTTGATTATATCACCTTTGTTGTTTCTTGAATGGCTCGGTATCCTTCTTCAAGGGAATTGAGTGATGCATTTACTTTGGTTGGAAGGATTTGAGTTCATCATAAGAGTAGGACAAAACATATGAATATTTCTTGAGTAATGCAACAAACCTTCTCTTCTCCTTGGGCGAGCAAAATTTTCTAATATTGACCATCCTTGGATCCTCCAGGGTGCTGATGTTTTCCTTATAAAAATTAGGTGGGCACTAAGATTATTATTTTGCTTTCTCTTGAATGAATCTATTGTGTTTTTCAAAGAGGTCTTCCAAAGAAACTAGGCCTTTGGGAATCTTTTTCCTTTCAATTTGATCACTCCTTCATCAATCCCTTCAATTCCTTATTTCTCTTCTTCAACTACTACTTCTCAATGTGGATTTTTTCTTCCTTCAAAGAAGATATTATTGAAATTATCCCTTTGTTCCAAAAATGCTAGAATTTGGTTATCATCATTAAAGACTTGCCAATGATTTGCATTATCTGGTACACTAGGCCTGAATACCATTTCAATGGTCACTTTGTCTTTACCAAAAGAAGGATGAGGTGTCACTAGGGAAGATGACATTGTAAGAGAATCAACCTTTTCATTATTTTCTCTTAGGATAGCTTCAATGGAAAATGCATCGAAAGATTCAATACAGTCCCATATTTTGTTTCTATAATGTCGGAGTCTTAGATTTTTCACATGATATTATTGTTGAACTTGATTTATTATCACCCCATTATCTCAAATTTTTTATTCCCATGTCTTCGACATGCCCATGCCTAAGAGGAGAGCTTCATATTCCGCCATGTAATTTTTATTATCAAAGTGCAACTTATAGGCAAATGGGTATAATTCATCTCGAAGGAGATTACAACACCATGCCCGCTCCTAAAAATGCACAGGAATGACTACCATAAAATTCCATCGTCAAAACTTGATCTTCTTCCTTCTCCATAAGAAGTGAAAATTTCTCATCTTTTTCGATGTGATGAAGTAGTTTCCCAGCCCACTATCTTGAAAGATAATGTTTACCTTTGGATCATCATACTTTTTACCGTGAACTCCATCTTTCTTACTAGCAAAGCAACATCTTCATCTCGCCTTTCACTAGGATAGTTGTAGATGACCAATCCATTTGTATTTCTCCACCAAAGTCTATACAAAAGCTTCATCTCGGTAGTATGCCAAATGATGTTAGGAGGTCAGCCACAAGGATGATTAGAAGCTCCTTGTTATCCGGAAAATTAGCTAATGCTACTGTCCATATTTGATTCTTCCTACCAATCACATTTCTTTGGATTCCATTGAATAGCATGTGCCATTTTCTCAGGTCAAGGTAAGGCCTAGAGCATTTGAAACTTTGACAGGCATCACATTATCATAAGCTCCTAAATCTATGATGCAATTATTTAGTGGAAGCCTTTAATGAGGAGTGGCGGTAGAAATGTTTAACCTTATTGGTTTTGGAGGCATTGAAGGTTGGCATGTTTTGATAAGGTGGTGTGGATGGTGTGGGGAGTAAGCCTTTTGAATTTTTACCTAAGGTTATAGGATTACCACCATAGACTACATCAATAAACCTATCAAATTGGGCAGGACGCATTTGTAGGTATTCTATTTTTGTGAGATGGACTTTAGTTTTGCTTACATGTTCCACAAATTCAAATGGGGTTATGGTGGGAAAGGTAGAGGTTCTAGGAATGACAAAATATTTACATGGTGAACTTTTTCTACTTTCGGGGTTGAATTTTCATTCATGAGTGCAAAGAATCGGCTTAGAAGGAGGTGACGATGTAGGTTTTCATATAACCTTAGATGTTTTTGCAAGAACAACATTTGAAGGAAAATTATATTTAGTAAATTTTGAGTTGGGAGAAAGACTATGTGACTTACTTGGTGTGGTAGCATAATCCTTGCAAACCATCGGGTCTTCTTTCTCTTTAGTGACTCCATCAAAGGTTGTAGTGGTGATCCTCTACGTATTATTTCATTTTGTGGAACCTCCACAGGAGAATATTCTTTCTTATTCTTTTCTTTTACTGTAGCTGTTGAGGATGGAGCACCTTTCTTGGACTATGCACGAGTGAAAACTGCACATGATAAACTTATAGATTCTTCATCATCAATGTACTCAATTATACCATTATACATATCACCATCAACTTCCTCAACCTCAAGATAGTTTCCATCATTTCCCATAACCTTCTTCTTCAGGTTCTTCAATTTCCACTTCATCCTCTAGTTCTTTGGTGTCACAGGTGGCATTGACTAGTGGTGCTTCAAGAGTGAGCTAGCGAGGAGGTGGAGCAATCCTTTGTCTATTGGGAGGGTTTGGCTTCCTTGGAGTGTTTCGCATTGTGATCTGGGATAGTTGTTTCTTCAAGGAAACCAAGTCATTTGCCATTTTTTGGAACATTGGGTCCATAGTGACTAAGGGTGAATTCTATCCATTTTACTTTCCATTTGGACCTTTCAATTTCTTTGGACAAGAATAGATCATCATCGGTTTCTATCGCATGGTCCTGAGCTTCCTCAATGTTCTTGGTTGGGTTCTTCTAAGGAAGAAACCTACTTCTGATGGCAAGGCACTGATGAAGAATCTCTTCAAATTATTTTTAGGAGGCACCACATCTTCAGGGATTCTTCTTATCACTCTATTATATCTTGCTATGAATTATCTCATTGATTTGGAGGTTTCTTTCTTCATTTGTACCAATTGGACCAAGATATCCTGATAGTCTTCCGTGGTCTTGAACTGTGTTTGAATGCACTTCTAATATCTTCCTAGCAGGTGACAGACCTCGAGGGTAGCATGTAGAACCATTTAGCAACTTTTTCTTGGAGTGACTCCACAAAGAGCCAGACTACCACATCTTCATCCTCAACACCAATTACAACGGAAGCGGTGATAAATGTTACTAGATGTTCTCCAAATATTTGAGAGGCATCCCTTTACGAATTTTGGAAAGTTTTTCCTTGATTCTTTGTGTATCTTGTGAAGTGGTTGAATAAGGGTGAGAGGGCCGGTGTTTCCACCCCATGGTACATTAGGCCTACAGACCTCACAATCATGATCCCCCATTCTATTTTTGTTTCTATATTCCAACCTCTCTAAGGTTGTGGCTTCTACTCTCGCTTGCATCTGCCTTGGCTTGAAGTATTTTGATTTCTTCAAGCTGAGATTTTATTTCCTCTTCCACTCTTGCTTCTTTGTCCCTAGCTTCTTATTTGGTCTCTACATCATTGAAATATTAAAGGTTATCATTGATGTATGGAAATTCACTATCCAAAGTATTGGCAACACTCGGTTTCCCAATATGATTTGTTGCTTAACAAAAGGGAGACCTCTCGAATTCTAAACAACTCTTATCTTCTTTAAAGCTCTTCAAAATTGGGGTAGTTTTTCCTCCTTGTCTTTGTTGCTAGGTGTATCTTCTATCCGCTAGCATAGAAATATATGCTCTTCTTTGCAGTGCTAGAATTTGTCTTTTCCTTTCCAATTGAGAAGTGTGTTCCTCTTTAAGGTCAATAATTCTTCCGGTAACAAAGTAGTGGTTGACATTTCACCATTTTTGCTAGATAGCTTCTCTCAAATATGAAGCAATATCCTCTTGGATGTGGAAGAGAAATTCAAGTCTTTCAACAAGAGGATTTCCTAGAATAGCCATGGTTTGTAGAAATGAGGCTCATATAGCTATTCAAATTCTAGAAATTTTCTTTTTTGAATTTTGAATTTTCGACCTTCCGGTCTTATTCAAGTGTAGATGTTGATAAATTTGCCCCACTTTGTGGGTTCCAAAACTATTGGCAAAAAAATTTTGTCAAGAATAAATTGGTGGTTACCTTTCCAACACTCTAGGATTCTAAGTCCCTTTGATTAACCGATGCGGTTGTCATATGTGCATGTACGAGTAAAAAGTGAGTTTTATCCTGGTGACCTTTTGGTTGGGGATCTAACAGGGGCACTACACTAATCTTGTGGAAAAATCTTACATATGTCTGCAAGAGATGAATTTACTAGGAAAGTGTGAAAGGCACTAAGAAAGTTAGAAAAGAGAAAACTAATGTTGCAAGTTGAAAATAAGAGACTTGCATACATCAACCAGAAATTTTATTACATGCACTTGAATTTAGAAGAAAACAAATCTTCATAACAACAACAAAACAAAATAGCGTTTAATGAGCACAAAGTACCACTAAACTCCTCCAGTCAAAAAAGGCTAAAATTCCTTCTTCTTTATTGAAGCTCAAGCAAAAATTGTACATAACATAGAAATGGAAGAAATTTTCTATCTCTTTTCTCTCTTCACAAGGATATCTCTCTCTTGAATTCACAAAAAGTAGTTCCAATATCTAAGAAGTTTGAAGTTGTCTAAGAAGAAGCTCAAATGAGGAGCTTTTTAAAATTTAGAAGGATAGGAAACACTTGATCTTCTGGTGAATTTTCAAATACTTTAATTTGACTTTAGACTGTTCATATTCCACTTAAATATTTAAGTCCCTTTTATAAAAACAAGGTGACTTAAATTTTACATTATGTTTCTAAAGTCACTTAAAGTTATATTAAAAAGTGCAAACCTCAATGCAAAAATATAACATTGATGAGAGAGAGCATTGGGTGAGAAGAGAAGAGAGAGAAATAAGAGGAAGAAGAAGAATTATACAAAAGAATGATCTGCTGCAAAGTGGATTTGATCTCGCTCCCTGACTAGTTTCCACTTCGTACTCCTGAGAAGTCCTATGTTCCTCCAAGATCTTTGCTCAAATGATCTGTTGCATGTTCCATTTTGTCAACATGAGGAATGAGAACATAACTTAATGTATTTTTCCATCCATCAACCACATTATTGATATCTTTGCACTTCCCGAACCATGATGAATGTTTCTCTATGATAAGTGTAATAGAGGCCCGAATATCTAAGAGGAAGTTGAGGGTATCCTTAGTGAAGGATGATGGGTTTTCTACCTCTTTCTTGATGTATTCTTCAAATGGACCAATCAACTCATCAACAGTTGTATCCTCACCCATTGTAAGTACTCAAAGTTTCTAAATTTTTTGATTTACACTATCCTACAATTTATACGCTTGTTCCTCTTTCTCCTCCATCTCTGTGATGGCCCAACTGATTTCCTTAAACTTGATTGCCAAATCACTTGCCCATACTGTGACAAGTCTTTTGAGGGAGTTTCAAATATCTTCTCTGTCAATCAACTCCTAGCAATGAGTGTTTCTCATTTCACCTACTACTGGGCCCAAAGGTTCCCAATAGTCCCTTTCTTTCTCCAAGTCCTCCTTAAGTGTCTCGTGTTATATTTTTGTCACACACATGTAAGTGAAGATTTTGACCACTTCTTGGAGCACTAACTTCCCTTTTTCAAAAATTGAGTTGATCCATTCATTATTCGCTCACCCCTATATGGTGAACTCATGTGTCTTCCTGATGGATTATGGATTGAAGCTACTGATGGGTGCAACTTCCTTAGTGGGAATTGTCATGGCATTAGGATCAACTAGATGTTGCACATAGAATGACAGAGTTCGCACCTGCTCTTTTAGTTCATCAATCTTCTTCTTATACTCCTTATTCCTTTCCACCATGTGAGTGGAAGATTGTTGATACATGTGCAAATCCCCTTCATGATTTGTTAGTCCTAGTTGAATTGTGTTCATTTCATATTCAACTAGTGTCATCTCATCGACTAGCTTGATTACTTTAGTCCGAACCACTTTGATGTATTGATTATCTATTTCCCCATTGTAGAAACATGAGTTTCTATTTTTGAGCTTCCTTGATCTTTTTTATTTGGCCAATGAGACAATCATTGATATATCAAAGGTTGTTACTTGCTACATAGTGTGGGTGTCAAGGAAAATTATTTCCTACATCCAAGGAAAAATCTCATCGGACTCAAGTTCAATTATGGGTGCACCGATGGTACCCTATTATGAAGGAGGAGGAAAATCCTGAATGAGAGTCATTGGGGCCATCAAAAGGGGAAACTTCCTATGGTGGCTCAAAGACTAAATCTTGAACCATGTGTTCTTCATCCACTTGTGTCTTTTTCATTGGGTTTTCTTCCTATATTTTTGTGATCAAATATTCCTCTCATAGTGATGTAAATGAGCCTTCTTCTACTCTGAGTTTCTTTGGCATCTTCTTGTGAGGAGAATATTCCAATTTTGTGGCCTTCCTTTTCAAACTTGCTTTGGAGTGTTTAGAACTAGAATTCACCTCTACAAATTTTGAAGATGACTGATGGGAGACTTGCTTCTAACTTGGGGGAATTCCTCATGATTGGATGATCATGGCTCACTTCTTTTAAAACTAATTTCTTGTTCTCCTCACCACTTTCTCAGTCTACTCTAATATATCTCTTGATTCATGAACATACCAGTTTATTAGAGGTATAGGGGATATCTTGACTACCACATACTCAAGATCATACATCTTTGTCCCATCATTGTGCAAAATATATTCATACCAAGAGAACTTGAATTTCCTCATCTCACTGATTGTCATCCTCATATGGTCCTTTTCATGCACTTCAACCTCATCAATGTAATTGGCCCAGTAGTCCTTGACTTACATCTCATGTTGCAATTCTAGGACATATAAAGAGTCAGGATCTTCTTGGATGTCAAAATTAGGCCTAGCGATGCGCAGAATGCAAAGTCAAATGAGCATAAGCGAGGCTCCATATGAGATGTGTCATTTGAGATCTTGCTCGTGAATACCCCGAGAGAGATAAGAAATGGAATCAACTTCTTCCTCCTTCTAAGATTTTTGTTCACTTTAATGGTTTGTCTGTAGAGCTAAAACAATACAATTTGATCATTAAGGTACTTGGGCATCTTTAGTGCCGCTTGGTCAAGCCAAGAACTCGCAGTACAAGAATGTCAAGAATTGTATGAAATAGAGTCATACTTATTGATCAAGGATGTCTCTTGTGATAACATCCTAGCTTCCAGATCTCCTTCCAAGTTTTGGACTATGTACATTCTGAATGCATCCTTGATGAAGTGAAATGCCTATGAATTTTCTCCATCACCACCTGTGGAAGTTTCTCGAACGTAGGCACCTTGGTAGAAATTTTTACATGAGATCCAATCTCTTGAATGATCTTGAGCTAGCGAGGAGGTAGACCAAGTAAGAATTCATGTGGAACTTCTTTGTCATAGGTACTTGGAGTAGTTGCAGATGGAGGTTATCACTAATGATCTACCCCTATTCAATTCTTTGTTTTCCTTATGTCAATGTTAAGATGAAAAGGCCCATCCAGTCTTGGAAGTCCTTTTTTTCTTGCTTCACCCATTACTCTACTGAGGAGAGTGATGAAATCTGAATACCCTTCTCAAAAA
Organism: Taxus wallichiana var. yunnanensis; assembly: GCA_018340775.1. Classification (NCBI taxonomy): domain Eukaryota; kingdom Viridiplantae; phylum Streptophyta; class Pinopsida; order Cupressales; family Taxaceae; genus Taxus; species Taxus wallichiana. Next base: position 345,481,966 of record CM031233.1, read on the forward strand.
TCACACCTTGGAAGGTTCTTGGGCATCCTTGAGGGATTTCTCCTATTTTCAACCATGAGCCAAGCATAGCCCCTTGCACCTATGCATACATCATTTCCCAATCATGCAAGGCTCTGTCTTTTGAGATAACGACCATGTTGGGTGATGTCGGTATCTTTAGAGAAAGAGAAATGGTTATAGGGTTGATGACTACCATTTTTGTACCATTTTTTTCTCGGATGGTTTTGTTTCAAGCTCATAGTAATGGGAGAAAGATAGGACCAGCTCATGACTTTAGACAGACATTGGGTGTCCTGTGGAAGTGAACAAGCCACTTGTGAATATTTTATCTTCAATCTTCTTTTGGTCTCTAGTTGTCATGTGAGTTCTTAGGTCATTCAAGTCCATGTACAAGACATCATTGTCTTCTATCTCATACTCACAGGTAAAGGGTTGTGCCAACTTCTATCCCATCCACTTTTGCTTCATGTTTTCCCTAGAATAACAACTTACTATTTTTAGTAAGTATGAAAAATCAACTCCCTCGAACCTCAACTGGATGTTGCAACCTTGATTCCCCCTTCTCCCTATGTTCCTCTCTCCTTCTAGATCAAATTTCTATTTTTGGCAGGTGCTCATGGGACCACTTACTATTTTTAGTAAGTGCCAAAAATGTTTATTCTAATGAATTCTAAGAAGCAATTTACCTCCAATGTCTTTGTCTCCTTCGTGAGTTCTTCTATTGATGAATTTCCAAATATAGTAGTCCCCTATGTAGAAGACTTGCTATTTTTATAAAGTGGGCTTCGTAGGTTGGATAAATGTGAAATGAATTTTTATGATATGGGATTTTACCCAATATCGCCCTCTAAAATTTTAGACCTACCCACTTAATAATCCATGAGATTTTAAACTTTCAAATTTTGGACATGGCAGCGCTTCTAGACACGGAAGCCATTAATGGACCTCAAAATTACAAGTCTAGTTTTCTCCTCCGTATTTGAAAAAAAAATCTAATATGGGTTTTTTTCTTATGGTGCTTCACATGAAATTTTTGTTCAATTAGACAATCGGTTTGACGGGAAATTCAATTTTTTCTTCATTGAACTAGAAAGGAGATTTCTTCACTATGAATGATCTGTTTCAAGAGAGGAAGTATTAGAGTATGTTTTTAACGGTCTTGGATAGAGGAACAAATAACAAAAGATAGTTCGTTGCTTCATACATTGATTTACAGGATTTCTATGAATCTTTGTATCACAACAATGAAGATTTTTACTATTTTCTTTGTTGTTATTTGTTTCTCAATCTTACCTCGATGAAAAATCCATCTCGAGACCTCAAATGGACATGAGGGACATCATTTTCCATGGTGAGAAAGAAGGCAACACATGGTAGCAATTTGATGGCAAGGAGTGAGAGCTCAAAAATCAAAATTAAAATTAAAAAGAAATTTGGAGGCGGGTCACATTGATGACCAAAAGTCTCTCCTAGGGTTTGGGCACATTTTTTAAGGTTTTATGTCCCCGACCTATGAGGGACATAAAATTCCACAATGATCTAGAGTGACACATGGCAAAGATCGGACAGCGGTGAATTTGAGCATCAAATTGCACCCGAGGGCTGGCGGCAATCCCGATGGTCACGTGGTGTTCCAGAGGTCACAAGGGAGGTTGGGTGTATTTTTCCAAGGTTGATTTCCCTAACCTTGAGGGACGTCAGGGACACAAAATCCCACGAGAATCCTAGAGCTTACACATTTCCTCCAAAAATTTGGCTAACTCCCAAATTTATGACAATGATAACTTAAGCTCTTAATGGGCTTTTTTGGAAACATTTTATATGATCCTAATTGGAAATGGAATTTTGAATCCAATGGTGGGATTTTCATGTCTTGATTCTTCCATTTTACCCCTAAAAATCAGAATTTGGATTTGGTACTCCTCTTGTGTCTGAGAAAAATTACCTATAGACCTAATGCGCCAAAGTGTTGTGATAAAAATGATTTTACCATATTGTAGGGTATGTAATTATATTTTTGGTGATGTTTTTTTCTCCTAACTCCATCTAGAGCTCCCAGAATCACCTTCCGAATCTTAGTGGTTGTTTTGGCATGTGTACTAACTAGGCCTGTGAACCCTAATTTTGGTGAAACTACCCCAACTTCTCCAAGCCCTTCCAGAATCTTCCTAAATCACTTATATTATGTATCGATACCTTTGAATCACCTCCACATATCCTATAGATCTTCTTCTCCACTCCATAGGGTTGCTCCAGCCCTAGGAAGGCCAGTGATAGCCCTTCCCACAACCGCTTGTAGCTTGCAAATTTTAATGAACTCTTAAAATCACATAGGGGAATGAATGGACTTGCCTAAATCACCTAGGGGGTTGATATAATGTTAATCATTATGTCACTTGGATTTACTAAACAATTAAAAAATAATTAACAAAAACAATTAACACGGGGGTATAGTCGTCGTCATGCTCGAGAAGTTGTTGATTTTCCTTGTTGCACATTGGCATGACAATAGATCCATAGACTCCATATGTGAAGGTGGTGAGGTAGGTGAATGGGTTCGAGAAGGTTTATTTTCCTCAATGAGTTCAACTGAAACCTTCTTAGAAGGTGGTTTGGAAAATCCAATACCACTACGGTCTTTATACTTACGAGTGGTGTAAGGAATTATAGTATGGCGGCCTTGTTCATAAAATCCAAAGCCAAATCCCTTCCAATCATAGTGATGGAAGAAGGTGTACGAAAAGTAGAGTTTGGTGAGATATTAAAGGTCAAAGGAAAATGGTCAAGTTTGGGAAGGTGGCTCGGGCAAGTAGGAAGAAGCATCAAGTCCCCCATATGCTACGTTGGTACAAAGGTGGCGAGGTCCGTATGGGAAAACTTCACCTACGTAGTGATCATAATGGGGATGTTGGCTAAGGTTACCATAGTATTGAGGAGTAAGGAATGTTTCAATTTTATAAAGGTGGTACTCCCCCAGAGTGAGGCATTAAAAAACACCTTCTAAGGGATCAGTTGTTGGTATGTGGGTAGCAAGAATGGATGAGTGACTAGACAGTTGGGAAGAAGAAGCATTGGATGTTTGAGAAGTAGATTAGTTGGTTGATGGGTCAGCTACGAAGTTTGAAGTTACGAAAGTAGTGGGCATAGAGGAGTTAGTTGTGGAAGATGTAGTAGCGAAGTGGTGGATGAGGCGGATCGAAGAAGAAGTGGTAGCGGTGATAGATTCCTTAATTAGTATAAGAACATCATTGGGTCGATACAACATGTTATAGGTATTGAATGGTGAAGGGTTGGCTAGAATGGTATAGTTATGCCCTTTATGTTCAAATTTTAAATAATGGTGTAAGGTTGAAGGAACATAACCCATGGCATGAATCCAGGTTCGCCAAGCAATAGGTTATACATGAATTACCCTCTAAGACGAATAATTCGGGGAATGGTATGGGGGCCAATGTGAATGTGGAGAATGATGGTGCCGAGGATGGAAGTCATGGCATCATTAAATGAATCCAAAGCATAACTGGGTTATTATGCATGCAATTGGTAAGGATGCACATTTGGTTGTACGCATGGGAGGAAATGATGTTGATATCTGGAACCTCCATCGATCATAATGCATCGAACATGTATATTATCAATGTAGATGGAAATAAATAGGGTGGGGTTAGGATCATCGATTGGAGAGGTAAAATATCATCGTTAGAGAAACTGAGAGTGGTTACTTGATGAGTGGTAGTGGGAGTAGAGGAAGGGGGTGAAGTGGTGAGAGAGGCAACATGGTGAGGAGTGATAATGGATGCAACAGGCATAGGTTCATTAGGTAAAACCTTAATAGATTGTAGGACCTCAATGAGGGCCTGAAGATGAGACTCAGAGGTTTAGACGAGATCGTACAAAGAAATTTTGAGAGAATACTAGTGTAATTTTTTAAGTATTTTACAATGGGTAACCCTATTAGAAATAGGGTATGTGGGTCCATGGATGATGATTTTGGGTGCAGTGTAGATGGAATATTTGGTAAAAGAGTAGTGAATGAGCTTATGGTTTTCTCCTTTCCTTTTTCCTTACGGGCTCAAGTGGCAACTTGGACCATATTGAATGTGGTGAAGGAGAAGGTGATTCATGAAAGGTGTAGCAACAAGATGGGAAAAAATATGGTGAGGGAATGTAATGGTTTTGTGAAAGCAATGTGGCACATTGGAATTTTGGTGGAGGTTTATCTAGTTCTCTTATGTGGACCATATTCATCTCAAATTTTGGAGGAAGATAAAAGGGTTATGGAGGTGGAGATGGAGGTCACTGAATAGGTAAGGGATGAGGATGTGTGGTGATAGGTGCATGTGGAATAAATTCCTCATCTAAAAGATCATCATCATCAAATTTTTCTTCGAGAGAAAATAGTTGGAGAATAATATTCTTAAAAGCCTTACATTTTTCCACATCATGTCATGGAACACGATGATAAGCACAAATTTTAGAATCATCAAACCCTTCTGGTTTAGGTTTGAGTTGGTCATAAGGTCTAAGTTGTGGCAATATGATGATAGAGGTTTCCAAAAGGTTAGCTAAGATGTTTGCGTAAGACCCTACCAATGGATCACAATGTGAAGTAAGTGAGGGTATAGATAGAAGTGTGGGTGACTTTAGTGGGAGAGGCATCACTAGAGGTGGAATCAGAGGTTGAGTAAGTTTGGCTACTTTTTTGGTAGATAGTACAGTTTTAGGTTTGGATTGCACCTTCTTGGGTAAATGTGTAACAAGTGAACTAGTTGTTGAAGGTCGTGTAGGTTTATTTTTGGGCTTTAGTTGCACCTTCTTGGGTAAAGATGAAGAAGAATTGTGTGATCTAGAAGTGAAGGAAGATGGTGGAAGGGGATGGGTTATCCAAGGTGATAATGGAGGTGCGGTGAAGTTTGTGGTAAGAGGCAATGTGGAAGAGACTAGTTGAGGATAAGGGAATGGCATACGTAATGATGAGGATATAAGAAGTGGTGTAGGTATAGGAGGTAGAAAGGATTTAGGGTTTCGTGAAGGCATAAGCTATGTAGGTAATTTGGGTATAACAGAGGATCATGATGAGGTGGGATGTTGTGTTTTTATTTTACTTTGGGTAGGAGGCTATTTGACCAAGGTTGATGGGTGGGGATTTAAGATAGATGGAAGTGGTGAAGGTGACAGAGGTGTAATGGGTGAATTTGGTGTATGTGGCCTAAGAGGTTTGGTCTACTTCTTAGGTAGGGGAAAAGTCTTTACGAAGGATTTTCAAGATGTGGCTAAATCTTTTTTGATAGGAGGATGGATTAGGCTTGATGTCGGTATGACTCCTAATGTGGAAATGGGTCTGACACAAAGGAGGATATATATGTAGGTAAGGTTTTAGGCATAGGAAAAAGTTCATTTGATGGTAAATTTTTAGGTGAGGATTAGAGTGATGAAGAAGGGGTAGCTAAAAATGGCATGGGCATGGTCAGTTTTGTTATCGAAACACCTTTGAATAGATTGTAAAAGTTTCAATAGACAAAGCATGTGCATTTGAGTTGAGACAGTAGTCAAAGTCATCCTCAAAGCATCAAATTGTCAACATGATCCAAGTGTACATCCAAATGTGAGAATAGCACCGATGTAGGGGGATGATGTTGATTTGAAAGTAATCCTATAAATAATTTATGTGAGATAGGGAAATGATTGGCTTCAAACTCTATGGGTAGAAGAGATGAGAGAAAATCAACAGGGTCCTTTAAAGCCAATGGATAATTGTCACCAATAGGAAGGGACACTGCTAATGGATCCCCTATGGGTAGGTAAGATGACAAGTTGGTTGAGGTAATTTTTTCTTTTGGTGAAGAATAAGGTAATAATGATTCTCCCATGGGTAAAAGAGTAAGTACTATGGGTTTTCTCGTCAAGTTGAGAGGTGAGTGGGGAAACTACATTAGCATATATGGTGGACTCCTTCATGGGTGAAGGAGAATATAAGGGAGACTCCTCTTTGGGTAAAGGAGACTCCATGGATGAAAGAGCTCAAGTAATAATCTCCTTAATAGATGGAGTGGGAGGAAATTGAGCAGGAAGAGCTGGTATGATGTCAAAAATGGCATAAACCTCATGAACGTTTATCATTGGTTGAGGTTTTGCCGGTTTGGTTAGATGACGAGGTGTGATTTGGGAATGACTTCTTGAAGATGTGAAGGTTTTGATTAGCTGGTGCATTAGGGTTATCCAAGATGAGATCTCCATTATCTAACATTTCTTGGATGATGTTTTTGAAATTTATACAATTACCATCGTTATGACCTCTAACATGATGATAGTTATAGTAATCATTTTCTTTGTACCATGTAGGCATATGACGAGAGGGGTAAAAACTAGTATGTGGTTTGATGAGTGGAAGAGTGACTGCTCTGGAATTCACAAGTTTTTCTAAAACTTAATATTAGGTTTCTCCTATAGGAGTTCATTGCTCCCGCTTGAACTGAAAATCCTGAACGGGAGAAAGATTAGAAGAAGGATTTGATGGGTTAGATGGATGAGATGGGTTGGCTTTCAAAAATACTGCATTGGTAGATCCTTTTTATTTACAATAATGATTTTTTGGTTTTGAATAATAAGAGGTATCATTTTATTTAAATGCAATGTTCTTGTTATGAAAATATATCTTCTTCTCTTCAATGGCACAAATTTCAAGTTTCTGGGCCATAGTGAATGGCTCGTCAAATATGCAGAAGGTTTGAACTTGGAGATTTGGTGAGATGTTTCAGCACAAGCTCTGGTGAACAACTATATTAACTCACTTTGAGGCAAATGGAATGTGAGTTTTTTTATCAGACTTCACCAACAAGCGACAAAATTGGTGATAGATTTGTCTTCATATTGGTGTGTCACGTACAATTCGTTCATGGTGACCTCCTAGACAATGTTGATAAAAAAGTGGTCTAGAAAATTCGAGGTACCTAATTAAATGAAAAGATGAAATGCAGGTAGAGAACTATACCGATCTAAAACCGGTCTGTCAAGGAAATTGGGAATGTCTGCAAGATTAAAGCGTCATCATGAGCGATCAGATAACACATATTTTTAAATGACCACAAGTGTTGTTACGGGTCTTCTTTTTTGTTGAATTGGTTGAATTTATGCATTTCCCAATGGGGAGGGTATGGATGAATTGAAATTTACGGGTGAATGGGATCATTGCAAATATCGTCATATGTCGGAGAGTTACGTGAGTTGGAGACAGATGCTTCTAATGTCTACATCTTGTCCATCATCATTTTTATAATATCATTGGTAGGTTTTGATGACACAACACCCCCTATAATATAAGGGGGTAGATAAGGTGGGTATGATTTGAGTGGAATCCTAGTATGTGGTGGTATCGAGTACAAAAAATTTGAGGAAGGAACATAGGCCAGAATAGATGTAAAGGATAATTATCCTGAATAAGTGGTAGATGAAATAAGGGGTTGTTGGTGATAAGTGTAGGTAGGTAAAGTGGATGTAAAGACTCTCATAGCATTCGAAGGAAGATACTACACCATGGAGAGGACAATGTTTTGGAAGGGAGTGTGGGATACCAACACCAATGGTGGTTGAGATGCAACAACTATATGAGAGTCGGCGGGTGCATATAGACCTACACTCAAGGTTGTCTATAAAGGCATAATTGACATCGTAGTAGTGTGACAGACATCAAAAGCATGATAGATGCCATAGGTACAGCAAATATTGATGATGTAGGGTTAAGTTGGAAAACCATAGGTGGTAAGGTGGAAGAGGCTAAGGCCAAGTTAGTAGTAGCTGATGCGGGGTGGGTGCAAGAGTAGGAGGAATGGACATAAGCATGCCATATATAAGCTACCCCGATGAATGAGTGAGATAATACTACAGAGCAAAGGGGTTATGATCAAGGAGTCTCATGAATATCTATGAGTCAAAACTATGTAACAAACAATAGAACATGTATTATGAGATTTGTTGATAATGCAGAAACACAAAAGCAATGGAGAAAATTGGGTCTAAAATGTGTGATTTGATCATTGTTCTAATTGAAAAATCAGAACACATAGACCGACGTCGGTTGGGGTAACCAATGCCAGTATGAGGTGGTAATTTCCAATGGTCGGATAGACCAATGTTGATGAATGTGGGAAAATGTCAGATTGGTAACTCTAGCAATAAATGGTGAAAACGAGATAGAACTAGACTTTGAAGGTAATATCAAAGACTTAGAGACTAGTAAGATGACCAAGGAAGTCATAGAAAGAAAATAAATGAATATTTGATGCTACTTTGGAAAAAATGACCAAAACAGCCAAAAATGATGATGATAAGATGATGGCGATGGCGGTTGTTGGATCGAGACCAATTCTTGTGAAATGTGAAAGATGGAAAAAGTGAATTTTAGGTGATTTAGATCAAATAACAAGGCCAACTCAAAGACTGAGTATGACAATGATCATCCCTAACACACTCAGAAACAGTCGGAATACACCAACTATTATGGTGAAGTGTGTAGGGAGAGAAAAATGAAGAGAACAAACTCACACCTCAAAACAAAAAAATCAATCAAAAGCTAGCAAAACACAAAATCCTATGATGTAGATTTTTATGTTGTGTTCTATGCCATTTAGGACTAACTTGTGAGTAAATTAGAGTTTTTAATTACTTGAAGGTGTGCTATAGAAACTAAGAAATATGGTTAATTTTAGGTAATTTTTAGCATGGAGGATCCTTCTCTAATATGATAATTGGTTACAAAACCAGGTAGAGCCCATTTTCAATCCTTTGATCATGTGATCATTGATAGATTCTTCTAGGAAAAATGTTTTTAAGAAATGTGTAGTTTATTTTCAGTGATTTGGTATAAAGAGTGTGCAAAATGTGAACTATGGTTTAGTTTGTCAACCATCAGCTAGGCATGACTTCTAGTATATAGGTTTCCCACAATTTAGATGAGCTAGAATGTAGCATACAAAAATGAGATGCAAATATTTTAAACCCAAATCCACAATGAAATTCAATGAGAGCAATAATGAATAGGCAAGAGTATGTCTTTCACTAATGCAATATAGAATAAAAAGAAGTGTTCTTTTTAATCCAAAATACAAGTTTCACTAAGATCAGTAGGAGAAGAAGAATGTTTTCAAGGGAGAATATTTTAATGTGAACTTTCTTTCAAAAATAAATAAACACACAATGATTCCCTAAGAATGAATAATGTAAAGAACCCCAAATGGGTCCCATCATTTTAAAACATTTCACTAATAAGTTTTACGCTTTCTAGGATGAAATAGATAGAAGGTAAATGGTTAAGGAGGAATACATGTGAGGTGAAGGTGGAAGGTAGAATGTGCATATTTTTGATGTTGTCCAAATTGATAGTACATAACTCTTTTTTATTCGGGATGAACTACCTATAGATGCAAAGAAAAACCATGAAAGAGTATTAAATAGCATATGAAGTGAACTACATAGTGTATGTTAGATCCGTAAAGCGTGGTGCTTATTAGAGAGGAAGTCAATCCACTATTTAATAACAATTCAATATGAATAAAAACTAAAATAAATAGGTCTTATTGTAATGTAATGATTTAGGTTTCTCATACACACAATACACTAGATTTTATGCTAGACATCAAAATAAAACTAAATCTAATTAGAAACGTGGGTTTTTCAAGTCGGGAAGGTCTCACAAAGGTCTGGTAAGGGTATGGGGATGATTGGTTGAGGTCTAGGTTGGTATTGGGTGAGTGGGAAGCTTACTGGTCTGAAAATATAAAATGACAGAGACTGATATCGTTAGGTGACCAATATCGTTCAGGGGATGGCAAGGCGTAGGGTAAACCAACATCGGTAGGGGTAATTGGTAATTATTTAATAAAAATGGTTTTTGTGCTTCTCTGTGATTACATAGAGAGTAAGGAGGTTGTGGATAGGTTCGTAATATAACTGAGAAGACTCAAGAATATAGAGGTGGAGGTCGCAAAGGGTGAAAGGACTTTAATGGTTGGGTTGGTATATTGATGAGAACATGGAGATATCTAGATAATAGTAGAAACTAAAAATAATGGAGGAAAGAGATTTGTAATAAAGTAAGCACAAATGATTAAGATCACATTACTTACTTGTTGTTATGAAGATCTCGTGGTTGGATGGAGGCTGGTGATTGATTGGTGAGGTGGTAGCTGCTTCATTGTTACGGAAGTACAACCGAGTGTTCTAGTGAATGCTCCAATGATCTAGAAGGGAATCCTTGACCTTTGTTGCTATCTCGGTGGTGTGTAGACATCGTTTAGATGAAGAAATGGCTTTGAGATCCTCACTTGATTGCAATATCTCTCTCCAAACTCAAAGTGACCAACCCGAGTAAAAGTTTGAAAAGTTGTATATAGAGGAACTAATGGCGGTTTAGATAATCGATGTGGTGAGGAAAAAATTGAGTCGATTAGGGTGAAATAGTCCTATTTACCAAAAATAGGTAGATCTTCCCATATTTTTGTGCTTTCCTCATTGATTCCGCTTAGTAAATTTGAGTTCACGTGGGAGAAGGCGGGATGAACTTAGAATAGGTCCATTAGGTTTAGGAAAAAGCATTAGTTAGTTAAGTTAGTGACTCAACACCGGGAGTAATGAATCAATGTTGAAGGTGATGTCTCGATCCTTTGTGAGTTAAATTCCCTAGAATTGGTCCAAGGTGAGATGTGATGATGAGGTGGAGGTGTGATGGTGAAATAATTTAATTAAACTAATTAATAATGTGAGGGTGAATATTAATATGGGTTAAAGGGGTCATGGTTAGTTAAATGTATTACGTTAATTATTTGAAAGGGGACCAAAGAGAGTGTGACCCAAATTTGGTGTCTAAAGTTTCAACAAGAAGACTTTTTCCAATGGAGGAAAGGATAGGATATGTTGTATGTTTCTAGTTTATTGAAGCATGAGATGGATTAGGTGATGCTTTTTATAACCTTTAAATTGAAGAGGGGTGGATTTTTAATCCGTTTATAAGTCTTTCTTGTTTTTATAAAGGTGTTAATCAATTGATCTTTAAAAACTTATTTTTGGGCGGTTGGATTTGGTGAAGCCAAAAGTGGTTATAGTTTGAGAAGTTGATTGTTTCAAGGATTATAACTTGCTTATAAGTTTCCTACGGAGTGTTGGAATTTCCATCAATTGTTCACATGACATATTTTTTATGTTTTGAATTTATATGGTGACCTAAATAAGTTTTTAGGGTCCTGAATGGTGTAGGAAATAGTTGTTCGACAAGTACAAAGAACATTGGACCCATTAAATGAAATAATTTTATTAGTTGTGTAGACACCAAGATTAGGTCATACTACCCTTATAACCTCGTTAATTAAAGTAATCATACCTTACCTATTTATATCCCATAGTGCACATGATTAATTGAATTAATTACCTTAATTAATTTAATTAACATCCTCACTTGACCACCTCACCTAACCAACTCACCTAACCACCTCACTCCATGACCCACTCAAACCCCATTAATGACCTAAGACCAAGTCTAAGTCTATCCTAACTAACTAAGACTTAGTCTAAAACTAAACTTAACTCTTATTAACAAACCTAAGAGGACTCTTACTCATCCTTCTATGATCTATCACTCGAGACTCGGATGAAGATTGAAGACCATGCCAAAAATAACAACAATCAGGCTATTTTTGGCTAACCTAGATATTCCCACCTTAACCGACGCTTTTATATCTCAACTAACGTCGATCCCCTAACCATCATTTTAGGTTAAATACATTTCCAAAATCCTTTATTGAGGTTGGTCATTTGATTCAGGATCTCATACGAATAGATACTTGGAGCACTCAAATTTTTGAAGCACTCAAGAAAAGGAAAGCACCCGGGAGCACTACCAACAACCATCGACATCCATCACCTTCTTCACGATCATAGATTCACACAGAGAAGCATGAAGGCTCAAACTACTATGGCACATACACAAAATCCCTTCTCTCCAGATCTCTACCACCATTTTTTCATCACCTACACTCTCCAGACCCATTCTTCAGTAAGTACCTAACATCTCTTTAGTTATCATTATTTTCTTTCAAGTAAGATCATCATTCCTCTTAGTAATTTATTTTTCTATACATCCATACACCTCCTTCCTCCCACCAACCTATCACCTTACCATATCTATCCCTTTCACCTATCTTCACCCTCTCCTAGTTATCCCTGAGTCACTAAGGCCATTTTACGACCTTAACTCCACTATTTCTAGCTTCCGAGCAATCACAAAGAGCTTAGAAACTAGTTTCTAAGAGCCTTTTACTAATTGTCCCCACCAACACCGGTTAGCCAACCAACATTGGTCATCCGCCAAATCGGCATCGGTCACACATTCGACATTGGTTATCGTAATCGAAAACATATCTTAGACCAATAAGCTCATACCCATTCCCTAACAGCCTAGAATCACTCCTAATCTTTACCATATCTTACCCATAACCCGTACAAGCCTTGCAACCCAATACCAGCCCATCACTTGACCCATTTTGACCTCAATCACCTTTTATCTGACCTTTCTTATTTATTTTACACGAGATACCTAAATCATTTCAATTCCAATAAGATTATTTCATGTTTATTTTTGGTAGCATTAATATTTTTATATAAAAGTGGATTGACAAAGATGTTTAGGAAGCACCACACTTCTTGGATCTAGTTTCTGCTAGGTAGTCCACTCGTTGTTTTATTTAACTCTATCTGGTGGTATTATTTTGAATTTTACGGGTGGTTCTTCCTAGCCAAAATGGAGCTCTCACAATCAGCATTGGATCAGGAAATCAGTACACGTGCACAACCTTCAACCAACATCACAAATAGGTATTCCTCCTTGGCCTATCACCCTCTATCTATTTCATTAATTTTTTAAGAACTCGGTGAAACATTTTTGCACTCAGTGGGACCCATCTAGGGTTCTTTGCATTCATTCATTCTTAGGGAACTGTTGTATGTTTATTTCCTTTTTTAAAAAGGAGGTTAACATTAAAATTTATCCCTAGGAATATTCTCTTTCTTCTATTTGTCTGAGTGAAATTTTTATTTTAGGACTAAAAAGAATCCTTCTTTTTGTTTTACATTAGTGAAAGTCATTCTCTTTCCTATTCACTATCTATTTACATTGAATATCACATTTCAATTTTGGTTCTAAAATAATTGCATTTCATACTTTTATGCTTGCATTTTTAGCTCAAATTAAAACTCGGGAGGCAACCTATACGCTGAAATTCATGCCCAACCGATGGTTGACATAACTAAATCATAGAGAACTTTCTCTTCTCTCTCTTTTCCAAACTGCACAAATAAAAATTCACACATCTTCTTAAACAACACCTTACCTGGAAGAAGTTTTCAATGATCACACGATCAGAGGATTGACAATGTGTGCCCAACTAGTTTCTTTGACTAGTCATCAACTCAGAGAAAGGACTTCCCCACCAAAACATTACCTAAAACCACCCTTAGATCTTACCTCTTCATAGGAAACCTTCCCAACCAAAAACTATGTTCTAATTCACAAAGTCAGTCTAAAATAGCATAAGCTAAAACATAAAATTCACTTATAGGATTGCATGTTTTCCTTAGATTTTTTAGTTGTGAGGTTACGTTCTTCATTTTCTTCTTCCTTTCACACTCTACCATCATAGTTGGTGTATTCTGACTATTTCGAGTGTGTTAGGATCCATTATTATCATACTCAGTTTTCTGGGTTGATATTTCATCTGACTTAATTCACAAAAATAAAATTTTCTTCACTTTTTCAAATTTCACAATGACCGCGTCGGTCCAATGACCGTCATCGGTTTACATTTAACTATCATCAATTTACCTAACTGTTGTCATTTTTAGCTCTTTTTTCATTCTACCAAAAATAGCATTCATCACATCTTCTGTTCTTTTGAAGTTCTCAGGACATCATCATACCCCCAAAATTCTAAAATCATAGTCAAATACAACTTCTTTATTTCATTTTCATTAGTTTTTGCCTCATTTGCAAAGCTATTGATTTCCCACAGAAATCAGTATCAATTTCCCTAACCGTCATTGGTCGCCTTTGAATCGTAATTGGTTAATCTAACCATCATCGCTACCTTTGTTTTAATTTTTAATTAAAACATCGACCAGTTTCACCTCCTAGAATCTATTCTCCTCCATTTTTGTTGTTTTTCTATGTCATTTACAGAGAATAGTTTACGATCTACACTAATTCACATGGTTTTGACTCGTAGCCAAGCCAACACCCTTGTTTTTCATGTTAGCCTTCATCCGCTCCCACCTAGCCCATCACCACCTTTTATCTTGTTTCCTATGGATCCAACTCAGCCCATCACCATTAGTATCGGAGACAAGGAGTTCACAAGACTCCTTGACCATAATCTTGTTTCCCTATAGTACTATCTCGCCCACTCATCCACCTAGGACTCCTTGGGACAATTGGTATACGACATGCCCATGTCTATCCCTCCTACCCTTGCCCCCACTTTTACATCAGCTACCACTAGCTCGGTGTTACCTTCATCCACTTTACCACCTGTGGTGTCTCGACTGGACTCCACATCCACTATAACTATTACACCTATGGCATCTATCACACAATTGGTGTCAACCATCCCTTCACCAGTTTCCCTTAACATATACTCATCTCGCACTGCACACCTCATGTATACCCTGTTACATTGCAACCACCCATGGTGTCGAAACCCACACCCCATTCCAAAACCTTTTCCTTACCATCCCATGAGTCCCTACCCCTAATTTCCATAAGAGTTGTTATGACTACCCCACCTACTTACATGCATCACCCACAACCCCAATGTCATCTATCACGTATTCGAGAAATCTTTTGCCCACATCTATTCCCCCTTCTCATTTATCATACTTGGCACCCCCATATAATGGGATTCCATCCACATCATACATCCATAATCAACCTCCTTATACTGCAGGGGGCACCCGTTCATCATAACCCACCCGGTGAACTCATTAAGATGATGATGGAAAAGGTATAAACATTAGAAGCATCATCTGTCTCTCACAATTCCTTTACTTATGAAGAAATCTATAATGAGCCTATTCATCCATCTATCCCCATTTTCCCATATCTGGTACATTGGGAAATTCCCAAGTTCAATTTTTTCAACAGTAAAGAAAACCCGCAACAACACTTGCGGTCATTCAAACATGGGTGCTATCTAATTACCCATGACGATGCTTTACTCCTATGGACATTCCCCATGTCCTTGACAAGACCCACCTTAGATTGGTATAGTGGTTTACCTAGACATTCCATTTACTCATTTAACCAAGTGGCTCAAGCATTCTTGGACCATTTCTCAATCAATGTCATCAAAAAAGTCACCATGACTAACCTATACTCAACATGAGAGTACAACTACAAATCTATCGTAGATTTCGTCACTTGTGGGCGAAGCCTTATCAACCAATTAACATTCTAGTTACCTCAAGCTGAGCTTATAGATTTTTTCACTAGAGCTTGTGTCAGGCACATCTCACCAACTCTACAAGTACAAACCTTCCATACCTTTGATGAAGCATTTACCATGGCGGAAAAAATTGAAATTTGTGCCATTGAAGAGAAGAAAATTCAATTGTGAAACAAAAATGAGACATTAAAATAAAATGATGTCTCTTCATATTCAAAGCCTCAAAACAATTATTCAAAACCCAAAGGATCTGTCAACACATTGGTTCTCAAATTTGGTCCATCTCATCCGTCTAACCAAGCGAAACCTTCCTCCAATCTTTTTCCTATTAAAACTTTTCATTTCGACGAGAGCAACGAAAGTACACTCCAATAGGGGAACCTTATTCTTCAATCTTAGAAAAGCTTCTTAAGGCCGATCCATTGCACTTCCACCCATAAAACCTCATATTAGTTTCGATCCCACTCATCCTATGCCTACATGGTATAAGGAACAAGACTATTGTAATTATCATTGCGTCAAAGGCCATAGCGATGGTAATTGCATAACCTTATAGAACATTATTCAAGAAATGTTAGATAATGGATATCTCATCCTAGACAACCTGAAATCACCAGAAAATAAAAACTTGCATTATCTTTAAGAAGTCATTTCCTAACCATACACTACCATCTAATCAAAATGGTGAACCTTCAACAAATGAAAGCAATATCTGTGAAGTCCATATTGTTTTTGATATCGTACCAGCCATTCCTCAATTTCCACCTATCCCATCTATCAAGGAGATTCTATCACAAGATCATGTACCCATGAAGGAGCCTACCTCATATACTCCTTTACCCATAGAGGATTCCCTTCATCTCCCTCTTCACCCATGGAGGAGTCCACAATTTCTGCCAATGTTGTTCCACCATCTACCTCACAACCTACCAAACAATCAATGGTATTAACTCTCCTACCCATGGGAGAATCATCATCACTTTCTTCTCCACCAAAAGAATAACCTACCTCACCCCACCTACCATCTCTCCTACCCACGGGAGATCCTTTAGATGTGTCATTTCCTATTGGTGAAAATTCCCCATTAGCATTCCAGGATCTTGTTGATCTACTCTCGGCTCTTTTACCCACAGAGTCCAAGGCTAACTAGTTCCCTATCTCATGGAAATATTTTACAGGATTGCCACTAAACCAACAACATCTCCTCTTATAGTAGTACCATTTTCACACCTATCGACCGCTTAGATTACATTAATAATTTCATGCTTTGGGGATGCCTTTGGTTACCCTTTTCAACCCAAATGCAGATGTCACTTACTGATACCTCCATGATCTATCTCGAAGGTATTTCAAGTGACCAAATCAACCATGACCATGCCTATTGAAACAGATTCTTCTTCGTCACCCTTTCCTACATCCAAACCTTTAACCATAACCAAACCCATTCCTATGCCTAAGAACCTACCTTCACCTAAATATTTTCCCATATCCAGACCCACCGCTACCTTGGGTGTCATGCCGACATCAAGCCTTGTCCATCCACCCATCAAATTGGACTTGTACACATCTTCCCAAGCCCGCAAAAAATCATTCCTCTTCCTAAAAAGAAGACCCAATTTTTAGGCCACACACACCAATTTCACCCACCACGCCTCTATCACCTTCACCCCTTTTTCTATCCTCGGACCTCACCCATCTACCCTGGTTAAGAAACCTCCTACCCAAAGAAAATCAAAAGTGCAGCAACCCACCTCTTCATCATGATCCTTTATTACATCCAATCAACCTGCATAACCTTCATCATCACCCACAACTTTCTTACCACATATACCCCCACCAGCTACCATAACCCCATCACTACCTATGAAACTTTCTTCTCTTCAACCCATACCTTCCACCCGGCCTCTACCAATAACCTTTACCACACCTCCATTATCACCGTGGCTAACCCATCCTCTGCCACCATCCACTTTCCCTTCTACATCACGTACTCCTACCTCACCTTTACCCAAGAAGGTGCAATCCAAGGACAAGAACCCACTACCCTCTAAAAAGGTAGTTAAACCCACAACACCTTCTATTTCTAGTTCATCTACCACACCTTTACCCAAGTAGGTACCATCAAAACCTAAGACAAGTACCACCTACCAAATTAGTGGTCAAACCTATTCCACCTCCTATAACACCTCTTCCACCACAATCATCTACACCTTCACCCAAACCCACACTCACTTCACACTATGATCCATTGGCAGGGTCTTATGCCAACATTTTAGCCAACCTCTAGATACCTCGGTCATCACATTACCACCACTTAGACCTTACGACCCACTCAAACCCAAACCAAAGGGGTTTGATGAAACTAAAATTTGTGCCTACCATCGTGTGTCAGGACATGATGTAGAGAACTGTAAGGCTCTAAAAACCATTCTTCTCCAACTATGCCCTCCTAAAGAAAATTTTGACGATGATGATCTTCTAGATGAGGACTCTATTCCACCTTCACCAATCACCACACGTCCTCGTCCACTACCTATTCATCCACCGCATCTCCACCTCCATAACCTTTTTATCCACCTCCAACATTTGAGATCAACATGGTCCGTATTAGAGAGTTGGCCAAACCTCTCGCCTAAATTCCAATGTGCCCTACTCATTTCGCAAGGTTCTTACCCCACATTAGGTTTTTATCCATCATGTCATTATACTACTCATGATATACTGATCAGGGGATCATTTTTAAAACATTACCTAAACATCCCTAAATGGTGTCAAGTACATAAGATCATCTCGAGAGCTTTCCAACGATCAGTAAGAACGCAAAAATGACATCGGGAGCTCTAGATATGTCTGGTCAAAGTTTGGTCAACTGGAAAGTCAACTCTAGTCAACTGGTCAATAATGGACCAATCGCACTGCGACACGTGGCAAAAAGGCAAAAGGGAGTTGTTTATTGGTTTTCGATCACCGGTCTTCGACGAGCATAAAAATGGTACACGGGAACAAGAGGCTCAACTTTTATTACGGAGGGGAGCTCGGCCGCCGTGTGGACTAAGGTATTATCGCCGACGTGGTGGGTCCACAAGCCACCACGTGGCTTGCCACCACTCGTCGAATTCACTCGATTTGCCTATCGAGGGTCGACAAGTGGTACTTATTGCCATATTTCATTATTGTGTGGTTGCTTACTATGTTTTCTCGTGTTATTTCCACATGGCACTCGGGACAGTTTGGAATATATACCACATGGTTTGGGATTTTCAATATCCCATCGAATGACTTGGTGGTTCCACAAACAAAGCTCGGCCCATATCACGGGCTGTTAGACAAACCAATGCAAAGCCCGATTCAATGGGCAAATAACTATCTAGCTCGCCACATGGAGTGGCCGACACAATCCCCAAACAACCCACATGACTCGGTGAGAGAAGAATGCACATGCCCGAGCAAAATGGGGAGGACGTGACCTTAGTCACGTAATACCCGGGTTAGCATGCCTATTTTAAACCATAAATTATTCCTTTTAGCGGAGAATGTGGGATTTTTATCCCCCAAACCAAATAAACTCCGCCAAAAAAAGATGGCCGTTGGGTTTTGAACCCACGACCTCTCCTTTCAAAGACCCATCCGCCCAACCAATTCGGCTACAAGCCCGGATGAGATAAGACAACGCTCAGTGTTATTTAAACAACACTCAGGCAGGTCTGTGTAGAGGAGCTTAAGGACCAGATTGCAGAGAACTCCATTTTTGAAGGCCGTACACTCAGATTGGGCATTTGGAGTAAAAAGATGAAATGTAGAAAATTCTGAGACGATTCCAACAATGTAAGGTTTGATCTTTTTTGATGATTTTAACCTATTTTTGGAAGCTTTGAATGCAGATTTTAACAGGATCTTCAAGACATGCCGGTTGAAAAACAAGAATTTCAATGCACTTCTAGTCCGAATTGTGACTTGGTGAAACATAAAAATTGTTCGTAATTCAGATCTGATCTCGACATATGATTTTTTTTCATAGAATTTTTTTAAATCTCCATTTGTAGGTGTTTTTCTAACACAGTTGCAGGGAGATCACATTGTGAAAACACTGTAGGAGCCACGGATCATTCTTGGGACAGTTTCTGTTATTTTTCAGAGTTCTTGGGACATTGATCAGCTCATTTGCAGGTTTTGATTCATTATTGATTGTTTGTAAGAGTTATTGTACTTGCATTTCAATATTATTAATGGATCGGTTCAATCTGAACCCGGGGACGTAGGAATTCCGAACCCCGTAAACAATCTCTTTTGTCATCTGAATGTTTCAGTTTTTCTGATTATTTCTTTGCTACACAAGTTTTCCACACTTCTATGGATGCAAAATAATCAGAATTTAATCAATTTGTGGATTAAGAATACTTAAAATTGGTTAAAAAAATCACGATCTTTGGAAACTATAAAAGTGATAAAAATTACAACATCACGTATTCGATCATATACCTTCTCCATCTACCTCTCATCCACAAATTAACATGATCCAAGTTGTCCCTCACACCAAAAAGATAAAGGTAAAGAAAAAGTAACCATCCCATTCGTTAATCATGTGCCTAACATATCATCTACACTTGTACCCAAAATTACCATTCGAGGACCCACATACCCTATTTATGATGGGGTCACCCATCATACAATGATAAAAAAATTACACCAATCCCCTCTAAAAATGTCTTTGTACAATCTCGTCCAAACCTCTAAATCTCATCGACAAGCCCTCATGGAGGTTTTGTAATCCATCGAGGTTTTACCTAATGACCCCACACCAAGTAGCCTCCATCATCACCCCTCACCACGTGGCCTCTCTTACCAAATCATCTCCTTCTTCTACCCCCACTCCCACTCATCAAGTGGCCACCCTCAGCTTCTCTAATGAGGATATCATACCTCTCCAATCAAATGACCCTAATCCCACTCTTTTCATCTCCGTCTATATCAATAATATTCATGTTTGACACATTATGATTGATGGTGGTGCTAACATCAACATCATCTCCTCCCACGTATACAATCAAATGTGCATCCCTTCAAATTACATGCATAATAACCTGGTTATGTTGCGCTCCTTCAATGACACCATCACTTCCACCCTTGGCACCATTATTCTTCATGTTCGTGTGGGCCCCCATACTGTGCCAGAATTATTCTACATTTTATAAGGGGAATTCCAAAGTATAAATTTTTACTTGGCTGACCTTGGATCTGTGTCATGGGTTGTGTTCCTTCAACTTTAAATTGCTCTGTAAATTTGAACATGAAGCACATAAATATAGCATCCCAATTAACCCTTTTCCATTTAAAACTTGTAGCATGTTGTACCGACCTAAGGACTTCCTCATACTAGTTAAAGCATCTACCACTTCTGCCACTTCTCCTTCACCCACATCCCCTTCTACCAATGTTTCTACTACCTCACCCATGCCTACCTATTTTATTCCCACTATTGTCATGGCCTCGATAACTTACCCATTTGCTAACCCGTCTAGTTCCCAATTAACTTATCCTTCTTCTTCCCAATCGCCTAGTACTTCATCTATTCTGGCTACACACATATCCACTACCGATCCCTTAAAAGGTGTTTTTCATATCCACTACAAATGTAAATACCGACATTTTCTGAATAACATCATATCATACATGCATTATTTCATAATTATGTGATATCAAATATTTTTAAAATATACACCATCACATACATAAACATCATTATGTATTTCCCATGTTACCAATAACTTGGAAATTAAATCAAAACCAACAAACCTTAACTCCACCATGCCTAACTCACCTAGACTCAATCATGCCTATACCTGACTCAACCATGCCTAAATGACCTAAACTTAACCATGCCTAACAAACCTCAAACTCCACCATTCCTAACCGACCTAACTCAATCATGCCTACATGACCTTGACTCAAACATGCCTAATTTACCTAGTTTCCATCACATACACAATAAAAAAATCATCCATAATATCAAAATCATCATCTATAATAATGAAATTATGTGTATCAATACAAATGTACACCAATACAAATACATACAAGTATCTCAAATATTTCATATACATCCTCACCATCTTCAAGACACATGCTTGGTATTGTTGGGTTTCAGAATGGAACATGGGTTGAAACCACAATTAGGGGACAACAACTCCCTCCTCTTTAATGGGAGAGGTTACCTTATTGAAAGTAGGAAAAAAATGTACAGATATACAACTCTCAATGTTTGGACCCTAATATTCTGGAATATTTTCATACTTAAAATATTACCAATCAGAAGGAATGGAAGAATAAAGAGATGGGAGAAGGAAGAAAACAACAATGCTTTTGGGAAATATAGATAGCATAGTATCTCCCTACTTGCATTGAACCAAGAAAATATAGAAAAGGATCAATTACTTCACCACCAATGCAAATCTGTAGACACAAAGTTCTAAAGATTACATAGACCAGAACACAAAGTTTCTATTGAATGAAAAACAAATGATCCATTGAATCGAGAAAGGAGAGAGAGATATAACAGAGGAAAATAAGAAAATAAAGAACTTCTATATTGAATTACTTTAGAATTTACAACCTTCCTAGAAAACCAGAATCCCCTTTTTCCATGGCCAAAACCATGTTCTTATAACAATTCATGTACATCCATACTTTTTCCCCAAGAAAATAATATCCAAAAGGAATAATGTTTGTTCTGATCCACTTTTGGAAAGTGACATGAAATAAATGCACTCATGAAAACTAGAGGTTCAAAAGGCAAATATTTCGTTAGTTCGAGCATGATTATTTTAGTAGGGGGCATCTCATGATTTTCTTCTTCATGTGGTCCTGCCATTTCCACCTTTTAACCACTTTCATAGCACTCAAGTGCTTACTGGTAAGTTTTCTCCCTTTTTATCGCGTATGCCCGATAAACTCCATTTTCTGATGATTAAACTTTACATCCCTTCAAACTTATCAATTTGGCTCCATAATAAACCAAAAATGCATCTCATGGGGAAACGACAAGAATATAGAGAAAAAGAATGAAGAATGATCCATTTTTGTGTTTTGCAGAGCTGGTTCATTAATGGCATTAAAAACCATATGAGTGCATTTGGCTATCTTTTCCCCCTTTTACCTTCAAATTTGGACCCTACACGTGGCAAGATCCAAGCAACGATGGCCCCGGGAAGAAAACAGCATTTCCTGACATTTGGGAGAAAAAACGTGGTTTCTCATTTTGCTCCGCCCTCCTGGTGCTCCACCAAAATCCAGACACGTGCACCATCTGAGTGGCTGAGGAAATGCAGTTCAAATCTGCCATTTAAACTCTTTTTAACAAAAATCTCAAATTCTCAAAAACCTCCATCGGCCCACTTTGACTTTTCAACATGAACACGTGGCACGCCACGATTAGAAAAAGGGGTCATGCTCAATTTGTAACATTTTAACCATTTGGTGAAAAAGGCTAAAATTCTAAATTTCCCCCGTAGGCCCACTGTTTTGATTTCATCCTTCAACACATGGCATCGCCTAATCAAAAGTGCGGGAATGTGTCTCATTTTTATACTTTATCTATTTTTGAAAAGGGGAAAAATTCCAAATTTTCACTGAAAGTTCATGCCCTCGCCATTGACTCTTCAACGTAGGCCAGGTGTCCCTTTCTAATCTACTGCGGGCCTTAACTTAGAAATTTTCCCTTCGCATGAGTGAGGCCACGAGAAATTTTAGAACATTTTTCCCTTTGTGGAAACAAGGCTAAAATTCCCAAAGTCTTCCGTCGGTCCAAAGAAAGCGCTTTTGAACAAAAAAAAATAGCCACGTGTCCTTTTTTATTCTTCAACATGTGGCCTCCCCTGATTGGTTATGGGGATGTGTTTTTCTTTTTATCTATTTTGAGAAGGGGAAAATTCCAACTTTTCCACCAAAAGTCCATGCCTCTGCCATTGAAGTTTCAACATGAACATGTGTCCCTTTCAAGTTTTCTACGGATTTCAACTCAGAATTTATTCTTTCACTTGGGTAAGGCCACGGGTCTTTTTATAACTTTTATCCCTTTTTCCGCAATTCCTTAGAGAATAAAATGGATCTGTCACCCCAAACTTCTACCAAAACTACTCCAGCCAATTAGGGCGAGGATGTGGGGCAAATCTGAAATTTTTTCCAAAATCACCAAAAGTGATAAGTTCAAAAAGGAACCTACTCTGGTCGCATCCAATGGGAAAAAAATGCATAGCTTCACCTTTCCGAGAAAGAATTTGACATGGCAAAGAATGTAGGAAGTTGCAGGAAATGGGAAAACACCATTTTTACTCCCGATGAAGAATTTCTTTCTCTGTAAAAGGTTAAAAACAAAAGATGCAAGGTCCACACATTCCAAACACATAAAAGAACTAAAATCATTTTCCATCCATTTCAAATAGGTAAAAAAATTAACAGTAGCAAACTGAGGAATTTTGATTTAAAACGTCGTGGGAAATGAAAATGAGTATCCGAGGAGTTTAAAACACGAATTTCTTCTATGTCGGGTTCTAATTTTCATTAATTTACATCCAAAAGGGTAGGGAAAATTGAGAAGACAAGTATAAGATCAAAAAATCCAAAATCTCATGTAAATCCTCACTATCATCGGCACGCAGGCTGGTATATACCAAAAATGATGACTAACCAATCATATTAGGTGACTAGTTGTCACTCCATCTGATATCCATGCTTGTCTCATTTATCTCCTCCTCCTCACCTCCTCCACCCAACGACCTACCAAGTATCTCTCCACCTAGCATGGGTCTCGGTCTAATCTTTTTCTCGGCCCGCATTGGGTCCGGCCTTCGTGAACTCATCACCTCCTCACCCTAACCCTATCTCTAAGTTCATCAACCCACTTTTCTCTCGAACTATGAGTGTAGGATCTAGTCCTCTCACTCTTTTTCTATTGTGTTATGTACTTAGCATAGGAGGGGACATATATCCTTGCGGTCGTCAAATGATCTTGGTAATACCGTTCCTCATTCAAGGCATCCCTAAACCTTGCCATCGGCACCGCCTCGATGTGGTGCCATGGGTCTCACAGCAACATGTGAGCTCTATCCTACTAGGGCTAGCCTCAAACCATGTACTTGTGCTCCATGTCCTCCTCCCCGTACTTGGAGACCCTATCTTGTCACAACTACTTGTAGTATGGGACCATGTCCCTAAGCCTGTGGCGGTGCTTGTGTTGTAACCTGGGCCTATAGGGCCACAACCTGAGCATTTGTAGTGGTTAATTGGCCCCGAAAACCTACCACCTATGCCTATAAGATGGTAACTTATCCCCATCTCCATCTCCACCCTATGTGGGTGCCCGTCCTATGCAACTTGGGCTTGTAGTGCCAACACATGAGCTCGTAAAATGGCAACTCGTGCCTCTAACCCCGTGAGCTACCCCTATAAAACCGTAACTGGGCCTAAAGGGTGCCCACCTTACCCTAAAAGGTATCCCCTCGTCACTTGTGATGGTGGCTAAGCCTTGCTTCAATGGCCTCGGGGTTCCACTCATAGTTGTGCCGCCCACCACTGCTTATATCTATTAGTGACCCCAACATAATCGATCTACATGTCCACCACTTACTCCTCCTACCCTATAAGCACACTCGGTCATGGTGAATACATATGTCTCTCCACGTGATCTCTCCTATACCGAGGGAAGGTTGGCGGTACATCCCGTGGTAACCCAAATTGTCATCTAACCCCGTATACGGGTATCATCTTGTTCTCACCGCAAGCACGGCACCGCTCTAACCATCAAAGCAGCTATAACTCCTCTAACTCCTCCACCATATCCTTGTATAAGGGATAGCCAAAATATGGCCTCTAATCAATATCTACAACATACAATCCCTTCAAGAATCACCCTAAATACAAAACATTATGTGTGGCCCTAGCCACCCTATGCTTTTCACCAACTGGTACCCACCATCTATAGCTAAATCTGACCAAGCCACCCCTAAACCAATCAAGTCAAGGTAAACCAACTGGACGTACACATACAATGTGCTCATATGCACAAAGAATTCGGTAAGAAAAGTGTAACACAAACTAAATTGTCACAATCTCCCATAGGCCCATAACACCATATACAACTACACCAGGAATGTTTTTGCCCATGAAAATGAGATCCGCCCCTACACCATATCCTGTAGGACTCCCATCAATGATCGCTGGAATCTACCACCCTCAGTATATGGTAAGGTGAAACAACATACCACCTCCTTCATCAAAACAACCGACCTCGTCTCTTAAGGATGGGTTGCATACATCTCTCTGTAGCTAAGGCTCGTGTTATGGTACCTCATCTCACCCATCGCCTCCCCAAACATAACCATTATATGCTCATGAGGACTCTAAAGAAATATAATACACTCACTCACCCACAATCGGTAGCCGTAGGATCCTGTATACATCCTCCAGGGTGACAAGTAATCTCACCCATCGGTAAATAAAAAGTGTTGGTCGTTGAATCCCATCTATTGATGAGTGCAACCATCAAACTAGGATCTTGAGATACACACCTATAGCATCAGATCCCAATCAATCCAACATCATTCATATGCTCCCACTCCTTTGTAGTCACACTCGATCGCATATCTACTAATAACGGTGATATCTGTCCGACATACATTGTTTTTCCCCGGCCTCGCATCCAACAAAACACAACATTGTTAATACCTCACTACCTCCAATTACATCTTAACCCCAACAACATACCCAATCACACCAATCCTTCTTACCCCATTTACCTAATTCACATACAAACCTCCTACCCTTAACACTCATGACTCATTACCTTCACATTATTTCACATACTCACCTATCCCATCTATCCAAAGATCATATTTTACCCTTACCCCTCTACAACCAGTCATTACTTTCCCCTTCTTGATCCCTTTTCCTTTCATACATAACACTTCTTACCCTTGTCTTTCTTTTACCCTAACCGCGATGGTCTCTCGGATGTCACTAGTTCTCTTTGACCAACATCGCCCGCTTAACTCGATGTCACTCACCTTATTCTTGATTGATGTCGGCTACAATCGACTGACATCAGCTAAACCTTGGCCGACGTCGGCCTCTCGTCATGACCCCAAAACTGAAACGACCTCCTCTATTTCTTAAAAATTGATAAAAAAATAACCTACAACCCTACTTAATCTCAAACACTTACACCCCGCATTTATTTCTCCCTCTATTTAGCCTATATTTGACTTCATCCCCTGGATTTCATCTAGTTTTCACCCAAATTTCAAAATTAACATTCCCACCCAAAATTTCTTCATTAAAAACACAATTGGAGCAAATAACAAGATAGAAAATGCATCCTACCTCATCTCAATGACATCTACGTGGTGGCACATCTATCCCCCCGCGCGTCGGTGGTCCACATGACCCATCTCCCACCTCTGTCATACCAAAATATACCTCGAACCTCTCCACCAATCACACATCTCCAACTACTCTAGTGGACTCATCTACCTGGCTCCTCTCACCACTTAGTCACCTCCACCTTGGCCTGGTATAATACCTTTTCTTTTTCCTCCCTAAAAAATGCACAAGTCACTCAGCTCTATCATTTTCTAAAATTCAAAAACAACAATGATTCTATAAAATATGAAATTTCAACTTTATAACCCTAACTCCGACATGACCGACATTAGTCATACCAAACCGACGTTGGTTTCCTTATAACTGGGATTGATCATCCTGTCGCATTACCATTTCCTCCATGTTTTTCATATTTTGACCTAACCTCATTATTGTCCCATAACATTTGGCATTACCAACACTTCATAGACCCTACCCACAAGCCTCAACTACCCATAAAATTCCTTAATTACATTTAAGAATTTGTTATTTTACTTATACCTTGGCCTTACCCATGCCATGACCTATTTACCTAGACCTGACCTACTTTTTGTGACCATTGAACTTGTGTACTTGTTATACCTTGTGATGTTGTTACCTATGTTGTTTTATCCTAACAACCATACCTTTCCTATTTTCATGTCATTTATCCCGACCAAACCCGTGGTGTACCAGATCATACCTAAACATTCATGCACCTAACCTATGTTGTGTTTCCGAACCATATCCTATACCCTAGATACCTGAATCACTTCAATCTTTTTTGGATAAACCTATCGACATTGGACGATGTAGAGTTTACAACCTCTTCAACCTTATACCATGTTACAATCTATACATGTGTGTGTGTTTGATTGCCATTACCCATTACCAAATTTAACCATGGCCCATTACCTATTACCCAATTTGACCATTACCCTTTACCCAAAGTACCCATACCCTTCCCCACCTACCTTAACTTACACCAACTACACATTTATCAAACCACTCACCGACTCCATATAACACCTCATCAGTTCCTAGTTTGAGGGGGATCACCTTTACCCACACTTGGGGCAACTCTTCTCTCACCCATACATGGGGCAATCACTTTCTGTTTTTTGTTAGCATCGCTTATCAATAAAAGCTACGTGACAAAAAGGGGCAAAATGTAGACACCAAAATTAGGTCATACTACCCTTATAACCTTGTTAATTAAATTAATCATACCTTAAATATGCATATCCCATAGTTCACATGATTAATTGAATTAATTACCTTAATTAAATTAAATTAACATCCTCAGTTGACCACCTCACCTAGTCACCTCACTCCATGACCCACTCAAACCCCATTAATGACCTAAGACCATGTCTGATCCTATCCTAACCAACTAGGACTTAGTCTAAACCTAGACTTAACTCTTATTAACAAACCTAAGAGGAATCTTACTCATCCTTCTATTATCACTGAATCATAGCACCCCTATGTTCATACAAGTGCATATACTTGAACTCACAGTGTGATTGGATAACATGGGTGTTATCTCCAAGTTGTGGGACTTGCTACTTGAGATGGACCTCCAGAGAAAGTTGGTTCTTACTCCTAAACTACCTGCCACAATCTACTCTAATGCAGGGTAAACTAACTATTCTAATCTAACTTTCCAAGGGACCAGGGAGAGAGAATGCATAAAATGAAAGCCTACACTAAAGCGGTGATACACCAGAAAAGGAGGGTGTGAGAGTAGTCTTCCAATGCGTGAGATACAGAAGCAAAGTGCACACTAGAAGGGGTGATGACAGTTCTCCATAATCTAGCAAAATGCATTCATAATCATTTCAAAATACAAAATGATAATGGATCCCTACAAGAACATAAAAATAGACACAATATTCTTGTAATCAAGGTTGAAGGGGAAAGAAGAATGCAAGAAAACATAGCAGGGGAAGATGCATCCACAAACTTATATTTTATTGCTTCCTGATATGCACAGTTCAATCGGTTACAAGATAAGGGCCTGGATCACCATGCAAGGAGTCCACAACAAGGGCCTACAAGCACATTGGCTTCACAAAGAAATTTTGGTAGAGCTTTGCTACAAAAACATCTCCCTTTACAATGAGCCCAACACTCCAATTTATAAGAAAATGAGAAGAGAGAGAGAAGGGGAAAATGGAAATCCTGAAATATGTCCTTCAACAACTTGTAAGAGAGGAATTAAATGGAGTGAAATGATTTTGTGTTACTTGAAACATTCTCCCCATACTATCCCAGCTCTGGCTGCAGCAAAGAAGGAATGATGACCATGCCTCTTAATTGCACTCCCAACTACCAAATAAAACACTGTTATGAACCTGGATACGTTTTATGAAAAATCCCCACCAATTTTTCATCAAATCTGAAATTTATTGATTACATCGTGCGTTGGACTTGGAGCCACGATTCCAACGGTACCAATTTTGTGTGATTTTGTTGATAAATGCAAAAGTTATGGCCTTCTAAGTGCGGGCAGCTATTTTGGGTCTGGCAGAAGTTTTCTGTCATTTGATGGGAATGAGCATTAACTGACTGAAGCCGAATATGTTTCTTTTATTTAAATATATCTACCCTCATTAAGCGGCATAGAGGATGTCGTGATCGTTCAGAAAGTCCAATTTTGTGAAAATCGAAGCTCGGAGTCAAAAGTTATGGCCGTTTGAAGTTTCGAGAGTCAAACGTTGACTTTTCCTTTGAGTTGCGGAAAATCGGGTCCGCATGTCCCGGCTGTCCCGGACACATTCTTCCACATCGGCCAATTTGGACTTCCTTGTCCCCCTTTGTGACCTCTCTCGCTTTACGCGCCTCGCGCATCCTGCGCGTACTTTTGTCCCAACCTGTCCCGAGATGAAAATCTCCACACCGCCCACATTGATTGGTGACTTACGGAAAATCGGCCGATTCGTGTCCCGTACGTACCGATGTCCCAACTATCCCCCAGACCGCCTGGGACAAAAATGTCTGACTTAGCTGATTTTCTTTGTATTTCAACCACGAACTTGGTACGACGAACCTTGGTACGACCCGCACTGGTACGATCCGCACCCTTCAAACCCGCAATGCTTTAAAACAATCATGTGACCTTATTTTTTGCATTTTTTCCATTTTTTCTAACTCGTTGGGATTTTTCTTGGATGGGAGAGTTAGAGAGAAGTCGAAGGGGCCCCAAAAACATGATTTCGGGCCTTGAATCAATCTTCTTGCTCGGGACTGAAAAATTTGATGTAGGTTATCAAAATTACCTTGAGGGGTGAATCTTGGATAACACCTTCCATGATCTCGTCACTCAAGACTTGGAATAATATTGAAGATCACACCAATAATAGATATAATCAAGATATTTTTGGCCAACCTAGATATTCTTAAGTTAATCGACGCTAGTTATATCTCAACCAAAATTGTTCCCTAACCGTCATCGGTTAGGCTAAATACATTTCCAAAATCCTTTGTTGAGGTTGGTCATTTGATTCAGGATCTCATACGAATAGAGACTTGGAGCACTCAAATTTTGAAACACTCAGAAAGCACCCAAGAGCACTACCAACAACCATCGGCATCCATCACCTTCTTCACAATCACAGATTCACATAGAGAAGAATAGAGGCTCGAACTTTCGTGGCACATACATGACATCCCTTCTCTCCAGATCTCTGTCACCATTGTTTTCATCAATTGTACTCTCCAGACCCATTCTTCAGTTAGTACCTAACATCTCTTCAATTATCACTATTTTCTTTTAGTAAGATCATCATTCCTCTTAGTAATTTATTTTTCTGTACATCTGTACACCTCCTTCCTCCCATCAACCTATCACCTTACCATATCTATCCCTTTCACCTATCTTCACCCTCTCCTAGTTATCCCTGAGTCACTAAGGCCATTTTACAACCTCACCTCCACCATTTCCAACCTCGAAAAAACACGGAGAGCTTGGAAACCAACTTCTAAGAGCTTTTACTAATCGCCCACCGACGTTGGTTAGCCAATCAACGTCGGTCATCTTGCCAACAGGCATTGGTCACATAACCGACATTGGTTACTATGTTTGGAAACATACCTTAGACTAGCGAGCTCACACCCATTCCCTAACAGCCTAAAATCACTCCTAATCTTTACCAAATCTTACCCAAAACCCATACTATTACCATCCCATCAGTTCACCCATTTTGACCTCAATCACCTTTTATCCGACCTTCTTATTTTTTTCTCAAGATACCTAAATATTTTCAATTCCAATAAGATTGTTATTTCATGCTTATTTTGGGTAGCATTAATATTGTTATATAAAAGTGGATTGACATCCTATTCGGGAAGCATCACACTTCCCGGATCTAGTGATCCACTTGTTTTATTTAACTATATATGGTGGTATTGTTTTACATTTTCTGGTAGTTCCTCCTAGACAAAATGGAGCTCTCAAAATTAGCATTGGATCAGAAACCAGAACACGCACACACTGACCTTCAATCGACATCACAAACAAGAGCTCTCTCTCTCTCTCTCTCTCTCTCTCTCTCTCTCTCTCTCTCTCTCTCTAGGCTTATTTCCATTTACTATTTTCCTAAATCAAATCTCTACACTTGAATTTTTAGGAAAATAGGGGTTTAGGATATATTATTGACTTTGGGTTTTATGTGTCATTCCTTTACTGTTATGGCTTACTTGAATCGCAAGAATGAAAAAGAGTTTTGTGGAATTTTGATTGTGCTTTATTTTAGTAAACCGTGACCCACACTATGCTAAGAAATTGGGTAATAGTATTTTGAATGGTTGGCTCTAATATTTGAAATTAAAACTTAAATGGATTTTAGGTTCAAGTTAGTCATGAATAGTGTTTAAGAGGATGATTTCTCACCTATTTAAGTCACTTAAATATTATACGTGTTTAAACTTTTGTCTTTTCAGATACAATTAGGGTAGACAAATTTTGAAGGTTGTATGGACGGTTTGTACACAATTTTAATTGTTTAAAAATTCAGTTAATTTGTCACTTAGTTCTTTCATGGCTATTAAGGTAAATATATTACCGGTTAGAAGGTTTACGCTACTGGGTTGACTTGTGTAGATAGAAATCAATGGTTTGTATGATTGACCAATGCATACTATGTTGGGTTAGTGCCATATTTATTTGGTACTTCTTCCTTTCATGAATATTAAGGTAAATCAATTGCCTAAGTTTTATAAAGTTGTATGTAGATGATATATGTGAACTGTTATTATTCACTCAATGTTTATGTGGTCTATTGCATAGGTAAACCGTGTGTACATTGTGCATTGTATTTGATCAAAGATCTACCAAGTAGAAGTTGAGGGGATGTGGGTTGATGTTTCTGATAAGCTTGTCTCCAAAAACTAGGATATAATGGTGTGTTTGTAAGGATGGTTTTCTTGCTAATGAAAACAATGATATCCCTTAGTTTAGAAGTGTGTATAACACTTGATACAAAGAAGTAACAAATAAATATTATTAACACGTGTAAAAGTTATGATAATAGAGCACTATTTTGTACCAATAGATACCAAGTGGAGTAGGGAATGTTGACTTGTGTAATTATATTGTTCGAGTAGTAATGAATACTAGTATCTAATTGGATTGGATAAGCATTATCAAACATTGCATGATATATACTTAAATATGAAAGCTGGATATTATTAAGAAATAACTATAATGATATTATATCCTACTCAATTCAAAGTGTAAATTGGATTATTGACCTTATTGGTTGTGAAATTTATATGTGAAATATGCATGTAAAGTAATGTCATTTAAATATTGTAGTTGTCAATGAACATGTAAATGATTTTCGGAAGTGTAGCGAATTGATATGTGTTTCTATTTGGCCTATTATGTGAATCCAACTTAATGTTGTATTTTATTTATGCAAATATTAAATGACATAAACCATTAAGGGAGAAATAGATTTGATCATGCTCGGTTTGTATGAAGTGACAGCTTATTCTTAACAATTTTGCGAGATGGAGTACTCTTAGACCAAGTGCAAAAGATTTGGAAGAATTCAATTGTTCTACTTGGTGATAAAAGATGTTTGTATTGCACATTGATTTTGTAATTAGTGAAATATTGTTGCACTATTATCCGATTAAAAAGTAAAAACAGCCTAAATTGTTATCTATATTTTCGAGAATAAAAGAATAAATTATATTCCTTATTGATTTGAGTTTTGATTACTTCAGAAAGTGCAGAAAGGTCTCTTTATTTTGATTGATTATGTTATGGTAAACTTATATGGAAATAATATGAATAAGTATAATGTACTTATGGAAAGATACATGCATATTTGCTTTATCATCAGTCCTAATGGATCGGGAATGTACAAATATGATGGTAATTGATTACAGTACATATACTAAATAAAATATGTTTATTCAAATTACATATGATTGACTTATATATAAAATGAACTATTTTTATTTATTGGATACTTACTTCTTCTATTCTTGACTAGTGATTGTAATCGAAGCTATAATTTCATAAGGATATAGAGAAGGATTTATAGAACAATAAGGCATATTGAAATGTTGAGTTGTATTCACTATTCGGTTGTGGCTTGATCCCAGAACCTAACTTTGTTATAAGCGAGTTAATAGTTTTCTTATTTTACATGAAAATCTAATTGGTATAACTACAAAAGTAATGTAGCATTCAACATAGAGTTGTTATCAATAAATTACTATTGAATGTCTTTATGAAGAGGCATATTTGTTTTTTCAATACTCTTAAGGTTGCTGTAACTTGAGCATAAGAGTATAGTCATATGAATATCTCTATACTAAACAAAGAGGTTATTATTATTAGAGTGCACTAACGAGAATAGTCGCATGGATTCATGATGAGCTATGTACTTTCTTATTGTGAGATATCTATTCCTCTAAATAAGAAGAAACTATGTACTCTCATTACACCCTCTTTAAGCGAAAGGTCACTTCATTTCATTTAGGTATGACTATGTGATTCATATTGAGATTATGTTGTGGAAATAGTCAATTGATAAAGTAATCTTAAATTGAAATATTGATTAAAGGATAAATAATGACTAATTTATCAAGGTGTTGGATTACTCATTCATGAGATAAGTACCAATGTGATTGTTTTTAATCACTTTATCTCAACCTTCACTATTTTTTTTTGTGGGAGAGAGGAAAACTGTGTAAAGGATTACTTCGTTCTGGATAGCCATTCTTTTTAGAGTAGGTGTATCTTCATATATTTGTTTTTTTATCATGTATATCTATATATATATTAATATATTATTATTCATATTAATAAATAATTATTTATTTCATCCTTGTCAAAATTCTAGATGAATAATTTGATTTATGATTACGATTATTCATCTTATTTCTATAAGACAATTCTATCCTTTTTATGTCATTCCCCGATTGATCAATTCTTTAAGAGAACAAAAATTTTGAATTAATATGATTCATTGAAATTCAAACAAGTGAACATTCAGGAAGTGGATCTTCACCTAGGTACTTAGCAAAAAAATGGGATTGCAAATATGTGGGAGTAACTTAAATTAAATCTTCAATTAAGAGGTTAAAAAGGAATGTAAAGCACAACAAGAATTACATTCAAAATGTTGAGATAACTTGAGATAGGACCTTAGGTACAATTCATTCGTGGTGAAATTATCATGAGACCTAGGGTAACCTATCGTGATTTAATTAAATTACCCTAAGTTAACTAAGATGTGACATTCCCAATTAGGGAAGCTTGGCAAGCCAACTCATTCGGGCTTCTATGGAGTAGTACCCATTTAATGGCATAGTTCATTAATTGGTTACTACTGCATAACAAACATATTAAGTTATTTCATCAAGTTTCACCTATTGTGACTGTCATAACACCATAAGATGTAAGATTCATTACATTTAAAAGCTCAAATGTACCTCATGGATACGTACCCTGATGCCAACTCATGATGGCTATGGAAAGGGAATTTGTCTGGTAATTATACAAATCATTACATAGACACTTACCTTCCCATAGGTATTCTAAGTTTTCATAGTGGCATGTCTTCTTATAGGTTAATTCAGATTTGTACCTTGTACGTAACTTGTAAATGATTAATATCTAACTATATGATCCTAATCTAGATAACAATAATTAAGTGATTGGTGAAAGGAAAGTTCCAATTGACGAATGTGTCGTCATGGAACTAAGCATGATAGACATGTCTCTAAAACTTTGATCAAAGTAGTGCAAGGTTGTTGATTGCATTGTCCTGATTTTACCTAGATCTAAGTTATAGGATGCTAGATGGGATTCCGTGGTAGAAACCCAGGTAGACACTTAGAATATGAACACTTGATTATCATTGACTGAAAAATGAAACCATTAGTATATTGGGTATACTTACTCGTAAAGAGTGTTATATGGTGGATTAGAGTTAAAATTACTCGTACAGCTGCACATGGTTAACTGTTATAGGATGGATTGATCTAGATGGGTGTTGGTTCTAAATTAAGTGAATTTAGAACAAGGAAGCATGGGATATGAACTTAAGATTTATGTTGGATTTAAATATATGGGTGTTTAAATCAAGGAAGCATAAAGTTTTTTTAAATCCCTTTAATTAAAGTGAAAAATGTGGTTGTTACATTTTGGTATCGAGATTGAAGGTTGCATCTCTTGGACTTATTGGGTCCTTACGCTTACTAAATTCTGATTTTATTAACAAGATAAAATAATGGGAGAAGGATGTACCATGGATAATGAACTAGACCAAATTATGCTTCAGGTTTGGTAGTAAATAAGTTAGATAACATACTCTAATAGTCCTTCATGACACATGAAACTAGAAGGATGCAGGGAGCAGTTGGTCGAGTGTGAAAATGATCAGTTCTTGTAGAACAACTTGAACTGAATGATGACAATTAACAAGGAAGTTGCTTGATTTTTGAACTATATTGATGATAGATTTTGAATGAAAATCCAATATGAAATTAAACCCACAAAGGGTATAATAAATATGTAGAGAAGAGGACTATCTGTTGTAGAAACAATAATTATAAAGGAAAATTAGGCTATAATGAAATCGGTAATAGATTCTTACTCGAAATGAGAAAAGGTAAACAAGAGTGTTATCTCTTCTCCTCCCGCAACTTTGGAAAAAGTGGTGGAAACAATGAGGTAGCATATGTAGATCGCCATTATGATTTCAATAAGAAATACTTTCTACAATCTCTAAAGAGTAAAGCAGAACAACTTTGTGGTGAATAATAAGCTAAGATGAAGGAACATTTAAGATTATTTAAGTAATCATTGACTATGAAATTTTTTCAAAAATATCCGAAAGGTGAAAACCATGTAAGTCTTCGAATAAAAAGTAGCTGGAAAAGGAAAATCGTTGTGAAAATTTCAAAGAAAATTGAGGATTGCACAAGGCAAAGGTTTGGAAAATCAAGCGGGTAGTAAAACAAAAAGCATGTTTTGCGGGACTTGTGGGAAAATAAAACCATTGTTTTCCTTTTTTTTCTCGTGAAACATTGCTTGTTTTTTTACTATTTGTATTATATATTTAATAATATTGTATGTTATGAATGGCTGTAATGACAATATTTATGTCATATTTCTAATTGTGTGAAAGTTTTTGGCTTAAAGGTTGTTATAGTGAATAAAATTAAAGGGAGATTGACCTGGAAATTAAAACAAAATGCATGTTTTTGAGGAAAATAATGATTTTTCTCATGGTTGTTAGATATAAATTTGTGTTTGAAAGATTTGGTTGTGATTAATAAATAAAAATCATCGGGACGATGATTCATTTAGAGGGGAAGTATGCCACACCTAGCAAAACTTAGTTTTGATTGCAACAAGGGTAAGTTGTAAACTAATAATTTCAGTGTTTTTTCATAGTTGTGAATTTAATGATCCAGTGCTATTGCATTTACATTTTGAAATATATGTATAACTAATTTTATATCACATTTTAAATGAGTACCGTGAGGGCTTACGGTGATTATATTCTCATTACTAATGTGTTAGGGGACCATGATATTTGTTACTACCTATATTGGGTTTGAATTATAATACAAAGATATAAAAGGATTGTAATAGTATGATTCTAAGTAATAAGACCATGTATATTCAATAAATGCCACCTTTGGCCTATAGAGTATTACTATTCTGGAAGATGAATGTTTGAGTCATTCACATAGAGATGTGTTTTCTAAGGGCTCGTTGACCCAAATTCGTATACATGTGATACTTAAACTATCTTTGCTCTATATCTTACAATGTTGCAATGTTATAATAAGGTAACATATCCCTAAGGTGTGTAGTAATTGTTTTAATGGAAATAGTTTCAAGTGAATAATCTCATTTAGTAAGATAAATTGAAAGGCTTAATGTTATAACTTATAGGGCTAATGTTATATTTGTGGCCTAGGATTCGAATGGTGATTTGTCACCTACTTCTCAAAGCATGCACTCTGCCATATTTATGAAGTTGTATTTATCAAGCACCGCCATCAATTTAATGGTAGGATCGAGTTAGATTTAGCGATCAAGGCTACGGTCTTGGATAAATAAATTGGAAAAGAGGTTGTTATGCCAAGCTTGAACTCCACTAAATTTAAAAGGCTAAACCGGACGGAAGGAAATTAGTAAGGAATGACACTATCCTCCACCACCTTGAAGAATGTGCAAAAGTATTGTGGGGGTAGAGGGAATGTTTGTTTCATTTTATTTTTCCTTTCATGTTTATTGAGCTCTACATGTAATTCTTTGAGTTGTCAATTTATAGTGGAGTTGTTTGTTGTTGATAGAAATAAAAGGGTCTATGTATAAAATAATATGGGAGATATATTTTGAATGAAGGGCTTTGATCTATTTGATTTGGTTCAATGTTAGTAATTTTGGGGGTTTCAAAACCCTTAACTTACTATTTCAAAGGCCTTTAAATTTTGAGATCTCTATGAGGTTTTCGATTTGTGTTAAATATATATGCATTTTTGGAGTTCTTGAAGGGTTACGGTCCGTTGTCTTTGGGCGAGATATTTTGTGTGGAGGTTTCTTGAATATTTCTAAAAAAAAAAAAAAAGTGATCTCTCTCTCTCTCTCTCTCTCTCTCTCTCTCTCTCTCTCTCTCTCTCTCTCTCTCTCTCTCTCTCTCTCTCTCTCTCTCTCGTGATAGGCTTACTCCATTTACTATTTTCATAAATCAAATCTCTACACTTGTATTTTTAGGAAAATAGGGGTTTTGGATGTATTATCGACTTTGGGTTTTATATGTGTCGTTCCTTTACCTTCAATGGCTTGCTTGAATCCCAAGAACGAAACAAAGTTTTGTGGAATTTTGATTATGTTTTGGTGTCACCCAGATTTCATCCTGAAATCTGTGACTACCCTATCCGAAAAAAAATTCTACTTTTAAAATAATGGGTTGTTTTGTGTTTTTATTGCCTGAAAGTTCTTGTATTGTGTCAAGATATTCCTAAAGAGCCATATTAGCCTTTTTTGCCAAATACCCAAATGCCCAAAATTGTTATATTCTACGTAAGTCGGGATTTGTATGTGGGAAATTTGTATTTAATTATTTTGAGCACCATTTGAGGCTATTTGTGTTCTTTTAACTCTGTTATGATCGAGCATGTCATTATTCCCATGTACCATAAGGGTTTTAACTTGGAATAATTTTTGGGCTTTAGTTGTGACTTTTGGCAATTTTTCGTGTTTTTGTGTTGTCCTGTTTCGCGTTTTCGTGAAATTTCTCTAGAACAATTCCTTTGCCGCATAACCCCGATTCTTGTCCCTGGAGCAGCTAGAGAACATATACGCACAAAGTATGCCCGGAGGAAGTCACCATCATAGGTTTGGATCACTTTGGGAAAAAGCAAAGTTGTGCATGTGCAGGAAAGCCCTACGGGGTTGGGCGCATTTTTGGAAAACAAAGGATTTAAGCTGCAATGGGAAAAATAGAAGCAGCAGGCAAGGTGGGAATTTTTACCTGCCTAGCAGGGTACCTTTTCCCATGATATAAAATTCACTTAAGCTGTAGTGGGAAAGTTAAAGGCCGCACGTAGGTGGGAATTTATTGCCTGCCTTGCAAGGTAAAAATTCCCATGGTGAAATAAAAGAAAAGTGACTTAAGTGAAATCATGGGATTTTATTGCCTGCCTTGCAGGTAAATAATCCCATTGTCAAAGTCAAATCACTTAAGTGGATCATGGGATTTCCGGGGCTGCCTTGCAGGGTAAAGAATCCCATTGTGAAAAATTCTTAAAAATAGAATTCTATTATGCAAAAAGTGCGCCCCCTTTGGTGAGAAGATGGCAGCCTTAAAGTGGATTAAATTAATTAATTTTTCTTCTAAAAAGGGTGCCCAAGTATGGAAGAAAGTCAACAAAGCCAAAGGGAATAAAAGAAATAGAATTAAATGGATTAAATTGATTAAATTTAATTTATTTAAAGGTTGCCCCCTTCATGTCAAAAAGTGTGCCCCATTTAGGATAGATTTAATGATTTTTGAAGCATTAAATCATTAAATTAAATTCTATTTTCAGTGGCTATGGTCAAGGCACGTTGTGAAGCTTAAGTGAATTGAAGAGTGGATAAATGAATTAATTTAATTTATTGGATGGTTGTCCTTAAACATGCTATTTTTAAAGAGAGAAGCATGATTTTTAATTAATTAATTTCAAGAATAGGAAGGGCAATTATTAATTATAGAATTGTGATGGTTATATAAGCATGGGCTGCCATAAGGGTGAATTATTTAATTCACAGGTAAAGAATTGCAGCCAAGAGGAAAAGTGTGCCCCATTTGAAGAAGGATTTTGCTCAGACAAAGGTGAAAACAAGGCTAAAAGCTTCCAAATTTGGCGCATGCTTTGAAGGAGGTTGATTTGTGTTTGCATAATTGTTTGCATAAGTGTTACAGGTGCTAAGGTGAAGTTGGAAAAGTTCATGCTCTCTTTATGTGTAAATTAAACATCAATTTTTGGGGCAGCAGGCTTGAAAAGTGCAGATTTTTACAATTAAAATTCACTATTCATGCTCCGGTGGCCATCTTTGTCTGGATTAATTGCAGGAATTCATTACAGGTGCCTTACAAAAGAAAAGGAGCTTTAATCAATGTCCAATACATTGCATATATCCTCCGAATCTAAAGAAATATCCAGATCTACACCAGTTTTGAAGAAATCTAACCAAATAAGAAGAAAAAGAATTATTTAGACCAAGATAGACAAAGCCATGGCGAAGAGAGATGAAAAAGAAAGCACAATGGAGTCATACATCACTTCCAAACTTGTGGACATAGGAGACACAGATCTAGGTCCTGGAACCTCTTTCCGAATTGATTGATAGATCCAGAGCAGGAAAGACTTCACTCATGTGTGCAGTTAAAAGTAGTGGAATTATCTGAGCTACAGTATTTCCATGCACAGCCCAATTGCAAGAGTTTTTTATGGAGTGCGCTAGATCTTACCATCCTTCATCCAAATCAGTGCGAGATGCTACAGGGAAAATAATAATTTGATTGGACGCCGAGTTCATCAATTATTGTTTGAAGATTCCGGTGCGAAAGGTGGTGACTTCCATTAGTCTTCAGGATGTTGGCAGTAGGTGGGAGAAGCATAGAGCTGATTGCGTGAGCATAATGAATAGTAGATACATGAAGAAGCCTAGATCTCCTTCAAAGTTCCCAAGAACTCTTCCATGGTCCAATTTGGTGCAGGAGGTCGATGATATTGTCAAATTGTTATACAGGATTAATGGCGAGGCGAACACTTACACTTTCCATACATGGAAGTATGCTTTCATCAGGACCATTTAAGTCAACAAGGTTGATTCCATAATCAATTGGTCAAAAATTATTAGCGACAACATTGGTGAGAAACTCTAGAATGTGAAGCGTACTTTCAGCTTCAAAATGACTTCCTACTTGGTGTATGTTGCAGCTTCACAAGGCGTCTTTTCCAAGCTGGATAGATGTGGTGTTCTTTCTAAGGACCCCATTTTCGAGTGCTACCCACAGCTTACTGTACCTGTGTGCGAGAAATATTTCAAAGTGGTCAATGATGAATTCTTCTATGATTTCATTTGCAGGCTAGACAAAGACTTGAAGGCCAACAGGGTAAGCAAGGAAGGGTAAGTTTTTAGATTTCACATACCTCAAGGTTACGAGATTTTCTAGAGAACAATAAATATGCTCAAGTATCTCGAATGATAGATTGATCATGATGGAGCTAAGCAAGTAACTTGTGGAGATACACGACCTTGATCAAAAGCGGCACAAGTCTACGGGCTTCTTCCCGATCATTTTCGGACATTATAGTTGTCATAGCATTCATAGAGCTTGAGGGATGGGAGACAGAGATGTTATTCAAGTATGAGCAAGAGTTCTTCCCCACACGGCTAAACTTCAATCCATTTGAGTATCCAGAAGGTGATCTCCCAGGAGTATGCACATGTGCCTTCATTAGAAGATTTCTGGATGAAGTGCAAAAGTGAGTACGAGGTTAGAAAGAGAGATTTCAACAGGCTATCAGCAAAGCAAGTGTTCAACTTTAGACTAGCGTGGATACCTATAGATCTTAAAGATGATGGGAATGTGGTACTTGACACTTACCATCAAATGGGAGGAGATAAAGCCATACTACAGGATAACATAAGAGGCTGCCATACAATTGAAGAAAGACCTAGAGCTATTTCAGTGAATACTTTAAACTGGCTCTTGACGAAGGGATATTGCCTTGATGAAGCATTAATGAATCAAGTCACGGGAAACTTCAGTGTAGGAGGTTCCCTCAAGTGGAAGCATGAAGGAGAAAGTAGCAAAAGATCTGAGAAGTTGAAAGTACATAGAAGATCTCAATCAAAGGAGAAGATCACTTCTACGACCATGGCTTTAGCTCTGGCTTCTCCAGACCCCAGTACTTCACCAACTATTGCACTACAACAAGATACTTCCATGCCTCTACTGAATCCAGTGACATTCATCTTCTATCCTCAGCCACTTCGTTCATCACCTGTTCTAGAAGAGATGTTAAAGTTACTAGATGGCAGAGTTCGAAAGAGCTTTGTCCTTGAATGATTCAGAGGATGGCAATCATAACACTATGGCACTCTCTGATGGAGAGGATGCAAAGAGGGAGATGGTAGTGCACTTAGCAATTTCTCATTCTCCAAGAAGTAACTTCTCGAAATGGTTGGCTTCACAGTTGGTTATAGAAGCGAGATTGGAGATGAACTTAGAGGAGCACAACTTGCG
Organism: Taxus wallichiana var. yunnanensis; assembly: GCA_018340775.1. Classification (NCBI taxonomy): domain Eukaryota; kingdom Viridiplantae; phylum Streptophyta; class Pinopsida; order Cupressales; family Taxaceae; genus Taxus; species Taxus wallichiana. The sequence continues at coordinate 345,524,120 of CM031233.1, forward strand.
GCTACTCAGAATGGGTGGAAGAGACGCAGAAGGCCTAAAGTTGCTAAGGTAACTTTAAGGTTGATCATCGAGGATTCGGGAGAGAATTTTGCTGAGATTTCAAGTCTGGTAGAAGGAAAGAAGGAGGATGAGCTCATGGCAGACGATGTGACAGTAACCAAAGTACCCCTCGGTCAAGCCACCACTGAAGGATTGAAGCAAGATACGCAGACATTGATAGATGCTCTATTCCTTAGGCTTGACAGAGAAAAGGTGGAGAAAGATGAGCTGCAGAAGCAAGTATCTCAATTGTGTGAGATCATATCCAAGGTTCTTAAACCCTCCATTAAGCCCATTTCAGAGGAAGTGAGTGATCATCTTATGCAGGAAATGGAGGATGCAAGTAATCAAGTAAAATCTATTGATGAATGGAAGGATTTGATTATTCGTCAAGCTTCTGTACAACTTGGAGAAGTGCCCACCACCTAAAGGTTATGAATGATGCGGAAAATCAGCTGCAGTAACTGGTGACGAGCATAGTGGACATGAACACAGTTGCTGAGAGTAACCTGAGTATTTTGGCCGAGATCAACAAGCTGCCGTGAGATGTATTGGTTGTGGAGTAGATTGTACCGGTTGGATCCGATATCGAACAAGAAGAAGACATAAATGTTACAATTTGGCATGACTTCTTCTATTTTCTATGTTCCTGGATGAAATTGTAAAACTTTAAAGTTATTGGTTGTGAAACCATTGCTTAAAGTCATGTGGAACAATTCTATTAGTTAAGTGATACATGTGTCACTTAAGGAGAAGTTATTGCAAGATGATTACCAAATGTCATCTTTACTTGTTGTTTATGTTTGATTCATTAGATTTTCCATTTTTACTTTCCCTCCTACATTCTATAAGTAGGAGAAGAACCTCTGGGTTAAGGATTAGAATTTGTAAGCAGCAATCTTGAGTTCTAGACTTTTTGTTGAACCCCTGAGAGCCACTTGGAAGAAAGGAATACAAAGGAGCAGGTTTCCAGAGAACTTTGTGTCATGGTGTCTTGTGTTTCTTGCTTTTAATATTAGATCTCTTAATAAACTTTGTGTTATTTTAGATCTACATCTAGAGCTTCCTTTGTGTTAGAATTTTGTGTTTATATCTATTGGATTCTTCTATGTGCATGCAATCAGCTCTACCATCTACTGATTGGGATGCACATCTTCCCCATTTCTTCTATGTTTATGTAATTACCTTCCTCTATAACTTTTCCTTTCTTTAAACAGTTGCTTACTTGCTGCAGAACTGTTCAATTATGGTTCATGAACTGAGTAGTTAAAGTAAAACCCCATTTAGATATTAGCATACTTAAATTGAAAAATCAGACATGGGAGCCTTACCTATTAAATGAGGGAGATTTATCTCATGACTGCCTAGTTTTTGTGCTATGCAGAAAATCCAGCCAATGATTTTATTTAGTTTAGTTGAATGTGATCCTCATTATGCTAAGCGACTATGTAATAATATTTTAAGTGGTTGGCTTTAATCTTTGAAAGTAAAACTTAAATGGATTCTAGGTTTGAGTCGGTCATGAATAGTGTTTAAGAGGATGATTTCTCACCTCTTAGAGTCATTTAAATATTATCTCGCATAAGAAGATTTTACTATCCCAGTTTAATTAGGGTAGACCAATGTTGAAGGTTGTATGGATGGTCTGTGCATGATTTTCTTGGTTTAGAAATTCGGTGAATTTACTACTTTCAAGGCTATTAAGGTGAATATGTTACCTTTTTTGAAGGTTTACACTACTCCAAGTTGACTAGTTTAGACTTAAATTGATGCTTTATATGATTGACTAGTGCATACTATGTTGGGTTAGTGTCGCAGTGATTTGGTACTTCTTCCTTTCATGAACATTAAGGTAAATCAATTACCTACATTTTATAAAGATGTATGTAGATGATATCTGTGAACTTTATTATTGTTCACTCGATGTTTATGTGGTCTATTGCATAGGTAAACTATGTACACTATGCAACCGTATTTGATCGAGAGATATATCAAGTAGAAGTTAAGGGGGCGTGGGTTGATTTTCTTGAAAAGCTTATCTCCTAACACTAGGATATAATGGTGTGTTTGTAAGGATGGTTTGTTGTTAATGCAAATAGTGATATCCCTTAATTTAGAAGTGTGTCTAATACTTGATACACAAAAGTAATAAATAAATATTATTAACACTTATATAAGTTATAATAATATAGCACTATTTAGTACCAATATATACCAAGTGGAGTAGGTACTATTGACTAGTGTAATTATAGTGTTTGAGTAGTAATGAATACTAGTATCTAATTGGATTGGATAATCATCGTTGAACCTTGCATGATATATGTGTGAATATGAAACTTGATATTATTAAGAAATAACTATAATGATATTATATCCTACTCAATTCGGTGTAGTAATTGGATTATTGACCTTATTGGTTGTGAAATTTATATGTGAAATCTACGTTTAAAGTAATTGCATTTAAATAATGCAGTTATTAATGAACATGTAAAATATTTTAGGAATTGTAGCGAATTGATATGTGTTTCTATTTTTCCTATTATGATAATTCAACTTAATGCAAAGTATTTTTATTTATGCAAATATTAAAGGACGTAAACCATTAAGGGAGAAAAAGAGTTTATCATGCTCATTCCGTATGAACCGGCGAGTTGGTAACAATTTTGTAGATGGAGTACTCTTAGACCGAGTGTGAAACATTTGGAAGAATTTACTTGTTCTACTTGTGATAAAAGATGTTTGTATTGCATGTGATTTTGTAATTAGTGAAATATTGTTATACTATTATCCGATTAAAAAGGTAAAAATAGTGTACTTTGTTATGTCTATTTGGAAAAGAAAATAATAAATTGTATTCCTTATTGATTTGAGTTTTGATTACTTCAGAAAGTGCATAAAGGTCTCTTTGTTTTGATTTATTACATTATGGTAATCTTATATGGAAATAATATGAATAAGTATGATGTACTTATGAAAAGAGACATGCATATTTGTTTTATCATCTATCCTAATGGATCATGGATGGAAAACCATGATGGTAATTGATTACAAAGTATATATAATAAATAAATTATGTTTATCTAGATTACATATGACTGAGATATATATAAAATGAACTATGATTTTTATTAGATACTTCATTCTTATATTTCATACAAGTGACGAGTACTAAAGTTGTAATTTCATAAGGATATAGAGAAAGATTTATAGAATAGTAACACCCATTGAAATGTTGAGTTGTATTCACTATTCATTTGTGGATTGATCCCAAAACCTAAGTTTGTTATAAGGAGTTAACAGGTTTTGTTATTTTACATGAAAATCCTATTGGCATAACTACTAAAGTAATGTAACATTCAACATAGAGTTGTTATCAATAAATGACTATGGAATGTCTCTATGAAGAGGCATATTTTTGTTGCCAAAACTCTTAAGGTTGCAACTTGAGTATAAGAGTATAGTCATATGCATATCTCTATACTAAATAGAGAGGTTATTATTATTAAAGTGCACTAACGGGAATAGTCTCATGGATTCATGATGAGCTACGTAATTTCTTAGTGTGATATCTATATTCCTCTAAATATGAAGAAACTATGTATTTTCATTGGACCCTCTTTAAGGGAAAGGTCACTTAATTACATTAAGGTTTTACTATGTGACTCATATTGAGATTATGCTACTAAAATAGTCAATTGATAAAGTAATCTTAAATTGAAAGATTGATTAAAGGATAAATAATGACTAATTTATCAAGGTGTTGGATTACTAATTCATGAGATAAGTACCAATGTGATTGTTGTTATTCACTTTTTGAATAAGACAACCATGTGAACATTCAAAGTGAGTGGATCTTCAAGCAAGTAATTAGTAAAACAACGGGATTGTAGATATGTGGAAGTAAGTTAAATTAAATCCACAATTAAGAGGCTAAAGAGGAATGTAAATTACAACATGATTTACATTCAAATTTTGAGATAATTTGAGATATGACCTTAGGTACAATTCATTCGTGGTACAGTATTGTGAGACCTAGGGTAATCTATCAAGATTTAATTAAATTACCCTAATTTAACTAAGATGAGACATTCCCAATTAGGGAAGCTCAATGGCGGGCCAACTCATTTAGGCTTCTACGGTGTAGTACTAATTTAGTGGTGTAGGGCGTTAATTGGTTATTGCTGCAAAATAACCATACTGAGTTATTTCATCAAGCTTCACCTAGTGCTACTATCGTAACACCATAAGACGATGATTCGTTAAAGTTACAAACTTGTATGTACCTCACAGATACGTACCCCGATGCCAACTCATGATGGATACGGAAATGGAAGTGGTTTAGTAATGATGTAAATCATTACAGATACACTTACCTTCCCATAAGTATTCTAATTTTTCATAGTGGCACGTCTTCTTGTAGGTTTATTTGGATTTGTACCTTGTACATAACTTATAAATGATTAATATTTAATATCCGATCTTAATCTAGATAGCAGTAATTAAGTGATTGGTGAAAGGAAAGTTCCACTTGAAAAATATGTTGTCATGGAACTGAGCATGGCACACATGTCTCTAAAAATTTGATCAAAGTTGTTCAAGGTTGTTGATTGGACTGTCCTAATTTCACCTAGATCTAAGTTGTAGGATGTCGGATTGGATTCTGTGGCAGAAACCCATGTAGACACTTAGAATACAAACAATTGATTATTATTGACTGAAAAATGAAATTGTTGGTTAAGGGTATATTTACTCGTAAAGAGTGTTATATGAGGGATCGAAGTTAAACTAACTCATACAGCTACACACGGTTAACTGTTATAGGATGGATTGATCTAAATGGGTTTTGGTTCTAAAATAAGTGAATTTCGAATAAAGAAGCATGGGATATGAACTTAATATTTATGTTGGATTTAATTATATGGGTGTTTAAATCAAGGATGTATAATTTTTTTTTAAAATCACTTGAATTTAAGTGACAAAAGTGGTTGTTACACTTTCTTTAGCTTTCAGTTTTCCACCGTCAATGTAATTTCAAAAAAATCTTGAAGTTGTTATGTATGTTATAGTAAGAACTCTCAAATGGTTATAGATTAAGACGGGACAAATGTGATTAGATTGTTCTTTAATTATTTTTATGACATGTTTAAGCTTCTTGATGTAAAAGAATATACCTCAATTTATCTGGATTTCACTATTGATCACTTGGAAACAAATTATGAGACTTGTACTAGAGTCCTTAAGAAGAGCTACTTGATGAAATCTAGGCCTTTAGTAGTGAGATTCCCAAAGACTATTTGACACTTAGAATGTATTCAAGAAGTAAATGACATCATCACATTACTAAGTAGAGTTACGGGACTCCCATCTTCTAAATATTTCCAAGAGTGGATGTATTTATATATTGCCACTATCCGAAAGAATGCTAGCCTTATCCGATGGGTAGAGCATATCAGCAATGCCATCCATTTTCAATTGTTGGATGTTCTAACTTTAGGAAATTTCTTTATGACTTCCTATCTTATGTATGTGGCTACGGGAATGAGGAACTATTCAGGTCTATCACCTGTAGGATTAAGGAATTCATCACAAATTTATGACTTTTATCCTCAACTCACAATGAAGGAAGGGGTAAAGCATTTCATAAGAGTTAGTAATGCTTTCTTCCGCTTTTTTTTTTGTATTTCTTTGAAAAATAACTCTATAGCTAAAGGATTTCATATATTGTTTGGCACATCATAAGGACGTGGGGAGGCATTTACTTGAAATTTTCAACATTCATATATCTCATGGTGGCGGGAATCTCGTGCACTCCTTATAAGTTACCAAGGTGTCCCATGGAAAAATGGGTCATGATGGAATTAGTTAGACAACTCTTGCACTTTCACAAAATTTAGTATGATAGGCATAAGACAGGGGTTCAATTTCCTATAGTTTTGGGAAGATATACTTATGCATCCACATATAAAGCAAAGAATGTTGAAGGAGAAATGCACAAATGACTTTGAAAACCTATCACCCACATGTTTGTTTTGATTATTATGGAAATCTTGTCGAAATGGGCTGAATAGTATTCATGTACCACAATTTAAGGATATTTAGTTTAATTTCATAGATGAAGTCGTGTTATGAGAAAGGGACTTTGAAAGGTTAACTCTCCAAGAAGTGGTCAAGTAAAGAATAGTAAACATTCTTGAGGGTCTTCAAGATGATGGATAGGTTTTGGACCCCATTTATGATCAAAATAATGTGAAGGATCATCCATTATCATGGATTGATTGGTCACTCCATAAGTGCACCATCTCAAAAGAAATCACAACTAAAAGCCTTAATTAGATCCACTAATGGCTGATATCATTGGGAATCAACCAAAGGCATCGAGAGAAGCTTCGTGTTGCAAAAGTACATGTACAATCACCGGTGGTCCATACCAATCCTTTAAAAGGAAATAACTACACTTCCAAACCTACTCCAATGCTTCACAAGATCATTTTTATCTAAAGAGGTTAAGGCTCTTTAAAGAAGTTTTCCCTCCCAAGGTTTGATCTATGAAAATTATTGATATTAGTGCTTCACCAACCCATACAACTCAAGTGTTGCAGTCACCTTCTTCACCACCTCTCCCTTCCTCTCCATTTTTATCTCCTCCACCTCTCACTCTCCCCTTTCCCATATCTTCCATTTCTTCTCCTCCCATTTCTCCCACTCCCATTACCTCATCCTCTACCATGGCTCAAGTATTTTCTTCCCTTCCATCTCTCTCATCTGGGGATGTTTTGGCTCTGAGTTCTCCTTTAGGAACTCACTTTCTTCACTATCCTTTCTCCACTACTCCTCCCATTATACTTCATGTTTCATCCACCCCCACGGCTATCCTTTCCACTCCATCCCCACTTTTCACCTCTTCATTACCACCCATGGTTACTACAACAAGTGCCCTTATATCATCCATTCAGTTGACTATCTATGTGATGACGATGCCCATGTCATCCGCTTTGAGAAAATGTATTCTTCTTTTACACTTGCATTGATGAATAGATGAATTCTGAAGCAAAAGATGAAAGTACCCATTAGATATGTCGTTGATCTCAGCATCTTAGATCCAACTCCCCAGTGACACGAAAAGAGGCCAAGGGTTATCTCTCACCTTTCAGTCAATCAAATGGGGGAAATATTTTTTGAAATAACAACTCCATCCACTGAAAAATCAAAAGGGAACATAAGCTGTTGTGGACTATCAAATTTGAAAAAAATTCCTTGGTAAGGCCACACATGAAGGTGTAAAACCAGATGTGTAGGTTGCTTTCGGCAACCTGCTGGAAAATTTTGACAAAGACAAGGTCACATAGGATGATCTAAAATCAAAGGTAGAATAGTTGACCACCATCTTACATAAGATCACACATCTTGTCCATACAACTTCCCTTGTTGTGCCTACAGATTTTGATGACACTTCCTTCTACATTGTAGAGAAAATTAGACAACAAGGTTAGGTAGTCAAGGCTTTGATTGAAATCCAAATTCAGGAAGGAGATAGGTAATAAAGGATTATTTCAACTTATATAATGATCTTGAATCTAAAAAGGACACTGTCACCAAAATGGATTGTATTCTCACAAAAGAATGTGATAATTTGGATCTCACACTTGAAGCTTAGAAGGAGGTTTGAAGCATTGAGTCTGATCTAATTTTGGGAGAAGGGATCATTGATGATTCCTCAAAATTGTTTGAATATAATGAATCCATGGAGTTTCGTGTCTAAATGTTACAAGAATCTATATCTAAGTTAAATGAAATAAGAATTGAGGTAGCTAATGGACTCAATGACATCATAGATGAGATTGACATCATTTCACGCAGGTTCCTAGATGAAAATATTGAAGCACTTCCAAAGTGGAACAAATTATTTCCAAGTTTAAGAGTATGGTTAATGAAGATACTGAGGTAACAAGGTCTTTTGGTCTTGAGTCCATTCATAAGTTGGTATTATACCATAATTTCTTGAGCTAACTCAAGAAAGTCATAATTTATACTAAGAAGTTATATGGGAAATTGATTAGAGTAGTTTGAATCTGTTGAGGTCCTAAACCATTATGTGTGTGGACCGATGATAAAGATGTCTAAGAAATCATCAAACAATTTCTTGATTACAGGCACAAATTAGTTGGAGAAGAAGGAAAAGAAGCTTATATAGATCAAGAAAGGGGTGATGCTAACCCTAGCTGAACTTGGCTACCATTTTCACATAGTCTCCAAGTCACATCACCATTCGAGTTACATGTTTGACTTAGTCAAACCTACATAACCACTTGGCTATTTTTGTGGGATATTGTTTCTCAAATGTAAATGCATTCTATTTTTAGCATGTAATAATTAAGGGTAGTAGCTATAATTGTTCAACCTCCTTAATCTATAAATAGAGGAATGCATTATGTAATAAAAAAATTTTGGATCATTTTGTAAGGAGGCTCTACCATTTTTAGTTCTCACATACATGCTTTAGCCTCAATACTATATACAAAAACAATATTTTTCCTTAATCTATTTAATGTGTTGTGTATTTCAAGTACTTCATTCAATACTTGTGAATGTTCTTATTTCCTTGTATGTGATGATCTATCTTGCCTTCACATTAATTATTCTTTTTTTGTTAAGCAACTAGTTTTGATTGGTAAAACTTATTTGTCTTAGTTGTGGAACAAATAAATTCCTTCTGTTATTCCTAACTTTTATTTTCATAAAATTCTTTTCTAAGGAGAAAATAAGAAGTTGTGCATGTCATATATTATTTTGTAAAAGTATTTTATGTTTACAAATCTGATCTACATGTTCATAAAACTATTGGTACATCACATTTTTCCATATATTTTTAGTTATCCCTATAATTTTTTTCTTGAAGAATTGGATAATTTAGGTTTTTATAGCACTATAGATTTCATGAGTCTAATCTTATATTAGATGCACTTAGTTTAGAAGGAATTTAGCCTTCTCCATAGGTTCATCCCAAGAAGCCAAGGTCCCACACCTTGGGATGTTCCCATGTTGCACTTGGAACATCTAACGATTCGATGGGTGTACAATCCAAGTGACAACAAGTATGAAGGTTGATTGGTAGTGTCAAGATTTGGTCAAGTTGCCATGGTGTCTATGTATGGTTTCAAGCATGGTGCAAGCATGGATGGTCATTATATAACTCAAAATGGTTGGTATGAGCTTAATCATGCTCCATGAGGTGTGTTATAGGTATACATGTATCTTCATTGAGTCATCTTGGTCATTTCATGTGTTTTCATGGTGTGAAGTAGTCATTTCTAGCTTATTCCTACTCGTGGAGCATGTGGAATGGTATGGAGAGATGTTTTTGGTGTTGGTTATTATTTTCAAATCATGGTATCAACATGTTGATGGTATATATGGAAACTATGATGAGTTCCATGTCATTTCTCATAGGTTTAGTGCATGTATGATGTCCTTGGGAAGCAATAAGGTAAAGAAAAGACAAAATAACACAAGTCTTAATAGCTGAGTGTTACATGCATATTTGAGCTAGATGGTGAACATGTACAATTAGAGAATTTTATCATGATGCTTCATAACAAGTATTAGGTCAAAGTGAAGAATATTTTGAAAATTACATCATTTTTGGTAGGACCAGGTTTTCTATAGTTAGTATTAGAGCTAAAAGTGGACCTTATGATGCTCATTATGGATTGTATGTTTTGCATGGGACCCAGAAGCTTGTAGGGATGTTTTCCATAGAGATAATATTATTTTAAAAAAATAGTGAGGTGGTTTGATTGTCACATTTTTATGAATTATTGTTAAGAAGATAAGTTTCTTTGAAACCATAGTTGAACCCTAGTTAAAAGTGACTTTGAGAAAAAGGAGTGTACTAAGCTTGTCTTGATTGGTTTTTCAAAAAAATTGATTTGAGGTTGTAGAAAAATCCTCCATATTTCCAAAAAGGTAAGATAGATCTTGTGACTGTATGTGGGCCACACCCAAAAATGCTTATTCTCAAGATGTTTATTTTGTTAAACGTCATCCAAAGAAGGTATAAAATAAATTGACATTGTTTTATCCCAGGATTTTTTCTATATTTTCATGATATTTTCATATCATGGTTAATTTCCTAAATGGAAAAGTGTTCCTATTTATGAAGACTGGTTTTTGGGGCAGTTTGGAGCAACTTGTGGTAAAAGTGAAATTGTAGGAGCTACATGTGGTGTTAGAACCTGATTACATTTTTTATCTTGGTTCAGAGAGATCTCCAATGATATATCAAACTTGTGTTTTTCGTAAAGGATGAGGAATTTTCGACATGATATTTGAAGGTTAAATCTAGAGGATGCCTAGTTACACAGGATCTTGAGTAGCTTCATGAGGCAAGCTCATTGTTCTCTGTTCTTCATGATGTATGAAGGTTGCTAAGTTCTTAGCCAAAATTTGTAAATGATTTCCATGTTTTGGTTAAGCTTGGAAATGATTTTGAGGTGATGGAGCAAGTTGAGCTCAAGACTAGTTCTTGAGTCCTAAAAGCCTAATTGAGTAATTTCAAATATGGACTGGTTCAAGGCCCTCCACATGGATTTGGAAGTAAATGTAAGATTTTTTGGGAATATGATTCATATATATTTCCAATGGTGTATGTTTTTTTCATTATGATGATTTTGATAGGTCATCCAACTTAGTTTGTGAAGAAGAAGGTTGTTTGTTTTCAAGACATAATTTCTCTTACTAGGAAATGGAGGTAGAAAATGCATGAGATGGATGATTTTATGATTGCTATTAGTTTTAGAGTGAAGAGGGATTATTTTTTTCCATATGGAATTACTATGGAGGTTGTGAAAGTGATAGAAATGGTGTAGACCAATTGTGTTTCTAAAACTACTTTCTAGGAAGCTTAGTTTAGGGAAGAGGAAAGTTGGTGTTGTTTGCATGTATTGATGTTTCATGAGTTATATAAAGCATGGATGTTATATACATGTTAGGGGATTTCCATTGAGTGGTTACATGTCATATTTTATGTGTTTTTGTGCGTTCTTGAATCCCATAGGTGATGATGATTCCTAATAACAACTATTTGAGAAGGATATGAGCCTTCTTGAGTAAGCTATGAATAATTTCATTGTTATAAGATAATTTATGACCATGGATTGTGTTTTTATGTCATATTTTACATTTTTTTGAATTTGGAAGCTTTAATAAACATTTTGATGGTGTTTACGGTATTTGATGCTCCATGTGATGGTGTTTTGAGCTTGTTTGGTCCATTTGAGAACAGACAACCTATATGGGTCCACTTTATGATTTTGAATAAGTGTGTTGTTATTATTTTGAGTTTTTTGGTTGAATTAATGATTAATTACCTAATTTCTTGGTGTTTGAAAGAAGAGAAGGGTATAAAGTGAATGTTTGAGTTCAAATTTGAACTAGTTTTCTTGAAAGGGAAATGTGAAACCCAAGTGTGAAATAAAATAGGTATGAAGGCATAAAGAAAGAGCTAAGGAATTTTTTTGAAAATCGAGGAATTTTTGAGAGCATATGTGCAATGGTTTGAATCTAAGACAAGTCCATGAAAGAAGAAGAAAGAGAAAATTGAAGGAATGAGGGTTTGAAGAAAGTATGTGAATTGAATTAGTGATCTCCCTCGTTGTGGTAGACATAATAATCATATATCTTCATATTTATATGGTTGAGTTTATGCTTGATCATCTTAGGGAGTTTTATCATGCTTGAGGAGTGGGTGTTTTGCTAAATTAGGGGTTGGTACTCCTTGTAGGGTTGGTGCTCTACTAAACTAGGGGTTGTTACTCCTTACATGAAGTTGGTTCTTAACAAAATATATTTTCTTTGTGTAATATAAATAGAGTTTCAGTTGGTTTTCTTCCCTTGAGGTTTTCTCAATTACATTTTGTGTATTTTTACTCTCTTGTGTTGTGTTATTGTGAATGGTTAATGTACATCTAATATGCACATGTATGGTTATGAATGATGTATGGAAAACTCAAATGATGAATGTATGATTTTTTAAATGAAGTAAAAATATTGTATGATTGATTTATCCCTACCTCATAGTCCATTGTACATATAAAAATTGATATTAGAGAGGTTCCTTGTGAAGCAAGTCTAACAGCTTGGAGGAGATCCTAGAAGCACAAGATGGATAAGAAAATAAGGAAAGAAAATCAAGAGTTGAGAGCCATGGAAAAGAAGGATGAAGAAACCATAAAATGTCTCAAGAGTTAGTTGGAGAAGGCTATTTCATATTTGAGTTCAAAAGAAGAGGAATGTGATAGATTGATAGATAAGCCCTGTGATGTGTATTGCATGGTTAAGATGATCTCAAAGAGGTGGTAATGGATCTACAAGAAGAATTGGCTTTCCATATAAAGGAGCACATCTGTTTAAAATCTGAAATAAAAGGCATGATAATAGTTCTCAATACCAAATAAGAAGTGTATCAAGCTCGAGGAAGAGAAGAAAACTATGAAGTCCAAAGGAGATGAAAAGCCTAATCTAGCATATCAAGAAGCTGAACCTAGTCCCAAAGGAAGTGAAGATGAATGTGTTCATGATAAGATCTATTCAATTCCTAATATCATTATACAACCAAATGCAATAATGTAGGCAAAAAATCATGGGTATTTTTATGCTTGCAATCGTTTTGGTCATAAGGCAAAGGATTGTAGAAATTTATTCAATTTTGTGCATCCTTAGAGAAATGGAAAAGATCATGAGAGCCACCAGTCAAGAGATATGCAAGAGTTTATTTTCCATAAGTGTAATCTCAAGGTTCATATTACAAGGTTTTCTCTCATGAATCATCAAGGAAAGTGAAGACTGTTTAAACTCTCAAAATGAAAGGATTTTAGATGCCAAAATATGTCGAATAATAATTAGATCTAGTAAAGGTGAATGATCAAAATACACCTAAGGAGAAATCAATCTTAACCAATGATGAAAAGAGGCCTAATCATTAAAAAGAGGTCAAGAATCTTTACTTAAGGGTTCAAGTAAAGTATTATCATGTGCTTGAGAATATAAGATGTTTATATATGATTTGGAATACAAAAAGAGTTGTAAGGTGTGTGATTTGATCTATTTATAAGGTATGTTGTCCTTTTTGATTCATAGGTGTCTGAGTTTGTTGGTCCAATATGTCATGTTGTCATCTAATGTGAGTTTTTTGTGTCTCTAGAGGTTTTATGTCAAATTCCTTGTTTTCATCATCTCAATAGTTTTTTTTCGATTGAAAGTGTTAAAGAAATTAGGTTTTTCAAGTTATATAATGTCTTGAACACTGTTAGTATATGGTCATGATGTGTGTTTATGGATGTGACACCTTCAAGAGTGTTATATCACTGTGTTGTGTTCGAGTCAACTATCATGAAGTGTGAATAATTGACAAATAATATTGTAGCAAGTTAAAGTTCTATGTCATCATCAAAATTTTGTATCATGATTTTAATGAGATTAGAGATCAAGATTGTGAATATCTTTAAGGATGTGTTTGTTAAGTTTTGTGCTACTTTCATGATTCATCTCAAAATTTTCCTTGAGTTCAAGTCATCCAGGTGGTTTGTAGACAAGTGGAAGAAGACTTAAGGGCTATAGTTTCTTGAAAAGATACATCATTACTTTGAGCCTTAGGGTAGATAAGTTAATCTCTGCAATATCAAGAAGGTGCATTGAAAATATGAATGAATGATTTGTTTTCATAATAATATTGAGTTTGTTTGAATGAAACAAGGTCAAGAAGTGATCGATAGGTCTGCGTGATAGGGGTTCTCCATGCCATGAACAAGGTATTTTTACAGTGTGAACATATTATCGCACCTATCACAAGGTATTTTCCTCTAAGAAAGTGTGGATAACAATGGATAATTCTTTGTGCACAATCAATAAAATGAATCTTGTATCAAGGTATATAAGTTAAGTGACTTTATTCATGAAAATGTAATGCTCCTCTAGAAGTGGGTTCAAGGTCCGAAGGACCATATTAGGTATGAAAATGTTCTTGAGAAACTTTCAACCAGGACTACATGGTTGTAACTATGCAATGCACTTTGAGAAGGACTATAATGGAGTTTCCCAGGTCTACAGATGTAAGATAAAACATGGAAAGGTGTCTTTGATCCTCAAACCATAAGTCTTAGATGACATGGAGACTTATAAGTCATGATATCATTGTTGCGTGCAATATGTTGGTATCCAATTTTAGTCTCCTTCACAACTTAAACAAAGCATCATGAACTAGCACAAGACACTTCAAGAGTAGATAGATGGTTTGTGTGTCGTTTGTAGCCAGGGATCACACCTATCTACTTGTTTGCATTCAATATTTGAGGAAGTGGATAGCACCTTCATAAGGGTTTTGATCTAACCCTCACTATTTTAGGTTGTGCCTATCAACCAAGGCAAGAGAACCTATATTGCAGCCCTTGTATGGTAAAGGAGGTAGAGATATCCTTGTGTTTTGCATATGATATGAAAGAGGCCTTGTGAAAACATGATCAAGTATCCATTATCCAAACTCAAAGGAGTTGTCACTACTAAATGATGGATATGCTTTCAAAACAAAGCTAGGGCTGCTAAAGACATGATAAAACCCTGATATGCTTTGTGCATTTTTGTGAAAGGATTGAGTTCTTTTGTTGATACACAATGCAATGCAGGGGTAGTATGGGTAAGATGAATTAGTTTGAATGAAATTCTAATGGGAGAATTTTAGACAAGACAAGATAAGGAATTACCAACTTCTTTGGGAACCTTTGCAAAAGAATTACAACACCTAAACAACAGAGATGTTTCAATGAGTTTGAAGTGCTCTTTCAACTAGGATGTGTGCACAAATGGAGGCCCAAATCTACACTATTCCACACAAAATTTGATAACCTGCCACAAAAGCTTGAAGCAAAATATCAATGAAGCATCTAGAAACCCTTATTTGATCATGACCTAAGGTACACCCAAAGGTTTACAAACACCCTCAATATTCAAGGAAGGTAAGATGAATTTAAATATGTTTATCTTCACTCAAATGAATGCTCTTCTAAATGAAAGATTGTAGATGCCTTCAAACCCTCTACAAGAAATGAGACCATGTATGATCAAAATAGATCCCAAACACAAGATTGCAACATGAGCATGAAACACAAATTGAAAACATACTAAAATACAAGTGTATGCAAGTTTTGCCAAGAGATAAAACCAGTCAATCCATAAATTTGATCAAATACACCAACAAGGGAATGTTATTAAGACAATCTCAAAGATTTTTTATGGATTTACAAAGCTGAAACTAACTCAACATGATGAACATTTGATGCAAGAAATAATTAAAAATAGCCCTCAGGTAGTTTCTCCAAAAGAAATGGACTACTTCCAGTTTTCCTCGTGAAAATTCTTCTCTCTTTCTCCAAAAATCTCAACAGACCTTACAAAATGCTTCAAAATTACAACTTATACCCTATGCCAACTTAGATCCTTGCATCCCAAGCAAATAATATGCTCAAAGGATCAAATTTGTTACAAAACCCTATCCATTTGATGAAAAATGATATTAAATTGTGAAACAGACTCACAAAATGCCAGGGATGCACAAAAATAATAAAATATTACATGATCTCAGATCCTTATCCATCCCAGGGTCACGTTTTTGTCATTCCAACATGTCAGCATGCATTTGCAATCATTTTCCACCTTTTACTTCATCATTTTTCACCTCTGCAACCTTTCATTTTCACTTTTCACATTTTTTCACTGGGTCAAGGGAAAAATTTCATCAAAAAACATCATAAGCCATCAAATTAGCTCACAAAAATAATTCCATTGTTCTCAGAAGGCCGAGGGGACTCAAAATCATATAAGGTTTGATGAATTTTGATGAAGAAATTTGATTTCCAAGTTTCTTGGAGTTCCCATGGCGCCCAAAAATGAAATTACACAAAGCAATCGTTGATTTAAAAATCAACTTTTAATGTTAGCCCTCCACGTGTCAAAGATATTCCCCTTTTTCCCCTTTGGACTAGGTGGACACATGTCCAAACATGATTGGGCAGGTCCCCATCTTAAAAAACACATTTTCAACCCTTTTATGCCTTTGGAAAATTTTGAAAATTTTCCCCGCTTGCCCCCTAGACCCGCCACGTGTCCCTAGGTGGGCCCCACAAAAACCGCGGACCCATTTTGATGAATTTTGGCACAATTTTGACAAAAGGAAAATTTTCTTGAAAAACTCCATGGGCCCGAGCACCCGCTTCTCTTCCCGCCACGTGGCGGTCTCCCATTCGCTGCGGAGCCGACCCTCCAAGTTTTCCTTCAAACCTCCGCGAGCACTAAAACCTTTGCGGGCCCGCACTCTCCCTTTTGCCCTTTTGTAAATGCCACGTGTCACCCCTTGATTTGCGGGGGACACCTCCAATTTTTCCCTATCGAGGCCATGGACAACTTTTTATCTTTGCCAAAATTTTCAATATTTTCCCCTAGCTCCGAACCTCCGCCTCCTTTTGTACACGTGTCCTATTTTCATTGGACGCGGGCCTATTTTTCATTTTTTACCCTGCAAACATAAAGGCCAAAATTCCTAAAATTTTCCCTTGGCCCCTTCTTCCATCTCGCCTCCTGGACACGTGTCTTCCTCCAATTGGTCACGGGCTCTCGGGCCAAATTTTAACTTTAACATTTTGAAGTTAAAAACTTCAAAATTTTCACAAACTCCGCCCCTCCATGCTGACTTTCCTGGACACGTGTCCACTTCTTATTGGAGGCGGGCCTTTGGGTCAAAATTTTACCTTGGCATCCGAGGAAAAAAACAATAAAATTTTTCAAGTCCCTCCACCCGCCTGACCTTCCTATGCCACGTGTCACCTTTTCATTGGATGCGGGCCCTCGGGTCAAAATTTTCCCCGAAACCCCAAATCAAAATTTTTCTCCAACTCCCCCACCATCTACCTGATCTCCCCACCATGTGTTCACTTCTCATTGGATGCAGTCCTTGAAATAAAAATGACTTAGAGAAATTTTCCAAAATGGAAGAAAATTTTCTAACTGACCCCCGCCACCCGCCAATCCTCCAACCAATCATGCCACATAGGCACATCATCAGAAGCAAATGCGCTGCCACGGAGAAAAAAATTTCCTTTGTCAATTTTTCAAAAAGTAACAACTTATAACATTTTCCCGACCGCCCCGCCAATAGAAACCTGCCACGTCACCAAAAGGATGCAAGGATGAATTTGATGGGAAAATGACACCCGTATGCCCATCAAAATGTAAAAAATGTAGGAGATGCCCTAGAAATCGAAAAAAATCACAAGGAGGGCAGATTTCTCAGTTTTAAATCAAGTGAAGCATGATTTTACATTGTTTTCGACCTGGGGAGCAGGATTTTAACCTCAAATTACTCGGATTCGATCCACTTCAAGTTTTTCATGATTTGGCAAATGGAAAAATGACACAACCCGTATAAGTGAAAAAATTAGGGCACAAATGGGGGGGAAACTTGGATTTTGTTTCAACTTAGGGCAAAATAACCACATCATGAGCATCTTGAAGGCACTCAACTAGAAAAAATGAGTTACAGATCACCCACTCGAGAAAATAAAACATTTTTGACAAAAATGGATATAGAAAATTAGGGCAAAGTGTGAAAACTCAGAATTTGCACCAACACAATAAATTTGGAAAAGTTCTTAAAAAGTTAAGTTATTCTCATGTGATTATTCACTAAGGCTGATACAATATTCAAAAGTTAAAATTCTTTGTGTCTAGTTGCATATGGTATACCATTATGTTATTGTATGAGATCATAATATGAGAAGGAAATTGGTTACTTATCATCCTAATAATGAGTACTGGGATAAGATTGAATTTTCAAATTTGCTTAAAATACATGTATAGGGTCCATAAAGATTTGTTAAAGCATTGAGGCATACTTTAAGTGGCATCAAGTGAATTCATGGATCAAGGTATGACAGTTATTTCTATCAATTGTAGATATGTGTATGCATCTAGGATGTTTGATGAACGACATGGATGTATGAGTTATGTAGAGGCATGAATAAAATATCACAAACTGTATATGAATTTTTTTACATGATTTTAAATCATTGAATGATATGTTAATGAAAAGGATGAAGTCCAATTCGTGACTTTAAGAGATAGATAAATGAGTTCAAGAAGGTATTTAGAAGTGATGGTTATTAAAGAAGGATAGAATGTAGATGATTTTCTTCATGTTAAAATGGAATATACAATCTTGTACAAGGGTGATTGTGGCCAGTATTGTTATCTTAGATAGGGCATGTGAGACTTAAGAGTGTGTACAAGTTCTCGTGATGCTTGAGTAAAGTGCTTCAAGTCCGAGTGAATTTTCAAAAACAAGAGACAAGGCTACTGTGTGCAAAACTAATGCTAACTCTCGGTTTCTAAGTATGATATAAAATCATGGTTGATACATCAAGATGTTGGGGTGTATTTCTCATTGAAATTTCTTTTAATCAAGTTGGAAAAAAATCTAAGGATTTTGATAGATGTTTTAAAGGTATGTTTTAAGGATCTAAGAAGAGTAAAACAATGAAGAAGTGAAAATTAGTTTGAGAATATAAAACTTAGGGTTGACATTCAAGTGCACAATTTTAGAGGGTTAGTAAGGAGTTTGGAAATTAAATCCCTTCAGAAGGAAATTATACATAAGTTAAGGAAAGTACTCTTTGTCTCAAGTTTTTGCAAGAAGTCTTGAATATAGTCATAGATGGTGTGTTACTTTCCTCGAAGGTATAATTTGTAGTCGTGGTGCATTGAAAAGGCCTAAAGGTTGATGTCTTAGCATGATGAACACAAATTGTTGAGATTTTATACTTTAGGGGAGATTTTTGCATGGTCATTACAGGTCCATGGATCATCATATACATCTTAATAATTCAAAGGAAAGAGAGTAAAGTCCAAGGGGGCATTTGAGAAAGTAAGTAAAGTTTGTGAATTGTTTTCATTGTATCATATTGATTGTTGTCATTTTACATGTCTAATTTTTTAGCATAGTCTTTGTCATAAATGTCACATGGTTAGAGAATAATTATAAACATGGAAAAGAGGTCTAATAGGTATGTCTTTTCTTGTGGTTGTCATCAATGTTTCTAAAGGTGGTTGCCATCAATGAAAAATGGGGATATTGTAGACCATTGTGTGTTAATTTTTTCATTGATGTCAAGTCCAATTATTGAAAAGGGTTACATGGTGTCATGTGAGTCTCCATAAGGTGTAAATCAAGGTCAAGTATGAAGGTTGATTAGTAGTTTCAAGATTTTATTAGGTCGCCACAATGTCTAGGTATGGTTCCAGGCATGGTGCAAGCATTCCGGTCATTATATAATTCCAAATGCTTGATATGAGTTTCATCATGGTCCATGAGGTGTTTTAAATGTGTACATGTGTTTACATTAAGTCATATTGGTCAGCTCATGGTTTTTCATATTGTGAAGCGGTCATTTCAGCTTATTCCTAGTCCCTGGAGCGTGTGGAATGGTATGGATAGATGATTTGTGGTGCTGATTATTATTTTCCAAGCATTTTATTAGTATGGTAATGTTATAAAGGGAATTTATGATGAGTTTCATTTCAGTTCCCAAAGTTTTAGTGCATGTATGAGGCCCTTGGGAAGAAAGAAGGTGAAAAACAAGGAAGATATCACGTAAAGGTAAGTCTTAATGGATAGAGAGTTACAGGAATATTTGAGATAGATGGTTAACATGGATAGTTATAATATATTTTTATGATGTTTCATGAGAAGTTTCAAGTCAAAGTGAAGAATATTTTGAAAGTTACAACATTTTTGGTAAAACCGGGTTTTCTAGAGTGACTTTTAGAGCTAAAAGTGGACCTTCGATGCTCGTTGTGGATTGTATGTTCTACATGGGACCCATATAGGATTTCATATATGTTTTTCCATAGAGATAATAATATTTTACAAAAAAATTAGGTGGTTTGATTGTCATTATTATGAACGATCGTTAAGAAGATTATTTTCTTTAAAACCCTAGCTAAACCATAACTAAAAGAGACTTGGATAAAAAGGAGTGTACTTAGCCTATCTTGATTGGTTTTTAAATATTGGTTATTAGAGGTTGTATAGGAATCCTCCATATTTATATAAATGTAAGATAGAGCTTGTGACTATATGTAGGCCCCATCCAAAAATGCTTATTTCTAAAGAAGTTTAGTTTGTTGAAAAAATCTCCAAAAAGGTATGAAATAAATTGAAATTGTTTTTATCCTATTATTGTTGCTATATTTCCATGATAGTTTCACATATTGGTTGAGATATTAAAGGGAAAAACATTTCCTATTTATGAAGACCAATTTTTGGGTAAAAGCAGCTTGTGGTAAAATTAGAATTTCAGGAGCTATAGGTGGGGTTAAGACTTAATTAAAGTTTTTTGTGATCTTGGTTAAGATATATCTCCAATGATATATAAAACTTGTGTTACTGATAAATTATTAGGAATTTATGACCTGATATTTAAATGCCAAATGTGGAGGATTCCTAGTTAAGTAGGGTCTTGACTAGCTTCATGAGGTAACGTTATTGTTCTTATTTCTTAGTGATGTCTAACTATTTATGAGTGCTTAGAAAATATGTCTAATTGTTTTACATGTTTTGGTTAATCTTGGAAGTTATTTTGGAGGTGATGGAGCAAGTTGATCTCAAGAGTATTTCTTGAGTCCTAGAAGCCTAATTGAGTAGTTTTAAAGTTAGACTGGTTGAATGACTTCCAATTGGAGTTGGAAGGAAAACTAAGCTATTATGAAAATAGTATTTCAATATATTTCTAGTGGTGTATGGTTTGTTTCATGATGATAATTTTTATAGTTCATCCAACTTAGTTTATGAAGAAGAAGGTTGTTTGTTTTCAGGACATGATTGATTTGGCTAGGAAATGGAGGTAGATGATGCATGATATGGATGTATTGATGTCTGTTATCAGTTATAGAGTGAAGAGGGATGAATTTTTTACCTATTGAAGGAATTTTTATGTCTTTAACATGACATCAAGAGTGAAAACAAGTTGTGTTTCTAAAACTACTTTCTAGGAAGCTTAGTTTTGTGAAGAGAACAATTTGTGTGGTTTACATGTATGGACATTTCATGAGTTATAAAAAGAATTGATGTGATATAAATTTCATGGGATTTCCAATTATCGATACATGCCATAGTTGACGTGTTTTGATGTGGTCTTGAACCCCATAGGTGATGACAGTTCTGGAAAATATTATTTTGAGAAGGATATGAGCCTTCTCAAGTAAGTTATGAATAATGTGATTTTTAAAGATAATGTATAACCATGTATGGTGTTTTTATGTCGTATTTGACATGTGTGATGAATTTGGGAGCTTCAATAAACATGGTGATGGTCTTTGCGGTATTTTATGATCTAGGTGATGGGATATTGAGCTTGTTTGATGCATTTGAGCATGGAATACCTATATGGGTCCAATTAATGATTTTGAATAAGTGTTTTGTTATGTTTTTGAGTTGTGTTGGTTTAATTAATGATAAATGACCTGACTTACTTGGTGGTTGACATAAGAAAGGGGTATAAAGTGAATGTTTGAGTTCAAATTTGAACTAGTTGTCTTGAAAGGGGAAATTGTGACCCGAGTGTTAGAGAAAAAAGGTATGAAGGTATAAATACAAATATAAGTAAGTGTGTGGAATGATGAGGAATGTTTTTTTATTAAGGGAAAATAGTTTTGAAGGGACTATACCCTGTATACAAAAGGGCTCAAAATCCAGATAGTAAAGATGAGAAAAGTAGCCCAGAGAAGGGCAAACAATCAACCAAGGAAGGCTCAATAGCCAAATATTACAATATATGTGAAAAAAGGATCAAAACGTACAAAGATCTAGAGAAAAGAAGGCAAGATCAAAAAGAAACCAAAAGAGAAACAACATAAAGAGCTCCGCCAAAAAACAGCTCCAGAACCACCCGATGACAGCCACATCGCAGCCAAAAAATAGCATCACAACAGCCCGTTACTTGATGGCTCTGTCAATTTTGGTCTTGATAGCCTGCAGTGACATGAAGAAGGCAATGGCAGTGGCCTGAGAGGAGTCTTGCAAATCTGCTTGGGCAATTGCAATGTCCCTTTTCTCTTTAGGGCCCCATATGTCCTCATTAATCCCACTTAAACTGCAAACACTGTGGACATGTTGTTCAATGAAATTATAAATGCTTTTGAGGGCAGACAATATGTAGTCATTGCGGCTTTTAGCATTCCCCAATCTGCCATCTAAGGACTGAAGTTTCTTGAAGACTTCACCAATAACCCCCTCTTCCTCCTCACTTTGAAGGATCCTTTTACCCTTTGCTCTTTCCATGTTTTTTATAGCCCCTTTGAGCTCTTGTATCTCCTTCTCTAATCTGTCCACCCTATCCAGCAATTCCTCCTCTTTGGGCTCCTCCACCGGCTTGCTAATATGCAGGAGGTTTTCAGCTAGTTCCAAGTCTTTGTGACTCCTTAGGACTCGTTGGGAAGCAGGGATTTTAGCTTTGAGGCTCTTGCTTTTCTTGCTGGAGATAGCATCTTCATTCTTTCTTTTTAGCAAGGGGGAGTGGGAGCAGTGTGGGCAGGTGGAGGTATGGAGGAGGGAGGTGGGCTAGGATTCATGGGAGGGCAGCTGGAGAAATGGCGGTGAATCAAGAGGATAAGGCCCTGGTGCAAAGGGACAGCCCTAGAGTGGCTTTGAACTTCCCTTATAGATTTCTCCAAAGAGTTAATCAGATAGTGAGGAAAGTTGATAATGTTATTTCTACAAAAATGATTCAGAAAAATCAGATGCTTATGAGGTATAGTCACATATCTTCCTTCAAGGGTAACATACCTTACCACCATTTTGGATTCATCAAAAGGTTCGAGGATTGACGCCACCTTAAGGCCAGCGATCACGAACTCAAGATTCTCCCCTCTTCCGAAATTGCTTGGTTTCCACCTCCTGTCTACCTTCTTATTGAAGAATTTTCTACCTTCCAGGCTGAGGCCCATGATCTGAGCTATGAGCTCTTCCGTGATTTCCATTTTCATGTTACTATATTTGACTATTCTATTCTTCCAACCCTTGGTGAATTTGATAGAGATGTCTTGGTTGAAGCCTTGAATCCTTTCAATGAAATTAGACAGTTCCCGATTTGCAGGTAATCCCAAAGCTCTGTGTTCTCTTTCCACTCAGGATTGTGGGTCGGTTCAATTTTGCATGGTAGCCCCCCCATGTTTCCTCTACTCCTTTTCCTGTTCTCAACGGTAAAATAGCTACTAATGTGCGGGACAGGCTAAACTTTCATTTTGGTATTTGAATCTTTCCTTCCCGTGAAATTCGGTTTAATTATTATGCTACACTTTTTATTATTGCCCCACTCCTCGGCTTTCCTCCTATGCCAAGAAATGATGACAGTCCAGCCCGCACAGATCGCAACAATCATCCAAATCTTTTGTGATGTCATCATCATGTACTTGGGGATCCACACATTAGCATCTAAAATACAGCCGTTAGTTATGATTTTCACTGCCATGTAGATCAATGATAATGGCTTTATTGACATGAGCGGGTAGAACGTCCCCCCCAATCCAAGTTTGAAAGGAATTATTAACACCGAAGTTAGCCAAACTGTCAGCGACCCTATTTCCTTCCCGGTAGGTGTGGGTGATTTGGACATTTTCAAAGCTTTTGCATATATCAATAGCTTCCTCAATATAATCCCTGATAGACCAGCTGGGGTGTTGCTTTTTATTCAGAAGATTGATAATATTTAGAGAATCACCTTCAATTATGATATTTGGAATATTACAATCTCTGGCAAGTCTAATACCCCAAAGAGCCGCCATGGCTTTGGAATAATGATTAGTCTGTCTACCCATTCTCCCGGAAAAGTAGCAACATATGACCTCTTTGATCCCCCGATGATTACCCCTCCTCCCAGTCACCCATTACCCTTAGAGGCCCCATCAAAATTTAACTTGTGTCAATCGGTTGGGGGAATGATGAGGAATGTTATAGATCTTGTTTGTAATGTTTTTAAGCCATGACAAGTCCATGAAATAATAATAAAGAGTGAGTTGAAGGAATGAGGGTTTGAATAAGGTGTATGAGCTGAATTAGTGATCTCCATCAGTTGTGGAAGCAAAAATAATCAGATATATTCATCTTCAGATGGTTGAGTTGGTTCTTGATCATCTTAGGGGTTTTATCATCCTTTTGGAGTGGGTACTTAATTAAATTATGGGTTGGTGATCCTTGCATGGTTGGTGCTCTACTAAAGTAGGGGTTGGTGCTTCACTAAATCTCTATGCTTTGTGTAATATAAAAATATTTTTAGTGGGTTTTCTTCCCCTTGAGGGTTTCCCACTTATATTTGGTTTCTTTTACTCTCTCTTGTGTTTTTTTATTGTGAATGATTACTGTACATCTAATATGCATATGTATGGTTATGAATGATGTATGGACAACGCAAATGATGAATGTATGGTTTTGTAAACAAAGTAAAAATTATTGTAGGACTGATTCCCCCTCTCATTCCATTATGATTCTAACACATGGTGAATGGTACATAAAAATTATAAATGGAGCATGGTATTCATGATGAAGCATGGTTAGATAAGTGTGATGTTGTATAACATGTGTATGATGAGTTTCAGGTCTGTACTCAATTGTTTCTTGGTCGTTGGAAAGCATGAAGGTTAAGACAATCTAAAAACACACATGTAAGTATAAGTGGCTAGAGAGTTACTGTTATCCAAAATGTGCCCCTGCTAATTTTTGTGGCTAACTCCTTGTGTTCTTGCCTCTCTTGTGCCTCAGTCTACATTTTTTAATTTTTAGACACTCAAGGCTTTCTGGAAATGGCACCATCAGATAGAGCTCTCTCTCAGCTTTCCAGAAAGGTAAAGTTTGCCTCCTAACTCCTTATATTTTTCAAGTTATGGCTCGGTGGAGTTTTTGTGGAAAATTTTCCCATTTGAGGCCCGCAGCCAATAGGAAGCTGCCACGTGGTAGAGGAGTTCGGGGGTCGGAGGAAAATTTGAAATTTTTCCAAAAGAGTATAAAAAGGTCGATTTTCAAAGGAAACCCCGCAGAAGGGAGAAGGAGAGAGAATTCCACAGTGAATTAGAGCTTGCCACATGGCATCCGACCAGTGGAGCATGGGGAATTTTTGAAAAAATTTCCAAAGACAAAAAAAGGTAAAATTTGAAAAAATTTCCCATCGATCCGTTTTTGGGCCGTTTTTGCCCTAAATCTTCAAACGATCATATCTTTTGATCCAAATCTCAGATTTTCACGTTATTTATACCATTGAAAAGATGTTAAAATTCTCTACATGATTCCATGGTCAATTTCTAATTTTGGTTCAGTTTGGAGAGAGAAAATTCAAAAACGGTTCTGGTACGTGTCCATGGCCAGAAATGACATTTCAACAACCAAATTTAATATAGAATGGGTCGCATTCTTCTCCAATATGGTCAAAAATGATAGGGTATGGGTTTGTAAGGTCCTCCATGCTATTTTAATGCATTTTCCATCAATGAGGGATGGCTCCCATGCATTTTTCACGTTTTCTCTCTCCTGGGCTCGACCCATGTACTGTAAAAGCCAGATTTGGCTCATTTCTTCATGGTTGAACACTTTTTGGCATAGAAAACTTCTTCTTTCACCTCCAACAAGTGATTGTTGCAAGAATCAGACCTTTTTCAAGTATTGTAGTAGGTTTATACCTCTTTAAGGGTGGAATGCAAGAGATTTTACATGGAAATGACAGTGCAAACTCTGTGAATGCTTTCAGTCCTCTGTTTGTATTGTTTTACTTCATTTTAAGACCCCTAATTACATCTATCAGCTTGTGTATGTTTTCCCTTGTTGCATTTCATGAATTTATGTCTATTTACATGGCAAAAAATGTTTCACCACTCCTTTGGTGCATTGTCATCATTAGTTAGTTTCAATTTTTGCATTTCTATCCCTGTCCCCTTGCAATTTAGAGTAGGATTACGATCTGAACCTCTGTAGTTGTGCAAAATATAGATCTAAATCAGAGGAGTTTGAGGAACCAGCCTCTAATCTGGAGATTCCTCTCTCATTTTCACAAGTCCCACACTTGGAGAGAGGTTTCCATGTTGTGCAATCACACTGGATGCCTAAAACATCAATTCAGAACCTTGATTTGCATCCAGGGGTGTTGCTGATTTGCAACAATAGTTTTGGCACACCGGTGGGACCTTAGAGGTCTCATTTTTATTGCAGCAAAGTTGATGTGCATCTGCTGCAATTTTCTTACTTGAAAAGAGCTATAATTTACATATCTGGTGACTCCAAGGGGAAGAATCAACTGGTTTCAGCAGTGTAGGCCTGAAAACTCATGAGAAGAATCACCACAAGGTCAAGAGTTGGAGAAGAAGAAGTGCTTTGTTTGAAAACCTGCAGTTATCTCCAAGAAGAAGGAAAAGAGGAAGAAGGATTCTAAGGTCTCCATCTCAACCAAACAGAACTCTCTCAACTCCTCCACTGGTAGGCCTTTCATTCAGTCAACAAGGGTTTTAAGACCAATTAGAATGGCACAAAACAACCCCTATGTCAACTTCACAGGAAACATCCCACTTTCCCTCAATACACAACATCCAATTCCAATTGCAGCTTTGAAGAACATTCCCTACTTCACTGGAGAAAATCAGACTACTCCAGGTGATCATGTTAAAGACATTGCCAATCTTTGTGCAATTCATGAAATAAATGAGATGCAAGTGGTCACAAATTGCTAGCATCTTCATTCAAGGGGAAGGCATTGGTGCCAACACAAAACAACATTGCTCAGGAGTATGACTAGTGTTTTCCATGTAATGAACCTCATAACCAATCCATGTGCTTCAATGGTGCTTTGAATCAAGCATTAATGGTGACAACTACTGGTGTGGAGGGTGAGGGCAGTCAAGGAAACAACCAACAACAAGAAACATTCCAACAGCAATCAGCTCCAAATGACACCACGTTGGTAAATTGGCAAGCAGAGGATTTTTGTGGCATGAATCAAATGGTCTCTCAAGGTGTTGCAGCCAACACAAGGTCAAAAAGAAGGAATTTGGGTGAAGAACAGCCATTAGCTCCAACCAATCCACAACCTTCCATGGCTCCACAAATGGTTGGCAAGCAAAATCCAATTTCAAATGCACAAGGGCAGCCAAGAACAGCTCCTAGACCAACTCAAATACCAGTTATTGCTGCCCACGTGCAAGGAGTGAATGTACAAGCAAAGGGACAGCAAAGAGATCCTTCATCACCATTCAGTATCATTGATCAGATGAAGAAGACAAATGTTAATATATCAATGTGGGAATCCCTATCTATCCCAGGCCAAAGAGACTTGTTACAAGCTGCCATGAAGGACTGGCCAACTTCGAATCAGCAAGTTCAGATGTAAGAGAAAGTGCTCACAAATGCTGCCCAGCCTGAGGGAAATCATGGAGGATAGCAAGGTAAAATGTTGAAGCCCCCTCCTTTCTATGTTTCATTAATCATTGGAAATCAGTTAGTGCACAATTGCATGATAGATTCGGGGCAAGTAGCTCAGTGATGCCTAAACAAATAGCTGATTAGCTAGGGCTCCAGATGAAACCATATCTAAAGGGGTAGTGCAATGGATGGGACAGCAAAGAATAACATTTGGGTTGATTAGAAACTTGAGTCTTACCTTGCATGCATGTCCAAATGTTGTTGTTTCACAAGATGTATCAGTCATAGACCTTCCACCACTCTTTACCCTATGCTTGTCAAGGGACTTCACAGCCAAGATTGGGGGATATTTGTCTGCTGATTGGTCACACATGTTGTTCAGAACGAGGTATGGAACTAAGGCTACAATTAGGTTTGAACCTATTGCAAACTTCCACATTGAGCCTTACACTCCAAGTCGATTAATGCCAATTGCTCCAAGCATTTGATCAAGAAGATCACCCAAGCACTGATGAAGCTGACACCAAGGTTGGGAGCATCCGGATCTAACTCTTGATGAATGGGCAAACAAGGTACATGCTTTTGATCCTTATCAAGAAGTAGAAGAATCTAAGCTAGGGGTCTATTGTATACATGAAGAAAATCAGCCTATTCCTAGCATCACCAAGCCAAACCACAAGGATGACAATGAGGTATGGCAGCTATTTTTGATGGATCAAGGAGTAGACAAGGTGCAGGAGGTGGAGCTATGCTTGTTTCACCTCAAGGAGTAAAGTACTATTCAGCTTTTAGATTTCAGTTTGCATGCTCCAATAACACTGCTGAATATGAAGCCTTGGTGCAAGGGATGCATTGGGCAATCAAGAAGAAAATAAAGAACTTGCAAGTCTTTGGTGACAGTGAATTGATTGTAAATTAGGTCAAGGGATAGCATGCTGCCAAGAATGATCTACTCAAGTGCTACAAGAACAGGGTGTGGGACCTCATGGAAGATTTTGAGGGTTTTGGCATCAAATCCATTCCTAGGAAAGAGAATCAAGCTGCTGACAGGCTTGTAGCAGTAGGGGCAGCCTTTGACATTGTGGAAAGCATTCAACAAGACAAGGTATAGCCAAACATCCACGTGATTGTGAGGCCTTCAGTGCCAGATAACAATGTCAGTTGGCAAGTGTTTGAGAATGACCAGTAAATCATCCATTTCTTGCAAGAAGAAGCCGAGTTCTCAGCTAAGAATCAAGAAAAATTGGAACAGCAGTATGGTGACCAAGTGGTACAGCTGAGAACTAACAAGCTGCCCAAGGGACTTATCACTTTGGAGTCCATTTTTAATCCCAATGATCAGTTTAGAAAGGAGAAAGCAAACATTTAGGTCAAGAGAGAGGATTCAGTATCCATCTTGGTAGAAGAGAACAAACCATTGCAAATTGGAAAGATGACAACTGATCAAGAAAGGTATGAGTTCATACAGCTGTGTCAAGAGTTCCCTGATGTGTTTGCATGGAGCTATGAAGATTTGAAAGGTTTCAATCCCAACTTAGCTCAGCATACCATTGAATTGGATCCAAATACCAAGCCTGTCAAGTAGAAACAAAGACCAGTCAATCCACACATGGAGCCTCTCATGAGGAAAGAATTGGACAAGTTGATTGAGTCAAGAATCATATTCCCAATCAATCATTCTAGTTGGGTTGCCAACTTGGTTCCAGTCAAGAAAAAGAGTGGAGAGATTAGATTGTGTGTTGATTTCAGAGACTTAAATCGAGCATCTCTCAAGGACCATTACCCACTCCCTTCCATGGAGCAAATCTTGCAAGTTGTGGCTGGCTCGAGAGGTTTTCACTACTTGATGGCTACTCTAGCTACAATCAGATTATGGTGAAGGAAGAAGACCAGTTCAAGACAGCCTTCACAACCAAATGGGGACTTTTACATACAGGAAGATGCCATTTGGGCTGTCCAACGTTGGTGCTACATTCCAAATAGCAATGGACATGGTGTTCAAAGGTTTGATTAACAATGTGGTGCTAATTTACCTTGATGATATCACTGATTTTTCCAAAATGCAACATGAGACCACCTCTCTCATTTGAGACAAGTTTTCATGAGGTGTAGGAAATTTGGAGTGTCTTTGAATCCTAAGAAGTGTATCTTTCTTGCACATGAAGGAAAGCTCCTTGGCCATATTGTCTCCAAAGAAGGATTAGCAATTGATCCAGAGAGAGTCGAAACCATAAGAGCACTACCATTGTCAAGCCACAAGAAAGCCCTTGAGTTTCTTGGGAGGATAAACTTTGTTCGGAGGTTTGTCCCAGATTTTGTAGCCCTTGTCAATCCCATCACCAAAATGTTAAAGAAGAGCATGGCTTTCAAGTGGACAGTAGAAGGCAAGGAGAGTTTTGAAGCAATCAAAGAAGCCATTTCTCAAGCACCAACTCTCATCAACCCGGACTTCTCCAAGGATTTCATCCTCTATGCATTTGGAGGTAATGACACTATTTCTGCCATTTTGGTATAGCAGAACAAGGATAATGATGAGCAGCCAATTGCCTTCTTCAGCCAGAGCCTAGATGACTATGAGGTGAAGTACTCTTTTATTGAGAAGCATGTGCTGGCAGAATCGAAGCTTGAAGAAATTCAAGCATTTAGTCTCAAACAACAAGGTCCAGTTGCTAGTCTCACATGTTGGGGTTAAGGACTTCCTCCTCAACAAATATTTGAATGAGAAAAGGGTAGGTTGGATCACCCGTGTCATGGAGTATGACATTGAGATCAAAATCACCAAGCTGGTAAGAGAAAAAGGATTGTGTGAGAAGCTGGTTTTGGGAAGCAAAAGAAGCATGCAATGAAGGAGAGGTTGTTTTGACATTCAAGGTAGCCATGAGCCATGTGGCACTCAATAAGAAAACAATGTTGCCCCCACTCCTTACTAGACCCAAGGTATAATGCACTTCCTAAACACAGCCTATGCCTCTCAGGAGATGAACAAAACCCAAAGAAGACACTTGATTGCAGGCTATCCCATATGCCATTGTTGATGGAGTTTTGTTCAAGAAAGATGTGAATGGAGTTTCTTTGAGATGCATTAGCACAAATCAGATTCATAGGGTGTTGGAAGAGTTCCATGCTTTGGATCAGCTAGTGGTCATTTTGCACCGAGAGTGACACTCTAAAAATCATGAAGGCTGGTTATTATTGGCCTAAAATTTTGAGTGATTGTTATGCATGGATCAAGAGGTGTAAGAATTGTGCATTCTTCACGGGAAAGAGAGACTTGCTGCCCTTCCATTGCATCCAATCTCAGTTGACCAGCCATTCATGCAATGGGGTTTGGAATTCATTGGAGTCATTAATCCTAATTCAAGTCAAGGGCACAAATGGATTTTGATAACCACGGACTACTTCACCAAGTGGACTGAAGTAGTAGCACTCAAAGAAGCAAATGAGTCTAGCATCTTAGACTTTTATGAGGGGATAGCAACCAGATTTGGTATACCTGCTACAATAATCTCAGATAATGCATTGGCATTCATTGGATCCAAGGTGACTGAGTGGGCTGTCAAGAACGGGATCTACCTAAGCACTTCATCAAACTATTACCCTCAAGGTAATGGCCAGGCCGAGTCTACAAACAAGAACTTGTTGAGGATCATTAGGAGGACTCTTGATGAGAATCAAAGGTCTTGGCATACCAAATTGAAATCAGCCTTATGGGCTGATAGGATAACTCCCAAGAGATCCACAGGTAACTCTCCATTCAAGCTTGTTTATGGAAGAGAGGCAATCTTGCCCATGTCACTTGAGTTGCCAACATTGGAACTCATGAAGCAATTAGAGTTGCTAGAGTTTGAGCCCATGGAGGTGAGATATGCAGAGTTGATGGAGCTGCAGGAGGTCAGAAATCAGGCATCCCAAGCAATGGAAAAGGATCAAGCTTTGATCAAAAAGACCTTTGATAGGAAGGCCAAGGATAGATCTTTTCAGGTTGGAGATCTAGTGTTGAAATGGGATGTGGATAGAGCAAAACCGGGAAGGCATTCAAAATTTGATGCCATTTGGAGTGGCCCATACATGGTCACAAAGTGCAAGAACAGCAATGCTTTCCAATTGGCCTCATTGGATGGTGAAGAACTATAGATTCCAGTCAATGGAATCTATCTCAAGCATTGCTTCTAGAGGGAAATTTACCACCTTGTAAATATTAGATTAGATTTTCATTCCTCCAAGTGCTTTGCACATTGTTTTGTTGTAGGTTAGTTTTGCTTTCCCTAAGTGCTTTGGCACAGCTTGCTGTCCCTGGAGATGTTTTACAGTCCTTGCTTCCATCATGTGATATTCCATCTTCCTCCTTGTACATTCTAAGTCAGTTGAGGTTCTAAACAGAATATTTGATGACTCCATGCCCAATGGACTGCTTCAGGCAACTGGTACTTTCAGCTAGCAAGCAAATGACCCCTCTGAGTCGCCAAAATTGTTATCCAAAATGTGCCCCAGATCATTTTTTTGGCTAACTCCTTGTGTTCTTGCCTCTCTTGTGCCTCAGTCTACATTTTTTGATTTTCAGGCACTCAAGGCTTTCTAGAAATGGCACCATCAGATAGAGCTCTCTCTCAACTTTCCAGAAAGGTAAAGTTTGCCTCCTAACTCCTTATATTTTTCAAGTTATGGCTCGGTGGATTTTTTGTGGAAAATTTTCCCATTTGAGGCCCGCAGCCAATAGGAAGCTGCCACGTGGCAGAGGAGTTCGGGGGTCGGAGGAAAATTTGAAATTTTTCCAAAAGAGTATAAAAAGGTCGATTTTCAAAGGAAACCCCACAGAAAAGAGAAGGAGAGAGAATTCCACAGTGAATCAGAGCTTGCCACATGGCATCCGACCAGTGGAGCATGGGGAATTTTTGAAAAAATTTCCAAAGACAAAAAAGGTAAAATTTGAAAAAATTTCCCGCTGATCCGTTTTTGGGCCATTTTTGCCCGAAATCTTCAAACGATCATATCTTTTGATCCAGAGCTCAAATTTTCACGTTATTTATATCATTGAAAAGATGTTAAAATTCTCTACATGATTCCATGGTCAATTTCTAATTTTGGTTCAGTTTGGAGAGAGAAAATTCAAAAACGGTTCTGGTACGTGTCCATGGCCAGAAATGACATTTCAACAACCAAATTTAATATAGAATGGGTCGCATTCTTCTCCAATATGGTAAAAAATGATAGGGTATGGGTTTGTAAGGTCCTCCATGCTATTTTAATGCATTTTCCATCAATGAGGGATGGCTCCCATGCATTTTTCACATTTTCTCTCTCCTGGGCTCGACCCATGTACATTGTAAAAGCCATATTTGGCTCATTTCTTCATGGTTGAACACTTTTTGGCATAGAAAACTTCTTCTTTCACCTCCAGCAAGTGATTGTTGCAAGAATCAGACCTTTTTCAAGTATTGTAGTAGGTTTATACCTCTTTGAGGGTGGAATGCAAGAGATTTTACATGGAAATGACAGTGCAAACTCTGTGAATGCTTTCAGTCCTCTGTTTGTATTGTTTTACTTCATTTTAAGACCCCTAATTACATCTATCAGCTTGTGTATGTTTTCCCTTGTTGCATTTCATGAATTTGTGTCTATTTACATGGCAAAAAATGTTTCACCACTCCTTTGGTGCATCACCATCATTAGTTAGTTTCAATTTTTGCATTTCTATCCCTGTCCCCTTGCAATTTAGAGTAGGATTAGGATCTGAACCTCTGTAGTTGTGCAAAATATAGATCTAAATCAGAGGAGTTTGAGGAACCAACCTCTAATCTGGAGATTCCTCTCTCATTTTCACAAGTCCCACACTTGGAGAGAGGTTTCCATGTTGTGCAATCACACTGGATGCCTAAAACATCAATTCAGAACCTTGATTTGCATCCAGGGGTGCTGCTGATTTGCAACAACAGTTACAAGAATTTTGGGCATGAATGGGACTTGGGTCAGTTAGAGGAGGTATTTATGGTGCTTCTGGTCAAATTTTACATCAAATTTCTGAAGGAATTGGAAGATATATGATTTTGGAAAAACCGAGTTCTAGAGACGGAAAAATATGCTCAATATGGCATATTGTTTTTCTCACCCACTCAAACACACTCTACATGGGAAATTTTAGCTTATGGGATGATTTAACATTGAGATAATAGTGTTTTTCAAAAATAACGAGTTTATTTAATTGTCATACTTTTATGAACAATTGTTAACAAGCTAAAGTAGTTTGAAACCCTGGTGAAACCCTCCTTCTAGAGTGCCTTGGAAGATTTGAATTATATGGTATCCAAATTTTATTGGTAAGAAAATGTGATACATCATGGTTTTAGAGGATTCCTTACTACTCATTTTGGCATAGGTTTCATGATCTAGTTGTTCCAATAAGTGAGAGAAAAATAAATTTGAGGAAATTTACAGTTTAGCGCTAATATAGAACCTTCAGGATGAAAATTTAACTATTCCAAAATCCTTGGAAGATACTATAATTATCCATGAAAATTTTCAAAATATTTCAATGGAAAAAATGGAAGATAAAGGTCCTCAAAGGCAACCTACTAGTTTTGGCCTTAAGGGATAAAAACTAGTGTTGTGTTTTCAAGAGAGTTTGATGATATTACATCATGGATTAGTTGGTTTTGGTCATGAACATTTGTTAGACACTTGTTATTATGTGTTGGTGCATTTTTATAAGCTTAATTTCTTTCATGGTTTTACCCTAGTGTCCTAATTTTCCCTATTAGGCTTGCTCAAGAAGGTGAGTGAAGGAGGTGTGCTAGAGTGAATTTCAACATGTGAATTATGCTTATTAGTGATTGATGATGTTTTTTAGGTATCCCTTTATGTTTCCCATGCTTTGGTTGAGCTTGGAAGTGGCCTTAGTTATGTTTTAAGATTTATTCCTTGAGATTGGTTCTTGAGTCCAGTTTGGCAATTTTGAGTAGTTTCAGCGATTATCCTGGTTAGAGATCTTGCACTATGATTGAGCTTGAAGTGAGTTTTTCCAAAAATTAGATTCAGAGATATTTCCAATAGTATATTACTTGATCCTTGATGATTGTTTTTATATGTGAACTCATTCATTTTATGGGACTGAATTATGGGTGCTAGAAGACCTAGTTGTGCATGTTTGCTTCTTAAAGAGTTTCATGGTGGAGATGGTAGTTGCAGATGTTCCTAATATTTTTAGTGATTCTTAAATTTTGTTACTAAGTTGTATGATTATTTTTAACTAATTCGTTATATTCCTTGATTTCCATGATGCATTCGTTGGTGTTTGGAAATCTTGTTTTGAGCTTGTTGGAGAGTCTTGGTGCTCGTTGTAGTTTTCTTGAACCTTTCTAACATACTTAAGTAAATTGAGTTGATTTATATGATGTTTTTATTATGTTTTTAATTTGATATGACTGACCTATTTTCTCATCACCTACCTAGGGGTGTTTTAGAGTTAATTCATGTATATAAAGCATGTTATATTTGCTTATTATGACTAGTTTTGTTTATGAGGTTATGAGCACCCTATAGGATATTGAAGAAGAGTAAGGGGGTAAATGAAAGAGCCTAGAAGACAAATGAATACCTAAGAAATATTTAATAATATATGTATAAGTGAAATTGTACTATTCATCCTAAGAAAAGAGGGTTTGAAAGTGTTAGGAGAGAGGAGTTTGAGAATGATTTGGTATGTATGGAGCTGAATTTGGATCACTATCAGTTGTGTGAGCAGCATATCATCAGTAATCATCCATTTACATGTGGTTGAATTAGTGCAACTTTTTGGGTTAGTGCCTTAGTGAATAAATCTTACATGATGTGTAATATTCATGAAATTCCTTTGTTATTTATAATATAAGAAAATATTTTAAGGGTTTCTCTTCCCCTTGAGGGTTTCCCACTTACATATGGTGTTCATGTGTTGTGTATTGTGTTTCATGTTCTTATGACTAGATGTTGTACACCCAATAATCTCACAGTGTTTACACATGTTGAATGGTTAATTTGAATGTTAATGTATGATATGGAAAATGAAATGACAATATTATAGGATTGATTCACCCCCTCTTACTCCATTTCTCTTATAATATCCCTCTTAGGTGTTATCCAATCAACCCACATACCATCATACAACTTTTCATGCCAACTCCTCTTATTAACATCCACAAATTTCCAAATAATAGAAATAGTATTCTTATTACTAGATTCCACTTGACCATTTCCTTGTGGGTAGTAGTCAATAGAATGTGAGAATGAAA
Organism: Taxus wallichiana var. yunnanensis; assembly: GCA_018340775.1. Taxonomy (NCBI): domain Eukaryota; kingdom Viridiplantae; phylum Streptophyta; class Pinopsida; order Cupressales; family Taxaceae; genus Taxus; species Taxus wallichiana. The sequence goes on from CM031233.1 coordinate 345,559,916, forward strand.
TGTCATGATTCTAAAAATAATTGGCTCAATGGATGAGAAATAATTGGCAATAAAAAACACTATCTTGTTTTGAACTCCAAACTAAACAATGATATTCTCTTTCAAGGGATGTTGTGCATTGTATCTAATTTGGCATGCTTGACCGGAATTACCTCTATCGAATTTCTAAGATATTCTATGATAGTAAAAACATTCATATGACATACACTGGAATGAGGATTCAATATACCCACAAATTCCAAACCCCATTTTTGGAATGCTTCTTCTATAAGAGTGGATCAAAGTGGCATGACATCTAGTCTTGGATTTCTTAAAAATGTTTGTATGGTTCACATTTCTCTACCCATTTGTAGGCATCCCTAAAAAGAGTAGGCCAATAATATCCACCTCTCAAGATCTTATGTACGATTACTAGTGTTAATAAGTTCCCTCCATATTATTGACCATGGTATGCTTTCAAAATATGTTCATGTTGTTCCTTTTAATGCACCTTAAGAAAGTTCCATCCAATATAATCTTGTATGACATATTCTTCCAAATGACATTATTTTCTACCTTCAACAAGGAGATTATGTCTCTACTTATAATCAAGGCTTGGGGTAAAATCACCATAATTCAATAAGTATGAAATATATTAATACCATGAATTGATAGTAATCAAAAAGAGGATAATTGGGAGGTCTTTTTAAACATCCACAACACTTAAAACAATCTTCTCACTCTTCCTTAGAAATAAGTTCACATAAACCGTTACCTCACACAGATTGGAGGGCCTAATCTTAAGGTCATATTATTGAATATTTGACATCAAATTACCTCTTCTTAGACCAGGATCTTTTTGCATCACAATATACTTGATAGGTGAGCTAGGAACATTAACAATGGTGTGTGAATTCAAGAGATAGAACTTTAAAAATTTCAAATCCCGAACCACCACATATGTATGATTATCATGCTATGAATAATTGATTTCATGTGATTTTAATGGTGAAATCGTGAATGTAATAGGTGATTGAACCTTTTCATCATTATCTTGAACTAGGATAGACGAGATGGTATGCTTGGAAACTTAACAATAAATAATAAATTATTTGTTGAAATTCAGATAAACCAAGGTAAGTCCCTTTGCAATAGCACCTTTGATTAATTAGAAATATTTTTCCCTATTTTCTTCGCTTGAAGGAATCCTTAGGATTCATCATGTTAATAATTTCTTTAGTGAGCTCGGTAAAATTAGGAATGAACCTTATCAAGAAATTTATCTTCCCAAATTAAAAAAATGATATTAAATGAGAAAGATTAAACAAAAAACACCAGAGTAATATATTGTTTATTCAAATCATCTGGGATACAATTATAATGGAAGCACTCCATATATATAGGATTATTCTCATAAAAAAATCTCCAACAACATTTATATGCATATACAACCATACACCCGTATGGTTTTAACCACTCACCAATATAATAATAAAACAAACTATTTGTTTTATTATTTAACTTACTAACTTACCACATACTAACCACCACTAACAATTACATTTTACATTTACCCAATTACCAACAAGTAAATATGAATACCTATGTTATGCACTAAACTAAGGATATTCCTAACATTCCCCCTTAGTGTGAACATGGGGAAAACCTCCATACTACACTGCACCTAATTTCATGATCATGTGATTTTCTTTTGGATTATCACAAACCACAAGTTGGTTTTCCATCGGTTAACCAAAAACTGAGAGTGAGGTGGTTTTCCATTGGTTGACCACAAACCACAAAGGGGTGAAGGTTTTCAAATGGTTTACCTACAACCATATCACAATGTGTCCAGTGCATCCTTCGGCCCTCATCATATCTTCACCTTCAGGAGATTACTTCAGAATCCATAATAGTGCAAACATAACAATCCACACATAAAAACTAAAGCATTGTGTCATTTCTCCCCCACAATGTGAAGTTTCCATAACACATTTATTCTGAAAACACCACACTAAAATAAACACGCACTCACACATGTCACCATAGTGAAGTGGCCCCATCATTGGAAACTGACAAGAGGACACAGATTTTCCTCCATCCTCCTGTATCCTCTAGCCTCTAGTAAAAGACTTCTTAATAAAATAAGTCTTCAGAAACATATCCACATTCGTCTAGTTCAGGTTCCTCTTCTCCTGATGATTCTTCATCTACTGCTATATTGGCTTCATTGGTCCTCTTTCTTCAACTAGTGTTGGGTTTTATAATGGAACATGGGTTAAAACCATAGTCAAGGGACAAAAATTCCCTCCTCTTTAATGGGAGAGGTTCCCTTATTGAAAGAAGGAAAAAAATGTACATATATACAACTCTCAATGTTTAGACCCTGATATTTTGGAATGTTTTCATACTTAAAAGATTATCAATCAGAAGGAATGGAAGAATATAGAGATGGGGGAAGGAAGAAAACAACAATTCTTTTGGGAAATATAGATAGCAGAGTATCTCCCTACTCACATTGAACCAAGAAAATATAGAAAAGGATCAATTACTTCACCACCGATGCAAATCTGCAGACACAAAGTTCTAAAGATTACACATACCAGAACACAAAGTTTCTATTGAATGTAAAACAAATGATCCATTGAATTGAGTAAGAGAGAGAGAGATATAACAGAGGAAAATAAGAAAAGAAAGAACTTATGTATTGAATTACTTCAGAATTTACAACCTTCCCAAAAACAGAATCCCCTTTTCCATGGCCAAAACCATGTTCTTATAACAATTCATGTACATCCATACTTTTTCCCAAGAAAAGAATATCCAAAAGGAATAATGTTTGTTGTAGATCCACTTTTGGAAAGTGACATGAAACAAATGCACTCATGAAAACTAGAGGTTCAAAAGGTGAATATTTCATTAGTTCGAGCATGATTATTTTAGTAGGGGCATCTCATGATTTTCTTCTTCATGTGGTCTTACCATTTCCACCTTTTAACCACTTTCATAGCACTCAAGTGCTTATTGGTAAGTTTTCTCCTTTTTATTGTGTATGCCCGATAAACTTTGTTTTCTAATGATTAAACTTTACATCCCTTCAAACTTATCAATTTGGCTCCATAATAAACCAAAAATGCATCTCATGGGGAAATGACAAGAATATAGAGAAAAAGAATGAAGAATGATCCATTTTTGTGTTTTGTAGAGCTCTGGTTGTTAATGGCATTAAAAACCAGATGAGTGCATTTGGTTATCTTTTCCCCTTTTACCTTCAAATTTGGACCCTACACGTGGCAAGATCCAAGCAACGACGGCCCCTGGGGGAGAAAACTACATTTCCTGACATTTGGGAGAAAAAGCATGATTTCTCATTTTGCTCCGCCCCTCTCGCAGCTCCGCCAAAGCCGGACACGTGGTGCCATCTGAGTGGTTGAGGAAATGTGGTTCAAATCTGCCATTTAAACTCTTTTTAACAAAAATCTCAAATTCTCAAAACCTCCAGCCCACTTTGACTTTTTAATGTGAACATGTGGCACACCATGATTGGAAAAAGGGGTCACGGCTCAATTTGCAACATTTTAACCTTTTGGTGAAAAAGGCTCAAATTCTCAATTTCCCCATAGGCCCACTATTTCGATTTCATCCTTCAACACATGGCATCTCCTGACTGGGTGTGGGAATGTACTTCAGTTTTATACTTTATCTATTTTTGAAAAGGGAAAAATTCCAAATTTTCCCCGAAAGTCCATGCCCCCGCCATTGAATTTTCAACATAGGCCAGGTGTCCCTTTCTAATTGTTGTGGGCCTTAACTTAGAAATTTTCCCTTCGCATGAGTGGGGCCGCGGCCATTTTAGAACTTTTCACCCTTTGTGGAAACAAGGCTAAAATTCCCAAAGTCCTTCCATTGGTCCACCAAAGCGCCTGTGAACTAAAAAATGACCACGTGTCCTTTTTTGATTCTTCAACATGTGGCCTCACCTGATTGGTGTGGGGATGTGCTTCACTTTTATCTATTTTGAGAAGGGAAAAATTCCAACTTTTCCCCGAAAGTCCATGCCTCCGCCATTGAATTTTCAACATGAACATGTGTCCCTTTCTGATTTTTTATGGATTTCAACTCGAATTTATCCTTTCACTTGGGTAGGGCCACGGGTATTTTTAGAACTTTTCACCCTTTCGCTGTAATTCCTTAGAGAATAAAATGGATCCATCACCCCGAACTTCACCAAAACTACTCCAGCTAATCAAGGATCAGGCGGGATGCGGGGAAAACTGACATTTGTTCCAAAATCACCAAAAGTGATAAGTTCAAAAAGGAACCCACCTAGCCACATCCAATGGGAAAAAACATGTAGCTTCACCTTTCCGAGCAAGAATTTGATGGGGAAAAGAACGTAGGAAGTTGCAGGAAATGGGAAAATGCCATTTTTTCTCCCGATGAAGAATTTCTTTCTCTACAAAAGGTTAAAAAGAAAGATGCAAGGTCCCACGCATTCCAAATGCATAAAAGAAGAACTAAAATCATTTCCATCCATTGAAAATAGGTAAAACATTTTAACAACAGCAGATATTGAGGAATTTTGATTAAAAACATCGTGGGAAATGAAAATGAGCATTTGAGGAGTTTAAAACATGAATTTATTCTATGGCAAGGCTCCAATTTTCATGAATTTAGATTGAAAGGGTGGGGAAAATTGAGAGGACAACAACTGGCTCCTTCTGGGGATGATTTGGCAGAGGAAAGAGGCAAAATCAAGAACCTTAGAGAATTCTAGGTAATCAGATTGAATCAATGTCTTAGCCAATGGGAAATGGAGTCAAAAAGAAGCAATACCAACATAGAAGAGAACACGAAAGGAAACAACCAAAACAAAAACAAGGAAAGCAAAACACTATACAAAATGTACAAAGGGACCACCAAAACTCCTAGGTTTTGAACAACTTCAAAAATTTCCCACTATAAGGAAGTGGGAGAGGAGAACCATCCATGTAATCTAGGTAAAAAGAGTTCTCACCAAAGCAAAATGTCTAATTTTAAAAGGACCAAGCCAAAGGGAATCAAATTTACCATGGCTGCCTCGAGGTTCATGCCTTTTGTCCCAAAGAAGAACATTGTCTCCCACTTGAAAAGTTTTGGGTTTATCCTTTTTGTCAAACAGAGCTTTTACCTTGAGTTGATGAGCTGATATTCTATCAACCACTTGCAATCTATCTTCATTCAACTTCTGGAGGTACATAATTATTTTGTCCAATGAATTGGTAAAGTTGGCATCCTCAATGGCCTTCATCAAATGCAAGGCTGGCAGTTCTAATGTCACTGGCAGCTGAGCTTCAACTCCATATACCACTTGAAAAGGAGACATTCCAATGGCTCTCTTAGGTGTAATCCTATCTACCCATAAAGCATCATATAGTTTCTTATGCCAATTCCTCTGAGAGTCATTAACAAGCTTCTAAACAATGGTGACCAAGTTCTTGTTAGTTGATTCTGCTTGCCCATTCCCTTGGGGATAGTAATCTGAAGTGTGTAAGGGAAATGCCATATCCATAGTAGAAATCCATCATCTCAACAGAAGAAAAATTGGAAGCATTGTCAATGACAATCTTGTTTGGTATCCCAAACCTTATTAAGATGTGCTCCTTGATGAAGTTGCATACTACTTCAGAAGTAGTACTTTTAACTGGAATGGCTTCCACCCACTTGGTGAAATAATCAGTGGTAGTCAAAACATGAGTATGCCCTACACTAAAAGGTGGATTAAGTGTCCCAATGAAGTCCAAACCCCATTGTTGAAAGGTTCCTCAATCACCACTGGTTTGAGAGGTAAAGCAGCCAATTTCAGTCTTCCAACAAAGGTTTGACATGCTTCACACTTGCCTACCCACTTTGATGCATCTTTGAACAGGGTAGGCCAATAATATCTAACATGGAGGATTTTTTGGGCTATGACAGCAGAAGAGAAATGACCTCCACATGCCTGGTCATGAAAGGCTGAGAACAATTTCTTTTTTTGCTCTTTTTCAACACATTTCAAAACCTTCCATCTATCCCTCATTTGAACAATGCATTTTCCCACAACACATATTATGCAGACCTTAATTTGATGGCTCTCTTATCCTTAGCACTCAAATGAGATGGACATTCTCCATAAGTAAGAAAGTGTGCAATGTCAGCATACCATTCATCAGTTGAGCTGAGGAAAAGAACAACAGGGATATCAACTTCTTCCTTGGACAATTTGGCATCAACTCCTTCAGCAATGAGTTCACATAAGCCCTTTCCTCAAACTAGCTTGGTGGGTTTGATGTCAAGATCATACTCCTAAACTTTGGCTACCCAATTGCCTCTCTTGGTTCCAAATTCTTGTTGTGTAAGAATGGATTTAATAGTTGTATCAGGCACAAGCACAATAGAATGAGAGTTGAGGATGTAGAAATGAAACTGCTTCACAACTTTGACCACTACAAAAGCATGTTTCTCCATCATGGTGTACTTCAGCTCATGGGATTTCAAAATATAACTCATGAATGCTATGGGGAGTTCATGACCTTCAACATTCTCCTGGGTTAACACAACAACTAGAGTACTTTCAATAGCATAACAATAGATAATGAAGTCTTTGCTATAATCAGGGCATGCCAAGATTGGAGTCTTTTCTATAGCTCTCTTGATGTCTTCAAATGTAACCTTTCCTTTCAGAGGACCAACCAAAATTTTGCTTCCCTTTCATCATGTGGGCTATGTTCAAAGTAAGTTCAAGCAAAATCAGGTATGAATCTTCTCAAGAAGTTGATCTTGCCAAAGAAAGAGTGCACACCCTTCTTTCTTGTGGGGAGAGGGATCTATTGAATCATCTAGACTCTTTCTGGATCAATCTTGATTCCCTCCTTAGAGATAATGTGTCCCAATAATTTTCCCTCGGTGACACAAAAGATAGATTTCTTGGGATTCAAGGAGATGCCATGCTCTCTACACTTTTGTAGGACAGTTTCAAGGTGTTGGAAATGATCAGCTCTATTTTTTGAAAACACAGTTCAGATCATCAAGGTATACAACTATGCATTTTCCCTTGAGACTGCCAAAGGCTAGGTCCATTTCCCTTTGAAAGGTGGCACCAAGCATTGATGAGGCAAAAGGCATTCTCCTATAAGAAAAGGTGCCCCAAGGAGTGGTAAAGGTAGTCTTATGCTGATCTACAACACTTACTTCTACTTGATTATATCCTGAGAATCCATCAAGCATGGACAACATTTCTAAACCTATAACCTGCAACACTTGATCCATTACGGGAGAGGATAATTATCCTTCAAAGAGGCTTGATTCAAATTCCTAAAATCAACACAAATCTAGATCTCACCATTCTTCTTCCTGACAGGCACAATATTAGCAATCCACATTGAATGGTGAATGGGGAAAATGATCTTAGCCTTCAATAACTTTTGGATCTCTTGAAAGATTGTATCAAGCAATTTTAGGGTTATACTGCCTCTACTTTTTGCTAGAAGGGCTTGATCCCAGGTTTTAGAGGAATGAAATGTTGCATCTCTTTTGGTTGAAAATCCTTGAGATCATCATAAGAATATGCAAGAACATCAGCATACCTTTTCAACATATTTTCTACTTTTTTCCTCTCCTCTTGTGTGCAACACTTTCCAATGTTTACCAGCATGGGTTCATTAAGACTCCCAATGTTTATCTTTTCATAGTAAGAGATCTGTTGAGCTCCTTTGGAAGTTTTGGACTTGATGTACCTATCATGTTTATCAAATAACTCTTCCAAACTTACCATCCTTTAGGTATCTTATTACCTTTTAGTTTTATGCAGCCATCATGATCCATTTCTTCTTTGTTATCTTCTTCATTTGGGGCACACACTCTCTAGGAATATTTCCACTTCCTTCAAAGTACAACTGGTCAAAATTATCTTTGAGTTCAAGGAAGGAAAGCAAGTGTTGATCATCATTAAAGACCTACCAATTGTTTGCATTATCAGGCACACTAGGCCTATGAATCATCTCAATGGTGAATTTATCTTGGGAGAAATCTAGATGAGGGATTAGTAGAGACCCCGAGACAGCCAAGGAATCAGCCCTGGTGTTTCTTTCCCTTGGCATGGCTTCAATTGAAAAGGCATCAAGGAACTCAATGGAATCCCAAACAGATTCATGTAATGTTTCAACCTTCTATTCTTCACTTGAAAATATCTCTGACTTGTTTTACAATCAGCTCTGCATCTCCACGAAAGGAGATTCTTGATCCCCATCTCTTTTCCATGCCTAAACCGAGGATGAGAGCCTCATACTCAGCTATATTATTTGTGTTTTCGAATTGGAGCTTGAAAGAGAAAGGGTGAATTTTCCCTTCAAGAGAAATAAGCACCACACCAGCTCCAGAACCAGCTGAGGAGCAGCTTCCATCAAATTCCAAGATCCAAACGCCATTAGGATCAAGAAACACTTCCTTAGGATGGTTAGCCTCATCTTGTGACATGATCATGTAGTTACCATGACCAATGTCCTCATAAAGTATTTGTGCCTTTGGGTCATCTATTTTTTGCATGATATATTTAGTTTGTTTCTCAGGAAATAGCTTCTTCATTTTCCCATTCACTGGAATAAGAGCATGTGACCAATCCATCATGATTTCTCCTCCAACATTTTTGCAAAAATTTCTACTAACAACATACCGTAGGAAGGGGGAATATCAACTACCAAAATGGTGGCTAAAACTCTCTTCTCTGGAAAAGCAAGCAAAGGCTACTTGTGCATCCTTGATCCTTCCAACCAATGGCACTTCTCTACTTTCCATTGAGTAACATGAACCAAAAGTGTGGGTTAGGGTTAAGCCTAGGGCATGAGCTACCTTTAGCAGCATCACATTATCTAAAGCACCAGAATCAATAACACAATTGTTGAGTTTGTGGCCAGCTATGAGGAGAGTGACATAAAATGGTTTGATCTTCCCATCAGATGAAGTGACTGCTACCACAAGGCTTGGTTGAGATGAAGGAGAAGGAGTGGGAAAGATACCTTTAGAACTAGGGGATGAAGGCTTGGATTTGGAGTTTACAAAGTCTACCATCTTAGCAAAGGCCTTGGGATGGGTTTGGTAGAATTCAGCTTCTAAGATCTGGATCTTAGTTTTCTTGAGATGGTCAATAATGTCAAAAGAACTAGAGGTAGATGGAGCATCATTGATAGGAGTAGATGAAACTTTTGACTTATCAACTCTATCATTTGAAGGGAAAGAAGTTTTAGGAGTAGAAATAGAGGAGGAAGGAACAACAAAACCTACCTTGGGTGTGGAAGAAGTTGGAATAGGAGCTCCTCTCCTTGCAATCACTGGAATGACCGTAGGAGGCTCCTTAGATATTTTAGTAGGCTGCACCACTTTCTCCTTCTTGTTGGCTTTCTCACGAGTCATGATAGCATATGATTCATTGTTCATCTCTATAACTCTTTCTTCATAATCATCCTCTTCATCTATACCTTTCAGTGGTGAGAAAATGGACATGAGATCCACTCAACTCTTCTAATTATTCATCATCTTCTTCTTCATGTTCTTCACAGGTTTCATCCTCCTCCTCATCATCAAGCTCCAACACTTCACATGTTGCATTGACTGGAACTTTAATAGGTGGGCCTTCAATTGCCAAGTGTGGTCTGAGTAGAGGGATAATTGATTCCTGGGCTGAAAGTTCTTCCTAGGAACATCCTGATAAGGAGCATGCTAGGTGAACTACTTCTTGAGAGAGTAATAAGATCATTAGCAAGTTTTTGTACCAACTGATCTGCATTAGCTCCAGGAGAAGATGTGGAAGAAGGAGATGCTTTGGATTTGGATGAATCTCTCCTTAGCTTGCTAGACATGATCAGATCATCTTCAACACACGACAAAAATCTCTAATCAACATCTAAAGTGGCAAGATTGGCTCTCCTAAGTGCATATCTCACTTTAGGTAGTTGGGCATTAAGGAAGAAACATTTTTGAATCTGATCCATAGGGCATGTGTTTTGTGGGATCTTGTTAACCAGCCTATTGAATTTGGCCACAAATTCCCTCATGGGATCATGTGACTCTTTCTTGATTTGAGAAATATGGGCCAAGAGGGCATGTACATCCTCAACATGTTTGAAACGCTGCTCAAACTGGGTCATCATGGTGTTCCAATTGGTGATGGATCCAGCAGGGAGATGATAGAAACCAATCAACAACATTATCTTGCAATGTCTCCACAAAATTCTAATGGAGATATCCTCATGTTCAACTCCGAGAACACCACAAGCAACAATGAAGGCCGCAATATGTTCATCTAGATGAACCTTCCCATCACCTCTGAATTTAGGGAAATTCTTTCTATTGCCTCTAGGAAATTCATGCAATGGCTGGGGAAGAGCAAGAGGCCCAACCCTTTGGCCCCAAGGTAGAGGAGCTGCCATCCTTGGAAAGATTGTTTGGAGAGGAACTGAAACACCAATCGAGAATCAAAGCATGCAAATTAGGACTGATTTGATCTTGAGGGATGTCACTCCCAAAAGTTTTGTCTCTAGTAGGAGTGCTTGTAGATCTTGTTCCTCTTCTTTTTCTTGATGAAGGGAGAGAGAAACCTTGATGATCCAGAAGTTGGAAATGAGGGTCTTCTTCCCAAGGGTTCTTCTACCCCGAGTGTATCTTGGAGTTCTAGATCAAATATGATCAAGAAGTTTTTATTCAAAAACTGGAATCCATTTGCAATGAATTCCCAGCAGAGTCACCAAAACTATTGGGTTTCATAATGGAACATGGGTTGAAACTAAAAAATGGACAAGTAGTCCCTCCTCTTTAATGGGAGAGGTTATATATTTGTGAAATTATTAAAATTAATGTACAAATATACAACCGTATATGTTTGACCCGATATGTTGGAATGTTTTCATATTAAAAGATTATCAATCAATAATGTTTAGAATACGTAGAGATAGGAGTAAGGAAGAAAAAAACAATGATTTTGGGAAATATAGATAGGAAAGTAATACTCCTATATATAATCAAGAAAATATAGAAAAGATCAATTAAGAGGATTCGAATAGAGACATCGATAATCATTATTTTTTGTGATAAATTCGTTTTGCTCTTTCATATTACCAGAGAGCAAATGCTAACCTCACATGCATATGCCGTTTAGGGTGAAATAGATTGTTATATAGCAAAAATAAGTTTAGAACATGCTTCAAATCGAGGGATACAAGGCATTACATCTGTTGATATATGTCCTCAAAGTCCAAGCGCAGGCTGCTCAAAGTGCACCTTATCTCGTATCATGGTGTAGAATATGAAATAGATGATTTGATAGAAAATAAAAACGCAAAGGAATTGTTATATGCCTTTTTCATATGAATGGCATAAAACCCAAAACTCAAGCGTACATTTATGTATTGTTCATGCGCCTCATTAAACTATTCCTATATATGGTCCCCTAATTTAAACACGGGAAAGCTATCTCATACATAGTTTGCTCATGGATTGACCAAGAGGTTTAGCCGCATGCATAACTTTGGTTAAGATAAGTCACAAGAAGCATTTTGGATTTATTTGGATATGACAACCATCTATCATATCCTTGATGTGTTCATTCATGATAATGCAAACCTTTAGAAAATGCTTGTTTACAAGAAGGTTTTGTCAAGTTCTAATATATTTTATCTCTCACAAGATAAAAAGTTTATTATTATTTGGTTCAAGTTCCTGATTTAGTGGAGTTTCAAAATGGAAAAGATAAATTTAATTGAAAGGTTTGATGGTAAATATTTCCACATGTGGCAAGTAAGAACCCATTATTACAATTGATTGATAAAGACTTATGGGACATTGTCGAAGAAAAATTTAAAAACCGAATGATGCGATGAAGCAATAAATGGGAAAGTAAGGATCGAAAAGAGATAGCAATTATCACTCCTTGGTCTTTCCGATCACCATATTTGCATCATATTGATCTAACTCAAGTCATCTAAAACATTTGGGTGACATTGAACAAGTTATTTGGATCTCAAGCAAGTAGTGCAAAAATGGCGCTAAAGCAAAACTTTTGGGCTAAAGATGGGTGAAAATGACAATATGGTTCAACCTATAATTTTTGATCCATTTTAAATCAATTATCGTGAATAAAAGTAGAGGTAGATGGAGAAGATGCTTAAAGCAATCACTAAATATTTTGCCAAAAGAATATTCAAGTATTGTTTTTAATTTGATAAGATCAATCCTATTTGGAAAATTTCAATTTCCTCTTTTTGACAGGAATAAAAAAACACAAAGGCCTAGTTTCAAGAAGAAGAAGAGTTCCTTCAAATAAATGATGAATCATCATTCTATAAAGGTAATATAAATTTTAACGTAAGATCAAAGACACGACCACTAATCATTTATGTAAGGATTTGGGGGACATGGTTTCATTGTAAGAAAAGAGCTCAAGATCTCTTAATGATAATTTACTACCACAAGGCTTTAACAAAGAAGATTGGGATGATTATTCTAATCCATGCAAATCCAAACCCTATCAATTATTCAAGTGATGAAGATTATCCGTGTTTTGATCACCTCTTATTGGAGGTGGAAAAGGATGGGGAGGACAAATCGATTCTCCTCGAGTTTTTCACTACCTCGGAGGCCACAAACCGCTTTAGTGACATCTTTTGTGTCTTGAGTGATGAATACAGATGAGCATCCCAAGCCCTTGTGAAATGGGCAGGGTGTTGTGTGTCCCCCGAGATGATAATGATTTGTACCATAGATACATATTGCAGGAAGTGTTCTTGATCGAGATTGCTGATGGTTGATGTGAATGTTGAAGCGGTCCATTTTTCCATAGTGTATTCAGAATAGGTTGAACATGTGGATGATGTAGTTCCTATAGAAAAAAGTATTGAAGTCAAAAATGTGCAAACCATGATCGAGTGTAAATCCTCCAAGGAGCGGTTGAAGATGGTGTTTTCCCCATGTTTGCACTAACAAATGTTAGGAAAATGGAGTAGTGCGGTGATGATTGAGAAAATATATATTTGTGATTATTATTATTAAATGTAATGTTAAACCGTATATAGTTGTATTTTATAGATTTGTTATTATAAACAAACTCATGCAATATTCTTGTTTTGTGGACTCACTAGAATAGAGTATTGAGTTATTTGTATGAGTTTTGTTGAGCAACATCCATGTTTATAGGAAAGCATACTACCTATATATATGTTATCATGATTCATGTATGATGGATTTGAAAGAGGTTGATTAAATATCGTATAACATCGAAATATAATATTTGATATGAAATTCCTCGCTCTTTGATAGATTTAGTTTTGAATCAAACAAGTCCCTCCTCTCTAATGTGAGAGGTTCCTTAAAATTAGGACAAAACAAACTAAAGATATATAACTCTCAATGTTTGGACCCTAATATTCTAGAATGTTTTCATACTTCAAAGATTATATCAAAAGGAATGGAAGAATATAGAGATGGGAGAAGGAAGAAAACAAATAATGATTTTGGGAAATATAGATAATAGTGTTCTACACATGAATTAAAAATATAGAAAAGGATCAATTACTTCACCACCGATGCAAATCTGAGACACAAAGTTCTAAAGATTACACAGACTAGAACACAAAGTTTCTATTGAATGCAAAACAAATGATCCATTAAATCGAGCAAGGAGAGAGAGATATAATAGAGGAAAATAAGAAAAGAAAGAACTTCTATATTGAATTACTTCAGAATTTACAACCTTCCCAGAAAACTAGAATCCCTTTTCCATGGCCAAAACCATGTTCTTATAACAATTTATGTACATCCATACTTTTCCCCAAGAAAAGAATATCCAAAAGGAATAATGTTTGTTGCAGATATGCTTTTGGAAAGTGACATGAAACAAACACACTCATGAAAACTAGAGGTTCAAAAGGTGAATATTTTATTAGTTCGAGCATGATTATTTTAGTAGGGGCATCTCATGATTTTCTTCTTCATGTGGTCCTGCCATTTCCACCTTTTAACCACTTTCATAGCACTCAAGTGCTTACTGGTAAGTTTTCTCCTTTTTATCACGTATGCCCGATAAACTCCATTTTCTGATGATTAAACTTTACATCCCTTCAAAATTATTAATTTGGTTCCATAATAAACCAAAAATGCATCTCATGGGGAAATAACAAGAATACAAGAGAAAAATAATGAAGAACGATCCATTTTTGTGTTTTGTAGAGCTCTGGTTCATTAATGGCATTAAAAACCAGATGAGTGCATTTGGCTATCTTTTCCCCTTTTACCTTCAAATTTGGACCCTACACATGGCAAGATCCAAGCAACAATGGCCCTGGGGAAGAAAACTACATTTCCTGACATTTGGGAGAAAAAGCGTGATTTCTCATTTTGCTCCACCCTCCCGCAGCTCTCCGCCAAAAGCCGACACGTGGCACCATTTGAGTGGCTGAGGAAATGTGGTTCAAATATGCCATTTAAACTCTTTTTAACAAAAATCTCAAATTCTCAAAAACCTCCACCGGCCCGCTTTGACTTTTCAACGTGAACATGTGGCACACCATGATTGAAAAAGGGGTCATGGCTCAATTTGCAACATTTTAACCTTTTGGTGAAAAAAGACTCAAATTCTCAATTTCCCCCATAGGCCTGTTGTTCCGATTTCATCCTTCAACATGTGGCATCGCTTGATTGGGTGTGGGAATGCGCTTTAGTTTTATACTTTATCTATTTTTGAAAAGGGAAAAATTCCAAATTTTCCCCGAAGGTCCATGCCCCCACTATTGAATTTTCAACGTAGGCCAGGTGTCCCTTTCTAATCTGCTGTGGGCCTTAACTTAGAAATTTTCCCTTTGCATGAGCGGGGCCGCGGGCCATTTTAGAACTTTTCCCTTTGTGGAAACAAGGCTAAAATTCCCAAAGTCTTCCATCAATCCACCAAAGTGCACTTGTGAACTGAAAAATGGCCACGTGTCCTTTTTTTATTCTTCAACACATGGCCTCACTTGATTGGTTGTGGGGATGTGCTTCACTTTTTATCTATTTTGAGAAGGGGAAAAATTCCAACTTTTCCCCTAAAAGTCCATGCCTCCACCATTGAATTTTCAACATGAACACGTGTCCCTTTCTAATTTGTTATGGATTTCAACTCAAATTTATCCTTTCACTTGGGTGGGGCCGTGGGTATTTTTAGAACTTTTCACCCTTTTTCTGTAATGCCTTAGAGAATAAAATGGATCCATCACCCCAAACTTCCGCCAAAACTGCTCTCTAGCCAATTAGGGACCAATGCGAGGATGCGGGGAAAATCGACATTTGTTCCAAAATCACCAAAAGTGATAAGTTCAAAAAGGAACCCGCATGACCGCATCCAATGGGAAACAAACACATAGCTTCACCTTTTCGAGAAATAATTTGATGGGGAAAAGAACATAGGAAGTTGCAGGAAATGGAAAACACCATTTTGCTCCCGATGAAGAATTTCTTTCTCTACAAAAGGTTAAAAAAAGAGATGCAAGGTCCCATGCATTCCAAATGCATAAGAGAAGAACTAAAATCATTTTCCATCCATTGAAAATAGGTAAAATGTTTTAACGACAGCAGACTAGGGAATTTTGATTAAAAACATCGTGGGAAATGAAAATAAGCATCTAAGGAGTTTAAAACACAAATTTCTTCTATGGCAGGGCTCTAATTTTCATGAATTTAGATTCGAAAGGGTAGGGAAAATTGAGAGGACAACAGCTAGGAGATTTGAAATCATGTCCTCTAGAGTTTTAGAAGACATTTGACCAAGTGTAAACACTACATTACTATACTTGGGAGGCAAACTATTCAGTAATATGGCTTTTGCATCTTCATCATCAATAGGAGCACTAATTTCTACTAATTGTCTAGTGAGAGATCTGAAATCATTAATATGACTAGACATGGTGACTCCATCATCCATTTTGAATCTAAACAACTGAAGTTTTAAAGAAAACTTTGCATTGACCGCTTTTGCACCAAACAATTTATTTAGATTATCCCACATTTCCTTTGATGATTTCTCAAGATCAACATAGTGCAATTTAGTATCTGAAAGAGCTAAGCCTATAATGGCTTTGGCTTTATCATCTCTTGTTTTCCATTCTAATGCTTTTGTTGCATTTGATGGTAATTTTTCTTGCCCATTTACAATCCTCCACAAATTCTTATTCATGAGTTACATTTGAATTTTCACTTTCCACGTATGAAAGTTAATTCCATTGAATTTATCTACCAAAATTTCTAGTGTATCCATTGATCAAAAAAAATAATAGAGAACTTACCGATATTCAAATCATGTAGATCAATACCTTGGCAGATAGAATACATGAAACAATAGATCTGTAAGTTTTCATTAATGATTTACATTTTTTTACGCACCCAAAACCGGGTTTTCCAATTTTTTGACAAAACGTGCTCAGAATATAAATAAAAACCCCAAAAAAATCCTATGATTTGGTATCTGGGTTTTTGCAGAATATGCAATTTAACAGTCGTATTTTTAAAGCAAAAAAATAGAAACCTTTTATTGCAATTTGAACGTTGCTTTTAACATCCACGCTTCCACTGAGCTGCAGGCTGGGAAGATACACATTTTCAGAGCCAAAGAATTTGTAATGATCAAAAATAATCGTTGCACCTCACAAATTCTTATTGATCCATACCTGCTCTGATACCACTGATATTAAATGAGCAAGATTAAACAAAAACACCGGAGTAATATATTGTTTATTCAAATCATCCGGGATACAATTACAATGGAAGAACTCCATATATATAGGAGTCTTCTCATAAAAAAATCTCCAACAAAATTTGTATGCATATACAACCATACACCCATATGGTTTTAACCACTCACCAATATAATAATAAAACAAACTATTTGTTTTATTATTTAACTTACTAACTTACCACATACTAACCACCACTAACAATTACATTTTACATTTACCCAATTACCAATAGTAAATATGAATACCTATTTTATGCATTAAAATAAGGATATTCCTAACAAAATTCACATCGGGATTACTTGTAGGTAGAGATAATTATTAAATAGATTTAACTATTTCGGGATCAATTATTGTACCTTCCGTACTCATAATATGTCCAATGAGATTTCCTTCTTTCACCCCAAAAATGATTTCTTCATATTGAGATAGATATGGTTATAGACACTAAAATTAGGTCACACTCCCCCTTAATCCTTTGACATATAAGTACCCTTCATCACTTTCACCTAGCCATGGCCCCCTTCACCACACTAGTATTAATTTAATTAATTTAATTAAATTAATGCTTTATCCTCACTATATTTATTATTTAAATATCTTATTTAAATAATATCTACACATATAGTTCACTTAGACACCTCATCAAGCTAACTCACCTTAAGACTTATTCTTAGCAAGTTACCATAACTAACTAAGACTTACCCAAACCCTAAAAATCAATGCCTACACTCCCTCTAACCACATTCCTGCATGCTCACAGAAGCTCCCAGTCTAATCCATGGGATAACGACATGAGATCCAAGGAAATCAGGAGGATCTCCCTAAGTTTGGTAAACCTAGGAAATCCTACCTTGACTGACGTCGGTTTCCCCTAATCACCTTTGGTTAAGCCGGACCACCGTCGGTTACCCCTTTTTAACTCTTGGACTACCTTATTCCCAAGGTTGGAAAACATTGGGAAAAAGTGGACGAGCAAGAAAGAGAGCTCAAAAAGATAATGCATCTTCAGAGAGCCAATTCCAAAGAAGAACCCACATCCGAGGAAGGAGATTGAGCATCTTCTCCCGCACACCCGTCCCAAACCACCTTTTGAATTATCCAAGAAAAAGGAGTGTGCATGCAGCCCATGTAGAATCTTTTCTTCAGTTGGTAATCACTTGCAGCCTTCAAATCCATCACGGCACCTCCATCCATCACACACAAGCCTTAAAGAATGAAATCCAAGTAAGTAAAATATCATACTTTTCGGTTATTTCATTTCATCATTGTTTTATCACCTATTGTTTATCTTTCTCCTTATTGACCTTCTCCGACTTTTCACCTCCATATACCCATCAAAACCTCACAAAATCCCACTCTAGCCACCCAATACCTCATTTCGACCAACCAAAGTCCTTTGTGCAATCACAAAGGAGGCCAAAACCCTGTTCTGTGATGTTTCCAAATCTCACAGTAACTAGTGTTGGTTATACCTAACCACAGTCGATCACCCCTAACCAACATCGGTCTCTGTATTTTCCTACACATCCTAGAACATAGACCTATCCACCTAATTTCATCTCACCCTCATTCACCGGTGGCCTATCTGAGACCTTTATCAGACCTGTAGAACCCAGAACCAACCATTTGACCTGCGGATTCTATTCTAGCTTAGCCTGTTAGATTAGATCTGTTTTCTTATTGTGCTTTAAGTGAGATACCTAAATCATTTTAAAATAATAATAGGATTTACCTTGTTTTCAACATTAATTTGTTTAAAACAATGGACTGACAGCCATCTAGGAAGTACCACACTTCCCGAATCTAGCTCACGTTAGGAATTTCACTGCTTATGTGTTTTAATCCTTTCTAGTGATCTTGCTTTCATTACAGGTAGTTCCTCCTAGCCAAAAGGAAGCTCTCACAATCAGCTGTGGATTCAGAAGTCATATGTGCACAACAACCCATCAACCAACATTTGAACAGGTATTCCTCCTACGCCTGTTAGCCTATCTATTTTGTCAACGATTCAAAGAAACAATCTAAGAAAAAGGTGAAACAATGGTGTTTCTTATAGTGGATCAGTACCTACTCGATGCCGCCAATTTGTTTTGAATGTTTAAATTTAGAAGATGCCTTGTTGAGGGTTTGTGCCAAAACAACATTTATAACAAATATGATTAGTTTCATGTTACATGTGTTCATATCTTGCAAATGAAAAAAATCAAATGGTTAAGGGTGGTGAATCAATTAAAAAATAAAAACAAGTCCCTTTCGATATTGTTATATCAAAAATCAAATGGTTGTAGGTGGTGACAAAGGTAAAATCTAAGGGCATTCCTCATTTCTTATTGTTATACTAGGAATATTTTTTTGTGAAGAATTTATTTGAATAGAATGTAATGTTTCAACGCAACGAGTCTTTACATACCGTATTGTAGTTATTTCATTGCATTGGAAAGTGGTATACATTTTCTAATATCAAGAAAAACTATTATTTAAGCATGCTCGGAATTAATTTAAGAATACATATTTCATTAATAAAAATTGCTCAAATATTTGCTACATTAAAGATTTTATGTTAATTCTCCTTTGCAACTTATATAATCACACTTTGAAATTATAATCGGGGAAATTTAAATTCTCCCAACTTATAATCATACAATCGTAATTTAAATAGTTACGCAGAACCATCACTAAAACATATGAATGTATTTTATTTACAATGTTAAGTTGTATCATCACAATAACATTTTGAAATGATAAATTTTTATTTAGCATTTACTCGCTCTAAATATTTTATGCCCTCTACCATATTCAATCCCTTTGACACTATTAGTGATAAGTCTTTATACAAATCAGTCATCAACCACCTATATTTTGAGAAATTTTCTCCTCTACTTGTCATCCCAACCATAAAATTTGCTAGAGGGTTTCCCTTTGCACCTAATGTAATACACATTATGTCTTCAGAATTATAGTGAACATCATTTCTACTCTAAACCTTTTCTATATATTTTATTTCAATTCCACAACTATTTTTCAATGTTCTTTTCCCCACGTGAGTACTAGATTCAAGTCAGTCGATAATTTTTTTATTGAAGGTCTTTGTCAGCTTTTCAACATCAGCTGAAGTGATTTTTCCGATCGAATCATATTTCGAATTATGTTGATAATAACTTTATAAACTCTTTTAGGCCACCTTGCACGTTGATAGTCTCCGTGCGGAACTTGAATGTGATGTCCCAGAGGGCGATTATTTTTTCTCATATAGCAAGCCCTCCAACTCTAAAATAAGCAAGTAATTCTTGTGACTAACTATATGGAAGTTAATATTTTTTTAAATCAATCTCATATCAATTCTAACCAATGGAAAAAGTCAAAAATTTAGCTCGTGGTTACCACTTACAAGTGGGCCTTGCATGTAGGATTGCATCTTCTTTACCCGTAGTTGGATCCTTTAATGCAAGATATGTTTCAAACAAACATCAATCTATTCATTATTAATATAGCTATTGTTATGGAAAATGAATGCATATTTGAAAAAAACATAGTGAACTATGTGGTAAAATGTTAAATTCAATATTAGCACTTTAGGTAGCTACCACTTCGCCGACAAAGCTTCTGCTTGGTGACATAGACCTTACTAGCTTCTAGTTTTTTTATGCAAGATGTATTACAAACAATAGTTATCAATTCAAAATAAATTTCATGCTATCGCAAATGAAATTATAATTGAAAAGCATATTGGTCTCCATGGTAACATGGTAAGTACAAATCAAAATGTTTTTCTTTTGAATGAATTGTAACACATGCTAGGGTTCGTTTATATCCATTGAACCACCCATTAGAGAACAACACTTTTGAGGTATTGATGTGGATTAACAACCGCTAGGCTAAGCCATCATTAGAGAGAATAAGAAAATATTATAATGTCTATATCATTATGTTGATACTAATGGTTTATGTAG
Source organism: Taxus wallichiana var. yunnanensis (assembly GCA_018340775.1). Classification (NCBI taxonomy): domain Eukaryota; kingdom Viridiplantae; phylum Streptophyta; class Pinopsida; order Cupressales; family Taxaceae; genus Taxus; species Taxus wallichiana. Next base: position 345,580,614 of record CM031233.1, read on the forward strand.
ACAACCAAAACCCTGGAAACTACAAACTATGTAGCATTGGATTCCACCATGAAATTTTGAAATAGGTTATTTGATAATTCCTTCTTTGAAAATCATCCTACTTCTAGAATTAGTTGATATTGTTTTATATAACTTTCGACCCTTAGAAATGGTTATGTTTAAAAATATGCATGGATAACATACCTAGTTTTGTCTGCATATTTTTGTTGGCTACCATCGCGCACTCCATTGTTACTTTCTCCGTGTGTTGGTTATTCGCATAAACCATTAATATTTTTATAAATTTATTGGGCTTAGTACCGATTCTTATTTATAAATGCACACAACTAACATATCAAGATTTAATTTTATATTCATGGATGATGTGGCTAAGTTCTGCTCATCTATGGTCGTGAGATCTAGTGAGCATACAAAGATTATAAAAAAATAACAATGGCAATTGAAAACAAAGCTCATTAAACATATTTATAAAGCAATTAAAGGTCAATCACCATGATGAGTTGGTTGTGTAGCATCAAGTTGAGAGGTTTGTACATTGATTCCTATTTTTCTTTGGTTGTCTGCGTAAATAAGAAATGTGTAAGTATCTTTTTTCGGTTGAAAGACTTTTAACATAATCACATGTTTGAGTTGTATTTTAGTACAAACCTTTCTTCATATGAGAATAGTAATGTTTCAAAAACATTTCCTGACTATGTGTCTCAACAATACAAATCACAAATTAATTAGATTCAACTAATGTACGCAATGCAAACTTTCACCATATAACGCTAATACTATATAATCCTCGGGAATAACATCGAGTAAACATCTCAGACCAGAAATCATATGATTGCTCATAAGGAAAAGGATGTTTGTTTCCTTTTAGGCATGCCCAAATTTTGGTAAGGACTTTATTATTTATTGTTATGCCACCAAATACACTCTTGCTACTATGTTAACCCAAGAAAATAATGAAGGCCATGAGCTCCCCATAGCATTCATGAGTTATATTTTGAAGTCCCATGAGCTAAAGTACACGATGATGGAGAAACACGCTTTTGTAGTGGTTAAGGTGGTGAAACAGTTTTGTTTTTATATCCTCAACTCCCATGCTATTGTTCTTGTGCCTAATACAACTATTGAATTCATTCTAACACAGCAAGAATTTGGAACCAAGAGGGGTAATTGGGTAGCCAAATCTCAGAATTATGACCTTGACATCAAACCCACAAAGTTAGTTAGAGGTAAAGGCTTATGTGAGCTCATTATCGAAGGCGCCGATGCTAAATTGCTAGAGGAAGAAGTTTATATGACTATTGTTCTTTTCCTCAATTCGAATGATGAATGGTATGCTGACATTGCATACTTTCTCACTTATGGGGAATGCCCATCCCATTTGAATGCCAAGGAGAAAAGAACCATCAAATTGAGATCTGCTCAATATGTATTGTGGGAAAACGCATTGTTCAAACGTGGCATTGACGGAAGGTTTTGAAATGCATTGACAAGGAGCAGCAAAAGAGATTATTCTCAGCTTTCCATGATCAGGCCTGTGGGGGTCATTTCTCTTCTACTGTAACAACCCACAAGATTCTTTGTGCTAGGTATTATTGGCCCACATTATTCAAAGATGCATCCGAGTGGGTAAGTAAATGTGAAGCATGCCAAACCTTTGTTGGCAAACCCAAATTGGCTTCTCTACCTCTCAAACCAATAGTGATTGAAGAGCCTTTTCAACAATGGGGTTTAGACTTTATTGGCACACTCAATCCACCCTCAAGTGCTAGACACACTCATGTTTTGACTACCACTGACTATTTCACCAAGTGGGTGGAATCCATTCCAGTCAAAAGTACTACTTGAAGGTTGTTTGCAATTTCATCAAGGAGAATATCTTAATAAGGTTTGGGATACCAAACAAGATTGTCACTGACAATGCTTCAAACTTCTCCTCTACTGAAATGACTGATTTTTGCTATGGCTATGGCATTTCCCTTGCACACTCTTTAGATTATTATCCCTAAGGGAATGGGCAAGCTGAATCAACGAACAAGAACTTAGTCACAATTGTTTGGAAGCTTGTAAATGACTCTCAGAGGAATTGGCATAAGAAATTGTATGATGCTTTATGGGCTGATAGAATTACACCTAAGAGAGCCATTGGAATGTCTCCTTTTCAAGTGGTATATGGAGTTGATGCTCAGCTGCCAGTAATGTTGGAACTGCCAGCCTTGCACTTGATGAAGGCCATTGAAGATGCTAGTTTTTCCAGCTCATTGGACAAAAGGATTATGTACCTTCAGAGGTTGAATGAATATAGATTGTAGGTCATTGATAAGATATCAGCTCACCAACTCAAGGTAAAAGCTCTATTTGACAAGAAGGCCAAGCCTAGAAATTTTCAAGTGGGAGATGTTGTTCTTCTTTGGGACAAAAGGCATGAACCAAGGGGTAGCCATGGTAAGTTTGATTCTCTTTGGTTGGGCCCATTCAAAATTAGACATCTTGCTAGTGAGAATTCTTTCTACTTGGATTACATGAACAGTTCTTCTCTCCCACTTCCTTATAGTGGGAAACACTTGAATTTATTCAAATCCTAGTGACTTGAGAGTCATTTGTATATTTTTATAGCTTTCCCTTTGGTTTGTTTTCCTTTGGTTTTTGTCTTGTTTCTTTTCCCACTTGGTGTGTGCTCCCCTTCTATTTTGAGCTTGTTTTTGACTTCGTTGCCCAATGAATAAGGCACCGGTCTTATTTTCCCAAATTTTTCTAAGGTTCTTGATCTTGTCTTGTATTTCATGCCAAACCAAGTCATCTCCGTAATAGCATTGTTTTCACTCTCAAAGTTCCCTCCATTTCCCAATCCTAAAATGTTAAATTTTGAGTTGGTGCCTTTGAAGTATGCTTGAAAGAGGTATTTTTGAATTTGGGACTTACCAAGAGATTTTGGACTTTTAAAAACTTATCCATCAGATGGGAAATTTCTCCCCCTTTCCAGAAAGGTCAAGAAGTCCTCTTAACTCCTTGTATTTTGCAAGTTATGGCTCGGCGGACCTAAGTTGATAAATTTTCCTTAGCGGGTTGGCGGACCTACGGAGTTCCTTGTGATTTTTTCCCTTTTTCACTAAAATGGGTAAGTTAGCAACAACTACCCATGATCCCACATGGAGAAATGGAGAGATAAGTTCCACCTACCCCCTTAACAAACCAGTGAATGCCACGTGTCCTCGGGGCAGTGAGCCGGTGGAAGAAATTTTGTTTTGAACCCTTTGTCAAAAAAGGGTTTAAGGTTAAAGTTTTTCCACCCTCCCTTGAGCCCGCATCCAAGAAAAATTATCCACATGTCATCGAGGTAGTGGACCCATGGAACCGTGGAGGAAAATAAAATTTTGTGCTAAAAGTTCAAAATGTCGCAAATTGAGCCCGGCCCCTTATTCAATCAAAAGGTGACATGTGTCCTAGTCAAATCGAGAGGGTGGACCTGCGGAGAAATTTGAGATTTTGAACTTCTCGCCAAAAGGGCTCAAATGGTTGTTTTTGGACCATGTTTCCTCATCCAATCAGATGGCGCCACATGTCCAGCCTTTGGCGGAGCTGCGGAGGAAATCGAGAAATCACGCCTTTTTCCCAAATGTTGGGAAACATATTTTTTCCACCTGGCTCATCGTTTCTCTAATTCTGACATGTGTAGGGTCTCGATTTCGAGGCAAAAAGAGGGAAAATGGTTTATTTACATCTACATCTGATCTTTTATCACCATTTTTGGCTCGAGCTCTGTAATGGATGAATATGGATCATTTTTGTCCTTCCTTCTCTGTTCGTGGTCACTTTTTGTGGAAATGCATTTTGGGTCTATTTTGGAACAAAATCGATGATTTTCATAGGGAATATGATTGATTTTCAAAGAGATAGGGTAATCAGGCATTTGCAAATGAAAAGGAGAAATGTGCCAACTGGGCACTCAAACATTTTAGAGGCAGTTACAAAGGTGAAATGATGAGGGAAAATGGATGAGGAAACTACCATATACTTCTACTAAAGCATTCACGTTTGAAATGATGAATTTTAATCATTTAGGGAATGCATTCTTGTTTCCTATCTCTTTCCAAATAAATCTCCAACAAATTTGATCACATTGGGATATTCTTTCCTTGGAGGCAAAGCAAAGATGAAATAGGATTGTTATAAAAACATGCTTTGCCATTGTATACGGGTTCTGGAATTTTTGAAAAGATTGTAAAAAAACTGAAATTTCTCAATACAGAAGTATTTTTCTTATCTTCCTCTGTTATTTTCTTTCACTTCTAGATTTTAATTAGCGAGTTGTTCATCTCTACATGCAAACAAACTTTGTGCTCTTGTGTATATGATCTCTGGAACTTTGTGTCTGAATATTGATACGTATTGTGAAGGTGAATGATCCCATTCTGCATTTTTCTATTTCAATACAAGTAAGGTTATGCTCTAAAATTTATATATCCAGCAAGTATTTTTATTCTCCCCGCCCCTCTCTTTTCATCTTCTCTATTCTTCTTATCCCTTTGTATTGATGACATTTTGGTATGAAATCTCTTAAAGTATCAAGAATCCACATGATGAAAGTTGTGTATATGTATATAAGTCTTTATTGCTTTCAATAAGGGAACCTCACCCATTAAAGAGGAGGGACTTGTTGTCCCCTGACTGTGGTTTCACCCAAAGTGCAAATCTAAAAGCCAACAAAAGGACAATCATATGTTTTATTTTTTTATATAAGGAATATAAAAGTTAATAACAAATGCATTACCCTCCACTCCTCGCTTTTGATTTTTACAACTGGGACATTGAGGACATCCAAGCAATTTCCAAACCAATCTATCTTTGTACATAAAATCAATAAAATTTGTTTCTATCCAAGTTTTGTTCACTTTATTCTATTGTTTGAAAATATTAGTAATGGCTTCGTTAGTTGTATTTGCAAAAAGAATGCAATTCTTTCAACATCGTAGCCTCTTATGTAAATACTTGTAATTATTTGAGCCCAAAATATTTTTTTGTGCGCACATTGTATGTTGTCCATCAAGTATATAAAATTTAACGCCATCCCTTTCTCGAGTATTCTAGTTCTTGGAGCACCACAACCTTATTCGTAGGCTCCAAGAAGTGAAGAAGAATTACATCCCTTTGTGTAGGAATAACATTTATCAACATGGAGTGCACAATAAGGTCAACATTCTCATCATCTACAAGATGATACTGATACTCTAGAGGTGCTACATGGCACCTAAAAACATCAATTGAAAATACTTCACCATTAAACAAAAAGTAATCAAACTGCTGCATAGTTGAAGGTTCTATTTTCGTGAATATAGTGGTTGCTTTCTTCAGCAATGCAGCTGATTTAGTATTCTTTTTCAACCCATATAACTTTGATCTAGATGGATCGATCTCCAATTTATCCAAATATGTTCTCCTCAGCATAGTAAATAACTTGGCATGTTTAGGAAGTGAAAGCGAACCTTTTCTATTAAAAAAATGACAAACAGAAGAGGTTGTATCACCTCTATACAATTTTCTAAGTACTGCAAGCATGCCACTGTGAATGTCTTCTACATTTGAACATCCAGTTTTGTCTTTATCTACTAACAACCCCAAATCCCAACCATATATTGAATAGGAACATTGTGTTTTGTCTTCTCGAGGCTTTCATCTCCCATTTCCTGAATAAAGAAACATCTAACTCCATATCTAGAATAAGACACTTATTATTTTCATAGTCAATGTGTTCAACTTGAACACATAATGTACTCGAATCAACAATGTAGAGGATATAACCATTTTGACTTCCTCATGTCCATCATCTATAACAAAAAATAACCATAGGTCATTGTAGTAGTTGTCAGGGCCATGGATTTCAATAAACCATTTCTCATATCTTTCCTTCTCGTATTCAACGCCTTCAATGAATGGAATTTCCAAGAATGGATTGCGACCAATGGAAGACATTTAACCTGTAATTGGAGTAGAATATATTAAAAATTACTTCACATATGGAGTAATTATTTTTCCCATCATATGCTAATGAATGTAAGTATTAGCCTTTGTGATCACCAATATTTATAATAAATTACTTTTTATCATTGGTAAGCAATCAACGTAAATGTTAAATATTGTTAAACTTCGACCAAACATGATATCTAACCTTCAACTAATTACCGTAAATCATTTTTATCACATCATTAATACAAGAAACTATACAAAATTGTTCTTGAAAATTAACATGCAACATATTTTGGAAGGATTATATGTTGTTTGACAACCATCCACATTATGTAGATTGTATGAAAGGAACGTTTGAAAATAAATATGTTAAGAGAGAGAGGATTTAAGTCAACATATGAATGGATAGTTTTTAATATTATTTGTTGGTAATTTACACCAATTGAATGGACTAGCTTAAAGCCCATTAAGATTTAATCTCCATAATTAGTAGAACAGAATAACGTAGCAGCCATTAGGCTTGAGAATGTATTTATTTGAAAATATCTATATAATAACAAACAATGGTTAAGCTTAGCTGCCACTAAGCTTCTATGATTACCGATTTTCATCAGTAAGCACTATATGTTCACTTTAGACTTATATTGTTTTTCAATGATAGTAATTATATCATATTGGTTGGATTTCACATGTCGGAACCAATTTCATAACTACATTTCAACAAGATGGATAAATACTTATATATTTTGCCTAAAATATATATTTGAAAATTATAAGCCATATTCATTTGTATTAAAGAAAAATCCTAGCAAGAATCACCGCTGCAATTATTTATTTCAAAATAAATTTTGAATAAAAATCATGGTCTAGCTTAGCGGCCACTACAATACTTTCATTACCTCTAGTCATAGAAATCACTAGATATAACTTTAGAACAATTGTTATTGTCAATGACTATAATTGTATTAAAGTATCTACACGTTACACCGGTGGAGCCAATTTTTGCACTACTTTCCATCAAGAGGGATCAAGACTTTCTCTTTATATCAAAGGAATAATGTTGTGGCTGATAGGCGTAATAATTTCTAAATTTAAGAATAGATATATAATAACAAACAATGGTCTAGCTTAGTGGTGTTGGGATCCTATCATTACCATTTTCCATTGTAATCACTATTTGTTCAACTTTGGATGGTTAGTGCTTTTCATTGATTGTAAGTGTAACATATTGGGTAGAATTCACATGGTGGACCCAATTACTACACTACATTCCATCGAGAGGTGTAGTCATTTTTACCCTTATCACAAAATAAAGGTACCCCATGCGCATCGACCTATCACCCAGCGGATGTTGGATGCTCACCTAAGGCACGCGTGGGTGCCGAGTCTCTCTTTTATGTGAGTTTAGTGGGAAATATCATCATCTATGATTTGTGCTTAAGATATTTAAAAGGAGTTAAGACATTTAAGAACCATAGAGCTCAGAATGGCCTCTAGATCCTTGCAGTCATTACAGACAGAAAGTACTTAACAGATTATATAACTTGTACCATAACAGAAAGAAGTATACAAGCATCCACACTTAGCATAAACATAAATGAAAGAGAACCCATGAGAAAGACATATGCATCATAATCATTGATATTCAAATTCATATAACTGGTAACCTCATTACATCCATGGAGCCATTACAGAATATCACAGAGAAACAGACCGCAATCATGCATTACAACTGGACTAATGTAGCTAGGCTATCAAAATAAAAATTGCAATCCCCATACCCATTATACATTCTTTCCCAAATACCATTATCCACTAACAGAGTTCTTGCAGTATTTCTGTAGAGCTCCACCCTCTTTTGTTCTCTCTTCATTTACTCTATAGGTGCTTGTATTTATAGCCTTTCTGGGCTGCCAACTCATCCTCCAACACCCTCAGATCCAATGCCAAGTGTCTGAATGTGGTCCTCCATGCGAGCATGCTCTCCCAAGCCTAAGCTTTCCACTTTTCACCATGATGTGCTTCTAGAAGCTTCTACCATAGGCATGCTCCTTCCTGGGCCAACTTGTCGCCAGGCTGGCACCTTATCCACTCAAAGCATGCGCAGTCGGGTCATGCTTTTCACGTGTTCTATCCCAAATGCCTAATTTGGCTAAGTCCCAAACCCTTGGTTCTATCCCGCGCGTTGCGCATGCCACAGCTTCATTAAACCCTTTTCTTAAACCTTGCCATGTGTGTTTTCTCCTGCGTGCCTCTCTTCAACTAGGACCTGCGCGCATACGCGCCTTTTGTACTTAGCCAACATTCTAGGGGCCCAACAAGAGGCATCTAGTCTTATTTATTTATCCTTATATATATCTTTGAAAATTGTAATCCATATTTGTTAGTAACAAAGAAAAAGGGTATCAACCTTTATGCTCAAAAATTTCTTAATTTCAAAACAGTCATTGAATAAAAAATCATGGACTAGATTAGCGGTTGCTATGATCATATCATTACCTCTTGTCATAGCAATCACTATTTGTATAGCTTTAGATTGATTGTAATTGTAAATGATTATAATGTTAACAAATTGTTTGAGCATTACCTAGTGGAGCCAATTCCTGTAATAATTTCCATTAAGAGGGATCAAGAATTTGTATTTCTATCACGTAAAATGCTTAAGAATCGTCGGCCTTCATTATTAGTTGAAAACGAATAACGTAGCGTGCCACTAGGATCAATAGTTTTAATTTTGAGAGGATTCAAGACTTATTTATTTCTCTAGAGATATATCTTTGTAAATTATAATCCATATTCATTCGTATAAAATAAAAATCTTAACGCCGCCAAGCTTAACCATTTCCAAGTAGCTATTGATTAACAACTCATGATATAGCTTAGAGGCCGCCAAGATCCTTTCATTACCTCTTGTTGTAGTAATCACTATATTTACATCTTTAGATCGATTGTAATTTTCAATGATTATAATTGTATCAAATCGGTTGCACATTACCTGGTGGAGCCAATTTCTACACTACATTCCTTTGAGAGGGATCAAGACTTTCAATTTGTATCAAATAAAAGGTTTAACGGCCACTAAGCTCCATTACTAGTTGAAAGGAATAATGTAGCAGCCGCTAGGCTCAACAGTTTCTAATTTTTGAATAGCTATATTATAACAAACAATGGTCTAGCTTAGCAGTGCTAGGCTCCTATCATTATCACCTGTCATTGTAATTGTATTGTTTTGGGTGGAATTGACATTATAGCCCCAATTGTTGCACTACATATTTATCTCGTATAATATATATCTTTATAAATTGGAATCCTTATATACCCCGAGAGTAAGTGATGTTTTTGTAGTTTTGATAAGATAAATCATTACAACATATAATTCACATCGGTTCTTATCAAAGAAAATGCAGATTATTGATCGCTAATATGTTTTATTGATTGATTGAAATGGCATATGGTCTATGTGTACAACAATTACTTAATTTGGAAATAGCGATAGAATAACAAATAATGATATAGCTAAGCGGTTGTTAGCTATATACCAATACCTCTTGTCATTGTAAACACTATCTTTAGAGCTTTGAGGTGCTAGTGCTTTTTGTTGTTTTAATGAAAAAAACACCTTCTATGATTTTAGAATTTTCATGCCACGTGTCATCGTTTTAATGGTAGTTATTTATATTATAATATCATGCTTTCATATAGTTTCAAAATATTTTATATTTGTTTCTTTACATTTAAATTTTGTAATAAATGTGTCAATTATATGTTTTCTAACTATTAGGTTCAAAACATGCCATGTGGCACAGTATAATTGGATAATTATTTTTCATTTGCACACTACATCTTGTTGGGGTGTTAATGTCAAGTGGGGATACCATTTTGTGGACTGCCACTTAAACAACCCTTGTCTTAAAGATTATTTTTAATAATCTTAGTCGGTCTTTCACAAATTTGAAAAGAATGAAGTGGTATAACCGCTCACCCATCCTATATAAGTAGGATGATCCCTCATAGCATTGTTGAATTTTGGCTAATGAGCTAATAGACCATTTGATCTAATCTTAAGCTACTTATATGAGTTTTTATACTATGAGATAGAATTTTTTTATTGTTTATTGTGAGACCAAGGAGTGAAGTGGAAGTGTTGGGTTAAAACTATTGAATTATTAATACAAACAATGCTTTATCAAGTGGATTTTTTCCTTTGGGTTTCTCCATTTCTCCACTTAAATCTAATGTTATTTATGTCTTTACTTTCCTTTTATTTACTTTCAGCTCTTTCTCATGAAGATCGATAATATGCTATCATTAATAAGTTGATTCCATGTCTTATTTAACTACACAACATAATCTATAATCTTCGGCATTTATCTATGAATCTATAATTTGTTAATTATACATTCCATTCAAATTATAACATAGCATCATAGTTGTTGATTATGTGTGCAAAGCTAGATCTAAATGTTTTCTGGCTTACAAGAGCGAAGAAGCTTGAATATATTTTGATCTGCAAAACCCTAAAAATTCAGTCGACAACTTCAAGCTAAATCAAGCGCAAAATTCTAATTTTCATCCCAAAATTACTTGGATATTGGTCAATTGACTATTTAAATCATATCAAAGTTGTTTACATGCTTAGATCTATGCTTCTATAATTGGTTGTGATCGTTTTAGTTTAAAACTATCGACGCTTTGCTTTTTTTAAGTTTTCGTGTCGTTTATGACCATTTGAGTCATGTTTTGACTATGGATCCAAAAGATCTATTTGGATCTAGTTAATTCAAAGTGTTTAAATCCGTCACATTTTTTTAAATCATTATTTTGGCCAAATTTAATTTTGCAAAGCCTAATCCATTCTTTGAATGCCAAGTGGTTTTGCATTGTCGATTTTCTCGGTTAGTTCTTTAATTTTCTATAAATTTATTTCTTTGTGAAGCTTGGGAAAATCATTTTGTGCCATCCGCTTCACTTTATTAGTTATATTTTCTTTTTTCATTTCTGTGAAGTTCTTTTGACTGCGAAGCTTGAGCCAATCATTTTTCTCCATCTAGCTTCACCTTGTCAATATTCTAAATAGACCTTTCAGTTTTTTGCAAAGCTTGAGCCAATTAGAAGGCTCCATCATGCTTCGTGATGTCAATTTTAGTGCCTATCTGATTATCAATCGTGAAACGTGAGCCAATAAGGGCCTTATACATTTTTTCACATTTTTAGACTTGTGGTAGTTGTCCTCTATCAGTTGCAAAATATGATCCAATAGGAAAGCTCCAAGTCACTTAATATTTCGTGTTGTCAGACCTTTTTTAAGCTTGTTTTTTTCATTTGTGAAATTTGTGCCAATAGGATTGCTCCTATGTAGCCAAGTATTTCACAATTTCTTTATTTGGTTAGTTTTCTTCTGACCTATGCGAAGGGTGAGCCAATAAAATTGCTCCAAGTATCTTTGTATTTTGCATTTTTCAGATTTTTGTAAAATCTAAGCCAATAGAATTGCTCCATATTTCACATTTGTTAGTCTTTTCATTTGTGGCAGTGGTTATCCAATAAGAATTAGCCACCTTTTTGCATTTTTCATTGTTTTCAGTCTTGCAAAAAGTGATCCATTTAAGGCTCCATGTGTGTTCAAATTTCTTTAGTCATTTTTGTCAGCTTGTGAAGTGCAAACCAATTACATTTGGACATGTATATTAATCTTCTTATTGTGTCAATCTTTGCAAGTGTCAGGGTGTCATTCTTTGCTTTGACTTAGCCACTTAGATTGTGACATCTATCTTTAGATTTTGGACCCGAACTTTATTTTAAGTTTGGTTTATTTTGGGGACTTTAATTCCACTCAAAGCAACCTATTTAAAGTTTGGCGGAAAGCCACCAAGTGTCTATTCTTTAGCCATTATATTTTTGACAAGTGGCTTTGTTTGACTAAGACTTTGTTTTTGCATATTGTTTGCATTGTGTTAGAGTGCAAAAAAGTGATCCAATTAATTAAAGACACGTGTATACGTTTATTTTTTTAATTAATTGTCTTCTGACTTATTAGCTGCATTGCGAAATGTGAGCTAATTAAAAAAGTGACACGTGTATTTGTTTTTTCATTGTTTTTAGTCTTGTTATAGTTTTTGACACATGTTTATTTGTTTGTTATTGTGGACCCGATAAGTTCTATCTATATTAATTTATTGAGACTTCATGTTCGCATTTTTTGGTCACAATTTTATAACTCTCATTGGACTCAAAAAATGCATTGACTTTAATTTTTAAAGATTTTGCATCCACCAAAGGATCTGCCATTTTTTTAAAGATCTATTTGAACTCATAATTACCTAATTAAATAATTATCTATTTTGTCTGTTAAAAGGACTATAGCTCAAATCTGACTAAGCTTTGTTAAATTGATCTTAATCTCAATCAAAGCTAGTCTTTTTTTATTCAATTTGATTTGTTTGTATTCGTATAGCTATTAAAAATATATGTAGCTTATTTTTTGTCTATGTTTAGCTTCCTTGACTCTTTTTTAGCTGAATTTGTCTCTATTTTCTATCTAAGCATTAAAATGGCCAGTTTTTCAAGTTTTGCTTTAGATAAGTCTCAACTATTGAATGGGACGAACTCTAGTATTTTGAGGGTGAGGTTAAAAGCTATTTTCACAACAAGAAATCTCTCGGGATCTTATGACTAGTATCAAGAAACATCCCACAGGGAGACAAGCTACCCTTGAAAACCTTAGCTCCTTCTCTCAGATATCTCAAGAAGCTATGTACATCCTATTGCAAAGCATTAGAGATGAATTCTTGATTCATATAGGTCATATGGACTTGCCTACAAATGCATGGAAGAAATTAGAGACCATGCATGAAGGCGATATCTTGTCTAAGATAATTAAGCTAGTTTTAGAGATGTTTACAACACCCATGAAGGGGGATGAGAAAATTTTCAACTATTTGGCTAAAATTAAGAACATTAAAGCTCAATTAGATGGCTGCAATTGTGAATTATTTCAAGATAAGATTTTGTACTTTATAATTCAAATTAATATTCATGAAAAGTTAAGAAATTACATCTCAATTATTAATTCTAAGTATTAGAATGTGAATGATCTGCGTGATTTGGACACGTTGTCTTCTCTGTTAATTGAAGAAGATCATGTTATGGAAAATTTTAATTCTAAAGAGAATAAAACTAGGCACTTCTCACTCAAGAATAAAAAATTAAGCCTTCTATATTCAAAAATTAAACACCATCTCTTAAACCCATTGGTAAAGACAAGAAATTAAGAAATTTAAGAGTTAGCTTTGATGGTAGATGTCATTATATGGGAAATTTTTCCATAAGAAAGAAGAATGTAAGTTGAAAAAAAGAAAATTTTCAAAAATAAAAAATGGAATAAATCATATCAAAATCAAGATGAAGATGAAGAGAATGATCATAGAACTAATGTAGTAACTATATAAACTTCATCTTTCACCTCTGAGTATCCTAAAACTTAAACTGTTCTCGTAATTTTTTTCAGTTTCCTTATGATATAATGGATGTAGACATTGAGGGGGATATCTTTCAATCCTTGACTCTGACTATGATTCTTGTGTCAGGTGCTTTCACGAGCATGGTTTCTCTAACTATTTTTTTGTTGATAATGATTTTTGTCAAAACAACCATGATCTCTTAGCAGAAACAAGAATATAATTCTTAGAATCAAGAGAAGTAAGACAATGTTTTTGAATGATAAATCATGTTTTTGGCATGAAAATATGATCATATATGACATGTCTAAGCTTAAATTTTTCTTACATGGTCATTTTCTTCTATGACCGTTGTTTTTATCAAATAGGGTAAAAAGGGATATGATCCCAAAGGCCGATTACAAAAATAACACATCGTGATAGCACAAGAGAGAGACAAAAAGAGGAATAGGACTGTGGAGTTAAGTAGGCTTAACTCTAGAACAAAACGCAAGTCCGTAAAAGAAACTAACAACAAAGACCTAAACCATTAACAAAATGCAACAAAGACAGCTTCCCAAAAGTCCACAAATAGTTCAAATAGTTCAGTGCAAAGTTCCTTTAGATGTCCTTACAATTGTTGGGGGGTTTAACCTCTCTCGGTCTCAACCTTCCCTGGGCCTGGGCCGCCATTTTCTTCGGGATGGCTCTTCAACGTCATATTTCTAGAATCCTCCTTAGTCTCGTACTCCTCTTCCTCTTCATCAGAACTAGAATACCTCCTTTTCTCGCTTCTCTTTTCCCTTCGCTTCCAGCATGACACCCAAATCCTGCACCAATTTTTCCAACTACTTGAAGTCCCCTATGATACTCTTATGGGCCATACAGCTTTGTTTGGTGGCTTCAATATTGTCAATCATGCCATTCCTCACCACCAAGTTAGTCTCTTCCATGACTTGAACCACCGTCTCCAAATATTGCACTTTTTCTTCAACATCTCAAGGAAATGCTCACCTTCCGGAGGCACTTTATCCTTACCCTTCAAAGGTTTAGCTTCCTACTTGTCCATCCCTTCCACGTTCTTCCCTCACCCATCTTTTTAATGCCCAGATTACCCTTGCACATCTTGGAGAGACATTGCACTAGGGTAATATCCTCCTCATCCTCAATTTGGGGCATAGGTTTGTCCAGGGTCAGTTTTCCATTTCTAAACAAGAGAAGAATGAGCCCCTCATGAATGGGGGAATCCACCTTATCCCGTTGGAAATCCTTCACCGAGGTGGTTAGAGACATAAATAAAAATAAGGGAATACTAAGCATTTTCTTGTGTCTGAACATGTTTAGGAAAGACAAGTGGTGAGTATATATCTTGCGATATTTACCTTCTAGGGTAAGATACTTCATAATATGTAGGTAGACCTCCCTCCACACCCTAGGAATGCAGGACTAAGCAATGCCACCAGTGAAGAAATGGACAATTTCCTTTCCCACAAAGAAAATTTTTATTTCATACTCCCTCTGATTCCTATCCTTAAATATTTTCAGACCTTCCATATCCATACCAGTTATACGAGCAATGGCCTCCTCCGACGTCTCAATTTCCATTCCCGGATCACCACCTTCCCATATTTCCACGTCATCCCGAACTCTATAGTTAAAGAGGGATCATTCCTTGGAGCTCAGTAATAAAATTCCCTGAAACCCCAATCGAATAGGTGCCACATAGACTTGTCATCCACAATACTCCCATGACTAGGACAGACTCAACTCTAGTTCTATCTCCTCCCATGGTGGCAGAAATTTTACCCCAATACTCAGCTCGTTGAAACTTGCAAATTTTGATGTTAGACTTACCTTTCGAGAATAGATAAAACCTAACTCGCTCTTACAACTTTGGAAAATGAGCCCATTATTCTCCCTTATGCGGCATAAGGTGGAGTCATTATGATTTTTCATGATTTATAATATCATTAATAGACACGGGGATGACATCACCTTTATGCCAGACTTTGAAATCATTAATTTGAACTCCCTCATTCGCAAATCTATCCACACATGTTTTTCCGATATGAGGGGTATGAGTGATGATATAGGTATCAAAACTTTTAATATGCTCTTTAATATCATGAATAATATTACCCAGAGCCCAATTTTGGGAATTAGTCTTGTTGATGGAATTTATAATGAGAAGAGATTCCCCCTCAATAAGAATGTGTTTAATTCCTTTTTCCTTAGCAAGACTGACACCCCAGAGAAGATCTCGTGCTTCAGCCACATTATTTCTTTGAATCCCCAAAGGGCCGTGATTCACCCCCATTATGGTCCCTAATTATGCCTCCTCCTCCTGCCAAACCAGGGTTACCTTTCGAAGCCCCATAAAAATTAAGTTTGACTTTTCCCTTTTCCGGTTTAGACCACTTAATGATCATGAATGGGAAGCTTACCTGAGGCGGATTATAGGTGAACTATTTTAGGAATTTTCCCTTTTCTATGAATACTATGATTACTCTTGAATGATTTGATTATCTGGTCAGCCCAATTATCTATCAAGTCTTATCTTTGTATAAAAGGCTTGGAATAAGATATATATGTTTGTTGATAAAACATTTTATTTTATCACTAAAATATTATTATATGTATATCAAATGACACTTGGGGATGCCTTTGTGTTTGTATTGGATACGTCCAATATTTATTGCATCTCATAAATTTTTGAGAAGTATAATATGTTGAAAAAATTTCAACATATTTGTAATGTAACATGGTTAGTTGTTAAGCATATTATTATGTTAGTTGGTATGTCTATTATGTTGTCTATCATTCCTCTAACCATGATGATTTTTTGTTGGATATACAACTAGATTTATGGTCAAGTATTGATGCGGGTGTCATCACTTAATGCAGCAAAGAAGCTAAGTGGTTGTCAGTTGTTCTCTTCTATGTGAAGGCCAGATTTATCTTGATAAAGAATCCAGATTCAACATCAGAAATTATGTTGCATATATATTCCCCGAGACATTGTGTTTTGGGAACTACTACAATTTTTGTGCCTTGTTGGGCCTATCATAGTTTCCATTTAGGGGGAGTGTGCATGACAATGCCACCTCTTAACGGCTTATTATAAAATACCCGGGTTAACTTTTAAGAGTGGATCATGACCACCCACTTTGTATGTAACAAAGTGATCCTTTAAGGATTGGTTACACATGGTTATAACATTGTATGTGAACTATAAGTCTCATGAGAAAATGCATAAGGCAGTTTGTTGTAAACTTCCAATACTTCCTCCATTTTGTAATAAGTAAATGTGTCACTCTATGTGAAGTTACTTGTAAATCCCAGTGAAGCTTTAGTTATGGGTATGCCTTAGTTTATAAAAGGCTCCATAATATGATGTAATTATTCATATGTAAAGCATTGGTATTAAGAATTTTTGTATGGGAAGATCAGTTGATTTCCCTTTTTTGCATGCTATCCTAAATCAATGTTATTGATTCAAGGATTTGTAAATCCTTTTGTAGAAAAAGGTAAATTTGGCATGTTTGTTTTTATTTTTCCCACTTAACATTAAGGGGGAGTGTTGGGGTGTTAATGTCAAGTGGGGATACCATTTGGTGGACCACCACTTAAACAACCCCTTGTCTTAAATATTATTTTTAATAATCTTAGTTGGTCTTTCATAGCTTTGAAAAGAGTGAAGCGGTATAACCACTCACCCATCTTATATAAGTAGGATGATTCCTCATGAGATTGTTGAGTTTTGGCTAATGAGCTAATATACCATTTTATCTAAGCTTAAGCTACTTATGTGAGTTGTTATAGTGCGAGACAAGTCATTGTTATTGTCTATTGTGAGACCGAGGAGTGAAGTGGAAGTGTTGGGTTAAAACTATTGAATTCTTAATACAAAAAGGCTTTATCGGTGGAGTTTTTTCCACAAGTTTCTCCACTTAAATCTGGTGTTATCTGTGTCTTTACTTTCCTATTATTTACTTTCAAATCTTGCTCATGAAGATCTGTAATCTGCTATCATTAATAAGCTAATTCTTTGTCTTATTTAATCGCACAACATAATTTATAATCTTTAACATTTATCTATGAATCTATAATTTGTTAATTATACATTCCATTCAAATTCTAACACAT
The DNA here is from genome assembly GCA_018340775.1 of Taxus wallichiana var. yunnanensis. Lineage (NCBI taxonomy): Eukaryota > Viridiplantae > Streptophyta > Pinopsida > Cupressales > Taxaceae > Taxus > Taxus wallichiana. The sequence continues at coordinate 345,598,157 of CM031233.1, forward strand.
CTAACATTGTATAGGTCGATTTTGATTTAAAAAAAGTGCCTATACATTCATACACTTTATTTCATTTGTTTTATTATAATATTATATTTTTTATTGTGTTTCAACTATTTTAAGCTATATAGCCACGTGTCATCATTTTACTGATTCTTATTTATATTATAATATTGTGGTTTTGTGTTATACTCGTTTTTTTACATTTTAATTTCATAATAAATGTGTCAATTATAATGTTTTCTAACTATCAAGTTCAAACTTAACATGTGGCACAGAGTAATTGGAGAATTATATTTCATTAGCGCACTACATCTAACATTATCTAGGTGATTTTTGATGATAAAAAAATGTGCCTATAAATTGATATAATTTATTTCTACTATTTTATTATAATATTATAAGTTTTATTACGTTTCAACTATTTTAAGCTATAGCCAATAATAAAAGGCGTTGTTTTCAATATTATTTATTTTTTCGATATCCCGCACCTTTTCTCAATGAGTGGAAAATTTAAAATTCAAATTGTGAATTCCCCCACATTTTTGATAATTTGAAATTTCAATATTAACACAATTTCCCCACTCTAATTTTCAAATTTCCATATCCCACACTTTTATATTTTCAAAATTTATAACGTGGAATGTTCAGAAAAATATTAAATACCCCAAAGAACTAGTTTTTAGGGTTTTTATTTTTTCATCTTGCATAACAATTTCGTGAAATCATAGAACCATACACGTAACCCGAAGATTGTAGGAAAAATGCAAGAATCCTAGTCATTTTGGCCAAGGAACAATCAGGCAGTAATTATTATCTTATTCATGGATTTAAAAAATGGAACAATTAGGTAGTAACAAAAAGGGTGTTCACACACCTTTGGGGTAGGAAAATGGGTTGCAAAAAATTGTGCAGATAAATAGTTAGATGCGCGGAAGTCGGTGGTTTGAATGACATCATCAAGCACGAAATAATCTTAGATCTAAATAAGGTATTTATCAAAAATGTATACTATATAAAATGTCCACCTTTTTTATTTCGGGTTTGTTCATTTGTTTTGTCTTCAACCGGATCTTTTCTATTTGACGTCATTCTAGCCCTATTCTACCATACAAAAACGTGCTTCGTGGCCCAAATCTGCTTACATGTTCCTTCTGATCATTTTTTCAAACCGCCTTGTGTTTATTAGTTCCTATCTTTTTCACGTCATTCCAACCCTACTTTGGCCTACAAAATGCAATCTGTGGCCCAACTCTACTTATTGGTTCCTTTTGATCATTTTGTCACACCGCCTTGTTCTTTAAGAAAATAAGAAATCTATTGTGCCCCAATCAAAGAAAATTTAATCCCTTTTCAACTCTGGTTTTTATTTCATTTGAACACTTTCAAGTTTCCACCAATCTATGTCCCCCTCTATATTTTTTTCCGATAATGATGGCCAGTCACATAATCACTAGTTTTTAAAATTGTAATGTTTAACGAGACTCAAAATATTGTTTTGGTATTCATTACATCTACCTTTTTTCCTTTTAATATGATGATAGAAATAACCTGAGGTAAATATTTCATTGTACATTGTTTATATGGTTGCCATGTTGACTTTGTGAGAAGATATTCAAGGTTAAAAAAATGGTTTAAAACTGTAAAATCATATTAAGTTTTCAATTGTGAGATAATTTTTTGTGCAATGGAAGGTTAAACATATTATATATACGCCTAAATTTTATATATAAAATATTATAATCACTATGTATTTAAATTTATATATTAAATATTTCAATCACTATGTATTTATGTATGTTAGTCACGATGATATAATTCTTTTAAAACAATATTATCAATAGGCCACATATTATTGGCGGAAGATAGAGTGTTGGCATATATATTAATTCATTACGATGGTTTTGGAAAAACACAATATTACTAGTCAATCTGGAAGGCTACAAACTAATATTATTTGGATATTAGCTATCACTAGGATTTAACAAAAACAAGAAAGCTATTGCAAGCTTAGCGGTTGCTAGGGTATAACACAATACCATATTTGTAGCTTAGCGATTGGTACTCAATAATGGATATCATGAAGTTATACGCCGCTAAGACACTACCACATCGTAATATTTGGAACATAGCAATGCTAGGATTTAACAAAATAAATAAATATATTGTGAGTCTAGTGTCCGCTAGGTATTGCAAAGAATAACATATTATTTGGAGCTTAGTGGTCGCTAGGGTTTCACAAAATAAAGAAATATATTGTAAGTCTAGCATCCACTAGGTATTGCCGCAACATATTATTTGTACCTTAACGGTCGCTAGGATTTCACAAATTAAATTAAGGTAGTATGAAATTAGCATCCTCTACGTACTACAACAACATAATATTTTTAAAAATATTTCTACATGATTTAACATTTTAAATGAAATTGATTTGAGCTTAGCGGTCACTAGCCTTTACAACGATGTAATAATTTAAGCTTAGCATTCATTAGGATTTAACACATAATATTTTGGGCATAGTGGTCACAATAATTTAACACATTAAATTAAGATTCTAGGAGGCTAGCGTCCACTAGAATATGCATACTCATAATGTTTGCAAGTTGTCAGTATGCTTTAATAAATCAAATTAACAAATTTTGAGCTACATGGCATCTAATTTCTTCCACAATAGAATATTTCAAGCTTGGATGTCTCAAACATTTAACAAGATGAAGTATGAATTTTTTAGCTTGGCGTTCGTTGTCTTATATTGCAACATATTATTTTAAGATATGTTGTCGCTAGGATTCAACTAAAAACATGTTAGATATTGAACTTAGCAGCCACTACGTTATGTCTCGAAAATGTTTTTGAGCTTAGAGATCGGTACTCAACAACGGATATCATGAATTTATACGTCGTTAAGACACTTTCGCAACATATTATTTGTATCTTGGTGGTCGCTAGGAATTCAAAAATAAAATTAATGTAGTATGAAATTAGTGGTCTCTACGCATCGCAACAACCTAATATTTAAAAATATCTTTCTACAAGATTTAACATTTTAAATAAAATCGATTTGAGCTTAATGGTCATTATCCTTTACAATGATGAAATAATTTAAGCTTAGCATTTTTACGATTTAACACATAATATTTGGGGTATAGCAATGTAAGAATTTAACATATTAAATTAAGATTATAAAAGGCTAGTGTCTTCTATAATATGCATACTAATAATGTTTGTAAGTTGTCGGTGGTATGCTTTAACAAATTTTGAGCTACATCGCATCTACTTACTTCCACAATAGAATATTTCAAGTTTCGATGTCTCGAGCATATAACAAAATGAAGTATGAATTTTTTAGCTTAGCGTTCGTTATCTTATGTTGCAACATATTATTTGAAGATATGTTGTTGTTAGGATTCAACTAAGAACATGTCGAGATATTTCAAGCTTAGCAGCCATTAGGTTATGCCTCAAAACATTTTCTCGAGCTTAAAGAGTGGTACTCAACAACGGATATCACGAAGTTATATATAGGTGATCTCATCCTTAAAGAAATTAAAAATTCACTATTGTAAAAAGGAGTAAACATGGAAATGTTTCTCCTAACTCGGATCAATCCATATGTAATCACTCACAAGTATGGGTCTGGAGCTTACCGCTTAGCCTCCCTTGATCAAGACACCTAAAAATGAACCTTTTAATTCCTTGCACTTACAAAATTTCTCTGTTAACACATTAACCCTCATGATAATAGTCACATCAAAGATCTTATTCCACCACCAAGACCTCATCTCATCATTGTAATGATTCCAAAGCATGTGGTTTTTTCTGTCACTACCCTAAAAACCTTAAAGATGAGCACCACCGATATGTTCATTACATCTTTCGCATGGGATATTTCCTCCTTAGTAGGAGCCCCACCTTCAATACATGCATCCACATTGTCTACCAACCGAATACATGTCATAGAGCATGTGTATGTAATCTGTGCACACATATCTTCCCGTCCTAAAAATGGTCTATTAGGCTTGCCCTCAACGTAAAGTAAAGTCAAAAATATATATGGATGCATCTTATTAAAATAAATATCTTGATCCTCGAATGAAAACTATCAAGTATCAAAATCATATTGTAAAAATAAAATAGACTAATTCCTCGAAGGGCAACTACCTATAAATCATGACCGATCCTCAAGGAAGGGTATCAAAAAGAAAAAATAAAAAGTCAAAAATCATAGACCACACCCTCGAATGATGGCTAGTCATGTAAAAAGGCTTCCCGTATCAATCAGCCTTCAAAAAAGTCAAAATATCAAAAAGAATTATAGGAAACCTTCCCATATTGATCAACTTTCCCACTAAAGATAACTTCCCACATCAGTTATTTTTCATTAAAATAAAATGTATAGTGGGAATCTCCTAAAAACCATTGAAAGTAGAACCTACTCTCCCGTACATCCTACATATGTCAACCCTTCCCATGTTATAAGAAGGTATACATTTCAATTTCATCTATATCCAATATCTTACATGTAACTACCCATTGTTAGTCATGTGTTAACATCTGTTATAAGGCCAAAAATTGTAAAGAGCCTTCAATCTACTGATTCCCATCACATATGTATCAAATATAGTATAAAATAAATCACTTCACATTTTATTATTATCCATGATTAGGACACATTTTGATATACATTAAAGTCACTTTAAAATCAAATATCAATAATACATCACATCAAAAACATAACATCAACATCTATCAATATCCATACAATCATGATCACATCTCAATATTACATTGCCACATCCAAAAACATCACATTAAAATAAGTCAACACATAGATCAAAATCAAAATCATAATCATATATCATATCAATGTGTCACGATACATCATTTGGAGTCTCAAAACCTCCGTATATAAAAAAATATACATTAAAAATAGGCTTCACAAAAAGTTGTATGCATCAAAAACATCACATCTACTTAGTAGATTTGACATTCATCAAGTGAATTAATCTTGCAACACTACTCCCCTACTCACCACCCTCAGCTCCATTTTTTCCTCTACTAGGACTAGCTCCATCCGGTTCTATACTAAGAATGCCTCCATCTAGTCCTCTCTCAGGACCGCCTCCATCTGGACTTCACAAAGTGGCTGACCCATACTCATTGTATTTAAACCGGGTCCAACTCATCTCTCGCACTTGATATAAAGAAAATGAGGCTCATCGGGAAGCCTCCCGAGCTATCTCCTCGTAGTATCCCAAATCCTACCATAAAGACTAGTACTTATCAAAGATAACAATACCAAGTGGTAACATCTTCCCACTATCCCGAGAACTCGTTGTTTGTAGCTCATCTCCCGACACTAAAGTACCTGTAATGTCAAGGGCCTTTCTAAAGACCTCTCGTTGTTGTCTATACCGGTCATGATCAACTATGGCATGTGATAGCTCCACTTGTACACCTACTAAGCACTAACCTAGTCCATCCTTCTCACCTATCAAACCATCTCTCTCTCGAGGTCAAGGAAGCCCACTCAACTAATAGAGCAGCCTTCTCGGCCTCTAAATTAGAAATGATGGCCTTCTGAGCTACCTTATCATCACCTCCATCAACATCCTCACCATCACCACCCCTAATGAGCTTCCTCCACACATGCTCATACTCATCTACCAACTCTAGCAGGTGAGCATTCCACCATGTGGCAAATGCCTTGTAACCTCAACATCATCCATAGCCATGAGAAGTACCCGATCATCTACATCCATTTCCCCCTCCTCATCGGTAATGGCATGAATCATTATAATTATCGATAATGACATATCCACATCCTCGTCATCACACCTATATATTGGAGCTACCTCTTGAACATCCTGAACTAGCCCAAACTATCACCTGATGTGAATGAATCAGATTAACTCCCACTCCCTGGGCCATCAATCATGCACCCACATATCCTGTTGGGTAGCCCTAAGCTCACCCTCCTCCCTTCCCACACTAGAAACCAAAAATAAGGTTTACATCTCACATCACCAACCTGTAACCTAACCAGGAATTGTTAATAGTGTTCCTCACCTCACATGGGCCCTTCCTCTCCTCTATCCGATTTCCATCAGAAAAATCCGATTGTCCCCTCTAATGCTGTTAAGTCTCCTGATGGAAAACCTCTAGGATGAGCCTATACAATGTGTTTGTATGCCCAACACTGTAATAGAAAAACAACATCAATCCAAAACTTCTTATTGATCCTTCAAGCCCATAACTCCTTGTAGGTCTGGGCAAGTAATGTAGGGTCCCATGGAAATTCATTCCTATGCTCCATCATATCTATCACCACATGTTTCATCATCCATGGAAATTGACCCTCAATAGAATTGGGTAAAGCATAACAAGTAATCCATATCATCATCAAGGTCATCGAAACGTAGCCCTCATCTTAGGAGAATATAAAGCCCCGTATGAAAAACCACCTGACAAAAAACTCCACCCCAACAATATCATCACCATAAAAGCGCATCATCACACCAAGACTATTTGTCTCATTGATCAAATAAATCCCTTCTCCCTACACAATCAACCTTAGAATCTTGTGTACATCCTCTAGGGTGATAGTCATCTCACCCATTGGTAGCCAAATGTACAAGTCACGAGAACCCATCTCTCTAGTAAGGAAACAAATAACCACCATTTCCTATGGATCCATTTGTAATGACACATGAAGCCAAGTGAATGTCCTACAAATGATACCGGTCATCATCCGAAAAATAATCCAAAGATATATTCCAAGATCAAAGGAATCATGTCTCAGATGGTCAACTTGTCCCTCGTTTGCATCTAAAAACATAAAAAACATCCACTAGAACATTGCTTAGTAACAATTTCATAAAAATTACACAAATAACACAAAATAATAGTAATCTCTAGTGATTCACTACAATCTTCGGCGTTTCACCCAAATCACACGCGATTTGTCAAAATCACTGAAAATTCGATGTTTCAAAAACATTCCCTAACATGGGCCTAAAAACCTTAAAAAAAATTTAAAAAAATAAACAAAAACACGCAAAAACCTCAAAAAGGGTACTTACCTCCCCTTAGGTGGGCCTCCTTTGCCTCCTCAATCCTCCTGTAACCTCCATCTCTCACTTATCTCTCAAAATCACTAAATCAGAGCTCTAGTTTTCTCAATTCACATGGTAAAAATGAATTTACCATGGTAAATCTGACCATTTATAGGGCACCAATTTTATTACCCCAAAATCACCAATGATTCCTTTAATCTCCAGTGATTTGGTTAGCTACGCCCGTGATTCCTTGTAAATCATCAAAAGCACACCTTTACAATATCAAAGCTATTTAAAACACTATCATACTCATCCAAGTGACACATTTTTCTAGCATGTACCTCATTTTGAGGGTCCCGACTCCCTCACAATGCTAATAAAGAAACCAATCAATGAATGCTTCAATTATGCATCCTAATCCAATCAAAATCCAATCTCTACCAGCTTATCCATTACAAATTTGTTTTGCAAGCTCAAGCATCGATAAGCCATAAGTATATAAGACATGAGACCCTAAGCTCCCCTATCACTTCACTCCCTATTATCTTTGCAACCACATTTTCTTCCTATGAATCATACGTCTATAGGACACGAACCCTTTGGTTATTCTATCACTTGATTCCTTAGGTAGAACCAAGATTTTTCGTAGCTCGTCTTGGGAACCTTAAAATTAAAAATTCATGTCAAACTATCCAATCAACTCAATCAAACTAGTGATCATTGCACTTTTTGTAATCACCCCTAGTTTGAGGGGGATCACCCATCCAAACACAAAACAAACCATATCAAACTATTTTGTACAAAAGTTTGTCTATCACAAACCACTTGACAAAAAGGGTAAATTTTAGATGTTGAGTTTTCATCACCCACCTACTCCTTACATACACACATTTCTTTATCAAAACCTATCATTATAAACATTACCTAAGTCATTCCCCTCACCTTGTAAAATCAATTTTTACCCCCTTATAAATTACATTTCACTCATCTAAACTTACCTTAACCCCTGAAACCACCTAACAATGTTTGTTTCACTAAATCTAGACATATTCCAATGAATTTAGACTCCATTATTTCAAGTATTGGAAGAAATCCATCTCTATTTTTGCGTATATTGGATTCCATTTTTGTCTATACTAGATTCCATTATTATTATTATTAGAATCCATTAGTAGCAATATTGGATTCCAATATTGTCATTATCGGACTTATTCTAGTTCCAATTTCACTATTATTGGATTCCAATATCACTATTATTGGATTCCATCATTATTATTGGATTCCAATATCATTATTATTGGATTCCAATTTGGCTAATATTGGATTCCAATAGCGCTATTATTGGATTCCAATTTCACCACTATTGTAATCTAATTTATAAATCCTAATTTTTAGATTTTAGTTTTGCTATTTTAGGATTTCTATTTTGTTATTATTTGAATCCCCCACATAAGCCAAATGGCCTCTATATTACATAATCCTCATGATTGCTATCTTTATTAAGCCTAGCGGTTGCTAACCTACATGATGAAAGTGCATGCTAGGTGAAATCAGCCTAGTGGGGTCAAAGTTAAATCTACCTTGTGGCCACTAAGTTATATTTTCCTTATGGCCACTAAGTGACATAAGCCTTACAGCCTCTAAGTTACATAAAACGACAATAATCCTAACGGAAACTATCTTACATAAGTGTATAGCCTATTAACTTACATAGGACTAACAACCACTATCTTACATAAGCGTATAGGTTGTTAACTTACATAAGCCTAGTGACCGCTAATTTACATAAGAGTATAATCTTCTAGGTGAAATAATCCTAATGATCGGAGAGTTACACTAGCCTACTTTGGTAGTAAGTTTCATAATCCTACCCACCACTAAACTACATAAGCCTAGTGGCCACTAAGTTACACAAGCATAGGTGCCACAAAGTTAAATCAGCCAAATGCGGTGAAATTTGACGGCCACTTATGTATGTCAAACAATTTTTAGATAATAAGACTTAATTTTACAATATTTCCTTTAAAAATAAAAATAGTAGTTATTGAAATACTTCAAATTTATAGTTATTTAATATTTTATGTATATTTTTTTTATTAAGGGCAAATAGTTTTGAAGGGACTATACCCTGTATACAAAAGGGCTCAAAAGCCAGATAGCATAGGTGAGAGAAACAGCCCAGAGAAGGGCAAAACAGCCAACCTAAGAGGGCTCAAGCCAGATATGACAACACATGAGAAGAAAGGATCTAGATGTACAATGATCCAAAAAGTAGCAGAAAAGATCAAAAAGCAAACAAAAGATATTCATCATATAATAACTCCGCTAAAAACAGATCCAAAACCGCTGAGAATAACAACAACTTCAGTAGCTAACAAACAAAGAACACAAAGAACCCGTTACTTGATAGCCCTGTCAATCTTGGTTTTGATAGCCTGCAGCAACATGAAGAAGGCAATGGCAGTGGCCTGAGAGGAGTCTTTCATATCCTCCTGAGCAATTACAATATCCCTTTTCTCTTTGGGGCCCCAAATGTCTTCATTAATCCCACTTAAACTGCAAACACTATGAACATGTTGTTTAATGAAATTATAAATGCTTTTAAGGGTAGATAGTATGCAGTCATTGCAACTTTTTGCATTTCCCATTCTGCCATCCAAAGACTGTATCTTCTTGAAAACTTCAGCAATAACCCCCTCCTCATCATCACTTTGAAGTATTCCTTTTCCCTTAGCTTTTTCCATATTTTTTATAGTCCCTTTGAGCTCTTGTATTTCCTTTTCCATCCTGTCCACTCTGCCCATCAAGTCCTCCTCCTTGGGTTCCTCCATTGGTTGGCTGATATGCAAGAGGTTCTCAGCAAGCTCAAGGTCTTTGTGACTTCTGAGGACCCGTTGAGAAGTAGGGATTTTAGTTTTTATGCTCTTTCTTTTCTTGCTAGAAGCAGCAACTTCAATCTTCCTTTTCAGCAGGGGGGAGTGAAGGCGGTGTGAGTAGGTGGAGGTATGGAGGAAGAGGGTGGGGTTGGATTCATGCAGGGAAGTTTGAACAGTGGTGATGGATCAGCAGGATTAGCCCTTGGTGCAGAGGGACAGCCCTAGAATGGCTCTGAACTTCCCTAATTGATTTCTCTAGTGATTTTATCAAGTAGTGAGGGAAGCTGATGATAATATTTCTATGAAAGTGATTAAGAAATATCAAATGTTTTTGAGGTATAATCACAAATCTTCCTTCAAGAGTTACATACCTAACAACCATCCCGGCAAGCTCAAAGAAAAGGCTCAGAATCGATCTCGCCTTGATGCCAAAGAGCCACAAATTCAATATTCTCCCCATCATCCAGAACTTCTTAGTCTCCACCTCCCGTAAACCTTCTTATTAAAGAATTTGGTGCCCTCAAGGCTGAGTCCCGTGATCTGGGTGATGAGCTCCTCTATGATCTCAATCTCCATGTTGTTGTATTCGACAACCCGATTCTTCCATCCCTGGGTGAATCTAATAGAAATATCTTGATCAAACCCTTGAATCCTTTCAATTAAATTTGACAGACCCCCTATTTGAAGGTAGTTCCAAAGCACCGTATCCTCTTTCCACGCCGGATTATGGGTGGGTTGGGTTTTGCAAGTGGACCCCCATTTTTCCACTGCTTCGCTCTCCTGTTCTCAATGGTAAAAATGTTATCACTATGCGGGGCAGGCTGAACTTTGTTGTTGGTTTTTGAATCTTTCCCTTCCGTGAAAGCAGATTTAATTATTATACCATACTTGTAATTAGTGCCCCACTCCTCAGCTTTCTTTCTATGCCAAGAAATGATGACATTCAGCTTCACACATATCGCATCAATCATACATATCTTATGTGATGTCATCATATTGTACTTGAGGATCCACACATTAGATCCACATTATAGCCGTTAGTGTTGACTTTCTCAACCATGTAGATCATTGATTATGGCTTTATTGATTTGAGGCGTAACGTCCCCCTAAGCCAAGTTTGAAAAGTATTAGTAACACCAAGGTTTGCCAAACTATCTCATGACCCTATTTCCTTCCCGATAGGTGTGGGTGATTTTATGTATATTATATATTGATACAATTTTTATATAAATTATATAAAAATGACTGTTATATTGTAAATATGCAAGTTACGTGTGAAAAAGTCAACTACATTTACACTTTTCCATTCTAAATCATAAAGAACAACAAAGAGTTAAGAATTACATTAAACAAGTTGTTTTGAGGAAATGGATTTGAAAATGTATTTCCATAGGAAATCAATCCTTTCAAAAATTACATTGAAAATTACATAAGCATTGATCCCTCGCAAGGGTATTAATTATTGTTCTTGAATTTGTACAAGGTATTGATAGATAGCTTCATGACCCCGATTCAATATTTTAATTTGATTTCCTTTCCATATTTTACTTGGAATCCATGCCCAAATGACGTTATCTATATCAATATCTAATGTGTCCCTTGATTTTTGTCAGTATTGCTTTTTCTTTAATCATTCTTGGTATCTTTATTTTTCTATATTTCCTTTCCCACCAATGTACCCTTATCTTTTGAGTGTTTGTGTGAACATCCTTAATTAGTTTTAGTTCTGCCTTGCCCATCCATATATGTACATTATCATTAGTTGGTCTTACTAGTATCATCTACCCAACATTCACATCCACTACTAGGTTGAATTCCTCTCGAGGTCTATCAAAAATAGGCCCAACATATATATCCTTATTTAAAAGGACATTTTAACTATAGTAGCTATCCATGTCAAGATATGGTGCACCCACTATCTGATCATACATTGTGTTATCTTGAATTTTTTTTTGCTAAAAACAATCTCTCCTCGTCATGCTACAATTGAAAAATGGATTCTCTAGGGCACATAGAAAATTTTTCCAATATGTAATCTTTGGAACATAGTATGTTTCTCCACCATCTATTGAAAATTTTTCTGTGTGATGTATTCCTGAATGCCTCTCTACATGTCTACCATATCTTTGGGTTCTTTGAAGGGTGCCAATGGAGGATCCCCTTCAGGAAATAAAGGTTTCCCATCCACTATTTTCTAGATCTCAATTGAGTGTGACTAGTCAGACTCCATGATTGATGCTTTTAAATCCATGACGGGCTTGTGGTTACCATCTAAAGCAGTGTGGTTCCACAAAGGCCTTAAAGTCGTAGAATTCCTTGATAAGGGATGAAATGAATGTGTTGGACTCCTCTTGGCATGTTTTGTAAGTGTCCATTATTTGTGGCAACGAGAATGTATCCAATTTGCACAATGTTGTTGATAATCAAACAAATGTACCATCTATGTCTTGATGTGTGTGACCCACTAGAAGGAAACTCACATACACCGTGGTTGAAAACCCTTCTTCTTTGCCAACATGGATGCAAATGCAAACATTGTCCAATTTTTGTTTTTTCTTGCAACATTATCTAGTTACAAGTAGAGAATTGGTGTTTTTTTTCTAAATGAGCTTGAACATCTGCTTATAGTATTAGTTGTATGAGCACCCTCATTTTTCTACTTGTATTCCTTGCATTTTTCATATGCATCATTTTGCAAAAGTGCATCATGTAATGGGTTTTTTGACGTCCCACTACTATATTAAAAATCACCATACTGACCTGTAATTGGTTCTTCTATCTTCTAGATACATAGTGACAATGATGTTATTGTGAAGTGTTATCATCGCGAGACAAAAGTGATACAAAAGTGCCCGAAACCCCCATTTTGTGCCCATGTGTCAACATACTAGTCAAGGTGACAGGGAATTTAATAGGATTGTGGTGTCCCTGAGATTTCACCCTGAAATTTGGGTCTACCCCTTTTTTAAAATTTCATTCTTTTTAAAGTAACGGGTTGTTTTGTGTTTGTTTTGCTTGCAGTTGTTTGCATTTCTCTAAGATATCCCCAAAGAGTCATAAAATCCAAATTCAACAAATACCCACATGTCAAAGCTCACTCAATCACTTCGCCAAACTTTGTCTTCAAGTGTTTTATTTATTTATTTATTAAATAAATAAAGTTATTTTAAAAATATATTGAGCTAAAATTGGAGGATTTATGATATATAAATCACTTCACCCCATCATTATTACCACAAAACATTCACTCAGGAGGAAAATTTTTTACAAATCAACTAATTGGAGAAATTTTTCGAGCAATTTCCTGCAGCTTCTTTTGTTTTGTTTTATTTCTTTTTGTCTGGGTTTTGGTTTGTTTTCTTTGGCAATTCTTATAGCCTATTCATTTTTCCTACCAAATCTTTCCCAAGCCTACGTTTTTGAAAAGCTATCCAGTATTTTTAATTACTAATCTATCTAAAAGTGATCGAGCTCAGATTCTTTTAGAAGATTATAGGAAATCGCTTGGTCCAAAAAGGTGAAAAAATGGATTTTATGAAAATAAGAAAATATTAACATCAATGCATAGAGATCGAGAAAATATGCACTTTTAGACAAAACAGAGCCACGAAATGAAAGTTATGACACATGCAAGTTTTTCTATTACATCTTCCTAGACCCTTTCCAAAAATGGAAAATTTATTCTATGCTTGTGTTTTCTTCACAAAAATCCAAAAATGGAAATAAAATGTTGCTGGTGAGTTTTCATGTGACTTTAGAAGCTTTCTTCATGCAAGTCGCACTTTTGGAAAGAAGTTTTCTTCCATGTAAGTCACATTTTTTTGGAAGGAAGGATTTAAGTTGCTAATCGGAATTTTAGAGTTAGCAGGCGGTGTGGGGATTTCTTGTCTCGCATAAAGAAGTTACTTTTTCCCATCAAGTCAAAATCACTTAAGCTGCAATAAGAATTTCAAAGGTGGCAAACATGCAGAATTTCTTACCTGTAATGTAGGATGAGAATTCCCATTATAAAATAAAATCACTTAAAGCACTGGTGGGAATTTCCTACCTTCCTAGCAGGGTGAAAATTCCCATTATGAAAGTCAAATCACTTAAGTGGAAGATGGGATTTTTGGAGCTGCAATGCAGGGTGGAAATTCCCATTACTTTGGCTTCCTATTTTTAGTAGTTTCCCTTGCCAAAAAGTGTGACCCACCTTGGCATTAATACATGTATTTAATGATATTTATTAATGGTATTTCTAGCTAAGTTTGGTGCCATAAATAGAAGGAAAGTCAATGCAAGTGGATGAGCTAAAGAGAATTCAAGGATGCATGCTAAGAATAAATAAAATAAATTCATAAAAACAATCAGAAGCATGTAGACTTGGGCGCCCAAATTGGATGAAGAGGCATGACTTTTAATTAATTAAATTGCCAAAAATAGGGAAGGGCAATTATTAAAAATAGCATGCAGATGGCTATATAAGCATGGGACGCCATAAGGGAGAAGCAATTAATTCTTTTGATGAAGTTTGCAGCCCGGAAAGGTTTTGGCGCCAAGGGAAGGAGGATTTTGCATTAAAGAGTATTTTCCATCACGGAAGCTTCTAGTTTTGCACCTAGGGTTAGAGAAGCTTTATTTTTATTATTCCAAGAACCTATATGTTGGTATGAGTGCCTAGGTGAATTAAATAATATTTTTTCTTGCTTCGCATGCAAGCAAAGCCTCAAATTTTAGGGCAGCAGGCTTTATATGCAGATTTTGGTGATAAACATCAAGTATTCATGCCATGGACTACATCTTTGTCTGAATTAGTTGCAGGTATGCATTACAGGTGATCATATTAGTGAAAAGAAGTTCAAATCAATGTCAGATACATTGAATATATCTTCTGAATTAGAATAAATTTTTAGATCTACACAAATTGATTTGATTGCAAAGGATTCTCGTAATTAAAAAAGCTCGCATAAAGATTATTTCGGGCATAATGAAGCATGATGAAAGATAAGGATCAACAGAATCATGCATAGCTTCCAAATTTGTTCAAGTCAATGATATACACATAGGCCCTGAACCTATCACCAATTTAATTGACTGATCTAGATCTCATACTTGCAAAGGCTTCTGACAAAAATTCATCCTCTTGTTTCTAATGTAACCCGTGTGGAAGTCAAGGCATGGAAAATTCCTTCCAGTGATCTTGTGCATGTGCTACCAATCTTCCAATTGAATCCTTCATTGAATTTACTTGTATTTTCATTCACCCAGAGTTCTTTCTAGAATTTATAATTTCTCATATGCAATTAAAAATAAAAGATGATGAGTTTTGTCTCAATTGTTCATGTAAACATTGTACTAGTGCACATACCTGGAGAAGAACTACAAAAGCTTAAAGTATGAGAGGGAAGACATGTAAGAGGAAACACTCGTAAGAAAAATCAATTTCAGATGCTTCCAGATCTATTTTGGTGAGAATAAAAGGTAAAAGACTCAACCCCATGCAGAATATGGAAGAAGAAGAAGACTGAGAGTGTTGCAGCTTTCTTCTAATTTCTTTTCCTCTTTCTTCTTCTTTCTCTTATTTTCTTCGATAAATTAATTGAAGAATCTTAAGTTATTGGTTTAAAATCCATTACTTGAAGAATTCAATTAATTGGAAATAGGTGGCAGTACATGCAAAATAGAAGGTTCTATTTTTAGTTATAAATATTGTATGTCATGTAGAGAGGAATTTCAGGGAAATATTGCTAGTTGTTTTCCTTATAGCTTCCACATGTGTTAGTTCAATTATTGTTTTCTTATTTGTAATTTCCTTCTATACATTATAAATAGAGGAAGAACCTACGGGTTAGGGATAAGAATTTGTAATCAGCATTCTTGAGTTCTAGGCTTTGTGCTGAAACCCTTGATATCTTATCAAAATTGGTAATCAACATTGTTTTGTTCCATACTTTGAGCTGAAACCCTTGATATCTTTCTGAAAGCTAACGAATAGAAAGGAGGCATATTTCCGGAGAACTATGTGTAACGGTGCATTTTTTTCTTATTTCTTTTTAGATCTTTGCATAAACTTTGTGTTATCTTAGATTTGGATCTGAAACTTTCCTTTGCTTTGAATTCTACATTTCTAGATCTATTTGTTTCGTCTATGTGCATGTGACCAACTCTATCAACTATTGGTTGGGCTACACATCTTGTTTCATTTTTTCTCACATTCAATTATTTCCCTCTTCTGTATATATTCATTTCTTACAGCTACTTACTTGCTACAAAATTACCTAGCTATGGTGCATGAGCTATGTGGTTAAAGTAAAACCAACAGATAGATATTAGAAAATATAATTGAAAAAATCTTACATGGGAGCCTCACTGGTAAATGAGGGAGATTTATCTCATGACTGCCTAGGTTTTCAGCTATGCAAAAAATCTAGCCAACACATTGCTTAGTGATTTTGCTTGTTTTCCTATCCTTGGTATTTTAGTTTTCATATTGTCTATTTTTTCATGCATAATGCTCAAATAGCTATTAGGATTTTGTTACAATTGCACTTTATGTGCATAGTAAGCTACATGAAAAATTTAAATGTAATCATTGTGCCATTTCTGGCATTGATCTATTTGTGCTAGTGTTTCTAGACATGAGGTTGTTACATGTTTGTTCTTAATCTCTATGCACTCATCACATTTGGCGAAGAAGTTGTTATTGGTGATTGAAACATGGGATAAATGTTCTTGCCATATTTTTCTAAGATTTGATTGTGACGTTGGAGGAAGGTCCAACAGTGAAAGGACCATATTACACTTTTATAGTATGTTAGAAAAAGTATAACATGCAAGCAGCAGTCTCATTGTTACTTTAGTACCTATTATCCCAATTCCCCCATAAAAATTGATCAAACATGACCTTACACAAGAAAATATGAAGGTTTGGCTCTTGTGAGCTCACATTCGATCTAACCCTCAAGGGGTAGGTGGACTCGAGAATGGAGGAGCAAGGGTCGGCGAAGGAGGCTAATGACGTTAAAAGAGTCCAGAGGCTCAACAGGAAATAAATTGGAGAAGAAGCTCAAAGTTTTCGGACTTTGCATGCAAGTTGACTTGGGGCAAAGCAATGAACTTGCGAAAAGTGCCATCATCACTCGGTGTAATTTCTAAAAGGCGCAGTAAAATGGAAACCCCAAACATGCGCTAGCCCTCCACGTGGTCAGAGCCTCAAAATTTAAATTGGTCGTTTAAGGTCTACGGCCAACGGATAGCACCATGTGTCTCATCGGTGCACCTTTAAGGATCAAAGCCAAAGGGGGAGTCTCTAAACAATCGCAGGCTTGCCACGTGGTCAAAGTCAAAAAAGGGGGTAAAGCCGGATGTTTAATCAACTAAGTATAAGAGGATTGGTAAAAGCCTCCACATGTCTCATCGGTGCACCTTCAAGGATCGAATCCAAAGGGGCGAGTCTCCAAAAAGTGCAGGCTCGCCATGTGGTCAAAGTCAAAAAGGGGGCAGAGCCAGCCATTTAATCGGCTAAGTATAGGAGGGTCGACGGAAGCCTCCACGTGCCTGATCGCCACAACTTCAAAACTGAGACCCAAACATGGTCCCCTAAATGAGCACGAGGCTTCCACGTGTCTAAGAGTCAAAAAAGAGACAGAGTCAGTAGTTGAAAGGTATTAGGACGAAGGAAGCCTCCACATGTCTCAACGATGCACTTTCAAGAGGTGAATCCAAAGGTGATCCCCCGAATGAGTGCGAAGCTTCCACATGTCCCAGGTCCTAAAAGGAAATAGAGCTGACAGTTGAAAATTCTCAGGCCCGGGATAGGCCAGCAGAAGAACCACGTGTCAACTCGATGCAACTTTAGAGGTGAAATACAGAGCAGGTTCCCAAATGAGCATGGGCTCGCCACATGGTCAGAGTCCAAATGGGGCAGAGCAGGCCCAAATCGGCTAAGTATAGAAGGATCAATGGAAGCCTCCACGCTTCAGCTCAGCGCAACTTCAAAGGTAAAACCCAGAGGCATGTCCCAAATGTGCGTTGAGCCTCCACGTGTCTCGGATCAGATATAAATCATCCACCAAACAAAGGTATTTAGTCAAAACGTAAAATTACAAAGTAGGCCCGCAAAGGGAGACGTGGCCATGTTTCAAGTCAAAGCGGGAAGGTGGGTCATCGAAGGAACTTTGGAATTTTAGCTTTTATTTTAAAAAGCATAAAAGTATAAAAGTAAGCCACACCTTCACCAACGCTCAGAGAAGCCATGTGCTGGGCCTCAATTACATGCGGGGAGGTGGGCCTTGGAAGGATTTTTTGCCAAAAGCAGGTCGGCAGGCCTGGGGAAGAATTTTCACCCAAGGGGAAGATTGTGGACTAGTGGGGTGGTGGGAGATATTTTGGCATTTTGCACTTTTGAAAAAGTCACAAGTTATAATTGTGGGCCCACACACCCGGGAAGGATTTCTTTTGCTAAGAGGAAAATGTGGGTCGGCGGGCCCAGGTATGACAAATGCAAAATCTGAAGTTGTGGACTTGTGGGGCTATGGGGAGCTTTTGCACTTTTGTAATTTTTTCACAAAAGGCAAAAAGTGAATTTCGGGCCCATGGATTTGTTTTGCAAAACTGGTTTTTTTGCCATTTTTTGCGAATTCGATTCAAATATTCAAATGGGCATAACTTTCGATCCAGTGCTCAAAATTCAACAAATTTGGTACTGTTGGAAAGGTCTCAACCTCCTCTACACCATGGAAGCATAGATTATTATTTTCAGCAAGCTTAGGTGGGTGAAAAATAGGAAAATGTATTTCATGCCATTAATGTATGATCCGATTGCTTCAACAACCAGATCGATTTGATTTGATCCACCATTTTTCCTTCTTCAACACACCAAACAAACATGGAGAGGCAGACTTGACAGATTATAGGTAGATTTGTAGGGGCATTAATGGTTGGTGGTTGAGCTTTCAGAGTAGAGTCCAAGTTTTCTTCTTTCTCTCTCGCCTCGACATTCTATATATTGTAAACACTTCTCATTTGAGAAGGGAGACATTCTGGGTGTGGGGAAACTCTATAAAATTTGTTTCCCAACTCCATTTGAGTTGTAAGCCTTCTCTTATGCCCTGGAAAGTGTATTTTTGCCCCCTCGAATGTAAAATGTAATGGTCTGTGTACCTTCTAGAGCAATAAACTTGTGATTTTATGATGTTCTTCAACCCTTTCTTGTGTTTTATTGTTTCTTCATGCCTCTCCCTTTCTGATCTACTTTCTGTGCATATATTTCACTTTTGCAAGTGCAAGATGTCATGTTTCATGGAGTTTTAATGGCGTATTAGGACTCGGGTCTATGTCACTACCGTTTAACCTCCCTCATCTCCCTTTTCCATGTTTCATCCTCCCTCGGCAGAGTATCTCACCACTTCCTTTTTTGGTGTATCACCGATTAGTGTAGGCTATGTTTCCATGAATTTCTCTCTCTCCCCGGTCCCTTGGAAAGTTAGATTAGGATTAAATAGTTTTTTTGCTACTGGAGTAGCTTGTGGTGTATTTTAGGAAGAAGAATTCAGTTTTCTCCATAGGTCCATCTTAAGTCCGCAAGTCCCACAACTTGAGAGATGGCCCCATGTTGTGCAATCACACCTGGATGCCCCACTCATAACCAAGGCCATTTGGGGGTGCTATGATTTTGCAACAATAGTACCATCTTGTCCCACTGAATGAGACATGTGTGGTGATATATCAGAATTCTTCTCCACCATTTTGGATATCAATGCAATAGTTGCGATAGTGTTTGGAATTTTTTTGTTTTCCTATATTTCCATTTACTTCCTCCTCTCACCATTAATCCAAGATTGTTTGTATCTATAATAGGTGATTTTCGAGATTCCATGACATCTTTACCATGCATTTTGACATACATCCCTTCCACATAACTTTAATTTATCTATAGTATGTTCTAAAGTTTTACCTTGATCACAAATAATAACATTTGTGGTGAATGTATTAAGTATAAAGTTTTTGATGGTAGGTTCATTCATACCTAGAGTTAAATTCCAACTGTGATTGAAAGTTCTTAGAGATAGATTGGAGAGACATCCTTCCTTGTAGCAAGGTTTTTTCTCAACTTCAAACAAAAATTGTTCTCTTGTTTTTTCATCATTTTCCCTTTCCTTTGTTGTACTAGATGGAGTAGAATTTACCTTTTGGCATTTGCAGGCATTGTAAGGTCTTTTTATCAAGTTTTCATTACTACTACATATGGAGGATTCATATGAATTTGGGTATACCAATTGAGGCAATGGATCTTTAAATGCACTCCACATTTTTACCGACAACTCTTTTGGAATTTATTTTAGCCTTACTTCCATAACAAAACCATATTGATGGGCCAACTGGCTAACATGCCATTAGATGAGAGATCCTTCTGATATGGAGCAACCCTTGTAAAAAGGCGTAATTAATTTATCAACATGTACCCCAAATGTATTTCCATATAATTTTTTAAAGTGCACCATGTCTCCTTCATAGACATTTGTAATTGTTTCTTCTACAACAAATTTGTGTTCTTTTGAACAAAAATGTATCAACTTGGTAGTAACCCCCTTGAAATTCAAATTGAATTCATTGTTTGATGTGACAGTTTTTCTTTGGAGTTCAAAAGTTCCATTCACATGAAGTGTAGTTCTTGTATTTAGATAAACTAAGTTTTGGATTGGCCAGGAAACTTTGTTGTTGTGTTGTAGACTAGTATAATAATCATTTCATGTAGTTATAATATTCTCCACAAAAACACAAAAGCGTGTGGTTCCCAACACCACTCTCGAAATCACATGTTGTTCATGTACCAGAATATAAACCCTTCATCTATGTCACCTCCTTTTCGAGGAAACTTATGTTTTTGCACCACGTAGGTTGTAGCAAATTCATCCTTGTCTTTAGGAGTTGTCAAAAATGGTTATCACTATTAGAATTCAAACCCTCATCCTCATTAAATGCATCCTATAAGTCATTACTTATGATGTTTTGAATGCCATCACCCCCCACATGTGAAACATTTGAAATCACATGCTTAATCATTTGATTCCTTTCCCATGGGATAAATTATCCCTTGTTTTCAATTTATTCCAAGGTTTCACAATCATTAATCGGGTGTGGCGGTCTCACTTTGCTATTGAATACAATACTTATTCGATAATGAATAAGCTAGACCCAACATCTCTATAATGGAGGGTATATTTGGATGCATAAACTAGTCCCTCGGAACTTTCACACCTTTGGATATTAAATCCACATGTGCTCCATCTTCAAAAAAAGTTCATTTTCAACTATATCCACAAATAAAAAGAGAAAAATAGTACTAAGGACACTTAAATCTATAACAATCATTGCATGTAGTTATAATATTCTCCACAAAAATACAAAAGTGTGTGGTTCCCAATACCACTCCCAAAATCACATGTTTTTCTTGTACCAGGAATATAAACCCTTCAGCTATGTAACCTCCTTTTCGAGGAAACTTATGCATTAACACCATGTAGGTTGTAGAAAATTCATCCCTATCTTTAGGAGTTGTGAAACAATGGTTATCACTATTAGAATTCAAACCCTCATCCTCATTAAATGCATCCTATAAATCACTGCTCATGATGTTTTGAATGCCATCACCCCCACATGTGAAACATTTGAAATCACATGCTTAATCATTTGATTCCTTTCCCATGGGATAAAGTATCCCTTGTTTTCAATTTTTTCCATGGTTTCACAATCATCAATTGTGTATGGCGTCTCACTCTGCCATTGAATACAATACTTATTATGACAATGAATAAGCTAGACCCCACGTCTCTATAATGGAGTGTATATTTGGATGGATAAACTAGTCCCTCTGCAACTTTCACACCTTTGGATAGTAAATCCACATGTGCTCCATCTTCAAAAACAAAGTTTATTTTCAATTGTATCCACAAATAAAAAGAGAAAATTAGTACTAAGGACACTTAAATCTTTAACATTAGTATGGAGAATTGAAATCACAATGAGAAAATAAAAATATACATCTTATATGAACATCTTTAAAACCTCATTTTATCCAAATATTTAAGCATATTACACCCTTAGATCCCGTTGTTGTGTGTATATTTGTATCCATAAACCACATAGTGTAGGGGAAAGATTGAGATTTTTATAATGCACACATTTTCTTTTGTGCATTTAAATTTTGTTGAAAAAGTATTTCTATGGGATTTAAAATAGGTACATTTTAGTACAAAGAAAAGTAATATTGGCCCTTGTTTGTGAATGAAATCAACTTTTCGAATAGTTGATGTATCACCTTTTTATTGGCTGATTTGTACATGTGACTTGATTTTACTCATGTTATTGGCTACCTTTTTTCTAAATTCTTAATATAAAAGTTATAAAGGTTGACTTCGATTTTTACAAATAGTGGTACTATACTACACATTACCACTCACATGAATGGACTTATGCACAGTCATTGGATTCGTTGCCATGTGGCTTTCAATAGTTGTATAACCTAGTGGTCTCTATGATGTAAATTTTTTTACATGTTAAAATTCCAATATTGACTAGAATGGGAGGCCAAAATTTGGTGATCCAAATTTGGTGAGTGCGCGTAATTCCAAGTTTGAAAACTCACACTTGGACATGATAGTGATAGCTCATCGTAGTGTGAAAGAGTCATGGCCTTGTATATATGAAGTGTGATCCCTCACATGATGAAGTGCAATCCCTCGCATGACAAAGTGTGATACCTTGACGACAAAGTGAGATATCCCTCACACGTCGAAGTGTGATCCCTTGCACATCGATGTGTGATACCTCACATGACAAAGTATGAGAATTTTCAAGATGAAGTGTGAGCATTCGCACTTGGAATAGCGATCACTCGCATATCGAAGGGCATATTTTCACCTACCATTCTAGTAAAAATTGTCTATAGCCTAGCGGCCTCTTGGACTTAAATTTAGGGCCATTAATATTGTGTCAAGTAAATCATTCATGTATTTAATTATCTAATTGTATAGCTATGCTTATTTTATGGTATAGAGTTCAAGTTTAGTCTTTATTTGATTAACGATGGTGGTATATGCTTTGATTCAATTATGTGTATTAATTGTTTCTAAGCTTTTTATATCTTATGTAATATTTTAACAATATAAGTTTATTTTTAATAATTATATATAATATTGAGTAGAAGTAACACATGCTACATAGTTTTTTATTAATAATTGTCAATATTAAAGACTTAATTTCAATTAAATATATGTATGTCAAATTTAAGTTTCAAACAATGTCAAATTTTAGTTTTCATACATTAAAAATTATGTTATAAAAATGTTACCTTAATTATTTACAATAACAATTACACTTTTTGGTAATGTCAAACGTTACATAATTAATATTGTGCATCCCTAAACATTAAACGGCCATTAAACCGTATAATGTAAAATCTACCACTTGAGAGTATGTTTTAATTTTTTCGCATCGCATTTAATGTTAATTGGTATAATATTAAATTTTAATCCATAAAAAAATTATTAACGTCTGTATTTAATGCAATAAAATGGAAAATTGTATACTCATTTCAAGGAAACAACACCAAAATAAGGAGTGCATATATACAAATGGGGGAAGACCGAGTTACAAAAATTAAAAGAGGAAAGCATTATTATTTTGTTTTGAAGAATTTTAGTTTATACACCCATTTCACAATGATTATAAATATTGCATTTTTAGTAGGTAATTAACAAATTTTCAATGTTTTTCCACATGTTTTGATTATGTGAATTTACAGAGTGCAAGACCCCTTGTATATTTATTTTTAGAAAATGAAAAATGAAATTAAGTTTAAATAAAAGATGGAGTATGTAAATTGTTTCATTTGTGACTATTTATGGTAACTAATAAATTTGCAGGACATAGAAATATCACCATTTTCCTTGTTTTCATATTTCAAATCCCAAGTTTTCAAATCAACTCTAATAAACTATGTAGACAATATAGATTTTTCAACACAAACTAAGAAACTTGTATGTAAAGGTCTTTTACGTGCAAAACTTAGATGGAAACAGTGTCTCAAATTTGTAAGAGAATACAAGTGGCGCACAAAAATTGGGTCCTTGCATTCCACATTCACAAATCAATCTAAATTCTCCATATATTATTGATGATGATGATGATTCAAAATTAGAAGAAACATTTTCAATAACCCATGCATAAGAAAGAGATAGAAATAACGAGAAGTTGATGAAAGAATAAAAAGAAGAATTGTGGTTAAAATCTAATGTGAAAACATTTATTTCAAAATATGAAGAGGTGTACAAACATTTAAACCATGGAAAACTCGAAAGAAACATTGGGATAATATAGCAGATGCTTTGAATCAAGTATGTGGAAAAACATTCACTGGTATGCAATGCAAATACAAGATGAACAAGTTGAAGAAAACCCTCAAGAAGGAGAAACAATTGGATAACACAACATTGGAAACACATTCGACATGGACTTTTTATGAAGATATGGATCACATTACACAGAAAACACACAATTTTATTGGTTTTAATGGAAAAGAGAGGGTTAACATAACCACTTCTACTTCTGAAAAAGACATGAGAGGGAAATCAGAAATCCCTTCTATGAACATTAAAAATTGGAAGGAGCAAAGATAGAAATATCTTTTAATAAAAATGGAATTCAGAGCAAAGGTGTGAACAACAAAAAATAAAATCTTATGGATATTTGAAAGAGGTAATCGAAAATAGCATGCAGCTATTGTGTTAAATTGAAAGAAATTGAGCAGGGAAGGCTTCAACATGAGTTTGAAAGAATGGAGTAAGAGAGAAAGCTAATGGAGAAAATATTGGATGTACAACTTCAAGTCTCAAGTATTTTTACCCAGGTAAATTATAGTTTTTTTAACCATAGTAATATATTATTGCATCATTCATTCTATCTTAAAAGATGGTATACATTGTGTAATAAAAATGATCATGCATTGGATTTAGCCAATACTTCATTATTTTTCATTCTTCATTTTAATTTTCGAGAACAATTCCAACGATCAGCATCATGGGCACCACCAAGATCATTGACACACACATCCGAAGATATTGTTTGTGTAATAAAACAATTTAAAAATGATATCGGTAAACATGTATATTTTTGTTAAGGACAATATGATAATTCAATATGTGAGACATCAATTAAACCACATATCATTGGTAGTATAGTCAAAGTATGGAATACTTATATACTCTCTATGTAATTTATAGACGATAATATTTCCAATGAGCATGGTGTTCTTTTGTTGATAATTTTGATAATATTTGTGTGTGGCATATATGGTTAATATTTGCGAGTGTCATTAAACCGAACAATGTAAAGTTCGTGTGATATTCAAAATATGATAATTCAATATGTGAGACATCAATTGAACCACATATCATTGGTAGTATAGTAAAATTATAGAATACTTATATACTCACTATGTAATTTAAAGATGATAAAATTGACAATGAGCATGGTGTTCTTTTGATGATATTGTTGTTAATATTGATAATTTTTGTGTGTGGAATATATGGTTCCCCTAAAATTAATAAGCAATTAACTGAATAAAGTAAATTTTGCGTGATATTCAAAATATGTGTGTCATTTGATAGCCATTACATATATAAAGAAAACTAACGACAACGCATGCCTTTTGTAATTTGTGCGCTAAAGAAAGTGGTAGTTGGAAGTGTCGGTTCCGTGTAATTATAGATTTTCATTTATTAGTATTTTTCAAGGACACTTAAATTTTTGAGACTTTTGGTGAGAACATTAGTGTAAGGGGAAAGCGTGTAAGCATAATAATTCATTAGAAAATATGATCATGGTTTGATTGCCAAAATTTTGAGCACTGTTTGTTTTCGTGGAGGCGTAAAAAATCGGTATGCATTCTCACTTTTTCTCCTTCCAAATTTTGAAATTCTATGAATGTAGAATTTTTGTATACTTTTCAACAAAACCCTTTTTTCTTTGCTTCTAGTAGTCAAATCTGTCTATTCTTTAACGCTCTTTGAGAAAAACTTCTCAACTGATAAGGTTTGACATTGTTTTGTCATTCTTTTTGTCGATCCTAAATGATTTGATAAATATGTGTGTACCCTACTTGTGAGTAATGTAAAACATGTTATGGGTATTTTTTTGCAAGAGGACTGAGAAATGATTCATAAAATACCTAACATGGACATCAATGATTACTGGAAGTGAACAAAATGGGTGTTTTTGAAAAGGCTGAGGAAAATAGATTTTGTTTAGTTATGGATGTTAATTATTTAGGGATTTTGGATCATTAGTGGTTGGTTTCTATAAATATTTCATTTTAACTTAAAGTGTAGTAATGAAATAATGATAGTAACTTCCAAAGTAGATGAAATAGTAATAATAACACAAATAATTATTTGCTTGTTTACAAGAATTATTTGATTACATAAGGAAATTGTTGGAAATATTTTTTTGTAAAATCTATCTCGTGTAGGTTCCTCTTTGAAAAATAATGAATCGAGGAATTATAAAACCTACTATTTCAAAAGTTAGGCTAAACAATATTTTGAATAATGTTTCACTTAATAATAGTTACGGAAAGACATAAAACATTTAGAAATTAAAATTACAGGATTTGGTTGTTTTGGTTAAATAAGATAATGATATATTAACACTAAAAATTATAAGATGTCATGGCTTTTCTTTCTTAATGTGACAATAAGCATAAGGAAATAGGGAGACGTGATATTATGAAAAATTATGAGGTTTAATAACAAGGGAGATTATACATAGGGTTCGGAGTTTGTATTTTCATACTAACATTACAAAGAGTGTGTTCATTATATTTATTAAAATTATACCATGGCCTTTGAGATTTCATTTACTAACTAATTATAGATCACCATCACTTTTGAGATTTCATTTATAATTAAAATGTGGAATTCTTTATCTTCCTTTTAATAACTTATAGTAAATAGTATGAGAACTAGTTAAGGCTTAATCCCTCGCGAGGGTATCTAGTGCAACACTTGGCTCAAACAAATTCATGGAAAAAACTAATGAGAGCTAAGAAATGCGTGACCCTTGAAGAAAACATGTAATGTAACTCTTTTCTTAGTTCAATAATAGATGTCTAGTGAATGATGTCTATGAACACTAAGCTCAAAATATTTTGTCGATGTTGATCATAGTGACCGCTAAGCTTGTAAATATTTTGTTGTGGCTGACCTTAGAGACCGTCAGAACATAATTTTATATGTGTTGACTACTCATTTTGATATTTAATGACCTGGGAGATTATACAATTATAATTAATTAAAGAGACGTCCATTGAATGGTGTTTTGCTAACACTAAGTTAAAAATATTTTATCCATGTGAATGTTATTGACCACTAAGATTTATATATTTTCTTGTTAATGAATTAGTAGTTTTCTTGTTAATGATGCCTAACGACCGCTAAGATATAGGTATATCCTTATGGCTGATCGTAGTAACAGGAAGGATAAGAAGCACATATTTATTTGTTAATGATTCTTATACACCGTTAAGCTCCAAAAATATGTTGTGGCTGACCCTAGTGACCGCTAGGATAAGAAATACTTATGTCTGTACCCCTTAGTAGTGATCGGATTAGCGTTCTTTTTCTCATTGCAATAATTGTTGTGCTTTGAAATAATCCTAGATACGAGAGAAGGTTTTAATAGTTCATTGTGGCTAAACTTAGCGACCACTAAGATCAACACTATGTATATCTTGACCCCCACCAGTTCAAAGAATGTAGAATTTTTTCTCATTCTAATAATAGTTTTCATGTGAATAAAATCCTAGATATGGCCAATATCTAAATATTTCATTGTTGATCAACTTAGCGATCGCTAGGATTTGAACTACGTAAGAATTAAAGCATCAAGAGTTGCTTGTATAGACAAAATTTTCTCATTGCATTAATATTTTTCACTGGAGTGATGCCTAGCGAATTCCATGGTTAAAAATACATATATCTTGACCCCTCAACAATGTTTGTACATCAGTGCTTCATTCATTCCATTAATAGTAAATCTATGAATGATGCCTAACAATGAGACATATTCATATTTCTGCAATGAACTAATCAAACCTAAGTAAATGTTGATCCCTTAAAAATACATGTATTTTGACAATTTTCTTAAGTCGATGATAGATGTCCATTGAATGGTGTTTAGCTAACACTATGTTTAAAATATTTTTTCGAGGTGGATGTTATTGACCATTAAGCTTTATATATTTTCTTGTTAATGCATTAGTATTTTTCTTATTAATGATGCCTAATGACCACTAAGCTATAGGTATATCATTACGGCTGATCGTAGTAACAACTACGATAAGAAGTATGTATTTATTTGTTAATGATTCTTATAAACTATTAATCTCTAAAAAATATGTTGCGGATGACCCTAGCGATTGCTAGGATCAGAAATACTTATGTTTATACCCCGAGTAGTGTAAGGACTATCATTCTATTGCTCATCACAATCATAGTTGGGATTTAAAATAATCCTAGATACAACGAATCTCTAAATAATTCATTGTGGCTGAACATAGCATTTCGCTAAGATAAATACTAGGTATATCTTAACACCCCACCAGTTCAAAGATTATACAAATTTTTCTCATTCTAATAATAGTTTTTGGTTGATAATACATACATACAACCAATCTCAAATATTTCATTGTGGCTAAACGTAGCCATTGCTAGATCTCGAAATGTGTACGCCCTAAAGCCTCAAGATTGCTTGTATTGACAGACTTAGATAGGACTTAGATTTACATAATGTGGATGGTTTTCAGACAACAGATAATCCTTCCAAACTATGTTGCATGTGAATTTTCAAGAAAAAATTTACATATTTTTCGAACTTAGCGATCCACAATTGAATAGATAGTGATCATAATGGAAAATGCTAATGATAGGAGCCCAACGACCACTAAGCTAGACTAGTAATGGAGCTTAGTGGTCGTTAAGCATTTTGTTTGATACGAAGATAAAGTCTTGATCCCTCTTGATGGAAATTAGTACAACAATTGGCTCCACCAAGTAACGTGTGATTAATTTGATACAATTATAGTCATTAACAATTATAGTCATTAACAATTACAATCATTCTAAAGCTCTACGGACTAGTGATTGCTATGACAATAGGTAATAAAAGTATTGTAGCGGACACTAAGCTAGACCATGATTTGTTATTCAATAGTTATTTTGAAATTAAGAAATTGTAGCATTTGCTAGGATTTTTATTCAATTCAAAAGTGTAGAGATAGTGGTTAAAACCACAAGAGGTAATGTCGGGAACCTTGAGGTCGATAGGCTAGACAATGATTTTTTAATTTATCTCTCTTTTAAATTAAGAACCGGAAAATCCTAGTGGTCTTTATGTCATTCCTTTCAATTAGTAATGGAGCTTTATGGCTGCGAAGCATTTTATTTGATACGAATGGATGTGAATTATGACATACTTTAATGCTCGATTTCAAATAAAACTCATTAGGTATTTGGGGGGCCTACGTTATTCTTTGTAAAATGTGTTATGGGAAAACTAAACATTTTTTTGTTTAACAAATTATGCTTAGCAACTGCTAGACCCATTATTGTGTTTTGTTTCTCGCACACTCTGCTCAAAATTTGAAAAATAAAATCTTAATTTCCTTTACGCTAGTCCATTCAATTAGTGTTAATTACCAACAAATAATGTTAAAAACTATCCATTCATATATCAACTTAAATCCTCTCTCTCACTAACATCTATGATTTCAAACTTTCCTTTCATGTAATCAACGCAATG
Organism: Taxus wallichiana var. yunnanensis; assembly: GCA_018340775.1. Classification (NCBI taxonomy): domain Eukaryota; kingdom Viridiplantae; phylum Streptophyta; class Pinopsida; order Cupressales; family Taxaceae; genus Taxus; species Taxus wallichiana. The sequence goes on from CM031233.1 coordinate 345,627,921, forward strand.
TGGATGCTTTTCAGACAACGGATAATCCTTCCAAATTATGTTACGTGTTAATTGTCATGAACAATTTTGCATATTTTCTAAACTTAGCAATCTCTAGGATTTGAACTACGTAAGTCTTAAAGCCTCAAGAGTGCTTGCATTGACAGACTTAAATCATTGCATTAATATTTTTTACTAGATTGATGCCTAGCAAACGCCATGGTTAAAACTATGTATACCTTGACCCCTCAGTGGTGCATGTACAGTGCACTTTGCTCATTCCATTAATAGTAAGTCGTGAATAATCCCTAGCGATCGCTAAGCTCTAAATATTTAGTAATTATTGACCCTAACGACCGCTAGGATCAACACTTATATCTTTTATGTGGAAATTATTTTCTAATCTTACCTAATATTCATAATAAGGGACATATGAATGTTTTCATAAAATTAATTATGTCATTTGTCTCAAGTAATTTTTCTATTGATGATGTATGCAGCGTTCATGGCCCTTTAATTTTTCAACATGGCAAGAGAGCGGGAAGTGTCAATGGTAAATACTTATTTATTTTCCAACAAGGAAAACAGAGTAATAAGAGATAGTGTGTTCGATTCAATTACCTTTCATGATGAATTTCAGCATTACTCACTCTATATTTCATGATTCGAGAATGAAAGTGTTGATGTTGATGTCATAGACATAATGGGTATACCGGAAGAGAAAACGCTACAATGTTGAGACATAAGGGTGATAAAAGGAGTTGGTCTCCATTTAAATCTTTCTAAACCAGAAGTTATTCCATTTCTGGAAGTGATCACTTCCTATCTACTTCATGCCAAGTCGAGGATTTGTCATTATTTTCTAAATCAGGGAAAAAGAGAATAGGTTTGTTTGCTAAGAATGCATATAAAAGTTATTATAAAATTCTAGAGTCGACTTCTTGTACAACTAAAACACAATCGAGTCCTAGATGGACCAAAGGAGAGTAAGAGATGTTTTGCAGAGTTGGGAATTTGACCCATTAGATAATATGGATGATTCTAATCTATCTGATATCCTTATTAAAAGGTTTAGACTAGGAGTTCGTATTGGTATGGAACTCATGAATAGGCTATATGGAAATTCGTCAATCTCTAAGGTGGATGTTTCCTAGATCCTATTACTTTCTTTTATTATTGATGATGGAAATATTCCCTCCTTAGGTTAGGTGCTCTGTGTCAATTTAGTGACACAAAGAAATAATTTCATCGACAAAGGGAAATCATTTTACATGGCTTCCTATCTTCTCGATGATGTCTTTGGTGTTCTCGAATTTCGTATTTCTATCAAATATGGTATCCTTTGATCCCTTTGAAGGTAAATGAGAAATATTCAGACTTGTATTCCCATCATTTCGATCACATATTCAATATATATGCACTTATTTGTATCCTTCTCTCTACCAATAATTACATGAAATGATAACACCGAGAATATTTGATGTCATCCTCACTTCCATAAGGAAAATGGGAGTTATATTCTTCTATCTAGAATATATAGTTATCATGATCGAGGGGTCCTTACACCTCCTTTTCAGTTTCCATATTATGTGTCAGAAAAATTGGTAGAACAAGAGGTTGCATATCAGATTTGTAACGGTATTTATTTAAAGTGTAAGAATAAGAATTTTAAAACACATCCCTCCTTCCCTAGTCTATGTGGGACACATAAAATTTAATAGGTGGCCCAATTTGAAGGTTTCCTTGGCCCATAGAAATTCATTTCATCTCCTCAAACACCCTTTAAGGCAATATGACAAAAGGAAAAGGGTTTCCCAACACCTTAATTCACTTAAAAGATAATTAAATATACCGTATGCTCACATGCATGATGATAATGACTGGGTATGGATTACCCAAACAAAAGATAGCCTTGTTCAAGTAGAATATGAAGGAGATAGGGGTGGTTCCACCTCTAAGAGTAATTATTAAAAAGGAGGCTATGAAGAGAAATAAAGCTTTGTATTTAGAACATTTATAACAACCTTGAGCTCCCTTATCTCCAAAAAATGAATCTTGATCGAGTTTCGAGAAGTCTTGTCCAAACCAAATAAAGCTCCAAATTTGGTCGCATATGCCTTAACTTCATCAAGTGAAGAAGAAGAGACTACACAAACTGAAATTCCAAGCAGCGAAGCCCTAGTGCAACCCTCTCAATCTTCTCCCTCCACTTCACAACAAGTGAGAAACGATTGGGTAGAGCAATTTGTAATTTCCTACAAAGAACATCTAGATTAGGAGGCACAAGAGGATCCCTTAGTGAAAATTGAATTCAATAAAATGAATGGAACCATGAAAAGGGTAACCAAAAAGAAGATGTCAACACAACAAGCCATTGTTTACCACGAAACTTCAGAAGACCTCTTCACTCTTACAAAGAAAAGGAAATCCAAAGGATCCCAAGTGGTGCAATATGAGGAAGATCTGGAATCCTTGATAAGGGCTACAACAAAAGAAGCCATAGAAGTAGTGAGGGGATTATGTGCTAGAAATAAAGAGCTTGAAACTTAATTAAAGGCCACAGTTCCTCCCGACATAGTTTCTGATGTAGAAGAGGCATTGCATGGCTTGTACAATAATATAAAGAATTACATCCGTGCAAAAGAGCAAGCAGAATCGTTCTTGGAAAAAAATGAAAAACTCATCACAGAAATGACATCATTGTAGAAAATATTAACACATATGGGGCAGGTCATTGAAAAAGGCATTTTTAAAGACCCTATAGTTATGACCATGAATAATGTTGGTATATGCCAAACATATGCTAATTATAAAAAGAAAATACTAAGGGAATGGAATGAACAAGTAAGAAAATTTTCTTTGCAGTTTGATGAAATTATTTCTAGAGGAAATCATTTTTTCATAGAAGTTTTGGTCATGGAAATATTTAAAAGAAACCATGCATCGGTTTTTGATGAAGATTTCACGACATCCCTTAAACAATTCATGGTTAATTTTCAAAGGAGAATAGATGAGGTGAAAAAGGAGAAACTTCACATGTCATTGAGATTGTTTCTAAAACAAGGGGATAATGCAAAAATAGAGAGTCCGAAGGAAATTTCAAAAAAGAAGGTGGTAGTCAAAAGGATTTTCTTGACAAGTCTTATTGTGCTATATAGAAGCACGATTATGGACATGGAAAAGATAAAAGAGATTATCAAATTTGCAAAAAGATTTTCAAGAGGCACGACAATGAGATGATAAAACAGGTTCCGAATGAGATCAACAAACCTAGGAAGCAATCGTGCCATGATCTCAGATCAACAACATCCCATAGTTAAGGAAAAACCACGGTGAATCATAAATTGTAGTATCTAAGATAGGTGAGAAAGCACTATGATACGTATGACATGTTAATAGATGAATATTTATAATTGATACAATGATCATTTTTATATTCTAAATGTTATACTTATCTAAACATGCATTTTTTGTTTTGATACGCTAAGCTCCAAATATGTTGTTGTGGCATAAACTACAAATAATATGTTGCGGCAATACCTAGTGCACAGTAGAATCGAAATATCTTTCTCTATTTTGTTAAATCCTGATAGCTACTATGTTCCAACTATTATGATGTGGTAGTGTCTTAATAACCTAATAGTTCATAATATCCTAACGACAACATATCTTTAAATAATATGTTACAAAATAAGCTTGCGAGAATGAGCTTAAAATTTCATTCTTTATCTTGTTAAATGTTTGAGATATTTAAGAATGAAATATTCTATTGTGGAAGAACCTAGATGTCGTGTAGATCAAAATTCCAGCGTCCTAGAATCTTAATATAATTTGTTTAATCCTTTGAACCGCTATGCTCCAAATTATGTGTTAAATCCTAACGAATGTTAAGTGTAACTTATTATGTTGAGGCAGTACGTAGAGGCCACTAATTTCATACTACCTTAATTAAATGTGTGAAATCCTAGAAACCACTAAAATCTAAATAATATTTTGTGACAATACCTAGCAGACTCTAATTTTGAAATATCTTACTATATTTTTTTAAATCCTAGTTGTCGTTATGTTCTAAATATTATGATGCAGAAGTGTCTTAGTGGCATATCACTTCATGATATCCGTTATTGAGAACCAAATGCTAAGTTCAGAAAATGTTTTCAAGGCATAACCTATTGACCGCTAACCTCGTAATATCCTACTTGTTTTTATATTAATTATAGTGAAAATATGTCTTCGAATAATATGTTGCAACATAAGATAGTGGACGCTAACCAAAAAACATGTAGTTAAAAATTTGTTAATTTGATTTGTTAAAGCATACCACCAAAAACTTGTAAACATTACGAGTACACATATTCTAGTGGATGCTAGCCTCCTAGAATCTTAATTTAATGTGTTAAATTCTAAAGAGCGCCATGCCCCAAATATTATGTGTTAAATCCTAACGAACACTAAGCTTAAACTATTACATCGTTGTAAAGGCTAGTAGTCGCTTGAGCTCAAATCAATTTCATTTAAAATGTTAAATCTTGTAGAAAGATTTTTTCAAATATTATGTTGTTGTAGTACGTAGAGGGCGCTAATTTTATACTACCTTAATTTTATTTCTAAAATCCTAACGACCAGAGTAAGGTACAAATAATATGTTGCAAAGCAATACCTAAAGCGGACGATAGACTCTAAATATCTTTTGTTATTTTGTGAAATCCTAGCGGTTGCTATGTTCCAAATATTATGATGTGGCAGTGTCTTAGTGACATATAACTTCATGATATTTGTTATTGAGTATCGATCTCTAAGCTCAAAAAATGTTTTTAAGGCATAACCTAGCGGCCGCTAAGCTTGCAATATCGACATGTTTTTAGTTGAATCCTAGCGACATCATATCTTCAAATAATATGTTGCAACATAAGATAGCAAATGCCAAGCTAAAAATTTCATACTTCATCTTGTTAAATGCTCGAGACATCCAAGCTCGAAATATTCTATTATGGAAGCAACTAGATGCCATGTAGCTCAAAAATTTGTTAATTTGATTTGTTAAAGCATACCACCGAAAACTTGCAAACATTATGAGTACGCATATTCTAGAGATGCTAGCCTCTTGGAATATTAATTTAATGTGTTAAATTTTTGTGACCGCTACGCCCCAAATATTATAGGTTAAATCCTAATGAACACTAAGCTTAAATTATTACATCATTGTAAAGGCTAGCAACCGCTAAGCTCAAATAAATTTCATTTAAAATATTAAATCTCTGTAGAAATATTTTTTTAAATATTATGTTGTTGCAGTACGTAGAGGCCACTAATTTCATACTACCTTAATTTAATTTGTGAAATCCTAGTGACCGCTAAGGTATAAATAATATGTTGCGGCAATACCTAAAGCAGACGCTAGACTCACAATATCTTTATTTATTTTGTGAAATCCTCAAAGAACCGCTAAGCTCCAAATAATATGTTGTGGCAGTGTCTTAGCAGTGTATAACTTCATGATATATGTTGTTGAGTACTGATCTCTAAGCTCAGAAAATGTTTTCGAGGCATAACCTAACAGCCGCTAAACTTGAAATATCTGACATGTTTTTAGTTGAATCCTAGCGACTACATATCTTCAAATAATATGTTGCAATATAAGATAACAGACGCTAAGATAAAAATTTCATACTTCGTCTTGTTAAATGCTTGAGACATCTAAGCTCTAAATATTCTATTGTGGAAGCAACTAGATGCCATGTAGCTCAAAAAATTGTTAATTTGATTTTTTATAGCATACCACTAATAACTTGCAAACATTATGAGTACGCATATTCTAGTAGACGCTAGCCTCTTGGAATCTTAATTTAATGTGTTAAATTCTTGTGACCGCTATGCCCCAAATATTATGTGTTAAATCCTAATGAACACTAAGCTTAAATTATTACATCATTGTAAAGGCTAGCGACCGCTAAACTCAAATAAATTTCATTTAAAATGTTAAATCCTGTAGAAAGATTTTTTAAATATTATGTTGTTACAATACATAGAGGCCGCTAATTTCATACTACCTTAATTTAATTTGTAAAATCCTAGCGACCACTAAGGTCCAAATAATATGTTGCGGCAATACCTAAAGAAACGCTAGACTCGAAATATCTTTCTTTATTTTGTGAAATCCTAGTAGTCGGTAAGCTCTAAATAATATGTTACGGCAGTGTCTTAGCGGTGTATAACTTCATGATATTCGTTGTTGAGTACCAATCTTTAAGCTTAGAAAATGTTTTTGAGGCATAACCTAGCGGTCGCTAAGCTTGCAATATCTGACATGTTTTTAGTTGAATCCTAGCGACAACATATCTTCAAATAATATGTTGCAACATAAGATAGTGGATGCCAAGCTAAAAATTTCATACTTTATCTTGTTAAATGCTTGAGACATCCAAGCTCGAAATATTCTATTGTGGAAGTAACTAGATGTCATGTAGCTCAAAATTTGTTAATTTGATTTGTTAAAGCATACCACCAACAACTTGCAAACATTATGAGTACGCATATTCTAGCGGACACTAGCCTCTTGGAATCTTAATTTAATGTGTTAAATTCTTGCGACCGTTATGCCCCAAATATTATGTGTTAAATCCTAATGAACGCTAAGCTTAAATTATTACATCGTTGTAAAGGATAGTGGTTCTTAAGCTCAAATCAATTTCAATTAAAATGTTAAATCATGTAGAAAGATTTTTTTTAATATTTTGAGGTTGCAATAATACGTAGAAGGCGTGTAACGAACCGTTACACCAAAACCTCGAGGTGTTAGTGAAATCCGCACATGAGGATCATAACATCCCACCACACTTCCGTAGAGCCCGACTCAGGCTGGGTTTGCACCCGCACTCCCATACGTACGAGCCCCGCTTCACCGATGTTTAGGCGCCCCACGGGCCCCGGCTACACAACGTAACCAACCGAGTGGGATTCAAACATGGGTGGTCGCTCTAATACCAAATGTAATGAACCGTTACACCAAAACCTCAAGGCGTTAGTGAAATCTACACATGAGGATCAATACATTTGTTTAAATTGTATCCACCATTTTTTTGATATATCCATAGAGAATTGATATATCCATGACACATAAAAATTAGGGTTTCACAAACTTACTCTTTTGACCAATATTTTACCTGATGATTTCATCAATCATTCAGCCTCAAATCTAAAACCACAAAGAAGTAACCCCTACTAAAATTTTGAGATATTTTTGAAAATGTAAGAAATTTAGGAAAATTCCATCAAATTGCGACTTGTGAACCAAAATAGTGAAAAACAATAAAACTAAAATAACTCTGTCAAAATAGATCCACCAATTCTAAAATTTTAGTGGTATCACCGTTTAATATATTACCAAAAACCCAAAAAAATTATTTCCTAATTCATCATTATTCAGAAGATATAGACGAAACCTTAGAATTAGGGTTTCAACCCTAAAACGGACACAACTTTTGCAAAATAGCTCCAAAAAATCTGAAATTCGGAGGGAAGATCACTTGAACTATGTATCCACTCCCCACAAAAATATCTGAAAAATTCCAATTCTATCTCAAGATATAGACGAATCACCAACATTAGGGTTTCATCCCACAAATTGCCCGATCACTACTCTGATACCACTTGATAAGAACTTTGCATACAATAAATCTATAAATTGTATAATATAACACAACACCAGATATATGGGGGCCAAGATGCCCAAATATGTAGAATAATACCCTTAAGGTAGGGCAACACCATACAATGCTCCTTAAGGAAGGAGTAACTCCACAATCTCCCAAGATGGGAATCCACTTCGAGGGGGACACCTCCAATATACCTCTACCAAGTAGAATACTCAACTCATACATCCATTCTCTTCATAATGATACTCACATCCTTTAAATAGGATGGGTAACACCTAATCCCAATGTAGGCTGACCCATTACCCAATATAATTAATTCCTATGTGAGCCCATATAACTAACTAAAGGGATGTGTGCCACATGTCGACATCTCCATCAACCCATATACATTATAATATTATATCCCATGTGAACCCATACATATAACTAAGGGGATGTGTGCCACATGTCGACATCTCCATCAACCCATATATATTATATTATCATATCCCAAGGTACATAGAAGGATGCTTATTTCATACTACCTTAATTTAATTTGTGAAATCCTAGTGACCGCTAAGGTACAAATAATATTGTATTGCCCCGCTCGTTACACCCAACCGGTGAGGTGTGTGTTCCTTTTTCCCACCTAGGAAGTTAGTACAAGAGCTTATCTAACCAACTGCTCGAATGTTTGGGGTTTTGAATTCCATGTGAGCCTTCATTGAGTTTTAGGCAAGGCTACAAACATCTCACCAAGAACCATTTGACTTCTCGATTCCTGTATTTTTTGTTTTCAATTTCAAACTAGGTCTTGATTATATTGTTATTGTGCAATAATAATAATAATAAATTCATGTGCTCAAAATTTATGTTTGTCGGATGAGAACTTGATCTTTGAATCCAAATTATTAGTAAACTTGAACAATATTTTCCTCCTCATACCTTGTAGCTTCACGTAAGCTTTCAGTGTAAGTTTAAAAATAAATTATTCATTTTTTTGTTGTGTTGCTAGTGTGGGCGTTACATTTGGTATCAGAGCAGAGGTTCATACTCTCAAACCTCTAGTATATGTTTGTGATGTGGATATTGTTATGAGATGAACACATTATGTTATGTCATGTTTCCTTGTTCACAACTTGTGTTGGTGATGTTATGTATGTACCTATGATAGTTATCATGTGTGGACTTATGAATTATTAAATTATTGTTATAAGGGTACCCTCATGTATATTATCATATAGTGTGTTTATCCTATCTTCCCGTTATGAGAACCATGTTTTGTTATGAATATTGAATGTTTTGTTAAGTTGATACCCCATGGTCCCTTATGTGTGTCATCGATTTGTATATAGAAATTCTAGCACCACATGGAATATGTTGTGTCGTAGTTGTGTACCACTTGTATTGTACTTGTGTTTGTTGTGAATAGGTAATATTGTGGTTTTCTCGTGAATAGGGGCATATGATGACCTTATGAACCCTATTATAGCATACTTATGTCATTAGTGCATTATGTGTTAAGTGTGTATCGTTATGTAATTTGTAAATTAATCATAATGTGCATCATCCCTTACATGATGTCTATGCATATCATGTTGTTTTGTAATGTTGTGTCACTAATGTAGTTGTGTTATGTGTTACCTTACACCTTAATCCCCTACTATCAAGGTGTACGTGGGGAGTGAGAAGGGAGAACAGTGAACCATGTTTCTCGAGCTGCGTATAATATAGGAAGTGGAGTCTCTCGTAGACTGAAAATCCATTTCCATTTGTTTGGTATGTATGGCATTACTTACAAATGTCATACATATTGTGTAGCATGCACACCTCAGGCTCGACAAATGGCAACATGTAAATCTCTCTCATTCCTTAGATCGTCGTTTGAAATATGACCTTTGTGTAGTTATCAACCTCGTGAGCCTTTTGATTTTTGTAAACTATGATTTTGGATTACGAGGGTACTATAATCTTGATTCATTTTGAGTTGGATTCAAGGATTATGCTAGTGATTTACTTTGAGGCTGTTGAGTTCTTGGTTTTCATTGAAGTGACAAAGCTCTATGTGTTCAAGTCCATAGAATGACCCGACTATTTTGGTTCTACGAGACTATATGGTATAGGGAGGTATATGTATTTGCACAGGAGGCATGTGGATTTTGTACTTGTGATGTACCGGTATCTTTATGGAATACATATCTGGGCCATTTGGAAATTTTTTTCTCGATACTTGTGGCTAGATGCCCCTTACTATTGTATGCAAATGATTTGTTTTCTCTCTTGACATTGTGTTAGAGATTGCTATGACTTGAGTCATGTATATAATGTTGTTGCAAACATACAAATGTATTTCTGGATTGCTACATGTTGGGCATGTGTTGTTTATGTCTTTTATGTCTGAGACCTATTTTGAGTACTGTGATTTGTGGATTGTATTTTCTTCCTAGTTGGGATGATGGATTTATTTTTCTTTACTATTGTGTAATGTGGGTTTTGGCACATGTATTGTTTTGGGTCGTGTATGACCCCATGATGTTTTGTGATGTTGGAAACCCCTTGGAGACAATGAAAATGAACTATTAACAAATGAAAATGATTAAGAAACATGAATCAACAAACTTGTGCTATAGAGAAAATTATTATTTTGAATATGTTAATCATGAAACTAATGAGCTAGAGTTGCTATTAAGATGATATGGGACATAACTACCAAAAGAAGGATAAATTAACTATGGAAAAAGAGAACTACCAATCCAAACAGAACATTAAATAAGTTGAAAAATTTTAACCTATGTTCGAGACTTCCTTGTAGTCGTGTTTTAGCAACAAGACTTTTCACCTAAACAAAAAAATAACATTGTTGACCTTGCCTTTCCTCGCGTATCCTTTCATTCAACCTTTTCTTTGTGTTGCATCGAGGATGATGCTTTTATAAGGGGAGGGAATGTAATGCCCGCTTCATTGCACCCAACCGGTGAGGTATGGGTTCCTTTTTCCCACTTGGGTAGTTGGTACAAGAGCTTATCTCGCCAACTACTCAAACATTTTGGGGTGTCAAATTCCATGTGAGCCTTTGTTAAGTCTTAGGCAAGGCTACAAACATCTCATCGAAAACCATTTGAATTCTTGGTTATTGTATTTTGTGTTTTCAATTTCAAACTAGGTCTCGATTATATTGTTGTTGTGAAATAATAATAATAATAATAAATTCATGTGCTCAAACTTTATGTTTGTCGACTAGAACTCGATATTTGAACCCAATTATTAGTAAACTTGAATAATATTTTCCTCCTCAAACCTTGTAGCTTCACGTAAGAGACTGAGTTAGAATTTCTTTCTTTCAAAATAAGATATAATATGAAATAATGCAAATTTTGAGTAATGAAGATAAATGACCAAAATATAGAAAGAATTGTAATAAATTTATTTTTAAGAGAGACGTTATTTGAAAATGGATAAATAAATAAATAAAACAAATCAAACTAAATAAATAAATTATAAGATGATCAATAGTTAAATAAAATATATTAAAATAAAATAGAAAGTTAAATTTAAAATTTATATTAATGAGATAAACAAACAAATAAAAGATAGTATAAAATGATTTTTACTTGTTTTTTAAAATAAAAAAATAAAAAATTAAATGGCCCGAGTTGGTGGATAGTAGTGGGTTTGATTAATGGAGAGGAGTCGTGTTTGGAAAGGGGCATGCCTTTGTGAGAGGTTGCAGGATGTGGGAAGCCTTACAAAGCATTTAAACTGTTTACCGTACCTCAAACCAATCCAGAATCCTCTCTGCCGCTTCAATTTAGGAGCGCTGAGCATGGTATGCATTTCCACCAAAAGCTTAAGCTTGAAGGAAGAGTATTCTGGTATATATGTATGCAGATCAATAGGAGAAGGCTATCATGTGCTTCTTCTTCAAGGGCACCTTGTTAATCACAAAATATGTAAATTTCTAGCTGCTGTGTATGGACGTTCAAAGAGCCAGTGGATCGTTTGGAAAAATGGCTGCAAAGAAGATCAACCAGCCATGGTTATACGATATTTTTGCTGAAAAGGCATCTTTCCTCTCAAGCAATGCGCTCAAAGGTGTAAATCCAAGATCCTAAGCAAAAAAGGAAATCTTCTTTTCTTGTTTTAAATTCTGTTGGGCGGCTGCATTTACTGCTTTGAGATGGAAATTGGCAATGTTTTATTTATTTATTGTGAAGTCTCAGAATGCGGCCTCACAACCTACATTGGTTGTGGATTGTGCAATGGGTTCGTTGAAAAGGATTTAGAAACTCTCCAGCAAATGCAATTTTTTTTAAGTAGTAAATCCAGTTCCACAAGGCTGCCAGCGCCTCCCAAACGTGCCTTCAGGAGTGTTGAAACTGGTTGTGGTTGAACTCTCCCCAACAACAATGACTGTGGGATATGTGTGAAAGCAAGTGCTCAATATGGAAGACTACAACTGCGTGACAAAATGCCTTAGCGTGGAGCTTTCGCGGGTCTAGGTTTAAAAAAAAAAACTGCTTTGACAACCCTTGCACATTTTCTCCCCGAGTTCGGATTAAAAGGGATGGTTTTCTCACCTTCATCTTACATAATTTTTGTATTTCTAATTTTCTTTTTGCAATGATATCAAAATTTTAATAAAAGTAAGGCTAACCCTTTAGTTAAATTAAATAAATCATAGTATAAACTGTAGAAAAAAAACTTATTACTTCCCATTGAACCTTTCGATTAATCATATCAACACCCACACTCTCAAACAATGTCGTAAGATGTTTGGTTAGCCATAGTAATAAGACTGGATAATTATGCCGCTTGAGTTGGCGAGTTGAGAGTGAGCCTTCAATTAAACACACTAATAGTTTACTTGCAAAAGTTAATAAAATGTGATTTTCGGAGACTTGCAAGACATCTTTCCAAACCCCGAAATGGGGAGGTTAAGCTTTGAATGGGTACCCTGTCATGTGGGGTATTGTTTTGAACCTTGGTAGGACCTCACAAGTTCGTTTGAGCACATTTCTTAACCCCTCTAGGAGCCCTGTTAGCCATTTTCACAGTCTTGGGAAGTTGTTGAAACTTAAAAGTTGAGTTCGATTCGGGGTTGCCATTTGCACCTCGAGTGATTAAATGGATATCGGTTTCGTAAACCTTTAATATGTCTACACGAAAATTGCTTGCAACCATTAGTATCGAGAAAACACTCTGCGGGTTAGTTTTGCAAAGGGGTTTTGTAGGCCTCTAGTTGTTGAATGACGAGACCAAACTAGGCCAATTACGATTAGTGACCCCAGAAAAGTAATCATTGTTTCTACCTACTATTCCGGTTTCGAGTTACGTCACAAATCTAATCAATTCCATGTATATAGATGAATATACATGATTGGTATCGTGTTGCTTCAAACAACAAGAAATTAGTTTTCGAATGTGATTTTATAGCCACTTGGGCTAAATTTTGGACGTTTTGCAAACTAGCAACAAAATTAGAAAACACTATTGTGGACCAATATTAAGTTAATTCTCTGGCGGGAAAACACGTAGGCACTAATAAATGATGTCGTGAATCTCAAATTGATTATTTTCTTCGATAAAAATTATTTTTGGGAAGATGTGATGTTTCTCTCTCCTCTCTCAACTCCTCTCTAGTTTTGAAAATGTGATGAAAATGAAAATGTTTCTCTTACCTCTCCTGTTATGTAAAGTGGTTCTTTCTTTGCAAATGGAAAATTAGTAATCATGAGTTGTGTTAGATCGGGGTAGAATTCCATGTCAGTGGTAATCGTTGACCCATTCTCTAATGGTTGTTTAGAGGTTGCAAATAAATAGCATCACAAGTAAGATAAATGAAGGAATTTGACTTTATAGTTGTATTTTAAAATTGTAAAATGTATAAAATGATGTGACATATTGTATATTTGAATGATTGTAATTATTTCCTATTTTGAAAGGAGAAAATGAAAATAAATTAAAAGTTAGCTATTCCATGTGTGTATTGAAGGTTGTATGCAGTTGTAATTGAAAGTTATACAGTGATATGGAGTTATTAAATCAATCATTTATCATACTAATTGTAGTATTTTCATCTTAATACTTAAATTGTTGGTTGAAAATTACCTTGCCTTTGCCACATAAATGAAATGAGTTATAACCCTCTTATCATACCTTCATTTTTAGTTGAATATTGTTAAGAACGAAAACCCTCGTCATGTTAAGGAAAGTTTTAAACCTATTGTAAGTGATTTTCTTGTTTTATACTTGGAACAAGCCTTGCTATCCCATTTCCATGGCTTAGGTACGTTGTGCGAGGACATAACTACACTACGTGTATCCTATCTCTTTGAGTGAGAATACGATCCTTATTCCTAGATGTCGTAGTGTTAGACCCCCTTGAACAAACCTATCCTCATCTATGTATATGGTCCTTAATACTCTTATCAGTATCTAAAGCCATGTGAATATATATTTGGGGTGTCTCACTCCCAAATTACCTCTTTAAAGAAATTTAAACGATGCAATTGAAACATAGGTCCTAGTTTCCTACACTTGGAACTATGAAATTTGAACCCCTTAAGCTCCTTGCAAATAGAAGTGTCACCTTGGTAAGAAGTAACAAAGTATCTTAGTTGTGTGAAAGTTTGTGAGGTATGGATAACTGATTACCATAAGTTTTTCCTCATGGTAGAGCTTATACCCCTTTGAGTGTTAACAAAGTTAATACTTTATGGATCTCCTATGAAGATTAGTGGTTAAGGACCCTTAACACATGTTTTCCCAACGAGAGGAATAGTGTCGTAGAAGGAATTTAAATTCATATTATTATATTGAATGTCCCACATGTGAAACATATACCTTAAATAATTTATTTGTTTAAGAGCCATAAATGATGTGCTTTGTATGAGATAACACCCTTGGAATCTTGTTTTCCCTAAGTGAAGAAAAGTCCTATATGTTTCATGGTGTTTGTAAAACGATGCCAACTTAAGACTAAAGTAAGGAATGTAAATGAAATGAATTTTGGTGTGATTGTGATGAATATCCCACACAACTTGAATGAGGTCAAAACAGTTAACAACATTTAATATGATTATAAAGGAAATTAAAATAATGGTATGTATGCTAAGTGAATAAAATATTAAGAATGGAAACTTGTAATATTCAAGAAAGGAGCCTCATTCACATTCATAACTAAGTTTAAACACAAATGTGGTAATTGAGAAACTAATCTAAAAATGAAAAGTGAATTAGTATATTTTATGTATCTTGTGGGTTATCCATCTCTCTTATTCAGGCTATTGGTCCTGTCTCAATTTTGGTACTATGCTTGATTGAACCAATGTGTTGTGAGTTATTGTTACTCCATTCATGTGTTTATGAGTTTGAAGGAGTACTGATTTCCTTAAACAATGTTTTGCACCCATGATTTATATGACTATAAAACAAGCCATGTGATGTGCTTGGTGATGGAAAAAGACCTCTCTCTCTCTCTCTCAATCCTTGTAAATTCCTATTTTATTTTTCCATTAATTGATGGGATTTGCATTATTTAATGCTCATTTGAGTAGTATGTGGTTTTTTATTTTGTGTACTTATTCAAGTACTCATTGTGAGACTAACAAGCGTTTTGTGTGTATGGGGAAGGTAGGGTCATTATGAAGGGATAAATAAAGATAAAATTGAAGTAAAACTTGTGTTACACTAAGGAGGAACCAAAGGTATGTGAGAATTTTTCTAGTGGAGTGATAAGTGGGTTTTGTAATAAACCAGGGGATGGATATGTGGCATGTAATTTAATTTACTGGAGGAACCAAGAACTTATGCCTCATACCTTAGTAGAGCAATAAGTGGTATGGATTGACCCTAGTTCCCTTTGCAAGCCATTAGAGGCTTGGTAATGTGTGCAAATGTTGTGATTGTTGCTAACCCTATCTTTCAAGCCTCTTACAAAGGCTTGACATAATGCTACATATTTGATTGAATGTATTTTATCCTTCTCTTAATGTTTACACCGAATGGAATTAATTCGTTTCTATTTGGAATGCATGTGCATTGATTGATGTGTTATATTTTCTTGTATGCATGAGTATGCTTTATATGTGTGTATGTTGGGGACTTGCATTGCCAAAGGTGGAGGGATAAGTGTTATTATGGTGTATGGGGTTTCTTATTTATTTTGGGAGGAAACAAAGGTTGGTGATACTAGTCTTAGTGGAGCGATAAGTGCGAAGGGATAAGTGTGTTTTCATGCATGGTTGTATGACTTCTTGGAGGAACAAAGGCTAGTCTCCCTTCCTTAGTGGAGGGATAAGTGGAAGTATTGGCACCATTTCCCCTAACAAACTATATTATGGCTTGGCGGTATTACATGATTTTCATTTATAATGTTTAGTTGACATCATCATCTCCTTGTTTGGAGATACATGTGAAGTGACGCATGTTGTGTGTTGGCTCAGGCATTGTGTTGTGGTTAAGTGGGCCCGAGTGATAATGTAAGTGTTGTTGAAAAGTGTTGTAAGCTTTTAAGTTTAAGTTTTTTTAAAATTATTCGTGTTTTGGTTTGTGTTGCTAGTGTGGGCGTTCCAAATATGTTGTGGCAATACCTAAGCGGATACTAGACTCGAAATATATTTATCTATTTTGTGAAATATGAGTGATTTCTAAGCTCCAAATAATATGTTTTGGCATTATCTTAGCGACATATAACTTCATGATATCCATTGTTGAGTACCGATCTCTAAGCTCGGAAAAAAATTCGAGGCATAACCTAGCTTATATTGAGTTTGTAATATCGACATGTTTTTAGTTGAATCCTAGCGAAAACATATCTTCAAATAATATTTTGCAACATAAGATAGCAGACACCAAGCTAAAATTTTCATAGTTCGTCTTGTTATATGCTCGAAACATCCAAACTCGAAATATTATATCATGGAAGCAACTAGATGTCATGTAGCTAAAAATTTGTTAATTTGATTTGTTAAAGCATATCGCCAACAACTTGTAAACATTATGAGTACGCATATTCTAACAGATGCTAGCCTCCTAGAATCTTAATTTAATATGTTAAATTCTTACAACCGCCATGCCCTAAATATTATGTGTTAAATCCTAACAAACGCTAAGCTTAAATTATTACATCGTTGTAAAGGCTAGTGGCCGCTAAGCTCAAATCAATTTCATTTAAAATGTTAAATCTTGTAGAAAGATATTTTAAATATTATGTTGTTGCAGTATGTAGAGGACGCTAATTTCATACTACCTTAATTTAATTTGTGAAATCCTAGCAACCACTAAGCTCCAAATAATATGTTGTGGTAGTTTCTTAACGATGTATAACTTCATGATATTTGTTGTTGAGTACTGATTTCTAAGCTCAGAAAATGTTTTTGAGGCATAACATAATAGCCACTAACCTTGAAATATCTAACATGTTTTTAGTTGAATCCTAGCAAAAACATATCTTCAAATAATATGTTGTAACATAAGATAGTGAATGCCAAGATAAAAATTTCATACTTTATCTTGTTAAATGCTCGAGACATCCAAGCTCGAAATATTCTATTGTGGAAGCAACTAGATGTCATGTAGCTCAAAATTTGTTAATTTGATTTGTTAAAGCATATCGCCGACAACTTGCAAACATTATGAGTACGCATATTCTAGTGGACGCTAGCCTCTTGGAATCTTAATTTAATGTGTTAAATTCTTGTGACCGTTATGCCCCAAATATTATGTGTTAAATCTTAACAAATGCTAAGCTTAAATTATTACATCGTTGTAAAGGCTAGCGACCGCTAAGCTCAAATAAATTTCATTTAAAATGTTAAATCTTGTAAAAATTTTTTTAAATATTATATTGTTGTAGTACATAGAGGCCAGTAATTTCATACTACCTTAATTTAATTTTTGAAATCCTAGTGACCGCTAAGGTACAAATAATATGTTGTAACAATACCTAGCAGACACTAGACTCAAAATATCTTTCTTTATTTTTTGAAATCCTAGCAGCCGCTAAGCTCCAAATATTATGTTGTGGTAGTGTCTTAGCAGCGTATAACTTCATGATATCCATTGTTGAGTACCGATCTCTAAACTCAAAAATGTTTTTGAGGCATAACCTAGTGACCGCTAAGCTTACAATATCTGACATGTTTTTAGTTGAATCCTAGCGACAACATATCTTCAAATAATATGTTGCAACATAAGATAGCGAACACCAAGCTAAAAATTTCATACTTCATCTTGTTAAATGCTTGAGACATCCAATCTCGAAATATTCTATTATGGAAGCAACTAGATGCCATGTAGCTCAAAATTTGTTAATTTGATTTGTTAAAATATACAATCGATATCTTCAGAACATTATGAGTACGCATATTCTAGCGTACGTTAGCTTCCTAAAATCTTAATTTAATGTGTTAAAATCTTTGACCGATATGTCCCAAATATTATGTGCTAAATCCTAACGAACACTAAGCTTAAATTATTACATGGTTGTGAAGGCTAAGCGATCGTTAAGCTTAAATCAATTTCATTTAAAATGTTAAATCTTGTAGAAATCTGTTTTTAAATATTATGTTTTTGCAGTACATATAGGCTGTTAATTTCATACTACCTTAATTTAATTTGTGAAATCCTATCGATTGCTAAGGTACAAATAATATGTTGTGAAAATACCTAGCGGACGCTAGACTCGAAATATATTTCTTTATTTTGTGAAATACTAGCGGTTGTTAAGCTCCAAATAATATGTTTTGGCAATGTCTTAGCGGAAATACATGTTATTTGATATGTTTGTTATAAGCATGCTTGATGCGATATTGATAGAGATGATGATGTTTGAGAGCTATTATATGTCATTCATCTAGTAATTATAATTGTGCTAAATGTTCTTGATGATAATCCTCATCAAGGATAAAATATTTGAGGGATACACGGAGTGATGGGATTTGGACTTCAAGGGTAAGACCATCTCAAAGCCATAGACTAGAGAAGCGAGGCAAGCTTTTTGTAGGAGTACGGATGCTAGTACGATAAGCCCAAAGAATGAATAGGATCTGAAGGTGCCAATTCCTACTTGCTTGATCGATGGTTTTCATGAGAATTTTGTTAAGTGTTTTATTAGAAGCCTCATCTTTTCCATTTTCTTGTGGATAATATGGTGATGAGAAGCTTAGTTTGATGTTGAATGTGTCACATAATTTCTTAAATTCTTTATTTTTAAAGGATTTTCCATTTTTAGTGATTAGCTTATGAGGGATGTCGAAGTGACATATGATATGTAGGTAGATGAAATCAAAAAAAAAATTAGCTTTAGTAGAGATCAATGGGATAGCATCTACCCATTTAGTGAAGTATTCAGTAGTTGTGATGATAGAGTGATGTCATTGTGATGAATGTTGGTTGATGAGGCCTATGAGGTATAACCCCCATTGTGAGAAAGGTCATACGTCTTGAGAGGGTTATAAAGTTTTCTTGGGAATGCGAGTGAGATTAGAATGTTTCTAAAATTTAATACATTTATTGATGTATGCAAAATAATCTTGATTGATAGTAGGCCAATAGTATCCCATTCAAAGGATGCACTTAGTGACAATTGTCCCATTAAAGTGTCCACCACATACACCATTGTGGACTTCTTGAATGGATTTAGTAGATTCATGATATTTGAGACATCTTAGCAAGATACCATCAAATCACAATTTAAGTAAGACACTTTATGATGACATATAGGGTAGCATGTTGGAGAAAAGATCACTTAGCGTTTTTAGACAAGACAAAGGAAATTTTTGATTCTGAAAGATAATCAAATGTTTTAGTATACTAGAGGTATATTGGATTGTTTTAGATTAGATTGATATAAGGGAGTTCATTGTTGTGAGATGGTTGATCAAATTTGTGTACAACAACGAACAATTTAAAGTCATCAATTGATAGAGGGATGAGAGACGTAAGAGAATCCATAGTTTATGTGAATTGTTTAGAGGATCGCAGAACTATTTGGATGGTATAACAATCAAATGCTTCTAAGGGGAATTTGGAAATGGATTTATATTTTTTTAGGGTTACTTTTTTACATTGATAAATTCCTTTGATTTGGTTGATGACAAGTTTTGAGTCTTCGTAGATGTCCAAGATTTAAATGTTGAGCATTATGGTGGTTTGGAGGCCCATGATCAGAGCTTCATTTTCATCCATGTTGTTAGTATGTTTAAAATTTATTTCAAAAGATAGAGGGATAGGAGTCCCCTAGGGAGGTATGATAGTGATGTTAGAACCTCCCCTTTCTGACACTTAGATCCATCAAAGAAAAGTGTCATTTTGAGAGAGTTGTATTCATGTTCGATAGTTTTAATAGATTCGTTAGGGAACTGTTCATGAGGTAAATTTTACGGTAGAGGGGCTTCAGTGAGCTGATCGGCGATAGCTTATCCCTTGATAGAATTTTGCAAGGTGAACTCAAGGTAAAAATCGGTCATGAGCATAAGCACTCGAGTAATGTAGTCAATATGATATGGTTTTGAGTGCATAGTTTTAAGAGGATTGAAACTAGTAATGATGTAAGTCTTGTGATTAAGTAGATAATGACAAAGTTTGGAAATTGTAAATAACAAAGCACAACATTACCTTTTAGCTTTAGTACAATGGGTCTCATAGTCATGGAGAGTGTGGCTTATATAGTAAACAACCTTCTTATGAACTCGCTCATTTCGATGAGTGAGCATGGCACCCAAGACATGATTAGTAGTAGATATGTAAAGGTAGAAGGGATCCCCTCACATGGAGGTGTAATCATAGGTGGCGATAGGAGTTACTGTTTGAGGTCATAAAAGGCCTTTTGACAATAGTGATCCCATTTAAAATTTACATCCTTTTAAAGGAGATGATGAAAATATTAGCGTAGCATTGTTTAACATGATGAGTTCCCTCTCCACCATCAGTTCAAGCTTTTGGTGTGACGGCAAGTCGTGCAGCTCTGACACTGTGCGATTAAGCACGCCACCCCCAGAGTAGTTCTGGGATGGGTGACCTCCCAGGAAATTCTCGGTGTCACTTCCTCCTAATTTTGTTGGGCCTGATTGGGTGTATACCCGGCTCCATCATGCGGGAGGGTATTAGGCGTAGCGGTGATTAACATAATGAGATCCCTCTCCACCAAAATTTTGAGCTTTTGGTGTGTGATAGCAAGTCGTTTGGTATTAGAGCCGGTAGTTAAGTGCGTCGCCCCCAAAGTAATTCTGGGATGGGTGACCTCTCGGGAAATTCTCGGTGTCACTTCCTCTTAATATGTCGTTGGACTTGATTGGGTGTATACCCATTGCATCATGCGGGAGGGCATTAGAAGAAGAATCGATTAACACGATGAGATCCCTCTCCACCATTAGTTTGAGCTTTTGGTGTGACGAAAAATCATTTAGCTCTGATACCAAAAGATTTTCTGTCACACCAAAAGCTCGAACTGATGGTGGAGAGGGATCTCATTGTGTTAATCAGTTACTACGCCAATAGAAAAGGCTAACAATGATCTGAAAGCTTTGAGACAAAGTGGCAGATTGATTTTAGCTTACCCCGATGGCTACAAATCTATGTGAGGTTTGATGGAGGAGGCATCTCGATGATGGCTTTGATTTTGGTGGGGTCTACTTCAATACCCCGAATATAAACAATTAACCCTAAGATTTTACCAATGAGAAAATGAACACATACTTAACATGGTTAAGACAAAGAAAGTATTGAATAAGATAGGTAAATATTGTGTTAAGGATGGCAAGATGGTCCTTTAGTTTTTTTATTTTCCTAAAATATCATCAATGTAGTCTTTTACGGTTTTGTGGATAGTATCATGGAAGATGTATATCATAGTGCATTGATAAGTGGCTCTGGTATTGTTAAGTCCGAAGGGCATTACCCAAGAAGATAAATTCCCCAAAGAGTGATGAAGGAATTTTTATGTTGGTCATCTATGGTGATGAGTATTTGGTTATAGCTATAGAATCCATCAATAAGGGAGAACATTTCATGGTCGGTGGTTAGATCGATGAGTCGGTCTATGTTTGGAAGGGTAAAGTCGTCTTTGGGGCAAGTGATATAAAGGTCCTAGAATTCGGTGCGGATGCGTAACCTTCCTGAGGATTTGGTCATGGGCACAATATTAGAGACCCATTGTGGATAGTCAATGGGTATGATAAAATTAGTAGAGATAAATCGTTGTAACTCTTCTTTAATGAGAAGAGCTATGTGAGGGTGCATCCTACGTAACTTTTGTTTGATAGGATTGGCGTTAGGATAAGTGACGATATTGTGGACAATGATGTTGGGGTCAATGCCGGAATATCATTATATGAACATGCGAAGTCTTAACTATATTTGGATAGGAAGGCAAGTAAATTCATTTAACTCTTACGAATCTAAAGATTGGTGAATTTAAATATATGGGGCTCATACGGAGTTCTTATATTAACACCAATAGTGGATTCATTTATAAGTGTTGATGTATCAAGTGGTAAGGTTTTTTTGAAGGTAATGGTCCTCTGCTCCCATGTGCAAGAGGATGGCTTGGTTGTCTTGGAATTGAAATTTTTCAATGGTGGATGAATCCTCCTCTATCATTTCATGCCGAGCAAGAGGAAGGGTTTTAGTATCATGGCTAGTTTGGTAAGTTAGCAGTCCTAAAGTGATAGTATTAACTAAAAAAGTTAAATGGGATGGAAATAGTGTCATCTGTATCCATGGGGTCATAGTGAGTAGAAGGGGAAGATGATTTCAGTTCTATGATGATACTCATGGATGGCTCGGAGGTGGTTTTTCAAAACCTAACTCGTATTTTTCATGTGGTTTATAAGAATGGTCAAGGATCAAGTCATGGATTCCTTTTTCATAACATCCAAGTCTAAAGCCTTTCCATGAACAACAATGGAGATATGTTATTGCAAATACCTGGTTATACAGGAATGTAAAGTCTGATATGAGTGGTTTGGTATGACGTTGATTAGTAAGATGTGAGGAACGATAATCAATCCCTCCGTAGAGGCGAGATTCATTTTGAGATGTGGTGGATCGTAGGAGAGTACATCTCCAACTTTAGGTTTGTACATGGGTTGTTTGTCAGGTCTTCCACATGTCTTTGGAATAGGAAGTGAATTAAGTGTAAGGAGACAATACTCCCCAGTGAAAGGTGTTGCATGACATCATTAAAGGAAGTGTCATCTGATAATTTTGATGATGTAATGGATGAACTGGTAGAGGATTTATTAGAGGATCCCAACTTTTATTTTGGAACAAGCACGTCGTTTGGACTATATGTCATGTGATATGCTTTGAAGGGATTCGAGATCTGTTGGGACCATAACAATTTTTCCTTCATATTCCTATTTGATACATTGATGGAACATAGATGGGATATAGTGTATAGCTCATATCCGTGGTCGACTAATAAAATTTTATATGAAACTATCCTTCTTGTTATAACATAATATTAAGTGCTTATAATGTTTAGTTTATAATTAAATAATTTAGAATATATTTAATATTCTTAATTATTTAATATAAACTTTATATTATGTTTTATTAGTTATTTAATAACTAATTATTTCTAAATTGGGGTACACACCTGTCACTTAATTGTTCATGACCCTTGGGGTCATTTAAATATGATTGCGAACCATATTTGGTTCACTTCACTTGGGGTGAATGGATCGGAGAGAAGTGAGGAGTTTGGAGATTTTTGGACTCGACTGTAAATATTTTATCATAAATGGAAATTCTTTCTTTCCGTGGTTTTTCCTCCCTGGGGGTTGTCCACGTTAAATTTGTGTTCTTGTGTTTTTACTATTTGATAAATTTATTTAATTTTACATTAATGTTGTAAATATATTTCAATGTGTTTAATTAATATTCACACCTCAGACTTGACATGGTACCAGAGCGTGTGTATTTAATTAGTTTTTAATTAACCAATGGTTGTTCGTTCAGGTGGTTGGGTGGTTAGTTCGGTAGAAAATTTAATTTATAACCCCCTCCTCCTCCAGGACATAGGTTAGTGAATATTGTGTGTGCATAGGTGAAAGGGCTTCAAAAGAACATTTATTGCACGTGAAATCTCATAAGGTGAGGCATAAATATTTTATGAAATATTTCACTATATATGTCTATAGTTTCAAATGTGCAGGTTGAAATATTTTGAGGGTAAATTCAAGAGTTAATAAAAAGGTTAAAAGGAGGAGACAAGTTCCATCAAAATAGGGTTGTCAAATTTTCTCATTGGTCGATTAATATTCTTGTTCCCCTAGTGGTAAAACTTCATGTTAATGTCTCTTACCCTTTAGAATTTGAAAATAATAATGTTTATGTCTCCAAATAATTGGGTTGGATTTCATTTTTAAAAATATGTAAGATATAAAACATATATACTATAGTTTATATTTAAACTATATTATATACTATATAGTTTAAAAACTATATATTAAAAAATAGTAATTAAAAAAAAACTAAACTATATAATATTGTTTGAAACCTAGGAAGCATGGTTGGCGGAAGGTTAGATAATATTATATTAAAAATTTTACTCATTAATCATGCAACTCTTTTATCACATAGTTATACAAGCATTTTATATTACTCCACTTCTAATCTCTCCAATAATGGTTAGTTCATTAGATTTACAATTTGACAACAATTTTCTAGTTTTAGTTTGCAAAGTTCACGATACAAAGGCTTGTCCTTTGTCTTAAAGTATGCGAGAAAGATTCATTATGAGATTAGAAGATGTTTTAATTCATTTTTTTGGTTTCCGTGAATGATAATTTTTAGTCAAGATTGCGTTCTAGATTGATGTATTGAGTAAAGGTGCAATAACCGAGCTAGATCGCCATATTTTTTTCTTCATCCATAGTGAGTTCCATGCACTTGACAATTAAAAGATCCTAAGAAGGAACCGGGTGTATTGAGTTCCTCATCCATCCTTGTGCAACGCTTGGACCGACATTTAAGTTGAATTCATTGCACATTATTTTACTACAAAACAAATTCTTCGAGATCCATTTCACCAATTCAGATGTGGATCAATTACATTGCATTGAATTGAAACACTATTTTTGCGTCGCATTGATCGAAGGTGGTTGCATCTCGAGCTCAACTTCAGATCCAGCGGTATCAAATTAATCCACTCAAAAAGCAGTGGGAAAGCGAACTTTGGGACTGGAAAACTAAGAAAACCCTTTTTGGATTGTTGGTCACTCCGGTTGTTCTTTATGGCTGCGAAGTTTGGGGAAGTAGCATGTCAAATCATGGGTGGAGACAGATAGAAAGAATCCAGAAACATCTAATCACAAGCACCCTTAAAGTCAAATCAACTGTTCCTTATGAGATCTTGTTGGCTGAAGCGGGTACTTTCTCGTTGGAAGCTTCGGCAATATCTCAGATGATAAGCTATTTGAAAAAAGTTGAAAGCATGGACAATCTTCGCTGGCCCAAAATAGTTGTAGATGACACTTTGGAATGCAGAAAGAAAACCTGGATGAATCAGAATACTAAATGGATGAACAAATGGGGCATCAACTTGCAAGAGTGTCCTAACAGCAATAGGGAAATAAAAAATTATGTGATAGAAAAGTTCAGGACTGCCATGTGGATGGGTCAGATTGGTCGAAAGAAAGCGCATTATATCAGAGAATTCAATCCCACTGGGGAACATGATGAAAAATCTTATCTAGGGGCAGCTATCAAGGGTAAAGCAAGGATTCTAGTGGCACAGTTAAGAACCGGATCGCATCATCTTCGATGCGAAACTGGTAGATGGACTATTCCAAAGGAAGATTGGGAAAGGAGAATTTGTCTTTTCTGCAGCAAAGGGGTTGTCGAGACAGAATGGCATTTCGTCATGGAGTGTTCAACATATGATGATATTCGTATTCAGTACGAAAACAACCTGAGGGTGGATAGACTAGAGGAACTCTTCGAAGGAACAAAGCTTCAAGCGACCGCGGGTTTCATCCTCAAGATTCACAGCCGAAGAGCAGATATTGAAAGGAGTCTGAAATCTGATTAAAATCTCAGTTTTTGTGGTCCCATAGACTCTTCAGTCTCGTGGACGTCATTAAAATCTTTCATTTCATTTCATTTCATTTCTCAAAATAGTCTTAACAAAAACATGCATTAAACACGGTGAGACTTCCTTCCATTATCCTTTCATTTCCCCATGCATTGATTTTTTTACTTTCCATGTGTCAAAAGATGGTTTGGCATATGTTATAAATTCTTGATTAAAAAGTATGTGTTATGTGTTTGTATGGGTTATATTTTATTTAGTCTTTTTCATTTAAGATTTACAAAAAGACACTTCGAGGATGTTGGTGAGTTGTGCTTCAACTCATAGCTAGTTGTGGTGAGTTATTGTGTTTATAGCTTATTGCCTAAAATTTATCATGCCCCCACCAAAGTGGCTCAAACCCTTCACCTCTCACGCAAAAACACGAGCTATAACCAAGCCATTGAACATATATATCATGTGATTGAAAACATTATTTAATTTAACTTGTGTAGTCTAAACTAAAATGGGTTTAATCCCACATTTGTTATGCCAAGGTTGCTTTATAAGAGTTTAAAATTTATGTGGCGTTGAAATATAATTGTGGCTTAGGCCACGCCCAAAACTATTATTTTGTTTGCATAGTCAACTCGTTGGCTCACTCAACTTTGTAAAATTGTGTACTCACACTTAAAGCTCGAGCACAACTCACTTTATAACTCATTCTCCAATCCTTGGCCGAGGTGATAATGTGCTTTAGCTAGCTTGTCTATGTATAACTCGGCCAATTTTACATGTCCCTAACCTAACTAAGGAGCTTTACTCCACCAATTTTTATATTTATATATACAATATAAATAAAATCTTATTATATTTTTTTAATTTAATGTTAAAATTTAAAATAATTTTTAGATATAGTGAGGTAAAATTGTGTGTTTTTGATAAATAATGTTTTTGGTTTCTTGTCAAATTGTATTAAAAACAACTAAGATCAAGTATCTTTTGAATACTAAAAAAATCATTTATATTTCAATTAAATATGTCAAATTAATATAGTTTGTATAAGTGTTCTTTTGACAAATCAATTTTGACGTGATCATCCGAATATGACTAACTTACTCGCTTGAAAAACAATAGGGATTACTTCTAAACTCTTTTTATAATGTTTTTCCTCCATAAAACCTAATTTATTATCAAAAAGTTGATCATACAAGTTGTCATAATTATCAATTTTTTTGCTCACAAAGAGTTGATTTTTGTCCACAAAGAGCTGATTTTTGTCAATTTCAAAGGAAGACTAAATTATAAATTATGTTTGGCGTCGGGGTGCTACCCCCGAACCTACCCCGTATCACGATAGGTAGCATGCCATGGGTGCTTCCCCTAGACCCCGCGAGGGGCGCTGCCCCTCAAACCCACTCTAGGCTACCGCCCTGACACCCCTCTCCCGATCTGTGTTCGGTACCTTCGTGAACAAATATTCACCTGTGTATGTAAGTATTATCAATGAATGATGTTATATTAAATTGAAAAAGAAGTTGTTTTTTATTCATAGTTAACTCATAATAACTATTATTTATTATGGTTTATTAAAAATTAACTACAAGTAACTACAACTGAAAACATACATAAAATGGCTTATATGTGTTTTAAGATTTTACTTCGTATTTTTCGGTAGTTAATTCAAAAAATAGAATCATTATTCTTTTTTGGTTTTGTAATACTGAGATAATTTCTTTAGGATCATGTATGGCATGGCTTACACTTACCACCTATGAAATGTGTAAAGGGTGCTTACATGGTAAGCTATCACCAAAAACCCTTCCTCAGTCATTTATTGAAGCAAACTTCACATAAATCCATGAGATGTGTCCACAGTTAGTGGACCATTTATCAATGAATGTTGTGATTATTCTTGTATGATTTAATATATTATCTATTAGTCTTATCACATGTTTAAAGGGCTTAGAATAGGGGCCTTGGCTCTAAGGAGAGGCTCAGATACCATATATAGATAGAAATATAAAGGGGACCCTCCTCCTTCAACTATACTCCCCTTTGACTATACTCTATATCGGGGGAGTGCCTAGTAGAAGTTCAATGTCTAGTCTCTAGTAGTTTGGTGTAGTTTCGTTGGTTGAGCCTTATCCCCATCCTTAGTACATGTACTAGCCGAGATAAAACTATGGCCAACTATACGATTGGGCGAGACCAAGATCGAAATCTGGTACCACCCAACTAAACCTATGGCCAGCTCTACGATCAAGTCGGAGCTTGGATTCTAGGGGCTAAGTCGCCTAGGGGCATTACGGTTCCAAAGGGTGTCCCTTCCCAAAGGGAATACTGAGATACCATCCCAACCAACCCTATGGCCAGCTCTACGATTGAGCCGGTACCACTACCACCCCAACCCTATGGTCAACTCTACGATAGGATGGTACTAGTACCAACCTAATAAAGATATATACATTGTTGATAAAAATATTTCTTAGTATGTGATTACTAAAATATTATTATATGCATATCAAATGACACTTGGGGACACCTTTGTGTTTGTATTGGAGACGTCCAATACTGATTGCATCTAATATATATTTTACAAGAGTAATATGTTGAAATTTTTCAACATATTTTAACATGGTTAGTTGTTAAGCATATTGTTATGTTAGTTGTTATATAACTAGTGTTTAACTTTTATAGATGGTTAAAAGTGAAATCAATAAAGATTTATATTATGCTTATTATGATGTCTATATGGATATTATGACTCTAACCATGTTGATGTTGTGTTGGATATAAAATATACATCTGGATTTGTGTTCAAGTTTTTTTGGTGTAGGTGTCATTACTTGGAACAAAGTAAAAGAAACCAACAGTCTCCATTTCTTCTATTGAGGTAGAGTAGAGAAACAAAATGGAAGCGAAGAAGCCATGTGGCTGAAGCAATTGTTGGAAGAGATACACATGGAAGCTAAAGGAAGTATTCCTCTTCTATGTGATGGCCAGATTTATATTGCTCTTGTTAAATAATCTAGTTCAACATCAAAGAACAAAGCATATAGATGTTCATATGCTCCTTATCCGAGAAAATATCCTATGCGGTGATATAGATCTCCAATACTATTTGTCTGAAGATAAAGTTGCAGTTATGTTTATGAGAAGTGTGTTCTATAAAATACTGCAAGTTTCATGCAATGCGTGTATTTTCATAGTTTTATTGAGGTGGAGTATGCATGGCAATGTCACCTCCTAATGGTCGGTCGGTTGATATCTCCTTCTCCTCTATACTTTTTCTCCATTGTAAAGCATTGTAAAAATATCTTTATGATCTTTGTAAATTTATAACTCTAAGTTTGTGGTGTACAATCCAGTGTGTTACATCTATTTGTAAAGGAGGTCCTTGTGTTATAAAAGGATCCTATAGATGCGGTTTTAAGAATTTTCCATGAGAAATTGTGAGATGTAGTCTCATAAATCATGCTTAGCCTAAATCATAACTTTTGATTTATGGATTCCAAATCATTTTGTACCAAAAGGTAAGTTGAGCATGATGAAGGTGTTATAAATCCTTCAAAAGTGATATTTTAACCTAAACCTTCACTAATGGTTTATGGATTTGTAAATCTGTTGTACAAACAAGTAATGTTGGCATATGGTTCCCCACTTAATATTAAGGGGAAGTGTTAGAACATAATATTAAGTGCTTATAATGTTTAGTTTATAATTAAATAATTTAGAATATATTTAATATTCTTAATTATTTAATATAAACTTTATATTATGTTTTATTATTTATTTAATAACTAATTATTTATAAACGGGGTACACACCCTGTCACTTAATTGTTCATGACCCTTGGGGTCATTTAAATATGGTCATGAGCCATATTTGGTTTAATTCACTTCGGGTGAATTTGATGGAGAGAAGTGAGGAGTTTGGATATTTACTAGACTATGTAAATATGTTTCTCATTAATGGAAATTATTTCTTTTCATGGGTTTTTCTCCCTCGGGGGTTTTCCATGTTAAATTTGTGTTCTTGTGTTTTTACCATTTCATATATTTATTTAATTTTACATTAATGTTATAAATATATTTCAATGTGATTAATTAATATTCACACATCAGACTTAACTCTTCTACCAGATAGAAGATTTTATGGAGGGTTTTAACATTAACTTTGATTGGTAAGATAATTGCCTAATGTGGGGAAGATAGTTTCATTAAAAGCTTATAAGATTACGAATGGTGTATGTGTGACAATGGTGTTGGGTAATTGAATTTGATCAAAGGCATGTGATGATACAATGTTGATGTTAGCGCCGTTTTCAATCATGACCCTATTAACAAGGGTGTCATTAATTTGGGTAGTAATAAAAAGTGGGAGGTCGTGGTCCTCTAGTTGTAATGATGGGATTTTTAAGCTGTCATCGAAAGAGATGGTGATGGACATTTTGAGAGTGCCTACTAGGTTTGTAAAAGGTTGTGGATCATCTGAGGGTACCGATATATATTGGAATGTTTTGAACATGGCTTATCGATGTTGTGGTGAAATCTGCACAAGCTTATAAAGGGAAATTTTTATTGGAGTTTGATGAAGTTATTTGATAATGCTATTTTTACAGAGGTAGTGGCTTGTGTAGGAGGAGAAGAAAGGATAGATACCTTAGCCTTAGCGTGGGGTGTTGGATTAGATGACATGGGCATGAGCGAGATAAAGACTTTGGATTTTTTTATTGGTAGTGTTAGGGTCCTGGTATGTCCTCTAGTGGCAATACATATTATTTCAATTTGAAAAGGAGGGGATTTCTTAAAAGATTACCCACTTTTAGTGGTTGTGAGTGTAGGTAATGGTTTAGATGTAGTGGTTGTAGATGTCTGATGGGATGTTTTTGATGTTTTTAGATATGTAAGGAGAAGGCCCTTGTTAGCAAGGCTTCGATAACAACATGTCCTAATGGGTGATGGTAATAAAAAAAGGCTTTAAAGTTATACTAGGAAGGCTTCCACTCTCGAGAACCATATGGCTTAAGAGGAGGTAATGTTATAATGGACTATTGAATAATCCTTTCAAGGGTAAATGCATAACGTCCAAGTTCAAGGTGAAAGTTGATGGAAGTGGTGATTATTTTGATTGTAAAGGTGTTTAATGGAACATTTTTCATGTGATATCCTTAGATGTCTATTGAGGGATGATTTTTTATTATGTGTGATGTGACTAATAATCTCAATAATGGGTGTGGCCCAAAAATGGAAGGCAAGGAGTTTGGTTTTTGTGTTGAGGAATTCAGATGGTCACGTGATATGATTATATCCTTTTTAAATGAAGAGTTGTATGGTCGTGTGACGTTATTTTGAAGGTTATGTATATAATGTTGAGTGGTATGGTCATTGTAAGATCTTTTCACATATTGAAAGACAAGCTTATTTGTGTAACTTTTGAAGATCTTGTTGAAGGGGATGAAATAGATGCATATGAATGTGTAATATTTTTAAGGTCAGAATTAGGTGACGTACCCAATTCAATAAGGCCTTATGGTATAGAAACACAAGGGGGAATGGGTTGTTCATCTATTTTTTTTATGGAGCTACTAATGGATGATTCAGATGATGAATCTAAGGTGGGAGCCTTATATGCTAATGATACATATGCTTAATCTTTGACTATGTTGACAATGTGATGGGAATGGATTAGATTATACTTTGGTTGACGGGTGGATGGGGCATGATTTGTAAATGGTTGTTTAAAAACATCTAGATTTTGATTTAGAGGTGCATTTGGGTTATCCAGTTGCAACTCACCTTTTTCGATGAGATCTTGAAGGGAATTTCTAAATGAATGACACCTTTCGATATCGTGGCCTTTGACCCTATGGTATTTATAGTAATCATTTTCTCTATACCAAGAGGGTTTTGAAATAAATGTATCGATGGGAAAGATGGGAGGAAGGGTGATCATATTTGTAGTCAGGAGCTTATCAAAGACTATTTTGTAAGATTCACTGATAGGTGTGTAATTGCGTTGAGGACGGGTGAGTTCGGAGAGGCTAAACATTCTTTGGAAGCAGTATTCACAACAACTACATTTTTTGATGTTTTAGATTTATCATGGCTAGAGGATGGCTTGAATGTAGATTCAGACTTATGTTTCTTTGATCTAAGTTCAATCCTACCATCTTCGAGAGCAGAAGCTCAAGTTTGTGAGCCATAGTGAAGGCTTCATCAAACATTTGGAAAGACTAGATTTGTAATGTGGATGATATGTGTTTGGCATAGGAGTGATAAAATAATTCTATTAACTTGGTCTATGGGAGGAAAAAGGATAGTTGATTGATAATAGCCCTCCAACAAGTAAATAAATCTATGATATATTTACCTTCAAACTGTTTGATGGAGTATAGGTCGGTGATAGTGATTTTACGCGCGATGTTAATCAATTAATGTTCTAAGAAAATTTGTGTGAGTTGAGCGAATGAGAAAAGTGAATACTGAGCAATGTTGTTGTACCAATCTAAGGCAGGTCTATATAAGGACATAAGGAATGTTATCAACATAAGGTCTTGGTCATGTGTTATGAGGTAGTAAGTGTGTCGGAAGGCTTGGATGTGTTGTTGAGGGTCTTCTTTGTTATAGAATTTGAGGAACTTAAGAAGTTCCCAATGTGGAGGATATGATTTATATGGTACATATGGGTGGATGGGTTTTTACAGATTTGTTTGTAAGATAATGTGTTTTTAGGCCCATAAAGGCATCTTCAAGGCTAGAAATTTTATTCATCAATGCCTGTAAAGGGTCATTTTGTAATGGTTGTTGTTGGGGAGTGAATGACGAAGGACCAAGTTGATTGTATATAGATGGATTTGGTTGTTGGTATGGCTGGTAAGGAAAAGGAATATTATGCTAAAGAGGGGTATTCATAGGAATACTATATGTAGGTTGTGAGGCTATGGGTTGTGAAGATTGAATATACTAATATTGGATAGGCATGGATGTGTTTAAGAGGGGTTGCGATTGTTGGGGTATGTGTTGAAAGGGGATCAAGGTGTGAATGAAAGATTGAGATTGTTGAGGAACATGTTGGAAAGGAATACATGTTTTTATGAGATGTTGGGATGGTTGGGGCATGTCTTTGGGAAAAGGTAGAGGCGAGTTGATGACCTGATGATGCGATGAGGGGTGAATATTAGAAATGGAACTCGTGTTAATGGTTGGTGTTGATGTTGGGATAGACATAAATACATTTTAGATAGATGATGCGGGTTTTTGTGATGAGATGGGTTGAGATATGCTTTATGGGATATCTATTGAACATATAGGAGTTTGGATAGTGGAGGAAACTAAAGGTCTTGTCGTGGATGAAGTTGTGTTGGTGTTTTTTTGGGATGAGGTGGATCGGATGAGGGGTCTGGTGAAGATGATGATTTTGGTTAGTTAGTTGTGTCATGTGAGGAGACAATGTTGAGGTCAAAAGTGATAATAGGAGTTGAAGACATGACATTGGATGTTTGATTCACTGGTGGTGGGATAAGGATGGACTTGTTGGATGACCAACTCATGGTTAGGATTAAAAATGGGAGAATTCATGTGTGGTATTAGAGACAGAAGGTCATTATTTGGGAGTAGATTGTTTAAGAAGAACACCCCATGTAGCTAGGTAAGCATTGAGGGAAATAAAGTTTGAATCCAAAATCTCGGTGAAGATTGGATCACCTTTGTTGAAGAAGCAAGGACTCGAAGGGTTGGGGATTTCGGATGAGGCAGATTGATTCTTTAGGAGAGTGTGAGTGATATTGATCATGTATTGGAGGTGACAAATATGCTCGATGTTGGTCGATTAGACATGTAACGTCATCAATACGGGTCCGCATATTTTATATAGAATTTTAGAAGTGTTACGCCATATTTTGGATTTTTATTGAAATTTGTTGTCATGTTAGGACCATGAAAGAAAACAATCAATGAAATTGAAACCAAATCTAGATATTTTATTACAAGCAAGCAAATAAGTTGTGTGCATGTATACTTTGCTTAATGCTAAATCAAATGAAGCAAAAACTACCACCTAAAATAGTTCTACAATTTAGCTAAAACAAAGCATAAACACCATCATGATAAGAATTAAACAAGGGTTAGATGCTAGCATTCATCAATACAAACTTTGAAACTAACAATGCTAAATATCTAAACTCCTCTATTCTCTAACAACAAATAAATGAATGGACCTAAGTAAGCTCCATGGCTATCAAAATAGTTGTCCTTAATGTTCCAAGAACCTAGGAATGGGGCTAATCAAAGTTGGGCTACAAGACCCTTTTGACACCTCCCATATGACCCAAGCACTTTAAGAAAGAGGCTTAACTCTTCAAGATGATGAACTCTCAAAAGGGCAAGGTGCAAGCTCTTAGTCTCTTTGCTATATGCTTTGCATTTGCTCTCTTAGAAAGTTTAGGTGTAAGTAAAAAGGTAGGTGGAGGGCTCTTTATATAGCCCAAAGGATAAATGATTCAACACATTCTCATGAATGTGGGATAAAGGTAAAACATGATTAGGAATGGATAAGGTTGCTTTATTAAAGGTAACCTTACTTTAGAAGGGTTTAATACATGTTTAGCAAGTCATGGGAGTTGGGGTATTTTAATTAATCAAAGGTGATTAATTAATATGTAGAGTGTAAGCTTATAGAAGCCAATTAGAAGAATATTAGTGCGATTTAGGCTATTATAAGGGGATTAAATCAATTAAATATTGATTTATTGGTTAAATGGAAGGGAAAGCTAATTAATTAGTTTAGGTAGAAGGGGTGATTTATTAACGGAAGGTCGTTAATTAGGGTATTTGTTGGATAGGCAACTTAATTAATTAGCTTAGTGTAATTAATTAATGATGATATGAGGTAATATGAGTTCTTTTGAAGATATGTCGTTGATTTGTGAGAAAGGGGATAATTAGCGCAATTTAAGTATTTAAATTACTTGGGCGTAATTATGGGTGTCTACATTTGCCCCTCTTTGGGGTGGCGTAAGTGATGCCACTTCAAATATAGTAGGCAGAAGAGATTTTGAAGGGATAAAGAAAAATTAGTAGGAGGAGAGATGCCCCTCGAGTGTCGATGGGGTGATGAAGGAAGTCGATCGACGATCGAAAAATATGAGAAGTAGGCGGAAGAATGGGGACGAGGCGGGATGCCCAGGAGAGGAGAATTAGGGGTGAACAGGAAGTCGTGTAGAAGAAATATGGATGAGGGGAAAGAAGAGCTTAACCTCTAGCCACTTATTTGTTTGGAACAAATTTGATGTCATCATATTGCCATAGGAACTACATCATCGGTCCTTATGAAAAATATAAGCATACGACAAAGGTAGAATGACATGAAAAGCCATACTATGAACAATTGTCCATTATTGAAAGTACCAACTCCACGCAACATACAATAATGTAATGCAATACGAGAAGGAAACAAGCTCATATAACAGGGAAAACAAGTATGAACGCACATATCTAACCCAACAACGGTCAAGACGGTTGTACAAATGTTTTGTTATCAGTGCTGAAGAGATCCACAAGTTCGTGATTGACGACAAGGGTTAAAAATGATGCCCCAAGCAAGGATACATGCAAGGGGAAATGAAAATGGACACGGGGTCCATGAAAAGCATTTTGTGCGCAACGAAACAGCACCAAGCAACCAAAAGTGCCCCCAGTACGAGATGAAGCAAAGCTAGCTTTTGTGAATGGTTGTGAATCCGGTGATCCGCGAGTCGTATTAATCGGGGAAGATGTGAGACAAACCAACAGGATATGGAGAAAATACCATGCACAAGACACAAGTTTTAGCCATAAGAAGCAAGTTACCATTTTGTAGGGTGTTTTACTTTTTAGGAATTTTTTGAAAAATTTTGCCTTGTTTTATTTTTTTGATATATATATATATATATATTGTTTTTGTTGTTTTCTCGAAACAATGTTCTATTGTTTTTGTGTTTTTCTCGAAACAATTTTCTATTGTTTTTGTGTTTTCTCAAAACAATGTTTCTATTGTTTTTGTGTTTTGTGAAACAATTTTCTATTGTTTTTGTGTTTTGTGAAACAATTTTCTATTGTTTTTGTGTTTTGTGTTTTGTGAAACAATTTTCTATTGTTTTTGTGTTTTCTCAAAATAATGTTCTATTGTTTTTGTGTTTTCTCGAAACAATTTTCTATTGTTTTTGTGTTTTGTGAAACAATTTTCTATTGTTTTTGTGTTTTCTCAAAACAATGTTTCTATTGTTTTTGTGGTTTGTGAAATAATTTTCTATTGTTTTTGTGTTTTCTCAAAACAATGTTTTTATTGTTTTTGTGTTTTGTGAAACAATTTTCTATTGTTTTTGTGTTTTCTCAAAACAATGTTCTATTGTTTTTGTGTTTTCTCGAAACAATTTTCTATTGTTTTTGTGTTTTGTGAAACAATTTTCTATTGTTTTTGTGTTTTCTCAAAACAATGTTTCTATTGATTTTGTGTTTTTCTCGAAACAATTTTCTATTGTTTTTGTGTTTTTAACAGTTTTCCAAAGCTATGTGCAGGTAACCAAGAAAGCATGGATGCCCCCAGCGTTAGGTGGGGAATATAAAAGGGCGAAGCCACGCGCTTATGAACAAGAAGGTGAAGTCGTTGAGTGGCCCCCAGCGTAAGATGGGAAATAACGAAAGACCACGTACCTTACAGACGAATAGAAGAAGGCAAAGCCGGATCAAGGTTGGACTAGATGGTGTGCACAAGGAAACTCGAAGGTAGAACCACGTCCAGGACAAAGACAACTACCCTTATAATACAGAATGCTTGTGAACAACAAATCCTCATGAGGCACCAGAAACCATTTTTCACCCAAGGACTTGTCCAAAGTACCATAATTGCATGGTTTTCACTAGTGGACGACCTGTTTTCTCTTTTTTTTTTTCTGATTTTTTTATTTTTTTATGTTTTTATATTTTTGTGATTTTTATGACTTTCTTGTGCCATGTTTAGGCATAAAACCTCTTAAGATGCATGGCATTCATGGGCTCCGGAGCTCATCACCATTAGGGTGAGCCAACTTGTATGCCCTGTGCCATACTTGGCAACTATGACATAGGGTCCTAACCAGTGTGGTTCGAACTTCCCTTTCTTTTCTCGCTCTGCTCTGGTGTTGAACTGGTTCTCCTTCATAACTAAATCACCCACCTCAAACTGGCGAGGGATGATTCTCTTGTTGTAGTTGCGGGAGATTCTATGTTGATATACCTTCAGGTGATTAAGAGCGCGAATGC
This sequence comes from Taxus wallichiana var. yunnanensis, assembly GCA_018340775.1. Taxonomy (NCBI): domain Eukaryota; kingdom Viridiplantae; phylum Streptophyta; class Pinopsida; order Cupressales; family Taxaceae; genus Taxus; species Taxus wallichiana. The sequence continues at coordinate 345,664,832 of CM031233.1, forward strand.
GCCTCTCATCCAGGAGCTCTAACTCAGCCAATCTTACCACTCGATAATCTTCATCCTTATCCAAATAGTCCCGAAGAGAAATTTACAGGGATGGGAGTTCAAACTCTAAAGGGATGATAGATTCATCCGAATACTAGGGAATATGGTGTGGCACCCTGTAGGAGTGTGAATTGATGTTCGGTAGGCCGGAGAGGGTGGGTGGATTTGTAGGTGCAGTTTCGGACCGGTTTTGCTAACCATCTTCTCCATTATCCTTACAAAGTCTTGTTTGTTGCCTCGGCTTGTCCATTACCACGAGGGTAATATGGCGTGGACCATTTCAATCTGATTTGGAACCGTTGGCAAAGACCTTTCACGATTTTGTTCTTAAATGACTTCCCATTATACGTGACATGGCTACGGGGATACCATATCGGCAAATAATATGATTCATGATGAATTTAGAAATCATGGTCTGTGACATAGGTTAAAGGGACAACCTCCACCCATTTTGTAAAGTATTATGTAGCTGTGATGATATGTGTATGACCATCAGATGAGGTAGGAGTAAGCTTCCCTATTAGATTAAGTCCCCACTTGGAGAATGGCCACGGGGTAGTGATTGGTTGCAATGGTTGCGATGGAGCATGGATGAAATTTCCATACTTTTGGCAAAGCACACATTTTCTAACATAATTACAACAATCAGTTTCCATGGTGGGCCAATAGTAACCTACTCTTAACAATTTCTTAGCCAAGACCATTCCATTTATATGTGCTCCGCATACTCCTTCATGTACTTCTTTAATTGCCTGGATTGACTCTGTCACATCCAGACAACGTAACAGAGGTCCCATCGTAGCCATGACGATAAAGTGTACCTCCTAAAAGGGTGTAATAGGCTATCTAGCGAATCAGCTTTGCTTTTAGAGCGGGAGATATTGGGAGAGGAAATCATCCTTAAGATAGGTGAAAATGGGTTCGTACCATGGGAATAGGGACCAACAACCTCACAAGCCAGGCAAGATTCTAGTACGTCATACGCGGGCTGGTGTAGATTTTCTACAAAAAATGGCATATCATTGTTCCCTGGCGGAATACGAAGCATAGATCCCACCGTTGCCATAGCATCTGCCGATCTATTCTGCGCTCTTGGGATCTGCTCAAAGGTAATGTGCACAAAATACTCCTTCAGAGTTTCCACCAACTTCTTGTAAGGTATGAGCTTGTCATCCTTAACTTTATACTCGTCATTAACCTGTTTGATGATTAGCTGTGAATCACCTACAACCTTAACATGTTGAATATTCCACTTGATGGCTAGCTTCATCCCTGCAATGAGTGCTTCATATTCCACAATGTTGTTCGTGCAAGGGAAGGCCAGGCAGAAAGCCTGTGGTATAGGATCACCCGAAGGAGTAATAAGGACCACTCCTGCACCTGAACCATGAAATGTAAAAGATCCATCAAAATGTATCTGCCATACGAAAGATTCTTCAATGTAGAGCAAAGATGCATCTGGCAGATCAAGACTCAAAGGTTACGTGCTTTGCAGAAAGGTGCTTCCGCTATTTGGTCGGCAAGTACTTGTCCTTTAATTGATTTTTGATGGACAAATTCTATATCAAACTCATTGAGTAGAATGATCCAATTAGCCATTCTACCTGTGAGGGTGGGTTTGGACAACAAATAAGTGAGTGGGTCGACCTTGGATATGAACTTGGTCTTAGTATTTAGCGAGTAATGGCAAAGTTTCTGAAAGGTAAAAAAATGGCCAAGCAAGCCTTTTCAATCTGAGGATAATTACGTTCATAGGTGATGAGGGTGCGACTCAGATAGTACACTGCTTTCTTTTTATGGCTAAGGTCATATTGGGCGAGCAGTGCACCAATAGCGTATTGCGTAGCAGAAATATAGAGCAAAAGTGGTTCTCCCGGAGTGGGAGGCATGAGGATAGGTGGATTAGCTAGGTACTGTTTAAGCAAAGCAAAGGCTTGTTGTTGCTTAGGTCCCCAGATGAAAGCGATGTCCTTCTTAAGCAAATAAGTGAATGAGTGACATTTATCTGCAAGCTGGGAGATAAAGCGGTGAATGGCATGAATTTTCCCTTGCAAGCTACGCAATTGCTTGATATTCTCAGGTGGAGGCATTTCTGTGATGGCAGACACTTTAGCAGGGTCTACCTAAATACCTCATCTTGACACGATGAAGCCTAATAGTTTCCCAAATAGCACACCGAAGACACACTTCTTTGGATTTAGCCTGACTTTGTATTCACAGGCATTCAAAGATATGCCATGCAAAATGATAGGATGATCCTCTCTTGTTTTGGACTTTCCCAGGATGTCGTCTACGTAGTCTTCCATGATGTCATGAATCATATCATGAAATATTACTGTCATGGCCATTGATAAGTTGCTCCCGCATTCTTAAGGCCAAATGGCATCACCTGATAACAGAAGGTGCCCTAAGGAGTTGTGAAAGTTGTTTTGTGTTGGTCTTCCTCAGCGATCTTAATTTGATTATAACCCGAAAATCCATCCATAAGTGATAGCATTTCGTACCCTGCGGTTGAGTCAACAATCATGTCAATGTTGGGCAACGGAAAGTCATCTTTAGGGCAAGCTTTATTGATGTCCCTAAAATCTGTGCAAATTCGGATACCAATAGGTTTCTTCTGGACAGGAACAATGTTTGATATCCATTCAGAATAATCAATTGGCCTGATGAATCCTGCTGCAAGCAACCTTTCCAATTCTTCTTTAACTAACAAGGCCACTCTTGGGTGCATCTTTCGAAGCTTTTGTTTGATAGGCTTAGCATCTGCGTGCACAACCAGGTTATGCACGACCAAAGTTGGATCTAAGCCGGGCATGTCTTTGTAAGACCATGTGAACACATCAATAAACTCTCGCAGTAGCATAGTGAACGTCTTTTGTTCTCTAGCTGAGAGTGATGCTCCCAATTTTACTATCTTGGGATCTTCTTGGTAGCAATATTGACATCAATGGTTTCTTCAACTAACAATTTTGATAAATCCTCCATACGCGTAGGATCGGGAGGTAGGTTGAGATCTTCATCCAAGGATGTCTCTACGAGATTTTCATCCTTGGTGTGGTCACTTTGTTTGTCCTTTGATTTTCTTATTTGTTTGTCAGCCAATGCCTCAAAGAGGTTTTCACTATGTGACTTGGACTTCAATTTTTCCGAGGCTTTTCTTTAGAACTCTTGCCCTCACTTTTCTTTAAATTTTTTTGACCACGAAGTTCAACCTCCTCACCGAAGTAGGCACAGGTGTCTAAGTCGATAAAGAAACCCTTCTTGTGATCTCTAATGGGAATTGTATCCCTTATGCCCATGAACTCTGCAATAGCCTCATCATTCTCGAATAAATCTAGTGGCACGTGACATTGTTGGTCCCATTCAACAAGGGAGGGGTATACAAGGTCAAGGGATGGTTTAGTGGGGGTGATGGTTAGGACAGCGTTATTCATGAAAAGGTTCGTGGAGGCCAGATCCTCATATTGGCTACAACGGGAATCCGTATCGCTTGTCTAGATAATCAGAGCTATCCTCATGCTCATAACAATTCACATCTTGATCATTGGGGTGTGCTCCATAAGGGCGAATCCCAATGCCATATCTTTCTGTTTTGAAATGTGGAAGAGGGACTGGTTCTCTTTGTCCTTGTTCATTCCTCCCACATCCTAGGCCTTTATAGCCCATGGAGTACATCATTCTGCTAGATTTTTCATATTCTAGGGTTTGATAACAAGATGGATGAGTGTCCTCAGGGACCCAAGTAGTAGGTGGATCAAGTAATTTTTCCTCAGCTAACAAGCCTCCAGGTAGGAACGACCCAATAGTGTGTTCCTCTCTAGGTCTCCTAAAGTGGTAGTTGGGTCGACCTCTAGTCTTGGGCGATAAGGAGAGGTCAGAAACCAAGAGCGCTTGTTGTATATTATACTTCCCACAACCATATTCCATAATTTTCATCTCCCATGAATCAAATGGAGATGTGGAAGTGGACGCCCCATGAGTGCAAGACCTAAGAGAATCTGAATCCAACCAGGATTCCATACCCTCAGACTGAAAAGGAATGGCCATATCCGCGGAGGGACATGCGTATGTACCATTTCGTGTAAAGCTATTGAGAGCTCTACAATGAGAAAAGGGCTCTGAGTCTCCTGGTATTGTTACCGTATGTCCCTCGTGCTTCAGCTTGATGCATTGATGAAATGTTGATGTCACGGCTTGCATGGCATGGATCCATGGTCGGCCTAGAAGCATATTATATGGAAGTTCCAAGTCTAAGACGTGAAACTTTATTTGATGGCAAGTGGGGCCCACCTCCATGGGTAGCGTAATGGTGCCTGCTGACTCTCTTTCTGCGTTGTCATATGCGGTGATAGTGATGATATGGGACTCAAGATCTGCCTCTGTATGTCCCAATTGTTTGACCAACTTAAGCGTGCAGATATTCAATCCTGATCCATTGTCCACAAGCACCCGTTTGATTTTCCTGCGGGTGACAACTACCTCAATGTATAAGGGAAGATTATGTGTAGGATTCTCGGTAGGGACCTCCCTATGGTTGAAAGTGAGATGCTCACTGGGTGCAATATTTGCCACCGCGGCTTGAAGGTATGCAGGATCGACTTCTAAAGGCACTCCCGACCCCTGAAGAGTTTGATATAAAATGTCCTTATGCACATTGGATATCTTGAGAAGATCTAAGATCGAGATCTTAGCAGTGTCTTCTCAAGTTGTTCTAAAAGGTTATATTTACCAGTTTGTGGGGTCAACAGAGAGGGTTCTGGAATCACGAGGTGGGCACGCTTGTTATTCTGCATGTGCCAGATCCTTTCCTTGATCCGGATGGTATTGACACGGTCAGCAGGGGAGCGAATACATCCGATAAGTGAATCGTAATGATTGTTATCTCTCTTGGTATACAAGTAATTCATGGCTTTATAGGTTTGGGATGACTCTCCCGATCCGGTTTTGCCTTTTCCGACTTATCATGCTTGGGGAATGGTTCCTTATAAATCCCCATCTTCTCGTTAGGTGTTTGCATGTGGCTAGGGTTATCCACCTCTATCTCCCCGTTGTCAATGAGGTCTTGAATATAGTGGTGAAGTCGCAAACATTTATCTATTTTATGACCTTTAACGCGATGCATTTCACAGTATTCATGCTCCTTATACCATGAAGGTTTAGGAGCATTGTCATCAAACGGTTGCATTGTAGGATAGGTCATCATGTGGGCCGCATCCAACTGTTTTAGTATGACGGACAACGGCTCATTGAGGGAGGTGAATGTTCGTCGCTTTGGTGGTGGTTGAATTGGGCCCTTGGTCAGTTTAAAAGGTTGACTGGTTTGGACTGTTTGAACACGTTTGGAATCAGTGATTCCGTCTCCCACCACGTTTTTTTGTTTTTGTTAAAGATCTTTGGCTTTTCAGTGGGTTTGACACTTTGGTTGTCTTTAGATTGGGTTTTGAGGGTGCCTTTGGCAATGAGAGCCTTTTCTATTTGAATCCCTTTCTCGATAACCTCCTCAAAGGTGCGGACACAATGCATTTGGAGGTGGAAAGCTATATCTGGGTTGAGATTAGGGACGAAAATACTGACCAGCTGCTTCTCAGGGAAAGCGCAAGGGAAGCGACTAGCTATCCCTCTCCATCGTTGGAGGAAGCTGGCGAAGGTCTCATTTGGGCGTTGTTTTGTGCCGCACAAGTCTACCATGGTGATGTCACTCTCTATGTTATACGAGAAATGACGCACGAATCTTTCTGCCAATTCTGGCCAGGTGAAAATTGATCCTCGTGGTAAGCGCGTAAACCATTCCAATGCTTGACCTCCGAGACTCTTAGGAAAAAGTCTGATAAGGTAATTATCACTATAAGACACCTCTTGACATGCCATGTAGAAATCTTTAACATGATCCCTTGGGTCTCCCTTTCCTTTGTATTTTTCAAACTTTGGCATATCAAATTTCTTTGGAAAGGGTTGAAGGGTCATTGTCTTGTCAAAAGGATAGGGGCATAGTTCTTCGTATTGGTATTTCCTAATACTCCCTATATTGCTTTCTTGTATGCTAGCAAGTGTTGCTTTCATAGATTGCACTTCTTGTGCGAGCAATTGTTCTTTAGTGGGAGAAGCGGGGATGTGTACACGATGATACCCTGTGTCTTCTTCTCCTTGGTTTTCTCGATGGAGTTCATGGATCCTAAACTTAGGCTTTGACTTTTGAACGTTCTTGTTTGTGTCTTTTCTGTGCACTGGAAAGTAAACAAAGCTAGTTATCGCCTTAGGTTCTTGAGTTGTTGTTGGATTGTGACTTGGTTTGTTTCTTCTTCTTCTAAAGGTTCTTCCTCTTCGTATTGTGGAGGTTCTTCCCCTGTCTCATGTTCTATCTTGTTTCTTCGTGGCACTTTGATGAGGGGTATTCTATGCCCTACCACTTTATCATTTTCTGCGTAAGAAGTGGAAGCATGCCCACCTGTTAAAATATCTTCCATATTGATAAGGGGGCATTCTTCCTTAGTAGTGTCATTTGTAGGTAATATTGGTTCATTCTCGGTGGGAAATTTGGCCCCTAATTCCATGACCCGTGCCAAAACTCTATCTTTATTTCTAAGGAGAAACTCATCTAGTAGAGTGGGGTCAAAATCAAAGTCTGCGTGTGGTGATTCTAATTCGTTTCCACTATGGTCGACCATTTCTTCTATTTCCTTTTCTGCAGAAAATAGTGGTCCTAGATCATGTCCGATAAATGGGTTTGACCCTTGTTTGTTAGAGGTTTCCCAAGCTTGCGCCTATTGTTCCTCATATGTTTGTTTCTTTAAACCTAGACACGTCTTGGGAGCCATGTTTTCGTGATAAGTTTCACTAAGGTAAGTTGTATATTTGTTCAAAATTCAATGACTACCCCTAAGTGAAACACAAGATGTACGTGTTAAGAGTAAATTAACAGTGAGAATATCAATGTGATAGAAAGATAAAGTCACCAATGAAACAATCGTTTGGTACCAAAACTTAATCAAATGAAGTACTTCCTAGACTACGTTTCAAAGTAATTTGTGACGCCAGATGATTAACAAGATGTCTCCACTTATGCCAAGTTCAAAGGAATGAACAAGACGTAAGTAAATACATGAAGTTAAATGCGATCTCCCAATCAAGATATACGATGAGCAAGCTCAAGTCTGATTAAGACCTATATCTCAAAAAGTGCCAATTACGATTTGTGAATGACACAACAATATCACCAAGATATGTTAACCCACTTTGCAAGAAAGTGAAGTATTGATATCGAGTTGTTATTGATATAACATGCACAAATGGTAGTGCCTAGCACCTTTTGAAATTGAGGTAATAATAAAACCGAACAAAAAATACTCAAAGTATAGCTAGGAATAGTTAAGAATGTGTGCAAACAGAATCAGACAATATAGGTATTTATGTCGAGTTTATAAGAAACAAGACGTAAATATTGAAATTGTAATGATACGAGACAAACAAGCTAACTCCTCTATGGAATTCCGCAAAGTGATGAACCACGCCTACTTCTACAATGATGATCTTGATGTGGGTATCAAGATCACAATGGCTACCAAATGACGTGAAAACACCTCCACTCACTTTAGACGTTTAACTAACCCAACCAATTGAAACATGGATGGGCGTAAACGGACATAAAAGTGAGAGAAACAGTTGAATGGCAACACAAAGGTAATCACACCTCTTTTGATCAACAAAGTGTCAAAAGAATATGAAGGAAATAAATCAAGAAAAAATGACAAAAAATGCTAGCCTCACTTCAACAGAGTTTCACCTCGCCCTAAGGCAAGTAAAAACTAGGCGAAAGTAATACGTCACACGTTTCTCAAAAAGAAGGTTCACAACTCAACACTGTTTTAAAATGGTCAAAGTGGGCTCCTGGCCAAAGTATATTCTCCTAGGTGGTTCTCTCGCCCTAGGTGTTACAAAGTTGCCACGAGCGAGCGCGATTTACCCAAAAAGTCACACTGACTAGTTTGGGAGTATCTCGGCTTTACTTTACCCCCTTCAAGAATGTAGAGTAAACCAGTGCGTCTACGTGTACTATCACCGGGGTCGCCTGACAACCTATAATGCTATCTCATAAAGGAATCACTAGTCAAGTAGGTAGTGCGGAGCACTTTCCGTTTCGTCCACAAGGTTCCCTCTTGCGTGGACTACTTTGGGGTTCCTGGAACCACCCCCATTGTTGTAGCTTAAGGCATTATGTCAAAGGGGTTATGTTCCGGATGAGCGAGATAGGGACGTACCCTTTTCGAAACCTACAATACAAAGTGTTTTGAATATGTTGTTCTTTTTATCTTGTTTAATTAGGTGTGGTTTGATTGAACACCTTTTGGCAACCTGTATAACAACTTTATTAGTAGTTTTTGATTTCGTTTTGATTCCTCCTTTCTTTGACAAGCGTTTTTAGGTCCCTGCACTTAAGCATTAGTAGTTCTCCAAGAAAATCATATTATTTAAAAGAGGATTAAGATTTGCTTTTGATTCTCAAGATCATCTAAGGATGCAAGAGAAGAGCATACACAACAAATAATCCAACTAAAAAGTAAAGAAAATCTTTTCAATCAATGAACCATACAAAATTCTTGATAAATGTTCATTCCTTTAAACCAAAAGTGAAAGATGAAGTTTCCAATTTACCAAATGTTATAAAATGAAAACTAAAGTTACTTTTGATTCTTAAGATCACCCTAAGGTGCAAGAGAAGAGCATACACAAACTTTATCCCAACTATATAGAAATGGAAAACTTCAAATCAAAGGACCATTGAAAAATGCTTTGTAAAAGGTTCATTCCCTTAAGCAAAATGAATAATCAAGTTTCCAAGTTTAATCCCAATGTTAACAAGATAGAGATCAAAGTTGTTTTGATTCTCAATATCACCAAAAGGTGCAAGAGAAGAGCATACACACGCTTTGGTCTAAATCGAGTAAGCATGGAAATACGACATTCATCAAAACACGATGAAATCTTGAAATTTTCTCACCAAGATTTAAATTTTGACAAAGAACCCACCACATTAATATGTAAATAGAAGACTTAACACTATCAAACACTAACCTATATGCTCAAGAATTGAAAATTTTCAAGAAATTGACAAAACTAGCATGTAAAATGTTAAAAAGTAAGCTCTAAAAATGAAAACATGGAGAAATCTTGAAATTTTCCCCTCAATTCCAATTTTGACAGCACTTCACCTCCTTCATACCTACAAGGAAGACCCAACACATGCAAACTCAACAAAACATGTTAAGAAGAACAAGTTAGATCCACATGTGTAAAAGAGGGTTAGTAACCAAAAATAAAATTTAACTACAAAACTTGAAATTAAGTGCAAAGGACAATGGAGTATGTCCCACTAAGCAAGCGTAAATATGTGTGCATGTATACTTTTCTTAATGCTAAATCAAATGAAGCAAGAACTACCACCTAAAATAGTTCTACAATTTAGCTAAAACAAAGCATAAACACCATCATGATAAGAATTAAACAAGGGTTGGATGCTAGCATTCATCAATACAAACTTTGAAACTAACAATGCTAAATATCTAAACTCCGCTATTCTCTAACAACAAATAAATGAATGGACCTAAGTAAGTTCCATGGCTATCAAAATAGTTGTCCTTAATGTTCCAAGAACCTAGGAATGGGGCTAATCAAAGTTGGGCTAAAAGACCCTTTTGACACCTCCCATATGACCCAAGCACTTTAAGAAAGAGGCTTAAATCTTCAAGATGATGAACTCTCAAAAGGGCAAGGTGCAAGCTCTTAGTCTCTTTGCTATATGCTTTGCATTTGCTCTTTTAGAAAGTTTAGGTGTAAGTAAAAGGTAGGTGGAGGGCTCTTTATATAGCCCAAAGGATAAAGGATTCAACACATTCTCATGAATGTGGGATAAAGGTAAAACATGATTAGGAATGGATAAGGTTGCTTTATTAAAGGTAACCTTACTTTAGAAGGGTTTAATACATGTTTAGCAAGTCATGGGAGTTGGGGTATTTTAATTAATCAAAGGTGATTAATTAATATGTAGTGTAAGCTTATAGAAGCCAATTAGAAGAATATTAGTGTGATTTAGGCTATTATAAGGGGATTAAATCAATTAAATATTGATTTATTGGTTAAATGGAATGGAAAGCTAATTAATTAATAATAATTAATTAGTCTAGGTAGAAGGGTGATTTATTAACTAAGGTCGTTAATTAGGGTATTTGTTGGATAGTGCAACTTAATTAATTAGCTTAGTGTAATTAATTAATGATGATATGAGGTAATATGAGTGCTTTTGACGATATGTCGTTGATTTGTGAGAAAGGGGATAATTAGTGCAATTTAAGTATTTAAATTGCTTGGGCGTAATTATAGGTGTCTACATAAGTCACACAAGAGAATTTTTGTTATCTTGATTAAATTAGAAAAAGGTGAAATGTGAAAAATGGTTTACAGGGTCCTAGGAAATGGTAATCTATGGTTGGTTTCAGGTGATGTTAAAGGATGGAGTCCTCGATATACTTGAAGGTATGTGAGGCCCGAATCTATGTTGGTGTAAGTACGAGTCGTGGTATTGGGGCATACCCCCTCACTTCACGATCCTGCGGTGATAAGGGTGTTGGGTGATTAGCCAATATACAACTCACCAATTATTTATACTCGGTAGAACACCAAGTTGGCTTATCCTCTTGGTGATGAAATCCAAGTAGGTCCACCTGGGTAGGAGTGTTTTGATGCAAGTTTTGTTGAAAGTGATTTGGTTGTGTGTGAGGGAAATTAAGTGAATGCAATTTGTTAACTTCCTAATTAGACTATATGATTAGGAAAATATGAAAGATTCATTTTAAGTCCTGAAAATAAATATTATTTCAATGAAGACAACAAAATAATGCGATGGAAATAAAGATAAAACTACCAAGAAGGCGTCGTTATAATTTTGTTTCTAGTCTTTTAGATATTTTATTTTTTTGGAAATAGATTCTCTAGAAGAGAAAAAATTGCAAGGGTCAGCTATAAATAGGAAATCAAAAAAGAAAACACAATCTTAAAGGTAGACTAGTTGAGTAATCAAAAGCATACCACAAAGATTGTTAGTGATTTGAAGGAATCGCAGGCGATTCACCAAAATCGCAGCGATCCTATGGAATTGCTAGCGATTATAGAGAAGACAACTTGAGAATAATTATAAGTTAATTTTTAATGAAAAATTAAGGGGACAAGGTCCCACCATGCATGCCAAGAATGTATTAGGTAAATTTCAGGTCTATGTTATTAAGTGCAGAAAGTACCTAAAACTCAAAACAAGGCATGGTTTAACGATACCTGCACCTACAGTTGCATTGTCTAGATGGTCGAATGTAGCAGTGGATAAGTATTCCTCCTTTCATCAAACAAAGAGTCTTGCAATAAAATATAGATAAACAAGAAATATTAGACAAAATGGGGTGATGAACTACTTAGTAAAGGCCAATTCCAGGAATCTAAAGGGATTTCCTTGGAGGATGCCATCTTGTTTTTAAACAATTAAGTACAACTATAATAATGATAAAATGAAAAATAAAATGATAAAGAGAAAGATAAAACTCAAAGTGGAAAGGAAACTCCTATTCTACTTCGTAGGTGGCCCAAGCTAAGATGGCGCCAATCTGGACAACTTCAAATTAATTGTACCAATAGTTTGTGGTTTCTGGTTGGATTTCATGGAGGAACTCGAGTTGGTTCTCAATGTCCTCGATGTCAAGTGCAAATTTTATGGCACACAATGTGAGCTCGTGAAGGGTTTCAGATTGATCGCACATGAAGGCCTCGCTATATAATCGGGAGGTGTAAATTCTTGTGATATAATGTGATTGACCTAGAATAATCATCTACATTAAAGACATGCTTGCAAGAGACAAGTTAAATCTAGAGAGTTAATAAAAATGTTGTGATTGATAAAAAGAACTGATAGACAAGAATCGTAGGTGATTCAAAGGAATCACTAGTGAATTGGGGAATCATGGGCGATAAAAAGGAATTGTGGGCGATTCAAAGGAATCGTTAGCGATCATTGTAAAAATATTAGTTTTCTCAAAAACATGAAACTTGATGAAGATAGAGGTCTAAATTGATAATTTGTAAATGTTATGAGATATAAGGGACAATAATAAATCAAAAGGACTTACCTCTCGGTGTAGACAAGAAATGGAACATTTGTAAAGAATAATTATGTTGATTATTGGTTGTTGATTGCTTGGGAGATTATTGAGGACAAAGCTACAAAAATTGATGTATTGCAGGTTCTTGAGGAGACTTGATGTTTTTCTAGGCTTGGAGATTACCGTAGTGGCATATGTTTTCTACTTGACTCAAAAACAAAGATGCACAAACATATGAAATATTTCAAGATCCCAAACAGAGTGGAAAATCCTATTTATAATCGTTGACGATTTGTTAAAATCGTTGATCTATAAAAATTGGGGAAAATATTGGGCCTTGAAATTTGGATAAGTGCCAAAGGGCACACAGGAGTAGTGCGTAGGACAAAGAGGTTTAAGAAAGGTTTGTGGTGATGAAGCAATCACCACAAATCTGATCACACACAACTATAAATCACAAATATTAGAGCATAAAAATGATCTTGTAATAACCATAAACAAACCAAGAAATCCTCCCAAGTATGGTGAGTCAACCTATATAGATATGAGGGCTTTAACCTTTATAAACGCTACCCCAAATATGAACTTAAAAATCTGAAAATGACAACAGTCATAAACCATAAAGCGAAGATTGATTTTAGACTCCCCTTAATCACTACCAAACAACTCCCTACATGTGAAGTCTCCTCCCAATGGAATGGATGGTTTGGGGGAATTCGAACCCTGAAACTAGGGTTAATTCAACTCAAAATTTGTGTAAGTTTTCCCAAAATCTTAAATAAATATTAGCAAAAACTTCACACATGAAAACTGATTTTTATGCCTTAGATCTAGAGATACGATTTTATGTCAAACCCTTGTCTCGCAAAAAAATATGACAACTTTAAAATTCATAACTCACTCAATAATTCTCTCGATCCACACTAATAAACTATACACCGACTCACAAAAATAAGGAGAACAAGAATATGAATGCTAATAATGAGAAATACCCTCTAAAGTACCCAAAACTACACTTTTACTAATTTTCCCAAAGATAAAGACCCTCCAAAATGGATGCAAACCCTACACATACAAGTTGTTTTAGCCCAGAGGGAAAATATTAACCATGCACAACACCCACAAGTAATTTGCTCCACATGGAATAGGAAATATACATCGTGAACACAAAGAATATGTAGAATAAATCACCAAGGATATTCACTATAGCTAGTGGAACCGAACAACAATGATAACACACTTTATTTGCCTAAATAAATTTCAAATCCGATCTTTAATCCAACTCCAAAAAAATGGAAAAGAGAAAGCAACAAAAACAAGCTAGGGCATACATCCATTTTTCTTCAAGCATGAAGAATTCAATTATCAAATGTTCAACATAAATCTCTTAGGTCATGCATCCTCCTTTATAAGTTAATGGGTGCAACATAAATCACCGACCTAATCCCCTTTTGGAGGGAAACATAATTAAAATATAAAATTACTAATCCTAAGTGTACTTTATGAATTTCTAATTTACTAATGACTCCTAGTTGTAGTGCATGACATGTCAAGGGATTACAATGCAAGAAAATAATGCAATAGAAAACTCAAAGAAGTCCCCTAGCTTAATCCTTGAACCCACAGGGAATGGAATGGGTCAAGCTCTTCGACTTTCTTAATGTTTGAAAAAGGGGACATTATAATATGCCCTTCCCAAAATTACTCGCCCTTAAGCAATTTCAAGCTCATAGGTCCAAGTATCACGTCCCAAAGGGAAGAGATGAAATGGTGCTCCCAAAGTCTCGATCTCGGTGCCTATCAAATGGTGAAGTACTTGGAAGAACACACTCCTCTTGTTTACTTCACTCGATCCAATCCAAACATGAGTGTAAACATCCATGTAGTATGTACTCCAAATTATTGTACCTTCATTGGAGTATGAGGAATCAAAAACTATATGAGGTTTTCTAAGCTCCAAGGTCACCCACCCGAGAATGTCATCATGGAGTATATAGGACAAAAACGTTTCTCACATGACTTTAGTCCTACAAAAGAAGCAAACATATTATAAAAAAACATAAGTGATGAAAAACACTTTTTCAGCCTCTTCTTCATGTCTCAAAGGCATGAACAATCGACAAATCTTCCCCAAAGGTGGTACTTTAAAAGTTTGCTTATGTTGCCCCTCATACTCTTTGTCATATTGCTAGTTACTCCTAACCATCCTCCCAAGAGTGGCATAAAATCCACTCAAATTTTCCCAATGCATTTATAGGATAATAGGTGTGGGAAGAACAACTCCCAAGTGTCAAATAACCATTTTTGCAACATAGAGAGGAGAAGTATCAAACTAAAAACACAAAATACAATAGTCCTCCACATCATGTTAGACGGGGTTGTCCTTTACTAACACCATGTCATCATAAGATCTGGGTAACATTTGGATGACTTAGTTGCATCTTGTTATTTTTATATTTATCTTAGGCTATATGAGGACTAAAAATTGATTATTAATTGCCCAATATACCATCCACATGCTACAAAATAGAGGAAATAACTTCTCAAGGCTATGTTGTATTTCTATAACCAAAAAGTATGAGAATAATTGGTGAAAATACAAAATATAGTAGACAACCATTTGCAAAAAAACCTTCATACTTTTATTAATAATGATAAACAATGGAATTTTTGACATGAGATATTTCCCAACCTTATTAGGAGCGAGCCAAGGATGCAATGAGGAGTAACAAAGCTTAAACATATCTTACCCTTTTTGTACTCAAGCATATTCCCATCATCAAAACATGTAGGAGACTTTTTTCCCATTTAATGACAGAATTTGAAGTAGTAGGCCAACTCTCTTTTCATGGTGTGCAATCACCTTATAATTCCTTGTCATGAACTCCTCTTTTTCCCAACCACAAATTATATGAAAGAGGAAGTTGGCTACCCCTGGTCATGCACATTATCTAGTCCCTAACCTTTCTTCCATATAACCTCATTTTTTTCCTCGGATGCATAAGCCCAAGTAATGTAATCAAAACTAAATTGAGTGGAAATAAAACTAAGTATTTCACCACATCTTAAAATCACTCCTTTTTGCCCTTAATTTCACTGGACTGAATTTTATAAGGTGTTAAGTTTCTTACCAAGGATTTGGGGCTGCCCTAGGAAGATTCTCTATCCACTTAGCATGTTTCATCTTCTCTTCATTATTAACACAATATTCATGACGAACAAAGCAAGGCAAGGACAAAGGATGATGATGATACAACAAATCAAAGTGTTTACCCTTAGTAGTTGCCATAACAAGTTTCCCAATTAGAAAATCATCATTAGCTCCTTAAAAATGCTTTTCCTTATTAATTCGGATCTCCTAAAGCCCAATCATGCTTTTCATAGAAAATTCTAAACTTTCACTTATTCCCATGAAATTGGATGTAAAATCCATAAAATTAGAACTCGATAATCTTTGTAGAAAGTGGAAAAACACTTGATTCCCATACCTTAGAGTGCCCATATGAGTGAACTTGACCCAAGGAGCCTTCCGCCCCATTTTACACCCCATGTTCCTTATTTTATCTCTGTCTCTTACATATTATCATGAGGAAAAAAAATTTGAAATGGAAAAGTATGTAGCCATAAATCAACCTCTTGATACCTTGAAATGTCATCATGCGATCTATCCCCTTTGGCGAGAATCAAGAAGTTCGATATAGGGTCGACACTCTCTTCATGCTCATTTTGAATGGTTGTTCAAAAGGACAACAAACTCAAGGTCGCCAACATTATCACCTAGAATGGTGGCTTCAACCACCAAACTCTCTTTATCCACTAGATATGGTTTTTCTTTTTCCTTAGGCTCAAGATCTTTGATCCCTTCTTCCGAAACTTTACTATCACATATGAAATCATCATAATATAGGTGAATAAATTTTACTAATAAGAAATATTTACCTCGCATGACATCTAGTGGATCTACATTTGATTGTTCACTCGAAGCAAGTTCCTCATTAGTGATTTAACAAATATAAGAATTTTTAAAACCCTAATTTGTAGTCACGATGCAATGGTAAACAATAAAGTACAGATATGACCTAAGAAATAAGCTAGATAAAAATGAAACCCTAGGTGCAAGAGAGGGAATGGAATACTTAATTGATTTCGCAATTGATCCCAAAGTATGTTGGATGAAAGACTAATAAATATAAGGAGGAAATTGTCACAACTATGTTCATAAAGTTGTGTGACCGCAGATATGCCTGGATGGGGTGCTGGATTAGGTCAGTGGGCGCTGGAGATCAAGCTTTTAAGCACATGTAACTACACGTAACCTCATAAAATGTTTTGTTTTATGTCACACTAATGTCGTTAGTCTTTGTTGTTTGTTGCTTTTGTGACGCATGTGCCCACAAAGTTCACTGTAAACAATAAAACAAATGATCTCCGCAAAACCCCAAAACACATTGAATCCTAAAATGAAAAAGATGTAAATGGGGAGTCAAACCGACTGACGATCACCTGACAAAGTGAGCTTACAACCGAGCATTATACTACATTTCAGACTCCATGTAGTTCTAGTGTGTGCGTGCAAGAATCATGCCCTAGGTGGATCTTCTGCAAGAAGCACTTGATAGCGATCAATAGTTAGATGTAGCAATGTAAGTAGATGTGTGGATGGAAATATGAACTTCCCCTCCTATGCGTGTATGTAGAAAATTTAGCCCCTTGTCCCTTGAGTGATTTCTAGATGGATGCTTATTGGAAGGTCGACCCATAAGAAAACAAGATGCCTAAAAGATGAAATATGCCCAAAAGAAGCGAGTAAAGTAAAGAGAGGTTGGGGGCGCCCAGATGGGACGAGGGTACCTGGCACTGACATCCTGGCTAGTTACTGGTGTTTAGAGTCATAAAAGATAAAGTAATAAAGTATCAATTGGGTTGTAGGGTGTAAGAGGCCAGAAAGAAGACATGAAACACAAACAAAAGGCCAAAGATAGTTGTCAATTGCTAGTTTTCTCACTTAGGAATCATATGAATAGTAGTATGTGATTAAGACCTAGAAATGTACCCAAAGTGCATGATTTAGTGTCTATAATTAGTCAAATATGGTCTCAACTTCTCTCTATATAGATCTATCATACTTCTATCTAGTGCTTATGTTGGTGGTGACATTTCATACTCCTCCTTTCTCATATAGGCAAATAAAATCATTTAAGTGGCATCAAAATCTCATTTTCCTCATTTAAAATTAAAAAACGATTGTTTGCATCAAGGAAACAACAATTTATGCATGATCCTTATGAATAGTAGTAAAGAAATCATCAAACATTTAGAAATTGAGTTCATAACACTCTAGATCTACCATTAATACCCAAGATCTAATATTTGCCATAATTTCCGAATAGTGACCCTCTTAGAAAAAGGACTCGTGATGTCACCAAGACCCTAAAACTTTCCACCATGAACTAAAATATTTACTTCATGATGTTGTAAATATATGGTGGTTATGAAGCTTTTATTCTCATAATTTCACTAATACAAGTGAAAACTACAAGTCTCACATCCAAATTTCAATGTCTTAAAAGTTTGGGTATAGCCAAATGAACCACCAAAGGACTCATTGCTAAAAACATAGTCTTATAATCTGATTTTCCCACCATGGACAAATAGTTTTCCGCTTCCTCCAAAATATCAAGCAAAACATTTTTCAAATGACGTGGATGCTCAATCCATTTCTCCAATTCACAAATCTTTGTTCTCAATTACCCTTCACTTGTTAACTCCATGATTCATAGACCATGTATCCATATATGCAAACGTAAACCTTCAGTGCGTAAGATCGGTGCTTTGATACCACTATAATGTCCCTTTTAGGGAACACTGGGAAAAGAAGCAATCACCATAAATATAATCACATACAACTCAGTAAAGTACAAATATTAGAGCATGAAAATGATCTTGCAATAACCATAAACCAACCAAAGAAATCCTCTCAAGTATGGCGAATCATCCTATATAGATATGAGGACTTTAACCTTCATAAACCCTACCCCAAATATGAAATTCACAATTTGAAAATGACAGGTCATAAACCAACAATCGAAGATTGATTTTAGACTCCCCTTAATCACTACCAAACAACTCCTTACACAATGAAGTCTCCTCCCAATGGAGCAACTAGTTTGGGGAATTCAAACCCTTTAAACTAGGGTTAATTCAACCTTAAGAGTTGTATAAGTGTGCCCAAAAATATCAAATAAATATTATCAACAACTTTATGCAAGAAAACTGAAATTTCATGCCCTAGATGTGGAGATATGATCTTATGTCAAATCCTTATCTCGCATAAAATTATGGAAACTTTAAAAATTCATAACTCGCTCAATAATGCTCTGATCCACACAAATAAACCATGCATGAACTCACAAAAATAAGGAGAACAAAAATATGAATGTTAATAATGTGAAATCCCCTCTAAAGTACCCAAAATTGCACTTTTAATCATTCACCCAACATAAAAACCCTCCAAAATGGATGCAAACCTCACACACATAAGTTGCTTCACCATAGAGGTCAAATCTTAACCATGCATAACACCCACAAATAATTTTCTTTAGATGGAATGGGAAATAGACACAGTGAACACAAAGAATATGCAGAATAAATCCCTAAGGAAATTCACTACAACTAGGGCACACACCAACAATGATATCACACTTTATTTGTAGAAATAAACTTCAAATCCAATCTTTAATCCACTCCAAATCGATTCCCACTTTATTTGTAGAAATAAACTTATATTATTGACAACTAGTAGGCCGACCTAGAAGTGAAAAAGATTCCCAAAAGATAAAAGAGACCCAAAAAGAGCGAGTCAGGTAAGAAAGGGTTAGGGGCGCCCATAAAGACAAGAACACACAGGCACTTGTGTTTCAAGCGACAAAAGATAAATGAGTTAAGTTCCGATTGGGTTGTAGGGTGTGTAAGACCAAAGAAAAGCAAGAGACAAAGAAAAAAGGCCAAAGATAGTTGTCAACCACTAGTTTTTTTGCTTAGGAATAATGTAAATGCTAACATGCTTTTAGGACCTAGAAATGTACCCAAGTGTGTGATTTTGTGTCTACACATTCAAGGAATATGGTGATCTATTTCCATGTGAAGGTGGTGTGAAGAAACCTTCAATTGTGCCAGGCTAATGGAGCTCTCAAATTACACTCGGTAATTGAAATCTAACGTAAGTTAAAGGTTGGATGAACCCATGCTCGAAGTGAAGATATGAACTATAGTAGCATTGAAGCTTTGAGGAAAGATGTTTCCGAGACTCTAAGCCTTTAGGATCGTAGGTAGGTTCTATAACACTATTCTCTCGATGTCCAAGCTTATGTATGACAATCACAACTTGAAATATTACAATAGTGATGAGAGGGGTTGTACAAAATTCAATGAAAATGAAGTCTTTAGGAATTAATATTTTTACATGGAGATGTTTATATAACAAGAAGGTAAGCACTCTTTCAATTTAACTTTGTTCAACTTTCTTAAAATAATACTCCCAAATTTCGACTTCATATTAAAAAAAAATGTAATAAGTAGAAGGGACTAAACTTTCAATGAATATCTTATAAACTAAATTCGGAAATATTATTTTGGAAGAATAATTACGAGGACAATACCTTTTTTAATATAGATTTAGCAACTAATATCAAATTGAAATGTGACCCTAAAATAAAAAGGCTCCACACACACACACACATATATTCTAGGAAGAGCTTATTGATTCTTTTAGCTACCACTTAGAAGGAGAAAGGTTGCATAGATGAGCGTCAAAATGATTGTAGGGGAGGAAGGGTGAAGAGTCAAATTCAACAAGAGCAAGATGATGATGGATTTTCACGCCACGTATACAGGTTTTAGGCTTACTGAAAAATCATGTGAACAGTGTAAAGGTGGCATCCTCTTTATTGTAGGGTCCTTCTAACGACCTATTTTCAAAAGAAAGAAAGTGGGGTTTCCGGTGCCCCGGCTTTACGCAACAATCTCGTAAAATTTTATAAAATTTTAACGTGTACATCGTACGCCTGCATCACCACATTACGACACACCACACTATGCATAGTGTGTGTGCTCGTGCAAAAATAAAAAAGTTCTGACAGTCACACCCATTTTGTTTGCTTTTCTGCCTGAAAACCCAATCTAATTATCCATGGATTCCTCAAATTACTTCGGATTCATGGCAGATTCCCTCTCACGGATACCTCTGCCTCATATACGCCCCAATGCTCAGCAATCTCAGTCTTGATCACCTGAATACGGCCCAGAAATGCTTACATTTTGGCATTTTAGCTCTGTAAGCATACTGCGATACAAGTTTTTGAAGAATTTGGTAAAGATTTGCCGTCAGCAGCTCGTCAGTGTCGTCACGCGGCCGGCTTGAATTTTCTCGTCGCATAATCTTTGGTCTTGAATCAATTTTGTCGTTATCTTATGCCACATTTTTCTGGATTCTTCTTGTTTATGAAACCGAGGAAGTGAAGATAGGTGCTCAAAATCTGGGTTCTGATTGATTTTTGGCGGCATTGTGTTATTTTGAACGGCATTATGAAGTTTAAGTGAGAAGGAAGATCTGTAATGGCGGCAGAGCGCGCGTCGTTTGAGACGGCAAGGCAGATTTCGCACGGATTGGAAGGCAAGGGCGCTGGCTGCCATTCCTGTATGAAATCGCTTAATTTACAAACCTTTTTCTTTCTCTTTTTGCTGTTTTGCTATCGTAATTTTTGAATTTAGGGAATTGTATAATTAAATTGTATGGACTTTTCAATGCTGGTTGGTAGATAAAATTGTCGAGGCTGTGTTTCTTGAATTTTCTGAAATGCCGATTTGTTATTCATGAAAAAGTTTTCTGCGAATTTAACATAAAAAAACGCTGTTTAAGCTAGCAGCGCGGCAATAGCTGATTCAGTATATAAATAAAAACCACACTAAATGTCTAGGATGTCAGGAAACTTGGGTTCACCGTTCAGAGACAGGTCTTTACTAATACACTCCCATACTGTATTTCAAAATGGCGTCCTGTCCCCATACCCATATCCCACGTCTCCTGGTGACTAATCAGAGTTACATTAGGAACATCATAATACAACCTAAATTCCAACCCCTACAAAAATAGGAACCCTGGCCTTAATGCTCAACTGTATAGAAGAGGCGATATAAATAAATCTATATAATTCAAATGCATAAACAAAGAGTATTATCATAATCAAATTTTAGAGAATTCCTGTGTTAATTTACTCTCCATTAAGAGGGCTAATTGCTTCTTGATCGTTAATACGCCCCCGCTTTCCCAAAAATGTACGCAATCACTCTTCGGAGGGACCAATCCCTTAATCAGAATGAACTAGACACCTATGGCTTTATAAAATGCATTTTGCTCTCAACAAACACTTTTGTATGATCGTATTTTGTAATATTTATTTTTCGGGCTTTAGAATGTTAGAAACATACGAAAGGATTTCAGAACATGGTTTAAGCCAATGATGCCAAAAAAAAAGAATCAAGGAAACATGACAGAAAGGAAAACATGACAAGATACAGGTTTGGGGAGGTTGCACATAGGAAATAACCTCACAATGGCTTTATATACATACATATGTAATGCAAATTTCGGAGACCTTAAACAGCCCAACAGTGACATGAAACAGCTCCACAATGCCTGAAATGTAGAGAATTACAAAAAGGGTTGATTGAATTAAGTCTATCTTTGCTGTTAACATTCAAGGGGTTTTTTATTTTCTAACTTCATAGATTCCTTGATAATTTCTCTTCATTTTGTGGCATATTTAGCAAAGGACTCAGTTTCTCCAACATATATATGGTGCATTGAATAAAATGAACATTCGGAAAGGGCTGAATTTTCCATTGCGTAATGATGAATATTTGTACAATGTTATTTTATTCTGGTTTTAATGCCTTTTTGTGATTGACCAATGTAAGACATGCCACAGGAATAGGGAGGTCGGTAAGACTTGTCCATAAATTGTTTAATAGTGTTTTTGATGGTTTGCAAGTGGGTGAAAATAGTCTTGGCATTTCCTAATGGAGTGTGTAGTATATGAGGACATTCGGAGTAGCTATGCTGATTTTTTAAAAACGAAAGCTCTCACAACCCTGTTTGAAGAGGATAAGATTGCAAAAACAGCAGATTACTTGACTAAAATCCATAATAGAAGGCTCAAGATTAGCAAAGAAATCAAGAAAAAGCAGAAGTAGCGGTTTTGGGCCGGTTTCTTTGGTGTATTTGGTTGGCTTGTTTTTATTTTTCGGGTCCCATAGGCTGCTTGGCCTCGTGGACGTCATTAAAATCTTTCAATTCAATTCCTTTTAAGAATCAATTTATTTCATTAACTCTTTTGCATTGTCAACAACAATAGGGTATCTAGCACTACAAGATGATTTTTATGTGGGTTATTTTAACTGCCTTATTAATGTCAAAAGATGATTGTCTTATTAAAGTAAGGAGATGCTGATATATTCATAAAAAAGGTAGACATGTTAGCATAAAATAGACAATGGAATTGATAAATGCATGCACAATATCTGAAGGATGTGCCCAAGGGATTGATTCATGTCAAACCGAGGAGGTGCACAAAGGACAACCTACAACTAACTAAAGTAGACGGCTCTGCTTAGTTAGGATTGCAGGTTATAGAAAATGCAATGGAATCTAAACAGTGAGATGCGGAACCACCATTAAACATTCGAGATTAAATGCGAGAAGAATGTTCTTATATTGGTAATGAACAAAAAGAATTGAAATTATACAATGCAACTGTCGAGCTGTGTGTATCTCGTATGCTGAGCCTTGAGAAAGGTTGCAACGGCATTAGGATGTTTACAAATAAGATTTGATCAATATAAAAATTGATGCCTGCAGATTATTCTCTATTTTCCTAGCTTCTTGCTATGCTACTCTAAGAAAGCATGAGATATATTACAATAGATTGCATCATGCAGATGGTTACAAGAAACATTTGTTTTCCCAAACAATTCGTCTTACATAGCTGTTGCTGATCTTGGAAGATGACATGTTGATCCACCTGCTAACATGGACACTGAAGTAGCAAATGCTTTGTCGTGTTTTGCATGTGGAGTCCATGAGGATGATTGTTTGATTTGTGGCGTTATTTTCTGAGAATAGGATTTTCTGAGCTTCGCAAAAGGTGGAGGTGTGGAAAAGAAGGGAAGGAGATGTGCAAGGAGGAAAAGGAGGTGCGCAGAGAAGGAAAGTTGAACAAAAAAGTGGGAGGCGCGTAAGGAAAGGAAGCTTCATAGAGAGGGGAAGGGGCTTTGAACAAAGGAATCGCTATGCAACAAAGGGAGAGATTTGTAATGAAGGAAACACTTTGCAACGAAGGAGGCTTCACATTAAAGGATTTTGCTAGAACTTCATGGAAGCCTTGGGAAGCTTGCCAATGTCTTGAAAAACTTAGGAAAGATGTGCAGAAGCCTTGGGAAGGTGAGAAACCGATCCTAGAGTGTTGGAAATGCTCCGATCATTCCCCCTTTCTTGAAAAGCAATGGTCTCTGTTGTGTGGGTAGCTAGTTGTAGAAATTGCACTTGGAGCTGTTGACATGCGTAACACTTAGCCTGATCTGCATATTGCCTTGTTTTCATTGAGCATATCAGCTTGTGGACAGCATGTTGAGTGCGAATAGAAGTTGCATTGATGGTTGCATCATGTTTTACTGAATTGAGACGTGTAGGATCCAAATACGGAGTATGTTGGACAAAGATACACTGGATGCATGCCCAAGTACTGAGGAAGGTCAAGAACGAAGGCATTCTCACTAGTAGTGTGCAATACACTGTAAAAACTACAGCGCAGAGGTTTGATCTTGCAGCGAGCACCTTTGAACTGCTCTTTCTGGAATGTGTGACAGGTGCAATGTGTATCATGTTGCTCCCTGTACTTATATTGTTGGTGTGCCAAGGTTTGCTGCTCTTGCTAAAAATGCTGAAGGAAGTTCTCTTCTTTGCTTGACTCCTTGGCCTTTTTGCTAGTGTTTGGAGCCACAGGTGTCTGAAAGGTGATGTCCAAAGGTGTCGTATGTTGAAAGCCATAGCATGTCTGGAATGAATCATGCCTGGCGGAGCTGTGAATAGCCCTATTGTAGGCATGTTGAATGAATTGTAAATTATCACCCCAAGTGCAAGGAGGAGAGTTGTACATTCAAAGCAATTGAGTGGGTGTGCAGTTAACCACTTTTGTTTTTCCATTAGTCTGAGGATGGAAATCTGAAGACCTATCTAGTTGCATGTCAAGCATATACTGCAAATCTTGCTAGAAAGTACTAACAAACCGAGGATTCCGATCAGATACAATGGAAAGAGGCACCCCAAAGTGCACCAAAATGTATTGGAAGCAGAGTTTGGTTGTATCAGGTGGATTGATTGATTTCTTTCATGCCACCATGATTTCCTTTTGGAGAACCGATCCACAACTACAAAAATGCAGTCATGTTGGTGCTCGGATGTGGGCAAGTCTGATAGAAAATCCATGCTCATAGACTCCATTGCCTGGGCGAAATTGGAAAAGTGTTGTACATACACAATTTGTGGTTGGCAGGCTTGATTATGCTACAAGGGACACAAGACTTGATGCGAGCCTCAATGTCCTTGTGCATGCTGGCCCTGTAGAAATGTTGTTGCAATTCTGCCATTGTCTTTGTTACTCCAAAGTGTCAAGATGCTTTGGAGGAGTGTGCTTCCAAGATAAGCCTTGTGCGTGATGTACCTGAAGGAACACAGACATCACTGAGCTTGTCTTGCAGATAGAAGTCATTAACCGGTTGTCCTCGAGAAAGGATATAAAAGCTGTGCACCAAAAATCTAGATCTGTAGTGTAGTGAGAGGTCTAACCTATAGTGTTGTGGCCTCTCGTGTAGAGTTCCATGAGAAGCGAGCTGATTGGAGGTTTGCAATGGTAGTCAGTTGCTTTGTTGTCTTTGTCTTTCTTTTGCTTGATCACCAAAGGAAACAGTCGCAAATATGTCATCCGTTTCATATGTCTAGCATTCTCCAACTTGCTTTGAGTGTGTAGGAATTGAAGAGGCTAGTGATATGAATGAATGATAGTTTCCTTACCAAGGAGATGGTGTTGCCATTGCTTGACAACATGGATGATGGCATAGAGATCTTTCTCGTATGTAAAATACTTCTGAATGGTTTCTTTGAATGTTGTAAAGTGGTATGCAATTGGGCATCCATGTATGATCACATCGCCAAGAGAAGAATTAAATGCATCATTCCAAATTTCAAAAGGCTGATTGATGTTAGGCATTGCAAGGACAAGAGTTGAACATTGTCTTAAATACTTTGAATGCTTTCTGTGTGCAAGTATCCATTGAAGTGCTGAAGTGGCGGCATAAGTGAATTCAACAGCCACGATAGGTGTGAGAAACCCAACACGAACCGCCGGTAGAAATTGGTGAGTCCAAGGATGCTTCACAACTCTCAACGATTTTTATCTTTTCCGGATCCACCTCAATGCCTTTATTATCAATGATGTATACCAAATACTGAACTTCAGTGACATTAATGGTACACTTATCCAAGTTAGCTTGCAACTTCTTGTTGTGAAGTGTGTTGAGGACCTTCTAAATATGCGCAATGCGCTCTTCCCATGTCTTGTTGTTGATGAGGGTGCCATATTAGTAGACAATGAAGAAGAATTGCTGAATGACCATATTATGTCATTTATAAGCCTCACTAAGGTGGCTGGAATGTCGATTAGGCCAAAAGGTGTGACCAACCATTGTATAGGACTTTTTTCATTTTGATTGCAGCCTTCTAGATGTCATATGGGTTGATTTATTTGTGGGCCAAAAGGTGTAATCAACCAAAAGGTGTGATCAACCAATTGTATTAGGATTTTTTTCGTTTTGATTGCAGTCTTCCAGATTTCATCTGGGTTGATTAGTAGTTGGTGATAGCCTAATTTGAGATCAATCTTTGTGAAGTATTGTGCACCATGGATCTGGTCTAAAAGATAATTAATGTGTGGTTGAGGATACATGTTCTTGATGGTGATCTTGTTGAGTGCATGACAGTCTATTCAAAGACACTATGAACCATCCTTCTTTTGTGCGATGACAATTGGACAACCACAAGATGAAGAACTTGGCTCCCTTGGTTGGCGAGTTCTTGAATCTGTCATTGAATTTCATCATTCTCTCAAACTGGTCTGCAATACAAAGGACCATTTGGAAGAGTCGATCCTAGGAAAACCAAGCAATGTGTAGGAATGCCTTTGGATCCATCAAAGTCATTTCCATATTGTTGTAGAAGGTTGTCAAACTACTTTTGTTGAGATGCAAGTTTTCCGAGAAGGTGCTTGTGTGAGGGTATGCTTCTTCACAACATTGTTTTCTAGCCTAGGATGGACCATGATCTAAGTAGCTGATACGTTTTGGATACGGGAACGGGTATGGAGTATCTGATACGCGGAAATGGCAAAAATTTTTTTAGGCTCTGTTGGCTAGATTTTTCGCACAACTAAAAACCTAGCAATCATGAGATAAATCTCCCTCATTTACCAAAGTGAGGCTCCCGTGCAAAATTTTGTCGAGCTTATATATCCTAATATCTATTTGTGGGTATTATTTTAACTATGTAGCTCATGAACCATAACTAGATAGTTCTCAAAGTAAGTAAGCATTTGTAAAAGAAAGGAAAAATTTGCAGAAAAAGAAAATAATAGGAAACGGGGGAAAGAAGAGAGTATGTGCAACCCAATCAATAGTTTACAAAATTGATCGTATGCACATAGATTAAAACAAATAGATCATTAAACGCAAAATTCAAAGCAAAGGAAACTTTTAGATCTAGATCTAGAATAACACAAAGTTTATGAATAGATCTAGAAATAAATACAAGACGAATGCACCGTTGACACAAAGTTCTCCAGGAAATCTCTTCTCTATTCCTCTCGCTTGCAGTAAATAAGGGGTTTCACTCAAAGTCCTGGAACACAAGAATGCTGATTACAAATTCCCATCCTAACACGTAGGTTTTTCCTCTATTTATAGTGTATAGAGGGCTATTACAAATAGGAAGCTTTTAATGAATTCTCACATGCGGAAGCTATGAAAAGGGAAAAAATTGACAATCTTCCTCCTGGAATTCCTCTTTGCATGACATGTATGATTTATAACTAAAAAATAGAACCTTCTATTTTGCATGTCTGCCACCTATTTCCAAGTAATTGACTTCTTCAAGTAACGGTTTTTAAACCAATCACTTAAGTTTTATAATTTAATTGATTGCTCAATTACTTTGTTGGAGAAAATAAAAGAAAGAGGAAAAGAAATAAGAAGAAAGCACTCCCAGTCTTGTTCTTCTTCCATATTCTGCATGCGGTTGACTCTTTTGCCTTTGATTCTCACCAAACTGGATTTAGAAGCGCTTGATTGTGATTTTTCATGGTGCTACCCTCGACATGTCTTCCCCTTTTATCCTTGAAGCATTTGCATTTCTTCTTCAGTATATGTATTAGTGCAATGTTTGCCGTAAATAATTTAGACAAAACTCATCTTTTATTTAAAATTGCATATGAGCAATTTTAAATTCTGGAAAGCACTCCGGGTGAAGGAAAACACAAGTAAATTCAATGAAGGCTTCAACTGGAAGATTGGGAGCACATGCACAAGCTTCTGAAAGGAATTCTCCATGCAATGACTTCCACATGGGCTGCGTTAGAAACAAGAGGATGAATTTTTGCCAGAAGCCTTTGCAATTATGAGAGTTGGATCTGTCAATTAAATCGATGATGGGTTGGGGCCTATGTCTGTATCAACTTCAACAAATCTGGAAGCTATGCATGATTCTATTGATCCTTTTCTTTCGTCATGCTTCAACATGGCGGGAACAATCTTTGTCTGAGCTCGTTTTCTTTTAATTTTTTGGAATCCCTTGCAATTGGATCCATTTGTGTAGATCTGGCAACTTATTCAGATTCGGAAGATATATTCAATGTACCTAACATTGATTTGAGCACCTGTGATGAATACCTGCAATTTATTCAGACAAAGATGGAGTCCATGGCATGAATACTTGATTTTTATCACCAAAATCTGCATATAAAGTCTGCTGCCCTAAAATTTGAGGTTTTGTTTGCATGCAAAGCAAACAAAAATATTATTTAATTCACCCGAGCACATATACCAACATGCAGATGCTCAGAATGACCAAAATTAGGCTATTCCAACCCTAGGCGCCAAAATTGGAAGCTTCCGACAGTGGAAAATAAACTTTAATGCAAAATCCTCCTTTTGGCGCCAAAACTGTCTGGGCTGCAATCCTCATAAAAAAGAATTAATTGCTTCTTTATTATGGCAGCCCATGCTTATATAATCCTCAACATACTATTTTTAATAATTGCCCTTCCTATTTCTGGCAATTTAATTAATAAACAATCATGTTTATTCACCCAAATTGGGCGCCCAATTATGCATGTTGCTGGTTGCTTTTAAATAAATTATTTTATTTATTTTTAGCATGCATCCTTGATTTGTCTTTAACTCTTCCACTTGCATTGAATTTCCTTCTATTTATGCAAAATTGGGTGAATAAACCATTAATAAATATTATTAAATGCATTGTTATTCACCCAAGGTGGGTCACATTTTTTAGCAAGGGTAATTTCCAAAAATAGGAAGTCAACTTTGATGGGAATTTTACCCTGCACTGCAGCTCCAAAAATCCCCTCTTTCACTTAAGTGATTTGACTTTCATCATGGGAATTTTTACTTTGCAAGGTAGGTAAGAAATTCTGTTTGCTTGCCACCTCTAATATTCCCATTATAGCTTAAGTGACTTTGATTTCATGGGAAAAAGTACCTTGCAAGGCAGTAAAAATTCCCGCACGTCACACCTCAAATTTTCCCATCATAGCTTAAGTGACTTTGACTTCATGGGAAAAAGTACTGTTATCCAAAATGAGCCCCTGTTTATTTTGGCTAACTTGCCGTCATTCTTTCCTTGTGCTTCAACTTCAATTTTCACACATTTCAAGCACTCAAAAGATTTTGGAAATGGCTTCAACAAATAGATAATTTCCTCCCCTTTCCGAAAGGTAAAGAAGTCCTCCTAACTCCTTGTATTTTTTGAGTTATGGCTCGGCGGAGTTTGGAGGGGAAATTTTCCCTGGGCGGGCCCGCGGAGGTAAGGAGGAAAATTTGCCAGAGAGGCTTGGGCCGGCGGAGCGGAGAAGGAAATTTTGCCAAGGAATTTGGCGAGTTGGCGGAGGCGTGGAGAGAAATTCGCCACTTAGCCTTTTGGGGTAAAAGGTTTAAAGTCAAAATCTGGCCCGCAAGCCCGCAAAGGAGAATGAGGAAAAGAAATTGATTAAGGCCTGCAACAAATAAAATGATGCCACGTGTCAAGGCAGAGCGGCGGGTGTTGGAGGGACTTCAAGTTTTTTTGGCATTTGGTCAAAATGCGTCAAAGGCAAAAATGGAAGCGCAACCCCATTGACAAATCAAAAGATGCCACGTGTCCATTCATCGACGGAATGGGGCGTCGGGAGGATTTAGAACATTTTGCCAAAGTGGTGAAAATACAAAAGGCAAAGATGGAACCGCATCTCCGTAGCAAATCAGAAGATGCCACGTGTCTCAGAGCGGCGGGGCCGCGGAGGATTTTGGAAAATTTTCCAATTTCGCAAAAGGGGCAAAATGTTGTTTTGAAGCGCGGATCAACTAGAGGGCGCCACGTGTCATGGAGGAGCGGGGCGCGGAGATTTTTGGGAAATTTTCCCAATCTGAAAAAAAGAGGAAAAAGTTCAAATTTCGGCCCGCGAACCCGATTTTTGCCCTAATTTCACCAGGATTTTGCCCTAAATCTTCAGAGGGCCATATCTTTCGAACTAGAGCTTAGTTTTTCGCGATTTTTGTGTCATTGGAAAGCTGGTGAAATTCTCCACACGGTGGACACTTCAATTTTAAATTTTGATGGAGTTTTGTGGGGAAAAATGGGAAATCGTCTCTGGCATGGAAAAGTTGCGAGAAAATGACCCCAATCACCAAAATTAATGAATTATGGGCCTCTTTCTCGCTCCGCGAAGAAATGTACTTCAAGTATGGGTTTTTTCATGAAACCCATCATTTTCATGAGCCAATTAAACGGATCTTGTCGGTGGTTGGAGTTTCAAATCAATTTACCTATGTTTTCTCATTTCTTTCATTCCATTGAGCGATAAAAGCTAGTTTTGGCACATTTGTAAAATTTGTTTATTATTTTCTCTCGCCTCTCCCTTCTTTTCTTCCCTGTGGTCGAAAATGGAGTTTCAATCTCCTCCCCGCTTTGTAATGGCATTTTTGCCTCTTACCCGTGAAATGATGTTCAGTGCAAAACTTCGGAGCAATAAAAACGTGTTTTGTGATGCATTTGTCTATCCTTGCTCGCTTTTTTTGTTGTTTTCTTCTCGCCTCTCTTTATTGCGCAGTATTTGTGTATGTTTGGATGTTCACCGTAGGTTTGGAGCCGTGTTCATGGAGTTCTGGAACATTTTCTGTGTGAAATCCATCTTTGGTCTGTGATGCACTTGTCCATCCTTTCCATTGCTCACCTCTCCTTGTTCCATGGCAGTTTTGATAGATGATCAACATTTTCCTTCTCTGGTGTATCATCATTTTAGCGTAGGCTCGATTTTTTCCTTTTTCCTTCTCTCCTTGTCTCCTGGAAGTTAGATTAGGATTAGATTAGCTTGCCTCGCACCGGAATACCAGTGAGATAGTTTAGGAAGAGGAACCAACCTTCTTTGGAGAGCTTTCCCCATTTGCAAAGGTCCCACACTTTGGGAAAGCTCAATGTTGTGCAATCACACCAAATGACTTTGCCTTAGAAAAGCAGATCCATAACTCATTTGGGGGTGCTGTGATTTTGCACTAACAGGTACCTGCAAGGCAAGTAAGAAATTCCGCCGCCCGCCGCCTCTAATTTTCCCATCGCTTAAGTGACTTTGACTTCATGGGAAAAAGTACTCTTTGGGGGTAAGAAATTCCTGCCTGCCTGCCACTACCAAAAATCCCATTGCAGCTTACACTCATTAATTCCAAAAATGCGACTTGCCTGGGAGAGGCTTTTTGTGCATGACTTCATCTTTTTGGTTAGAAGTTTGCATTTTGAACCGATTCCTTACAGTGCTTTGCATCATGCAGATGATCTCAGATGCTTTGCAATTAAACAAACTATATTGGACAAATAATAGACCTAGGGGAATTTCACAGAGAAACTGCGGAGAAAACCGGAGAAAAACGCAAAAGAAATAAATAAAAGCGAAAAACGTTGCTAGAAGTTGCAGATAATGCCCTGAATTCATTCTGGTGAAAACCCTATTGAGATGAGTGAATACTGGCATGCAAAACTTCAACAGGATTCAACTGGAGCACAATTTACTTCAAACAGGGCATTATTTATTCAATAAATAATTAAATAAAAATTTCCCGTAGACAAAACTTGGCGGAGGGATAAAATGAGTTTGGGCATCTGGGTATTTGTCGAAATTGGCTCATATGATTCACTGGGAATATCCTAACATAATACAAACATCTTCTGGCAATAAAAACACAAAAAGACCCGCTATTTTAAAAGAACGAATTTTTTTCAAATGGGTTGTCCCAAATTTCAGGGTGAAATTTGGGGACACCAGCTTAGATATGGTGTAGGATACGGCAGTACAAAAAATATATAAATTTAAGCCTTCTAAATAAGAATTAACCACATATTATGCATATGAAAAACAAAACAAGCTAAATAGCACAAGAAACTACTCATACATTCATAATTTCAATTGTCCCTACCATATCTAGTTGAGGTGTTTATTACATTTATGATTTATCTCATACATGCTATTTTATGCATGTTTATGACGGCTTGTACTTGGTACCTTCGTAGAATAATGGTGCTGCAAAAACTGTAATTTCTTCTGTAATGATATATTAAATTTAAAATATACCCTCCGTAGAATAATGGTGCTGTGAAAACTGTAATTTCTTCTGTAATAATATATTAAATTTAAAAATACCTTCTGTAGAATAATGGTGCTGTGAAAACTATAATTTCTGCTGTAATGATATATTAAATTTAAACTATACCTTCTGTAGAATAATGGTGCTGTGAAAACTGTAATTTCTGTTGTAATGATATATTAAATTTAAACCAAAATTTTAAATTTTAAATTATAAAAAAAAAACACAGTTTTGGGCCAGGAAACGCCCAGGAAATGGCTGGGTACGTCTGCAGAAGTATCCAGCTGTATCCGGACCTGCCTGGCTGCTCCCAAGCCGCTCCTGCTCCAGGGGGTCTAGGGATGCTGTATCGGCTACTTAGACCATGATCATAACAAACTTTTGAGCACATGGGATAAGTTTCGCGCATTGTTTTGCAGATACCAATGAAGTGTTGGCCTTTGGTGGAGATTCCAGACTTGTGATATGTGAAGTTGTTGATCTTGAATGAATAGCATTGTGGCTTTAGAATCTTAGATCTATAAGTCGCATCTCCATCATACAAGTATGGCTTGCCAAGAAGAATATCACAGATTTCCAGAGGATTTACATCACAAGTGATAGAGTTCCTCATGGGTGAAATCCGATACTTGAATGAGCAACATTTAGTGATCTTACGGTTTCCACCTTGCTGAACCCATCCTAGTGAATATGGCTGAGGGCGTGCCTCAGTTACCAAACCTAGATACTTCACAGTGTCTTGTACAATGATATTCTTCTGGCTTCCACTGCCATTGATGACATGGTAGTTGTCCTTTTATCCAACATTTGGTGTGAAAAAGATGCTCTCTTTCTTCAGCATTGACGGGTGTTGGCTGTGCATTAATGCTCAAGCATTGAACATAAGGATTTGTGTCTTGTTCTTCTTCAGTTGTGAGCTGCTGCGTAGACTAAACAAACAAAATCTGATGTGCATGACATACTTGGTCGTCATGGGTGTTAGCCTTGTGAAGACTACACCACCTGTTCCCTTTCCCTTTATATTTCTTCTGGGAAGGACCCTTTGGTTGCCTCTGTTGCTTTTTGCGAAGTTTGTCCACTACGAGGTTGTTGTGGTGCCATATTAGACTTGTTGCTTTGTTGTTGTTTCCTTGAAGACTTGTTCCGGGAGAATGCCCAAAAGGAACCGTGACTTTCATATTTCTTTTGGCTTGCTCTTCGATCTTGACAGCTTGTCCACATGCATCTCCCATGTTTTCACATGGTAGGAACTCCATGGTTACCTAAATGTTGGTGTGAAGCCCGCTAGTGTGTACTTCAAGACCTGATGGAATTTGTCTAAGAGAGATTCAAACGTGCATGGAGTTCATGAAACTTGTTAGTGTAACTCGTCACAAGCAAATCCTTTTTTGCCTTAACAATGAAACTTATTATAAACATTATGATAACACTTATATGGATAGAGTTGTGCTCGTACTGTTTTTTACAAAATTGGACAGCGTATCAGTGGGTTGATATTCATTCTCCTTCAGCATGCTATGAGATATGCGCCAATTGAGCACTGAGTTAGACATCTTCAAAGTTGCAAAAGCAATCTTTTCATCGTTGAAAAACTTATTGACAGTGTCGTATGCTTATAGTTGCTGCAGTCACTCATCCAATTCCTCAGCGTTGATTTTGCCTTGGAACACTGGGATATCAACTTGCACTTGGAACGGGTTCTGGTGCTGAAAAGAAGATTTAGTTGGTGTTGTAGAGGTGGTCGGTCCTAGTTGCATAATCAGTTTGGAACTGAGAGAATAGTTCTTTCCTTTCTTCATCCAAAAACGTTTGAATGAGTTGTCAGATGTCTGTCGCGGTAATCTTATTTGTTTCATCAGCCATTTTGGACTTATTCCTTTACCCATTGAGATAGACCGATAAAGAATCGGGTTGGATGCCTTACTTTCGATAATGCAATGAGTTGAGATGTATGGTAAAATGTGTATGGAAATAGGCTCTGATACCAATGATCTGTGCAGAGTCAAGGAGGTTCATGGAGGATAATCTAAACTAAATAAGCTAGACGGGTATGTTTAATTAGGGTTGCAAATTACAGAACCTGCAGTGGAATCTAAATAGTGATGTGGAACACCGGTTGCACATTCAGAATTAAATGCGAGCAGAATGCTCTTCTATTACTTATGAACAAAAAAAGAATGGATATTATACAATGCAAGTGTCGGGTTGTATGTATCTTGTATGCTCAACCTTGAGAAAGGTTGTAATGGTACTAGACTGGATCAATACGCTGATTGACGCTTTCAGATTATTCTCTATCTTCCTTGCTTCTTGCTATGCTACTCTAGGAATGCAGGAACTGTATTACAGTAGATTACATCATGTGGATGGTTACAAGATCTGTTTGTATGCCTCCAGCACAACTGATTTCTCTTCCATTACTATCGTCGATCTTGGAAGATGTTGAGATGATCCGCCTTTTGAATTGGAATCTGAAGTGGCTAATGCTTTTTCGTGTTGTGCACATGGAGCCCCTGGGGCAATGGTTGGATCTGTGGTATTGT
The DNA here is from genome assembly GCA_018340775.1 of Taxus wallichiana var. yunnanensis. Lineage (NCBI taxonomy): Eukaryota > Viridiplantae > Streptophyta > Pinopsida > Cupressales > Taxaceae > Taxus > Taxus wallichiana. The sequence goes on from CM031233.1 coordinate 345,699,561, forward strand.
TTTCTGAGAAAAGGATTTTGCAAGCTTTGCAAAGAAGGGGAGATGCCTGAAGAAATGGAGGTGCAAAGAAGGAAAGGTGCGGAGTGAAGACAATGTGTGTAAAGAAGTGGGAGATGTGCAAGGAAAGGAAGCTTTGTAAAGAGGGGAAGGAGTTTTGCAACAAAGGGGGAGCTTTGCAACAAAGGAATAGTCATGCAACGAAGGGAGAGCTTCAGTAATAAAGGAAATGCTTCACAAAGAAGTGGAGGCTTTGCAACACAAGAGCTTGCTTAGACTTAACGAAAGGCTTGCGAATGCCTTAGAAAGCTTGGAAAAGGCGAGGACCCAATCCCAAATTGCTAGAAATGCTTTGATCAAGGAACTACACATTAAATACAAAAAAAGTATACATTGCTTCACAATAGCCATGATGGAATTACAAGCAACAAAATAACAACATTTGAAGTAATCCATTTTCTTTGAATAACATAAATGCCCCTATAGCTTGTCCAAAAATATCATAGAGAGAGATTGAAGTCATAGGACAAAATTATCGAATACTTGGTCGAAATTGAGCAACTCTGAAAGCGAAATTTGAATCTCCGTAAACAGCCAAGGTTGATTTCCCTTGTGCAAAATAACAAGTAATTAGTCCAAAAATATACATGTATGTCCTTGAATTAGAAGCTAGGCTACAATGTTTGTAACTATGTGAGAAACAATCGAGTTAGATTCCCGTATTTGATCAATGGTTGAACTGGTTGGTTAGAAGAATGAGATAATAAACAAGGATCTAGTGACGTTTTTTAATTTTGGAGTAAGTTATAGCCATGAGTGAACAACTCTCTAATAAATAGGACTAAATATTCAATCTTCATACCCCAAGAAGATGCTTAGAGACTTGACATGATATGCGAATAATCTATCTTGGATCTTTTAGTAGACTGTACTCCATTAATGAAATGGTTTGAAGGATGAGATAATAAGCAAGGTTAAATGACATTTATTTAATTTTGGTGAAATATATCCATGGGAAAACAACTCCATGATAAATAGGATTAGAGATATACAATGTTCATGCCCAAAGAAGATACTTAAATACTTGAATGGGTATGTGAATAATCTATCTTGGATATTTTAATAGATTGTACATCAGTGAAATGGTTTTTGGACTAAATGTTAAAGATTTTAGATTTTAAACATTAATTGATGGTTATTTCATTAAGGTATATCGGTTATTTGGTTATCAACCTCTGTATCTACTTTGTAACTTCTTCCTGTATAATAAAATGACAGACACACACATATCTTGGCGTGCCTTCCAGTTTCTCTTCATTCTTCTCTCTCATATTTTATAACATTGGTATAAGAGCCCCTGTTTGAGGAAGCCCTAGGAGAAGGGTACAAACTACACAGAGATGAAGAAGAGAGCCAAATGTTCAAGGAAGCCCTTGGAATTAGGGTACAAACGATTTGAAGAGGTTTAGTGCAGTGTGCAGATGTGGATCAAAGGGCACAAAGACTAGTTGCAATTTTTATAGCCATGTTTTTGTCCTCAACAACAAAGTTGAAATACACTCTTATGAATAACCAATTCAGAACAAGAGAGAATAAATTAAACCAGATAAAGAGTAAAATAGATATCAATTGCTAATTTAATTGTGAGGTTATATTCGTGATTTTCATGGAATGACTGTGCTGCCACACCAAAAGTGTGGGCCGACAAAATAAAGTCATACTCGACAGACCAATTGGCAGGGTATTTTTCGTGTCTAACAGGATACTAGAAGTTTTTGTGGCTGAGAGGAGTCAAGATTTCCAGTTCTTGCGACAGGGGAAAGTGTTGTGTGAAGGTTGTAGAGCCCAATAAGACCAGAACAATTTAGGAGGGATAGATAGTGGATTCCTTATGGTCAGGGCATGGCAAGAGGAACTGCAGACCTGTGGAGAGTTGGAGAGGTGCTATAGAACTGCACAAAAAAATGTACATTTATATACTTTTATAGGTTTTACATAGACAACTCATGAATATTTAATTATATTCGGCAAGTTCCTTTCTAAACTTCACATTTCCCTTTTCCATTGATTTATGGGTCAAATATTGTGTGAATAATGGCCAATATTCAAAACTTGGTTTTGCTGGAAGCGTAGAAGTTGACTGGCCAGAATTACAATGTTTGAAATCACAAATTTTCAACAATCACAGAGTAGTGGGACTGCGATAAAATCATTCTTGGTACAAAAGCAAGACCTACTGCGATTTTTGGATTATGACAAGCGTCATAAGGAGGTATTCTTGTTGTTGAAGTTATCTGTGTTAAATGATTTGATACCGGAGGTCCTAAATTCCATTGAGGCAAGTGTACTTTGGACTTATCTGAAGAACAAGGATCAAATTTCAAAGAAAATCCTGGTCTTGTACTTGAAGAATTTACTATTTTCTTAGTTCTATAAGGATGATGGAGGATGGGTCCACGCCATAACATCTTCTTTGAATGAAAGACCTTCAAGACTAGCTTAGTGCCATCAATAAAAAGGTGGATGATGACAACTTGGTTGCACTTGTTTTGAATAGTTTATGGCCCTCCTAGTTAATCGACGAAATATTGGATTTGTTTGTTAACTGACGATAACGAAAAAAAGAGATTTTGAATTGACTGTAGCAGAGTCAACAAGCCTATACTAGCCACCTTGCCCAATGCCTAGGGCAATTACTTGTTCTTGTTTCACATCCAACACAATACACTTTTGCCTAGAGAAATTTACATAAATAATGGAATCTTTTGTTAACCGATGAACAAAAAAGAGATTTTTATGCATGCTAAGAACATACCTAACATTCCTTACTAAGAGTTTTGAGCATTATTTAGGACTATACGAATATCTCCTATCCCTTCTACTGCAAGTGACTCCCTATCAACCAATACAACTAAATCAGAACAATTTGTATTTGTAGTAAATGTTACATACCAGTCTCTTCGACATGAAAAATGTTTGGATGTGCCAAAGTCAATGGTATAGCAATTGGTAACACCGTTGTTTGAGCATGATGCCCTGAGAGCATACTCTTCCTTAGAATCCTGTTTGTCTACAACTACTGCCACATTTGCCTCATCTCGTGGCTTTTGTTGTGTTGGGAAAGATCATATTGTCACTTATGGAAATCCTTTTGATATGAGCAACCTTATGACGATAATGTCATTTCTCTTGATATTTGGAAGACGATTCAATAAGAATTTGTTTCCACTTCCCATTTGATTGATCAATAAATGCTCTTTCTACATGTTCAAAAGTAGATTATTCCCTTGAGTTTATTTGCTTTTTTCTGCAACAAATAGGAACTTTATCAAAAGTTAGAGTTTGACTTTCAACATCAAATGTAAAGCTTCCACCAAGGACTCTTATGAGGGTGCCAAATTGTTTAAAACAACAATAACTAGATTATCATCATCCACCTTTTTGTTCTTTCATCGATGGTGTGGTAAAATTTTTGGACAAGTTCCGAGGATTGTTGTGCTAACCTAAGACAAACACCCACATGCATGCAAACTTGTGAAACATTAAAACACTATAAACACAAATATATAAAGGTAGAGTTACTACCAAATATATTTAAGTACATATGTGAGGGAGGTTCAATGGCCCTCCTCAAAGGATTATTACAATGAATGTCGCCAACGAACCTTTCTAATGATCCTTTTTACCCATATCATCATGCTACATATATAGATAAGTCAAGAGGTTTAGGATTAGATTACATGGAGAGTAAGTCTTCTTAAAGATAGACTTTAATGTAGCTTTTACATTAATAGTCGAAAGTCAACTAAGTCAATTACTAGTTGATAATCTTCTCTATTAATAAGATGTGGATAAGTGTACACACCCATGTACCTATCCATATAATTATAGTATAATTAAATATAGTTAAGCTAACCTAAGACAACTTAATATTAGTGCATAAAGAATATTGCCGATAGGTATTCTGTCAAACAACCATCCTCATGCATCTTTGTTGAAAACAACAAATTTTTCGAGTATAAGATCTAATTTTTCTATGAAGTCAGATATTTGGTCTTTAGACTAGTCCATAACATATTAGCCTCAAAGGCGTTTTGGACCTCGATATCAAACCATCGACACATACAACTTTAGTAATGAGGTCTCCTTATGGCACTTGTCATAATCCACAAAGCGTGTTATAGGACTTCCTTTAGTGCCGAGAATGATTTTATCATAGTCGTGATACTTTGTGATTATTAGAATTTTGACTCCAAGCATTGTAATTTTGGCTAGTCAATTTCTACACGTCTGACAAAACAAGATTTTGAATATTGTCCATTTTGCTCAATACTTGATTTTATGACTCAAAATTCAATGGAATGGGAAAAATGCACAAAGTATATGTTGAGTACTTGACTTCGACTTGCAAATTAATACAAGAGGGAAAATGTACAGTCTGTAGTTTGAATGTTTGACCCACAAATTAATGCAAGTATAACATATAGAAGGATACAAAGAAAATCACAGTAAATTACTCCAAAATTCGATTTACATATGCCCAAACAAGACTTGAATTATCTCCCACCAATGCCTCGCAGACTATTGCTAGCACAAATTTTTGTGCCTTGGATGTACAATAAAGGGAATAAATGTAGTTTCAACCCCTTTTGCGATTGGGTAATCACCTCCGTATTCAGCAACACAACTCTTGTTCGTGCCCTATACATGCATTGAAAATCGCGATTTCAAATTTTTCTTGATATGTTCAACTATGCCTCGTTTTGATCTCCTCCTGGTATTGAAACGTCTTTCTTCTAGCCGGTGTTGGCATGAAAATCTTGGTCTAGATGTCATTCTTTGGGTTTATGTTAGCATGAAAATTGTGGTTTGCATGTCATTCTTTTGGTCTTGACTTAGCATGTTTTCTCTTGACATTCTTCCTCTTTTGAATGTTCACAAAAACGTATTTCAGCTTCGCATTCTGGTCTTCTACAAATCACTTCACTGTGCCTTAGGTCGCATGTTTACTCTAGTTTGCAGCTTCAAGATACATGGCTGCAAGATATGTTTTAACTCATGATTCCTCCAGCAATTTGTCTCCTTCACGCCCTAGCAGCGATTAATGACTAAACATAGTTCTTTCTCGCCTATGTTTTTGAATTTTGAATTTCTCTTCAAATTTCTCCTTCAGCTTCTTTCCAATCAAACTACGAACTCCTTGAGCACCAAGTGGCTCTAATATAAATGTTAGAATTTAAGAGAGAGGCTTATAAGAAACTAGAAGGCACATGACACACATTATTTATTATGCTAAAAGTAGTTACATCAGTTTGGTGGTTAGTATCAACCATTAGTTAACATGTGACTAATAGTTAATTAATAACTTGAAAATGAGGTGTTAATAGTTAATTAATAACTTTAAAATTCGCGGATGGCGAGTCATTTCATGTAGAGGGGATAAGAGATATTCGTATAGCTCTAAATAATGCTTAAAAATCTATTAGAAATGATAGGTATGTTCTTAGACGCATAAAAATCTCTTATTTGTTCGTCAATCAACTAAAAATCCAAATATTGCTCTAAATTTCTTTGGATGGAAGTGTATTATAAGATGAAGTTTTTGGCTAAAAGCGTGTGGGTTTTTCTTATCAATGTTTTTGACCATTTGCCATGGTCCATCATCTCGAAGATTACTCATCTTGATGATGGATCATGGGAAATGATTCAAACGTCGATAAGAAAAAAATCACACACGATTTTATCACATAAACTTCATCTTATTTCATGGACAATGAAAGCATAAAATCACTAAAGTGTATTATGTCTAATGTGACGTAAGATCGAGTAGTTGATCTAGGCGTTGGGCAAGGTGGACAGAGTATGGGCTTGTTGCTCTACTACATCATCTCAAATGCACGTGTGGAGGGAGATTCCACCATTTGGGATGTGCGAGACGATGGAGGTTCTCAATCAAATGCATGGGTAATTGTGTAGGAGGTTGTTATGCCTCATGTGCGGGCAAATGAAATGCCCCAATTACAGGTGTGTATGAGACACATGGTGAGCTAGTGGGAAAAGCCACTCAAATAGTTGTGGAAGGTGACTCCTCTGTCAGGATGCGTAGGAGGTGCATGATGAGATGGCGGGGAAAAGTCACTCGGTCAAAGGTACGGGGTTCAAGGACCGGGAACAAGGTGGTTAATTCAACAAAGCATGGTCATTTTGCTCTCGCTTAGGTAATGTCCCCTTCTAGGACAATTTGGAAAATGGTGAAATACTTATCAAGATTAAGCAAAGAATGGGAAAACCCTTTTGCTTCAACCTAAAATATCCCAATGTCAGCTATTTCGAACCCAAATGGGGTTGGAACTAGCCAAGGTGGTGGGATAAATTGGAAGAAAACAATTGGAATTTAAACACATTCAAATCAGATTTTTAACAGTTGAAAAATAATTAATATTCAAACCCCAACTGCTGCAATCTTCCAAAATTATTTCCCGCTTAACCATCTGGTGTCCCCAAGATTTCACCCTGAAATCTAGGACTAACCCTTTTAAAAAATCGTTCTTTTCAAAGTAACGGGTCGTTTTGTGTTTGTTTTACTGCGTAGTTGTTTGCATTGTTCTAAGGTATCCCCAGAGAGTCATAAAAGCCAAATTCCCCAAGTACCCACATGCTAAAACTCACTCTATCCCTTCGCCAAGTTTTGTCTGAGAGAATTTTATTTATTTATTTATTAAATAAATAAAGTTCTTTTAAAAATAGATTGAGCTAAAATTGGAGGATTTAGGTTATATAAAGCACTTCACCCCATCATTATTACCATAGAACATTCACCCGAGGGGAAGAATTTTTGCAGATTAGCTAATTGGAGAATTTTTCTAGCAATTGCCTGCAACTTCTTTTGTTTTGTTTTATTTCTTTTTTGTCTGTGTTTTGGTTTGTTTTCTCCGGCAATTCCCGTAGCCTATTCATTCTTCCTGCCAGATCTTTCCCCAGGCCTAGGGTTTTGAAAAGCTATCCAAAGTATTTTTAATTACTAATCTGTCTAAAGGTGATCAGAGCTCAGGATTCTTTCAGAAGATTGCAAGAAGTCGCTTGGTCCAAAAAGGTGCAAAAATGGATTTTATGAAAATAAGAAAAATATTGCCATCAATGCGTAGAGCTCGAGAAAATATGCACTTTTAGAGAAAACGACACCTAAAACGGAGCCACGGAATGAAAGTTATGGCACATGCAAGTTTTGTTGCTACATCTTCTCGGACCCTTTCCAAAAATGGCAAATTTTATTCTATGCTTGTGTTTTCTTCACCAAAAATCCAAAAATGGAAATAAAATGCTTGATGAGTTTTCACGCGACTTTAGAAGCTTTCTTCATGCAAGTCACACTTTTTGGGAAGAGCAATTTCTTCATGCAAGTCGCACTTTTGGAAAGAAGCTTTCTTCCATGCAAGTCGCATTTTTTGGAAGGAAGGATTTAAGCTGCCAATGGGAATTTTAGAGGTGGTAGGCAGGTGGGAATTTCTTGCCTTCCTTGCAGGGTAAAAATTCCCATTATGAAAGTCAAGTCACTTAAGTGAAAACGAGAATTTCTTGGCTGCCTTGCAGGGTAAAAATTCCCATTATGAAAGTCAAGTCACTTAAGTGAAAAGCGGGAATTTCCTGCCTGCCTTGCAGGGTAAAAATTCCCATTATGAAAGTCAAGTCACTTAAGTGAAAAGCGGGAATTTCTTAGCTGCCTTGTAGGGTAAAAATTCCCATTGCTTTGACTTCCTATTTTTAACAATTCCTCTTGCCAAAAAGTGCGACCCATTTTGGCATAGCTAAATGCCTAAAAGCTGACTTTTTTTTATTAATTGCCGGGAAGCATCTAGTTTTGGCGCCTAGGGTTGGAGAAGCTTTCTTTTTATTATTCAGAGCATCTGCATGTTGATGTGAGTGCACAAGTGAATAAAATAATATTTTTAGCTCGCTTGGCATGCAAACAAAGTCTAAAAATAGAGGGCAACAGGATTTATAATCAGATCTCAGTGAAGAAATTAGATATTCATGCTATGGACTGCATACTTGTCTAAATTATTTGCAGGAATACTTCATTAATGCCCATATTGGTGAAGAAAGCAGAAGTCAATGTCTGATACATTGAATATATCTTCAGAATCGAGGAAGAAATAGATCCAGATCTCATAATTGCAAAGGCTTTTGGCAAAAATTCATCCTCTTGTTTCTAATGCAGCCCAAGTGGAAGTCATTGCATGGAAAATTCCTTCCAGGATCTTGTACATGTGCTCCCAATCTTCTAGTTGAAGCCTTCATTGAATATACTTGTATTTGCCTTTACCCTGAGTGCTTTGCAGAATTTAAAATTGCTCATATGCAATTAAAAATAAAAATGATGAATTTTGTCTGAATTGTTTACGACAAACATTACACTGGTGCACATACTGGAGAAGAACTACAAAAGCTTCAAGGATAAGAGGGAAGACAGGTCAGAGGCAACACTCGCAAACAAAATCACAATCAGCTGCTTCCAGATCCAGTTTGGTGAGAATCTAAGGAAATGATTCAACAACATATAGGAGAAAAAATATCTCAGATTCAAGGCAACGATATCATTCAGATCATTCATTGCTAGAGTGAATGAAGTAGAAGTGCAATACAGGTCGGATCAACATGCGGAGTATGGAAGAACAAGAGTGAGAGGGTAGCAACTTTCTTCTAATTTCTCCTCTTTCTTCTTTTTTTCTCTTATTTTCTCCGACAAAGTAATTGAGTAATCCATTAAATTGTAAAACTTAAGTGATTGGTTTAAAAACCGTTAATTCAAGCTTTGGAAGAAGTCAATTACTTGGAAATAGGTGTCGGACATGCAAAATAAAAGTTTCTATTTTAATTATAAATCATGCATGTCATGCAAAGAGGAATTCCAGGAGGAAGATTGCCAGATGCTTTTCCTTTTTCGTAGCTACAACATGTGAGAATTCATTAAAAACTTCATATTTGTAATTGCCCTCTATACACTATAAATAGAGGAAGAGCCTACGGGTTAAGGGATCAGAATTTGTAATCAGTATTCTTGAGTTCCAGACTTTGTGCTGAAACCCTTGATATCTTTTCTAAAAGCCGAGAAATTGAACAGAGACAAATTTCGGAGAACTTTGTGTTAATGGTACATTAGCTTCTTACTTTATATAGATCTTTAGATAAACTTTTTCATTGTCTAAGATTTAGATTAGAAGCTTTCCTTTCCTTCGATTCTATATTGTGAGATCTATTTGTTTTATCTATGTGTATGAGACCAACTCTGTAAACTATTGGTTGGATTACACATTTTCTTCTCCTTCTTTCTGTATTCAACTATTCCCCCGTCTGCAAATATTTCTTTACAATTGCTTACTTGCTGTAGAATTGCTTAGCTATGGTTCATGAGCTTCGCAGTTAAATTAAAACCCACAGATAGTTATTAGAATACATAATTGATAGAAATCTTACACGGGAGCCTCACCGGTAAATGAGGGAGATTTATCTCATGATTGCCTAGGTTTTTAGCTGTGCAGAAAATCTAGCCAACAAAACTTAATCCATAAAGGACAGTAGTTGTGCAAATAGAATAAAAGCTATATTTCAGCTTTATATTCTTGAAAATGGAGTTTAAAGCATTGCATGTTCAAAAGTTTCAATAGTTACATATCCTCTATAAGGACTTCATAGTGGTTGACAAGGAGAAATGGTAATTTTTTCTGGTCATAGTTGTATACCATACGGCATCATCTTGCAACCAAGCAAAGATCACAAAAGCCTATTCAGATGCCCATAACTATAAGAAAAGAAAGAAGTTGTATTCTATTTAGCATATCATGAAGTCAGATTTGTGATAAGGATACATGGAGAAGAACTTTCAAAACCAAGGAAGGCTTGTACATTGTACAAGAGTTTACTAATTTCACTTGGATCATGTAATGTGCCAACAACATTTGTGAGGCTTACGAACAAGGTTCTAAAACCTTGCATAGACTGCTTTGTGATTGTGTATTTGGATAATATAATTGTATTTTGTCAAATGTGTGAAAATCAATTGCAATTTGAATTCATAGTTTGATAGTTTGTGTAATGGTGTCTTGTATGTTTTAGTTTTGTGGTTGGAGCCAAAAAGATGAAGATTAACCCTGCAAACATTTGGACCTTTAAGCTTTTGTTCTGCCGAGTCCCCTTTTGGTGATGGTTGCGGGAGGGTGTTATTAAGGAAATGCAGGGATGCAAAATGGGGATGCATGGAAGCTCTCCACAAATCCTTGGCGATAGGGAACAACCGTACAAGAAATTATGTATTAAAAATAAAAATACATTTAACAACGGAATAATCTGAAAATATTACTCGAATAAAGCAAGTTTGTTCTAAAAATTGTAGGTTTTCTGCCAAGATCAAGTGTGAATAAAGTGATTAAGCTTTTGGTTTTAATTTTACGTGTTTTTTGGAGCCTCGACTGGAACCTCAATGGGAGGAAGATACAGCGGGGACGTGTCCCTAACTAACACAACCATAAAGACCTGGCTAAGGTCAAATATCTTGATAGAGTGGTGTAATATGTAGGAGCAACTTAGTGTATTTGAAGTTCATTCTGAAGCTCTCAAACAGTGCAACACCTTTGAATTCATTGTCAAAAGGAGCTAGGTATTTTGGCCTAAGGCATAGGGGACTGCTTTCTAGACATGGGCAAAGATTTGCGCAGCCCCAACTTTGGGCCTGCCCGATCATCAAATATCATTTAAAATTGTTTCAGGTTATGCGCCAGAGCAGTCCTTATGCAGCAATGCTGTCTTATTACATGTGTTTCAAAGACCTTTTCCAGAGTAGTGTCCAACTACCCAAAATATGATAAGGTTTGCAAACCATGGTTGAAGCTGTTAAACATTGGCTTATATCATCTAAAATTGCTTCAGGTGATGTGCTAGCAACAGTACTCATGCAACAAGGCTGTCATATTAATTGTGATTCAAAGACCTTTTCCAGAGTAGTGTCCAACTACCCCAAATATGATAAGTTTTGCAAGTCATCATTGAAGCTGCTAAACATTGATGTCATTATCTACCAAGAAAGATGATTGAATTGCATATAGATCATGACTATAAACCTATGCATTTATATGTAGATGCAAAACAATGTACAATATCATTGACATATCAAATGTATGGCATTCCTACAAGAATTCAATTTGAAGGCACAAATAGAAAATGGGCAGACATATTGCCATGCTTTTCGAGTATTTTTAATATTATTGATGCGATTTATGCAATTTTGACATGAAGATTTGAAGTAGCAGTATGTTGAAGATGGGTAATTTGGCACCATCTACTTGGAAATGCAATAGTGTAGATCTTGCTCATGAAATTGAAGATGGGTTACTGTTCAAGTCAGGTAAGCTTTGCATACTTGTTGGAAAAGCAAGGTTTGCATTGTTGCACAGAGCTTATGCGTCCAAAGCAACATGTCATTTTAGAATAGGAAAAGCGTAGCAACCATTTGTACTGTTCTGTTTAGTGGTTCAGGATGCATAGCAGTGTTCATCATTTTGTTTGAGGTCGTATTTTGTGTAGCATACGAGGTAACACGCAAACACGAAGCTAGGACTTGACACACTACTGCTAGTTTTGAATTAACCATGAGAGAGCCTTTCAAACTTTCAATGGACTTCCGAAGCATTTCCCTAAGACATAATATGGTTGTTAGTGTATATGTGTAGTTATCAATAACTTTAACAAGAAGCTGGTATTGATACCTTGAAAGAAGACTGCTAGTGATGAAGATGCTGCCAAACTGTTCTTTGAGCATGGGGAGATACATTTTGAACTGTCAGAATCTATCGATAGTCCATGAAAATTGATATCTTAGCGAATTTTCGACTGTCATGTGGGAACTAGTGGAAACTCATCTAGACCCTTCTGCAATGTTTAATCTGCATATTGATGGACAAACAGATGTAGCAAATCTAGTGTTTCATCTGTCGCTCGGCTACTATAGTAAGCATCCAAAGACTCGGGAGTGAGAGCATTCCATATCTTTGCAATTGTTACAATTATGCAGTACATGGATCAATTGATTTATCACCATTAAGGCTTGTTAGAATTCTTTCTCAAGTGCCTTCTGATATGGTTTAAGGAAAAGGTGGGCTTCCAACTGCGGCAGATGATACTAAGAGAAAGAAACCAAGGTCTTAAAGAGAGTACACCATCTCTATTCCCAAGTGAAGGACCGTTAACACAGATACAAGTGCAGTATAAGGCTTGTCATGACTAGTACCACATGGCACACAAGTTTAGTGTGGTTACATTGGTTTGGATATGCTTGGGGAAGGATTGGTCCAAGGGTGAGGAATGGATGTTGAGACTGATCTAGTATGGTCTATTCAAGAACTGTGAGTAGGCCGACGAAAATGCTTCCACACTAAACTTGCCTAGCTACAAGGCATATACTTTGTGATGAACGTAGGCAGTTTGAAGGTTTTTGAGTCGTTTATATGTTGGACGAAGAGGATTGATTAGCACTAGTTTTTCCATAAGCGAAGGACTTGATTCCTGATTCTCAAGAAGTGTTTTGGCTAGACATTGCCCTACCAAGTAAGACTCAAGCTACACAACATGGAAAAATTGAGTTTTACATGATTGGGAATTAGGACGAGTACTCGGATGTGGCATGATGAAATTTGGCATCACAAGTGGCAAAAACTTTACTCTTTTTTAGAGCAGCTGAAAGAATGTTTTAAATCATAATGAGTAGTGAAACTTATTGTGGACCAGTAGTAGCTTAAGTGGTCAGGCTTGATCTATAAAGACTTTGCCTGGTCAAATTCTATGTTTTTGGACTTAGAAGAAGTCCAAGCATCTGTTTTAGTGTAAGAGATAGATTCACTCCAAAAGAGGATCTTGTGCCAAAAAGTGTCTGAGGTGGTGCGAAATTTGAGAATTGGACCAAAGTCATTAGAAAAACTTGACACCTAGGGAAGCTTGAACCTATTTTCATGCCAGCCATTGTAGAGAAGGAATTCAATCATGTATTTCTAAGAACCATATAGATGCAAGGAGAGAGCTGACATCAAAGGCCAGTTGCACTAAAGCTTAGCACAAAGACTGGATTTTATCCACTAACTACTTCAACATGAAAACAAAGGTGAAGTGTAGTGGAGCAAAGAATTTGCTGATACCACATTTCTTTTCAAGAAATTGATCAATATTTTATTGTAACTGGTTCATGGGAGTTGTATAGATCATAACCTTCATCTCATAGAGCTCTAGAACTATTGTAAGTTAAACTACAGCATGTTTAGCGAATAGTGTTAGTGAAGATGGTACTTGTAGACTTTGTAGCACTTTTACCGCCACATCCTCTACATTCTTTTTAATTTAGCCTCGTTGTGTGCTGTTTCTTCCTATTCTTGTCTCCTTTAGACTCTTCTATTCTTCCAGTGCATCCCTTGGCCATTTGTCATCCTTTGCCTGATTAATGAAAACTCCTCTATCGAATTTCCATAAAGAATGCTATTGTGAATGCTTGTTCAAATTAAAAAAGAAAAATAAATTAGTCTGCTCTACACTTAACTTATCATTGTATCATATCGCCATATTACTTTGATAGCCTTTGGATTCTACTTTTTACTATCATGTCTATGTTACCCTTCTAACTTGGGAAATAACTGTCATGATTGCTTAAAGTCACACCTTACTTAGAGGGCTACTAGAGGAGCCATAAATTCCATCCCTCATAGTTGAAATCCTCTTCATAATGCATGCTAGAAAAGAATTTTAGTGTCTACTATCTCTGGCTTAGCTCCCATGTTATCTGCAAAGTCACCTACCTTATTATTCTTTCTATGAATATGCCTTCTTCTAAAAGGGTTATTTTTTCTTCTCTCTACTAGATCCATGGTTCTGATTAGCTTCCTCTTGCTAGGTTGATAGTAAACATAAAGTCCACCTCAATGTTTTGTATTTGCATGGTTAGCCTTATTTTAAGGCCTATAAAGACACCCATAAACCCACTTTGTTATTAGTCACCTTATTCAAACCTGAAAGTATAATTATTTTCTCTTTCTGGGTTTAGGACAATCCTTCCAAATCATGTTTTCCTTGTGATTTCTCTTCAAGCATTCATCAAATTTAAGCTGATTGGAGACTTTTCTTTCATATTTATCGAGCCCTTGTTTAATTGGTCTACAGATCTACTTCTCATTGAACATTTATGAATCTGTCATATACATTTATTGAGCCCTTGTTTACTTGGTCTACAGATCTACTTCTCATTGAACATTTATGAATCTGTCATAATGGCAGTTTTTATCCTTGACTTGGATGACGATGATTCCAATGAAATCAACCTTAAGATCAAAACATCCAATTCTTCTGATTCTATCATGCTCAATTGCCCCCTTCTTTGCAACCCCGTTCTCACAAGAAGGTGGCTGATGCAATCCCTATCACCATCTCTTCTATCTCGCCTCCTTGTAAGGAGCTTTTGCTTTCACCACCCAATGAAACTATCATTGAGACCCTTAACATTGATATTTATACACCCGAGTACGACAACGGCTATTTGCTTGATGATTCCTTTTTATTTGGCTTTGCCCAAGCTAAGAACATGGAGGTCCTACGATACCAGCAGTCATTGCGCTCTTCCATTGACTTTAGCGATTCTAATGAGTAGAGACCCTCCAGCAGTGCGTCTTCCCCAGAAACCTTGCAATCTTCATTTAACCGTATCATCAATGTCGTTCGTATCACCTTTCCTCGGACTCTAAAGACCACGACTTTGAAACTGAGAAAAATGAGTTGATGGATGACAAGGGACTAGCTGCCGCTCTATGTTATTCTATTTGGCTTGGCATGTTTTGTATATCCTTATCAATGATATTATGTTGCAACATATATATTAATTTTGCATGTATTTGTTGTACCAATGAAATGGAAAAGAATATCCATAATGTAGTTGTAACATGTGGGTTACCTTCTCTTGTTTTGATGGTTAATGGTTTACACTTCTAAAATATACAAGTGTTATTTGGTATTCTAGTCAAGATGAATTAGCTTGCTTACGAATGGCTTTTTTTTTGTATTAGTAATAAATTAATAATGTACACGTGATTCCTATTGATGCTTTTGTGGTTCGTGGATGTTAGCTTTGCTTTCTTGTTTTCTTTTCTTTCATATTTCAATAATATGCCAACTAAAAGAGAGAACTTGAGCATGTTTTTGTGTATTTTGAAATGTGGAACCTAGGGTTAGAGTTGGGAGTTTACATAAAATACTAGTTCAAAGTAAAATATTCAAAATCTCTTTTTGACCTAATGTGGTAATAGCTGAGGTGGTAGTTGGATCAGCGGCATGGATTGGGAGAGGCCTATCTTGTGTTTGTGCACAACGAGCAGTAAACAGTGACAAAGTTTCTCTTACTTTGACTCCTTTTCAAGTACGTATACTAACTGACACTTTGAAATTTGGTGAAGCTTTATGAGTCAAGATTAATTACTTGATTAAGATGCATATATCTGTTTTTTTATTAGATAGAATATTTAAATTTGATAAAGCAAAAATGATTTTGCCAAGTCCATTCAGAAAAAAATGATCTTTGAGACCAAGATTGAACTGGCTGGGGCTCAAAATTACACAATTAAAACTTTATAGATGCTGTTTATATTGCTTGTCGGTTCCAAATTGTAATACAGCCATGATAAGACGATGCGCATTGCTCATTTTCTAAACATTACAGAATCATTACTGGGCTTGACAGAGCCATGGCCATACATTGTATATACTGCCATAGCACCTGACTGAGCTAGACGTAAAGCTGCCAAAATGATAACAACCAGACTCACAAGGCCAATGCTGAACCCAAAAGATACTTATCCACATTTGATGTACCCAAAATAAAAAATAATCCACAGTCCATATGGCACCAACTCTAATATTACCGAAAATGCATAAAACCTAGACAAAAATGGAGAATAAAAAAGAGAGAGGGTCTAAACCCTCTGCTGGGTGGTTGAGTTGGAAGCACAGGTGTGGGAATTAAAGGATGCTAACATTTTTATCCATATCATTCACCTAATAATGAAGAACTTTCTATTCAAGAATAACTCTCTTTGTTGAAAGTGACTAACATGATGTTTTTTAGGTTCCTCTTAGTTTTCTACTGTTAAAATTTTACCCCCTTAATCATCCTGGATTCCTGAACGAGAATTCTATCTCGCTTAGTACCCATATTCTGGTTATAATATCAATGCACAACTGAAGTTTTCCATCTTTCTTCTTGACAATTCATTGCACGTTCCCTACTGAGACACCTAGTCCAATGAAGCCCCAGACAAGGAGCTTCTGTATTTCCATCTTCCACTAGGGCAACTCAGTGTGGACGTTTGTAAGGTGCTTGAGAGGATGGCTCAACTTCTAAACCAAATTAATGGTTTAGTAAACCTTTCTTCTTGGTGTAATTATTCCAATATTTTGAGAAATACATGCTGGAACTCTTCTAATACTGGATTATGTTCAAGCTTCAGACAAGTTTTGACTTGCTGCAAAATTAACTAGAGTAGGACTGCACGACTAGCAATCTCATTTTGCACTTCCACCATGTGGGTTTGGTGGTCTGCTTTATGACCCTGAATTGTAGCATAATTTCTGATGGGATTAGTGGCAGTAGCTGTAATAGTTGCCATCATGTGTGCATAGTTAACAACATCAATGATTCTTCTACTTTTGAGGAAGCGTTTAGCATGATAACCCTTGTTTCTTCACCTAAATAAATCAATGTATTCAGCAGTTTTAAAAAATTATAGACAGAAACAAGCAGAGAAGATTATAATGACATGAATGTGGCTCTTGATGGAGCTGAACTTACAGCAACTTGTGAAGCAGAACTTGAAGCCATGGGTGAAGAAAGTTTTCTTGCTGAAGAAAATGATTTAGAATCCCTTAGAACCCGATGAAAAACGCTTACTTGCTGCCTTTGCCTTTCATATTTAAAGAATTACCAACAAAGAGCGGTATATATGTTTTTAATTGCTTTCAGGTTTTGCTTTTTCTATACAGCTGATTATTTTCCTGTCTTTTTATTCTTGGATAGCTTTTTAATGTAATCTTTTGTTGAGGGTCCTGTAGGCTTCGTGTGGGACCCTCCAAAGAACCAAAATCCAGCCATAGTTTTGGCCATAATACTGAGAATTGCCCAGAAACTACTGGAAATGGACAGAAACTTCATCACCAATTTTAAAACTGTTTCTGGGGCATTCCTGGGCCATTTCCATTTTGAAACATTTATTGAATGGTAAATGAGAGGGTCCAGGAATTTTATGCAAAGTAGCTATCGTCAGACCACCTTCAACGACTGGCATTTATTGATGTCTATCATCATAACTTATAAGGAATCGCTAATATGGTATTCTGACCTCATATCCTCCATTTACCCAGAAACAAAGGAGTCTTCAATACTTGGACAAGGAATATGCAACCAGCTCTAGACTCCATCTCAGGACAAGAAGGTCTATCTCGGGCAAGGAAAAATAACCAGACGTGGGTTCCCTCAGTGGACACAGAAGAATAGTTTTGTTAGGCACCGATCTATGACACAAATACTAGAACCAAGCCCTGTCTCAGGACAAGGAAGTAGAGTGGAATGGGGACCCCTCTTAGGACACAGAAGAATAGTGGAACTGGACCCTGCTAGAGACACAGTAATACTAGCATTGGGACCCATCTTAGGGACAAAGACAGAAAGCAGGTCCCTGTTCTGTCTAGGGACAGGAGACAACACTTAATTCGAAACAATCTAAAAGCATTTACGACATTGTAAATCTTGTATAACAGTCTTATTCATCATCATTTTGCAAGTAGAGCAGTAAATGCTCATGAATAAATGTAGTAGAAGTCAATTTTTTTCAAAATAGTTGACGTACCTTAATAAGTTCTTAGTTGACAACAGCTCATTCAACTAACAGCAGAATATTTCAACCAATGAAGCATAAATTGCAGTCAAAACTGTTGACACGACTGTTACAACAGCCAACAAAGTTAAAGAAACACTCTTCCCTAAAAGCCGTCCCCCAGCCGCACCCCCACCCCCCGCCCGGCTCCTTCAAACAAAAGACGTCAGCACTAGAGCTGCTAGAGAGGACATCTACAAATGGTATATCCAGCGAGATGTTCAGCTCCAAGCTTGCTTTTCATGCCGAGCATTTCTTACAAGCAATGGATGGTATTATTCGCTGCCCTCACTATCTCCAGCATCATTGATCCCATGGCTTGAGGTTTCCACCTGGCCAAATGAGAGTTTGTTCTCACCAGTTATGGGTTGAAATTGATCACCACATTCTCTGTCAGGACCAGATCTGCCATCTTTTCTTCCTTTCGGAGGTAGAGACTGAGGAACACTTCGTTTTTAGATGCCACATTTACTATCACTGTCTCTATAGGGACTTAGGCAACACGCTGTCTACTTTCTTTAGATATCATGACCAGTATTGCCAGGCTCTTTATCTTTGTGAGGTAGTCACCCTCTGGTGCAGATCCCTACAGGAGGAGCCTAGAGGCTCTAGAGTCCCCATGTTGATCACCTCTTTTTCTAGACCATCTAGGCGATTGGCAGCACTAAATGCCCTTTGGACACCAATACATCACACATCAGAGCAGCTTGATCAGTTAGGCGTAAATTCTCTTAGCACACCATTGGTACTCAAATTACCTAGATCCCCTAGCCACTCTCCCTTGGCATCGTGGCTTTGCTCCTTCGCGCCGCCGTGGCTCTGCCCTTTTCCAATGGCATGGATCTACTACTTGTCGGTCACCCCCTAGACCATAGGGGCAGACTCATATTACGAGTTTCTTTTCTTTTACGGGCGGTAGACCAGCCTTGGGTGTTAGGGGAGATTCTAGAGGAAGTGCTTTGCTTCCTCCTAGGATCTCCTAGCTTGGCCCCTCCAACATTGAATACTCTGTGACGAGCACTGTTAGATCCTTTCAAAATGATTGATGATGGCTTAGATGGCTCTTTCACTTGAGGGACAAACATAGATATTTGATGAGATCTTCCGGCCTTCATCAGCACATGCTTTTGGGGGCTCTTGTTCGCCCTTCATTGCTATTTGTATTGGTTTCATTACCACCTTTGTTAGTGGCACACTGCTTTACTTTGTCTTATGTACTTTTATTCCTTTATTTGGCTTCTAGGATTCTTTCTTCCTAGAACTTTCTATTGTTAACTGTTGTATCTTCGAGTCCCATTGACCTACTTTTGGTCATTTGTGGAATTTAATATAAATTCTTTCTTTTTTTCTTTTGTGAGCACAGAAACAACAGTCTTTCTGTGTCAACACAGTCAAACAGGTCTTTTGGGTCAACACAGCAGACCAGGCAGTCAAATGAAGTTCACTGGGAATCTAGAGGTTTTGACTGGTATGTCTTTGATGTTGTCAACTTTAGGTTCTGTCCTTGAAATTTCTGTTTCCCACCTCCTGGGTGAACACTAGGCAAAAGAGAGTAAATGATTATATGATGCATTTATGAGGGTTATATAATAACAATTATACACATATGTTGTGAATTAAATGCTACCAGTTGCTGAAGCTGTTATTTCAATTTATTTATTGCTTGCATTAAATTCCAGGTTGGCCCTTTTAGCAGGGGTAATTTATGAAGTATAGGAAATTTAGCATTTTGAGGGTTTTGATTGAAAATAAAAGGTAAAGGTCATATTATAGGTCACAGCCAAGCTGGTTGCCAATTTGTTACATGAGGCCCTCCTTGTGGAACCCATGAAAGAATTTCTTTTCCTGTTTTCCTTATACATTGTTCAAGTGTGTACCCCTGGGTTTTGATGCCAACCAAGTTTGGGGTAAACTGAACCTTGCCAATCCACGTACCCCCTATTTACTACAGGTGGAAAAATTTTGACTCTTTAAATTCACATGTGATGGGTACTAATTTTGTTTTGACACCTTAATTTCACATTGAATGGATTCTAATTTTGAGGGAGATTTTAGTTATTTAATGTTTTTTCTGTTAAAATGATGCATTTTGATGTTGCATTCATGAGTTATGTTGTTATAAGGAATTGAGGACGCCTTCTTAGAGCATTCTTGTTCCTGATTTGGGCCATATCACAGTTGGATTCAAATCATCATGGTCCAATTCAAATTCAACTAGGAATGAGTCAGTTTTGTTGTATTCTTCTTGTTTTGATGCTGGTAGAATCTATGTCAATTACAACAGAAAATCCCATGTTCTAAAGAACTTGCCTTTTTCACATAAAGTGCTTTTATAGATAATTATGTTTCCTCTTTTGAGCACAATGGCAGACTTGTTCCTGATTCAGGCCATATCACAGTTGGATTCAAATTGTCACGGTCCAATTCAAATTCAACTAGGAATGAGTCAGTGTTATGTATTCTTCTTGTTTTGATGCTGGTAGAATTTATCAATTGCAACAAAAATCCCATGTTCTAAAGAACTTGCCTTTTTCATGTAAAGTGCTTTTATAGATAATTATTTCTGCTCTTTTGAGCACAATGACAGACTTGGAGCTATAACAATACTCCCTTATCACTCGCTCTCGCAAGAAAGATGTCTATTTTGTTACTGAATGTTCTCTATAAGTCATTTTAGACTTTGATTATGTGCATTATTATGATGGCGTGCTGCTGGGATGAAACAGGTGTTGACACTTAAGTATTTCATATTTCAATGACGTAGAGCCAGCATAAAATATCCCCGTTGATAGCAATTTGTACACTTATCTTGCTTGCTTTTCACTATTGTCTTGGCTATCATTCACTGTTTGCTTTCCATGCAACCCATATTAAATTTGCCAATTACATTTGAACTTGTTTATCTCGCATCTTGCTTGCTGCAATACAAATTTATGTCGCTCAATTTTTTTCACCTGAAAATTAATACAGTGACATTAGCCTTTTATCCCTACCCTTGTCTAAAAAGACTTGAATTGGATCTTGGCATAAACTCAATAACTCAAATATCTGTACACCTTGGCACATGCTAGTGACCCAAAAGGATAAGTTCTCATCTTTTAGGAAGGACATAATTCACCTCAAAATTTCAAGCGGATCGACTATGTTGCATTTTCACGAGGCTCAGCTTTAACACTTCAGGGTAAAATATATTCCATTGATCTTGTCTTTCTTGTTGACCAAGTTCATTTTGTTGTCAATTGACTGTTTTAATTTTTTTGCAAGATACCATTTTGGCAAATTTGTTTCATTCTTCCCTTGTACTTCTGCACTTTCATTGCTTTTGGGCCTTTGGCCTCATTCTGCAAGCTGCAATTGAGTCATGGTCTCACACTGGTTCTGATTCTTTCTATGATATGGTGCAGAGGTACCCCACCTATGACAAGGAGTCCTATGCCTTTGTGCTAGCTGTACATTCTGGGAAAGGAGACTATCATTAACTCAGATTATCAGCTGTTGTAGTTCTCCCACATATGATGAGTAAATTAGAAAATGCTTGTCATATGAAATCAATGACATACTTGCAGCAGTTGCATTTGTTGAAGAAGGTGAGGGATAACAAAGCTAGAAATTGCGTTAGTTGACCGCCATCCACAACTCTTCCCTCAGTGCTAGATACTCATTTTTATGATTCCAACAGTTAGATTTCTGTGTATTCAATTGATCTAGATATCCATTTTTATGTCTCCAACTGCTAGATTTCTTTGTATTCAATTGATCTAGATTTCATGTAAATTTAAAGAAATCTTTCGCAAGATCAACGAATCACAAGTCACTATCTATCCAACAAGCTGCTATATCGGTTTGTGCATGCCAGCAAACACAGTGCACACGGATGGTTTGGGGAATCTGCAGGACATTTTGGCATGAGAAAGATGCTTGCCGCCTTGCAATACCACTTCTACTTGCACACCATGTGTTGAAACATTAAGGCGCACATTAGCTCCTGCAGCATTCCTTGCAACATATTCAAGCATGTGAATTGTAAATTTGGTATGTGCATTCCTCTTTTGGTCTCTAAAAGGCCTTGGAATTCTATCAGCATGGATGAGTTGATGAGTCTTCCCATGGCAGAGCATTAGACTGGCTCCATTTACGTTGTTGTGG
Organism: Taxus wallichiana var. yunnanensis; assembly: GCA_018340775.1. Lineage (NCBI taxonomy): Eukaryota > Viridiplantae > Streptophyta > Pinopsida > Cupressales > Taxaceae > Taxus > Taxus wallichiana. Next base: position 345,721,652 of record CM031233.1, read on the forward strand.
ATCAGTTTTCAAATATGGCCATCATGGTTGTTCGTAAGAAGGCCATTAATGTTGTTGAAAGCTGCAAAATTTTGAAGTTTTGAGGTTATATTCACAGTACTACATTCTTTGGAACATATTTTAGGACATTACATAGGTTCTTCAAATGTGATGTTTTGAGTCACAATACTAGACTCATCGTTGGGGAATGAAGCCTTTGCTTGGAAAGGAAAATAGTAAGCTGATCTTATTTAAATATTCTGTAGTGGTAAAACAGACGTGTGTTGGCTAATGATACAATTCTTTTTCAATCATCATCAACTCATATAGCCATCTTAATAATCTATTTAATTAATCATAAGGTGGTTAGAGAGTCAATACCTTAATAATTTAATTAATCAATTACTTAGAAGCATAATAAGAGTAAACTGAACCGACCCTGGGGTTGGGTTGAGTGGATGGGGCAAACGACTTAGGTCACCTAGGTCTCGTGTTCGATTTTGATTCAAATTGGTGAGCGAAACTAGGTCGTCCTAGCTTTCCCGAGGTTAGGGAACTCGCCCTATGGTTTAGAGTCAGCGAGTTGTGTTAAAGTGCGAGTAAATCGAACCATTAGTCCGACTTTTACTTACTAATTGATTAATTAAACAATTAGTTAACTATTAATTTATTTATTAATGTATAAATGTAACCCAATTAACAAAAAGATAGAAGACTAGGAGAAAGGGAAGATTTTGAGGAATGAAGAGGTTTAGGGTTACTCAATTTGTGTAATAGACTTTTGTGTTTGACTAATGCTCCTTCAATCATTACCTATTCAATTTTTTTGGGTTTTTTTTTATTGTAACTACTTCTCTAATCGTTGTATATGTGAAAGAACTTTCCATGGCTTGAAGTTTGGTTTTCCTAATGTAGATAGAGTGTTTAGTTTTATCCTTGTGCTCAGCCAAAGCTGACTTGTTGACCCTAGTACATTTTATATCTATGCAGCATTCCTTGATTCTAGTTTGGAGAGAGTGACTGGTTTCTTGAATGAAGGGTCCACTGCAGGAGAATAGGATTTAATAAACCTCTTATCTTACACTAGGGTCAATGGTATCTTTTGGATTCCCAAGCTTGTTTCTAATGGTTTTAGAAGGTTCACAACATATCTTGATGCCATTTCTTTTTAGTATCGTAGCTATCTTATTAGAGTTATCTTGAATGTATGGCAGAAAGATCATCTTGTCTTGTTTATTAGTTTGATTTGTATCTCTAATATAGGGACCTATTTATGCCCTTTCTGCCACCCTTTTTATTTTCCATTTCTTAACTCCCTTTTTAAGACTTTCGTGAGATGTCTTTCTTCTGATCTTATATTATTAGTGTCTCTTCCATCCTTTTGGGATGAACAAATCTAGTGTGCATGTTTATTTCTGTTAGTACACACTACAACAACTCTAGGGAGATTCTCTTAGTTGCACGGTGATGCAATAGAGACCATCACTTCTCATAAAGGGTAAATATATCAAGTGCAGACCTGGAAGACATTATACAATCCGAACATTAGCTTGCGTGAATGTGCATCTTCATCATGCACAGTATGTGCATCAGTGCCCTGAGCACCAACACTGCACCATTCCAAGAAAAACATGCACCTGGCACTATTGTGTGCATTGTAATGTCAACATTCCTATGCAGGAGGCTTAACTCAGTCTTAGCCTTGGTCATACCCAAGAGGCTAGAGACGTTGGAGGCTATTGGGTATGGGTTTTCGTCACCATCTTCACCTTATGTTATATTTCGTCATTGACTTAGGTGATGGGTGAATATGTGGTACTTTATGTTATATTTCATCGTTGGGATAACTTAAGTCATTTTTTTAACATGTGCACAATAAAGTCACTTAAGTTATAATTTTTGCACATGGGAAATTCCCAAAAGGGGGCGCTAGGGCTTCTTTGGCCTTTTTGGAGTTAATAAAGGCTTCTTTTATGGTGAGCGTTGGATTTTCCCTAATTTGGATCAGATCTACGGTGGAGATTATAACATCTTTTTGGAAGATGATTATATATTTCCCCTTGAGGTTGTTTGAGGGGGAATCATCTACTTCTATTTTCAGATTTTGCTTGTGCAAACCCTAGAGCTGCATGTTCTGGGAGTTCTCTTGCTTGTGGAGGTTAGATTCTGTAGGATCCCTAGCTTCGGTGGTGAGAGATCCATTCCTAGCTGGTAGAGCATTCTTTGGTGAGGGTTTCAAATCCATATCCCTAGCTTGCTGTCCGTATTTGGGGATATTTCATATTTCCAGCCTTCTACATTCAAATTTTCAGTTCAGATTTGGAACTATTTTCTAGGGTTTTGTCTACTCAGTTCCAGATTTGAGGAGCAATTTTGGGTGCCTTCCACCCATTGGAAAATTGTGCTTGAATATGCATTGGATAGATATTGGATTTATCTATCTTTTGAGCTATCATTTGTAATCAGATTCCAAGTATTTCCAGAGTTATTAATTTTGTAAGTTTCAGCTATATTTTCATCATTAAAAATTCAATTATCAGAATTTCGGAAATCTGATTGGATATTCTTTTTATATATATATATATCCATCTTGGGTATTAATTTCATCAAATTTGAGTAGTTGGAAGTGATAGATCTCAATTTTTCCCTAGGCATTGGGGTTTGGGTGTTTTCAGATTTTGTTCACTGCTGTCATAAAAATCAGAATTTCAGTCTGCAGCTATTTTTAGGATTTATCCCGAAAAGGGGATATTTCAGTGGTATCAGAGCCACCTTTCCTACAACCTGTTTGGGTAGTGAATGAAGGTATATTCTAGGAGGAATACACCTCGAAAAGAAGGTCAAAATATGGCAGATTAGGAAGAGAATGTGGAAGAGCTCAATGAGGATTTTATGAAGAAAATGTTCATCAACATGGTGAAACAACAAGAGACAACCAACCTCTACTTGAGCCAACTCACACAGAACATGAATCAGATCAGATCTGGGAATAATAGGGAAAAAGGTGAGAATAGTAATTTGGGGCAGCAATCCCCCATTCTTCTAACAAGCCTTTGAGTCTTCATGAGCCCTCTTTCTTGAAAGATTCTGAAGCATCACATGTAGGGGAGCCAACAAATGTGCTTGATGAGGATTCTTGTTGGAGGAAATACCAATCTTTGAGCGAGGGTTTCAAAGATAATATGCCATTTCCAAATTATTATAGGATGAAGATTGGTAGCAAGCCCAAGAGAGATTGGCTCTAAGAAGTGTACCGCACGGTCATGGGCACAAAAGCCGAAGACCTATTTTGATTTGAACCCCATGCGTGAGAAGGATGCAATTGAGTTTGCAATCCTACATCTTGAGGGAGATGCACATGATTGGTGGCATCATGGACAAGTGACACGAGCGCAATTGACCATTACTACATATACAAGTTCATACAGAGGTTAAAGGACAAATTTGATAGGAGAGATCCTGATAGATTCTTCAAGGAGTTGACTCACTTGAGACATATTTGTTCCTTGGATGTCTACATTGCAATTTTTCAGAGTGATGGTTCTTGATATTTTGCGAGATGAGGTTGATTTCATTATTCATAGTAGGGTTGACAGATGCTTTGGCTGGATTTGTGAAGGCATTTGAACCTCCTTCATTACATGAGGCCATTAGGAGAGCTCGAGATTTGGAGTTGTCTACTCCAAAATCTAGATTTACACCTAGAGTTCGAGAAAGTGCCTTACTTAGACAGACAACGGGAGATGGGACTCGGCTAGGAAGCCAATCATTTCACGAGCTTAGGGAGGAATTGAGGTGAAAGAAACTATGTTTTGAGTGTCGTCAACCATGGACACGTGGACATAATTGCTTTGGGAAGGGCAAGGCCCAATATATTGAGGTCTATGAGGACAAAGTGATGATGAGGGAGATGAGGTATTAGAACCTCATGAGCTTGATGATGGTGATGCATTGGATAGTGTTGATGTTGAGACTGCAGAGGAGACTTTTCCCGTTGAGACCATAACTACATTGTCTAGTACCCCTAGGTACAAGGCATTCAAGGTTCGAGGAGTCATGCAGGGACAATGTGTGGTAGTGCTTATTGATAGTGGGGCCACCCATGCCACTTTGGTGGAGAGACGGGGTCTACAGACAGAAGATTTTGAGGGCTTCAACATTGTTGTGGCCAATGGTGAGTCCATGAGATGTACACGGAGGGTCCCACAGTTGAGCATCACTATGGGTAACTATACAACTACCGAGGATTTCTATATTGTTGGTATTGGTGAGACCAACATAGTGCTTGGAGTACAGTGGCTTCACTCACTTGGTGAGTTTTGGACTAACTTTCAGATGATGGAGCTGAAGTTTAAGTCCGATGGCAGGAATGTGGTCTTGAGAGGATTATCTTTAGATGCACCCAGAGTTGTCACGGCCAAATAGATGGAGAGGATATTCAGGCACAATGATGTGGATTGGGCAGTTTAGTGCTTGGTTTTGACCAAGAATTCAGACGAGGATAGACCAGAGTATCATGTTGATGTCCATGCTCTCTTAGGACAAGCACGGGCAATTTTCAACGATATACCTCCAAGTGCACCCCGGATAAAGGGTTCGAGCATATGATTGAGCTTGCGGACAACAAACCCGTGGTCACAAGCTAGACGTGAATTGTTCCAAGACAAAACAATGCAAGCATACAAGACTGCAAATTATGAAAATACAAGAGAGATAATTGTAATAACACGAAATAGCTCCAACTCAATACGATCAAATAGAATAATGCAAGAGATGTACATATAGGAGGTGAATGTGTAACCTCCTCCTAGAATCATGGCAATCTCCACCTAGAATAGTGGTAACCAACACCTAGAATAGTGTAGTCAAGTGGTAACCAACACCTAGAATAGTGTAGTCAAGTGTACACCTAAGAAAGCATATCCCATAAGTGTAGGGAAACTCCAAGTGAGGTGGAATATCCCGAGTAGGATAATACAAATAAAGTGAGGAAAATAAATCCTACACTAACAACTTCCCAAAAAGGGTACAAAAGTCAACTTTCAATATCCATTGAATCTCAACTACCCCATGATGTCATTTTTAAATACAAATTCATTCTCCATAATTGGAGTGCACCATCAACCACATTAAGTGCATTTACTCCAAATCCTTTGAATTGCAGTCCAAACTTCATGGATTTGTACTTGAAATTTGAAAATTCAAAAATTTGTAAGCCTCGCCATCATATCAACAAACATAATAAATGACAATTTTGAATTTAAATTTTCCCAATGACTTGACTAGATGAACAATTCAATCCATGTCAACACATGAGAGCTAATAGAATGCAAGTGCACAAATCACAAATCAATTATCTATAAAAACATTCCAACTACAACTTTTTTTGCATTTCATAATATATTATTAGGATTTGGAGTTGAAGTTGAGTAGAGAGCTAAAATCAACCATTGTAGGTAAGCACCAATACCGTATTTTGCTTTCTAATTTCTTTACTAATTTTAAATACTGTAAATGCCATAATGGGTTGGACACTTTGTAATGCTATTAATATTTTAAATACGGTTGAAGGTTTACTGTAACTACTATAAATTCCATAATGCAGCCGAAGCTCTGTAATGCTTTAATATCAACTATGGTTTAAGGTTTAGTTTAAATACTGTAAATGCCATAATGCATTCAAACCCCTGTATTTTCTATTAATTTGCACCCACTTCCTTTTCTTTCTTATGTATTGCTGGTACAATATGGAGGTTCTGTCGGTCCTTTTAAGTTGCATGATTGAAACTCCTGTAGGTTTTTCCACTTTAGTATTTTCAATTTAAATTATAGGATCTTTAAGCTGAAACTACTCAACTGGAAGGAGATCATGTAATACAAGCGTATAGGCTGAAACTACTAAAGTGGAAAGAGAATCATAAAATAGAAACATGTTGCATTGGAATGTAGAAACAAAAACTGGTAAACTGACAAGACATCATTTGATTTTAATCATGAATGACAACTTTTTTATGTTGTAATAGAAAAGTTGAATGTAAACAAAACTCACTTCTAACATTTTATTTCAATCATGCACCTCTTTCCATTTTCAGCTTACAGATTTATGAGATTTATATAAAATCTATAGCTTCTTCGATTAAGGAGCAAGTTATTAGAGTAATATTGCATTACATCTCTACACTTTACTAGTTTTTGCTTATAAATCCTAGTGTAACCATGTTTTTGTTGAATGAAAATAGACCTCATGTATAACATTTTATTTCAATCATGCACCTTTCCATTTTCAACACACACATTTATGGTACCTTAATTGTATATTGAAAATAAAATATAATTATCACCAAAAAAATGCAAAAAGCAACCCATCAAAAACATTTAAGAGCCTTTATTGTTGCATGCACTGCATTTAATGCAGCTTCCACCGCCAACCACCCACATTCCATCACCGATAATTGTGATTCAAATACCGTAACATGCCATTTTAGTATTGTTTTACCTACTCCTTAGCACTAACTTTTGTTTCATTCTTATCTGATGTTGGTTCGTTCAGAGGTGTTTCTCGTTGAGTTGCATGATTGGAATAAAATGTTAGAAATGAGGTTTGTTTTCACACCACTGAAACCCATAACTATGAACCAACACTTTGGTCATGCCATCTCCACTTTCACAACATCACAGCGCTTAGACGTTTTGCTTTGCACCTAGATAGTTTTTGTTTGTGTAAACTAATTTTATGACATAGACTTTGAATGAACAATCTTGCATAGCTTTCCTGTAAGCTTATACATTGCATAAACATTGAAGTGTGCACATGCAAGAATTAGTTAAAAACCCATATATCATATTTCTTTGTTGAGTTATTGTAGTGTTTCAATTTTTTGGAATATTGGAGCATATTTGAGATGCATGATTGAAATAGAACATGTGAAATGAGGTCTTCTATCTCTGAGATAAAACCCATTCTAGAGGTGTTACTTGTTTTCAGTTGCATGATTAAAATAAAAAGTTAGAAATGAGGCTGTTATCTCAAGGATAAAACCCACAACTGTGAAGCGAATGCATTGTCCTTCCATTTTAGTATTGCTTTCCTTTCTTCTTTGCACCCACTTTGTTTTCAATCCAGAGTTGTTAGTTCATAAAGATTGCAATCTTTGAATATGTTATATTAACTTGAATCTTGCAACTCTTTCCACTTTACTAGTTTCTGCTTATAGATCCCAGTGCAAGGATGTTTTCTGTATATGTTCTAAATGAGGAATAATGACTAGGATGTTTTTGTACCTATTTTAAATGAGGAATACTTGATTTATTGCATAATTTGTTTACGAACTCATACATTACATAAATTTTGAAGTGAACATTCTTGCATAGCTTGCTTGTGAGCTTATACATTGCATAAACTTCAAAGTGTGCACATTTTGCTAAGCATGAACAAATTGAACACCCACATATCATTTTTCTAGGTGCAAGATGAGGGGGGAAGAAGTCACAGTTTGGTAGGAGAAGGCCTCGTGCAACAATGAAAAATAGAGGTGTCAAGTTGGATTGCATCGATGATGAAAATGTGGTTGAAGAGGACACAAGTCCCATTGCAAAAGAAAGTCAACCAAGTGTTGAAGTGAGACAAAATGATGATGTGACAAAAAAGGGTGCAAACAGTAGAGGGTGGACAATCTGATCTGGACAGTGCCATTAAAGATGTCGAAGATAATGGGTGCCCCATTAAAACTGTAGCAAATAAGTGGGGCATGAAACCCAACACTTTGGCCAATTGGTTGAAAGGGGTTACAACAACAAATATAAGGGGGCCACCTACTATTCTATTGCAGTAAGAGGAATCAGACCTTGTGCAATGGGCCAAGGACTTTGACATGGGGCATGTGCTTGACATCTCACATATGAAAGCAACAGTTGCTCACATATGCGAAACAAGGGCCACCCCTTTCATAGATGGAGTTCCCGACAAGTCATGGTGGAAAGGCTTTAAGAACAAACATCTGAATTTGTCAATCAGAACAATCAAAGGCCTGGATAGGATAGAGACAGGGCAATAATGCTTAGGCCCTCTATTGTTGGTGCTTTTTATGAAAATTTGAAAAACATTTTGACCAAAACCAATATGGCTCCCATAAAATTTGGAATTTTGATTAAACGGGACTCCAAGCCGGCAAGAATTGTGGAATGCAAGTGATTGCAAAAAAAGGATTAAGGAGTGTGTGCAGATCATGTCTAAAAGCAGAGAATGGATAACTATCTTAACATGTGTCAATGCATCCAGACAAAGTATCCCAGGATTCTACCTTTTCCGAGCAAACATGCAGCTGCAAAATTTCATTTTAGGGTGCAAACCAGGGGCATGTATGGCTGCACAACCCCACACATGGATGACGAAAGACTTATTTATGAACTGGCTTCATCACTTTGCTAGATCTATATTAGGTGGAGTTTCACCAAAAAATCAACATCTCCTCTTATTTGATGGTCATGGAGCCATATAACACTTCCAACAATTGAAGAGGCTAGGACTCTAGGGATTGACTTGCTTATGTTACCAACACACACGAGCCACAAATTTCAGCCATTGGACGTAAGTGCCTTTGGTCTCTTTAAGACCTATTTCAAGGTTGAGAGAAAAGCATGGATGAATAAACATCATGCGTTGGATGTTACCAAACAGGAATTGCCCACATTGGGCAACATGGCATTCAAGAACGCACTAGCACCTGGCAATATTAAGGCCAGTTTTAGAACTAGAAGATGGCCCCTCAACCCAGAAGCAGTAGCAAAAGTCACGATTCTAAGTCGTGCATTCAATGTACAAGAAGATGAAGAGAATGAATTGAATGCCACAAAAAATATCACGAGGTCGGTGGGTTTACTGATGTAGAAATTGAAGCTGCCATAACGGTGATGTAACAAGATTCGTAGCAAAGGAATGAAACAATTGTTCCTGAAGAACAACCAACAAATGTAGAGGATGTTCGCAACCAAGTTGTGCAAGAAATCCATGAAACTCTTGATTATCAGCCACGACAAGAACCAACAAATGATGATGCAACTTTTAGTTTTTGCTAGCAAGATTTAAGTCTGCCTACCCAAGTAAGCAGACCAGATTGGGTAAAGGAGGCTGCAACAAACCTTGGCATGAATTTTGAATCCAGCCAAGTGGATGTGTCAATGTCATTGCGTTCACCACCACCAACTTTCCCATCTCAGCTGGTTCATTACTATGCAGATTTGGATTGAATTGAAATAACAGATGGAATAATAAATGATACATCAGATTTGGGTGCAAATGAGGATGTTGTGCTAGACACAGATGAAAATATAGATTGCAGTCAAGCTGAAATCAACACGAAATCATCAATATCAACTTTTCTTAAATTTCCAATTGAGAGGTTTTCCAAAAAAGTGGAAATAATGCACTAAGGTTGGGAAGACAATCTCAAATTCTCACTTCAGATGAATACATGCAGATGTTTTTAGAACAAGAGGCCCGCAAGAAGGAGATTGAAGAAAATAAGGCAAGGAAAAGACAACTCAAAGAGAGAAGCAATGAGGAACATTGAGAAGGAAAAAAGGGAACAATTGAAGTTGGAAAATGAAATTAAAAGGTAGAGGAAGGAGTAGGAAAAATTTAGCAAAAGTAGGAAAGGGAGCAAAAGGAGCATGATAGAAGGGAAAGAGAATTTGAGAAGGCTCGAAGAGAATTGGAGAGGAATAAACATTTAAGCAACGAAATGAACCCTGTTGGCCAAATGACATCATATTTTAAAAGATATGGTAAATGTGCTTTTCCGAATTGCTTTCTCCACATTCAACAATCCTTGTGGCAGTCCATCTTTAGTGAACATGGTTGTGAATTCCAATAGCGAACAACCTTCTTTAAAAGCAAGTTCTTCGAATGCGGGAATCAAGTGCATTGTTTAGTATTTCTAGCTTGGATACTCTAGGTTTCTATTCTAAGGTTTAGTAAAATTATAGTTAAAATTTTTGTACCGTTGATTGAAATAGACAATTCTACAATGTAAATCACTCACCATATATATGTAATGCAATGTTTATGTTTATGATTATGGTTATGTTATGAATATATTTTATTAATAGTTGCTGAAGTACTTCATCAAGATTGGGAGGTGGCAGTGGCTGTGGGTTTGTGTACACGGCCTCCTCTTCCACCTCGACCTCCTCTACCCCCCCCAGATCTTGTTCTCACCATCTTGTATGATAAAACATGGCAAAATCAAATCTAGACAACAAACATCCCAGATTTCCCTATTGTCATCAAAGCTTTGGCTTCAGTACCACGTGTAATGTGGCCCATAAACCAACATAATTTTTTTTGTGAATTTGCCTTTTCTCATGGTGTCCCCAGATTTCATCCTGAAATCTGTGACTACCCTATCGAAAAAATTTCGTACTTTTAAAATAATGGGTCGTTTTGTGTTTTTATTGCTAGAAAGTTCTTGTATTGCGTCAAGATATTCCCAAAGAGCCATATTAGCCATTTTCGCCAAATACCCAGATGCCCAAAATTGTTATATTCTGTCGTCGGGATTTGTCTACGGAAAATTTGTATTTAATTATTTTGAGCCCCGTTTGAGGCAATTTGTGCTTCGGTTTAACTCTGTTGTGATCGTACATATCATTATTCCTATATACTAGTAGGGTTTTAACCAGGAATGAGTTCTGGACTTTATTTGTGACTTGACAACGTTTTGTGTTTTTGTGTTTTTCTGTTTCATTTTCTGTGAAATTTCTCTAGATCAATTCCTTTGCCGGTTTGGCTTGATTCTTGGCCTGGAGTAGCTGGAGATCACATACGCACGTTGTGCCAGAAGGAAGTCACCATCAGAGGTCTGGTTCACTGGGAAAAGACGAAGTCGTGCACCAAAAAGCCTCTTTTAGGCTGGCCGCATTTTTGGAAAAAGAAGAATTGAAGTGGATCATGGGAAAATTAGAAGTAGTAGGCAGGTGGGAATTTTGTACCTGCCTAGCAGGGTACTTTTTCCCATGGAGGCAACGCCACTTAAGTGACAATGGGAAAATTAGAGGCAGCAGGCAGGCGGGAATTTCTTACCTGCCTTGCAGGGTAAAAATTCCCATTGTGGAATAAAAGAAATATCACTTAAGTGAATCATGGGATTTTATTGCCTGCCTTGCAGGGTAAACAATCCCATTATGAAAGTCAAATGACTTAAGTGAATCATGGGATTTTCAGGGCTGCCTTGCAGGGTAAATAATCCCATTGTCATGTGATTCTTAAAAATAGAATTCTTTATGTCAAAAAGTGCGCCCCCTTTGGAAAAGTAATGGCAGCCTTTAAATTGATTAATTTAATTAATTATTCACCCAAAATAGGCGCTTGTGCTTGTCGAAAAGTCGACAGAGGTTCAAGGACAAAAGGTGGTTGAAAATAGATCTGTTCTAAAATTAAATAAATTAATTTATTTAATGCCAGCCCCTTTATGTCAAAAACTGCGCCCCTTTTGGGAGAGAAATAATACTTTTAAAAGTATTAAATGATTAAATTAATTCCTATTTTCAAGTGGCTAAGGTCAAAGCATCTTGTGAGGCTTGAGTTAACTAAAAGTAGAAGTCTAAAATTAAATAAATTTAATTTATTTAATGACAGCCATAAACTTGCACAAAATAGGCGCCCCATTTGAAGAGGGAAGCTTATTAATTAATTAATTAATTGCCGGTAATAACAAAGGCATTAATTAATTATAGAATCACAAGGGTTATATAAGCAGGGGCTGCCATAAGGATGAATGAATTAATTCATAGGTAAAGAAGTGCAGCCCAGAGGAAAAATGCGCCCCATTTGAAGAAGATTTTTGCTCAAAAGAAGGTGAAATCAATGCTAAAAGCTTCCAATTTTGGCGCATAGGTTGAAGGAGTTGATTTGTGTTTGGATAATTGTTTGCATAAGTGATACAGGTGCTCAGGTGAAGTTGGAAAAATTCATGCTCACTTTGCATGCAAACAAAACATCAATTTTGGGGCAGCGAAGTTTGAATTATGCAGATTTTTATGATTAAAATCTATTGTTCATGTTCGGTTGCCATCTTTGTCGAATTAATTGCAGGAATTAGATTCTGGTGCTTTACGAAAGAAAATGAGCTTTAATCAATGTCCAATACATTGAATATATCCTCCGAATCGAAGAATTATTCAGATCTCGCACCCGATTTTGAAGAATTCCGACCGAATAAGAAGAAAAAAGAATTGTTTAGACAAAGATACACTAAGCCATGGCAAAAAGGGACGAAAAAGAAAGCACAATGAGTCATGCATCACTTCCAAATTTGTAGACATAGGAGACACAGATCTAGGTTCGGAACTTCTTTCCGAATTGATTGATAGATCCAAAGCAGGAAAGACTTCACTCATGCGTGTAGTTAAAAGCAGTGGAATTATTTGAGCTGCACCCTTTCCACATACTGACCGATTCAGGAGTTCGTTATGGAGTGTGCTAGATCTTATCATCCTTCATCCAAATCAGTGCGAGATGCTACGGGGAAAACAATAATTCGGTTGGAAGCGAGTTCATCAATTATTGTTTGAAGATTCCGACGCGAAAGGTGGTGACTTCCATTAGCATTCAGGATGAAGACAACAGGTGGGAGAAACATAGAGTCGATCGTGTGTGAACATAATGAACAATGAGATACGTGAAGAAGCCGAGATCTCCTAAGTTCCCAAGAACTCTTCCGCGGTCCAATCAGTGCGGGGAGGTAGATGATATTGCCAAATTGGTATGTAGGATAAATGGCGAGGCGAATGCTCACACTTTCCGTACATGGATGTATGCTTTCATCAGGACCATTGAAGTCAACAAGGTTGATTCCATAATTAATTGGTCGGAAATCATTAGCGATGACATTGGTGAGCAATTCCGGGCGTGAAGCGTACTTTCAACTTCAAAATGACTTCCTACTTGGTGTATGCTGCGGTTTCACAAGGCGTCTTCTCAACCCTGAATAGATGTGGCGTTCTTTCTAAGGACTCCATTTTCGAGTGCTACCCACAACTTACTGTACCTTCATGTGAGAAAGATTTCAAAGTGGTCAATGATGAATTTTTCTACGAATTCATTTGCAGGCTAGACAAGGACCTAAAGGCCAACAGGGTGAGCAAGGAAGCGTGGGAAGCTGTATCCAAAATTGGCAATCTATTCATTCGGTTTGCAGATTTCACATACCTTAGGGTAGGAGTCTTGGTTTTTACGGAGAACCGGTTAAGCTGCCCAGATATTTGAATGATAAATTGATCACCATGGAGCTGAGCAGACAACTTGTGGAGATACACGACCTTCAGTCGAAACGGCACAAGTCTACGGGCTTCTTCCCGATCACTGTGGGACATTATAGCTGCTAGAGCATTCATAGAGCTCGAGGGATGGAGACGGAGATGTTATCCGAGTATGAGCAAGAATTCTTCCCGGCACGGCTGAACTTCGATCCATTTGGAGTAGCTAGGAAGACGATCTCCCAGGAGTACGCACATGTGCCTTCATTAGAGGATTTCTGGATGAAGTGCAAAAGTGAGTACGAGGTTAGAAAGAGGGATTTCAGTAGACTATCAACACGGCAAGTGTTCGACTTTGGACTAGCGCGGATACCTGCGGATCTTAAAGATGATGGGAATGTGTTACTTGACACTTACCATCAAATGGGAGGAGATAGAGCCGTACTTCAGGATAACATAGGGGGTTGCCATACGATTGAGGAAAGGTTTGGCTTTGTTCGGTGAATACTTCAAACCGGTTCTTGTAAAGGGATCTTGCCTTGATGAAGCATTGATGAATCAAGTCATGGGCAACTTCGGCGCAGGAGATTCCCTTAAGAGGAAGCACGGAGGAGAAAGCAGCAGAAGGTCCGAGAAGTTGAAAGTGCACAGAAGATCTCAATCAAAGGAGAAGATCACTTCTACGGCCATGACTTTAGTTCCGGTTTCTCCAGCATCTAGTACTTCATCGATCATTGCACCTCGGCCAGGACACCTCCATGCCTCCACATAATCCGATGACATTCATCTTCTCTCCTCAGCCACTCCGTTTAGCACCTCTTCCATAAGAGACGTTGAAGCTACAAATGGCGGAGTTCGAAAGAGCTTTGTCCTTGGATGATTCAGAAGATGGCAGCCATAACACTGTAGCACTTTCTGATGGAGAGGAAACAAAGCGGGAGATAGTAGTGCACTCAGCGACTTCTCATTCTCCGAGAAGTAACTTCTCAGAATGGTTGGCTTCGCAGTTGGTTCCAGAAGCTAGAGTGGAAATGAACTTGGAGGAGCACGACTTGTAGCTACTTCGGAGTGTAGGCGGAAAAGACAGAAGACCTAAAGTTGCTAAGGTAACTTCAAGGTTGATCATCGAGGAGTCGGGGAAAAAGTTTGTTGAGATGTCGATTCGGTGGAAAAAAAGGAGGATGAGCTCATGACGAGAAGATGTAACAAGAACTAAAGTACCCATTTGTCAAGCCTCCGGAAAAGGATTGAAGCGGGACACGTAGACATTGATAGATGCTTTATTCCTTAGGCTTGACAGAGAAAAGGCGGAGAAAGACGAAATTCAAAAGCAAGTATCTCGGTTGTGTGAGATTATAGCCAAGGTTGCTAAATCCTCCACTCGGCCCATTTTAGAGCGGTGAGTGATCATCTTATGCGCAGGAGATGGAGGATGCAAACAATTAGGTGAAAGTTATTGACAAATGGAAAAATCTGATTATTCGTTAAGTTTCTATACAGCTTGGAGAAGTGCCTTCCCGCTTGAAGGTTATGAATGATGCAAAGTAAATCAGTGAAAACCGGGTACAAGCATAGTATTTATGAACACAGTTGTTGAGAGTAACCTGAGTACTTTGGCCGAAATCAACAAGTTGCCGGGAGATGTATTGGTTGTAGAGCAGATTGTACTGGACGGATCAGTTGAGAAGGGGAAGCAGCTGGAGTTTGCAGTATCTTTCCGTTTGGAGATCTGCAGAGTTTTGCTGAAGAGGATGCAGGCACTTGAGAGTAAGACATCGTCCTTACCAGACAGTATTATTTCTTTCACTGAGGAGGAAGTGGTCGGAGATGTTACTTCATACATACGGATCGTTCCTACCAAAGTGCCTAATTCCCTGGAAGGGTCTCTTTTGATGGTACAAAAGAGAATTGATGGAGCTACTAAACCTTTCACGATGAATTCCATTAGCAGACTGGTGGCACTGCAGGCGGATATTGCGAGGTTCGGGCCGAGCTTGGAGGATGTGGAAGCATGTAGCAAGGTGTTGAACGAAGGATTGCTGCGGTTCAGGACATAAAAAGAAGCGATGGCTAAAATAGATGGGAAGATGCTGAATTACATGTTCGACAAGTATATCCGATGATCGAACAAAAGAAGACATAAATGTTACGGTGGCTTGACTTCTATTTTTCACGTTCCGGATGAAATTGTAAAACTTTAATGTTATTGGTTTTGAAACCATTACTTGAAAGTTATGTGGAACAATTCTATTAGTTAAGTGATACATGTGTCACTTAAGGAGAAGTTAGTGGAGGATGATTGCGAAATGTCATCTTTACTTGTTTATGTTTCAGATTAATTGAGTTTCCCATTTGTACTTTCCCTCCTACATTCTATAAGTAGGAGAAGAACCTCCGGGTTAATGATCAGAATTTGTAAGCAGCAACCTTGTGTTCCAGACTTTGTGCTAAAACCCTTGAGAGCCACTTGAAGCAAAGGAATATACATGAGCAGATTTCCGGAGAACTTTGTGTCACGGTGTATTGTGTTTCTAGCTTTTATATCTTTAGATCTTTTAGTAAAATTTGTGTTATTTCAGATCTAGATCTAGAGCTACCTTTGCTTATAATTCTGTGTTTATATCTATTGGTTTCTTATGTGCATGCAATCAACTCTGTTATATATTGATTGGGATGCACATCTTCCTATTTCTTCTCTCGTGCTTATATAATTCCCTTCTTCTATAAATATTTCCTTTCTAAAAAATTAACTTACTTACTTGCTGCAGAATCGTATAGCTATGGTTTTATGAATCGAATGAGCAGTTAAAGTAAAACCCCATATAGATATTAGCATACTTTAATTGACAAATCGACATGGGAGCCTCACTTTGGTAAATGAGGGAGATTTATCTCATGGCTGCCTAGGTTTTGTGCTATGTAGAAAATCTAGCGAACATCTCGATAAAACAATATGTTCACATGGTGGAAAAGACAAGCCTTACATTTCCATTTCATCTCAATGATGATTTATCTCAAGTTTAAGTTTCTTGTTTCACATCTTTGATCAAGACATTATCTCAACCTTAGTCTTTGCTAGGTTATGCTTAGCCTTTGAGTCATTTAAGTTTATTGTAAATTTTTAACATGCCTTTGAGCCATGAATTAATAGATTCTTTAAAGTTAAGACACATACATTATATTGATGTCACATACATTTACGTCACATTTTCTTTATGATTTAGAACACATCTTGAACTCTTAGTTTTCTTGAGGTAAGGCTTTGTGTTTTCCTTCTTTCCATTTGTCTTATTTGACAACTCAATTGACTTTAGACTTTCAAGTCTATATGTCTTATTCACATTGTTTACGTCACTCAAGACCCAAGCATTTTGCACTTACTATGTTTTTTTCCACCATTCACAATTTATCGAGAGTTTGTTATATGCGACTAATAAGAATTCATAGGCCTTACAAAATTTCATAAGCTCTAATTCTGTTGGGATACCCCCTTCACTTGGAGAGAGCATAAGCTCAAATAGATTCAATCAACATATTTATTCAATAAGAGTACATTATTTAGAGAGATAATCACCTAAAATTAGGAAGTCTCAAATCTCCCCAAATCTTTCACAACCCGTTTATCTCCTAGAATCTCTCACCTAACTCCTATTCTAATGTAAGTTACACAAGTAATCAATTTCATTATGTACTATACTCTGCTACTCTCTACCAACTCCTATTATTATGTGATTATTACTCACATAATAATCACTTACAATCCAAGTATTATTTGCTCCACTTATTATTTTTCCACACAAATATTAATTGACTAAATAAACTAATGTGGAGCACCTAAGTCCTAAGAACCCATGTGAGGACTATTCCTAACATTCCCCCCTTAGTGTGAACATAGGAGAAACGCCACTTTGTTGCTGCTGCAACAAATGATTGGTCTTTGTTGTCTACTCTGATTCCTGGGTAGGTGGTGCATTTTGAGCATTATGTTCGATTCCTCCCTCTTAATGCAAAACAATGTGGATGTTGATTTTCATCGATATTGTATCCAATTAAATTTTTCAAAAAAATTTATCTCGCCATTTTTGTTCAAATTTTCAAAAAAATCCCTTGTTTGAAATAAATCATCACCACTTTTAATTATTTTTACACCGACGCTCCCCTCCCCCCTAGCCCCTAAGAAATTTTGATTAAAATTTTATGTAAGGGTATGACGAAGGGTTCGATCCCTTGACCTACCCTTTAACTTGAGTGCCTACACAAAATTTTACAACTGATTGGGCTATTGAACCCATTGATCATATAAATCCACAAACTTAGCTTTAAAGGTTATAAAACTATAGTTTGTATTTTAAAAAAATAAGCAAATTGTGGTGAAGTCTTCGAGGTCTCCATTGCGAGTTGGGAGAATTGTTCGCATTTGATGAGTTCATTGAGTTGAAGCCATTGTAAGACAGTCTATTAGCCTCGCTGAGTCAATGATGAGAAGCTCTTGAGTTACATGTTAGAGCCGAGCTTGAGAATAGGGGACAAGAGTTCATCGAGTGCTTTGAGGGATCTACCAACGGTGTGACTTGGAGATTGGGAGTTGTAGTTGTCAAGATAGATTGGTTGAAGCCAAGTGGGGTCGAAGCTTGTTGGATCCGTGTTGATTGACTTGAGCGAAAGCAGAGCCAAATCAAGAAATTGAAGCCATCTGGTCAAATAGAGGATCTATTGAAGAGGAATCAAGACTCATGAGCCAATGCCGAGCTAATGTGGAGATCCAAGTTGGGAGTGGCTATGCTGCGAGTAGGGTTTCAACAATGTTGAGAGGGAACTTGTGGGTTAGGACAAGTTATTGAAGAAGCTTAGTTCGAGATAGGAACTTGTCAATCAAGGGCGAGTTGGTGGACTTTGCAAAGTGTGTAATCAAAGTTGTGAATTGTTGAGGAGCTCGCCATTTGAAGTAGATCTAATCAACTCATTGAAGGACCCAAGTCACCTATACGAGCAACCTATGAGGTTGAGGCAAAGATAGATCAAGAGCTCGTGCAAAGGGTAAACCATCAATACAACGTATGACTCACTAGAATAATTAATGGGAAATGCAGAGTGAACTCGCCGAGTTCAATAAAATAGCATGCCAAGTCATGCCAAACATGAGCCAATACAACTTGCCAATAATCAATGAAGTAGTTTGCAAATAGAGGGATCTCGACAAGGATCAACTCACCTTTAATGCACCTAAAGCAAGAAGATAGAGCAACTTGCATAGGAGCCTTGCAAACCTAATTAGAACGCATGCAATATTCTTCAACAAAGATGTGAAACCTCCAAACTAGAAATGTAAATCCACCAAACCATATTAAAAACCTCCAAATGGGGAGTTGCACCAAGCAAAGATTGTGATTGTGCTTTGAAGATAAATTTTCGTCGTTCTTCTCTTTCCTCACACAGATCTGCAAAAACCAAAAAACCAACAGAAAACTAAAAAATACCAGATTTGACTGTGTTAGAAGTATTGCATGTTTACTGTCAATCCTAACATTGTTAGATGTTTTGGAATCAAATTTGAGGTTTGTCTCGCTACAAAATGTTGCAAGAAAAAGTTGACACCAAAAAGTGCTTACACAAACACACTAAACTAGGCTAAACAAACCTAAACTAAGCATCATCACAGTGAACAAAACGGAATGGAAATTGCGGATAGAGTGAACATAATGGAACGAGATAGATGATGCAATTAATGGTGATTTAACGGGTTTGCTGTGAGGTTCGGGGTATCCACTAGTACTGTTGACAAAGAGCAAGAAGGGTGAACATATGAACTATTCTTGTGCATGTGGCTTACATTGCATATCCGTTGTTTGCACATTTTGATAAAAACAACAAATGGATGGACACGGACAAGGTAATGGGCTCGCACCTGCCCTACACAGTTTACTCGTTGCCTTAGTCTACTTGACAAAACAAAAATGAGTGGAGTGAAGGTCAAAGATGCCTCTTTCGAAACCTGCTTTGATACTTAACCCCCTTCACTTGGAGAGAGCATACACTTAATAGAGAGACGATCACATAAAATTAGGAAGTCTCAAATCTCCCCAAATCTTTCACAACCTATCTCCTAGAATCTCTCACCATTCTAAAGTAACTATTACGTGAGCAATCCGTTATTTACATTATGTATTATTCTCTCTTACACTCTACCAACGCCTACTATTATGCGATTATTACTCATGTAATAATCACTTACTATCCAAGTAGTATTTCCTCCACTTATTAATTTCCCACACAAATATTAATGACTAAATAAACTAATGTGGATCGCTCGAGTCCTAAGCACCCTTGTGAGGACTTTTCCTAACAATTCCTTATCTAGGTCCTGTACATCTTGACCCAAACTTATATTCACATCCCGCAATCAGTTTAAATATGATTATAAAACTTTTCCACATTATTTAGTGAAGTTTCACAATCCATAATATTCTCATTGTAATTCATTCTCATTTTAGAGATTTATCTAAGTCAAGCCTAACTGCATTACTTATGGTTTAGACTTAATCCTCTAATTCTCCCACACATCAATATGCATTTTTCGTTGTCAAGTATGCCTATGTTGAAATTAGTTTATTGAATCACTTTACAATCTTGTAAGGATTCTATCATACAAACATTTGCATTTAGAGAATATAAGCTCATATCTGGAAATTAGGTTGAAGTTCTTTTTCCTATTATTCATTTTCATTTTCATTTACCAATGAATACAATAAGGAAACAATATCATCACATTGCCTTCGTAACTGAAACTCATTTATTGAACAATAGAATTCAAACTTAAAAACTTTTTCAAATTCTCTTAATGAAATCAATCTTGTATATAAATATTATTATGCCGATAGGCATTCTACAATGGCAGCAAGGAGTGGGATCTAATGGTGTGGCCATGGAATTTATATTTTATACATTAATTTTGACATTCATTTGACTGTCAGTTTTCTAAAACTTTGATGACTCAAACAAAAATAGTAATATCTTGACCATATGGTAGAGTTTGGGGCCCTTTTTCGGGAAATATTTGTTTGTCACACACCAATGGAAAATATGAAGAGAATGTAATAAAATTATTAATCAATGTGGTATATGCATACATTGATCTTTTAATTTTTACAGTTTTAAGTAGGAATAAAAAATAATATTGTATATATTATTTTATATATATTTTTGTACGATTTGTTAGGTAAAACCTATATTACTAGGTTAATGTATGCATTTTATTTACCATAGGTAAGTTAGTTTGACTTAGGTAAATATTGGTTTTTATATTGTTGTATTGTTATATGGTTAGAACCATATATTTATCATTTTGTTCACGTACGGTGTTTTGTTGCATAGTTACAGCATCCTATTTGTTTGTATTACATTTTACTATGCTTCCCGGATGTATTTTGGAAGCTACTATAACTATGTTTGTTAGTCTTTGTTTGTATGATACCTATAAGTATTGCAACACTTCATTTAATATGTAACTGGATGTAATCTGCTATTTTTCATATCAATAAAATATACATAGGTTGCCTCCTGTTTCGGTCCTCAACATTTGGTTTCAAAGCAAGGACTAGGAGAGCTGTGCTTGCCTCCAAAACTTCCCGTAACGACCCCGCATCCCCACAACCTTCAAAGTGTAATTTTTAGGTGTTTGAAAAGCAATTTTTTTTTACATTGGTGCCTCTTGCACTAGGAAAATTTGCTTCTGAAGTAAATCAGGTTTACAAAAATCAGATTAGAAAAGAAATTAATTATGTTTTTCCCCATTAGGGGTTTTCCCTCTAAATTTAGAGGAGCACTCGGTTTCCTTAAAGTTTTGTGGTGACTGTGCAAATTTGGGGTCTTTGCTACATACCAAGCTCATCGAGTTGGCTCTATCTTCGCACATCGAGTTGCTCTTTGTATGCATTGGAGTTGATCCCATTGTGCCGAGTTGATACGAGCCTGCAAAGCAAGTTTTGATAGACCGAGCCAACGTGCACCGTGTTAACCCTTTGCAAAGGACTGCCTGAGTTCACACACGAGTTGTTGGTCTTTGCAAACAACCAATCTACATTGTTTTGCTTTGTTGTGAACCGAGTTCACTCGGTGAGCCCACACAAGGGCCAATCTCTCGATCACATCGAGCACGAGCCGTCAAGCACCAAGAGCGACCGAGTTGATATGAGTATCCACATTGAGCCGATTTGCTTGTTGTGCACCAAGTTTCCACATGGGTTACACGACCGTCGAATCGGTTCCTCCTCGACGCTCTTGTGAAGGATAGGGCCCCCTCGCAACAAGTCAACACCTTTGTGACTGTAACCAACCAATGTTGAGATCTTGCATTGCAAAGCCTATAACTGCCAAGCCCATTGCGAAGGAAAACTAAGCGATGGTGGTGACCTTGCACCCAAATAATTTCATTAAATGACGGTGAGAAACAAAGCAAAAGGAGGAGATAAGATCCGCTAGTCTAGGCCCCACGAAAATACAGCATTGGCGTAAAACCCTAGACTCTCCCAACCGCATGACCACGTGGACTCCTCCAAAGGCTATACGCCTTTTTACAAAGGTTAGCCTATTTGTTTTTTGAGTTTGAATTAGATTTTGATAATTATTACATGTGCTATAAGTGCTTCGTGGATAGGTGGAGTCTTTGGAGAGGAAAGTCATTTGTTCAACACTCCCCCTGAAGCAACTTTGTACTTTTGGAGGACTATTTAGCGCAGACCGCCAAATATAGCAAAAATTCTCCTCTAAAGGTGCTATCCACATCTAAACCCCACCCCAAATATAGCGGAGAAAACCGTATTAAAGGGAATTTTTTTTCTACCACATCGGCCAGAAAAGTGATTCAGAGCCACTTTTGTAAAGGGAAGGGTACCTAAAAGTGCCATTTTCAATTGTTTTTCAGTTTGTGAGCTATTTTGAGCTCTGGAGGCCACCAAGGCCTTGAAAACAATTTTTTTGCCTGCCATTCAATTTTTCTGCACAATTGGTTGTAATATTGAATATCATATTTTCAGTGTATTTTTGCATTGTTTTGTGCTAACAAGCCATGTAGTTGGGAACAGTCTAACTACCCACTATGGAAAACAGTGTTTCAAAATTCTTCTTGTGTGACTCGTAGCTGCTCCATGGCGACAATTACGCCGCGTGGAAGACCAAAATTCGAACTCAACTCGAGTTTGAAGAGATTTGGCTTGTTGTGAATGGTTGCAACCAGATCACCAGATGATGCAACCCAACAAAGATAGTTTGACAAGGCCAATTAGAAGGCCAAAGTCATAATCTTGTTCGCAGTGTTCGATGACGTGCAACCCCACATTCAAGATGCCAAAACAACCAAATAAGCATGGGATAAGTTAAGCATTGTGTACGAGGCCAAAAACAAGAATACAATATTGAATTGGCAAAGTTAGTTACACTCAAATTCAAGCCGAACAAGAAAGTGAAAGCTTTCTTGTGGAGAGTTGCATAATTGAGGGCTTCACTTCTAGCCTTGGGAGAGGAGGTTACTGATACAACTCTCGTTCCCATTGTTCGAGAGCACTTCCTCCATCTTACCGCATTTTTGTGACGACACTAAATTTGTTAGATCAGACAGTTACTTTTGACAAGCTAGTAAATCTATTGCAACAAGAAGCTAATGTACAACAAGATGATGAAGAGGAGAAAACACTATCTTCTCATCAAAAAGGAAAAGGAAAAGCACAATCTTCTCAAAAGTCCCAAAAACAACATCAACAAGGGGACAAACAAAAGAAGAAATGTCCTATTTGCAAAAGAGGACATGATTTGAAAAGATTGCTGGTTTGACACATAAGAAAGGTTCATCGAGCAATTCCGGACCTCAAAATCAACAATCTCATCAGGGACAATCACACTACAAACAAGGGTAGAAGAAGGGGAACTGGCGAAGAAAACCCCATTAGCAAGGAAATGTAGCTGAGCAAGAAGATCATTTAGATAATGAGGACTTCTTGTACATTGCCCATTCCAGTGAACCATCCACATCATCTAGTGCTGTTTGGTATGTTGATTCGGGAGCCACTCGACACATGACCGGGCACAGAGACTGGTTTATCACCATGAGGGACACACCTTCGAAAAACCATGTTTCGTTAGGTGATGATTCTTCTTACACAATACAAGGTATTGGGAATATTTCTCTACCTCTTGGTTCACGAAATTGTAGGTTAACATATGTATTATATGTCCCTGGTTTAACAAAGAATTTACTATCAGTTAGTCACTTCTAGATCATAATATGAATATTGACTTTGATAGCCATTTCGGTAAGAAAGTGTGTTTGATTCGAGACAAATCTAGAGGCTCGAAAATTATTGCAAAAGCCTCCAATGTGGGATGTATGTTCTAGCTTGACTTTGTCCACAGGGATGATCAAACACTAGTGGCTAAAAATTCTTCCTCTGCACAGTTGTGGCATCAGAGACTTGGTCACACCAGTTTCAAATATCTCAAAACAATTCGCTGGTATGATATGGTGAGAGGCTTGCCATCTCTCAAGAAGGATACAGACAAATGTCCTAACTGCCTAGCAGGTAAACAACTCAGGGCTTCATTCCAAAAAAGTACTTATCGAGCTTGGTGTCCCCAGATTTCACCCTGAAATCTGAGACTACCCTATGTTAAAAAAATTTCGTACTTTTAAAATAATGGGTCGTTTTGTGTTTTTATTGCCAGAAAATGTCTGTATTGCGTCAAGATATTCCTAGAGAGTCATATAAGCCAATTTCAACAAATACTTAGATGCCCAAACTCGTTAGATTTTGTCATTGCGGTTTCGCATGCAAGAAATTTTTATTTAATTATTTTAAGCCCCGTTTGAGGTAAATTGTGCTCCGGTTTAACCCTGTTGAGGTTTTACATGTCAATATTCCCATATACCAGTAGGGTTTCCACCAGGAATGAATCCTGGACTTTATCTGTGACTTTTGGCAACGTTTTTCGTTTTTGTTTTTTGTGTGTTTTTTCTCTGTGAAATTCCCCTAGGTCAATTCCTTCGCCAGTACAATCTGTTTTCTTGCCTGGAGTATCTGGAGATCATCTACGGACGTCATGCCAAAAGGAATTCGCCACATGAAGTCTGGTTCTCTCTAAAAAGACGAAGTCATGCACAAAAAGGTCTCTTCTGGGCAAGTCACATTTTTGGGAAAGGAAGGTTTTAAGTTGCAATGGGATTTTTGGTAGCGGAGGTTGGAAGGTGGGAATTTTGTACCTGCCTGGCAGAGTACTTTTTCCCATGGAAGCAAAGTCACTTAAGTCATGATGGGAAAATTAGAGGCTAAAGGGTAGACGGGAATTTCTTATAGATGTCTTGCAGGTGAAAATTCCCATTATAAAATAAAAGAAAATCACTTGAGGCATTGATGGGAATTTCTTACCTTCCTTGTATTGAGTAAAAATCCCATTATGAAAGTCAAACAACTTAAGTGGACCATGGGTTTTTGGAGCTGCGGTGCAGTGATTATTCCCATCAAAAAGTGACTTTTAAAAATAAAAATCAGCCATGGCAAAAAGTGCGACCCACCTAGAGGAAGAATAATACTTTTCTAAGTATTAATTAATTGTTTCTATTCCTAAAATCCTATTTTTAAGCACGAGGAAAAGTCAATGCATGATGAAAGGATAAAGAAGATTGGAAATAAAATGCTAAAATTAAATAAATTTAATTTATTTAATGCATCCCTCTATCATGCAAAAAAAGTGCGACCCATCAAGAGGAGAAATAATACTTTTAAAAGTATTTATTGATGGAATTAATTCGTATTTTTGGTGCATGAGGTCAAAGCATAGTGTGAAGTCAAAGTAGATTGAAAGTATGGTGTCCCCAGATTTCATCCTGAAATCTGTGACTACCCTATCCGAAAAAATTTCGTACTTTTAAAATAATGGGTCGTTTTGTGTTTTTATTGCCAGAAAGTTCTTGTATTGCGTCAAGATATTCTCAAAGAGCCATATTAGCCATTTTCGCCAAAAACCAGTGCCCAAAATTGTTATATTCTGTCGTCGGGATTTGTCTGCGGGAAATTTGTATTTAATTATTTTGAGCCCCGTTTGAGGCAATTTGCGCTCCGATTTAACCCTGTTGTGATCGAACATATCATTATTCCTATATACCAGAAGGGTTTTAACTAGGAATAAGTTGGGCTTTATTTGTGACTTTTGGCTATTTTTGTGTTTTTGTGTTTTCCGTTTCGTTTTCTGTGAAATTTCTCTAGATCAATTCTTTTGCCGATTTGGTCTGATTTTTGGCCTGGAGTAACTGGGGATCATATACGCACGTTATGCTAGAAGGAAGTCGCCATCGGAGGTCGGTTCACTGGGAAAAGACGAAGTTGCGCATCAAAAAGCTTCTTACGGGCTGGCCGCCTTTTTAGAAAACAAAGAATTAGAGTGGACAATAGGAAAATCGAAACAGCAGGCAGGTGGGAATTTTGTACCTACCTTGCAAGGTACTTTTTCCCATGATAGAAAAGGCACTTAAGTTGCAGTGGCAAAATTAGAGAGGCAAGGCAGGTGGGAATTTTGTACCTCCCTTGCAAGGTACTTTTTCCCATGATAAAAAAGACACTTAAGTTGTAGTGGGAAAATTAGAGGCAGTAGGCAGGCAGGAATTTATTGTCTGCCTTGCAGAGTAAAAATTCCCATTGTGGAATAAAAGAAAAGTCACTTAAGTGAATCATGAGATTTTATTACCTGCCTTGCAGGGTGAATAATCCCATTATGAAAGTCAAATGACTTAAGTGACAATGGGATTTTCGGGGCTGCCTTGCAGGGTAAAAATTCCCATTGTCATGTGTTTTTAAAAATAGAATTCTCTTTAGCCAAAAAGTGCGACCCCTTTAGGGAGATAAAGGCAGCCTATTAATTAATTAATTTAATTAATTCCTCTTCTAAAAAAGGCGCCCAAGCATGGAAGAAAGTCAACAAAAGCAAAGGGGAATAAAAGAGGTGGAAATAGATTGTCTAAAATTAAATAAATTAATTTATTTAATGGCAGCCCCTTCATGAAAAAAGTGCGCCCCTTTTGAGAAGGAAATAATACTTTTTAAAGTATTAAATGATTATATTAATTCCTATTTTCAGTGGCTAAGGTTAAAGCACACTGTGAAGCTTAAGTGGAGTGAAGAGTGGATGATTAAATTGATTAAATTTAATTTATTGGATGGCTGTCCTTAAACATGCAATTTTAGCACACCAGTTAAAGAGAAAAACATGATTTTTAATTAATTAATTGTCAGGAATAGGAGGGGCAATTATTAATTATAGAATTATGAGGGTTATATAAGCATGGGCTACCATAAGGGTGAATTAATTAATTCACAGGTAAAGAAGTGCAGCCCAGAGGAAAAGTGCGCCCCATTTGAAGAGGATTTTTGCTCAGAAGGTGGATTTAATGCTAAAAGCTTCCAATTTTGGTGCATGCATTGAAGGAGGCTGATTTGTGTCTGGATAATTGTTTGCATAAGTGATACAGGTGCTCAGGTGAAGTTGGAAAAATTCATGCTCACTTTGCATGCAAATAAAACATCAATTTTTGGGGCAGCAGGCTTGAATAGTGCAGATTTTTATGATTAAAATTCACTATTCATGTTCGGTTGCCATTTTTGTCTGAATTAATTGCAGGAATTCATTACAGGTGCTTTACAAAAGAAAAGAAGTTTTAATCAATGTCCAATACATTGAATATATCCTCCGAATCTGAAGAATTATCCAGATCTGCACCAGTTTTGAAGAAATCCGGCCAAATAAGAAGAAAAAGAATTGTTCAGACAAAGATAGACAAAGCCATGGCAAAGAGGGACGAAAAAGAAAGCACAACGGAGTCATGCATCACTTCCAAATTTGCAGACATAGGAGACACAGATCTAGGTTCGAGAACCTCTTTCCGAATTGATTGATAGATCTAGAGTAGGAAAGACTTCACTCATGCATGCGGTTAAAAGCAGTGAAATTATTCGAAGCTGCAGCCTTTCCATACACAGCCCAGTTGCCAGAGTTTGTTATGGAGTGCGCTAGATCTTACCATCCTTCATCCAGATCAGTGCGAGATGCTACGGGGAAAACAATAATTCGGTTGGACGCAGAGTTCATCAATTATTGTTTGAAGATTCCGACGCGAAAGGTGGTGACTTCCATTAGCATTCAGGATGCTGGCAGCAGGTGGGAGAAGCATAGAGTTGACTGCGTGAACATAATGAACAACAGATACATGAAGAAGCCCAGATCTCCTTCTAAGTTCCCAAGAACTCTTCCGCGGTCCAATTTGGTGCAGGAGGTAGATGATATTGTCAAATTGTTATGCAGGATTAATGGCGAGGCGAATGCTCACACTTTCCGTACATGAATGCCATAATCAATTGGTCGGAAATCATTAGCGACAACATTGGTGAGCAACTCCGGAACGTGAAGCGTACTTTCAGCTTCAAAATGACTTCCTACTTGGTGTATACTGCAGCTTCACAAGGCGTCTTCTCCAAGTTGGATAGATGTGGCGTTCTTTCTAAGGACCCCATTTTTGAGTGCTACTCACAGCTTACTGTACCTACATGTGAGAAAGATTTCAAAGTGGTCAATGATGAATTCTTCTATGAATTCATTTCGAGAGCTATACAAGGACCTTAAGGCCAACGGGGTGAGCAAGAGAAGCGTGGGAAGCTATATCCAAAATTGACAATCTATTCATTCGGTTTGCAGATTTCACATACCTCGGGGTTCTTGCTTTTTCCGGAGAACCGGTTAAGTTCGCCTAGATATCCGAATGATAGATTGATCACCATGGAGCGAAAGCAGACAACTTGTGGAGATACACGACCTTCAGTCAAAATGGCACAAGTCTACGGGCTTCTTCCCGATCAATGTGGGACATTATAGGCTGAGAGCATTCATAGAGCTCGAGGGATGGAGACGGAGATGTGATCCGAGTATGAGCAAGAATTCTTCTCGGCATGGCTGAACTTCGATCCATTTGGAGTAGGCAAGAAGACGATCTCCCAGGAGTATGCACATGTGCCTTCATTAGAGGATTTCTGGATGAAGTGCAAAAGTGAGTACGAGGTTAGAAAGAGGGATTTCATTAGACTATCAACACGGCAAGTGTTCGACTTGACTAGCGCAGATACCTGCGGATCTTAAAGATGATGGGAATGTGTTACTTGACACTTACCATCAAATGGGAGGAGATAGAGCCGTACTTCAGGATAACATAGGGGGTTGCCATACAATTGAGGAAAGGTTTGGCGTTGTTCGTGAATACTTCAAACCTGGTTCTTTGACAAAGGGATACCGCCTTGATGAAGCATTGATGAATCAAGTCACGGCAACTTCAAAGCCACAGGAGATTCCCTTAAGAGGAAGCACGAAGGAGAAAGCAAGAGAAGGTCTGAGAAGTTGAAAGTGCACAGAAGATCTCAATCAAAGGAGAAGATCACTTCTACGGCCATGACTTTAGTTCCGGCTTCCCAAAGATCCAAGATACTTCACCGATCATTGTTGCACCTCAAACAGACACTTCCATGCCTCGACTAAATCCGACGACATTCATCTTTTCTCCTCAGCCACTCTGTTTAGCACCTCTTCCAGAAGAGACGATGAAGCTGCAGATGGCGGAGTTCGAAAGAGCTTTGTCTTTGGATGATTCAGAAGATGGCAGCCATAACATTGTAGCACTTTCTGATGGAGAGGAAACAAAGCGGGAGATAGTAGTGCACTCAGTGACTTCTCATTCTCCGAGAAGTAACTTCTCAGAATGGTTGGCTTCGCTTGTGATTGGTTCCGAAGCTAGAGTGGAAATGAGCTTCGAGGAGCACGACTTGCAGCTACTCCGGAGTCTAGGCGGAAAAGACAGAAGACCTAAAGTTGCTAAGGTAACTTCAAGGTTGATCATCGAGGAGTTGGGGCAAAAGTTTGTTGAGATGTCAGTTCGGTGGAAGGAAAGGAGGATGAGCTCACGAGAAGATGTAACAGTAACCAAAGTACCCATCAGTCAAGCCTCCACAGAAGGATTGAAGCAGGATACACAGACATTGATAGATGCTTTATTCCTTAGGTTTGACAGAGAAAAGGCAGAGAAAGACGAGCTTCAGAAGCAAGTATCTCAATTGTGTGAGATCATAGCCAAAGTTGCTAAACCTTCCATTCAGCCCATTTTAGAGCAGGTGAGTGATCATCTTATGCAAGAGATGGAGGATGCAAGCAATTAGGTGAAAGCTATTGATGAATGGAAGAACCTGATTATTCGTCAAGCTTCTGTACAACTTGGAGAGGTGCCAGCCCGCCTGAAGGTTATGAATGATGCAAAGAAATCAATCAAGCAATCGGTGACGAGCATAGTAGATATGAACACGATTCTTTGAGAGTAACCTGAGTACTTTGGCCGAAATCAACAAGCTGTTGGTAGATGTATTGGTTGCGAGCAAATTATACGGACAGATCAATTGAGAAGGGGAAGAAATGAAGTTTGCGAGTATCTTTCCGTTTGGAGATCTGCAGAGTTTTGTTGAAGAGGATGCAGGCACTTGAGAGTAAGACATCGTCCTTACCAGACAGTATTATTTCTTTCACTGAGGAGGAAGTGGTCGGAGATGTTACTTCATACATACGGATCGTTCCTACCAAAGTGCCTAATTCCCTGGAAGAGTCTCTTTTGATGGTACAAAAGAGAATTGATAGAGCTACTAAACCTTTCACGATGAATTCCATTGGAAGATGGTGGCATGCAGCGAGATATTAAGAGGTTTGGGTGAGCTTGGAAGATGTGGAAGCATGCATCAAGGTGTTGAATGAAGGATTGCTGCAGTTCAGGACAGAGAAGGAAGCAGTGGCTAAAACAGATGGGAAGATGTTGAATCACATGTTCGACAAGTATATCCAATATTAGAACAAAAAGAAGACATAAATGTTACAGCTGGCTTGACTTCTTCTTCTATTCTTTCTTCTTCTATTTTCCATGTTCCCGGATGAAATTGTAAGACTTCAAAGTTATTGGTTTTGAAACCATTACTTAAAGTCATGTGGAACAATTCTATTAGTTAAGTGATACATGTGTCACTTAAGGAGAAGTTAGTGGAGGATGATTGCCAAATGTCATCTTTACTTGTTTATGTTTTAGTTCAGTTGAGTTTCCCATTTGTACTTTCCCTCCTACATTCTATAAGTAGGAGAAGAACCTCCGGGTTAATGATCAGAATTTGTAAGCAACAACCTTGTGTTCCAGACTTTGTGCTGAAACCCTTGAGAGCCACTTGAAGCAAAGGAATATACAGGAGCAGATTTCGGAGAACTTTGTGTCATGGTGTATTGTGTTTCTAGCTTTTATATCTTAGATCTTTTAGTAAACTTTGTGTTATTTCAGATCTAGATCTAGAGCTACCTTTGCTTATAATTCTGTGTTTATATCTATTGGTTT
The DNA here is from genome assembly GCA_018340775.1 of Taxus wallichiana var. yunnanensis. NCBI lineage: Eukaryota > Viridiplantae > Streptophyta > Pinopsida > Cupressales > Taxaceae > Taxus > Taxus wallichiana. Next base: position 345,752,325 of record CM031233.1, read on the forward strand.
CTTCTATGTGCATGCAATCAACTCTGCTATCTATTGATTGGGATGCACATCTTCCCCATTTCTTCTCTGTGTTTTTATAATTCCGTTTTTCTATAAATATTTCCTTTCTTAAACAACTGCGTACTTGCTGTAGAATTGTTCAGTTATGGTTCATGAATTGAGTAGTTAAAGTAAAACCCCATATAGATATTAGCATACTTTAATTGACAAATCTGACACGGGAGCCTCACCGGTAAATGAGGGAGATTTATCTCATGACTGCCTAGGTTTTGTGCTATGCAGAAAATCTAGCCAACAAAGTAGAATGCTAAAAATAAATTAAATTAATTTATTTAATGGCAGCCATGAGCATGCACAAAATAGGCGCCCAAATTGAAGAGAAAAACATGATTATTAATTAATTAATTGCCAGGAATAGGAGAGACAATTATTAATTATAGAATGATGAAGGTTATATAAGCATGGGCTGCCATAATGATGAATTAATTAATTCTTCTAGCAAAGGAGTGCAACCCAAACAATTTTGGCACCTAAAGAAGCAGAATTTTGCTCGGAAAAAAGTGTTTTCACTTAGGAAAGTTTTAAAGTTTGGCGCCTAGGTTTGAAGGAGCTTGATTTAAGTTTGATTAATTGTCTACATATTATTACAGGTGCCCAGGTGAAGTTGAAAATATTCATGTTTTCTTTGCATGCAAACAAAGCCTCAAATTTTAGGGCAGCAGACTTTATATATGCAGATTTTTATGATAAAAATCAAGTGTTCATGTTCGGTTGCCGTCTTTGTCTTAATTAATTGCAGGTATTCATTACATGTGCTTATATAATTGAAAGGGAGCTTAAATCAATGTCAGATACATTGAATATATCCTCCGAATCCAAAGAAATTCCAGATCTGCACCGGTTGTAAAGAATTCTGGCCGAATAAAGAGAAAAAGAGTTGCTCAGACAAAGATAGATCCAGGCCATGACAAAGCGGGATGAAAGAGAAAGCTCGGCAGAATCATGCATTACTTCCAGGTTTGCTGACAACGAAGGCACAAATCTAGGTCCAGAACTTCTTTCCGAATTGATTGACAGATCCAAAGCTTGAAAGACTTCTCTCATGCGTGCAGTCAAAAGCAGTGGAATCATTCGAGCTTCAACATTTCGATTCATAGCCCGATTTCGAATTCGTCATGGATTGTGCAAGGTCGTACCACCCAGTATCTAGATTAGTCCGAGATGCTGTGGGGAAGACAATAATCCGGCTGGACACACAGTTCATCAATTATTGTCTGAAGATTCCAAAGACGGCGGTGGTGACTACTATCGCATATCTTTGGATGCCGACAATGAGATGGGAAAAACATAAAGTCGATGTGGGAAGAAATGAACAACGGGTATACGAAGAAGTCCAGATCTCCATCCAAGTTCCCGAGGACTCTTCCACAATCCAATCTGGTACAAGAGGTGGATGACATTACCAAATTGCTATGCAGGATAAATGGCGAAGCTAACGCTCACAACTTCCGCTCATGGATGTATGCCTTCATCAGGACCATTGAGATCAACAAAGCAAATTCTATAATCAATTGGTCGGAAATCATTAGTGACGACATCGGTGAGTAGCTCCGGAATGTGAGGCGGACTTACAGCTTCAAGATGACTTCATATTTGGTATATGTAGTAGCCTCACAGGGTATCTTCTCCAAGCTGGATAGATGTGGTGTGCTCTCCAAGGATCCTATTTTTGAGTGCTATCTGCAGCTTACTGTGCCCGCATGCAATAAATATTATAAGGTGGTCAATGATGGATTCTTCTACGGATTCATTTGCAGGCTAAACAGTGATCTAAAGGCCAACAGGGTGAGCAAGGTAGCTTGGGAAGGTGTGTCCCAGATTGGCAGTATCTTCATCCAGTTTGAGGACTTTACATACCTCAGGGTCGCCGGCTTTTCGGGAGAACCAGTCAAGTTGCCCAGATATCCGAGTGATAGATTGGTCATCATGGAGTTGAGTAGACAACTCATGGAGATGCGTGACCTACAGTCGAAACGGCACAAGTCTACAGGCTTCTTCCCGATCACAGTGGGCTATCAGTGGAGAGCATTCATAAAGCCAGAGGAATTGAAGCGGAGATGTTCTCTGAGTACGAGCATGAGTTCTTCCCAGCACGGCTGAATTTCGATGCATATGGGGTGGCAAGGAAGACAATCTCCTAGGAGTACGCGCATGTGCCTTCGTTAGAAGATTTCGGGATGAAGTGCAGAAGCGAGTACGAAGTTAGGAAGAAACACTTCAACAGGTTATCAATACGACAAGTGTTTGACTTTGGATTAGCACGGATACTGCAGATCTTAAAGATGACGAGCTTGTGTTACTTCACGTATACCATTAGATGAGAGGAGATCAACATGAAGGAACATGACTTGCAAGTTGCGGTTGTTCCCGAGTCTCAGGCGGAAAAGACACAAAACCTAAAGTTGCTAAGGCGACTTGAGGTTGATTATTGAGGAGTCGGGCGAAGTTGGCATTTGAGGTGTCGGCCTTCTAGGAGATGGGAAGAAGAAGGATGAGCTCACAGCAACAGATATAACAGTGACTAAAGTACCCATAGGTCAAGCCACTAAAGAAGGATTGAAGCAAGACACGTAGACATTGATAAATGCTTTATTCCTTAGGCTTGACAAAGAAAAGGCGGAGAAAGTTGAACTTGAGCGGAGTGTCTTAGTTGTGCGAGATTATTGCCAAAGTTTCCAAATCTTCCACTCACCAATTTCAACACGTAAGCGGGTGAGTGATCATCGATGCGGGAAGTGGAAGATACGGGTAACTAGGTTAAAGCTATCGACGAATGGAAGAGTGTAATCATTCTCCAAGCTTTTGTACAACTCAAGGAGGTGCCGACTGCCTAAAGGTTATGAAAGATGCATCGGTTCAATTGAAACAACTGGTGACAAGCATGATAGACATGAACACAGTAGGTGAAAGTAGCTTGAGTACTTTGGTCGAAATAAATAAGCTACCGAGGAGGTGTTGATTGCGGAACGGATTGTGCTCGATGGATCAGTTGAGAAGGGGAAACAACTTGAGTTTTCAGTATCTTTCCGCTTGGAGATCTTGAGAATCATCTTTGAAAAGGATGCGGGCACTTAAAAGTTCAACATCATCACTACTGAGACAATGTCATTGCTTTCACCAATGAGGAAGTGGTTGGGAGCGTTTCTTCATATCTGAGGACCATTCTGGCAAAGTGCCGATTCTTTCGAGGGATCTCTTCGATGGTGCAAGAGAGGATTGATGGAGCTGTTAGGTCTTTTACAATGGATTCCATCAGTAAGTTGGTAACGCTGAAATCGGATATTGAGAAGTTCGGGCCTAGCTTGAAGGATGTGGAAGCGTGCATTGGGGTTTTGAACGAAGGCTTGCTGCAATCGAGGGGAGATGAAAAAGAAGTTGTGGCTAAAACAGATGGGAAGTTCTTTGAATTACATGTTCGACAAGTATATTGATATCAAAACAAAAAGACGTAGATGTTACAAATTGTGGCAAATCTTTTTCTTCTATTTTCCACGTTCTGGATGTAATTGTAAAACTTTTAAGTTGTTGGTTTTAAAACCATTACTTTAAATTATGTGGAACGATTCTATAAGTTAAGTGACATATGTGTATAATTTTGACTATAGATCTAGATGCATGTCGGTGGAGAGGAATTAAAGGAAGATGATTGCAGATGTTATCTTTACTTCTTGCTTATGTTTTAGTTTAGTTAAGTTTTCCATTTGTAATTTTCCTTCTACATTCTATAAGTAGAGGAAGAACTTTCGCGTTAATGATCAAAATTTGTAAGCAACATTCTTGTGTTCCAGACTTTGTCTTTGAAACCCTAGATAGCTATTTGAAGCAAAGGAATACAAAGGAGCAGATTTTCGAAGAACTTTGTGTCACGGTGCATTTTGTTTCTAACTTTTTGTCTTAGATCTACTTATAAACTTTGTGTTATTTTAGATCTAGATCCGAAAGTTGCCTTTGCTCATAATTGCGTGTGTTAATATTTATTGGTTGTCGTTTATGTGCATGCAATCAACTCGTAATCTATTGATTGGGTTGCATATCTTCCCTCTTTCTTTTCTTTGTTTATATTATTTCCTTCTTCATCGGATATTTCTTTTTTAAACAATGCTTACTTGCTTTGCCAAACTATACAACTATGGTTCATGAGAGCTGCATGGTTAAAGTAATACCCCAAAGAAATACTTGGCATATTTAATTGACAAATCTTACATGGGAGCCTCACTGGTAAATGAGGGAGATTTATCTCATGACTGCCTAGGTTTTCAGCTATGCAGAAAATCTAGCCAACCGAGCTCCGAACAAGCTTGATTTGGTTCATATCGATCTTTGTGGTCCGATGCAACCTAGTCATTACGGATGTTAGTATTTCATGATGTGTTGATTATTATTCTAGCAAAATGTGGATGTAATATACCACTTTTGGGATCAATGGAAAAATTGGATGAACAACCAACTCTTCAATGCATCAATCAACTGCACACAACAAACTACTTATACTGGTTGAGTAAATGACTCAATAAACCCGAGGGTAAGGGTTTAATGGCCTTAACTCATCCACTAAAATTCCACAATCTCATGAATATATACTACTGTAATAGAAATCTGATCACAGTATTCTCCTAAATGCAAACAAGACAAACCACTCTTTATCATGCAAAAACCTCAACCGAAATGCATTAGACAAGCCACAAGCGGATCACTGCTGGAAGGCTTCACTTCATCCCAGTCTGATCGCTGCAATTCTGAGACTTAAAACCCTTGCCAATTATTGCCCGGAATAGATCACTGTCAAGGAAGTAACATCAACCAATAAACTAATCCATCCACACTAAATGAGATAAACCAAACAGCCCACGATCATTATTGAAGAAGTCGTTGCAATATATGGAAAATATGCAAAATGCTAGTCGAACTACCCCAAATACTTCTCCAAATCAGCCTATGTTCAAGTAGAAACAGTCGCTGCCATGGAGAGGTTATAACCATGCACTCACCCAAGTCGTATTACATTAACAAGGTATGAAACATTCATGAGGAGTTCGCTGGGTAATAGGTAATCACATGACACAGGTATAATTGCTAGGAAAATGCTCCAAAACAGTCCATTAAAAGATCGCTGCACTTATGACATGTTAGCATACAGAAATCTAATCATTTGCCATACAAGATAATCCCCAAACTCATCAAAGTAAATCGCTGCAGCTAGAGAACATGGATCAGGCCAGTCGCTGGGTTTTTAGCACATAAAATATGCATTTAGACATCCACAGTTTCAGTCAAGGATTCGCTGCTCATTGGAGTATTCAAGCATGCATTAAAACATTCAAATGATCAACCAATACAGTCGCTGTAATCAAATGAAAGAGCACCCTACCAGCTAAAAACACCAAAGCAAAAGTCGCTAGGGTTGAGAGCCAATACACACAAAAGTCGATTTGCAAAAGGAACTCCAGAAACACTTTTTTTTGGTCACAAACCAGCTGCTACAGTGTATCACTACAGTAAAAACATGCAGATTTCAATGGCAAACTTCATCTAAAAATTATCTAAAGCCAAAGACATGGATCTCACTTGAGATTGCACAAATACTTCTTCAAATAGATTCTCAATAACCAGCTCAATACAACCTCCCACGCAAGAGAGAGAGAGAGAACATCAATGGGCATGCATCCCAACTCCAAGCATGGAGCATAAAATAAATATCATCATAACATAATAATAATAATGATCCTAGCACTCCTTTTATAAGCAAGGAGGCACAAAATTCGAAATCCCTAGGAGAGGGAAATTATTAAATAAAAGCAGTTTGTTTTCCCTAGGTGTGGTGTCCCCTTTTCAAAGGGTGATTTTATCAATAAAAGCCACCTAAATATTTATTTAATTAATTCCCCATTTAATTTTTATATTTTGGGAATTAAATTAAATAATCTTCATAATTAAATAATTAAATAATTATTGCTCCAGGCAATAATATTTAATTATTTAATAAAAATGTTCCCTTAACATCCCGAAGCCCACGGGAAGTATAGACCAAGGGTCTTTAGAAATGGGGACGTTAAAGTGGATTTTTTTGCTTTCGTAAGAAAAGTGAAGCTTTAAAAAACTTCAAAAAATTGAGAGTGGCTGTTGAGAATGAGATTGGTCATCATATTAGATCTCTCTCGCTTAGATCAATGGGGGATTTCACCAATAATGAGATCAAAGCATATCGTAAGCTCACGGGATTCGTTGACAAATGCCCCTTCTCTTGTATTACGGACTATTTAGGGATCCAAGCTTTATTTATTTTCTCCAAGCATTGGCTTCATTATATAAGAATATAAGGCATATTTATAAGGTGTCTCATTACAAGTTGGTTGTAACCGGTTGTAACTACATCAACCGTTTTGTAACTATTTCTTTTATAATAAATAGACGGACACACAGTCTCAAATGTGTGCAATCCACCTTTTCTCTATTCTTTCTCTCTCTGCATATTCTAACATTGGTATCAGAGCGTGGGGCAAGCAAAGAGAGGGAGGAAGAAAGATATTTTCGTGAGTCCCATTAGGGCACGCTGAAGAAGGAAGACATTTTCGTTTTTGAAAGAAATCACGAAAAGATTTTTGAGGGTCGAAGTAAACAGTCTTGTTCGTGAAGATTTGTTGCACAGTCGGAAATCAAGGGCACGCCATTAGGGCACGAAAAGTCACGTTGTACAGTCGCGAATCAGAAGAATACACTCACGTTTTTTCGTAAAAAAAAGTCACGAAAAATACAGTTGCGAATGGCACGTTTTTCAGGAAATTAATAGTATTTTCGAGCACAAAAATACAGTTGTGAATGGCACGTTTTTCAGGAAAATAACAGTATTTTCGAGCACAAATAGTCAGATTTTAATAGCCACGAAAAATCGTGATTTTAGACATTTTTACAGTCACGATTTGCGCTAATATGGTGCATTATTATAGTCACGAATTGCTAGGGCACAAACATTTTTCACAGACATAAGGCAGGAAAGAGAAGCAAAAAGACTACCTGCGCTAGGGCACGAAATTGAACTGTGCAACTGGTATTTTATTTTATTTTATTTATTCATTGCCAAAATACGCAGTTGTATTTATTCTATTTTATTAAAATGGAAATGCCCATAGAAAAATATTTTGGTCTAAATTTTCATACATGGAGAGTGAAAATACAAATGCAACTTATGAATAAAAATTTGTGGGGCATTGTAAACGGGAAAGAGACAACACCTACCGATGCATCGAAATTGTTAGAATGGCAAAGCAGAGATGATAGAGCGAAAGCTATTATTGGCCTTGCTCTCTCTGACTCTGAACTTCATCATGTAGACCTAGACAAATCATCGAAGGAAATTTGGGATACTCTAAATAAATTATTTGGAGCGAAAGCAGTCAATGCCAAATTTTCCCTAAAACTTCAGTTATATAGGTTCAAAATGGATGGAGTCTCTATGTCAAGCCACATCAATAATCTAAGGTCCCTGATCAGACAACTAGCAGAAGTCAAAGCTGCGATTGAGGATGAGGATGCCAAAGCTATCCTATTAAATAGTCTGTCTTCCAAATATAGCAATGTAGTTTTTACCCTCAGTCAAATTCAATCTCAATCTCTGGATGATATGATAAGCAGCTCTTCTAGCTGAGGAAAAATGAACCACAGAGGATGTAGAAGGTCATTCCCAGCAAGAAAGTGCATTCTATTCTAGAACCAGACAATATCGTAGAAGATCAGATAAAGATAAATCGGAGATTGAATGTCATTATTGTAAGAAAAGAGGTCACACAGCATGGGATTGTCGTGTTCGAGCCAATGATGTGCTCAAGGGTAAAGTCATATCAAATACAACCAATATAGCCATGGTTGAAGACCCACCGGATGCAGAAGGTAGTGAGGATAGTGACGAATACGCATTATAAAGATGCTCTAAACTTTGAAGGCAAGAAAGGATACAAAGTAGATGAAGCTCGGTATGGATTGTTGCTCAGATAGTTCGGGAGACTGTGGATCTTGGGAATTATACCCTCACGAGGGTCATGAGACAACTTGATGGAGCTTGTGGATGGCTCAGTATGGATGGTTGTCCAATAATTCGGGAGATCTGTGATTCGGGAGTTCGGGGAGGTGGAATCCGGGAACTCGGGAATTCAACTTAGGAGCTACACCTTTACGAAGGTCACGAAGCAACTTGATGGAGCCCTACCTTATCATAGCATTGCTTTCAAAGTGAAAGTGTTTGAAGATTGCGTAGTTCTGTTTTTGTTCTAGTTTTGTTAGATTGTTTGTTTTTTTGCTTTATGTAGAATAAGCCTTAAGAGGGGGTATAAGAATATAAGGCATATTTATAAGGTGTCTCATTACAAGTTGGTTGTAATCGGTTGTAACTACATCAACCGTTTTGTAACTATTTCTTTTATAATAAATAGACGGACACACAGTCTCAAATGTGTGCAATCCACCTTTTCTCTATTCTTTCTCTCTCTGCATATTCTAACACATTATCTATTCCCTTGAAGCTGGATACAATAGTGGTATTTGGAACATTGGACAAAGAATAATTTTATGCAGATGAATCCAAAATAATATTATTCAAATAATGTTTTGTCGGTCACGATGAGACTTAATAATAACAATTATTACAACATTTTCATTGCTTCAGTTTCAGTCTTCTTTTTCAATTGTGTTATCCATGCTATAGCATATTTAGAATAATTAAGAATTTTGAGTTGATAAACGATTTGTTTTCAGGAAAGAAGATTGCAGAGATTACAATGTCGCATAGAAGCTTCTTTTGATAGCATGAGAACTGACCATCAGGTAATCTTTCATGAATGCTTGTGTATTAGGAAAGTTGCAATTAATGCATCATCTCATAGCCATTTAATGGGCGAAAACTCAAATTTTATATTTTGTCATGTGATGGAGCTTGAGTTCCATAGACTCAATAGAAACTGATATGCCAATTTTTTTCAATACAGATCAGTCAGGATTTTAGTTATAATTGTTTTCTCAAGTCCTTTTCAATTTCATAGACAATGACTGCAAAACTATCCTTTTCTTTATTTCCCTGACCTGTATGTGGAATTTTTGTTATGCTACCCTCTTTGTTTTAAGCCGTCCTCTTGCCTTTTTGCATGTTTTATTTCACGGGTATCACATTTTCTCAATTCTGTGGTATGTGATCCTTCCTATTTTGAGGATTTTTAATTTTTCATGGTAGATGTAGTATAGCTTTTATTAAAGGGTACCATCTTGTGCTTGAATTGGCTTATAATTATGGCCTTTTTTTCAATACACATAAGAATCTCTCTATCTTATTCCTAGACTTTTTTTTTTAAGTTAGATTTATTATAAAAACAGTGTAGCTATACGTTGGTGCTATATTGATTTTCATTAATGTCACATCTTGTTTGTTTCCGATGAAGGGAAGTTTAAGATAAGGTGTGTCTTCCTACAGCATTCCTCTGAGCTAGATAGTTATAGAAAAATCAAACATTAGCAAACTATATGTCATGCTTCAAATATATGTGGCAAGGATTAATTGAAACCGATAGTCATAGTGTGCATTGTGTTCGCGATGGAATTCTGTAGTTCCCTAGCTCTGTAGATATCCAATCTTTAGCTTTGTAGATGTCCGATTTGTAGCTCTGTAGCTTGGTCAGTAAATGAAAAATCGGTTGCAAAAATTCAGATCTCTAGCTCCAACCGTAGATGGGAACAACCCATAACTCGAGAAGTTGTAGTGGCAAAAGATTGATTGGTGGAAATTTTTCTTTTGACGGATTGAAGATTATTGTTTTCATGTTTACAAACTATACGGTACCAAAGTATTCTGTTTTTTCTATTCTATAATTCGGGTAGCTGCCACCAGGCTGTCATCATCCATTTTCTGTCATCCTACCCATGCAAGATGATTTAGCCTGAATTGTCATTCATACCACCTGAAGACTGACTAGACCAAGTACATCCTGATACAGTAGGAAATTAAGTCCTTTTTTGGATTCTTCCCTCTTCCTCTTTATTGAGCCCAAGCCCCAAACTCAATTTCGGTTGATAGAAAACCAGTTTTAGCAGTTCGGTTATGGGTATGGGGGTTACCTGATTTTTTTGGGACTGCAGATTCGGTATGGCTTGGGTACATCTGTAAACAAGCATAACAACTATAGCCAAATAAACAAAATTAGCCATAATATGCATAAAAAACACAAATAACTACAAAACACTACTGATAGTCAATAATTCAATGCAAAATGTCAAATGATAAGTAAAAATTACAGTGAGTGTAGAATGAGAGGTGAGCATGGATTTTGCCCTTTTACTTAGCCAGTGTTTTTTTAGGGTTTTGGCACTTTGTTTTAATGCTCTTATTTTTGCTTTTCTAAAATGATAAATATATATTTTTAATATATTTTTTAATGTTTTGCTATTTTTAAACAGTATTTGGCACTGGGTTTGCCCCAGGTTTTCCGTGTATATGTGGGGCCCTTCCTTAGTGTGCCCCAGGTTCAGAACTGATTAACTTGGGATATACCCAGGCAGGAAGGACCCTGTGCCTGGGGCGAAGCAGGTATGTATCCAAGTCGAATCTGGCCTGAAATCAGAAATTTTGTACTGGGTATGGGTAAATGGGGGTGCTGCAGAACCTGTCAACATAGTAGAAAACATGAACTGGATTCTGGTGCGACATACAGGTTGAGTTTTCCTCTTCTAAGTCTTTAATTCTTGGGAGAAAGGTAGACCTGCTCTGGCTGTGTAAGGTGTTTGGGCTGACATTTGAAAGGGTTCCCAAGTAATATGCATACTCTGCAGGACATGATATTCAAATCACCCTTTAAAATATGATCTAAAAAGTTTCCAAAACATTTGGGAAAAACCCTATTCGTTTCAAATTTGAATCTTCAAAGAGAAAGTGGTTTTAATTGGGATCAAGGATCCTGGATTATGTGATCTGTGATCACATTGTCTTATTGATTTGTTGTCTCAGCCAAATGCATTAATACGGCCCTCCCCATAAGTTGTAACCTTCCAATCCTTTTTTCCATGTGTTACGATCTCCATGGCGAATTTGAGATTGTAAATAAGGCTAGGATTGGGTTCAAAACCTGAGAATGCTCTCTGGGCTACACATTCTGGTCATGTGCTTCCAACACTTCAACACTTATCTGGCACTCTGATCTTGCTCTTGGTGATTCAAGTTTCTTCTTTTCATTTTTGATGTCTTCTGTTAAATTAAAACAGAAAAGCACTGTGTTTCTCCTCAATTGGAGGAGGAAACACAAAAAGAGGAACTCTATTTTGGTTTCACCACTTTGTGTTGGGAAAACGAAGAAATAAAAGCAGGAGTCAAACTGCTCTTGCTCCTAATGAAGTGGATATTGGTGAAAATGATGGTGGCTCCTCAAAGGAAAACGATAGTTGTAATGTTATCTCAGAGGATCTCTATGCTCTTACACAAGACAATATGGATTTTCAAGGCTTCATTGAACCTAGACCTCCATTCAAGTATCACCTAGGCTATGAAAATATAGGTTTTAGGCTGCAGGATAACTGACTTCATATGTATTGGGTATCTAGGCTTAAAAGTGGTCTGTAAGTGTAAACATTTCTGTAACTTTTATCTTCTGAAACATGCTTTAAATAGGATAAGTGAGCTTTCCCGAGCTGTACGAACAAGCAATTTGGTCTAGAAACAAAGAATGAAAGCATATATAAATGTCTACAAATGACCAAAGTAGGTCAATGAGACTCATAATTATATTCAGCTACAATAGAAAAGTACTAGGGTAGATACAACCCTAGGTTCATAAAAGCAACCAAACACAAACACTAAAGCAATGCAACCATAAATTTAGTTGTTATCTTCTGATTTTCTTCATCCACATGTGCGAGGATAATTCACATGCATAACTTGCTTTGTTCTTAATAAGAATTTCTTTCAATTGGAAGTCTGATCCATAAACTAACACTGCCCCTGTGCATAAATAGTTTACCAAATGGATCCTTTAAAAATGATCATTTTCCCCAAATTTATAAATAGGAATCGAATTAAAAATCTGATCCAAACGCTTTAAATGTGATCAATAACTGAATCGAAATCTGATTTCAAATTATTTGTTTCCAGTTGCACGTCAAAACTGATCAAATACGATTTTCGAAAAGTGCTGTAAAAAGTGTTGTTGGCTAGATTTTCTGCATAGCATCAAACCTAGGCAGTCATGAGATAAATCTCCCTCATTTAACCGGTGAGGCTCCCGTGTCAGATTTGTCAATAAAAATGTGTTTCTATCTATCAGGGGTTTTACTTTAACAACTTAGTTCATGAACCATAACTAAGAAGTTCTGCAGCAAGTAAGCAGCTGTTTAAGAAAGGAAAATTACAGAAGAAGGAAGTAAAGGAATTACAGAGAAGAAATGAGGAAGATGTGCATCCCAATTAGTAGATTGCAGAGCTAATTGCATGCACATAGAAGAAACTCAAATAGATTTGAACACACAGAATTATAAAGCAAAGGCAGCTCTAGATCTAGATCTAAAATAACACAAAGTCTATTAAGAGATCTAAGATTTAGAAGCAAGAAACAAAATACACCGTGACACAAAGTTCTCCGGAAACCTGCTTCTTTGTATTCCTCTGCAACAAGTGGCTCTCAAGGGTTCAGCACAAAGTCTAGAACACAAGATTGCTTCTTACAAATTCTGATCGATCATTAACCCGTAGGTTCTTCTCCTACTTATAGAATGTAGGAGGGAAAGTACAAATAGAAGACTCAAACTGAACTAAAGTATGAACAACAAGTAAAGATGACATTTGGCAATCATCCTCAACTAACTTCTTCTTAAGTGACACATGTATCACTTAACTAATAGAAAGGTTCCACATGACTTCGAGTAATGGTTGCAAAACCAATAACTTAGAAGTTTACAATTTCATCCGGGAACATAGAAAATAGAAGAAGAAAGAAATAGAAGAAGTCATGCCAGCTGTAACATCTACATCTTCTTCTTGTTACGATATCGATATACTTATCGAACATATAGTTCAAACATCTTTCCATCTGTTTTAGCCATCGCTTCCTTTTCGTCCGAACTGCAGCAATCCTTCATTCAACACTTTCTTTGCGCATGCTTCCACTTCTTCCAAACTTGGCCCAAATCTCGCAATGATATGCTGCTGCGGTGTCACCGACCCTCACCGATAGAGTTCATCGTGAAAGGCTTGGTGGCTTTATCAATCCTCTTTTGCACCATCAGAAGAGAACCCTCCAGAGAATCATGCACCTCGTTAGAAACAATCCGCACGTATGAAGTAATACCTCCATCCACTCTTTCCTCAGTGAAAGAAATAACACTATCCGGCAAATCTGATGTTCTGCTCTCAAGTGCCTGCATCCTCTTCAGCAAAACTCTGCAGATCTCCAAACGGAAAGATACTGCAAACTCTAGCTGCTTCCCCTTCTCGACTGATCCATCCGGCACAATTTGCTCTGCAACCAATACATCTCCCGGCAGCTTGTTGATCTCGGCCAAAACACTCAGGTTACTCTCTGCAACTGTATTTATTCCTTTTATGCTTTCTATCAGTTGCTTTAGTTGATTTTCTGCATCGTTCATAACCTTTAGGCGGGCTGGCACTTCCCCAAGTTGCACAGAAGCTTGACGAATAATCAGATCCTTCCATTCGTCAATAGCCTTTACTTGATTGCTTGCATCTTCCATTTCCTGCATAAGATGATCACTCACCTGCGCTGAAATGGGCTGAACGGAAGGTTTAGCAACCTTGGCTATGATCTCACATAATTGAGTTATTTGCTTCTGCAGCTCTTCTTTCTCCGCCTTTTCACTGTCAAGCCTAAGGAACAAAGCATCCAGCAACGTCTGCGTGTCCTGCTTCAATCCTCAGTGGTAGCTTGACCGAGTGGTATTTTGGTCACCGTCACATCTTCTGCCGTGAGTTCCTCTTCTACCTTTCCTTCCTAGGGATTAATATCTCAAGCAAACTTCTCTCCCGAATCCTCGATAATCAACCTAGAAGTTGCTTTAGCAACTTTAGGCCTCTGTCTCTTCGCTCAGGATCACGAAGTAGGCTGCAAGTCATGTTCCTCTAAGTTCATCTCTATTCTTGCTTCCGGAACCAACTGCAAAGCTAACCATTCCGAGAAATTACTTCTCGGAGAATGAGAAGTTGCTGAGTGCGCTACTATTTCCCGCTCCCGCATCCTCTCCATCGAAAGTGCCACAGTATGCATCATGGCTGCCATCCTCTCGAAACATCCAAGGACAAAGCTCTTTCGAACTCCGTCATCTGCAGCTTTCAACATCTCCTCTGGGCGGGTTTGAGCGAAGTGGCTGCGGAGAGAAGATGAACGTTGCTTGGTTTCAATGAAGGCATGGAAACATCCTCTTGTGGTGCAATAGTTGGTGATCCACTAGGTCTTTGGAGAAGTCGGAGTCAAAGCTATGGTCGTAGAAGTGGTCTCCTCTTTCTCTTGAGATCTTTTGCGTACTTTCAACTTCTCGGACCTTCACGCTGCTCTCTCCTTCATGCTTTGGCTTGAGGAATCTCTGCGCCGAAGTTGCCCGTGATTTGATTCATCAATACTTCATCAAGGCAGTATCCCTTCGTTAGCAACCAGCTCGAAGTACTCACCAACACAGCTCCGGATCTTTCTTCTATTGTGCTGCAGCTGCCATTGCTATCCTGTAGTAGAGCTTTATCTCCTCCCATTTGATGGTAAGTGTCAAGTACCACGTTCCCATCATCTTTAAGATCCGCAGGTATCCGCGCTAGTCCAAAGTCAAATACTTGCTTTGCCGACAGCCTGCTGAAATCTTTCTTTCTGACCTCGTACTCACTTCTGCACTTCATCCAGAAATCTTCTAGCGAAGGTACATGTGCGTACTCCTGGGAGATTGTCTTCCTGGCTATTCCAAATGGATCAAAATTAAGCCGTGCAGGGAAGAACTCTTGCTCATACTCGGACAACATTTGTGCTTCCATTCTTCGAGCTCTGTGAATGCTGATGCAACTGTAATATCCCACAGTGAGTGGGAAGTAGCCCGTAGACTTGTGCCGCTTCGACTGAAGGTCGTGTAACTCCACAAGTTGCCTGCTTAGCTCCATGGCAATCAATCTGTCACTCGGGTACCTTGGCATCTTTGTTGGTTCACCTGAAAAGCTCGTAACCCTGAGGTATGTGAAATCTGCAAACTGGATGAATATACTGCCAATCTTGGACACTGCTTCCCATGCTTCCTTGCTTACTCTGTGAGTCTTCAAGTCTTTGTCTAACCTGCAGATGAAATCGTAGAAGAAACCATCGTTGATCACTTTGAAGTCCTTCTCGCACGGTGCGAAGGCACATGGGTAACACTCGAAAATGGGATCCCTGGAAAGAATACCACATCTATCCAGCTTGGAAAAGACACCCTGTGAAGCTGCAGCATATACCAAGTATGAAGTCATCTTGAAGCTGAAGGTACGCTTTACGCCCATGATTGCTCCCGATGTTCTTTGCTAATAATTTCTGCCAAACGATTATAGAATCAACCTTGTTGATTTCAATGGTCCTGATGAAAGCATACATCCATGTCCGGAAAGTGTAGGCATTCGCTTCACCATTCAACCTGCATAGCAATTTGACAATATCATCCGCCTCCTGCACCAAATTGGATCGTGGAAGAGTTCTCGGGAACTTGGAAGGGGATCTAGGCTTCTTCATGAACCGGCTATTCATGATGCTCACACAATCAGCTCTATGCTTTTCCCACCTACTGTCAGCATCCTGAATGCTAATAGAAGTCACCACCTTTCGTACTGGAATCTTCAAACAATAATCGAAGAATTCTGCATCCAAACGAATTATTGTCTTTCCCGCAACATCACGCACTGATCTGGATGAAGGATGGTAAGATCTAGCACACTCCATCACAAACTCTGGCAATTGGGCTGTACACGGGAAAGCTGCAGCTCGAATAATTCCACTACTTTTGACCGCACGCATGAGTGAAGTCTTTCCAGCTCTGGATCTATCAATCAAATCAGAAAGAGGTTCTGGGCCTAGATCCGTGTCTCCTATGTCTGAAAGTTTAGAGGCAATGCATGAATCCATCGTGCTCTCTTTTTCATCTCCTTTCGCCATAGCTTTATCAATCTTTGTCTGAATAATTCTTTTTCTTCTAATTTGGCCTGCTTTCTTCAATACTGGTGCAGATCTGGACAATTCTTCAGATTCGGAGGATATTTGCAATGTATTGGACATTGATAAATACTCCTTTTCTTTTATAAAGCACCTGTAATGAGTTCCTGCAATTTATTCAGACAAAAATGGCCACCGGAGCATGAATAGTGAATTTAAATTATAAAAATCTGCACTTTTCAAGCCTGCTGCCCCAAAAAATGGTGTTTAATTTGCACATAAAGAGATCATGAATCCTTTTAATCAACACCTGAGCTCCTTTAACACCTGTGAAAACAATTGTGCAGACGAAGATGAACCTTTTCCAAAGCATGCGCCAAATCTGGAAGCTTTTAGCCTTTGTTAGCACTTTGTCTGTGCAAAATCCTTCCTCTAATGGGGGCGCACTTTTTCTCCTTGCTGCAATTCTTTACCTGTGTGTTGAATAATAAATCCATATGGCTGCCCATGCTTATATAACCTTCATAATTCTATAATTAATAATTGCCCTAACAATTAAAGGCAATTAATTAATTAAAAATCATGCTTTTCTCTTTTAAAAATTGCATGTTTAAGGACAGCCATCCAATAAATTAAATTAATCCAATTTAATCCTCCACACAGCACTTAACTTTAGCCTCACAGTGTGCTTTGACCATAGCCACTGAAAATAGAAATTAATTCAATGATTTAATGCCTTAAAAATCATTAAATAATGCCCAAATGGGGCGCACTTTTTCCAAGGAGAGGGGCAGCCACTAAATAAATTAAATTTAATTAATTTAATTGCTCTATTTTAATCCTCCTTTGACTTTTCAACCTCCTCAAGCTTGGGCGCACTTTTTCCAAGGATAGAATTTATTAAAAATAATCAATTTAATTATTTTTATCCATCACCAAAGGGGGCGCACTTTTTTGCACATGTAATTCTATTTTTAAGAATTTTCACCATAATGGGATTCTTTACCCTGCAAGGTAGGCACCACAATCCCATGATCCACTTAAGTGATTTGACTTTTGCAATGGGATTCTTTACCCTGCAAGGTAGGCACTAAAATCCCATGATTTCACTTAAGTCACTTTCCTTTTATTATATCATGGGAATTTTTACCCTGCAAGGTAGGCAATAAATTCCCACCTGCCTGCAGCCTCTATTTTTCCCATTGCAGCTTAAGTGACTTTTATAACACGGGAAAAAGTACCCTGCAAGGTAGGTATACAATTCCCATCCTACCTGCGGCTTATATTTTTCCCATCGCAGCTCAAATCCTTTGTTTTCCAAAAATGCGCCCATCCCCGCAGGGGCTTTCCTGTGCACGACTTCGCTTTTTCCCAGTGATCCAGACCTCTGATGATGACTTCCTCCGGGCAAAATGTGCGTGTATGTTTTCCAGCTGCTCCAGGCCAAAAATCGGGCTTACCCGGCGAAGGAGTTGTTCCAGAGAAATTTCACAGAAAACAGAACGGGACACCACAAAAACACGAAAAATTGCCAAAAGTTACAAATAAAGCCCAAAACTTAAAATAAGTTAAAATCCTTCTGGTATATAGGAATAATAACATATTCGCTCATAATAGAGTTAAAACAGAGCGCAAACAGCCTCATACGGGGCTCAAAATAATTAAATACAAATTTCCCGCAGACAAATCCCGACGACATAATAAAACAATTTTGGGCATCTGGGTATTTGGCGAAAAGGGCTAATATGGCTCTTCAGGATTATCTTGACGCAATACAGAACTTTCAGGCAATAAAAACAACAAATGACCCACTATTTTAAAAGTACGAAATTTTTCAAATTGGGTAGTCACATGATTTCGGGGTGAAATCGAGTGACACCAAGTGTTATAATTGCACCAAATTAATTTAAATACTGATTTAAATCTGCAAATAATCCAAATAAAGCGATGCAAACCGAACAAAAAACACCAAATTGTTAACGGAGTTAACCCACCGATCAGACTACGTCTCCGGATCTTGCTAAATCGCAATTCAATCCATTAAAAATCAAATTTGCAAGTACAATTGAAATCTTACAAATGTTAATGGACCCTGTCACCTGTAAAAACGTGCTTAACAGACCTTCGAAAGACTCTGATCTCGATCAACAATGTCCTCCACCTTCCTGTAGCACTTGCAGTAAGATCAGATTCCCATGTTCTATGTCAAAAATGTACGAAAATGCTTCCAAAATGACGTCAAACAAACACCAATCAGGAAAATAAAAGGTCAGGGCTGATTGTCCGGAAATTTTGAACATCTCTCCGATTCAAGTTAAACTCGAAAATGCCTCTAAATGGGCTAAAACGGACAAACCCGCAATTTTCCCCTTAGCACTTTGCTTAACACAGATCATCCGAACGACATCTTTGTTTAAATAGCAATTTGGCCCTTAACAACCACTACTGACAAACAATCTGGCAGAGTTGGTTTGGGCACTTAACATTTGCACCAAGGTTCATGGGTTCAACTCTCCCAAATGCCTTTTTAGTTTGTGGGTTGTGATAAAATTCCACATGTATCGGGCGGAGGTTGTTTAAGGCTTGAAATAGCCTTTGTCATTGGCATATCAATGTGGTGTGTCCAAAGTTATCCCATGCTTTGTTTCGCCATTGTGAGGTGTAACCTCGTCCGCATGCTCGGTTGCAGGATCGCATTGCGACTTGGCCGTCTTGTGATGATGAGTTGGGAGTTCAAAAGCGGCTCGTCGTGTTGGTTAAAATGGCTCGATTGTGTTTAGCATGGTTGTTGGTGAGTTTGTTTCGGGAACAAGATACTTGGTGAGTTGAACCGGCTCGGCCGATTTGGATGGCGAGTTGGGAGGTACGTGGCGGCAAGCCACATAGTGGCCTGAGGACCCACCACGTGGATCACTCCAAAATATGCCAAATCACTGAGGCTCCTATCTTGCCACATGTTAGCATGAAATAACATGGCATAAACTATAGTGTAATTGGAAAATTTAAAATCACACTAATATACCACGGTGGTCGGGTCCCCTTTCAAACAAGAGTGGACCTCACTATTGAAACCAATTTTTGCATGCCTATCTAAGACCGGAGAATAAAACAAACACATCCTGGATCATTTTTTTGCCTCGATCAACTCTGAAATACGCAAATAGACTCTATGCACGAGCTAGGGTATTGTAGACTGTGCTTCCTGTTGACCTAGTTTAACCATGAACTTTGACTAGTGGTATCGGGAGCATACAGTGTCCGAAACACGCGTTCTAATAGGCATTGGAAAGCTATCGGAGTGCTCTTCCGTACTGTAATGGTTTAGGGAGAATTAGGGAACTTCTGACCTTCCAAAATGTCCTCCGGATCACAGTCACACTATAGAATCAAGGCACCTAGAATAGATCTTGCCCCAAAAATCTTATGGCTTGCAATAATATTGTGCCTATTCTAGCTAGGGCAAGGATGCCTATTTCCGGCTGCCCATATCGCGACTGTGTATCACATTAGTACTAAAATTTCTGTAAATGCTTTAAATAGCTTCCAAACCTCTTACGCACTTGATGCTGGTCCTCAGACAATGGAATGTAATGTCTGAGAGTAAATTTCCACCTCAAGATGGATTAGAGATCTGTTTGGATGGCTGTTCTGTGCATTATTCAGAAGTTTAGGATCACACATCTCCTATAGCAGCAACACATTGTTTCACTCTTGTCATAATTAATTTTAATTCCAATCTTTCATAATTTCCTATCTACTTGAGCAGTTTATAATAAAGTATATTGTTTTTCCACTAGAGTCTTAGATAGACTTTGCTGTAACTCCTTTTGAGCCTCTGAATACTTTGCTGGGTAAAACTCTTTGTATAGGGTAATTATGCATTGTAGATATGTTTTACTTTACCATAGGTAACTTAGTTACTATGTGGTAAGTAGTTGTTTAATATTGTTATATGGTTTTATTTGCTTAAACCATATTATTGTCGTACTATTCATTCACGTAGATTTTGGTTTGGTTGTTCAACCTGTGCAACCATATCTATTTGTATGTGGCTATGCAATACTTATATATTGGTGCCCTACCATTGGTCTGTAATTGATTTTTGCATATCAATATATTTGTCAGGCATCTTCCTTGTTTGCTCATCAACATACTTTTCAATGTGATGTTATGAATCCACACTTGTGCTCTATTCTGTCTTCTTGCACATAACTAAGACTGTATTAATTGGTACCATCCAATCTCTAATGCCACAATCTACTAGTATCATCCGCTTGAGCAACAGACACTTACATTTTGGTTGAACTATGACTAATAAATTCGTACAAGCCATTACCAATAATTTCAGTAAGCCACAAATTTGCAGTTATTTTCCATGTCCTTAATCAAAAATGTTTCTTTATAGAATTCTACATTCTGATTCTGTCAAGTCATTTGAGAGGCAAAAATCAGTTTTGTCTACAAACTAGGAACAAGCATTAGTAAAGAGACCATCCTTAAATGTTATTTACATGTCTAGAACACCATTACCATCCAGAAATGCCATCTCATTTTCTTATCTAAATCCATGGAAGAAATATTTCCCATTATGTGGCATATGGCTCGACAAACAACAATTCACTCATCCTCAAGGTTTGGAAGCATTATTAGTAGTCAAGGGCATTGAAAATACAATACCTTTTATATATATATATATATATATATATATATATATGGATGGAAAAATGCTTCTTCTATTCCTCAAGGGAAAATTTGTTTCTAAGAAAGCTAAAAATATTATCAGTTGTGCCTGCTACGGTACGCAGTACCGAAGTGACAAGGACTTAATGTCTTTTTGGGAACACTTGAATTCAGCTTTTTCCCTTCAAGTGTTTCGAATGACTCAATGAAGAATGGGATCCAATCACAGAACCCTATAATCTTCCAAGCGAAATTTCCTTTCTTGAACTAATGAGAACCTCACGTAAACATCATAATCATATGATGAAGACATTCTTTGACATGAATATCTCACAACGACCAGCTTTGGGGCAAGAGGTTCCCTTGCAAGGTTCAAATGAAAGCATCATAAATTGTCCATTTAGATTGATCAAACAACCGATCAAGCTTTATCACTAAAGTTTCCCATTGAATCCACGATCTCGAACAAATTCTGTTTTCATGTGGATGGGTTTTCTCTTTGTTAATGTCAAGATCAGCGAAGTGCATGTCAAGAGGGCCCTCATTGATGAAGGGTCCAACACTTCCATTGCATCCCTTGAATTTTTCAAATCACTAGGATATTCAAAATTCAAATGATAACCTAAAATCAACCTATAGCATGTGTCAAGGTATGGCGAAAGACAATTGCCTCCATTGGTAGGCATTTTGGTTGCCCATCACCATGCCTCCGCAAATGGTCAGGGTGAAATTTATGATCTTCAACTTTCCCTTATCCTATAATATCCTCTTCGGATGTCCATGGACACATCGGATGTGAGCCATTGCTTCATCTGCGTGTCAATGCGTCAAATATCCTTATCTAGCTGCCATCTATAAAATTCAAGGTGACACGAACCCATGAAACTTTTAGCGATTTCAACAAAGGGGCATCTTCAACATCCCCACCATTGAAGATGTCCCATGCATACCTTTTTGAGAGTACCAAAATTTCAACTACCAAAACGACTCCACCTAAGGATATACTGGACTTCCAACAATAGTTGGGAGAATTCCATCAAATCTCCTCGACTTTGATAACAATGACCCCAATGAGATCAACCTCAAAATCAAGACTTCCGACCTTTTGCAATGGTCATCGCTCAACTACCTCCTTCCCTATGGCCTCAACCTTGCAAGAGGGTACCTGATGAAATTCCCCTCAATGTTTCTTCTAAGAAAACTCCTAAGGAATCCTCATATTCTCTTAATGAAACTATAATCGAATCACTTAACATTGACATACCTACTCCCGAATGTGATGATGAATATTCAATAGGCGATCCCTTCTCGTTTGGCTATGCCCAAGGAAAAAATGCCAAGATCATACGTTATCAAGAATCTTCCCAAACAAACTTCAACTCAAGTATCAATCTGGTAAATCTATCTCCTATTTTTGACGTAATTGAAGAAGATTTACCTTCAATTCTTAGCACTCCAAGCAATGACGAACCTGAAACTAATACTTTCCTTTTGCCACGTCCCCATGCATGGAGGTAGTTTCTCCCTCCATTATAACCACAATTATACCTCCTTGTACAATGTTAATAGGACCGTCCTCTTGGAGTAGTTCATCCTCTTATGACCATTCTCATTTTTCCATGTTGGACAATGCTCCCAGACATGTTACTGAGCATCATCGATCATATCCAAGACATGTGAAGTGTGTAGAAGTGCAAGAGTTCATTTGCGAGAAAAAAAGAAGATGAGTGATGTAGGAGTATCTAGGTCTACAAGCAATCTTGCATCACCCAAAAACAAAGTGCATTTGTGTTACGTGCGTGTTGATGAAGAATTGGCATCTTGCAACTTTTTCATGTGTGTGGAAGGTGATAGACATAACTGCGTACTGTTCTTGGAGTTCACATGCCTAGGAAAAGGCCTGTGCGAAGGATTTTAGATATTTTCTTGGGTCGTAGAGACCTTTCTTTTGGCAAATGACGAAACCATCGTATTAAGCACCAGGCAGTTGTGAAACCGCTGGTCTGTGGAAACTGGCAATTTCCCGATCGCATTTCGGAGCATCCTTAAATTGCTAAGAGGCGCTGAATCAATATTTGTCTGCCAAAGGTGTTGCAGTGGCAAGTAAACAAGAATTTGGTCAATTCAATAGAGCAAAAGAGAAGAACATAAAAAATACAGAGCTTGCTAAGGGGATAGTGGTCCATAGACTAGTAGGAGAGTTTTTGATATTGAAAGTCCATCAGAGAGATTGTTCTGTAATCATCTTAATGCTTATGTTTTGAATACAATAGAGGGATTATGTGGGTTTTATATCAGTCGTTGTGTTAACAAAGAGTAATTGTTTTTGGAATTGTCATTGGGTCTGTGTGCTAGATAGGCAGTTCTTGTAGCTTTGGAGTTCAAGATGGGGAGTAAGGCAGCTGTTAACTTGGCCCCCACATTCCCGTTTGCATCATTTGGTATCTGAGAAAAGTTTTCCTTGCTGGGTTGAGTCTTGAGAGGCTTGGGAGTGTTGTTGTAGGTGTGTAAAGAGTCCTGCGATCACAAAGAGTTGTGAGAGGAAGACATGGCACATGTAAGAGGAAATCCCCTCAAAAGAGGAAGACCATCAAGAGTGCCAGACTTGGCAGACATGATGAGAGGCATCCAAAAAGGTTGGAGGCTATGGAGACTGCTGAAAGGCGGTCAGCTGATTTAGATTCAAGTGAAGATGAATATGGAGTGCTTGAGATCCACCTTGATGGATTGGAGGAGCGCCTGAAGATAGATATTTGAAGGACATGGCCAAAATGAAGGCAAGTCACGAAAAGACATCCCTAACTACTCAAGAAGTCTGTCCTAAGGATCTTGTAGATTAGATTTTGGAAGTAGAGAAGTATTTTGATCGAGTCAATAGAGGACCCCAAGAGGGTTAAATTTGCTTGTACCAAGCTGAAGGGCCATGTATCCTTATGCTGGGATCATGTGCAAGCAGATTGACAAAGAAAAGGAAAAATAAAATCAAAGCTTGGATCATGATGGTTTTCAAGCAGAGGGCTGAGATTTTACCTCGATTACCAGTTGAATCTTTCCAAGAAGTTGCGAAACTTGGGACAAAAAGAGATGAGTGTGAAAGAACACACAAAAGAGTTCTATAGATTGACCATTTAAGCTGGTGACATGTAGGATGGTGCTAAAAACATCTCAAGGTATGTGGATGGACTTAATATTTCTGTTCAAAATGAATTTCGTATGATAAAGGTTGAAGTCAGTAGAAGAATCCTATCAATGTGCATTGAAGGTTGAGGAAAAGTTGTCTAGAAAACAACAAAATACAGTGAGAGGTTAGGGAAAGTTCTCATGAGGTAGAGGACAAGAAAATGGTGGAAGAGGAATCGGGATAGCATGTTCATGTATGAGAAGCAAGCGCTTCTCAAAACAACAATTTCCGTCAAAAAACAAAAGGAAAAGTGTATTCTTCAAGAGGAAGATGTAATATCCCCTTTAGGGAATATTAGAAATCTACAACGCTTTTAACCCAAATCGAACTAGAGAGATGAGATCCTTTTAGATCTACCTCAAATAATCCAATGTCAACGTTATTAAAATCCTAATGGGGTTGGAATAAGCCAAGGTAGTGGGTTAGATGGGAGAACCAATTGGAAACCCAATCTTTTCCAAATCTGAATTTTATTGCAGCAGATAATAATTAAATATTGCTCACAGATAGCTGAAACTTCAAAAATTAATAACTCACTCAATACTTCATATTTTGCCACAAAATAAAGTGCATAATAAAGTAGAAATTAAGAGCTTTCCAATGCACTATAAATCTGAATTTTCTGAGTATTGAAACCCCCTCAAAACAGACCCGGAAATCTCAGATCTAGTCGCTAGGGTTAGAGGAAAATAAATAAAAATATTTCAGCCCTTCTCCAAGCTTTCAAACACTCCAAATCAACTCCCCTTGCTCAGAAATAATTAATAGACAAATCAGATTTTTAATCTGATCACACACAACTGAAAACAATTGATAATCAAACCCCAGACTGCTGCAATTTTCAAAAATTCATATCTTCCTCAAAACTACTCTGATTTGGGCAAATGAGATATGCCCGAACTTGGAAAAATACAAGGAACAAGATGATCCAAACCAAATTAGAACAGTAGTTACCAAACTCCCAAAATAGCCAAAAAAGCAAGTCGCCTAGGGCAAAATAAATTGCTGTTTTGCACATAGATTAATTCCGGCACTTGCATCACTCCCAAAACCCTCAAATCTGGTCACACATGCTCACAAAATTATGCTAAATCAGATCTGCAACATAAATATATTTTGGGGCATCAAAAACATGCTTAAACAAACCCCAATCCAAGTCGCTATAGCAAAAATAATTGCAGCAGTAACAACAGTTCACAAAGGTACTATCAAACCCTTCAACAATGATCAATAACATGCATATTTCACTCTAAATAAATGCGCCAATCCTTTTAGCCAAGTCGCCAATACTTAGAATGGATAAACCATGCAAAAACACACTCAACACAAGAGAGCACAATGAAGAGAACAATGGAGTCTTCAATATCTTCAACAATGGATCCAAATGAAGCTTACAATGAGAGAGCACAATGCAAGAGCTAGGGCATACATCCCATTACTCCAAGCATGGAGTAAAATCAAATGATCAATCCAACATAACCCACTAAAGGAAATGCGACCTCCTTTTATAGAGTTAAGGGGTGCAACATTCAAAAAGACCGACCTTTCCCTTTTGGAGGGAAAACATAAACTCTCATTATAATAAAGTCTCTAATAAACTAAGACTATGTGCACTTTATTATTTTTAATTAAATAATAAAAGCAACTATCCTATGTGCACATTTAAACTAACTTTGAGAGCCCTCCTTGTAGTGCAAGGCATGCCGAGGGGTTACAAAATAGACAACAGACAACTTAGGACCATCTTCACGCTCATTCCTCAAACCCATGAGAAGAGAGAATGGGTTGAGGGTCTTCAGTCTTCAATTTCAACGTCTCAAGAAGGGGACATTACAAAAGAAGCTCCTTTGGTAGAGGCCGAGGTAGAGGTTTCATGAGAACATGTTATAAGTGTGGCTAAATTGGGCATAAAGCTTTTAAATGCCCACAAGCGCAGCAAAACAACAGTAGAAGGAATGATGCAAGTAACCACATTGCACAAGCGGATGAAGAGACTATTACTTCGCCATATCATGTAGAAGAACCGGAGCAAGGAGAGGCTCTTGTGATGAAAAGAGTGCTGCTGAAACCAACAAAGGAAGAGAATGAGTCGGTGTAAAGGAAGAACATATTCTCAACCACGTGTAAATGAGTCGGTGGACTAAAGAAGATTCAAACCCCCACAAATAATTCGGTAGACTAAAGAAGATTCAAACCCCTACAAGGTTTTTTGGTTCTAAAAAGAACATCAATTTTTGGTTAAGTGAATAATGTTTGGTTAGTTTTCAGATTGATACATATAGAGATGAAGTATTGTGTGATATAATGCCCACATATGTTTGTCATATTTTTGGGGAGGCTTTGGCAATTTGATGGAAAGGCTATTCATGATGGTAGGAGAAATACATATTCTGTTATGAAGGATGGTACGAAGCACACCTTGAACCAATTAAGGGAGAAAGGAGAATAAATGGATAGCAGTACTAAGGTTTTGTTAGTCGTTGGAAAATAGTTTCTAAGAAAGGTGAAGGAGGAGAAAGTTTGTTTGGCCTTCATTCCCAAACTCATGGAGGTTGGGAAAGTGAAGGAAGTCGATGAAATTCCACATGTTGTGAAGAAGTTTGTAGGGATAGTGTGTTGGTATTCTTTCCAAGGGTTTGATGGATGGGCTGCCACCCATGAGAAGCATCAATCATCACATGGACTTGATCCAAGGATTCAATTTACCAAACAAGGTAGCACATAGGTTGACATTTACAAAAAATGAGGAGGTGAAAAGACAAAGTCCAAGAGCTATTGGACAAGGGTTTGATTGAAGCGAGCTTGAGCTCATGTGCAGTACCAACCATACTAGAACCTACTAAGGATGAAGAGTGGAGCATGTGTAAAAATTCACGGGGCATTAACAAGATAACTAGCTTTTCCTCTTGGGTTTATCCAACCACCGTGCTCTTCAAGTCCTTTTATAGTTTTCATTTTTTTGCCTTCCCTCTTGGGTTTATCCGGGCATTGTGCATTTTTGGGTCCTTTGGTAGCTTTTACATTAGTTTTGATACCTTCCTCCCGGGTTTATCTCGACCACCATGATTAAGGTTGAAAAAAAGTCTCATGATTTTCATCGGAAGAATGTGCTTGGGCGTGATCAGCTAGATTGTGAGTTTTTGGCATAATTTTTAGTGGAAAGTGCGGTGCGGTGCGGCGAGATAGATCGTGATTTGAAGACCTAGCTAGATGTAGGAGTTACGAGTCATGTAGATAAGACAAAGGAGTTGTGAAGATTTCCAACAACACGTAGAGACAAACGGAGTACAAAACAAAACACATGTGAAGACATAAATCGAGATATTTACAACGTAGTCTAAGATTGCGATTTTCCAAATCAAAGTGGTAGGACATCATGGCAAAAGGAGGATGAGATTGCCAACAACGAACGAAAGTGCAGTCCAGATCAAAATGTGACTCTATAGACACATTGAGGTCAATATCCATGTGAATCATGGCCAATAAACAATTTTTTGTTTTGCTGGAATTGCAAAAGCTCATTAGTCAAAATTATAATGTGTGGAGTCACAAGATACTCATGATTGCAGAGTATCTAGACTACGATCAAAACATTCTCAAAAAGGAATTGAGACCTAATACAAATCTTGCTGATTATATAATCATCATAAGGAGATTCTTTTGCTATTAAAATTATGTGTCGATGATTTAATCCTTGAGGTGTGCAATGCCAAAAGATATTTAGTCAAAATTATGATGTCTAGAGTCACAAGATACTTGAGTATTGTGGAGTATCTAGTCTCAATGCCAGAATTGCAAAAGTTGATCAGTCAAAATTATAATGTTTGGAGTCACAAGATACTCACGATCATGGAGTATCTAGTTTACAATCAAATCATTCCCAAAAAGGAATTGAGACATGATACACATCTTGTTGATTATAAGATACAAATCTTGCTGATTATAACAAGCATCATAAGATATGAATCTTGCTGATTATAACAAACATCATAAGGAGATTCTTTTGTTGTTAAAATTATGTGCTAGATGATTTAATCGTTGAGGTTTGGAATGCCATTGTGGCAAGCGATATTTGGATCACTCTTCAACACAAGTATTTGACTTTAGAGAAAAGTGTTCAAGGTCCGAGTTAAATTAATAATACAAAGTTAATTTAAAATTATAAAATAAACGACATAAATAAAATTATTAAATACACATTACACATATTAAACACCATGTTTTACATGGAAAACCTCGTACGAGGTTGTAATGTCCCCTTTTCCCACTTGAGGATCAGAAATTGGACTTCTTGCCATTCCTTCTCCATGGCAAAGAAGTAGAGGAGTTGGAGAAGAACATTGAGCTTTCATTTGCATTTGTTTTTCTAATTTTTAATGTTTCTTTTTAGTATGTGTTTTCCTTTAGCAGGTTGGTTGGGTTTTATGCACTTTAAAAGCCAATTAAAGATTAAAAGAATACTTTAAGGGGTCAGTCTTGCTATTCCAAGATTTGGTGCCAAAAGGAGGTTATAAAAGAAGATTAGAAAGCTCATTTGAAGGATCTATCTTGGCGCATTTTTCTATTTGGACATTGTGAGCTAGTGGCTCCTTGTTCTCCACTCTTGGACGAAAACCCAAGTGTGTGGCTTTTTCTTAGAAGGATGGAAACATTTCTAGTGGCTGATTAGTGGATGAAGACCCTCTTTCCTTGGTTGGCGTGAAGACTTATTGAAGACCTTTATGCAGATTTGAGTGTTGGAGGATCAAAGGCATCATCTACAAATATTTGCATGCATTTTAGAGCCATTCCTAGTTGGAGCAACTAGGGTTTGATGGTGTTTGAGTGCCTTCTAGGGCACAAATTACAAATCTGATTTTATATTTTGATTTGACATAATTTATAAAGTTGGAATCTTCGTTTTGGTAATTTTGGAATAGTTTTCAGCTTCATCTACTCATTCACAGATTTTGGGATCAATTTTGAGAGGGTTTCCATGGTTGGAAAATTATGATATTGGTCTCATTTGATTGTTGGTATTTTTATGATCATTTTGAGTATTCATTTGTGTGGAGATTCCTTGTATTCTAAGAGTTATTGAATTTACAAGTTTCAGCTGTTTTTGTGCCATAGTAAATTCTAGAATTTTGAGTTTGATGATTTGATCACATTTTCTCGCTTCTAAAATCAAGGGAAATCCAAGGAATCACTTCCCATAATTTTTGAGTGTTTCTACGGTGGATCTCTCTCCTAGTCGCTAGGGTTTGAGAGTATTTTCTGGTCCTTTATTAATTGCTGTCATAAAAATCACACTTGCTTATTTTGGAGGTTTGAGCTAACTTGCTTATTTTGAAGGTTTGAGCTAATTTCCTTACTTTTCAGTTTTGTCCCCAAAAGGGATATTACAGAGGTAAAAACCACGCATATAGAATTTTCCATTAATTGAGAAGCTTAAACTCTATAGTCCAACAAACCACCCTCTCCTCTCACTCCTCTCCAATGTACATGATTTGGTGTCCAATTCATTGGTTTTTACCGGGCCCCGAGTGCCCATTATAAGTGGAGTGACCGAGTGTGACTTCCTGTGAACATAGTTACCAAATCCGGTCGGATCCGAATTTTTCAGCCGACCCGGATAAATTCGGTCCAGGTTGGCCCTAATTTAGGGAAAAAAATTATTTTTTATTTTTTAAAATTTTCTGTAGTTTTCTGGAAAAAACAGTCAACTATCAACCTTATATATTAAAAATATAACATTTTACATTACATTATTAAAGTTTTTCATTGTATTTGTCAAATTTTCATATTTGTAAAATTCAACTCATATATATTTCGGACCGGATTTTTCCGAACCTTTTCAAGAATTCCAGATTTTCGGATTTTTTTGCCCTCCGAATGATCTGGATTTCCGGACATGGTAACTATGCACGTGAAGCACCCCTCCACATTAATTGATTTTAAATCAATTAAACCATAAACTATAGTTTATATTAAATAAATAAAAATATTTCATATTTTTATTTATTTAATTATAAACTAAAGTTTATAACTTATATTTAATCTTATAATTAAATATAAATAAGAACAATAAGAGGGGATAAACCCTACTTGATATTATTGTTCTAACACTCCCCCTTAATATTAAGTGGGGTTTATATGCCAACATTATCTGTTTATACAATGGATTTATAATCCTTAAACCACAATGAGGGTTTAGGCTAGCATATCACTTTTGAAGGATTTATACTCCATCATGCTAAACTTATCTTTTTGTACAAAAGGATTTGGAATCCATAAATCAGAAGTGATGATTTAGGCTAAGCATGATTTGTGAGACTACATCTCACAGTTTCTCATGGAAAATCTATATAAGCACCTTAAGAGTCTTTTATAAAGTAAAGACTCGTTAGCATATGGATTTGCACGCATGTAAATGACATGCAACAAAGTGTGGGAACGAAGTCCCTCAATGAAGGTGAGGCTGCCTTTATTGAAAACCAAAACTGTATTTACATCTGTACATTCAAAATTGTATGTGGGGGGTGTTTTGGAACATCAATGGAAGAAAAGTGAATGAAGGAAATGGAATAGAAAGAAGGAAAGGAGTGGAATGGAATGGACTGAAAGAACATGCAAGAGTTAGGTAAAAACAGAGCCTAATATTGCATGAAGAGGAAAGATGAATAACCAACACAAATAAAACGGAGTTTGAGTTAGCCAAACAAGAACATGCAAAAGGGAACACACATGAGCAAGTAGATAGTCAGAGCTTGATCACTGTGAACTAGAACAACTGATTACTAATGTTGATAATAAGATCAAAGATAATATTTGCATGCAAGATTCAAACACCTAACATCTAATGAACATAAGAACACCAAATGTTACAAGAGACAATGAATGAGACACAAAGTTCTTATTCTATTAACTCCAAAATGTTTTTCACAAAGAACACAAAGTTTCTTCTTGAAACAAAGCTTGCACAAAAGTATCTTCTTCTCCTCTCTCAAAGTCCCCTTACAAATGAGCCCCTCACTTCCTTTTATAACCCAAAAGTTGGTTACGAAGTAGTTAGGGTTTTAAATGCACATTAAATAGGGCACTTAAGTGACTTTGACTTTTTCAACCAACCTTTAAAAAGTGACTAAAAATAGAAACCACTTAAGTTAAAAGGTCATTTAAGGAAAAATACATAAATAAAAGAAATGGGTACATGTGGACCCCACTTAAATGACTTGTATGCACACGTAGACATCCTAGTCAGCAATGTGCCACCTAGATCAAGACACCTAAGATCAGTGCCTTATCCATTGGGCCAAGAGTCCGCCTATCCCGATCGTACGGGAATGAACTCATTGACTGTGCTCTGCAATCCTCCAAATGACAAGAGTGCTGAGTTTGAAACTTGAGCAATTCATCCACCCCTCTATCTGAGCAATATCCTGGTGTGAGAAGATTTGTCTTCATTCGTATTCATATTCACAATTCTCCACATGCTCGAGTACCTTTCCATGGTGAATTATTCATTTGTCATGAGACCGTAGTCGTTACGCCACCTTGGTTTATCAGAATCCAGCTTCTGGTCTTTCGCCATTGAGAAGATCTCCAAGAGCCAAAATTGCAATTCACTGCCTGGAGTTATGTCCTTTGTCTTTGTCACCATCCCAAAGTGTTGATCTCCCGAGCAGAATTCGTGAGACTTCAGAGTCTTGGAAATCCATCTCCTTTGCCCCATTGTGAACAAGTGGTGTTGAAAAATCATCGAAGTGATTTATGAATTCGTTGACACACACCTTAGCGTAGTATTTGGTCTTTTTTGGAGTGATGGATTCTAACATTTACGCAATCGCTTCCAAGTTTATCACTATTGGCTTGATGACCCTCTTTCAATTCTTCAGGGTATCATGTAGCCAGGTGGGAACCTCTCCAAGTACCTCATTGTACATGGTTCTCGTGTTCATTGGGAATTGATCTTCATCACGAAGGGGATCACTTTCGGGTGTTGCTGAAATTGGATCTTCTTGTTGTGAGAAAGATGTTGTCGCCATTTTCTCCATTTGTGGTGATTCTTCAAATTTAGGCAGGGAAAGAACCGGATCATCAACTTTTGGTTGAGAAGTTGTGACTACTTCCACAAGTTGGGCTGGTATATTTTGAGGTACTTCATCAACGAGTTCCACCTCTAGAAATTGTGTGATATAGATTACAGGTGCTTGCGCATGAACCAATGCTTTGAATTATAGTGTTGTGTTGTTGATTAGGCCTGAAGAATTAGGGCAATCATGCAAAGACGAATGATGACTGGAATGAGAAATTCTTGAGATGTGCTCCTTCTTCACTTAGGTGTTTAGACGACTCAACTCACGAATGAGCCCTCAATCGTATCGCTCCTAGCTTGATTGTGAGCTCATGCATTTTCAACTTGAATTCGGACTCCCATGGCGATCCATGCCCTTCGTGTCGTCTTACCTTCTTTCCGAACCGAACTCCCTGAGTTCTTCTCTGGCTCAACTCACTTGAATACCGAGCTTAACCCAACATTTTTGAAAAGAATGGTTTTACCACAATGCTCACGGTTCTTCCTTATTATATAACACTTGTAGTAAGAATGTTTTGGCTTTGCCATAATAAGCACAATTGTACCTTCCAAACGATGAGAAAATGCCATTACCAATAAAGACCTAATGCTGCCATGATTATGACCCGTTGAAGATGCTCATATAATTGCAAAGCAAATTGTGCTTCATGAATATTCTGATATGAAATAGATCCACCTCTATGAGATTCTCTTCCATGAGTTACATCGTAAAACAAGTAATGTCTCAATAGAGAATCTTTGTAATAAACTTCATCAGGTCTCCTGGTAACACTCTCACTGTCACTTAATCGATTTTGATAAAAATGTCTTGAAGGAAAATCCCGAATTTGAGGATGTATTCGATACTGAGCAGATAACAACATAGTTGGTCGACCTGCTTGTTGGAAGCACTCAAAAGCTTTTACTATACTGCAACATGCCTGCTGCCCGGCTATGCAACATGCAGGCAGTTGCTGTGGATCCCCGACAAGAACACGCCTTGCAGCACCCAATGAAAGTGGAGGTAACACGCCTACTTCACTAGCTTGTAGCTTCATCTATAACCACCATATCAAACCCATGGGCTAGGCGCTGGAATAACTTCCGGCCACTACTAGAAACAGTAGTGAACACAGTCTCAGCCTCATTTGCAAAACTTGCCTCAAGATTTGATCCAGCTTCTTCCATGGAAGCAACTTTCCAAAATGAAAAGGCGAGACAAATCAACTAGAACTTTATCTCGTTCTTCTACTACAGCTGCAAGATTTTGCAACAACTGATCATGACTGTGGTCGCGTGCAACCAGAACATCAGGATCAACACCAACGGTTCCTTGGGATCGCCCTGCGGCAGCTGTCGCACTTAGCTCTCTCTGGAGGCCACTGATTTTCTGAGATAAGTTTACTTCTCCACCCCGTAGCTGCTGCATATAGCCAATTACTTTCTCACGGCACTTTCCTAGGAGAATTTCAGTTGTACGCTTCACTGATACTGCCTGTGCAGCACGATTTTGAGAATCCACACCCACCCTCGCAACATCAGGGCGACAGACCTTCATTTCACCATCAATGAATCCACGATCCAGAACACGCTGTAGCAATTCATCTGTTACAGCATTTGATGGAGTGCAAACAAGCATTCGTGGTTTAGGGCAAAGTTTAGGAAGCATGCGGAACAGTGTGCGATCCATACTCTGAAGAACATCATCGATTGATCCTGGGCCAATACTGTTTGCATTATTGTAGGATTGCCTGTAGCTTTCAGGAGCAAGTTTCTTAAGCAGTGCACCATAATAGTGCTGATATTGAACAAGATGAATAACATTCAACATTCCCCAGACTGTGTGTGTCCTTCCTGTCCCTGGTGGACCTTGCACCAAAGTGAAGGGCCAGGGTTCCTGCCGTTTAGCAGACCCAACTCCATTTGTACCAGCTGCTGTGGACCATTGAAACTCCTATGAAGCTGGTCGATAAAATTTGGTGTGAAACATTCAGGCATTGCTGGAGGCTGCACCTCATTATTTGGAAAGTGCTCTGGCCTGGGATTTAAAATTGCTTTCTGCATTCTCCTCCTTTGCATGCATGGAAAACTGTTCTTTCCTTGCTGTCTTGTATATCCACATTCGTGGATTTTGATCTTTTCTCTGTGTTTAATCTTTTCCCTTTGCTCGTGGAACTAAAAATTTAAATCCTTGTTTTATTTTAAAAACTGCTCTATATTGAAAACCTTTCTATTCCTCCAGCTGGGCGTGGATTTGCTGTTTTTTTGTTTTCTTTTAAAGACTGTTTCAGTTCTTTCTTTATGTCGGCTGCGTGGCTTTTGGTATGATTGTTCTCCAGATGCGTATGGACTGTTCTCCTTCCTGTATTTTCCTTCAACCAATGCGCATGTATTTGCCTTTAGTCTTTTTGCTGTCCTCCTTTTCACTTTGTTATTTTCTTCGCTCACAATGGCGTGGGTTTCTCTTGCATAATGTTAACAAAATATTATGTCTTCTGAAGAAAAAGAAGCTTCTGACTTTTTCCACCGGGTTTGATGGAGGAAGTTACGAGGATTAATTCAACTTCCTCTCATCCCGGGTAGTGGCTTAAGTGCCAGGGGGAAATGGGAAAAGTAACGGGCAATTGCCAACGGGAATGGCAAAATGGGTTGGCAATCCCCGTCCAATTTCCCCATGTGGGAAATTGGGGAATTTTATGCCCGTTTGCCAATCCATGATTTGGCAATTGGCAGAGGAAAACCCACGTGCGGGAAATTTGAAGGAAATTGCCAGGAAAGTGGAAATCCGGGTTCGGGAAGCCAACCCGGCAGTTGGAAACAAAAGCTTACTTCCCCGGCACTAAAACTTGTCGGATGAACTTTAATTTATATTTATTTAATTAAATACTCCTTAAGTGATTTTTTTAAAAATTAATTTAATCAAACAAGGAGCAATTAATTAATTAAATATTAATTAATTATTTTAATGTATTTTAATGCGTTTTATAGCCTGGCGGGAAGAGTTCTTGCCCGAAAATCACGAAACGAAGACCGAAACGATCACAAAAATAAGACAATCGCAAGGAGTCCAATGAACCATGCAAAGTAATACTTTTCAAAATTTTCTAATTTTTAATTATTTAATTGTTTTTTGACAATTTTGCGCAGTCAAAATTGGCTGATAACAAGACCCCATTTACAAAATGATGCTCTATTATTGGACTACATAGTAAACTTAAAGTGATAGGTTTACTTAGATCATAAAAATATTTTTACAATGCTTTTATGGAGCAGAAGTATAGAGTGAAGAAGAAAACACATGGCCGACCGTTAGGAGGTGGCATTGTCATGCACACTCCCCCTCAATGGCAACTTTGAAAGGCCAAACATTGCATGAAAATTGCATAACTTCATGACACACAATGGCTTCATAGATATGTTTGCAACTTGATTTTTAGTAGAGACGATTTAGAGATTTGTATCACCTCAAAGTACCTTCTCTTGGATGAAATGCATATGAATCTCTATATGCTTTGTTCTCTGGTGTTGAACTGGATTATTAGCTAGAGCAATACAACTTTGACTATCACATAAAAGAGGAGTACTTCCTTTAACTTCTATGTGAATTTCTTCCAACAATCGCTTTAGCCACATGACTTCTTTCATTGCTTCCATTGCACTTTTATATTTTGCCTCAATAGAAGAGATGGATATTGTTGGTTGCTTCTTGCTACTCCAAGTAATGACACTTGTACCAAACTTGAACACATATCTAGTCGTAGATTTTCTATCTATTACATCACCAACATGGTCATAATCACAATATTTATATAAACAAGCATTATCAGAAGAAGTGTAATGTAAACCAAAATTAGTTGTTCCTTTAATATTATTTTTGTTAACTTCCAATGATTCTAATATGGTTCCTGCATGAATTTGGAAGCAATACCTACTGCATATGCAATATCAGGTCTAGTGATTGTTAGATTAAACTACCTACAAGCTGCCTATAAAGAGTAGGGTTAGCTTTTTCACATGTAGGTTTCAGATCAAGTTTACAACCAATTCCAATAGGAATAACAACAAATTTATAATCTGTTGGTGCCTATTTTGATCTGTGTGTATCTTTGGCACCATCTTTGCAGAATCCTCTGTTGTTCCTTGTTGTGCCTATGCCTTGCAAGATTGTTCATTGGTATGTTGATGTGAGCCTTGTCATAACTTTCATTGTGTTCCCTGGTTGCCTAAGGTGCTGCTCACATCTGCTTTCAAGAGGGCTTCAAGGGCTCCCAAGGTTCATTTGCGTGTCAAGAAGTTCCAGGAATGATCCTGTAGTTTCATGATGCTTTGTACATTTTCTTTCCTTGTCTATGATTTGAGGAATTTTCAAAAGGCTAATGTGCAAGGTTGGTGATATTCCAAGTATTCATTGCATTGTTTAAGAAGAAGGAGAGATTTCAAGACTTGGATTGTAGGTTTAGTGATGATTCTAAGTGTTTTGTGCCATGTTAAAGTGAATTTGGAGGAGTTCAGAGAGTTGATTTGCATGTTTCATGGTGTTTTGCCACTCCTTGGCCTTTTGCAAATCTTCTAGTGTCTCAATCACCTCCCTCCTCTGTTAGGACTCCATCTTAGCCAAACACTTGGTTAATTTTGCAAGAAACCCCGCCCGTCGGCTGAATCGAAACGTTTGTACAAATTCCCATGGGTCTCAAGTAGCCACCTCTTGGTCATCTCAATCTTTGCTCCCGGTCCCAATATTGAGGCCTATCCTCTACTTGTTGCACAACCTTCAAGGAAACATCATGGAACAGAGCATCATGAACTAGACTCCCTCTCAAAATCTATGCCGCCTATGCTACCACTTTTGTTATGGGCCTCTTTGTATATACATTAGAACTATCGATGTCTCTGCATATATTCATTTTCTTTGTAGTCTATTGTTGCACTTAGGTATATCTTTGTGCTCTTAAAGGTGGGACATCGTGCCTCAGTCCCCCCTTTTTTCTTTCCAATTTGTGCCTAACATGCCTCACCCTATAAGGAGGCAAGGGCAATGTTGTTGTAGGGTGTGGTTGGATGAATTTCCCATGAACTCTATCAACTTTTTACCTACTATGGGCTATCCGAACTTGATCTAGTCCTACCATCTAGTTTTTCTTCAAGATCGACTTATTACCTAGCATAGGCTACCCGGAAGCTGATCTAGCCCTATTTTTCGGACTTATCATAGCACCCATTTATTACCTGCCATAGGCTATCTAGACTTGACCTACTCCTATTATCTAGACATGTTGAAGACACCCTCATATGAGCTCTATTCACATTATTTTTGTTTACTATTAAGTATAAATTTATAATGATGTGTATTTGTTGTACATTTATTACTCATAAGCTAATGATCAATTAACAATCACCCTAACCATATCAGTAACTTCTTTCATCATAATAAAAGACAAAATGCACACATCTTAGTATGCCTTGTAATTTTTCATTCTTATAGTGTTGACGTTTTCTAACATTGGTATGACAATTACGATTCAACGAAGCCTTAGGAGAAGGGTACAAATAGTGAGGTGCAAAGTTTGAGGAAGCAAAGATTTGGGTGTGAATTATGGAGAAGAAGAGGTTTGAGGTTTGAGGAAGCCCTATTCGGGTATGACTATGGAGAAGAAGAAGAGGTCAAGGTTCAAGGAAGTCCTAGGAGGATTACCATGGTACAAATTTCATAATTAGGGCATGCGCAAAGCACAAAGATTAAAATTGCGATTTGAAGATTGAAGCCCAGTTTAGTCTCATGTCAGACCGATATGCCGCAAAGAGGAGATGAAAATGACGCTGCAATAAAATATGCTTGTAGATGGAAGAGGACGTTGAATGTGGAAACCAAACTTTTTGTGAGCTATATATTGTGATTTAGGGCACGAAAAGGAGCACATACCATACTTTATCAATTGAAAGATGACAAATTTTTATCACTTTGAAAGGACAATTTGAAGTTGGAATCATAGAAGATTGTTGTTTTTACGATTCAAAGGAGGATTCAAGTTGCAATCATAGAAGACTAATATCGTGTGGAAGAAGACCTAGATAAAGAAAATCGATATTTTCCATTTCAATTTGTAGTCCATCTCCTTTTGCAAATTTCTAAGACACAAGAATCATGTTAGAGTACAATAATCACCAGGTAGAAGAATTTTGAATATTTGCAGAGCTTTTGGTGTAGACATTAAAGGTATATTTCTTGATTTTCCAAGACAAATAATCATAGTTACGATTTTTAGTATTATCAACTATTTTTGTTGTGAAAATCAATTTGCGAGTTAATAGACATTATTTTGCATGAGTTTGTGTGCACTATGGCCAATATTCAAACTTTGGTTTCTTTGGAAGAACAAAAGTTAGTTGGGTAGAACTACAATGTTTGAAGTCACAAAATTTTGACAATCGCCGATTATTGGGATTTGGATAAATCATTTTCGGCAAGTGAAGGAAGGCCTATTGCAAATTTTGAAGATTATGCAAAACATCATAAGGAGGCCTTGTTGAAGTTATCCGTGCTAGATGATTTGATACCGGATGTTCAAAGAACAACTATAAAAGTTTGGAGAAAAGTCGGGTCTTGTACTGAATATTTTTGCTTCCGCAAAGATGCGTGAGGGCGGTGTTCCTCTCAAAGCATCTATGGATGAAAGATCTTTGAGAATACTCGATGCCATCAACAAAAAAGTGGATAACGATGACTTGTTTGTGCTTGTTTTGAATAATTGCCACTCTCCTACAAAACTTCTACAGAGGCTCTACATTTGACCGCAAAAAGCTAAACCTTGATGTTTGATCGAGTTAGTCTTATTTCCTATAGAAGGAACGGAAGCAAAAAGCAATCAAGGCTAGTTCGGAAAAAAGAGTGCATTGATCGCTTAATTGAAGGGGAAGTGGAAATAAATTCTCGGTGAATCATCTTCCAAATACTAGGTGAAGTGCCATAATTATGATAAGGTTGGGCATATAAAAATAATTTCCGGACATGACAAGTATGATCTTTCCTAATACGACAAAAACATGGGATAGGGTGAATGTGGTAGCAATTGTGTATAAACGAAATTATAAGGAAGAGTATACTCTCACAACATCTTGCTCAATTGATACTACTACTAGTTGTTGGTTCATTGGTTCTAACACATCCAATTTTTTTAATGTCATAGGGACTAGTATGTAACATTTATTTCAATATTTGATTGAGTTTTATTAGCTAATAGAGACTCTCTTGCAATAGAGGGGATAGGGGATATTGTATAGTGATGAATAATGTAAAATTCATTGCGGGATGTTATATAAGTTCATATCATGCATAAGTCTTTCCCATCTATTAGTAAATTAATAGAAAATACCGCATTGGTATAAATTTCTCTCGGGAAGTAGTGTG
Source organism: Taxus wallichiana var. yunnanensis (assembly GCA_018340775.1). Taxonomy (NCBI): domain Eukaryota; kingdom Viridiplantae; phylum Streptophyta; class Pinopsida; order Cupressales; family Taxaceae; genus Taxus; species Taxus wallichiana. Next base: position 345,791,840 of record CM031233.1, read on the forward strand.
TCGTGCCCCTGTTTGTTGCGAGGTCCAAAAACGTTCAAAAGATACAAATAATATTTCGAATAATAATGGTAATTTTTTTTAAAAGTATAGTTAACACATTACGATCGCTAACATCCACATACGACTTAGTCGTAATTATGACAAAGCGATACCAAACCGCTTGAGCGAATAAGACAAAAGTTTGAGTTATAGATAAATTGCGCCAATTTAACCGTGTTGCAATTACAACATTATAAGGCAGAAATTGACGTAAGGCCACTTACACGAGGTTATATTTCAATCGACGGCGATAAAATAATCGTGACGAGGCATTTTAGTCACTTTATTTAACGGTGATTAAAATTAATTGCGGTGAAGAATTTAAATTGTTTTATTAAATTGCAAGTGTTTTAAACATTGCAAAAATGAAAACAAGGGTGGAAGAATTCCACGGATTCCAAGATTGGTCATGGGTTCAATTTAGTTCCCTAAATGGACCCATACCTTATAAACAATTAAAACACTTCATATTAATAATTTAAATACAAGGTCAAAACTTAAATAACTTAAGTTCAAAATGAATAAAGGAGAGCACTTGGATTAGGAGGCTCTCCACCATTGGATATCAGGGCATCATGTGAGCCCTAAATTTTCCTTATAGATTAAAACATTACCCTCACATTTTAGTTCCTTCTTTTCATTCGGTTGCAAGGTTTTTTTTTGGATGCAGGTTGAAGGCAAGAAGAGGAAGCTCTCATGGAGCTCAAGCTAATGGGAGATAGAATGATCCAACATCATTGTTTATTCTTATTTATTGTAGATTTTTTTGGTCAAGGATCCATTATTTCCTTTCGATTTATTTTGCTCAAAGAAGTGATTTTATAGTTTTCTGATTTTATAATATTATCCGCTCTTCTTTAGAGCAAGATTATGGAAAGTTGTTTTGTTTAAGTGTATAAACAAATATATATGCACACGTTTTGATTTATGAGCGGGGTTGAATCGGGAAGGCCCGAAATGGGCGAGTAGGGTTTCAATGGCCTTATGGCTTGGTCGACCGACCGTTTCAAAGTATAAGGGGAGGAGCCGTGTATAGAGGGGAAGGATGCGGGGCCACGGTTCGGCTGTGACGAGCTTGGGGACGTCGGGTAGAGGGAGTGGAGGTTGTGGCATATGCCACAACGTTGCTCCCATGCAAACCCAATTCAAATTTATTTAAAAATTAAAACATTTTCTTTATAACCCAATTTCAAATGGCTTTGTTTTTTTAACAAAATGCATGCTTATCAATAAGCATATATATATATCAAAATAAAGGATGGTTTAATTTAAAAGGGTATTTCTTTTTTTTATATCACTTTCATTTTAATAGCAGTTTTAAATTTCAACAAGTACAAGAACTTAAGAGTTACAAACTCTTAAACAAGAGAAGTTATCAAGGAATTTTAATTAGATAATAACTATATATATAAACATGTATATCTATATATATATTCACACACACACACACACACACACACGCACATACACACACACATTTGATAATGGTTATTCTAAACATACAAAGGTCAATAAAGTATATAGTTTTATGATTTCAGGAGCAAGTGCAAAATTCATTTTCTTATAGGGATAAGTCTTAAAACATTATCAGATAAATAGAGGTATGTACTATGTATAAACTTATACATGATCTTCTCAAATTGGAAAAATAATACATTATGGATTCAGATATGAAACAACAATTATTATTCAACTTAGAACAAAATTCACACAACTACCAATTTCTTACTGAAATGAAACAACTTCTTTTCTGAGAGGAGAAGATGTAAACTGGATACAAATGATTAACTTTGAGAACTTAATTGACACAAACAACATCATTATGAGGTTCTAATACACAATTATGCAACACTTTTTCTCAATTCCTTTGAAAGGAAGTTTAAGTGAAGAATTTTCAGATTCTGTTAAGAGAAGAAAAGAGACTAATTCATTCCAAAATTACCATAAAACATACTAAATTTGTTTTCTTTCCTTAAACTAATTTCTTTCACTTTCATTTTCAAGAAGGGTTTAAAGAAAGAAATAGGAATTATTATAAAAACTTATATTAATTTGCAACAAGGTGAAAACTTCTTTTCAACAACAAACTGAATACAATCTTAAACAACATAATACAAACTTTTCATAAGATTTTCAAGCAAGCTTTCCAATTTTACTACAACACAGAAATGAAATTCCATTTCCTTAACAAAAGTGGAGACAATATGACAAATTTTTTCCAAAACAACTAACTTCCAAACAACAATAAGGACCTGCAACTGCTCCAAAAACCAGCTTCACTCCATGCTCCAAATCAGCTCAAAGAAACTCTAAAACAACCATAAGAATCAGCTTGGTTGACCACCCAACCAAATGGCATCATTACATGCCTCCATGGGAATAAAGAGAGCATGTTAGCCTTCCCCAAGCCCATGGGAAAGAGGTAGACATAGCTCTAACCAACACTAAGGTGAAGGAATTCATTCACACATTCAAGGCTTAAACAATTGCACACAAAGCCAAAACACAATAGTAAAAGCAACATTGAGAAGCACCAAGCTTCTTACCATGGGAAGAGGGGATGAAGAAATCCCAAATATGATAACCAAAAAGCCTCCAAAATTATCACCAAATATCTACTTATCTCTCCATGCAATTCCACCCCTTATCACTCCATTATACACCCCTTATCACTCCATACCCCTCTCCATTAAGGATTTTCAAACTTCAAGTTTCCTTTAATGGAGATAGGGGTGATTTCCAAACCAAATGGAAATCAACCCCTACTACAAACCAAATGTAGGGGGTGAAACAAGAACCTTTCAAGCTTGACCAACAAGCATTGAAAGTGAGGATGGAAGGGATTCCTCCCTCTTCCCAAACAAACTTCAAAATCCACATCCCTCAAGGCTAGATGGAGTAAAAGAAAACCCATAAGATTAAACACCACAATTCCATTGTTTTCAAACAACATTTAGACATGCAAAGGTTCAAATTCATAAACAAATAAGGATCAAATAAGAACAAGATCTTACCTTGCAATCCAAAGAAAAATTCAATTCCAAGCTTGTTCTCCAAGGTCTCCTACTTGCTTCCAAGCTCCACAAAGCACTACCCCACCCAAAATTTTTGCAAAAAGAAACTCCTTACAATCAGCAAGAGGGATTAAGAAGGGAAAGAGGCCACCACACAAGCCAATGGGAGGGTGACAAGTATCACCCTCCACCAATACTTTGTCCAATCACAAATCTCCAAAAATGCACTCTAAAAACAAAGAGGAGAAAAGGAGAATTAAAATCCATGCACTCATTAGGATCCCCCAAATTCCAAAACATTCCCCAATTTCAAAAATCATTAAGAAAAGGGTGGGTGAATGGAGGCAAAATGGGCCAATAGGCTTCATTTACCTTGAAAAGAGCCCACCCACCCATAGGGATAGGGCCTAGGGCCTCTTTTCAAGCTAAATGAGGTCATTTGCTTGCATTATACTCCTCTAAATGGCACATCTTTCCCAAATCCGAGTTTGGGAAAGATGTGGCATTTAGGAGGGGCAATTAGGCTCACCTAATCCAAGATTAGGTGTCCTAATCCCTCTTTAGCCTAAGCAAAACACCCCAAAGACTAAAAATGCCAAAGCCAAAAAGGGTTAACATTAAGCACTAGATCAAACATTAAACAAGAGAGGGTTAAGTTTAAACAATAAGAAACTATAACAAGAGGTGCACACATTTCACATTGTTAGGAGATGGACTATAACAACACATAGGGGTGAAAGTCCATATATAAGCCAAGGTTTAAAACGAGACAAATTAAGTACCATAATCATCAAGGGAAAATTTGGCCCCTCAAGGTCTGTTGTGCTAGTTAGAGTATGTCTCCGAGTCCCACGTTTCTCACATGGCTAAATACCTATCACCTGCACACTCAAGGCAAACATCATACCTGTCCAACACCAATAATTGAAAATACGATAACATATATATGCATCATAACGATCATCCATACATGATCACAACTAGCTAAAGCAAGTACATCATGATATAAGCAATCATCCAAAGTAACAAGAGAGTTTTATGACAATATATCCACGATGAATACAATAGACAACAAAAGATCATAATTGAATCCAATCATGTCACCATCTCAAATGCTCAGAAGATGATCAATAAGTATTGGCAAAATGTGCCCCATTAATAACCGATCCGAGAAAAGAGAGCATCCTAGTGCTAGAAAACATCTATGCATCAACATCAAAATGATAGACACATAGTAACAATATCTTGGTCAACATAAAAATCATGATACAATGAGTCATGCACAACTCACAATGAAAATGAGAAAATAGGTGGGCACTACATAGTGTATTGTGTTTGATGAGAAACAGGATCGAGTAATTGTCCTAGGCATTGGGAAAGGTAACTAATATGGGCTTGTTGACTCTACTACAATTGACTTAAAAGTATGTGTGGAGGGAGACTCAATCATACAAATGTGTTGGAGGATGACATTTCGCATAGGTTTGTTGACCCAACTCCAGTCAACTTACATGTACTACTTGTGGAGGGAATATCCACTATACAAGATGTGCGGGATGCTGAAATTCCTCATGTGTGGGTGGATGAATTGCCCCGATTACGAGGATGTGGAGGAGGCACATGGTGATCTGGCGGGCAGAAATTCCACTCAAAGGATTGTGGAGGGTGACTTCACAATCCAAGATGCACAAGAGGCACACGAAGAGATGATAGGAAAAGCCATTCATTGTGAGATGGCACAGAAATCCTCTCAATAAAAGGCTCTAACTCGAAGGACCGGAGACGTGGTTGTTAATCTGGAGTTGGTGGAACTACCCATTGGATGGAAATTGGTGGATATAGCTACAAGTAAAGCCTATGGTACTATAGACGTGTACAAGGCTCTTCTTGTTGTGAAAGGCTTTTCACATATGGGGGAATAGACGAGAAGTTCTTTGCTCCTATTCTAAATACTTTGAAGATGGTCACATTTCGTTTGTCTCTCGTCGGAGATTTAGACCAGGAGGTTTACATGGTGTTGCCTGAAGGTTTTTAGGTACTTGACCACGATCATCTTGGCTCATAAATTGATTAAGTCCTTGTAAGGACTTCTATAGGCTCCATGCAAGCCCAGTATATTATATTTGATCAACATCTCCAAGATTCTGGTTTTAGAACTATGGAGGTTGGGTTGAAGTTATCAACCAATGATGATTCATCACCGTTAATGAATCATTCTCTAGACAATTGTTTGACATTGTGATATATCTTACATCCATATGACCGGATTTATGTTTTGAGTTGTCTCCTCTCAACCAATGCTCATAGATTGGACAACAGAAAAACGCCTCGAGGACTAGATTTCAGGCTAATTTCTTTAGAGTAGTTTGCAGATTTTGTGACTAAATTTCTTGGTTCTATTATATTTGTAATTTTTCGGGACAAAATTGTTGTCTTTGGTTTATTATTGGGGGATGTTAAATATATTAATATCTATTTGTTATGCATTAGATTCTCGTTACCTATTAATACGTTATAAACTACCCCAACCATATTATAATTTCTTTCAGCATAATAAAAGACAAACACATATGTATCTTAGTGTGCCTTTCGGTTTTTTCGTATTATTTCAGTTTTTATGCCGTTTAACATTTACCTATTTTACTGATTTATCTTCTAGTGTTGTTTCTTCAGTCTTATATCTATTGGGTTCATTAAGTAGCTTTGTGATGTCCGCAGTCAAGACATGAAATCCATCATGTGTCCCTATTTGCGAGAAGGTAAATTCAATTCTCATTTATTACTTCATTTACAATCATTTCCTTTTATTTCAGTGTACTATGTTTCTTTCATGAAGACCATCTTGCATTATGCTATTGTGTAATAGCCCTTTTTTGATGGTTTATATGAATTTTACATAATTTTGGAAATTATTGCAGCAGACTGTAATTTAATTACAGCGAGTTGTATTCCTCGAAATAAGAGCCAAAAATCTCTAATAGTCATCCACAAACAATTATCAAATGATTATTAATTGATTTGACAAATTTATAGGCCAAATCAATTTGATTTATGCAAATATATACTGCTGGAAATTATAAATAATTCCCAGAAATCGCAGCAGCTGAAAATGGTTCGATTACACCTTCAAATGTGCCTCGAAATTTGTGCAAATGCAATTTTAGATCCTTTAGAATATGGCGACTTGATTAGGCAAGTCGTGTTGATGTTATTTTTACTAAATAATTCAGATTTCATGCATATGCAAGTCGAACTGGTAGAAATAAATTGATAAATCAGAATATGCACAAATTGATCTTCAAATTAATAATAATCTGCAAATATGAATAGTTTAAAGTCAAAAGTGAAGGGTTTTCGTCCTTCACAATGGACCTCACATGGGGTTTTCGTCCCAAGTGGAAGACATGAGAGTTCTCTCTCAAAATTCAGATTTTACAAATAAAAGTCCATATCCCAAATGACTCCTCTAACCCCTATTTATACTTTTTCAAAGGTTGGTGCCAAAATAGAAAAGACATGTCCATTCATTATGTCCCTTCATTATGCCTTGGCCGACCACTTATATTTATTTATTTTGCCTTAATACAAGGCCAACCCATACAATTGAGTCCATTACGCTAAAACATATTAAAAATATTAAAAGACATATTTTTCTCCCTCCTTTATCTTCTTTAATTCGACCATGGATAAGAATTTCTTGGAAATCCAAGTTGCCTTCGAATTTGGAGAAAAAGTGACATTACATATTGTGACACACGATGATCTTCGGATGGGGTATATGTATGCACCTTATTTTTTTCACTTATGATTTTTCTTTGCAAGATGTAGGTATGTTAATTTCCTTGAGTGTGTCCCTTAAGGTGTGTACTGGGAACAAGGTTTGAGAAAAAGCATCCATCGGTGCTCACAAGTGGAAGAACTACATGGTTGATTTAATTTTCACATAGCCATGTGTTGAAGCTTAGGGCTTCTTTACCAAATAAGCCCCACCATTGCGCTAGCCCTTTTTCACTCTTCAAAATGTTAACATTTATCGAACAATTTAAGTAAAATTTGAGCTCAAAGAATATCAATAAATGGGAAACTGATTGGAAATCAGTTTTTTGCATTTGCTGTCATCTTTGTGTTGGGTACACACACATTGGAAAACAATCCCTTCTCCTGCTAGTACAATTGAAACTAACAAATAAATTTTGATTACTGGGTATAACATCATGCTTTGACAACCTTTTCAAGTGCCATTTGAAGCAATTTATGCCTACATCCAACTCATTCTTCCAAAATTGCATTTCAGTTTGTTTGATATGGTCACGGGTTTGCAATAGCTCTATGCAAAATCCTTGTCCCATGACATTTTTTATTTGAAACCTATGAGAAAGTAATGCCTAGGGTTAGTTGAAAACAAAGGCTTGGCCGTAAAATAGTAGGCCCTGCCACTGCTGCTGCGGATTGTGACCTACTATTTCAGGGCCTGCTCTTTGTTATTAACATAAACCCTTTAAAATAGTAGAAAGAAACTAGATTCTAGGTGCTAAAGTTTGGAAAAAAAAAAACATATCGGCCCTAGAGTTTATATAAAAGAAAAAAGGCTTAGGGTTAGGGTTTAAAATTTTCAACTTAAACTCTAATCTAGACCACTGTATTCCCATTTATTTTACATAAACCCTAGTTTGGGTTTATAACTTTAAAGGCTTAAAAAGCAAAAAAATAATCTGCAATCATTTGCTCCTGTGATGGCTAAATTTTAAAGAGCACTTCAACAATAAACTACCAGTGCTCCCCAACCGGGAAAAAATGTGACCTAGTGAAGGTTGTTTTTCTATAATTGGTTTGACATAATGTTTGTATGTGCTTTGAAATTTCCAGTCTCTTTTTGCTCTGAATATCCTGTGCTCTGAATGTGGAAATGAGGATAAAAAAAAATCGCTATAATTGGAAAAAACTGGGTCATGTAATTGAAAACTTTACAAGTAATGAATAAATTACATTTTAAACGTGCTTCTGAAATAAACACCAATTTTAAAAAGAATGTGTGTTTGACTTTGTAATTCTCAGGTCTATTCACCATGCCTTGCATTGGGTCAGAATGACACGTGAAAATCCCCTATCCATGTTTAATCCTGTTTACCTGCGTGTGATCACTGGTTTCTTTTACTATGATTTACCCTTCATTCATACCACGAAGTCGGACCATTTGCATGTTACATCCTGTCATTTCCCAGTACCCATGCCCTTAACTCGTATTCATTTGGAACATTGTAAACCTGTCATACAATGCTCAATGAGATCCTAGACACCAATGAGGTTTATTGTGGAGGTTTATCATACTTTTTAGTGTTGTTAATTTCTTGACTATGCTGTTCATCTTTTCCTCCTTATTTGCATTGCTGGGAATCTTACAAATTTATTGTGTGTTTCTCTAGATGCTAGTTCCTTTCTTCAGTTTTAGTTTTGCTCGTATCTATTAATCAATGCATTGGTAAACTGCATAGTTGAAGGTGAATTCAACTGCCTTTCACGGGAATTGATTGAAATATATTTAAGGGCCGTTGGACCCTGCGAATAAACAGATCGTGTGCTAATTGCGGAGTTCTAGGAGTCCTTACTCGTCTCTCTCTCTCCTAGTATGTTCACTGTTCACACAGTTATTGGATTTTAATTTATTAATATCCTGCCTTTATGGTCTCAAGGAGGTCAATGTTTTCATCTTAAATGCCCTGTATATGCTGGCTGGTGGTATTAAAAAAATCTCTCCCTATTTTCTTCCTCAACAGAGTTTGAATATAACATATCTATATTTGTAAAGTAGTTTTCTTATGTGATTTTTAGTAATTGATTACGGAAATTTTCCCAACCTAAAGCTTCTTGTTCTTTATGGCAATTGACATCTTGTTTTTTGTCTTTCGGGCAAATAATGTCTCTTTTGTTTTAGATAATTTGGGAAGCTTTTGTATGCTACATTATTCCTTTTCTAATTTTATTATGGAAGATTCAGGTAGAAGTAAAAGTAGAGAAAGATGATATGAAATTTCAGCGATATTAGTCTCACATTCAGTCAAATGTTATATCTAACTCTTTGGCTTATATTATAGGAGGCGCTAAAGGAACTGTGGCATGCTGCTTTCCCAGGAATAGAATTTCGTGGCTTGATTTCTGAACAGTGGAAAGAAATGGGATGGCAAGGAAGAGATCCATCTACTGATTTCAGGTATTTGTTTGGAGAGGTACATATTTTGGATGAGATCAACTTATTTTGTTTGGAGAAAAAAAACTGTAAATTATATATGAAAGTTTAACTCTCTTGTTTTCCTGTTGTCAACTCTACAATCAACAGATGGATTGCTTTATTCCATCATGGTTTATATTTAACAGGTCATTTTTATCATTTTTTGACGTCTTTCTTGCAGGGGTGGTGGCCTCATATCCCTAGAGAACTTAATATTCTTTGCAAAGACATATCCAGTATGTTGCCGAATTCTTTGTTTTCTAAAGTGTATATTTGCTTGCTTTTGAATTAAATGTTGACATTGTGGCCTTGTCCTCACTACCACATTTATTACTTCCTTTGGCGATTATATATTCAGTGATGTATCCTTGGTAATGATATCATTGTTGATTTTTTTGATGGTAACTTATTCGATGTTGATGTTTTCGTTGACGATTTATTTTGCAATGAATTTATCTTGATCATTTATTTTGCATTGATGTTGATGCCTTCCATTATGTCTTTGTCCTACCTGCTAGAATGCCCAAACAAGATGGCTTCCACCTACATGTATTGGTGTCTTAAAAGCACATATTTAGCCTTAGTGAGTGGAAATCCTAATGTGATGTTCCTCTTCATCCCTCTGTAAATGTCCTAACATAACATCATGCTCCTTGCAATCTAGCCATCCAGTTGGGATCTTCTAGTCCTCAATAATTAGATGTCCTAGATGAACATCATACATCTCGCCTAGACGCCATGTTAACACCTATTTGTATATCCTAACATGATATCCATCTTCATATGTCCTGCTAGCATGTTATACATCTTGGCGTCGTGTCACGAAAGCCTACCACAACTTTTCTGACCATACTAGCAGGTCATTTTAACCTTCATAACTGGATTTCCAAATGGAGTGTCATGCACCTTAGCACTTGCATGCCATTACAGGATGTCCTTTACCCTGTCATTACCATTTTTCCTTAGGAAAAATTCTTATCCGTTTTCCATGCTCAATTTTAGACTTCAATAATTATTTAAAACCTGTCTATTCTCTTCCTATGCATTTTCCATTCAAATGGAAAATGTCATGGAAAAGGAAAAAGGTTGGAGACAGAAACATTCTCTCCTTTTTATCTTCCGTTTTCTTAATATACAACAGAACTTATGTTTAAATGGTTTAGGATTACTTGTATGGTGGTAGGCACTCCCATTAGTTTTTGTTTCAAGTAGATTGTAGAAGACATTCTTTTGCTGTTCCAACTTCGGTTCATCCTTCACTATCACTCAACTCCCCTTGCCCTTGCATAGTATCTTTAGAGGGACTGAACTACATCTGCATTCATTGGTAACCATGTCAACATTCCATTTTACATTCTAAATATACCCTTGTTGGGTTCAGTCTGTAATGTCCCTTTTTGGACAAAAATAACAGATCTGGATTTCTAGCAAACCCTTATGGAAAAATGACAGCAATCTGATTTTTATGTAAATCCTCAAATTAAAAATTACCCAGATCTGGAAATGACTGGTAAATCATAAGAAAATACAGATTTTTACATAATAAATGATAGTCATGAATATAACATCAAAATCTGAATTTTTGCACCAAAAACCAAGACTCTCTCGAGTGCACGGGTACGGTTTGATACGCTGAAACGGATTTTTTTTTAAAACCTCGTGTATGGTGTGCTTTTGGGTATGTTTTATATATATATGCATATAAACTATAAATTTAAAGAAGCATTTGCATACTTATTGAAATTTAATACTCATACAACTTAAAATCATTCATAGAATTGAGACTTGAGATTGTATTGATTCATAATGTTCAAAACATGTTACATAATAGTCAATAACATAATATGATAATACATTCAAGTTCTCAACTTCTAGAGCATATCATCTTGATCTAGGGCATATTATTTTTGCTTTAAATTTAAGAAAAAATGCATATTTTTTTATTTTTTTGAGTTGTCTTTTAAAAAAGACATTTTTTTGGGACAGGTACGTACCCACAGTGGCAGGGTGCGCCACGGGTACGGTAAAATCGCACCCATAGTGTACCCTGCTACAGTGGGTATGTACCTAGCATGTACCCACAACGTACCAGTAATCGTACCAATACCGGGTATGTTTACGAGGGGGTCTGGGGTTTCAGGCAGTCTTGCAAAAACTGAATTTTTATTAATTTATTTTCACTCAGAAAATCAGATAAATACAACTGACCATATACATCAATTTTGCTCCCAAAGAATGCTCCAGTTGGAAAGAAGAGGCCAAATGATGATGCTGCAACCTGGAACCGTAGAAATTTGCCCAATGTTGATGCCCTAAATGCTGGTTTGAAACCCCAAAGGGTGACATCAGCCTTCAATGGCTGCCTGGAAGTGTGATGCAGCCCTCCACTGATGTCTAAAAACGTGCCCTAGCTGGTATCCCTGACTGGACTGCAAATTTGAAACTGGAAATGTTGCCCTAGCTGATTTTGGCAGTTGGATCTCCCTGGTAGATCTGAATTTCTGATATTGAAGCTCAATGGTAACCCCTGAATGGAGATACCCTAGCAGATTGGAGGGTTTTCGTCCTCAAATCTGGTTGCAATGGAGGGTTTTTCGTCCTCAATTGCTGGATGCACAAGAGGGTTTTCGTCCTCGAATACACAAGTTGAAGCAGCAGCTCAAACTCTTCATGAAAATTATGTTGATAGCCAAAGATATCCCAAATGACCCCAAGTGACCCTATTTATGCTTTTTCATGGCTCACAACTCGATGCAAAGTCCCCAAATGGGATGTCCCACTTTAGCATTTAATTTATTTTAATAAAGTAATACTTTACTTTATTTCAATAAAGTAATGCTTTTATTATTTTTTATTATTTTAACTTTATCTTTATAAAGTCACTTTTTAAATTACTAATAAAATATAAGTGCTTATAATTAAAATTACTTTGCACTTAAATTAAATTATTAATTTATTTTCCCTTTTTCCACCCCATTAGCCCATGGGAAAATACTGGATAGGCTAAGGGTCTTTTGGATGATTAGTTTCGAGAAGGGGACATGACACAGCTTGCTTGGAATATTCATACATCTTTTAACTATTCAATCTTAGAGAACAGTTATTACTTGCTAGGCTAACAATTGCTTATACAGATGCATGCTCCCTTTCTTAGTTGTATCTAATTTAGTCAGTTTGTGTACCATGTTGGTTTCGCATTTGGTGTTGGAATCTGCTTCATGACACTCATATGTGCATTATCTATGTAGGTGGATTCACTTCCAAACAATTTGTAGCCCTCCATTTGCCAATGAAATAGGCAATTGCACGAGTTCCTCTCATAATCCAAACAATGATCCATTAATTATAAACCATCCATTAGTTTTGGGTGTCCATTAGATTCTGAACCAGACGATCCCTATCATTTAAATTCCAATTGTTTAAAATCTAAGTTCACATTGATAGTGTTTGTTACCAAACTCGGTATGACTTTCTCTTTCTTTTAGCTTATTTCACTTAGCGGGGTGTTAAGTTTGCAACTACTAAAGATATGTGCCATCACTGATTGTGATGGTAGTTTGAGACATTGTTCTGACATGATGTTGAAAAATGAATGAGTCACCTTGTCAAGGCCATAGCCTTGTGATTGTAGTTTGAAACAGCCCCATTCAAAAATCTCTGAAAAACCTTAGGACATATGCACATGACTAAAGGGTACAAAACTATCTCTTGAAAAGTTTGACCCCAAAAATTGCATCAAAAGGTCTGGGATTTGCAAAAATACAAATTTATTGAAAATTCCAAAATTTCAGGAAACAAAAAATTGTGTTTTGATGAATTTTATCTCACAAAATATCTTCTTAATGTCTTGAGGGAACTCTTGCCACATTCCAAGGTGAATCCCTTCACTATTTTTTTTTCAGAATTTTCATTTCTTGGTAAAAATAGTTGTAAAGGAATTGTCACTGATGTATAATAATAAAAGAATGTTGTACCGGAGGAGAGATAGCTGAGAGCATAACGTGGTAGCTTCACATCTATTTTAAGAGCTTGCTTCTTCATTTGTATTTATAAGAGTATTTACCTTGAATATTTGTGGATTTCAAGTGTTTTAATTGGCAAGGTTTTATTGAGGAGTTCCCATTCACCAAGGATTTTTTTGATGATCATTGTTAATCTAGGTTGTTCGTAGGGGATATTATTTTGCTATCACTTGATGCTAACATATATATTGTTGGCTTAGATCACAAGTGTAACAAACACTTTCATCTTTGCAGGCTTTTGTAATAACTTGAAAGGAGCGTGCTTTTATATCTAGCTCTTTCCACTCTGTAGGATATCTACATGTTATTTTTAGCTCCATATTGCTTCATTTTCTCTATATATTTTAGTATATTTATTTAGGAGATGCCTTTGCAAACTCCTTACATGTTGCTATTGGCTACTATACTATTGAGTCCCATTGAACTTTTTCATCATTTCGGATGTTAATATAATTTATTTGTTTCTTTCCTCATTTCCTCCTAGATTGTCAAGATATTTTTCTAAAATAATGGATGGCACATGCTCGCCTCAACCATGGCCTGGCCCACAAGTGCTTTGAAAGCTTAATTATAAATATAGTGATAATCACTAGAAAACCCGTCGAAAACCTTTGGATCTTGATAAAAGTATCTTCGGCTATCAATCTTTTATTTTGTTCCTCTCTGGAATCTATTTTTCCATCCTCAGTTCAAATGGGTGCCCACAAGTTTGCTATTCCCAATTTCCCCAAGCACTAGCCTGGTATTAACCTAGGCCGAAGACATGGATGTGGCCAACATCCTTCTTCAACATTTCTACACTCTCATCATTTGTCATTGCCTCACTAGTCTCGAAGGCTCTTTGCCATTGTGTTTTTTTGGAGTGTCGAAACCTACTTGGCATGCTTCATTTCCAATTCTTGTCATTGCTTGAACCTGCTTCACCAAACAAAGCATTATATTTGGGAAATGTGCAATTAGTTTGACTCCTTTCATTGAAATTTTCACCGCAAACTTGATTGATCAAATCTATTATAGGACCTTTTTCCAACCTAGAACCAAAACACCACAACAAATCCATTATATATAGTGTGTACAAAAGCAATCCTTAAATGATACCAAGTGAAACATAATGCTTTTGCTCCTACAAGAGGGTACTTTCACGGAAGTTGCTCTCGAAAAGATGAATTTAAGCCATTCAACATTGAATTTGCAGCTTCTTTTACACAAAAATCGATCTCCAAAATCGGTGTCCCTTTAGAACACTTTTATTAGATTTGTAGACCTCTCTATATTTTGGTAGCACTAGACTATTGTATGTCATGTGAACATGACATGTTATCTCATTGCACTTCAATCTCTTTTGGGTCCTCTAATCCTTTAGATGCTCTTAACTTTTCAAACTTAAATCGAAGAGACTCCCACCTATTTTGTCTTATCGGATGTCCCTTATTTTGTCATGGCTTGACATGCCATGTTTTTTCCTTTTGAATTTTAGCTGTTAGCTGAAATTTATGTCGCCATGGTTTTTGCTTATTTCATTGATTTTCCCAGTGGGCATTGGCATAATCCTCATAATATAAATCACCATTGGAACGGGTGATTTTCCTCCGCATTTGAGAAGGATTTCTCTCTCGTAAGATAGGTGTTATCTATCGCCACTCTAGCATGCTTGGTGCTATCTATTAAGGTGTTAGGCACCTTTTGGTGTTATCTATTAAGGTGTTAGGCACCTTTTGGTGTTATCTGAATTTACAAAAGAGAAGGGTGAACCCCTTTTTATTGGTGAGAAAGACTCACTTGAAGATTAGGCGCCTTGGGTGCCTTAGGCATTTCAAGCACCCGAACAAGAAATGCTCGTAGGAGGGTTTGGGCACACCAAGTCTCGGTGACACTTCTCGAGTTCTTCAAAAGGGCGCTTCAGCGCCGCAACACTTGACTTTTATCTTTTCTTTCTAATTTTCACAAATTTTCCAACCTTTGAGCCAAATAGAAACTTAAGTGCTCTCGACACCTTCGAGAGGAAGTTCTCGTAGTAGCTCTTCCTCGTTGTACCAAAAAGTGTGTTCGTCCTTTTGGGGCTTGTTGTAATGAAATTAGTAATTGCAAAATTTTGACGCGTCATGAGTTGAAATTTTCGATTATGGGAATCACCTTGTCCCTTATGCAATTTCTATTTTTGTACTTAGTCTTTTTTGTCAAATTTTGAGGTCAATCAGAAAAGTCAGCTCGTCATGGAACAAGTGGAACAATTCCTTTGTTTCCCAAGTTTCTGTTTGGGCGAACTCATTGAATTTGACATTCTATTTGGGCGTTATCTAGCCTAATCAGCCCCACGCGGAACCAACATAACACTTCCCGAGTTCCCGTGTTCCCCGCATCCCCACATTCATTGATTTGCATTGAAGTGGGCATTTATTCGGCCACATCGGCCACATGCGGAACTAAGGGAACAATTTTGTTGTTCCTCCAAACTCATGCTTTTCTCGAATAAACTAAACAATGAATTCCCGTTGGCAAAGTCGGCCTCGATTGGAACTCATGGAACAACCCCATGTTTATTCATCGACACTGATAAGTGGATGACGAACTTTAATTGGGTGGTTGTATGGGCATTCAAACCTATTTAAACTGTGACCCGTCCATTTTAACCTATCCGTGAATCGTGCCCACTAAGCTTCGCTCTGCCCCTTGCATTTTCACACATCGCCCTAGTCGTTATTTTTCCTCCTACGTTGTCATTCTTTGTCCAAATTCAAAATTTTAGGTAACAAAGTGGAACTATCTTCGGGAGCTTTCATTTTCATCCATTCGTGGAGTGTTTTCATTTCTTCTTTCCCTGGTTTGAAGCATTTTCCCTTTTGAGCCTCCAATTACTATTGTGTTGCCAAAACGCCTCTCGTTTGCCTATCCTTGTGATTATACCCATCAAAATGAAGTTTCAATATGTTGGATATGAGCCAATCTCTTCCCTATAAATCATTGCCCCTGAAACTAGGGACAGGGATGTAAAACACATGGACTTGAATGAATTCTGGAGCAGAATGGAGGAAGAAAGGACTTTTTTTGCCTGAGCGGATTTTCAGCAAAGTGGTTTGGCACACGCAGTGGATTCCCTACTTCTTATCAAGTGCACTAATATAGTTTTGGCCTATGCTTCGTGTTTGATCCTTAAACCAAGGAGTTGAAAGATCCACAGGGCTAGGTTATCGCTCAATTGGATGCCTATCATATCAACCTAGCCCTCAGAATCACTCCTGTTGTAGGTGCCAAGGTATTATCTCTTGAAACAACACAATAATAGTTCAATTTAACACCTAATAAGTACCAAACCATGATTGCTAAGTCTTAGCTAAAAGCTAAGAAGAAAGGACCCTCCAAATTGGCCAAGACTCTGTATAGGAATGATTTCATTGAAGAGTTTTCTGATATCATTACTCTACTGGATAGAGTAATGGGCCTTCCATCCACAAGAGAATTTCATGATTGGATGAGTATCTTTATCAACCTAATATGCAAGGGAAAACAAGCTTTGAGTTGGAGGGAATAATCTGTGAAAATTTAACCAAGCAGCTCACTCAAGTACATAACACTAAGTCATTTTATATGACTTCTATATATATGTATTTGTAGGATACAAAATTTGGGTTGGCCTTTCAAATCAAGGAAGACAAAACCTCTCTTGACCCATCTATGAATGTTACACCCAGTTGACTCTTGACAAAAACAAGAGTCATTTCAGAAGGGTAAATGATGCATTTACCATGTTCATAGTCAGGTTATTGGAAGGATGCACCACCAACAGAATCTCTTAGGAAGAAAAGCAATTAATAACCAAGTTTGGCAGATTCTTCATTCAATTCCAAAGGTTCTCCTATATCAGAGCTGCAAGATTGAAGGAATCCCATACAAACTCCCAATTTACTGCAGTGATAAGCTCATCCTGATTGAATTATGTAGACAATTAGACATTCTTCACAGGACTTGCAGAGATAAGAAAGTTTTGGGCATCCAATTCCCCTCGTCTCTAGGAAACTACATTTGCAGATCAGGTATTGATGCTTAGAATTTTGAAAGAACAATTGCTTCATTCAATATGCATCCTTTCCACAAGAGAACATCATTTGATAGCAAAAACTTCATCAATAACAATCTTCAGTTTTCGGCCTCATATTCTCATGTTCCAACTATTGAAGATTACTGGGAAGATTGTGATGATGAATTTGAAGTCAGGAAAATTATTTGGGAGGATGAATCTCCAACAAATTCAGAATTTTCAGTTATATCAAGTACCTGAGGGTATGATAGATGATGGATTAGACATGTATGAACCTGAATTTATAAATTCCATCCGACATGCTCCTCTCCCTATCATTGATTGGTCCCAAAAGGAAAAGGATAGCATTGATGATCTTACTGCACCTGTTCTCCTGAGAACCAAAAAGTGGTTCATGAAAAAGTTGACAAAATTCAATGCTTCTGAGAAAGCCATTGTCTCACAAGAAATACCTTCTTCCTCAACCCAACAGCAACCAGGTACAAAAGTCTATGTGCAGACTTTGAGAGCTGATCTTGAGATTGAGGTGGTTGTAGTTGAGGAAGGAGAAGAGATAGAGGGAAAATATAAATCTGCTGAAACATCCACATAAAACATAGTTGAAGGAGGTAGCTCAAGACAGAAACTCACTATAAAAGATCCCTAGTTCCTCCACAAGTATCAACTGAGAAATCTACCTCTGTGGAAATCATTCCTGCACTAGTGTCTTTTCCTCCACCTCTCACTCTCAATGTACCTGTGGCAAGTTCTTCGACCAAAGATATCACTGGTACTTCTTTCTCATGGGTTCAACCAATGGTTGAGAAAAAGAGGAAAGCTCAATCTAGAATAATTGTTCTCGATTATGATGTTGTAGCTGCTTTCCTTAGGACTCCTGCTCCTAAGAAAGCTAGAACAACTTCTCGCCTTGTGACTGATACCTCAGGACAACAATTTGTTGAGATTGCAAAGCCAACAATTGATAAAAGTGAACATGAGATCATTGCAGCAGATTATGAACTTATAAGAATATCACTTGGAGAATCTACTCCTGAAGGATATGTGCATAACTTGAGAGACAATTTCCAAAATCATTATGAGGGTAGAGAGGGAAATAAACACAAGAACAGTTGGAAGAATAGGTTCAAACCCTCTCATCCTATATCAAATCATTTCTCTCTCCAGATCCCACTCCTGCATCTCTCCCATCTTCCACCTCCGTGAGTGATGTTGATATCAAAGCCGTTTCAGAGGTTCATAAGCACACTCTACGAGGTAAAGTCACAGAAGCATGGGTTGAGAAATTTTTAGTAAATGGGTTGAAATTCATTGATGAGGGATGCAAAATATATGAGAATCTAGTGGCTTCCCAGAAGCAAATAAATGTTGGAATTGAAGGCATTGAAAAAGAAGCCAAACTGTGGGCTGATGTGATTCAGGATTTGAGGATCATGGTTGTAACTAATGAAAAAATCCTAACTGAAAAGATTTTCAATGATTCAAAGGATAATCTTTCTCAAACTTGGTCTTGTGGTGTAGAATTGAGACTCAATATTTTAGAAGAAGCTTCAACCAATCTGCAAAATTTCATTCAAAAGGGTGAGTCTTTAAAGTCCGAAATTTTTGCTGATCTCAAAGCCCTTCATTGTGACCTCTTTCAAGATAATTTCTCTCAAAGGAATACAGTGGATAAAATTAAGAGCAATTCAATATGCTGGTTAAAGAAGAGTTGTTCAAAGCTGATGACTTCAACCAAGACAAAATGGACAAGCTCTCTGAATTAAACAATGTGGTGGTTGAAGCCTCCAAGAATTTGGATTGATTTGGTGGGGCAAATACTGAAATGGAGAATGCTTTCGGAAGCTGGATGAACAACTTAACAATCACCGTGATCCCAAGAGAATTAGATATTGCTTCTGTGGTGACAAAGTTCAGGATGCATGTGCTCAAGCTCAAAGTTCCAGCTTCCTCACTTCCTTCTTAAAGACCAAGAAATGGCTAATTGTTATATTTTTGTGTTGCACTTTTTGTTTCAAGTTGTTAAGAATGTAAAAGTCACTTAAGTGACTTAAGAAAGGAAAAATGCACTTGTTAAATAACAATTAATTATTGTGTCCTTCGCATTTAATTTGATGTGGTTGTGGCATTAGAATATCATAAACTATATTCGGTAAGTAGTCGTGGGTGGAGGGTAAACCAAGGTATGGTACTAAGATGTATTCTTTTGTTAAAAGGTTGGATTATCTTAAATCCTGTTGGCTAGATTTTTTGCATGCCTGAAAACCTAGGCGGATCATGAGATAAATCTCTCTCATTTATCGGTGAGGCTCCCTGTGTAAGATTTTGTCAATTATATTTCCTAATATCTATTTGTTGGTGTTATTTCAACTACGTAGCTCATGAACCATAGCTAGGAAATTGTGCGAAGAAGTAGCCTATAAGCAATATATGCAGGAAAGGGAAATAATTAAATACGAGAAGAAAGGAAAGGAGATGTGCAACCTAACCAATAGTTGACAGAGTTGATCACATGCACATAGATGAAACAAATAGATCTTAAAATGCAAAATTTGAAGCAAAGGAAAGTTTCAGATCTAGATCTAAGACAACACAAAGTTTGTGTAGAGATCTAAAAAGAAATAAGAAATGAATGCACCGTTGACACAAAGTTCTCTGGAAATCTGCCTCTTCTCTATTCCTCTGCTTGCAGAAAGCTATCAAGGGTTTCAACTCAAAGTTTGGAACACAAGAATGTTGATTACAAATTCGATCCTTTAACTCGTAGGTTCTTCCTTCATTTATAGTGTATGGAAGGGAAATTACAAATAGGAAACTATAACTGAACTGACACATGTGGAAGTTGTAAAGGAAACAATGACAATCTCCCTCTTGGAATTCCTCTTTGCATGACATGCATTATTTATAACTAAAAAATAAAACCTTCTATTTTGCATGTTTGCCACCTATTTCCAAGTAATTGACTTCTTCAAGTAACAACTTTTAAACCAATCACTTAAGTTTTATAATTTAATTGATTGTTCAATTACTTTGTCGGAGAAAATAAGAGAAATAAGAAGAAAGAAGAAAATTAGTTAGAAGAAAGTCGCAACACTTCCGGTCTTGTTCTTTTTCCATATTCTCGCATGCATTTGACTCTTTTGCCTTCTATTCTCACCAAGTGGATCGAAACAAATTGATCGTGATTTGCTTCATGGGTATTGCCTTTGACTCGTCTTCCTCTTATCCTTGAAGCTTTTGCAGCTCTTCTTCAAGCATGCATGCAGGCAAGGTTTGCCGTAAATAATTCAGACAAAACTCATCATTTTTATTTTTAATTGTATATGAGAAAATAAAAATTCTATAAAGCACTTCGGGTGAAGGAAAGTACAAGTAAATTCAATGAAAACTTCAACTGGAATCTTGGGAGCACATGCACAAGCTCCTGAAAGGAATTTTCCATGCACTGACTTCCACATGGGCTGCGATAGAAACAAGAGGATGAACTTTTGCCGGAAGCCTTTGCAATTATGAGATCTGGATCTGACAATTAAATCGGTGATAGGTTGAGGGCCTATGTCTGTATCATTGACTTCAAATCTGGAAGCTATGCATGATTCAATTGATCATTCTTTTTCATCATGCTTCAACATGGTGGAACAATCTTTTGTCGAGCTCTTTTTTTTAATTATGCCGGAATCCCTTGTAATTGGATCCATTTGTGCAGATCTCGATTTTTTTTTTTCTGATTTAGAAGATATATTTAATGTATCGACATTAATTTGAACTTCCTTTCACTAATATGAGCACCTGTGATGAATATTTGCAATTAATTGAAACAAAGATGAAGTCCAGGGCATGAATACTTGATTTTAATCACCAAAATCTGCATATAAAGTCTGCTGCCGTAAAATTTGAGGCTTTGCTTGCATGCAAAGCAAACAAAAATATTATTTAATTCACTTGGGAACATATACCAACATGCAGACACTTAAAATAACAAAATCAAGCTATTCCAACCCTAGGCGCCAAAATTGGAAGCTTCTCGACAGTGGAAAATATTCTTTAATGCAAAATCCTTCTTCCTTGCGCCAAAACCTGTCCGGGCTGCAATCTTCATCAAAAAGAAATAAGTGCTTCTCCTTTATGGCATCCCATGCTTATATAGCTTTGTGCTTGCTATTTTTAATAATTGCCTCTTCCTATTTCTGGCAATTTAATTAATTAATAGCCATGTTTATTCATCCAATTTGGGTGCCCAAGTCTGCATGCTGCTGGTTGCTTTTTAAATAATTTATTTTTAGCATGCATCCTTGACTTCTCTTTAGCTTATCCTTTTACATTGACTTTCTTTCTATTTATGGCGCCAAAATTGGGTGAATAAACCATTAATAAATATTATTAAATGCATTGTTATTCATCCAAGTGGGTCGCACTTTTGGCAAGGGTTGTTGCTTAAAAATAAGAAGTCAATTTGATGGGAATTTCCACCCGCACTATGCAACTCCAAAATCCCCTCTTCCACTTAAGTGATTTGATTTTCATCATGAGAATTTTTACCCTACAAGGTAGGTAAGAAATTCCGCCGGTGCTTTAAGTGATTTTTCTTTTATAATGAGAAATTTTACTCTGCAGGCGGGTAAGAAATTCCACTGCTTGCCACCTCTAATATTCCTACTATGACTTAAGTGAGTTTTTCATGGGAAAAGTACCTTGCAAGGCAAATAAGAAATTCCCGCATGCCCGCCACTCACTGAAATTCCCATTGCGTAGCTTAGATCTATTTATTCCAAAAAAAGTGCGACTTGCTCAGAGAGGCTTTTGTGCTTGACTTCATCTTTTTGATCGAAGTTTGCTTTCGAGGCTGATTCCTTCATGCTGTAGCGGCCGTAAATGATCTCCAGATGTTCCGGGCAATTAAACAGACTATACATGACAAAGAACGAACCCAAGGGAATTAAACGAAAAGACAACGGGGAAAACCGGAGAAAAACACAAAAGAAATAAATAAAAATGAAAAACGTTGCCAGAAGTCATAAACAAAGCTCTGAATTCATTCTTGGTGAAAACCCTATTGAGATGTGTGAATACTGACATGCAAAAGTTCAACAAGATTCAACTGGAGCACAATTTACTTCAAACGGGCATTATTTATTTAATAAATAATTAAATAAAAATTTCTTGCAGACAATACTTGGCAAAGGGATAAAATGAGTTTCGCATCTAGGTATTTGTCGAAATTGGCTCATATGATTCACTGAGAATATCTTAATGTAATACAGACATCTTCTGGCAATAAAAACACAAAAGACCTATTATTTTAAAAGAACGAAATTTTTTAAATATGGGGTAGTCTCAGATTTCGTGGTAAAACTGGAGACACCAAATCCCAACTTAAGGAATGGAACTGGAATATATGGAGCTATAAAGGCTAGGAAAAGCGGTATTCGGAACAACTAGAAACTATCAATTCTTAAATATGCCAACAAGGAAATATAAGTGATTTTATTCAGCAAGAACAAATTTTTAAAGCCAAATTGGTAGAATGGGAACTTCGAGAGGAAATAATATGGAAACAAAAATCTAGAATTCAATGGTTAACTGAAGGAGACAAAAATTCTGCTTTCTTCCATAAATCATTACTTGATAGAAGAGTGCATAATCATATTAATTCTCTGAAGGGTAAAGAGGGACAACAGCTATATTCTTTGGATGACATGAAACATGAGGCTGTTATGTTTTTTACAGAATTATTCACAGCTCAACCTCTTAATTTAGAGAACCAACAAAAAGTGTTAGATGTTCTACCTCAGTTGATTTCTCAAGAGGAAAATGAACAACTTATTCAACCAATTACTGAACAGGAGTTATATACAATTGTCTTCAGTATGGTGAAAGGTAAAACACCTGTCCGGATGGATTTCCTATTGAATTCTATCAGACTTTTTGGGATATCATTAAGTATGATTTACTTAGTGTTGTGGAAGAGGCTAGAATTTCAAAAACTATGCTTAAGGAAATAAACAAAACATTCATTTCTCTCATTCCCAAATCTGCAGATGCTACTGAAATTTCGGATTACAAACCTATAGCTCTATGCAATGTTTTGTATAAAATTATCACAAAAGTCATGGCGGAAAGATTAAAACCTCTTTTACATAAGATTATTTCCCTTGAACAAGGAGGATTTGTTCTAGGACGTCAAATTCATGATGAAATTGCTTTGGCTCAAGAAATCTTGCATTCTATGGATCTCCAGAAATCTCCTTATATGTTTATCAGATTGGATTTATCCAAAGCATATGATAGAGTGGATTGGAAGTTTCTTAGTTAGGTCTTAGCGAAATTTGGTTTTTCTGATGATTGGATTAAATGGATAGAGGCATGTTTAACTTCAGTCTCTTTCTCTGTGTTAGTTAATGGTACTCCTACAAATCTGTTTCGTGCTTCCAGGGGAATAAGACAAGGAGATCCTTTGTCGTCTTTTTTATTCATTATTTTGGCGAGAATGTTTGGGAAGACTAGCAAATAGAGCTTGTCAAGAAAAAAGAATACAAGGTGTGCAGCTTGCCAAATCTATAAAGCCTCTTTCTCATTTACAAGTTTGTAGATGATTCTACTTTGGCTAGGAAAGCCACTCCAGTGGAAGCTAAACAATTTGCTAAAATTATCCATGTGTTTTCTTCTGCCTCTGGTCAACTTATCAATGAAACAAAATCAAGTATTATTTTTTTCATTGCTCTATACAACAGGAAGAGAAAATTCTCAAGATCTTCCATTTCAAAAAAGGTTCTCTTCCTATTAAATATCTGGGAGTTCTTCTTAAACGCTAAACAAGAGTAAAGATTGGGAGTGGTTAATAGCAAAGATAAAAGGTAAGATACAAAAATGGACCAATAAATGGCTCTCTACAACAGGCAGAATGACTCGGTTAAGGCTGTCCTTAGGCTGTTCTGTTTATGTTTCATCTATTCTTAATATTCCTAAATCAGTTTTGAAAAACATTGATGCTATTTGTCAGACTTTTTTGTGGAATGGCACACAAAATCAACACAAATGGTCCTTAGTAAATTGGGACACTCTATGCCGTCCTAAAAAGGAAGGTGGATTAGGCTATAGATCAGGTACATTAAACAGCCATGAGACTCTTTGGTAAACTTTCTTTGGAGGTTCATTACTTCTCCAACCGAATTGTGAATTGTGGGTTGTTAATATTAGAGCCAAATATATGGAAAATTCTCCACCAGAACATATTATTAGATTGTCCCTTCTGCGAAGAGGATCTCCTATTCTGGCTGTTCTCAAAATGGGGGAAGGCATTATCAAAAAAAGGATCTTTTGGATAATAAATAATGGGCATGAGGCTTATTTTTGGCTTGACTCATGGGATGGCCAGCCTCCATTAATTCAGCAATTTCCTCATTTACATAATCTTATGATAGAAATGCATCAAAAAGGATGGACAAAAGTTATGCATTATACTCGACAATCATCCCTTCCTTGGGAAATGGGACGATGTTGGATACCTACTCATGAATGGCCTATTCAGCTTGGACAACAAGATCAAGTCTTGATCGAACATTTGTTACAAAAGTATCCTCTTTCTTCATCTAATGAATTAGATGCAATAGGATGGGGAAATACTTCAGCGGGAGAATATATTGTTCAATTAGGATATGCGGCTTTACTTAAAAGTATTTCTCACCCTTTCCAAGCAATGTTTAAGCAAATATGGCAGCCAACTTTATGGCCCAAGGTCAGTTTCTTTATTTGGCTCTTAGTCCATGGTAGAATTCTAACAGGAGACAAACTTATGAAAAGAGGTTTTTATGGTCCTTTTAGATGCACTTTATGTTGGCAGGATGAGGAGACTAGATATCATCTCTTCTTTCAATGTTCGTGGGTGATACCTTTATGGCAATCTCTTGCTAATATGTTTCATTTACATTATTATGGCTTTCACTCTTTTGAGCAATTGATGAAAGATTGGCAAGAATGTCTACCAAAAGGACAAAATTTACTTCCAGCTCTATGGACATGCATTTCGTTGTTAATTTGGAATATATGGAAGGAAAGAAATAAAAGAATTTTCTAGCAAGAGATAAAAGATAGGGAGTATGTGTGGCAGAAAACTACATTTAATATGGCAGAAACCATCAAGCAAAAGGTTTCCCTTCCCTCTATTCTTTCTCCTAAGTGGGATAATATATGTAAGGTGCTTTCTTTACAGGCTAAAAACTCCACTTTACCTATTTTTAATTGGCCAAGGAGAGATGACAAAAAGCAACCATGGGTTCCTCCTATGCAGTTTGGAAAATTGAATACGGATGGGGCTTTTAGGGAAATCCCGGGAATTGCTGCGATGGGGGTATTGGAAGAACTCCTGATGGGAAAACAACCTTTTTGTTTACTACTAATTTGGGTATCACTACAAATAATATTGCTGAGGTAAGAGCTATTTATCGAGGGATGCAAGAGGCTATAAAGTGTGGATGGACTCAAGTGCAGGTGGAATCTGATTCTAAGGTCATTGTTAGGATGCTAACTATTAATGGGACTCAGAGGAGCTCAAACTGGCAGATTGCGAGAGAAATAGATAAAATTAAAGGTCTGCAGGCACAATTTCAGACTTTCCAAATCGCACATATTCCTAGACAGAGAAATCAAGTGGTAGATGCATTGGCAAATTGGGCTCTGGATAATCATGACATAAGCTGCTATGGCGATCCTCCTCTTTGGTGGCCTCAACGGGATCAGGAAGCTATGCAGGCTATTCTAAAACTTGACTATCTTTAATGTTTTCTGATATGTTTATTTTCCTTTATAGTGCTTTGGATTGGACAAATAGCTTTCAAGCTTGGCATCGATGTAATTGTAAAAATATTTCTCCTATGAAATAAAATATTTGTGTTTAAAAAAATAACAATTAGTTATTTGAGGTAGTTATAGCTCTTTTTCCTATAAAAGGTTATTTCTGCTTTGTAATAGTTAGTTGTTGGTTGATCTTTAAAAAGAAACAAGAAAAACTAAATACAAGAGAGAGTTCCTTTCTCTCTCCTTCATTTTTCCCTCATTTTTTTGTGTTGCAATTACGTATAATAGAATCTGAAACTTTGTGTTGATTATTTTGTGTTAAGCATTTTATTTAAGGGCAAAATTTTTTGTTAAATGATATTGCATGTTCGTTAAGTTATTGACATGCATGAGTAAATTAAGATATGATATTCTTGCTTTCTTGAAATTGATGTCACACCGCCCCCTCACCAAACTTTGATTCCTAAATCCAGCTCTCTCTCTCTCTCTCTCTCTCTCTCTCTCTCTTCTCGGTTTTCTTTGGCACATTTATACGAAGCAACCAACACCCCAAATCAAGATAGCATTATTGTGAATAATGTAAATATCTTTGGTTTCATTTTGGTTTTAGATATGGGAAACTCCCCATCAAAGAGGAGGGACTTCTTGTCCCCTAAACTGTTGACAATTTTCCCTAGTGCAATTTTTGTTGCCAATAGGGCCAAAAACACTATTTTGATCTTCTCACCTTTAGGCAAAAATGTTTATTTTTCCATTTTGCACATGTTGGACCAAAATTTCGGGTTTTTTGTCGAAGTAAAAAAATGGGTTCAACATACTCTTAACGTAACTTAGTTTCTTTCTTCATTAAAACTTTTGTTTATAAGCTTAAAATGTTATTTAGCAAATTAGAGTCCAGGATGTCACCTTGGACAATGTGATACTAAAAATAAGTGTTGTAAGCACTTGTTTTTCTTTAAAATATCACCCTCCTTGTTGAGGAGGTTGTTAGGAAAGAAGGGGATAAATAATAAACCATAGATTAGATATCCACCATATAAAACAACCAAGGATTATAGTTTATGAATGTACAACAAATTATAATGAATTAGATTGAATTAAATCATAGATTGCATGCATAACAGTGAAAGTAAATAACACATAACACAAGATTTAAGTGGGAAAACCTTTTGGTAAAAAACCCATTGAAAATATCACTTATCTTTATTGAGAATTGAATTTCACCCAACACTCCCACTATTTCCTTGATCCCACACAATTACAACCTTTGAAAGGTTTTATAAACATTCACTCAATGCGAAGTACTAACTCACATATAGCCCGCATCATTCATCATAATGTGTTACCAATCTCAAATGAGATCACCCTGTTATATATATAGGCGGGTGATGCGTTTTACCGCTTCACTCTTATAATTCAACTTTGAATTAACAACTACCTTACACTAGTCGACATGGGGATCAACTTACTTATGTTTTAAACATAAGTTTTAACCAAATCCTTTTAATAGTCTTTGGCAGGTTTTTAATTAAGTGGTTTCCCACTTAATATTACAAACCCCAACACTCCCCTTTAATATTAAGTAGGAAACATGCAAAATTGCCTTTTTATACAAAAGGACTTACAATCCATAAATCATCAAATGAAGATTTAGGCTAGCAAGTAAACACATAAAAATTGTTCCAAAACACATGCCAAATCACCTTTTTATACAAAAGGAATTACAATCCATAAACCATGAAAAATGATTTAGGCTAGTATGCAAGCAAAACTCTTTGTTCCGTGGATTTTAAAATGCCGCAATACAAAACTTAAGTGTTAGGAGGTTTTGAGAAAAACGTGCCATGGTACAAAACTTGAGTGTTTCATAGATTTTAAAAAAATTGTGGTACAAAGGCTTAGTGTTCCGTGGATTTTAAAAAACCATGGCACAAAGCTTAGTGTCCTATGGGTTTTGAAGAAAACATGCTATGGTACAAAACTATAGTGGTTTGCAGATTTTCGAAAACCCATAGTACACTTTCGCATTGTGTTCTGCGGGTTTTGAAAAACAAAAACTCCATGGTACACTGCATGGGAATAGAACAAATTTATGAAGATAAAGTGATAAAATATAAAGTCTTACATAAGATTATGGAGTCTTTTATAAAACAAGAATCTCTCATATCTAATGCTTCGTTGGGTATTACAAGTAAACTCACATGTTGTGATTATTTACTTAAGATTCACTTATAGTGATCTTTTACAAAATGGAAATAGTATTGGGAGTTTTCATCAAGGTTGTTAAGAGGTGGCATTGTCATGCACATTTTTGCTCAAGGGCAACTCAAACGCTTAACATGACACGAAATTCCCAAAACTTTACAAAGCATAATGGCTTTGTAAAAATATCTCGCTACTTGATATTCGGTGAAACAATATTTGAGATGAATGTCACCATTTAGAACTTTCTCAGGAACGAAGTGCATATGTATTTCAATATGCTTTGTTCTTTGATGTTGAACTAGATTGTTTGCAAGGGCAATGCAACTTTGGTTAGCATGACAGAAAAAGAGTGCTTCCTTTGACACCCGGATGAAGTTCAATCAACAATCTTTTCAACCTCATAGCTTCTTTTGTTGCTTCCATAACACTTCTATACTCCGCTTTAGTAGAAAAAAAGATATTGTTGGTTGCTTCTTGCTACTCCAAGTGATTGCCTGCGCCCAACTTGAAAACATATCCATAAGTAGATTTTTTATCCACAATATCACCAACATGGTCCAGAATCACAATAACCAAATAAATTTGTATCATAAGCGGGAGAATAATACAAACCATAATTGATTGTATGTTTGATATACGTCAAAATCCTTTTTACCATTTTCCAATGATCCTTAGAAGGTCTTGCATGAATCTAAACACAACTCCAATTGCATAGGATTTGTCAGACCTAATAATAGTTAAATAAATCAAACTACCAACAAGCTGTCTATATAAAGTAAAATTAAATTTATCACATGCAAGATTTGGATCTAATTTAACATCAACTTCCTTAGGAATGGTAACGGGTTTACAATCAATTATGTTAAATTTTTGAAGTGTGTTAGTAACATATTGTGATTGAGATGCAACAATATATTTGTGATCTTGAAAAATAACCATGCCTAAAAAATGATTTAGTAGACCTAAATCAATCATTTCAAAACTGTCTTAATCTCTCTTTGTTGTTAAGAATCAAATTCATATCACTACTAGTAATCAAGAGATCATCAATATATGAGACAATAGTGATAATATGACTGTTTTAAGATTTTACAATCTAATCATTGTTAATAAAACAATTATTGAAACCAAGATCTTGAAAGAAACTATTTATCTTAGCATACCAAGCTCTAAGAGTTTGTTTAAGACCATATAATGATTTTTTAAGCTTACATATATATAATTCCTTCCCAAGTTCCTCAAACCCTTTGGGTTGACGCATGTAAATTTCTTCTTTCAAGTCACCATTACAAAAACATTTTTAACATCCATTTGGTGAATCTCCCATCCATGTTGAGCAACTAAAGAAAGGAGAATCCTCACAATGCTCATTTTGGCTACAGGAGCAAAGGTTTCAACATAGTCTATACTGGGTTTCGAGTAAACCCTCTAGCTACTAATCTTGCCTTGAACTTGTCTATCTTACCAACAGAGTTATACTTGATTTTATATAGCCATCTCGATTCTACAATGCTTCTTTTAGGAGGAAGAGGGACTAATTCCCAAGTTTTATTTTTGATTAGAGCATTGTATTCAACTTCCATAGCTTCAATCCACCTTTCATCTAGGATGGATTCTTCAAAGGATTGAGGTTCAACCTCATACAAAGTTGACAAGGCATGATAAGTATGTTGACTGCAGGTCATCTTTCTTAGATTATTAGGTGAGAATTAGAAACCAAATTTTGAGCCCATTTAGGAATTCTAGACTGAGACACAGATTGAGAAGACTCCCCCTCAATATCCACATCCATCATATTTGAAGAAGGATGCTCATCCTCTTGGAATTTTGTTTCCATATTGTCTAGAGAAGGGTTAAGGGTTTTAGACTCGGGGAAATAGAGGGAAGGGAAGAAGTTTCACAAAATGATTTCTCAAGAACATGAACATTCCTATTCTTTATGATCTCATGTTTGGATGAATCATATACTCTTAATCCTTTTGTGCGACCGCCATACCCAACAAAGATGCAAGAGTAGGAGGTAGGATCAAGTTTTTGTCTCTTGACTTTAAGAATGAGAAGGGAAGCAAAACTACCAAATATCTTTAAATGAGAGATATCAAGTTTCTATTTGGTCCATACTTCATGAGGTGTAGTTTTATGCAAGACTTTAGTAGGAACCCTATTTAGAATGTGGACAATGTATTCATGGCTTCACCCAAGAAACTTAGGCACTTTAGAAGCATGAAGCATGGTCCTAGCCATTTCTATTATGGTTCTATTATTCCTTTCAACTATGTCGTTTCTTTGTGGGAATATGGAGTTGTTAACTCTCTCTAAATTCCACAAGACACAAAAATCATCAAACTTCTTATTCACATACTCACCTCCATTATTAGTTCTTATTCTTTTAATTTTCATATTAGTCATGTTCTCAACTAGGGATTTAAACTCTTGAAACTTAGACAGAACATCAGACTTTCTCTTAATGTAGTATGACCAAGTCATTTGTAATGTCCCTTTTTCCCACATGAGAGCTATTATTTGGTCTTCTTGCCATTCCTTCTCATGGAAAAGAAGTACCTTCCGTATCCTATGTTTTGTACTAATTTTTATATTTTCTTTGTGTTTTTACCGCTTATAGTAGATCGGCTGGGTCGAGCTAATTAATGGAAGCTAATGAAGGAAAATAACATCTCTAAGGGGTCGGCCTTACCTTTTCATGCTTTGGCACTAATGGAGGGATATAAAAGGAGAGCTAAGACATCATTTGACATCTAGACTTTGGCGCATTTTCATCTTACTTGAGCAATGTGAGATAGCGGCTCCTTGTTCTTACACTTGATGACGAAATCCCTCATGTGTGGCTTGCCTAAGAGGACGAAAACCCTTGAGAGGTTGGATGAAGGACAAAAACCCTTCATCCGGACTAGGGATTGAAGTATAAGGCAAATTTAGGGAAATATCTATCATTTTCAGATTGTTGTTGGCTTCTTTCTAGTGGAATGACCTACCTTGAATAGGGTTTTGAGGGTTTGGTGAATTTATATTTTCGTGTTTTTACTTCTTATAGTAGGTCGGTTGGGTCAGAGCTAATTAATGGAAGCTAATGAAGGAAAAGAACATCTCTAAGGGGTCGGCCTTACCTTTTCATGCTTTGGCGCCAATGGAGGGATATAAAAGGAGAGCTAAGACATCATTTGACATCTAGACTTTGGCGCATTTTATCTTACTTGAGCATTGTGAGCTAGTGGCTCCTTGTTCTTACACTTGAGGACGAAAACCCTCATGTGTGGCTTGCCTAGGAGGATGAAAACCCTTCTAGAGGTTGAGTGAAGGACGAAAACCCTTCATCTTGACTTGGGATTGAAGTATAAGGTAGATTTAAGGAGATATCTATCATTTTCAGATTGTTATTGGCTTCTTTCTAGTGGAGCGACCTACCTTGAGTAGGGTTTTGAGGGTTTGGTGAATTTATATATGCATTTTCAGTTGATAATCTGATTTATCATAATTTCTAAGGCCGAAATCTCAAGTTTCATGATTTTTGGGGGTTTCTAGACCCAAGATCTATATTTTTCTTGTGGCTGCTATTGGCTGGACATTAATTAATTTCCAGCAATGTGTTTCTTCATAATTTTCATTGTTTTTGGCTCTTATGGATGCATAAAATATATATAAAAATTGTGGCAAGTTAATTTGAAGTATTTCATGGTGTTTGGCATATTTTGTGAAGGATACAGTTTGCTGATTTCTTATTTTCAGTCTGCTGCAATAAAAATCAGATCTGAATAATTTTGGTGTTTGGCTAAAATCCTTTGCTATTGGTCTAAACCCTTGAAAGGGTCATTACAGTGGTATCAGAGCACTGGATTTTGTAAGGACCAAGGGTTTTATGGCAAAAGGCAACAAGGGTTTCATCCATTATCAAAGAAGTAAGAAAGCAGACAAGGAAGACCAACCAAGGGCGGAAGGAAGCATGACTAAAGTGGATAAATTAATTAGACATGTGGACACCATGGATTTTCTTGCCCTATCTCTCCAAAGGATGATTGAACCTAGGGTTCAAAGTGGTGAAGGTAGCTCGAATGGAGCTAATAATGCCAAGCGACCTATGGGATCAACCCGAGGATCGATTTTGAAGCCCACTTTCCTTCCTAGAGAGGAGGTTATTTCGGAGGAAGAAGCAAGGCCAACGAGGTGGACGGAATATTCGTTGCGAGTTATGAAGAATACATGGCCTTACCAAGGGAGATTCGGGAGGCTATTTCACTTGCCGAGTTCATAGGAGTGAACAAAGGAAGAGCTAGGCATGGACCTAGGTCTCAAACACCTCAAAGGGACTTTCAACATGTCGAGAGAGAGGAAGAGGAGAAGAGCTTCCAAATTGCAATGGCGGAGCAAGAAGAAGAACTCAAAGAACAAGAACAAGGGAAGACCGATATTCAACATGAAGGTAAAGATTCTTTGAAAATAAATGATGTTTTTGTGGTTTCTAATGATTGCATGTGGCGGCAAGTTGGTGAAAGAAAATCAGATCTACAAGAGGTTCTTGAGGCTACGAATCAGGATGTCCCGGTTGAGAGGCATGCCCTTCAAAAGGAGGCCTCACTGATACTCATGAGGGTTTCAGTCTGCTAGAATTTACAAATCAATGACAAATGGTAAGCAATTTAATTTATTGCATCACCCTCACAATATGTGTTTGCAAGGGTTTGATCATCATAAGCATTATTTTAACAAAGATGAGAGGATGAAGGATACTAAAGGGAAAAATAATCTTTTCCAAGAAGCCCCTATCCATCTTCAGAGCACTCCAAAGATTGGATCAAGGAAGGAAGAATTCTATTTGCATAGTTATGCAAGACTGCTCTGCATTCTACGAGTACGCAGTACATATACTGGGTACGGTTTCGGTATCTTTGAAACGGATTTTTTTAAAAAACCTCGAGTACAGTAAGCTTTTGGGTATGTTTTTAATATATATATATATATATATATATAAATATAAATATATAAATACGCATATAAATTATAAATTTAAAGAAGCATTTGCATACTTGTTGAAATTTAATACTTGATACATTGCATACTTATTGAAATTTAGTACTCATACAACTTAAAGTCATTCAGAGAACATGAAAACAAATTTGAAATTTCCAATACTTTGAGAATTGAGACTTGAGATTGTGTTGATTCATAATGTTCAAAACATGTTACATAATAGTTAATAACATAATATGATAATACATTCAAGTTGTCAACTTCTATAGCATATCATCTTGATTTAGAACATATCATTTTTGCTTCAAATTTAAGAAAAAAGCATTTTTTTAGTTGTCTTTTAAAAAAGTCGCTTTTTTAGGATGAGTACATATGCACGGTGGCGAGTGAGTACGCTAAGGGTATGGTTTTACCATACCCGTAGCATACCCTGCCACTGCTTTGGGTACATACCCAGTACGTACCCACATCGTACTAGTACTTGTACTAGTACAGTGCACGCTTCTAGGCTGGTACAAGGGGGTCTAGGCGTTTCCGGACAGTCTTGTAGTTATGGTAACGAAGAGCTTGCTGGAATTTTCAGAACAACAATCAAGAAAGGGCAATTTAATGGTGTACATGACTCCGACAAGAACCATGAAGGTATCCCATGCAAATGTCAACAAAATATTGTTGAAACCAAAGTGGAAAGAGCTTCATTTGTTGAATCTGAGGTGAAGAAGAAGGTTGATTCCAACTCAGAAATTCTGAGTCACAAGTTTGGGAGTATAGAGGATGTTTCGATCACTCCTCATCCGGCATGGGAAGGTGGACATGTGGAGAGCAACTCAAGGTATGATCAGATTTCATATTTATTAACTTCCCCTATGTCACTACAATATATCCCTTATCTTGAGCAACATGATGAAACTAATGGGAAGATGAGTGGTAAGCAAGCTAGGCATTATTTTTATAATCAAGATTGTATGAATCAGCTTGCTATGGTTTCATGGGATCCAAGTTACTCTCAAGATTGCCACTTTTGGATATATGTGAAGGTTATGGATAATTCATCCAATGAACATACAAATTCAGCCTCATGGAATACAAATTCAACTTGCTACAAGGTATGCAATAATTCAGTTTTCATAAACCAAGGTGAAGTAATGTGTCATGCCTTTGTTTGGGATTGGTTCTCAAAAGAATGCCTTGCAAGAATGCCTAATGAGACACGGATTCTATGGTTTTGTGGTATAAGTCATCCTTTCATTGAGGGATGAGGGATCTGTCTCAAATCTAGTGACTGTTATGATCAACACATTCAGCTGGTTTCACATTCTTTTTGCAGCCTTCAAGGGGTTTTGATCACAAGGAAGGGGTGCCCTTCTCTTAGCAACATGGACAAGGTAAGAGTAACTTTCACAAGATATTTGTTGGCCACTACGATTTTGAATCTAAGCAATAAAATGCAATGCTACAACCATGATGAAATGTCTTTCCCAATTTTATTTGGGCTGTGCTTATCTTCTCGGGGCAGCAATAGAGGGGCAGGTTTGGAGACATTCTTTTCAATTGAAATTGTGTGTAAGAGGATTCACTCATTGAGAACAAGTATGGCTAATGTTCCAACCTATTTGGGATTGTTTGGGACGAAATTTTGGCCAAAGTATGGCTGTTATAATTGCATATCAGCACTCATAAATTCTGATCCGAGCTACAAATTGAAGAAATCAGTTTGGGGCAGCTTGGAAGCATCTTTTGGGTGCCAAGGTAATCAGTATTACAACTGTTGTAATTTTGTTTCATTCGCTGTCCGCAACAATTTCAACTCCTTGTCCATTCTTTTGACAACCGGAGATGGGTCTCTCACCATGAGGTTAAAAGGTTTGCAATCTACGATCACTATTGATGTGTTTTCAGCTGCTATACTTTTGATTTTGAGAAATAAATTACATGGTTACAACAGTGTTTGGGACAGCCTGGATGAATCTTCAAATACCCATCACTTGAGAGGAGAAAATGAGATAATTGCAAGCATTGAAAGAGTGCTTGTCACCATACCCATAAGGCATGAAGAAGCAATGATGGAAACAACTTTTGTTTTCATTAATAAGTTTATTCCATGTGCAGATAAAGGTGTTGAACAAGAAGAGCATCGTAGTTTGTTTCTCACCCAATCACATGGGAGAGCCTATGGGGTTTCAGCTGAAGATAGTGAGTTTGTGCCACTTGTTTGGGTACCTTATACTTCTACGTCTATCATATTACTAAAGCTCACATGGGTTTGTCATATTTGCATCATTTTTATGCTGCTGATCACAATAATTTCAGTCACGAACAACGGTGTCCATGTGCAATTTAAGAAGGTTTCCTTGCATGATAATGATAGTGGCAAAGCTCCACTAGTGAAGACACTCCACCTAGCCACCTTAGTACTGAATTGGATGGAATCCCAGGTGACTTACTGCTGTTATGATTTATTTTCAGCCTACATGCAAGCTATGTTGCAAGGTGTTCTCATGTCCCAGATAGAAGGCTCCATTGAAGGAGAACATGTAGGTATGGGTGATGGTATGAGTAGACACCATGATCATTGTGGGTGGAAGTTGTTTCCCTTGATAACTATGGGATCCAGTTGTTTTGGTATGATGGTATCTAAGCACGTAAGCTTGTGGCTAGAAGAGCTCTTTCATTTGACCGGTACAAGATCTAGATTGTTGGAACAACCGAGTTTGTAATAGCTTGGGGACAAGCAATTTTGGGAAGGGAGGACTGTAATGTCCCTTTTTCCCACTTGAGAGCTATTATTTGGTCTTCTTGCCATTCCTTCTCCATGGCAAAGAAGTGCAAGAAGATGGAGGAGAACATTGAGCTTCCGTATGCTATGTTTTTTACTAATTTTTATATTTTCTTTTAGTGTTTTTACTTCTTATAGCAGGTCAGCTGGGTCAAAGCTAATTAATGGAAGCTAATGAAGGAAAATAACATCTCTAAGGGGTTGGCCTTACCTTTTTATGCTTTGGCGCCAATGGAGGGATATAAAAGGAGAGCTAAGACATCATTTGACATCTAGACTTTGGCGCATTTTATCTTACTTGAGCATTGTGAGCTAGTGGCTCCCTGTTTTTACACTCGAGGACGAGGACCCTCATGTGTGGCTTGCCTGAAGGACGAAAACCCTTCAGAGGTTGAGTGAATGATGAAAACCTTTATCTTGACTTGGGATTGAAGTATAAGACAGATTTAAGGAGATATTTATCATTTTTTAGATTGTTATTGGCTTCTTTCTAGTGGAGCAACCAACCTACCTTGAGTAGGGTTTTGAGGGTTTGGTGAATTTATATATGCATTTTTTAATTGATAATCAGATTTATCATAATTTCTTAGGCCAAAATCTCAAGTTTCATGATTTTTGGGGGTTTTTAGACCCAAGATCTATATTTTTCTTGTGGCTGCTATTGGTTGGACATTAATTAATTTCCAGTAGTGTGTTTCTTTAGAATTTTCATTGTTTTTGGCTCTTATGGATGCATAAAATATATATAAAAATTGTGGCAAGTTAATTTGAAGTATTTCATGGTGTTTGACATATTTTGTGAAAGACAGTTCGTTAATCTTATTTTCATCATTGCGGTAAAAATCAGATCTGAATAATTTTGGTGTTTGGCTAAAACCATTTGCTATTGGTCTAAACCCTTGTAAGGGTCATTACATCATTCTAGAAAAGTCATCAATGAAACTTACAACATACAAGGCTCCACCAAGAGAGGGAACTTTCTAGGACCTCTTACATCACTATGGATTAACTCAAGCAAGTTAGAGGAATTAGACTCGTGATGTTTGTGAAATGGTTCAACATGTTGCTTACCATGCAAGCAAATTTCACAAGATCCATGGTCTGATTTCATCTTAGGGAGACCTATCACAAGGTTAAGGCGAGACATTTCATACAAACTCTTAAAGTTCACATGCCCAAGCCTTTCATGCCATAGTTGAACATCATTACAAGAAGAAGAACAAGTTTCAGACACAAATCCATCAAAGATATACAAACCATTTTTGTATAACAACAATAACTTTACCAAGCTCATTCTTCACATACCATTTATCTTTCAATAACACAACTTTACAGGTTTTTCTCGGCTGATGGTGAACAAGATAAAAGGTTCTTCTTTAATATAGGAACAAATAAGACATTTCTAATAGTTCTATTTTCTAACTTTATATTTACAAAACTTTTAGACCTAATGACAAAATTATCTCCTAGATATATATTTTCATGACATTCCATAACATCGAAAGAATTTCATGAATATATGTCATATGCCTAAATGCATCATTATCTAGGATCCATTCGTTGTCATTAGAAATGAGAGAGCAAAGATATCTGAGTAATACTTTGCTCAACGCGTTGTTAGTTTGGTTTTTAGCATGCTTTTGATTTTTATTGAATTTTTTCTTAGCTTCAACATTTTTATTAAACTTATTTGAATTAGAATAACAGATTAGCTTCTTTATGACCAAATTTACCACATTTAGTACAAGTGCCATCAAACTTAACTTTGAACTTTTGACTATTCCAATTATTTTTAGGATTAGTTTTAAATTTAGATTTGGATTGTTATTCGATTTTTAAATGATTTCTGATTTTGTGAGAACAATGCTTGAAAGACATTCTCTTTTGAATCAAAGTTCTCCATTACTCTTTCTTCTGAATTAGGAGAGAAGACAAAGTATCCAAATCAGGGAAATCAAATTCATTTTGATATTTAGAATTCAAAATAGAGATATAATTTTGAATTTTTCATGTATGTTAATTTGAATAATAAAATACAATTTATCTTGAAATAATTCATAGTTATAACCATCTAAATGTGCCTTAATGTTTTTAATCTTAGCCAAGTAATTAACTATCTTCTCATCTCCTTTCATTGGAGTTGTAAACAATTCCATGATTAGTTTAATTATCTTAGAAAGGCGATTGACTTCATTCATGTATAGTTTGCAATTGAATCCATGCATCAGTTGGAGACTCCATGTGTCCTATGTGCAACAAGAATTCATCTTTAATGCTTTGCAATAGGATTGACATGGCCTCTTGGGATTTTTGGGAGAAGACACTTAAGCTTTAGGGTTAGCTTGTCTCCCAGTGGGTCATTTTTCAACACCATTAACTAAATCCCATAGCTTTCTTTCCATAAAGATGGATTTCATCCTAACTCTCCAAATACTATAGTTAGTACCATTTAACAATGAGATTTATCCATGGAGAAATTAGATGAACTAGCCATACTTAAAAAACTTAGCAAATTAGAGAAAATTAGTGTTATGTGGTTTTAACAGTTATAAAGATCCGTGGTTAGAGTTCCGCAAATTTAGCAAAACATAGATTTCCATGAGAATGAAGACAATAGACTTCCGTGGAGTTGAAACACTCTCAAACAAAGTATGAGAATTAAGAAGGAGGCATGAAAACAAAAAGAACAAGCCGTAAGAAACCGCAGAGCAAGAGGCAAGAAGATAAAACTTTTTCAAGTTTGGAAGCCGCATGAAACAAAGAAACAATGTTATGTAGGATTAAAAAAATGAATATTTGACCAACTCCATGAAAACCTTCAAATAAGGTATGGAAACACGAAAGAGAAGCCGTGAAACTAGAAAAACATCTCTGCGAGGAGCCGTGAGGCAAAAATTAGAAGTTAGAGCTATTTCGGTGTTTAGGAGCCATGAAACAAAGAATTAGTGTTCTGCGGAAATTTAAAGGAAAAGCCGTGAACCAAAGGAAAAGTCTGCGAAACACATAAAAACACTACACAATAAGCAAAAAGAGATGCAAAATTGGAAAACATTGAGGAAGGCCACGGTTGACCAAAAACACAATTCCAATCACTCAGAAGGCCATGGAAGATAGGAACAAAACACAAACACAATTTTGATCTTCCTCAATTATTTAAAACTTACAAAACTTCCAAATTTAACTTATTTTAAAGGGATTTGGAGTTTTGCACTGTAGACCTTGAAAAGCCTAAAGCAAAGATTTTGAAATCTTTCAAGCAATTTTCTTCAAACGATCTACAAATGAATTTTCCCTACAAAACAAATTTATCCTGCACAACCACAAACTCCTTGCTCTAATACCTTGTTAGGATAGACAATGATAAATAATAAACCACAAATTAGATATCCACCATATAAAACAACCAAGGATTATATTTTATGAATGAACAACAAATTATAATGAATTAGATTGAATTAAATCATAGATTGCATGCATTTGTCAATTAAATATGCTAGTATCTTATAAT
Organism: Taxus wallichiana var. yunnanensis; assembly: GCA_018340775.1. NCBI lineage: Eukaryota > Viridiplantae > Streptophyta > Pinopsida > Cupressales > Taxaceae > Taxus > Taxus wallichiana. The sequence continues at coordinate 345,831,439 of CM031233.1, forward strand.
TATTTGGGGGTATTACTTTAACCATGCAACTCATGAACCATAGTTTTAACTAAGATATTCTTTGGCATGTTTTTAAGTAAGCTTAATATTACATTTAAAGAAAGGAAATATCTCGATGAAGAAGGAAATAATAAACACAGAAAAAAGAGGGAAGATGTGCAACCCAATCAATAGATTAGAAAGAGTTGATTGCATGCACAAGTAGAGGGAAGAACCAATAGATATTAACACACACACAATATTATAAGAAAAAAGGAACTTTCAAGATCTAGATCTAAAATAACACAAAGTTTATAAGTAGATCTAAGACAAAAAGTTAGAAACAAAATGCACCGTGACACAAAGTTCTCCGGAAATCTGCTCCTTTCTATTCCTTTGCTTCAAATAGCTATCAGGGGTTTCAGCACAAAGTCTGGAACACAAGAATGTTGCTTACAAATTTCGATCATTAACCCGAAGGTTCTTCCTCTACTTATAGAATGTAGAAGGGAAATTACAAATGGGAAACTTAACTGAACTAGAACATAAACAAGAAGTAAAGATAACATCTGGCAATCATCTTCCTTTAATTCCTCTCCAAGTGACATGCATCTGGATCTATAGTCAAAATTATACACATCTGTCACTTAACTTATAGAATCGTTCCACATAACTTAAAGTAATGGTTTTAAAACCAACAACTTTAAAGTTTTACAATTACATCGGGAACGTGGAAAATAGAAGAAGAAAGAGTAGAAGAAGAAAGATTCGCCAGCTGTAACATCTACATCTTTTTTTTTTGATACTGAATATACTTGTCGAACATGTAATTCAACAACTTCCCATCTGTTTTAGCCACAACTTCTTTTTCTGTCCTGAATTGCAGCAAGCCTTCGTTCAAAACCCCGATGCACGCTTCCACATCCTTCAAGCTAGGCCCGAACTTCTCAATATCCGATCGCAAATATTACTTACTTATCGATGGAATCCATCGTGAAAGGCCTAACAACTCCATCAATCTCTCTCGCACCATCAAGAGATCCCTCCAGGGAATCATGCACTTTGCTAGGAATGGTCCTTGTGTATGAAGAAACGTTCCCGACCACTTCCTCATTGGTGAAAGCAATGACATTGTCTGGTAGTGATGATGCCATACTTTCAAGTGCCCGCATCCTTTTCAGCATGATTCTGAAGATCTCCAAGCGGAAAGATACTGCAAACTCAAGTTGCTTCCCCTTCTCAACTGATCCATCGGGCACAATTGTTCCGCAATCAACACCTCCCTCGGCAGCTTATTTATTTCGACCAAAGTACTCAGGTTACTTTCAGCTACTGTGTTCATGTCTATCGTGCTCATCACCAGTTGTTTCAGCTGAACCGATGCATCTTTCATAACCTTTAGATGGGCCGGCACCTCCCGAGTTGTACAAAAGCTTGGCGAATGATTAGACTCTTCCATTCATCGATAGCTTTAACCTGGTTACCTGCATCTTCCACTTCCTGCATCAGATGATCACTCACCTGCTTATGTGCTGAAATTGGCTGAGTGGAAGATTTGGCAACTTTGGCAATAATCTCGCACAACTGAGACACCTGCTTCTGAAGTTCAACTTTCTCCGCCTTTTCTTTGTCAAGCCTAAGGAATAAAGCATTTATCAATGTCTGCGTGTCTTGCTTCAATCCTTCAGTAGTGGCTTGACCTATGGGTACTTTGGTCACTGTTATATCCGCTGCCGTGAGCTCATCCTTCTTCTTTCCTTCTGCTGGAACTGACACCTCAGCGAACTTCTGCCCTGACTCCTCAATAATCAACCTCGAAGTCACCTTAGCAACTTTAGGTTTTTTGTCTTTTCCGCCCAAACTCAGGAGCAGCTGCAAGTCATGTTCCTCCAAGTTGATCTCCTCTCTAGCCTCTGGGACCAACTGTGAAGCCAACCACTTTGAGAAATTACTTCTCGGAGAATGAGAAGTTGCCGAGTGTACCACCATCTCGTGCTCTGGTTCCTCTCCATCCGAAATTGCTACAGTGTGTGTGGCTACCGTCCTCTGTATTGTCCAAAGACAAAGCTCTTTCAAATTTTGCCATCTGCAACTTCAACGTTTCTTCAGAAGAGGTGCTGATCGGAGTGGTTGAGGAGAAAAGACAAATGTTGCCGGATTCAACGGAGGAACGACAGTATCTTGCTGAGGTGCAACAGTTGGTGAAGTACTTGATGCTGGAGAAGTCAGAACTAACACCATAGCCGTAGAAGTGATCTTTTCCTTGAATGAGACTTTTTGTGCACTTTAATCTTTTCAGGCCTTCTGCTGCTTTCTCCCTCGTGCTTCCTTTTGAGGGAATCTCTGTGCCGAGGTTGCCTGTGATCTGATTCATCAAAGCTTCATCAAGGCAATATCCCTTTGTCAGCAACCAGTTTGAAGTATTGACCAGAACGGCGGCAGACCTTTCCTCGATCGTGTGGCAGCCACCTATGTTCTCCTGAAGTACAACTCTATCTCCTCCCATCTGATGGTATGCGTCAAGTAACACAGGCCCATCATCTTTAAGATCCGCAGGTATCCGTGCTAATCCAAAGTCAAACACTTGTCGCGCTGATAACCTGCTGAAGTCTTTCTTCCTAACTTCGTACTCGCTTCTGCACTTCATCCAGAAATCTTCTAACGAAGGCACATGCACGTATTCCTGGGAGATTGTCTTCCTTGCCACCCCATATGGATCGAAGTTCGCCGTGATGGGAAGAACTCATGTCTACTCAGAGAACATCTCCGCTTCAATTCCTCGGCTTTATGAATGCTCTAGGAAAGCCTGTAATAGCCCACCGTGATCGGGAAGAAGCTCGTAGACTTGTGTCGCATTTCGATCGTAGGTCATGCATCTCCACGAGTTGTCTCGCTCAACTCCATGATGACCAATCTGTCGCTTGGATATCTGGGCAACTTGACCGGGTTCTCCCGAAAAGCCGGTGACCCCGAGGTATGTAAAGTCCGCAAACCGGATGAAGATATCGCAACTGGGACACAACTTCCCAAGCTTCCTCGCTACCCCGTTGGCCTTTAGATCACCGTTCACCCGCAAATGAATCCGTAGAAGAATCCATCGTTGACCACCTTATAATCTTTATCAGACGCAGCACAAGTAAGTCATGGATAGCACTCAAAAATAGGATCCTCGAGAGCACACCACATCTATCCAACTTGGAGAAGATACCGCGAGTCGCTGCATATACCAAATATGAAGTCATCTTGAAGTCGTAAGTCCGCCTCACATTCCGGAGCTGCTCACCGATGTTGTCACCGATGATTTCCGACCAATCGATTATAGAATCTGCTTTGTTGATTTCAATGGTCCCGATGAAGGCATACATCCATGAGCGGAAGTGTGAGCGTTAGCTTCGCCATTTATCCCGCATAGCAATTTGGTAATGTCATCCACCTCCCGCACCAGATCGATCGTGGAAGAGTCCTCGGAACTTGGATGGAGATCTGGGCTTCTTCATACCTACGTTGTTCATTATGCCCACAATGACTTTATGCTTTTCCCATCTATCGCCGGCATCCAAAGATGCCGATAGTAGTCACCACCTGTCGTGCTGGAATCTTCAGACAATAATTGATGAATCAAGGTCCAAATGATTATTGTCTTCCCCGCAAAGATCTCTCGATCGATCTGGATAGTGGGTGGTACGACTCGCACACTCCATGACGAATTTGGCAATTGGGTTGTGAATGGGAATGCTGAAGCTCGAATGATTCCACTGCTTTTGACTGCACGCATGAGAGAAGTCTTTCCACTCTGGATCTGTCAATCAATTCGGAAAGAGGTTCTAGACCTAGATCTGTGTCTCCGATGTCAGCAAACCTGGAAGTAATGCATGATTCTGCTGAGCTTTCTCTTTCATCCCGCTTTGCCATGGCCGGATCTATCTTTGTCTGAGCAACTCTTTTTCTCTTTATTCGGCCGAATTCTTTACAACTGGTGCAGATCTGGGAATTTCTTCGGATTCGGAGGATATATTCAATGTATCTGACATTGATTTAAGCTCCCTTTCAATTATATAAGCACCTGTAATGAATACCTGCAATTAATTCAGACAAAGACGGCAACCGGAACATGAACACTTGATTTTTATCATAAAAATCTGCATATATAAAGCCCGCTGCCCTAAAATTTGAGGCTTTGTTTGCATGCAAAGCAAGCATGAATATTTTCAACTTCACCTGGGCACCTGTAATAATATGCAGACAATTAATCAGACTTAAATCAAGCTCCTTCAAACCTAGGCGCCAAACTTTGAAGCTTTCCGAAGTGAAAACACCTTTTTCTAAGCAAAATTCCTCCTCCTCCTTTAGGCGCCAAAATTGTCTGGCTGCTGCATTCTCATTTTGCTAGAATAATTAATTAATTCATCAACCTAGGCGCCAAATGGAAAGCACCTTTTCGAGCAAAATTCCTGCTTATAAAACCTGGCTGCACTCCTTTCATTCATCATTATGGCAGCCCATGCTTATATAACCTTGATCATTCTATAATTAATAATTGCCCTTCCTATTTCCGGCAATTAATTAATTAAAAATCATGCTTTTCTCTTTCAACTTGGGCGCCTATTTTGTGCATGCTCATGGCTGCCATTAAATAAATTAAATTTATTTAATTTTAGCTTTCTACCTTCAGTCTTACTTTGACTTCACACTATGCTTTGACCTCATGCGCCAAAAATAGGAATTAATTCCATCAATAAATACTTTAAAAAGTATTATTTCTCCTCTAGGTGGGTCGCACTTTTTTGCATGATATAGGGCTGCATTAAATAAATTAAATTTATTTAATTTTAGCATTCTATTTCCAATCTTCTTTATCCTTTCATCATGCGTTGACTTTTCCTCATGCTTGGGCACCAATTTTAGGAATAGAAACAATTAATTAATACTTTAAAAAGTATTATTCTTCCTCTAGGTGGGTCGCACTTTTTGCCATGGCTGATTTCTATTTTTAAAAGTCACTTTTTGATGGGAATAATCACCCTGCACTGCAGCTCCAAAAATCCCATGGTCCACTTAAGTTGTTTGACTTTCATAATGGGATTTTTTACCCTGCAAGGCAAGGTAAGAAATTCCCATCAATGCCTTAAGTGATTTTCTTTTATTTTATAATGGGAATTTTCACCCTGCAAGGCAGGTAAGAAATTCCCGCCTGCCTGCTGCCTCTAATTTTCCCATCATGACTTAAGTGACTTTGCTTCCATGGGAAAAAGTACCCTGCCAAGCAGGTACAAAATTCCCACCTGCCTGCTGCTACCAAAAATCCCATTGCAGCTTAAAACCTTCCTTTCCCAAAAATGCGACTTGCCCAGAAGAGGCCTTTTTTTTGTGCATGACTTCGTCTTTTTAGAGAGAACCAGACTTCCTGTGGCAAATTCCTTCTGGCATGACGTCCGTAGATGATTTCCAGATACTCTAGGCAAGAAAACAGACTGAACTGGCAAAGGAATTGACCTAGGGGAATTTCACAGAGAAAAACACGAAAAAAACAAAAACGAAAAACGTTGCCAGAAGTCACAGATAAAGCCCAGGATTCATTCTGGTGGAAACCCTACTGGTATATGGGAATATTGACATGTAAAACCTCAACAGGGTTAAACCGAGCACAATTTACCTCAAACGGGCTTAAAATAATTAAATAAAAATTTCTCGCAGGCAAACCCCAACGACAGAATATAACGAGTTTGGGCATTTGGGTATTTGTCGAAATTGGCTTATATGACTCTCTGGGAATATCTTGACGCAATACAGACATTTTCTGGCAATAAAAACACAAAACGACCCATTATTTTAAAAGTACGAATTTTTTTAACATGGGGTAGTCTCAGATTTCAGGTGAAACTGGGACACCTACGTGATTGTCCATCCGAAACACTTATGGAATTTAGTGTTGATCCTAATATAGCTTTGCTTTACATTGGGCTTCTTTACCTAGTGTTTTTCTGATTGCGATTAATGCTACCTCTGCCCTGGAAGCGCTAAGGCCCCCAGTACCATCTGGAAACATTCCAGAATGTTGGTATGGGGGTGCACGTCTGTTGTGGAGTACGCTTGGAAACATACCCATAGGGGAGACTTACGGTCAGGTATGGTTTGCCATACTGGACCGTACACTGTGGGTAATGCGTTTCCAAGCGAACTGTTTTTTCACGCCTTTTTAAAGCGATTTTCATCAAAACTTAGAAAAAAGTATATTTTTTTAATTTTAAAACTTTCTAAATCTAACCTAACCCTAAAGTACCCCCCCAAACACTTATATAAACACCCAATCCCTCTACTTTTTTCTCACACTCAATATTTGATATTTTGCTTGAGCTTTAATGAGAGAGAGAAACAGAGGTTCAAGGAGAAAGGAAGAGCTTGGAGGAGAGAAAAAGAGGTTGGAGGAGAGAGTGATTGAGCTTGAAGGGGGAAGAGAGAAGGAGAAGCAAGTCTACAAACATCAAGGAGGATTTTTCGGGTATTTTACATGCATTCAGTATTTTTTTAATTTTTTGAGCAATGTTTTGTATATGAATATGATCAATATCATGAATGATGTGTTTTGATTATTGATCATGATATAAATTTATTTTTAATATTTAATAATTTATTTATTTTACGGTTATTAAAATATAATATATTATTAATTTTTCCGTATTTTAAGTTTTTGAAGTTTTATTTAATTTTACCCTCTCGTGTATGCTCTCAGGTTTATTTATAATATGGAGGTGGAGGTGGTTACAATGTAGTTACACAATTATATGAATAATCATGAATGATGTGTTTTGATTATTGATCATGATATAAAACTACATAATGCCGAATAGGCTATATAATTACATTTTTCGTATTTTAACACCCCCTCTTAATGACTAACCTAGAAACTATACCAAGTTTATCCCGAAACTTGACAAACAAGAAAGCACCAAGAGGTTTAGTCATTACATCAGCAGACTGCTCCTGAGAAGGACAGAAATGAAGAGAGATTTCACCTGAGTCAACCAATTGACGAATATAGTGATGATGAATCTCAATATGTTTAGTGCGGGCATGATAGATAGGATTTTTGACCATCTTCAACACACCTTGATTATCACAAAAAAGTGAAAGAGGTGTAGCAGTGACCTGTGAAAACTGAAAATCAACCAAAATCTGACGAAGCCATACCGCTTCGCAACCAGCACTAACAACAGCCTTGTATTCTGCTTCTGTGGAAGAGATAGCCACAGTGGGCTGAAGCTTACTCTGCCAAGAAATAACTCCTGAACCAAGAGAGAAGATATATCCAGTGGTAGATCTCCGAGTATCCACTGAACCTCCCCAATCAGAGTCTGTGTAGCCAATCAACGTGAAATCTGCAACTCTCTGATACAAGATGCCAAAGTCAAGAGTTCCTTTGACATACCTTAACACACGTTTTGCTGCTCCCCAGTGAATGAGTTTCGGTTTAGACAAAAACCGAGAAAGATAACTCACAACAAAACACAAATCCGGTCGTGTAGTGGTGAGATAAATCAAACTACCTACCAACTGTCTGTACAATGTTTCATCGACCGGTGGTGAATCATCATGAGCTGAAAGTTTCAGCCCGACCTCCATAGGTGTAGATGATGAATTACAATCATACATCTTAAATTTTTGCAAAAGATTCGTGGCATATTTAACTTGAGAAATGAAAATCAAGTGATCTTGTTGCCAGAATTCTACACCAAGACAATAATGAAGGAGGCCTAAATCAGTCATGTTAAAAGTAGTGCACAAATCTGATTTTACCTTATGAATCGCAGCATCTCCACTGCCTGTGATGGCAAGGTCATCAACATAAACAATAAGAATCACAATGTCATCACTTTTGCTTTTGACATAGAGATTCGGATCAGAATGACTTCGTTTGAAGCCCGAATCTCTGAGATGTGTATCGATCTTAATATACTAGGCTCGAGGAGCCTGCTTAAGCCCATACAAGGACTTAATCAACCTGCATACCAGATGCTCACGACCACATGCCTGAAAACCCTCAGGTTGAGTCATATACACTTCTTCCTCCAAATCGCCATTCAAGAATGCACTTTTCACATCCATCTGATATATTTTCCAACCAAATTGAGCAGCAAAAGCAAGAAGTAACCGAAAAGTGACCATCTTTGCAGTAGGAGCAAAAGTCTCCTCATAATCTATCCCCTCCTGTTGCGAAAAACCTTTTGCAACAAGTCGAGCCTTGTACTTATCCAAAGTACCATCTGCTTTACACTTGATTTTGTACACCCATTTACAACCAATAGGGCGTTTACCTGGAGGTAATGGCACCAACTTCCAGGTATCATTCTTAATCAAGGCATCATACTCGATTTGCATGGCAGTTTCCCATTCTGGTATGCCTCGTGCATCAGAGTATTTTTGTGGCTCGCGAATATGGAGAAGATCAGAAGCAAGAGCAAATTGAGCTTGCTCAGAGTAATCAATCCTCTTGCCAGGTCTGCGAGACCGGCCATCTAAGAGTGGAGACAAATCGTCTCGTGTCAGATCCTGAATAGTGGAATAATACCACTTGGGCCGTCGCTGAACTGAGGATTCGGAAGCTAGTGGGACTTCCGGAGGTGAAACCAATGCAAGTTGATTTCCAGGAGACGGAAAAGACTCAGTAGGAGAGAGCATAGACTGTACTGGAGTCTGTGGAGGAGTATGAGAATGACCAGACTCATCATCAGGCAAGGAAAGAGAACCAATCTCTGTGACCACCCCTTGCTGATCGCTGCTATGTTGCTGGTCTATTTGCTGATTACAGCCAAAGAAAGACTCTGTTTCTTTTACATCAACATCACGACTAATAATGATTTTATTAGTGGAAGTATCAATCAATCTATATGCTTTAGAATGATCACTATAACCAGCAAAGAAATATCTAGAACTTTTGGAATCTAGTTTACTCCTCTTACGATCAGGAACCAAAGTATAAGCAGCTGAACCAAAAATACGAAAATTTGATACCTCTGGTTTGATTTTGGACCATGCCTCCTCTCGGTGTGATATCCCGTAAGGACTACGATTGAGGATATAGACCGCTATATTAACAGCTTCTCCCGGTATGTGTATGGTACTCCCGACCGTGCATCATACACCGGGCCATCTCCATGATGGTTCTATTCCATCTCTCAACCACCCCATTCTCGTTGGGGAATATATAGTCTTTGTCACAATCGACGTTGAATCCCTTCTTTCTCACAAAAACATTGTTGAAGCTGTTTAGAAGTGAATTCACCCCCATTATCGGATCTTAAAGTCTTTATCCGCCGGCTGGTCTGGTTCTCCACCAATGCCTTGAACTTGACAAAAGAAGCAAAGCAATCAGACTTCTTTTTCAAGAGATAGATCCACATCCGCCGAGAGTGATCATCCACCAATAAGAGAAAATAACGTGCACCAAGGACTGTGGGAGTCTTCCACGATGGCTCACATAGATCTGCATGGACAAGATCTAAGAGCCCCTTTGCACGCCAAACACCTTCATGAGGAAAAGGTTTCCGCTTTTGTTTGCCTGCAAAACATCCAACACACATATCTTGCTTTTCCTGGATAGGAGGCAAACCAACAACCATGTTGTCTTTATGAAGACGGGCCAAATACGGAAGATTGAGATGCCCATATCTTTCATGCCACAAAACACTGGTATTTTCTACCACAACTAAGGCATGCAAGTTGACCGTGGCAGGATCAACGAGTCTGTACAAACCTCCATGCCCAATTCCCAGGGCAACCACCTTATTATGTTTGACATCAGACACAATACATTGTTTACCAGAAAAGTTTACAGAGATATGAGGATTATCAGTTAATTGACTGATGGATAACAGGTTCTTATTCATGTTAGGCACATATCTAACACTCTTCACAAGCAATTTAGTGTTATTATTTAACATGATACGAACATCCCCAATCCCTTCCACAGCATGTGATCTCCCATCCCCTAAAGTAACTGAATCAGAAGAACATGAATTAGCATGAAAAGTAACATACCAATCTCGTTGACACGTGAAGTGTCGTGATGCGCCGGAATCAAAAAACCAGCACCGTGTAGGGCTGCCACCATCCGAGCAAGATGCCATGAGGGCATACTCATCTTCTGACTCGTGTTGCTCAACTGTTGCCACATGTGCTTGCCCCTTCCGCTTCTTCAGGGCACTTAGTCGCTTATGACAATCCCTCTTCACATGACCAAGTTTGTGACAATAGTAACACTTTACCGGAAATTTAGGAGAGGAAGGCGACGCATCAGCCTGTCGCTTCCACTTTCCTTTGACCTGCAGGCAAAAATGCACTCGATTATCCAATGGACTCTTGAACTTGTGTCTGTCTCTCGTTCCTTCTCGCAATGTGTAGAACACACCTTGTCAAACGTAAGAGTTTGACTCTCGCCCATTAAATGAAGAGCCTCCACGAACGAGTCATACGAGAAGGGCAAACTGTTTAAAATGAGAGCCACCATATCATCATCATCAACCGGCTTGTTGATGGAAGCAAGCTGATCTCGGAGATCTTTCATCCGAAGTAGGTGCTCAGACAGCGATCCACCTTGTAATTTTACGGAAAAAAGCATATTTTTGAGGTATAGAACCCGACTCTTCTCCGACGTCTGATATTTGTCCTTCAGACTGACCCACAATTTACTCACCTCAGTGGCATTCCGGACCTCAGGTATCAATTCATCCGATACCGACAATTTTAATAGTAGAAGAGCCTCCCGATGACGTTTGTCATAATCATCGAAATTTGTTGTAGGTCTACTCTCGACACCCGTGATTATTTTCTCAAAACCACGAAATTCTGCCAGTGTCAAGATCTTATGGCTCCACACATTAAAATTCGTGCCCGTTAATTTTTGTGTATCCGGCAAAATCAAATTTGCAATGTTTGACATTTTATTATTCCAAAGTAATGGAAAATAATAAAATAATAAAATATCCAATTTTCCAGCAAATATATTTAATTATTTTAATTTCTCCACCAAATAAACAAAAATACTGTATGTTTTATGCATATACGTGGCCGCAGAGAAATATTACAACACAAAACCAGGACTTTTTTGTTATCGCAAACCGGGACTTTCTTTGATTTTTGCAAGTGTTACCTGCCCACGATTTTTTCCTCCGGTTCTCGCCACGATTTTACCCTAGATTCGTCGGAAAAACGTGACTATGTATTCTTTCACACGATTTCGCATTGCCGTACGGTTTGCTGCCACGTTCTGCGATTTTGGTGCAAAAACACTCATGGTTTTTTTTTTTACGCGATTTTCGCTGTCTGCCCCGTCGTGCCGCGATTTTTGGTGCAAAAAACTCACGATTTTTGCCTTCTGCCCGCGTCTTGCCTTCGACCACGATTTTGCCCTTCTTTCACGACTTTATCGCCGTCGACTGTGCATACGAACTCTTTTTCTTCACGAATCCCTTCCACGATTTCCTCCACGCCTTTAGATTGCCCGCCGTCGACCTCTCTCTCGCCGACCTCTCACCGATGCCTAAGCTCTGATACCAATGTTGGAATATGCAAAGAGAAGAAAGAATACAGAAGACAAAACTGCATTGTGTAAATGATACAGGCAGAGGTTTATTTATAATATGGAGGTGGTTACAATGTAGTTACCGCACGATTCTGCATAAGCTGCTGAATAGGCTATATAATTAGTGTATTTTAACACTATTTATGGCGAACTTGGTGATCGAGAATCAGAGAGACCGATGACCTAATTTAATTTTTTTAGTTATGTTCAATGTTAATTTTAAGTTTAAAATTGAATTTGTTAAAAGAATTTAAATGTCACCTGCGTGTGTGCTCAACCATTTATGGCGAGAGGTGATTATTTAGAATACGTGTATGGGTCAACAAATTATTTTAATATTTAGCAATGTTTTAAAAAATATCTCTTATTGTAGGTTATTGAATTAATCCTACAATCATGGCATCCAGTTCAGCTTCAGTGGGGCAAGAGGGGGAAAATGTTTCGGGTGGTATGGCAGTGAAAATGGATCCGAATTATCCTTTATGGAGACATGTGGAAGTGACAGAGTTTGTTGCCGGTGGTGGTGTCCGTGTTTGGACGTGTCCCCATTGTGCCGCCTCATTTAAATCCTCATATACCCGTTTGAGAGCTCATTTGACTGGGGTATCGGGGACGGGTATTAGACCATGTAAGAAGGTGGAAAAGAAAACCATAGCCACGTACCTAAAAGAGCAAGAGGATGCAAACATTGAAGCAGCAAGAGCTCGCTCTAGAACTGTTTCTTTACAGCAGAGGTCCATGGGAAAACCACCAACATCAACACCATCATTTCATTGAGACTCGTGCTGAAACTATTCCAGTTGATGACCCTTTTGATGCAGATACCTCAGGGCCATCAAACAAGAGAACAAAAGGCCCATTAGAAAAAACATTTAACATCGAGAAGAGGGATATTGCAGATGAATTGGTGTCTCGGTGTATATTTGCATGTGGACTGCCATTCAATATCTTGAGATCACCTTATTGGCAGCAGATGGTGAGAGGCATTAATGAGGCACCACAAGGGTATACAAGCCCTACCTATAATAAGGTTTGCACTTCTCTTTTGACAAAAGAAGTGCAACACATTCAAACATCTCTACAACCAATTAGAGATTCTTGGACTGATTCAGGAGTCTCTATTATATTAGATGGATGGAAAGACGCCAGAAATAGACCTCTCATCAACATTATTGCAGTATGCCCTAAAGGGCCAATGTTTCTGAAGGTTGTTGATTGTGAGGGGGAAGTAAAAGATGCCCAATTCATTGCAAATATTCTCATTGAGACTATTGAGTCAGTGGGTTGTCCAAGTCATCACGAACAACGCCAAAAATTGCGAAGCAGCAGGATTGATAGTAGAGGGTAGGTATGAGCACATATTTTGGACACCATGTGCAATACACTCCCTGAATCTAATGATGCAAAAGATTGGGAAAATTGCATGGATTGAGCAAATATACACGGAGGCAAACGAGATTCAGATGTTTGTCACCAACCATCACATGTCTCAAGCCATATTCAGAAGATTTTCAAAGTTGGAGTTGTTGAAGGTAAATGAACAATTCATTTTAAATTTAATATTTGATTTTAAATTTTTAAATCAATTTCAAATTGTGTTGTTATTGAATTGTTTCCATTCTTTTTTAATAGGTTGCAGAGACTAGGTTTGCCTCTCACACACTCGTCTTAAGACGACTTGTGAAGGTGAGACGTGCTTTGGGCATAATGGTGATTGATAATGTTTGGACCGTCTGGAGGCAATCTAACACAGAAAGAGCTCAAAAAATAAAATCATGGATCCTTGATGAGCATTGGTGGGGAAGAGTTGAATATTTGTTGAGTTTCACAGAGCCTATTTTGAGTATGATACAATTTGTTGACAAAGATAATGCTTGCATTGGAGATATATATGATGGCATTGACTCCATGCTTGAAAAAATCCATGATGTCATACAGGCCAAAGAGCAGGACCCTGAGGAAATTTTTATAATGAAGTTAAAAATGTGATCGTGAAAAGGTGGAACAAAATGACCACCCCATTGCATCTCCTTGCTTATGCTTTAAATCCCAAATATTACAGCAGTGAAATAGTTGGGAGAGCTGGTAGACAACGACCATATGATGACCACGAGGTTGCAAATGGGACGAGGGCAAAGATTCGGGGAGGTTGTTTCTAGATCCAGCTACATCACTTGCAGTCCACCAGGAGATGTCGATGTTTGTAAATGGACAAGGTAGCATGGGAGAGGTAGAGGCTATTTGTGACAAACCCACCACGGATCCAATCACGTGGTGGACTTGTCATGGCCATGATGCCAAGTTCTTACGACCAGTTGCAATCAAATTGCTCTCACAGGTATAAAGTTTGTAACTTGTTATTTGATATTTTAATTACCAATTACGAATTAAAATTCAAAATGATATCATTCTTTTTTTAATTAATAATTTATAATATTAATACTTTGTTTTTTGTGACAGGTGGCTAGTAATTCTTTTGCAGAGCGCAACTGGAGTACTTATGGCTTCATCCACTCAGCCAAACGCAGCATGTTGGCATCAAAGAAGGCTGAAGATCTAGTATACGTTCATTCCAACTTGCGCCTCTTAACCCACAAGACGCAAGAGTATACTAGTGGTCCTAACAAGCTTTGGGACCTCCAACCTGAAAACACAGACTTTGAAGCTTCAGCTGCTTGTTTAGCCAATGTTTCACTTCTTGGCATTGATGAGGAACTTCCAGGGAGCCCTTCACAAGTGTTCGAAAGTGGAGCTAGTGGGAGTGGAGCTGCAAGTGGCATCCATGAAGATGATTTTGACGATCATCTAGATGATATGCTCTAGAAGTTGAGAACTTGAATGTACTATCATGTTTTGATTCTTTGAACATTATGTCATTCTGAATCAATTATCAATACAAACTCAAGTCTCAATTCTCAAAGTATTGGAAATTTCAATTTTGTTTTCATGTTCTATGAATGATTTTAAGTTGTATAACTCTATGAGTATTAAATTTCTATAAGTATGCAAATGCTTCTTTAAATTTATAAAATATATATATATATATATAAAACGTACCCAAAAGCGTCATGTACCCAAGATTTTTAAAAATTTGCCGTATCGAGGTCTTGTACCCATACCCGTATCCAATTTTGCCTAGGTTATAGCCTCTAATACCCTCACATAAGAGAAAGAAGCCCTTATGATGAAAGACATCTTTGCTAGTTTCAAGGTCATGTTTTTACTCATTTTTGTTGTATGTACATCTAAATTTCATTGGCTTATCAAGGATTTACAATAAAGTGAAATATTTTATAAAATAAATATAGAATCGTGTCTTTGTGTTTGTGCATCCCATGGGAGCTATTTGGATTCTTCATTGAGACTATGCAATTCTTGAGTACTTGCAAACTTGTGTTTGGAAATTACTCAATGGTCCAAAATTTTGACTCGGACTCGGGATTTATTTGACAACTTTATCACTACTTGAAATTAAATTCATAAAATAAGCTTAATATCATATAAAACATTTTAAAATGACATAATGTAGAAAACACAATTTATTTTCTATTAAATTTTGACCAAAAAAGAGTACAATGCCTAGATTTAGACCAAAAAAGAGTACAAACTACAATGATTATAGACTATTAATATACTAATCGAATATCATCAAATGCCTTGTCTTCTTCCTTCCTTTGGAAGTGGAAGGTAAATATTCCTCCTCTAGAACAACATCATCCGCAATGATATCGTCTAGTTCCTCACCAACCCCTCCTAATGTCTTTTTACGCCCTATCGCTATTACTTCCTATGCTTCCCCTTCCAAAGCTTTGACCTCTTCCTTTGTAAACGCAGGCTACAATCCGATCCGTATATGGATCAATATCATCAATTCAATTGCCTCACGGCTCTTTTGTCGCTCAAATTGTCTCATGCAAAGATGAAGATTGTATCGCATAAACACAAGGTCATTGAGCGACATGTTTCTGCAACTCCTGTTGGGCTCCTGCTGGCGTGAACGAATTCAAACATGCTTCAATTACGTTCACACCTAAGAGCTACATGATTGGCAAAAATGCGGATGGGATAGCCTTAGAGGATTTGGTGTTTTGCACCATACTCTTCCCACCAAAATTCTGCAAATGGAATATTTATTACTATGTAAGTCAACTAGGCATCGCCTTTATTAAAGAATTCTAATATCTACAAATAACAAGACTTATTTTTATGTTTACCTAGCGTTGGGTCGTTCTCCTTTGAGAGCCGAAGAAAAGAGCCTCCTCTTTGCACTCTTGTAAATTTGTACCTCATCAAAAAAATCGTTTTTTAGTTTCTTCATCAGTTATCATCATCTCTATGCATGTGTTGAGACAATCCATAACTTCATCAAGCTTAAATCAATTAGAGAATAAAAACTTGGGGTTCAAGTAGTAGGTTGTTGCATGCTATATTTCTGATCAACTATGCACCATATGGCTTTGGATTTTCTATTATTTTGCACATAACGATTTGCTTTATGACTCGTGTGCTCACAACCACTGTGTGCTCACAAACATCTTCATAAGAGATGTTAGTGAGGCTCAAATGCTCTACAATGTGACAAAGGTTGTGGAGAATCGTGGGATCCCCTCTCACACAGACTCCTTTTCCTTGGCGTGTACTCTCATCAAGCTTAGTAGCCAAGGGTGATTGTAGCAAAAATTTGTGATATTTCTTGCTTCTTTAACCACTTTTTTCATCCATTTCATTTTTTCTATGCCCTTAAGTAGGATATCAATGTAATGGGTTGGGCAAAGGGTCCAAAATATGCAGGTGCCTCTCCTCAAGATTTCTCCTTGCTTTTGTATTGTTTGTCACAACTTAGATGACATCTTACACAACCACTTCCTTGACCTCCTTATCCAACATGTCACATAGTGTTTGAATTTTTCACTAGGTGGGAGGCATCGATTGACTTTAAGAACTCCAATATCCACTTGAAACTACTACAAAGTTAATCAAAGAGTTGTTCTTTCCATCCGTCTCGTCCATTAGACAAATTATTGTAGCCTTTTTTATGTCACTATTTTATATTCATCTACTATAACTTGCGTATTTTTGATAGCATCCTCCAATTGTGGGCCACTCGATAATAAGGAATGGAATCCTTGAACCCTTTCCTAACAACGTCAATGCAGTTATCAAGTTCTCCCAATATGGGCTTTTTGCCACATTAAATGTTATGTTATAAAACCAAAAATGCCATAGCTACCCTTGCTTCATTATGCAATTCCCGATTCTTAGTACCTTTAAGAGAAGGTTGTATCCCAAGTGTATTTCGAGGAACAAACAAGCCCTATCCTACTTTGTGTGGCTCCATCCCCAAAACCTAAGTCACAACGTTTGAGTTTGAGTTCATGTTCGACAAGGATAAAGTTTAGTTGACGTTCACAAAGGGATAACCTTTATGGAAAAAGCATCCTTTAGTTTGAACAAATAATTGTTTGAATCATTTTTTATTTTCTGAAAATAATGCATGAATATATCAAAGGGATAGAGTGGAGAGATTTTATTGTCCTCTGCTTTGATTCGGTATATATATATATATATATACACACACATTTATAAAATAATGCAAAATTATGTCAAAAAACTTCCCGTAATATCCACCTCTTTGAATCTGAATTATATAGAACTAAAAACTCCGCCTAAATTGATTTCTAAAATGATGTCAAACTGCCAATACAAACAATAATGAACGGAAAACCGAAAATAGCTTTTATTGATTCCTAGTACCTTTAAGAGAAGGTTGTTCCAATACTTGCAAATCTGAAGTGTAGCATGATAGTGAACCCCTGGTGGATTCATCTCACAAAGTTGAAGAGCTTTCATTCCCAACCTTCAAACCTTGGAGGTTTTCATCCCCAAAGCTCCTTCTCCTTAAGGGTTTTCGTCCTTAGAAGATTTGATGCAAGCAAAATAACTTAACATGCAATGAGAGAAAATAGATTGGCAAAAGATGATCCCCCATGGCTCCCCACACCTCTATTTATCTTTATTTTGTCACAAATCCCAAAGAAAGCACCCATATGGTTCACCCCCTTCCTTTGGGTCTTATGTTTGCACTTTATCCCCTAGGAGGAGCTCGCCCCACTTTATATTTAATTTTTATGATTTGCCAATTTTATTTCTTCATTGAATTTTACCTTTTTTCTTCTTTAATCACTTTAAGTGACATTATTATAAGTTGCTTTATAAAATAAACCTAAGAATTGACTTCATCAACTTAAAATAAAAGTCACCACTTTCTTCTCCTTTTTCGCACCCCTTAAGCTCTTGGGGAGACAATTGAGCTAAGGGTCTTCATAGGATTAATATCGAGAAGGGGACATTACAGTCCTCCCCACCCAAAATTACTTGCCCACAAGCAATTGTAAGTTGGGATGTTCCAAAATTGCTGCACCTTCCCAAGTGGCATCCTCTATTGGCAAATCCTTACAACAATATAAATACTCGTTTATGCTCCTGTTTCTCTATCTTTTCTCTCTTACATCAATGATAGCTTCCGAACCAAAACTAGTTTGCCTTCATCATTCATGGGTGGCAAATCTTGAGAAGGAACTATATGCTGGCCGAGCGCTCTTTTAAGGTGTGTGACTAGCGTCGTTGGGCTCGTACTTTAATCAATTTAATTTGTCAATCTAGGGCGGCGTCCAACGATTGTTTGCAACAAGGGGAACAATAGGAACACAGTCTCAGCATGGGTTTCTATCTTAAATCTAAGAATTCATTGAACTGGTTGTGATTACAAATGAAATGCATGAAATTAAAGTATTGGAATTGAAAGCGAAACTAAGTTTAACTTAAAACATCAATATTAAAGACTGCATTGCATTCAAAAAAGAAATAGTAAACTAGTAACAACAATTGTTAAAGAACAAAGCAAGAAAGTAAGAATGAATATCCCTCTCGTTAGGTAGGAGTGGCCCTTGCTCCTGCCCTTTGATCAGGTCTGTACCAAACTTCTAGACAAATAAACTTACTCTTGAATTTGATCTTTATTGAATTCAAAATATGCTGCTACAACTGAAAAAAATATGGAATCCCTAACTCTAATTACATTCTCTTTTATACCCAAAAGAGAGTCCTAGTCTCTTCATGGGACAAAGTGTTATTTTGACTAATTCTAAATGTAACTACCTATTTGAACTAAACAATTCCCTTGATTCTTGGTAATACATTAATGGCGGGAACAATTCGTAGGTGTTTGATCTTGAAGCGTTTGCAATAACTGAAGAGGGGATTCGTGATTGACTCCTTGAAGGAGTCAATCACCCCTAGAAGATTCTCCAAATCATAACTGATTGAAGAAACTGAAGTGGCTGTGAGTCTTCAGTCATTATTGCTTCGCTCTTCTTGTGGCTTGAATGCTGATTGATAAATGACGATGATTCTGGGTAGCAAATGATGTTGTCAGCTGGAATTCCGAATCTAAGTTATCTGCATGCATGCTTGTGTCACTCAAGCTTTGGGGGATCGGGTTTTGATGAGCTGGACGTTTGATCGATGAGGATGAAAGTCCTGTGCCAAGACACGAACCAGAGTCCTACGCTATCACACAAAACAAAGTCCTGCGCCAGTGTATATACCAAGTCCTGCACTCCATATAACAATTCAATATATGCACTTTTTGCACACATAATTAATATTTATCCACATCATATTCAAGCCTTTTATGCACAAAAATTAACAAGGTGAAACATCATAAGTACACACAATAATTTCCCATAAACATAGTAAAATAGTAAATATAAAGTATGTATTTGTCCATCATGCATAATAATATCAAAAGTAGAATAGGTTCTGGCATGGCTTGAACATAATTACACAAGGTTTATCATGACAAAAATGGGGCTCATCAGCGTGAAACATGGAACTCATTATGGATCTTGTTATGTTCCGGTAACTCTAGCTCATATGCTACGTCACCAATTCTTCTTAGCACTTTGTAGGGCCTATAAATACGTGGATTGAGCTCCTCCTTACCACTTTGCTTGATAGAAGATTGCCTATAAGGATGTAGCCTCAAAAAGACCATGTCATTCACCTCAAAACTCCTCTCCACATGCTGCTGCTCTACATAAAGTTTCTGCTGATTTTGGGCATGTTGGAGGTTCTTTTTGTACAATTGTAACACTTTTGACACTGCTATACCAAGTCTTATGCCCCTAGGATGAATGAAAAAGCATCATACCCATATACAGCCTTGAAGGGAGTCATGTCAATAGACATGTGATGAGAAGTGTTGTAGCAATACTCACACATACAGAGCCATTTTATCCATGAGAACTGCTGCCCTGAAATGAAGCTTCTCAAGTAACCTTCCACCCATTTATTGACTGCTTCGGTTTGCCCATCTGTTTGTGGATGATAGCTAGTGCTTGGAGTCAACTTTGTACCTACCAATCTGAAAATTTCTTGCCAAAATTGACTCAAAAACCTGCTGTCCCTATCACTCACAATATTCTTTGGTAGCCCATGCAATCTAAACACTTCTTTAAAAAAAATATCAGCCACCAATGGAGCATCATACTTAGTTGGAAGTTGCCTGAAATTTGCAAATTTTATGAGTCTATCAACCACTACAAACAAACAATTCCTGCCTTGGACTAAGGGCAGCCTCGTGATGAAGTCCGTGAATATGCTTTCCCATTTTTTATTGGGAATGGGTAGTGGCTGCAATAAATGAGCAAGAAACACATGCTCTACCTTATTTCGTTGGCATGTAAGACACTCTAATATGCTGCAATACTTCATCTTTGAGGCCCTTCCAAAAATACCTCTCTTGCTTGCTTGTAGGTCTTGAAGAAGCCTTGGTGCCCTGCCAAAGGTGAATCATGGACAGCCCTCAAAATTTTGTGTTTCACCTTGGAATCTTGTACTAAAAAGACTCTATTCTTATACAAAATCAGCCCATCCACTACTTTGTATTTTTCATCATTCAATGTACCTTCAATTATGGCGGTTGTGAACTCATTCTTGGCATATTCCGCTATGATGTGAGCCTTCCATTCCGCTGCAATTTCTGTTAGAGAACACAACATGGGCTTTCTAGACAAAGCATCAACAACTATGTTGTTTTTTCCTTTAACAAACTCAATGTCAAAATCATAGGCTTGGAGCTTACTTACCCATTTTTGTTGTCTATCATTCAAATCCTTTTGCCCCAAAAAGTATCTCAAACTATTGTGATAAGATTTAACCACAAATCTTCCACATACCAAATATTGTTTGAATTTAGTCAAGACATGCATGATAGCCAACATTTATTTGTCATAGATTGAAAACTTCCTTTCTACTTAAGTTTTCTACTTTCAAAAGCAATGGGGTGTACACTTTACATCAAAACAGATCCTATTCCTTCTCTGAAGCATCAAACTCAAGTACAAAAAGAACAAAGTAATCTAGAACGACAAGTATAGGACATGTGCTCATTCCCTTTTTCAAGTTGTCAAATGTAGCTTGGGCTTTTCCGGACCAGCTGAAAGTTCCTTTTTGGATAAATTAGTCAAAGTGGCAGCAAGTTGGGAAAAACCTTTGACAAATCTCCTGTAGTAACTGCATAATCCCAAAAATCCCCTCAAATGTGTCATAGTGGTGGGTGGAGGCCAATTCAAGATGGCTTGGATCTTTTATTGATCCACATGGACACCTTTGGCATTGATAACATGCCCCAAATATAAAATTTCAGTCACACCAAATTCACACTTTGATTCCTTAGCTTTAAGTGACTGCTGCTCGAAATTCCCAACACGATATGCAAGTGTTGGAGATACTCCTTCCATGTTTTGCTATTAACCAATATATCATCAAAGAAGACGAACAAACTTCCCCAATGTTGATTAAACACATGATTCATACAAGATTGGAATGTAGTTGGCACATTAGTCAAACCAAAAGGCATCACAAGAAACTCAAAATTCCCAAAATGACATCTAAAAGTAGTTTTGTAAACATCTCATTCTCTTAGCCAGATTTGATGGTACCCGTATCTCAAGTCTATCTTGGAGAAATATGCAACTCCATGTAGCTCATCAATCCTAGGTATGGGGTACCTATTTTTATGGTCCTCTTGTTCAATAAGCGGTAATCAATGCACATTCTCATAGTCCCATCCTTCTTTTTTACAAGAACAACCGAGGATGCAAAAGGACTAGAACTAGGCCTTGTGTAACCCATCTCCAAGAGCTCTTTGATGACCTTCTCAATTTCTTCTTTGTAGACACTAAGATGATGGTATGGAGTAGTAATTACCACCTTAGTGTCGGGTTCCAACTCAATAGTGTGCTCAAACCTTCTATCAGGTGGTAACCCATGAGGAAGATTGTCAAAAACCTTGACATGCTTGTCACGGATGACCTGAATATCCTCGTTATATTGTTGTTCCAAAATCTGATCTGTAGAGGTTATTAAAGACTCAACTGCCCAAACAATCTGCCCTCTATGAAATGCTCTTTCCATCCCTTTTGGATTTACAACCATGGGTACTCCATTTGCCATACCCTGTAATGCTATTTCTTGGTTTGCTGATTTGAATTTCAGCTCCATTATTTGATAATTTTGTGTAAATTCTCCATGAGAGTGCAACCATTGCACACCCAAAACCAAATCAGTTTCTCCAATACCAATCACATAAAAATCATCTATCTCTTTATGCTTACCAAGAGTGATTTTCAACCGTGCTATCTTCTTGGTACAAGGGATGGTGAAGCCATCCACTACGGTGACATTGAAATCTTTGAAATCTTCTAATGGCAGTCCCAATCTTCCAATAATCTCAAATCTGAAGTGTAGTACAATAGTGAACCCCGTGTGGATTCACCTCACAAAGTTGAGGAGTTTTCGTTCCCCAACCTTAAAACCTCGAAGGTTTTCGTCCACAAAGCTCCTTCTCCTTGAGGGTTTTCGTCAAAGAGCTCTTTGATGCAAGCATGATGGTTGCAAGTGCTTCAACTTTCCTTGTTTTTCTTTGTGTAATTTGCAAGGTAAGCATCCATCTCTCGTTGAACCTCATGATGGTTGCAAGTGCTTCAACTTTCCTTGTTTTTCTGTGTAATTCGCAAGGTAAGCATCCATCACTCGTTGAACCTCAGGATGCAGTTTTTCACATAGTTGCACAACTTTAACTGAGATTTGTGTGAGGTGGTATTTTTTGAGGTGGTCAATGCCTTAACTCATCTTAAACCCACAATAATTGCTTATGACAGAATTGAACTTTGATTCTTGCCTTGGTTTTTAGTGTTTCCAGGAAGGGTCATCAAACTTCTTAGGCTAACTATGGTTACCTGAAACGGAAGCCATTCTTATACCACTGTTGCACTGCAAATTGAATCCTAACAAGTAGAAACCCTATAAAACAAAGGAAAAAAGTTTTAAGTTTAAAACTTAAAACCCTAGCTGCTAGTGTCTATCAAAGGAAGAAGTAGAAGAAATTGGAATCCTGAAAACAAAACATTAAAAAAATTACAGACCCTAGGTAGATCTAAATTGGAAAAACAAATCTGAACAAAATGAAAACATCTAAAATGAAGAGTACTCTTACCTCTTGAATATCAGTTGAATGAGGCAGCCTATGATGTCTACAAATGTAGCTTGCTCTGTTCCACTTCTAACTTCTTAAACCTGCGGTTATTTGCAAATGTATGGCAATAACAAGTGAGTGAACTGTGATATGATGATAGAACACTAATAGTTTTGGCTTGTTTGACAATCATGGAGCAGCAACAACAAATCTCCTTATTAAAGCACACAAACAAAGAACATTGCGAATATATAATGCAAATGACATTTTTTTCCGCTGGAGGTTATATGAAAGCAGCAACTGAGTAATACTGAGTAACAGAGTCAGACTCACAGGTAATGGTGAGTCTGATCCTGTTACTTGGCACACGAGTAATGTGATGATTACTTGGCAGAAAAAACAGAGCAGATTTATCATGAGAAACTTGGCAATTTATTGTAAATTTTAAAACAGGGGGCCACTATCTCAAGGAGTGGTTCTTTTATCCATTGTGCATGTAGATTAAAGTAGATTGTACCAAGTCAAGAGGTGATTAGCTAGAGGATGTATATGTTTAAGTCTGGAACCATCTCTAGTCAAAGGATTGAGCCTGATTGGCAGCATAATGGCATGCAGAACAAATGAGCATGTGATTGGATGCAACGTTTGTTTGCTATCTAGACAAATATCGCTACGAGGAATTACATCAGTACTTTTTGAATCCATGATAAGGGGGAACTAAAATCAGAACTTTATCTGCTCGTCAAATGGACACACCTCAGTGATCATGGATATGTTAGAATATGCAAAGAGAAGAAAGAACTTAGAGAAGGCAAACTGCACTGCTGAAATGACACAGGCAGAGGTTTATTTATTATAGGAAGAGGTAGTTACATTTAGTTACATTTGGTTGTTTGGTTACAACCTCTTCAACTGCTAGAACCGCATTACATTCTATATAATGCTCTATAGCTCTATATTTTAACACCCCCTCTTAATGACTAAACCGGAAACAATACCAAGTTTATCCCGAAATTTTACAAATTTCCTAAAGCCCATATGTTTAGTCATTACATCTACAGACTGTGCCATAGGTTGTACTTCAAAATCATCAGTCCATGACTGTGTTGCGGTTGTCGAATGAAGAAGAACCGCAAAACAAAAATCTGGTCCCATGAACAAAAGATATGACAAGTGGTCCACTGGTTCTCTGTTACATGATTCATTGACCAATGATGAATCACCAATGGTTGAGAGTGTCAGCCCCATCTCCAGAGTGCTGAAATCAGAACCTTGAAGATGTGGATTGAAAAATCTATTCCAGGCTTGTGTAGCCTGCTGGAGTCTGTACAAAGACTCAATTATCCTGCAATCGAAGTCACCTCGATCACGTCCTTGCAACACCGTGTAGTGCTCATCCAACTTTCTCAATAAGAGAAATGTGACCATCTGTGCAGTAGGAGTTAGAACCAACTCCACAATAGTAGGAGAAATAACCATCTCCGTCTCAGCAGTGGTCTTCGTCTCAATAGTGGTAGGAGTGAGAATCAACTCCTCGTCTATTTGCTCATCTATTCCCTTATGTTGGGAAAGATCCTTCACAACACAATGAGCAAACTGTTCATGCTATACTGCCCTTCAAGTAAGGACCTCTCGAGTGAGTGACTAGGCATGCCATCTCACCATACATCGCAGGGGCATTTGGAATAGTGGAGTCTCGTCCACAACAAATTGTTCTTGAGAATGAGGAAATCCATCCTCCCAAGGCATGTCGCCTCCCGTACACTGGTATAGTGGATACTCCCTCCACCATAGGTGCATGTAGGTTGATTGTATCCAAGTCACAGATTTGTGAGGAATGACTTCCTCCCAAGGCATTCAAGCAGCCTCCCGCACTTCCCCGAATGGTGGAGTTGTCCTCCACACGTGCATTCATGTTGATCACGGCCCGGATCAACAAGCCGATCTCGACCACCTTCCCCAATACCAAGGGCAATTATCCGTCTCTGTTTCACATCGAGACAACACACATTTTTCCACCGAAATCACGAAATATTGGGATTTTCAGTCAATTGACGAATAGATAGAAGTTTCTTTTGTAAAGAAGGTACATATCTAACATTCTCGTACCAACAATTTATGAGCATTATTCAATACAATGCATATATCTCCTATCCCTTCTATTGTAAGTGATTCTCCATTAGCTAGTACTACTGATTCAAAACAAATATTTGTAGTAAATGAAACATACCAGTCCCTACGACATGAAAAGTGTGCAGACGCACCAAAGTCAATGATCCAACAACTGGTACCACTGTCATTCGAGCATGATGTCGTAAGACAATAAAGAGCATGCCCGTCATCCGAATCCCATTCTTCTGCAACTGCTTCCACATGTTCCTCATTACATAGTTTTTTGTTCTGCTACGAAAGTTCGTACTTCCGCTTCCGACAATCCTTCTTGAGGTGCCCAACCTTGTGACAATAATAGCATGTGACCTAATATCGAGTGGAAGACTCACCAGATTGACGTTTCCACTTTCCCTTTGACTGAGTGACAAGAGCACTCTCTGAATGGTCACAATTAGATTCACGCCCAAGTTGTCTCCGTTCCTTTTGCAACAGGTAAGAACTCACCTTGTCAAACGTGAGCGTTTGAATTTCAACCATTAAATGGAGAGACTCCACAAATGACTCATACAAAGAAGGTAAGTTCAAAACCAGAGCCACCATATCATCGTCGTCCACCTTTTTGTTGATGGAAGATAATTGGTCTCGGAGGTCTTTCATCCGAAGTAGGTGCTCAAACAGCGATCCACCTTCTTGTAACTTTACGGAAAAGAGCATATTTTTCAGGTATAAAACCCGACTCTTTTCTGATGTCTGATATTTATCCTTCAGACTGGTCCACAACGTGCTTGCCACAGTGGCATTCCGCACTTCGGTATCATATCATCCGACACCGACAACTTGAGAAGCAATAACGCTTCCTTATGATGTTTGTCATAATCCTCGAAGTTCGTCGCTGGTCGACTTTCATCACCCTTGATTATTTTATCACAATCACGAAACTCCGCGACCGTTAAAATCTTATGACTCCAAACATTGAAATTAGTGCCCGTTAATTTTTGTGTCTCCGGCAAAGTCAAGTGTGAAATATTTGCCATTTTATTATTCCAAAGTAACGGAAATAATAAAATAAAATTTTGCCCCACACTTAATAAAATATTACTTTTTCCAGCAAATATATTTTTGGCCCCTCACCAAAAAAACAATATAACTTTATTCCAGCAAATATAAAGTATTTGCCAACTTAATAAAAAGTGTGCCCCCTTAATAAAACAATTATTACTTATTCCACCAAGTAATATTAAATTAAAGCACCTTCAAAATGCCCTCGAACCATATTTGCATTAATAAATATTATTAATGTGAGAATACCTTTGTAGATGAAATAAAACAAATATGATGCCCTTAAACTTTTTTTGCTCCAACGACTCAGCATTCTGTTTTCAGCCAATTTTGACTTCGTAAAATTAATTCAAAAAAATAAAAAAGGAAATTTTGAAGTTTTTCAAAAGTGTTACTTTGCATGGTTTATCACTCTCATGACGACCGTCTCCTTTTTGTGATCGTTTCGATCTTCGTTTTGTCCTTTTCGGGCGAGAACTCCTCCCGCCAGGCTTTAAATTGCATTAAAATACATTAAAATTAATTAATTAATTGCCCTTTGTTTGATAAAATTAATTTTTAAATAACTTGGGAGTATTTAATTAAATAAATATTAATTGAAAGATTCATTCGACAAATTTTTATTTTAATTGCTCGGGAAAAATAAGCTTCCGCTTCCCATTGGCGGGATGCCAATTTGGCTTCCCGAACCCGGATTTCCCCTTTCCTGGCAATCTTCTTTTAATTTCCCGCTTGTGGGATTTTCTCCACCAATTGCCAAATCATGGATTGGTTAATGGGCAAGAAATCTCCCAATTTCCCACATGGGGAAATTGAACGGAGATTGCCAGCCCACTTTGCCAATCCCGTTGGCAATTGGCCGTTGCTTTCCCCATTCCCCCTGGCACTTAATTCCACTACCCGGGAAGAAGGGAAGTTGGTTTAGGCTTCATAAATTCCTCCGTCGGACTCGGTGGAAAGAGTCGTACGAAGCTTCTCACTTCTTCGAAGAACATAATATTTTATCACATCCCACAATACTGCGAACGCCAAGGTAATAAAAAGTAAGAAGGTTTTTTTTTTACAAAGAAACCCATGCTCAAGGAAGTTTTAGCTAGCTGTTGAAGGAGGAAAGATCCACCACACACAGGCTCACGCAGGATAAAGGAACATTTCATTTGTTTTGTTTTTGTGAGCATCTCCACGAACAACCTGAAGGAAAGAACAGTCCACGTGTGAGGAGAGGGAGAAAGATAGCCAAATAAAATAAAAAAATACAGTCCAAAGAAGCACATAATTCAATGCATTTATCAGAGAAAGGAACTGCTTAAAAGAACAATATTTCCAAGCCTTTTGCAGAAAGAGGACAACAAATAAAGTTTAAGTCTCACGCAAGGAGCAGGAGACCACGTGGGAGAGAAAGAAAAGGATCTCCACGCTCCTGTCCACAGTCCCACGCCAATCCAAAGGAGAGTCCATGCAGGGGAGAGTTGAAGGAATCACCATGTTTTTGAAGAGGAACAGTCCAAAAATTGAAAACAACAAAGAAGCCATGCGTGAGGAAGGGAAAATAAGAAAATCAGATAAAATACAGTCCAGCAAGAGAGATCCCCACGCATTCTACCAAGCAAATTCCACTAAAGATCACACGTGAGGAAAGAAGGAGAGTCCACGCCTTGGGGGGAGAAAAAGACAACAGGAAGTTTGAGCAAATCCAAAACCAAAGACCACGCAGCCAAGGAGGAGGATTTCCATGCACCCATCAAAATCTAAGCTCCACGCACCTGTCCACAGTCCCACGCAGGTGAAAGTAAAAATACAAAAAGATCATTACCCACGCATTGGCAAAGGGGGACAGCAAAGAAAACAACGAGTCTTTCACCACGCAGGAAATAAAAAGAAGAGCTTGGCTACTCATTTTTTTTTGGAGAAGGCGGCCCATGCTAAACTCAAAAATGGTTTCCACGAGCCAAGGAGCAGGGGGAGCTAAATAATCGAGAAAAGACAGATTTTTTCCACGCATTAGCCAAAAGCAGGAGGGGACAGTTTACAAATCCCATGCACCAATCAGCAGCCACGTGCCAAGAACAGAAGATCTCTACGCATCAGCCAATAGAAAATAATAAATTTTACAGAGAAATAAAACATTTTTTCCCAGCTAAATAAAGATTAGATATTTTCTATTTCCGCCACAAGAAATCACGTGTTCTCAGGAGGATTCACGCATTGACCAGAAGATCACACCGAAGAAGTAAATATCAAATCGGGATTATTAGAATCGGGTGATTTTCACATACCAAGGAGAAATTTGATTCCAACAAATTTCATAAAAATCGGGATATTAAAATCAAGCGATTTTGTTTATTTTAAATTAAAAATAAATAATCGTCACCAAGATCAAAAAATTTCAGAATCTGGATCAAGTTATTATTATTATTATTATTTTAAAATAATAATAATAATGTTAAAACAAAACATATTTCTCTTGCATCGACGGGGTTTCGAGATCGAGACCATTCCCGCTTGCTTGCGTTGTTTGCGTGCTGAGTCATTTTTCTCGTGAAATTGATGTCCCCAGATTTCATCCTGAAATCTGTGACTACCCTATCCGAAAAAATTTCGCATCTTGTTAAAATAGTGAGTCGTTTTGTGTTTTTATTGCCAGAAAGTTCTTGTATTGCGTCAAGATATTCCCAAAGAGCCATATTAGCCATTTTCGCCAAATACCTAGATGCCCAAAATTGTTATATTCTGTCGTTGGGATTTGTTTGCGGGAAATTTGTATTTAATTATTTTGAGCCCCGTTTGAGGCAATTTGCGCTCCGATTTAACCCTATTGTGATTGAACATATCATTATT
Source organism: Taxus wallichiana var. yunnanensis (assembly GCA_018340775.1). NCBI lineage: Eukaryota > Viridiplantae > Streptophyta > Pinopsida > Cupressales > Taxaceae > Taxus > Taxus wallichiana. Next base: position 345,860,544 of record CM031233.1, read on the forward strand.
CCTATATACCAGAAGGGTTTTAACTAGGAATAAGTTCTGGGCTTTATTTGTGACTTTTGACAACTTTTTGTGTTTTTGTGTTTTTTCCTTTTCGTTTCTGTGAAATTTCTCTAGATCAATTCCTTTGTCGGTTTGGCCTGATTCTTGTTCTGGAGTAATTGGGATCACATACGCACGTTGTGCCAGAAGGAAGTCACCATCGGAGGTTTAGTTCACTGAGAAAAGACAAAGTCGTGCACCAAAAAGCCTCTTCTGGGCTGGCCGCATTTTTGGAAAACAAAGGATTTAAGTGGATCATGGGAAAATTAGAAGCAGCAGGCTGATGAGATTTTATTGCCTGCCTTGCAGGTACTTTTTCCCATGATGGAAAAGTCACTTAAGTTGCAGTGGGAAAATTAGAGGCAGCAGGCAGGCGGGAATTTATTGTCTGCCTTGCAGGGTAAAAATTCCCATGGTGAAATAAAAGAAAAGTGACTTAAGTGAAATCATGGGATTTTATTGCCTGCCATGCAGGGTAAATAATCTCATTGTCAAAGTCAAATCACTTAAGTGGATCATGGGATTTCCGGGGCTGCCTTGCAGGGTAAAAATTCCCATTGCCATGTGTTTTTAAAAATAGAATTCTATTATGCTAAAAAGTGCGCCCCCTTTGGAGAGAGAAAGGCAGCCTTTAAAGTGATTATTTTAATTAATTCTTCTTCTAAAAATGGCGCCCAAGCATGGAGAAAAGTCAACAAAAGCAAAGGGGAATAAATCAATTGGAAATAGATTGTCTAAAATTAAATAAATTAATTTATTTAAAGGCAGCCCCCTCTTGTGAAAAAGTGCACCCCTTTTAGGAAGGATTTAATGCTTTTTGAAGTATTAAATGATTAAATAAATTCCTATTTTCAGTGGCTAAGGTTAAGGCACACTGTGAAGCTTCAGTTGAGTGAAGAGTGGATGTTTAAATTGGATTAATTTAATTAATTGGATGGTTGTCCTTAAACATGTTATTTTAACACATCAGTTAAAGAGAAAAACATGATTTTTAATTAATTGCCAGAATAAAGGGGCAATTATTAATTAAATAATTATGAGGGTTATATAAGCATGGGTTGCCATAAGGATGAATTAATTAATTCACGGGTAAAGAATTGCAGCCAAGAGGGAAAGTGCGCCCCCATTTGGAGAAGGATTTTGCTCTGAGGAAGGTGGATTTGATGCTAAAAGCTTCTAGTTTTGGCGCATGCTTTGAAGAAGGCTAATTTGTGTCTGCATAATTGTTTGTAGAAGTGATACAGGTGCTCAGGTGATGTTGGTAAAATTCATGCTTGCTTTGCATGCAAATAAAACGTCAAATTTTGGGGCAGTAGGCTTGAATTATGTAGATTTTTGTGATTAAAATTCACCTTTGTGCATACTCCGGTTGCCATCTTTATCAATTAATTGCAAGAGTTAGATATGGTGCTTTTATAAAGAAAAGGAACTTATATCAATGTCCAATACATTGAATATTTCCTCCGAATCTGAAGGATTATCCAGATCTGCACTAGTTTTGAAGAATTCCAGTCAAATAAGAAGAAAAAGAATTGTTCAGACAAAGATAGACAAAGCCATGGCAAAGAGGACGAAAAGAAAGCACAACGGAGTCATGCATCACTTCTAAATTTGCAGATATTGGAGACACAGATCTAGGCTCGGAACCTCTTGCTGAATTGATAGACAGATCCAGAGTAGGAAAGACTTCACTCATGCGTGCAGGAAAAACTTCACTCATGCGTGCAGATTAAAAGCAGTGGAATTATTCGAGCTACAACTTTTCCATCCACAAACCTAGTGCTGAGTTTAATATGCAGATCCGCATCCGAGATCTCATAGTTGCAAAAAGCTTCCTAAGCACAAAGGCTTCATCCTCTTGTTTCGAATGCAGTCCGTGAAGAAGTCGGTGTGTGGAAAATTCCTTCCAAGTTCTTGTGCAAATACTCCCATCTTCTAATTCAAGCCTTTATTGAATTTTCATTCATCCGGAGTGCTTTCTAGAATTTTTAATTGCTCATATGCAATTAAAAATAAGGATGATGAGTTCTCTACGGCAAACATTGCATTGATGCATGTACTGGAGAAGAACTGCAAAATCTTCAAGGACAAAAGAGAAGACAAGGCGAAGGCAAAATTCCACCCGCAGATCCCGCTTCCAGATCTAGCTTGTTTCCAGATCCGGTCGTTTTCCATTCCAGCTTACTTCTAGATCCAGCTACTCCTAGATCCAATTTGGTGAGAATCAAGGGCAAAAGAATCACCAGATGCAGACATGAAAAAGGACAAGACTACAGCCTTTCCTCTTCCTTCTTTTCTCCGACAAAATAATTGAGCGATCAATTAAATTATACAACTTAAGTGATTGGTTTAAAAGCCATTACTTCAAGAAGCCAACTACTTGGAGATAGGTGGCACGCAAAATAGAAGGTTCTATTTTGGGTTGCAAATCATGCATGTCATGCAAAGAGGAATTCCGGAGGGAGATTGCGGTTGTTTCTTTTCCCACTTCCACATGTGCCGCTCAATTAAAAGCTTCCGACTTGTAGTTGCCCCCTCTACATTCTATAAGTAGAGGAAGAACCTTCGGGTTAATAATCAAAATTTGTAAGCAAAGCAATGACCTTGTGTTCCAGACTTTGTACTAAAACCCCGAGAGCCACTTGAAGCAAAGGAATATATAGGAGCAGATTTCCGGAGAACTTTGTGTCACGGTGTATTGTGTTTCTTGCTTTTTATCTTAGATCTTTTAATAGACTGTGTTATTTTAGATCTAGATCTAGAGCTACCTTTGCTTAGAATTCTGTGTTTATATCTATTGGTTTCTTCTATGTGCATGCAATCAACTCTGTTATCTATTGATTGGGATGCACATCTTCCCCATTTTTCTCTGTGTTTATATAATTCCTTTCTTCTATAAATATTTCCTTTCTTAAACAGCTGCTTACTTGCTGCAAAACTGTTCAATTATGGTTCATGAACTGAGTAGTTAAAGTAAAACCCCATTTAGATATTAGCATACTTTAATTGACAAATTTGACACGAGAGTCTCACCGGTAAATGAGGGAGATTTATCTCATGATTGCCTAGGTTTTGTGCTATGCAGAAAATCTAGCCAACAAATTCATAATGGCCGAAAAATCTAACAAATCTGCAAGGAGATCGAGGAAGCCAGTGGAGAAATCAAACAAATCCGTCATGAAGTATGAATTTTAAGGAATTATCCCTCCTAGTTCCATTAAGTCAGCATATGACAACATCATTGATACAAATCTGGGTCACATCAATGTGCAACAATTCTACGAGCGGGTGAAAACTGAAGGCAAAACCATTTTCTCAGATAGACTTTACCATAGTGGTCTACCCCAAGCAGCAGCATTTCTGTCTCGGTGCAGTGTCCGGAATTGGTTATCGCTTGCGCGGAGCATTATGATCCTGAGAGACGAGGAATTTTTAAAGATAATCGCGAGCCTTTCCTCTTAATCACACCAGAGCACATTGAAGAATTGCTCGGCATACCCGACTTTCCCGAGAATGCGGATATCACTCGCCAACAACACAAGAATTCTGGGATGAAAAACCCTTGAGATGGAGCAAGATGGTTAATAACAACTGGTTAGTAACCAAGAGACCTCGAATTGACAAGCTTCTCAAAGAACTGCGTATCGCGTTGAGTTCGTGGAAGAAATCGAGGATATGATTACTCTCTTAAGTTGAGTTTTTGGTCTACCTTCTCGCTAGGATTTTCCACCCATGGATGTATCGGTTTATATGTACCATCCTAGCCGGAAAGAGTTTGTGGATTGGGCCACCATCATCAGTAACACCCTTCACAAACAACCGATAGAAGTTAAGATGACCTGGATGATTCTACATGACATCGTATTTGACTTATGCGGTAGCAAGAAGAAAGTTATTTTCGGGACTTGAAACGAGAGGAGTCATGGGGCTGTCAAATAGTGTTTTTCACTATTACCCTAAACTCGCCTTCAAAAATAGTTCTCACCATTTTAGAAGAGTCATTGATACATTCGCCTTCCGCGTGATCCGAACTCCGAATCGAATACCGAGGAAAGGTTTTCTAAAGAAGCCATGAGTGTCATTTCCTAATGGTAAACCTGGTTTATTCAATTTTCATCTTTTTCCTACATTCGCGTGAGTGGCTTTGTTGGTACCCGTGGAAACTTCCTAAGTACGTCAGTGACAGATGGGCATTAATGGAGCTGGCATGACAATTATTCCAAGTTCATTGCCTTCTTAGTGACAAGCACCGTTCAGGAATTCATTTCCCAATCCAAATCGGGGAATACCAATGTCCAAATCTTTTTAGTGCACAACTCATGGAAAAAGAGTTCGCTCTCATAACCATCCATCCATATGTGAAGAGAGCCCAGTTTGATATCAATGGATATATGCAAAAGATTCTGGGAGCAAAGTATCAACATAATCCTACCATGGAAGATTTCTGGGCTGCTTGTTCGGATGAACATGAGGTAAGAAGACGGAGTACTCTCACCTAACACTTGCTCAGATCAAGGCCTTCCGCATCAAGAGCCCTCCCAATTCATTCATAAATGATGATGAGGATGTCATTGATCCCTCATATGATGCAGTTGCTTTTACCCCATTGCCTCGAATCGACTGGACCAAAAGAGATGAATTTTCTCGATAACAAGAATTAACCAATTATTGAAAGGAGCATATCTTGGTATGACAGAGAACTTGCCAAATTGCAATCAATTCCAGATCATGTTTCGGGATCACAAAAATTGCCAATACAAGGGGGCCTCCATTCGACCAAAGTCTCTTCTCGATCAACCTCATTACCATCCAATCATACACAACAAGCAAGAAAGGAGTGGTTGCCAAAATCCACTTCACCAAGTAACGTGTCACAAGGAGAAAGATCTAAAGATCCTAACCCCGAAGAAGGAAGAGAGTGTGTGTCCAGATTTTCTACCTCGAGTAGAGATTCTTCTACCCACATCGTTAATAGTGCTCAGAAGCTAGTAGCAAATGATCCTCACCATGCTTCAAACAAGCATCCACTCAGGTGTAGGTAATTCAAATATCAAACACTTCGGAGCATGTAGTTCATGAAGGGATTTCCCAAAATCTCCCGAATAATCAAGAAGTGGATATTGAGGTTGTTTCTCTTCAAATCGAGGTCGTAGGTAGGATTCAAGCAGGATCTCATGATGTCGAGAATAATGAGAATATTGATTTGAGCTCCAGGATTTTGTATGCTGAAATAGTGAATGATACTCCTTCCTGGGTTGATTCCGAAGTGAAGAAAAGGAAGAGAGTTGTCAAGCCAATTGACATTGATTTTGATGCCCTTTTCAAACTTTCGAATGACGCCATTCCTAAGAAGCCTAAGGTGCTTTCTTGAATAATGGTGGATAATGATGGAAACAAATTTGCAGACCTTGCCATTCCACAAGTTGATAAAGAGCGCGATGCTATGACACCTGCCGACTATGAAGTTTCCAGACTTGGACTTGGAAGATCTACATTAGAAAGTGACATGGCGATGGCTTCGAGATTCAATTAATATCATGCTAAAGAGACTTGAGAAATACAAGTCTCAAAACTCTCAGCTCAAGGCCAAAAAGAATCAATTGGTGGAATATGTTCAACATTTGATAAATCCCATATCATCCACTTTCCCAGTACCTGATGCAGCGGCTGCCCCAGATGAGGATACTCTCAATTTGTCAAAAGAAATAAACACATTGGGCCATGTCACTAAAACTTGGCTTTCAAAGATTCTCGTTTTAGGTTAGGGGACGATCAAGACCGTGGTTAAGCTTCATGAAGATGTCAGTGCGTATCTCGATCCAATTCTTTCTTTCAAAGAAACTTTTGTTTCTACTATATCAAATTTGGATGAGATATTGCCCACTTTACGAGGAGATGACAAGTATGGAATCTCTCGATTTTAGTCATTGAAGGAATTCTTGAATTTGAACATCGAGGGACACGTTTTCTTTGGTGTTTGCATTTCAAATCAAGAAAACGCTTCTCGAGGATTCTATGATCCATTATGAAAGCATGTGCAATGAAGCCTTCACTTCACTCTCCGATTCAAGAATTCATGGTCGAGATTCCTCAGAACCTCGTAAATGAGCATAATTAAAGGTGTTCATCGGAGCAGTGGAAGAGCAATTTTCACAATTGTTTAAGGACATGTACACTCACGCCAACAATTTCTCGTCAGTTTCAATGGAGCGGTGCATCAAATTAAAGAACTTATTTGAGAATGCTCAATCCAAAATTATTAATTTAAATGATATACCAAGTAGAATTCTTGAATTGCAGGTATTTTGTGAGGCTATTCTTCGACCAAGTGAACCTCCAGAAGAAGAAAAGATGTTTGAAACTTTGGGAAGGTTTAGTTCCTTTCAACTGGGAAAAGCGGTAGATCCTAATTTCACCGGCGGTTCAAGGAGTTGATTTTCTTGGTATCTAATGAAGTGGGAGAGTCCATTTCTCATACGCTTGAGATAGGTGGACCCCATTTCAATGGATAAGGCACTGGTTATTATTGTATATTTTAAAAGGTGTTGTTATTTGTTTTCAGGAAACTATGGATATTTTAAGTAATTTCTATTTTTGAGTTGTCTTTAATAAAGTTGTTGAAAAAGTCAAAGGTCACTTAAGTGCCTTATTTAATGATCATGTAAAACCCTAACTACTTTGTAACCAACTTTTGGGTTATAAAAGGAAGTGAGGGGCTCATTTGTAAAGGGTGACTTTGAGAGAGGAGAAGAAAATACTTTTGTGTGCAAGCTTTGTTTTAGGAAGAAACTTTGTGTTCTTTTGTGAAAAACATTTTGGAGTTAATGAAATACAAACTTTGTGTCTCATTCATTGTCTCTTGTAACATTTGATGTTCTTATGTTCATTAGATGTTAGGTGTTTGAATCTTGCATGCAAATATTATCTTTGATCTTATTGTCAACGTTATTAATCGGTTGTTCAGGTTCACAAAGTGATCAAGCTCTGATTATCTACTTGCTCATGTGTGTTCCCTTTTACACGTTCTTGCTTGGCTAACTCAAACTCTGTTTTATTTGTGTTGGTTATTCGTCTTTCTTCTTCATGCTATATTAGGCTCTGTGTTTACCTAACTCTTACATGTTCTTTCATTTCATTCCATTCCATCTCCTTTCCTTCATTCTATTCCATCTCCTTCATTCACTTTTCTTTCCATTGATGTTCCAAAACACCCCCACATACAATTTTGAATGTATAGATGTAAATACAGTTTTGGTTTTCAATAAAGGCAGCCTCACCTTCATTGAGGAGGGACTTCGTTCCCACACTGTTGCATGTCATTTGCATGCGTGCAAATCCATATGCTAACACATTCAATTGTGGATTTTGCACGATTTTTGTGCTCTTGTTTTGTCTTCTACAACAATCTATCGCATGCACTTTACCTTGCGAACTGCCCTCCACGATTTCTTCTTCACACAATTTGCAACTCAGGATTCACGATTGGGTATTTGCAGTAGCCACATTTTTCTTTGTCTTCCAGTGACTGGATCTGCCACTAATGCCTTCGTTTTTCTCTGCAAAGCAGATCGCTGCCCATGAATGGAGGAATTTCTTCCTTCTCTGCCCTAGCGTCTGGTATTTTTCTCCAAATACCCCACGTTTTACCAAATTCGTGTCTTTTAGGGCTTCCTCGAATTTTCTGTTTGTGCCTCTTGAAGGCTTCCTCGAGCTGCAACCTTGGACACTCTGATACCAATGTTAGAATATGCAAAGAGAAAAAAGAACTCGAGAGAAGGCAAACCGCACCGCTGAAATGACACAGGCAGAGGTTTATTTCTAGACCGCACGGAAACGCCTGGGGTCCCCGTGCATCACTGAAATGTACTAGTAGTAATAGACGAGGTATGGTATGTCGTGGGTACGGCAGTGAACGCACCCGTGAGGGACAGTGGTATGGTTGGTACGCTTTGCCTACCCGGACGTGCACCTATCCCCTGTGGTAGTGCGTTTTAGTTGTACCGCCCAAAAAAACTTGCAAAAAAGACAGCGTTTCTTTCCTTTTTTGGCAATTCTTTCCTTTTTTGGATTTTTGGTGAAAAATCACAAGCATAGAAAAAAATTTGCCATTTTTGGAAAGGGTCCGGGAAGATGTAGCAGCAAAAACTTGCATGTGCCATAACTTTCATTCGTGACTTCGTTTGTGTGTTGTTTTCTCTAAAAGTGTATATTTTCTCGAGCTCAACGCATTGATGGCAATATTTTTCTTATTTTCATAAAATCCATTTTTGCACCTTTTTGGACCAAGCAACTTCGCAATCTTCTCGAAAGAATCATAAGCTTTGATCGCTTGTAGGCAGATTAGTAATTAAAAAAATCTTGGATAGCTTTCCAAAACTCGGCGAGTATTCTCCCATGCTTGGACTAATCGTCCCACTGCCACTTGGATCCACATTTTTCCCGCTTAGTTATGATGTTTCGAGAAATATGTCGAGAATACTATCGTGGCCGAGTGGATCAAGGAAGGTCACCATGAACAATCAAAACTCCTTGAATCTTATCACAGTCATTAAGATAAATAATCGTGATAGAGAAATAATAAATTTCAATAAGTATGCAATGTATGAGAATTAAATTTCAATAAGTATGCAAATGCTTCTTATATATATATATATATATATATAAAACGTACTCCAAAACGCATCTTTTGTACCCAAGATTTTTAAAAATTTGCCGTATCGGCATACCGTACTGCACTGCATACCGTATCCGTGTAGTCTAGGTTTATTTATTATAGGAAGAGGTAGTTACATTTGGTTGTTTGGTTACAACCTCTTCAACTGCTAGGAACCGCATTACATTCTATATAATGCTCTATAGCTCTATATTTTAACAGGATAAAGCTAAACGTTGATGGAGTAAGCAAGGGTGGTACTGGCCAAGTAGGTGGAGGTGGGATTTGCAAAGATATATTGTGGGAAGCACCCTCCACATCTATTATGAAGACTATTAGCACACAACTAATAGCTTGGTGGAAGCAAGTGCTTTAATGACAAGACAGAAGTTAGAAGCAGAATATAAATTATAAAGCATTCAGGATTTCTAATCGTATGACAATGAATGATGATATAATGATTATAAATTAAAAAAATAAAGTTCTTATATCTTAAATTTTCAACACAACTCCCTGCCGCCCTCTCACCCTGAAGTTGTCTGAAAATTTTCAGGTGTTCCAGGGATGTGCTCCACATCCCCAAGTTCCAAGAACTTCATGTAACACTAAATATATATATATTCCTCTACGTAAGAAATTTACCTTTCAGCTTGTTTGTTCTTTCCTTAGAGGTGTTAGTTTTGGGATATTTCAAAATGAATAGAGAACATCTCCTATATGTGTTTATGTGATTTACTCTTTGCAAGTTGTAAAGATATTGAATAAACAGGCGTGTTCGGTCTTTATGAAGTTCAGATTTTTCATTCTTGTTGTTGACCTTGGAAATGTTAGTTCTCATCTGAAATTGTAGTTCTCATTATGGTTTTAATTTTTAACTGGATGCTTCTCTTCTATGTTGAATATTATGTGTGTAACAACGACGGTAAAATGATTTTCTTTGAAGTGCTAAAAGCTCACATCCAATTTCACACTGAAATTTTGTGCAGAGACCATTTCAGCGTTTGCTTCAAAAGCAGGAAGGTGATAGATCTGTGTGGGAATACCCATTTGCTATAGCTGGTGTAAACATAACATTCATGCTTATTCAAATGCTAGATCTTCGATCTGGTGTGTATTCTTCTTGATCAACCACATCTCCTTTGGAGCAATATTTCACCAAGCAAGCATGAGTACCTCATCAATTTTGCGTATCAACTCAAAAGAATTGATTTGATTATATATTGATTCCTATTGATGTTGGGGGAAACATGTTTCTACAAATGTCTTTTATAGAAACCATATGACTGGTTGTGATAATATGGCAATATTTTGTTAGCATACAGTAAGCAACCATGCTGCATGTCAGCTTCTGATATGGAATAATTTATGAACAATTTTTTATTTTTTTAATTTGGAATTCCACAAAAATTTATCCCAATTAGATTAATAGATCTGTAATGTCTGCAGCAAAGCCTAGCACTACAGCAGGAGTAATCTTCTTGAAGATTCTATCAGGTCCGTCTTCTTAAAAATCTACATTGTAGCGGGTTCTAGTTGAAATAAATTTACAGCCACAGTATAACAGAATATTGGACTAATTGCTTATGGTGCACATGACATATGCTCTAGTTTTAAGTACAAATTGTTTGAATGGCCGTGTGTTCTTATTGCGGATGAGGAATTTCAATAAACTCTGCTATTTAAAATCAGCATTTGATTGATTAATAATTTGTATTTGCAGGAGATGAGTGGGCATTTGATTTGCTTTACTGTATTGCATTTGGAGTGATGGATGCACAATGGCTTGCAATGCACGCTTCTTACATGGACTTCAACGTAAAAATGGATCCTGCATTCCAGTTTTAATTTTTCCTTAGTTGATTTTAAAAAAAAATGTTTTGTTAAAGGAGCTATTTAATTCAAGAGTAGAAGAGAAAGTTAACATTGTCTGTTTTCCGGACATAGACACTGCAGACCCAGTACTTAGACTAAGAGGTGTAGTGCTGAACTCGAGCATTCCATTTACATTAAGTATTGAATTCATCACTTTCCACATACATATACATCTATTACAAATTCCTAACATTGACATTATCTAATGAAAGGAGAGTAGAGAGCATCCCTGGTTTGTATTGACCTCCCAATGTAGGGGAAGACCATAGATAACTCTTATCTGATTTTCATTTTATTTTCTCCATCAGATTCGGGTCCCATTTTGATCGACAGGAAACTATTTTGCATATCTAATGCTCGACCTACATTGACTTTCAGGTTGTTTTGAAGTCCACTCGTGCTCAGCTAGAAAGAGAGTTGCTTATGGAGGAAATTTCACGTATGGAAGACATGCCATCATATAGCTTACTATGCCAGTAGATGACATGGTTTACAACTGTTACAAAGTGTGGTAATTGGCCACCTTCTTAATATCTAACATAGTATTGTTCTTTTTCTAGCATGTAAATCATGTAAGCTCTGTTAATAATCATATGTTTGTCATGCTCTCTACTGAAGATTCATCAAGCACATCATCCTGAAAAAAAAGTTGTTCTGGATGGATCTTAGTGTTCTCATCTTCTACAGTTTCCCACTATTCTCAATTATGATTACTTAATCTTCTTTATTTTCTTGTTAACAACACTTGTGTATAGACTATAACGAGTATCAGCAGTCTTGTGATTTGAGTTAAGTATCACAAATTATTCCATGCTTGATTACGGGACTTTCTTACAGAGATTGTAAACATATTTTTGTTGGTTTTAAGTGCCAAACAAAAAGGTTGCTGGAATAGACCACTTCAGTTTAGGTATGTCCCGTTCATCCAATTTATTGCTTGAAAACTTCATCCATATGCTGGAAGCCAAGCTCAATCATCTATGATGGATAAGAGTATTGCATCATGTACTGTTTGTATCTGTATATTAGTGTTGAAAGAAAAAGTACTTGGCCTATTTTGGTTTTATGCATAATATATTATTTCATTTTGATACTCAATCGTTTATTAATCATACTATCAAATCAGTTGACTATTATCTGCTTGTACCATTCTCATAACAATAAGAGGCAATATTGTACAAAATACATCCTTTTACCCACACAAAGCACATTTTAATGGGAATTGTTAAGATGTTAGCCAGCCTAACATAGGTTATCTAAACGAGGAGTGCTGAACTAGAGTACATAACAAATTTTAAAAAGGGCCTGCTAAATAACATATGACGATAGACAAATGAAGGTAAACTTTTCTTTTTCTTCCTCTCGTTAATTCTTCACTTTATTTGTCTTGATCCTCTTCTTCAACTAAAAAAATACTTCAGTTCCTGTTGTCACTTGGATCATGCACCTATTAGATCAACATGGGAACATCCCCAAGGTGTGGGACCTTGGCTCCTTGGGATGAACCCTCGGAATAGGTTGGCTTCCTACTAAACTATGTGCATATTGTTAGTGTGAATTCTGGACTTGCATCTTTTTGCCCTAATTTTCCATGCCTAATTTTGCTCAGAATATGTTTTATCTCTCGAATGGGTGATCTGCAATTCGGCTTATCCAGTTCAGTGCTTTCAAAAAGCTTGCAAAATGCCCAGGGTGTTGTTGTTTTGCCCTTATTTGAAATAGTTTTCCAAGTTGCCCCCCTTTTGTGCCCAAATTTCTTCAATTTTTCAAGTCGGGTCATTTATCCTTTGTCAAATCGTGAAAAAACTCGAGTCTGATCAAATCCCAAATTTGTGCGAGATATTTTCCTAATCCGTGGTCGAAATTAATGTCAAAAAATGATTCAATTGGTTTAAGATCAAGAAATCTGCCATCCTTGTGAAAATTTTTCGATTTCTAAGGCATCCTGTGAATTTTTGACGTTTTGACGGTCATACAGCGTATTCTACCCGTCAAATTCATCATCACAATATTATTGCAACGTGGTTGACTCCTATTGGCCGGGGTGGTGGGAATTATTTCTAACTTGTTGTGTTTGAAAAATTTTGGCTAAAGGAAAAATTTGGTCCATGGCTCCGCTTTTTATAAAGGGTGCCTACGTGGCACATGTTGATTGGTCGAGGAGTGGCAAATTTACCTTAAGAATTTTGGCTTTCATTTTGGCAAAATTCTCAAAGTTAATTTTTTGCCCAAAGACCCCAACGAATAGGAAGAGGACATGTGGTAAGGAGGGCATGTGGGTAGCGGAGGCATTTGGAAAAATTTGATGTTTTTGGGCTCAAGGTGTCAAGGGAAAGTTTTGACCCGAAGGCCCGTGTCCAGAGAAGTCAATATGAGGGGGTGGAGATTTTTGTGCATTTGAAGTTTTTTAACTTCAAAATTTTAAAGTTAAAATTTGAGCCAAAGCTCCGCAACGAATCATGAAGCAACACGTGTCCAAGAAGGAAGATGGGTCGGCGGGTTTTGTGATAATTTTGAAGTTTTAGCTTCAAATGGTAAAAAATCAAGGTTTGGCCTAAAGGCCTACATCGAATAAGGAGAGGGCGCGTGTCCACATTTGCAAAAGGTGGAGGGAGGGGCCGAGGAGATTTTTTTAACTTTTGACCTCTGTTCTCTGAAAGGTGAAAATGAAAAATTGGCTTCGTGGCCTATCGGATGGAGACACGTGGCACATTTTACAATGTCAAAGGGTGGCGCGGGTCAACATTGAATTTTGTGAATATTTAAAAGGGTTAGAAGGCAGGAATGGAGACTTGGACCCGTGGCTAATTGGAGAACGCCACGCAAGGGGATGAATCGGGTTTCGGGCTGCGGGGATTTTGTGAATTTTTTTCTAAAATTTAAAAGGTCGCAGGAAGCATGTTTTGAAGGCATGGGCACGATCCAATCACGTTTTGACATGTGTCCCACCTTATCCAAAGGGCAAAAAGGGAATATTCAAGAATTTCATCCTCTATGTGGAGGGCTAGCATTTAAAGTTGATCCGAAATCAACGACAACTGTGCATTCACCCATTTTACCGCCATGGGAGCTCCAGGAAGCTTGGATTCGTCGTTTCTTCACCAAATCACATCAAATTTTATATGATTTTGCATCCTTTCGGCCTTCTGAGTGCAATGACACTATTTTCATGAGCTAATTTGATGGTATATGATGTTTTTGGTGAAATTTTTACCCTAGCCCGTGAAAGAACATGAAAAGTCAAAATTAAAAGTTGTAGAGGTAAAAATTGAAAAGGTAAAAGGTGAAAAATGATTGATAAAGCATGTTGGCATGCCTGAATGACAAAAACGTGTCCTTGGGATGGATAAGGATCTGAATTTGTGTAATATTTTAAGATTTTTATGCATCCCCGACAACTTACGAGTTGTTTTTTTGTTTGGTGTCACTATCTTTAAATCATGAAGTTTTTGCAACAAATTTGATCCCATGAGCATATTCTTTGCTTGGGAAGGAAGACTTCCATGATGGGATGAGGTATATCATGCATTTTGGGAGAAAATTTGAAAAGGAGGAGAGAAAAGGGACGTAGAAAATTTTCAAAGAAAAAAATAGTAAGAAGCCCATTTTCTCGGAGGAAACCGCTTGAGAGCCATTTTCAAATCCATTTTTGTATCGATTTCATCATGTTGAGTTGGTTTCAATTGTAAAGCCATCAACAAGCTCTGAGATTGTTCTTATAGCACTCCCTTGTTGATGTATTTGATCAAATTTTGGATTATTTGGTGTTATCTCTTGGCAAAATTTTCATATGCTTATGTTTCAGAATGATTTCAATTTGTGTTTCTTACTCATGTTGCAATCTTATGTTTAGGATCTCTTTGATTATACAGGGTCTCATTTCTTGTTGATGGTTTAATGGCATTTGCAATCTTATATTCAGAAGAGCTTTCATCTGATAGAAGATAAACAGATTTAAAATCATTTTACTGTCTTTGAATATTGAGATTGTTTGTAAACCTTTGGGTGCACCTTAGGTCATGATCAAATAGGGATTCCTGGATACTTTGTTGGTATTTTGCTTCAAGCTTTTGTGGCAGGTTATCAAAGGTTGTGTGGAAGAGTGCAGATTTGGGCCTCCATTTGGTGCACATATCCTGGTTGAAGGAGTATTTTAAACCCATTGAAACATCTCTGTTGTTTAGGTGTTGCAAATCTCTTGCAAAGGTTCTCAAAGAAGTTGGTAATTCCTAGCTAGTCTTGTCTAAATATCTCCCAACAAAATTTCATTCAAACTAACTCATCCTACCCATGCTACACCTACATTGCATTGTGTGTCAACAAAAGAATACAATCCATTCACAAAAATGCACAAAGTATATCATGAATATTGAGATTGTTTGTAAACCTTTGGGTGCACCTTAGGTCATGATCAAATAGGGATTCTGGATACTTTGTTGGTATTTTGCTTCAAGCTTTTGTGGCAGGTTATCAAAGGTTGTGTGGAAGAGTGCAGATCTGGGCCTCCATTTGGTGCACATATCCTGGTTGAAGGAGTATTTTAAACCCATTGAAACATCTCTGTTGTTTAGGTGTTGCAAATCTCTTGCAAAGGTTCTCAAAGAAGTTGGTAATTCCTAGCTAGTCTTGTCTAAACATCTCCCAACAAAATTTCATTCAAACTAACTCATCCTACCCATACTACCCCTACATTGCATTGTGTGTCAACAAAAGAATACAATCCATTCACAAAAATGCACAAAGTATATCAGGATTTTATCATGTCTCTAGCAGCCTTAGCCTTGTCTTGAAAGCATTTCCATCATTTAGTAGTGACAACTCTTTTGAGTTTGAATAATGGATAATTGATCATGTTTTCCCAAGGCCATCTCCATACAATGTGCAAAGCATAAGGATATCTCCACCTCCTTCATCAAACAAAGGCTGCAATATAGGTTCTCTTACCTTGGTTGAAAGGCACAACCTAGAATAGTGAGGATTAGATCAAAATCCTTTTGAGGTGCTACCCACTCCTTCAAATCTTGAGTGCTAACAAGTCAGATAGATGTGCTCCTTGCTACAAACGACACACAAATCATTTATCGCCTTGAGTGTCTTGTGAGATCCATGATTTGCTTGAGTTGTGAAGGAAATTAAGTTTGGGTACCAACACTGGAGTGGCACCATTGCGAGGATTTCTTTCAATTTCTTGGTGTATTTAAGGTGTTTTGGGGGGTTTCAACATTTGTATATTCAGTTCATACACTTCTTGTTGCGTTATGTTTGGTTGATTCAAGAAGAAGAAGGTCTGATTTATAAGGCTCTGCAAAATTATCAGTATTAGCAAATATTTGACAAAATTACTTTAGTGCATTCTTGCACAACTGAGGTGAAATTCCTTAGTGGCGACTCCATGCTGATTTGATTTTAGAAATACCAGTGTCTTGAGCTTTCTGTCATTTATTTTTGTGTTGATCTCTACAAAATTGGAGGGAAGAAGATCTCTCTTCCGTAAAGACTCGCTAAGAAATTGTTCTTAGATTTATGAAAATCGAGTTGGAAGGGAAAATAGTTTGGAAGGTGGTTAAAGGTTAGACATCGAGGCAAACATATAGCCATTGGTGAGAGAGATCAGCCTTTGGTGGAAGACTATCACTCTTCTTCAAGTGATTCCGATTCGGGCAATCTTCTCATAAACTTGTTTGCCTCGGTGGTGAAGGTCCTTTTGCTGTACTTGGTAAGTTCGTTCTCTAATCTGCACCTCTGTGTTTTAATTCAAGTAAAACTTCCCAAGAAAATCAGCACTTAGAAGATACCAGTCTTGTGAATCACATTCTTGAGCCCCAAAGATATTGTACTCCTCACCAGCTTCTTTCACCTCTAAGATCACCCCCACCAAACAATATGGCTTAGCTAGACCTCCATTTGTTGTTAACACCTTTGGTCCTATAAATTTTAGAGGAATGGATGGTTTACTCGAATGTGTCCCACAAGATGTCGAAATATGTTGCCAAAATTCCAAGGTAACAATGTCATCACTTTGGTGATCAACATCTTAAACTTTTTGATAATACGATGGAATATTTTGAGATACGGTTTGAGGATATGTAAATTAAGCTTTTATTCATACACTAGAAGAAGATGCTAGGATTGGTAGAAGGTTCTACTTGATAACTCTATTGATTCATGGACTGAAATGAAAAATGCATTTAGGTTGCAATATGGTGACATGACTAATTCTAGATTTCTTTTGTCTGAATTTAAGAATATCAAGAATAACCCGAATGAAACAGTCCATGACTTCAACACAAGATTTAACAAAACATTGAGAAGGCTGCCTATCATTTTGAGGCCTTGTGATGAATCTTGTTTGATCAAATATGCGGATGCATTTGATAAAAAAACAGCGTATTACTTGAGAGACAAAAATCCTACAAACTTGAGGCAAGCTTTCACCATGGCATTTCAAATTGAAAATAATATTAAAGCTATTGGTAAACCACTTAAGAGGGATGGTGTGAAGTGATAAACCCTGAGAAGCCTCAAGCTAGCAAGGGTGCTGATTTAGAAGATGTTGTCAAGACTTTGGCAGAGTCACAAAGAAATTTTTACAAATTAGCGTGTAATGAGAAAGGAATTGGGCAAAGTTCACAAGGACAACAAAGAACTCAAAACCATGATAGATTTGACAATCATCCTAGGGGTGATCAAAGACAAGATGATAGAGGTAAAGGGCTTGTTGGTGGGGAAATAGACAACCCCAAGCACGTGAAAATAGAGTGGTGCCTGACCCTCTAATTGCAAGAGTTGCTGCTGTTCAAGAAATTGTTGATATGGATTGGTGTGATAGATGTTTTCTTCCTCATCCTCCATGTGAAGTGGACCAGCAAGTTGTTGAAGATGATAATGAAGATGAAATGGATGATGACATTTGTATGATGGGCAGCTCTTCAAGCTCACAACAAGCAGCAACATCAATAGATGTGATAAGTGCAAGGACTATTGCAACCTTTTGGGATTGCATAAAGAGGGTACCACTTCTTTCTCTTCCTCAAGCTCATGATGTAGATGTAGTTCAAGCCTTTGAAATTCCTAATAATGACTTTGAATATCTAAGGGCCTTGATGATAAAAAAGTATGATGGTGGTATCCCTTCGGAGGAAGATAGACAATTGTTAATGAATGTTGTGGTTGGTCAAGAGAAAGAGTATAATACTATAAATAAAGTTGTTAGAGGAGTTGGTCCTCAAGCCAAGCCAAAGACACCCTTGCTCACAAGCATTCCAAAAGACAATCCTAGAAAAGAAACACTTGCCAAGAACCCTGTTGTCCCATGCAAAAATATCAGTCCTCTTCATGCCCAGGCTGCCAAGAATCCTTCTCCATCTAATGAATCTACTTGTGTCCCTCCCAATGCTGTCCTGCCAAAGAGTGTTCCATATGATATTGCCCAAGTATTGAGTCAAATCAAAGTGAGTGTTCCCATCATTGAGTTGCTTAGAATACCCGAGCACAAGAAGAGAGCATTTGAATACTTGGGATTGAAGGAAGAAAAGAGTATACCAAGTAGGAATGTAAACATTGTTGAGGATCCTCCTCCAATTATTGCAGACCTTGGAACACCATCAACATTAGAGGATCTTGGAGAGGCTCCTGAGGTATATTTGGGGACATCCTTGGTTGATTCCCAATTGAATGTTGATCCATTCTTTACAACTTTGCTCATAAAAGACAGGCTACTTCACAATTGCATGTTTGATTTGGTGCATCATGTAATGTCATACCTCTAGAAGTCATGAATGAGTTGGATATCAAAGTGACAACAACATATGGGAAATGTACAGCCATGGATTCAAGGGAGGTGCCGGTTGTTGATTGTGTGAAGGGTTTAGTAGTGCAACTTGCAGCCTATTCGGATAAGAACTTAAAACTTGATGTTGTAATTGTTGACTGCCCTACCAAATGGGGTATGTTTTTGTCAAGAAAATGGGCTGCAAGTGTTGGTGGTAGTGTTTAAATGGACATGTCCTTTGCCACCATTCCCATTGAGGGCAGCCTTGTCAAACTCTATGGTGAAAAGAAGATGTTGCACTTGATTGAAGATCCCAACAATGCTTCTTATGAAGTGTTGTTTGCTGATGTAGATGCTGATTATTTCATTGGTTTTGTTGATGGAAAAAGAACAAGATGGACAAATTAGAATGCCTTGATATGGTAGGTTCTCCATGGACATTGCTATTTGATGGAGCTTGCTCCAAATTTGGAAATGGTGTTGGTGTAGTTTTGCTTTCTCCTAGTTTGGAAGAGTTTCCTTTTCTTTCAAACTTAATTTTGAATGCATTACTGAGTGTGAGGCATTTTTGTTGGGGTTAAGGATTGCATGGAAGTATGAAGTGAAGGATATTGTTGAAAAGGGGGATTCAGAGTTGGTGGTTTTCAAACAAGTAAGGAAGTTATATGCCACAAAAATCAGCGTATGAAACAATATAAGCATGTTGTTTGGGACTTGATTGAAATGTTTGATTCCTCTAACATTGTTTACCATGATAGAAGTCTTAATGATGCTACCGATAAGTTGGGCTGTACTTGGCTCTAGGTTTGACAATTGTCAGACTGTTTCACCTTTTTGTGAATATAGCATTGAAGTGCTAACAAGGCCACTGTCCCAGATAATGTGAAACATTAGCAAATTTTTGATGATGATGCACAAGTGTTGAAGTTCTTACAATGCCAATGTGAGTTTGTTGGTCGAACATTGATTGGGAGCCAATGGTATGCATGAATGAGGGGAGAGAAACTTTGTTTGACAAAGATATTATACAATTAAAAATAAATACCATTCCTAAAGGTCTTGTTGCACTTTAATCAAATTTTAGCAATGCTGATTGCATCATTAATAAGAACATGTTTGTTCAAGGGATGTGGAAGAGCACAACTTGGGAACCAAGGATAAACCAAGGAAGATTTGGTTGGGCAGCAATCTCTCAAGCAAAGAGGAAAAGCAGTCATATGCCCAACTTTTAAAGAAATATCAAGACTGCCTTGCTTGGTCTTATTCAGAGCTAAAGGCATATAGAGAAGATTTGTTCCAACATGAGATTCCTCTTGAGGCCAAGACTAAGCCATTTAGACAGAGACAAAGGCCTATTAATCCACTTTTCTCCATGAAAATGCGGGAAGAATTGAAGAAATTGAGAGATGGTGGTATCATTCAACCCACTAGGTATTCATCTTGAGTTGCAAACCTTGTGTCAGCGAGTTAGAAAGAAGAATGGAGACATTAGACTTTGTGTGGATTTTAGGAATTTAAACAAAGCATCCATGAAGGAGAACTACCTCTCGCCAAACTTGGAAAATATGTTGCAACTTGTGACAGTGGTCGAAATGCTTTCTATTTTGGATGGTTTCTCCGGATACAATCAAGTGGTTGTTAAAGAATCAGAAAGACTTAAGACAACCTTTACTACGCCTTGGGGAACTTATGTTTTTGTAAGGATGCCCTTTGGATTGATGAATGCTGGTGCCACTTTTCAAAGGGCAATGGATGTTACCTTTCTTTGGTTACATCAATGAGTTTATTGCAGTCTACCAAGATGATGTGACTGTTTTTTCAAATCAGCGAGGAGACCATTTGCAACACCTAGAGAAGATGCTGATCAGATGTAGGGAGTACGGTATTTCTCTTAATCCAAAGAAGTGTCATTTTGGCGTGCAAAAGGCCAAAGTTCTTTGGGACATATTGTGTCTAAGGATGGTGTCATGATAGACCCTGAAAGATTGGAGGCAATCAACAAAGTACCTATCCCAAGAACCAAGAAAGACATCCAGTCTTTCTTTGGCCAAATCAATTTTATTAGAATGTTTGTTTCCAATTTCGCTAACTTTTCCAATCACAAGCATGTTAAAAAAGGATCAAGTTATCAGATGGGAGGAAGCTGCCATTTAAGCTTTTGAAGGAATAAAGGATGCACTTAAGCATGCACCTGTTTTAGCAACTCCAAACTATAAGAGGCCTTTCCAAATATTTTCCTTTGCCTCTGAATATACCATTGCTTCTGTTTTGTTACAAAAGGATGAGAATGGGGTTGAGAGGCCTATTGCATTCTTTAGCAAGGCTTTACAAGTAGCTGAGTTGAAGTATACAATCATGGAGAAACAAGCATTTGCCTTGGTGAAAGCAACAAAAGTTTTTAGGCCTTATATATTGAGTTCAAAAGTTGTTGCTTATGTTCCCCACACCATGGTGAAAGATATCTTATCAGAAATGGAAATCTCAAGTAAAAGATGTAGATGGGTGAACAAACTACAGGAGTATGATATGGACATCCAAACCACAAAGTTGGTAAGAGGGTTGGGTCTTGCTAGGCTCATGGCTGAGAGCAATTTGCAAAATGTAGAAGTGAATCAGCTAGAGGAAGAAAGGGAAGATCTGCTTGCAAAGTTGGTAAATTTCTGAGTGGTACAAAGATGTAATCTTCTACCTTAAGCACTTATGTTGTCCTAGTCACTTGAATAAGAATAAGAAAAGAGCCCTCAAGTTGTCCTCTCAAAAGTATATCATAACAGACCTTGGGATGGCTTGGAAGAACTCTGAAGGTGTTCTCTTGAAATGCATAACTGAAGATGAAGCTCCCAAGTTGATTGCTGATTTCCATGGGGGAGTTTGTGGAGGACATTTTGCTGGGAGAGTGACATCACATAAGATTTTAAGAGTTGGTTATTGGTGGCCTACTCTTTTTAAAGATGCAACCCAGCAGGTTAGAAAATGTAATAGTTGCCAACATTTCTCTGGAATATCGAAAGCTTGGGCTCCCTTCCTTTGCGCAAACTGTATCAATTGAAGCCCCTTTCAAACAATGGGGAATGGACTTCATTGGTGAGATTTCAGATCCTTCTAGTGCTGGTCATAAATGGATCCTTGAAGAATCGATTATTTTACAAAGTGCGTTGAGGCAATTCCATCTAGAAAGACAACACACCAACCTGGTAATGGATTTCTTGTTGAATCATATCATATGCAGATTTGAAGTTCCAGTTAAGATTGTATCGATAATGCCATGTGCTTTAGAGCCAAACCTTAATGACAATGTGTGATGAATATGGAATCAATCTAACTTATTCTTCAAACTACAATCCACAAGGGAATGGACAAGTCGAGTCAAGTAACAAGAACTTGCTCAAGATCATTAGAAGGACCTTGGAAATCAACAAGAAGTGGGGAGAGCAATTGAAATTTGCGGTTTTGGGCTTAATGATAGAATAACTCCTAAAAGAGCAACCGGTAAGAGCCCGTTTGAATTGGTGTATAGAACTCGACTTTGCTGCCCTTACACCTGCAATTATTCACTTTTCAGATTAGCCTAACAATTGGAAAATTAAGAGCATGGCCCATATAAATCAAGGATTAATCAAATCATTGAGTTAGATGAAGAGAGAAGAGTTTCCCATCAAAAACATGTCGATTTAGAGAGAAATTTAAGAGATTGTTTGATAAGAAGGTTACTCCTAGAGCCTTCAATGTTGGAGATTTGGTTTTGCTATGGGATAGTAGGCATGAAGACAAGGGCAAGCATGGCAAGTTTGATGCATTATGGATGGGCCCTTATGCCATTGATATCAGAATTGGTGAGCACACCTTTTTCTCAAGGATCTAGATGGGGATTTCTTTGGAGCTCTCCTGTTAATGGCAGACATTTAAAACATTTCTTGGATTAAATCCCCAAGTAAGGTATGCACAAGTTGTATATTTGTATAGTCTTTGTTCTTGCTTTGTTTCTTGTTGTTGGTTGGTGTGTGGTTTTCCCTTTTGTCCTTGGCAACCATTTTTGGGTGGTTTTCTCGGTCCATTTTGGTGGTAATTCTGGTTTTTGGGCTGCCTTTGTGTTTTGACTCCTTTGCCCAATGGTTTTTGGCACTTGGTCTACGTTTTGTCCTTGTGGCACTCGCTGGGAGTGCCCATCCCCAAGCAGGAGCCAATGTTAGTGCAAATTCTGGACTTGCATCTTTTTGCCCTAATTTTCCATGCCTAATTTTGCTCAGAAAATGTTTTATCTCGAATGGGTGATCTGCAATTTGGCTTATCCAGTTTAGTGCTTTCAAAAAGCTTGCAAAATGCCTAGGGTGTTGTTGTTTTGCCCTTATCTGAAATAGTTTTTGAAGTTGCCCCCTTTTTGTGCCCTAATTTCTTCAATTTTTGGCCGGGTAATTTTTTCTTTGTCAAATCGTGAAAAAACTCGAGTATGATCAAATCCCAAATTTGTGTAGATATTTTCCTAATCCCAGGGCCGAAATTAATGTCAAAAAATGATTTAATTGGTTTAAGATCAAGAAATCTGCCATCCTTGTGAAAATTTTCGATTTCTAGGGCATCCTGTGAATTTTTGACGTTTTGACGGTCATACGGGCGTATTCTACCCGTCAAATTCATCATCACAATATTATTGCAACGTGGTGGGCTCCTATTGGCCGGGGGTGGTCGGGAATTATTTCTAACTTGTTGTTTTTGAAATTTTTGGTTAAAGGAAAAATTTGGTCCGTGGCTTCGCCTTTTATAAAGGGTGCCTGCGTGGCACATGTTAATTTGTCGAGGAGTGGCAGATTTACCTTAAGAATTTTGGCTTTCATTTTGGCAAAATTCTCAAAGTTAATTTTTTTCTTGAAGACCCGCATCGAATAGGAAGAGGACATGTGGTAAGGAGGGCATGTGGGTAGCGGAGGCATTTGGAAAAATTTGATGTTTTTGGGCTCAAGGTGTCAAGGGAAAGTTTTGACCGAAGGCCCGTGTCCAGTCACAAGTGGACACGTGTCCAGAGAAGTCAATATGAGGGGGCGGAGATTTTTGTGCATTTGAAGTTTTTTAACTTCAAAATTTTAAAGTTAAAATTTGAGCCAAAGCTCCGCAACGAATCATGAAGCAACACGTGTCCAAGAAGGAAGATGGGTCGGCGGGTTTTGTGATGATTTTGAAGTTTTAGCTTCAAATGGTAAAAAATCAAGGTTTGGCCCGAAGGCCCGCATCGAATAAGGAGAGGGCGCGTGTCCACATTTGTAAAAGGCGGAGGGAGGGGCCGAGGAGAATTTTTTAACTTTTGACCTCTGTTCTCTGAAAGGTGAAAATGAAAAATTGGCTCCGTGGCCTATCGGATGGAGACACGTGGCACATTTTACAATGTCAAAGGGTGGCGGGGTCAACATTGAATTTTGTGAATATTTAAAAGGGTTAGAAGGCAGGAATGGAGACTTGGACCCGTGGCTAATTGGAGAACGCCACGTGGCAGGGATGAATCGGGCTTTCGGGCCTGCGGGGGATTTTGTGAATTTTTTTCTAAAATTTAAAAAGGTCGCAGGAAGCATGTTTTGAAGGCATGGGTACGATCCAATCACGTTTTGACATGTGTCCCGCCTTATCCAAAGCGCAAAAAGGGAATATTCAAGAATTTCATCCTCTATGTGGAGGGCTAGCATTTAAAGTTGATCTGAAATCAACGACAACTGTGCATTCACCCATTTTGCTGCCATGGGAGCTCTAGAAAGCTCAAATTTGTCATTTCTTCACCAAATCACATCAAATTTTATATGATTTTGCATCCTTTCGGCCTTCCGAGTGCAATGGCACTATTTTCATAAGCTCGTTTGATGATATATGATGTTTTTGGTGTAATTTTTACCCTGGCCCGTGAAAGAACGTGAAAAGTCAAAATTAAAAGTTGTAGAGGAAAAAATTGAAAAGGTAAAAGGTGAAAAATGATTGATAAAGCATGCTGGCATGTCTGAATGACAAAAACGTGACCCTGGGATGGATAAGGATCCGAATTTGTGTAATATTTTAAGATTTTTATGCATCCTGCAATTTTGAGTTGTTTTTTTCGTTTGGTGTCACTATCTTTAAATCATGAAGTTTTTGCAACAAATTCGATCCCATGAGCATATTCTTTGCTTGGGAAGGAAGAATCCATGATGGCATGAGGTATATCATGCATTTTGGGAGAAAATTTGAAAAGGAGGAGAGAAAAGGGACGTAGAAAATTTTCAAGGAAAAAGCAAGAAGCCCATTTTTCCGAGAAAACCGCCCGAGAGCGATTTTCAAATCCATTTTTGTATCGATTTCATCATGTTGAGTTGG
Source organism: Taxus wallichiana var. yunnanensis (assembly GCA_018340775.1). Classification (NCBI taxonomy): domain Eukaryota; kingdom Viridiplantae; phylum Streptophyta; class Pinopsida; order Cupressales; family Taxaceae; genus Taxus; species Taxus wallichiana. The sequence goes on from CM031233.1 coordinate 345,885,209, forward strand.
TTTCATTTGTAAAGCCATCAACAAGCTCGAGATTGTTTTTATAACACTCCCTTGCTGATGTATTTGATCAAATTTTGGATTATTTGGTATTACCTCTTGGCAAAATTTTCATATGTTTATGTTTCAGAATGATTTCAATGTGTGTTTCTTACTCATGTTGCAATCTTATGTTTAGGATCTCTTTGATTATACAGGGTCTCATTTCTTGTTGATGGTTTAATGGCATTTGCAATCTTATATTCAGAAGAGCCTTCATTTGATAGAAGATAAACAAATTTAAAATCATTTTACTGTCTTTGAATATTGAGATTGTTTGTAAACCTTTGGGTGCACCTTAGGTCATGATCAAATAGGGATTCCTGGATACTTTGTTGGTATTTTGCTTCAAGCTTTTGTGGCAGGTTATCAAAGGTTGTGTGGAAGAGTGCAGATCTGGGCCTCCATTTGGTGCACATATTCCGGCCAAGGAGTATCTTAAACCCGTTGAAACATCTCTGTTGTTTAGGTGTTGCAAATCTCTTGCAAAGGTTCTCAAAGAAGTTGGTAATTCTTAGCTAGTCTTGTCTAAACATCTCCCAACAAAATTCCATTCAAACTAACTCATCCTACCCATACTACCCCTGCATTGCATTGTGTGTCAACAAAAGAATACAATCCATTCACAAAAATGCACAAAGTATATCATGATTTTATCACGTCTCTAAAGCAATTTTTAGCCTTGTCTTGAAAGCATTTCCATCATTTAGTAGTGACAACTCTTTTGAGTTTGAATAATGGATAATTGATCATGTTTTCCCAAGGCCATCTCCATACAATGTGTAAAGCATAACGATATCTCCACCTCCTTCATCAAACAAAGGCTGCAATATAGGTTCTCTTAGCTTGGTTGAAAGGCACAACCTAGAATAGTGAGGATTAGATCAAAATCCTTTTGAGGTGCTACCCACTCCTTCAAATCTTGAGTTCTAACAAGTCAGATAGATGTGCTCCCGGCTACAAACGACACATAAATCATTTATCTACCCTTGAGTGTCTTGTGAGATCCATGATGCTGCTTGAGTTGTGAAGGAGATTAAGTTTGGGTACCAACACATATGATTAAAGATCAGAGTGCAAATCCTGTGATTATTGAAAATAAACTATAGTTATTCAATTCATCTCTAAGAAAAGACAAAAGAGGGTGATTGAAAGTAAAATGTGGTGATGCACCAATAGTTAAGGAACAAAATGATCGGCTTATATGAACACAAAATATTTATTAGAAGGATAATAACATGCACAACTCCCTATCTTAACCTATTAACATAAGTATTTTTTATGAAGGTTAGAAACTTAAATAATAACAGAAGGGATTCACATTCGATTCCACAACTATCACAAATAAGATTTTTTATCACAACATACATGTATAGAGAACTAACTTTATATGAAGGTAAAAATGGATCATACAATTACTAGGAAAGGAATATTCACGAGTACAATTTTCACCATCAACATACACAACACATGCAAGTAGTAGGCTAAATATTAGTTCTGCATATAATATTAAGGCGTGACCTTGTATACAAGTTCTCAACAGAGCAAAGTATCGTTATATAATGTATCAAAAAGTCCCTTCAATACATAATGCATCATTATATATATAGCTAAGAAGGTTGAACAATACCGGTTACTCTTCTTAACTAATTACATTCTAAAATATGATGCTTTTAAAACTATGGAAATAGTCCTAAAAAATAGCCAGGTGGTTGTGCAACTTTGACCGGGTCAAACCTGCAACTCAAACACCTGGATTGGTCGAGTTCTTTGCAAAAAATGACAAGAATGGAGGAAAATTCATTGGGCTGCAAGTGCTACCCCTTGCCATGCGTCTTGATCTATATCAATTTCCTTGGTCTCCTCTTTAGCTTGTTTCTGCTGATAATCAAGAAATCATTTAATGATTTCTTGCACTTCTTTTTTGTCAGGTCTACATTTGTAGCGGTTTAAAAATTTGGCGAGTCATTGTGTGACTCGATCTTTCTGGCACCTTCTTAACTCGCTCATTATCTTTTGAAGTTGGCCTAAAAACCCTTGGTAAAGCACTACCAATCGATAGACTAGAGATCAAAAACTTGAGATACTCCTATACCTTCCTCAACCAAGCTCTTGAAATTAGCAACAATGTCGTCTATTGGGAGTGCATTAAGATCATTGTCCTAGAATTTGCAACGGATTTTATCAAACTCATTGATGATATCATCAATGACATCAATTCCTTCATTCCTTGCATCAACCAACTTTTGGGTTACTTCTTTAAGCATTCGAATACAAAATTCAATGGCCTCAAAATATTCAAAGAGCTTAGAAGAGTCATCAATGACCCCTTCATTGACAAGAAGATCAGGGGTTCATTTTCCGTAATTCTTTCCATGTTTCCAAAGTAAGTTCCCAATTATCACACTCGTCCCCCAAGATAGTGAACATCTTGGTCACAATATCCCAATCTGGTTTGAGTTCCTTGTGCATTGCCACAACATATATGGTTACATGTTCTCCTTCTGGAGAAGATGATCTATCCAAGCCTTGATTGCTTGCCTTTGTTGACCAATTTTCTCCACTGTGGAGAAGGAAGTAGTGCGAAAGCTTGTTGAGATTGTGTTGTCATGCAAATATGCAACAAGGAAAATAACGATTTCCGAGCATGACAACTATACCCCGTGTTAAAGTTTTCAAGTCCTATCATTCCTAGACACCCTGGTTAGTCCTGTCAGCCCAAGTGACCTCCCGATTAATGTTATCTCATCCCCATAGGTGATTTAGGAAAGTCCATTCATTCCCCCTAGTTGATTTTAGGAGTTCATTTGTAAGCTACATGAAATTGAGGAAAGGGCTATCATGGCCTTCATAGGGTGGGCAACCCCATGGAGCGGAGAGAAGAGCCTAAGCGGATGTGGAGGTGATTCAAAAGTGTTGGGACATCATGGAAATGATTCAGGAAGATTTTGGAAGGGCTCGGAGAAGTTGGGGTAGTTTTGCCAAGATTATGGTTTAAAGGCTTAGTCAACGCACGAGGCCAAAATAGTTGGTGAGCTTCAAAAGGTGATTAGGGAGCTCCAGATGGAGTTAGGAGCAAAACGAAGCATTTCCGGAAAGAGAATTCCAATCCCTACATGATGGTTAAATAAGATTTTCACAACACTTTGGCGCATCAGTCCGCAGCGTTTTTCTCGAGCACATGTGGATTACCAAATTAAAAATCTGATTTTTCAGGGATCAAATGAAAAAATCAAGACATGAGACCCCCAACCATTGGATTCAAAAGGCCATTTCCAGTCAAGATAATATCAAATTTTGCCAAAAATTTCCATCAGAGCTCAAGTTATCATAGCAAGTTGTCCTCTTTGAGCAAGTTCAAGACCTCCCAAATTTTGGGAGGACATGTTTCAGCCGCTAGAGCTCGACAAGATTTTATGTCCCCGACGTCATTGAGATTCAGTTCATCAGCCTTGGAAAAATGTGCCCAACCCACATGTGACCTCGGAACCCCATACAAGCATAAACATTGCTAGTTTAGCCCCTGGGTGCAATTTGGAGCTCAAATTCCCTGTTATTGGATCAACGCCACGTGTCACTCCAGGACTGCCATGGACTTTGATGTCCCTCACAAGTTAGGGACATCAGACCTTGAAAAATGCGCTTAACCCTCTAGGAGAGAGTTTTGGTCACCCATGTGACCATCTTTCACTGCCTCTCGGTACTTTAAAGCTAGTTTTTGAGCACTCACTCCCGTCGTCAAATCAACGCCACGTATCGCCTTCTTGCTTACTATGTAAATTGATGTTCCTTATGTCCATTTGAGGTGAGGGACGTTAGGGACAATAAAATGCACCCAACCCTCTCTTAACATGATTTTAAAAATTGAAATATTTATCTGTTTCCCTGCTTCTAACTACCTCCACTCCCGTGCATAGCCATATCTACATTCTTCCTCTGCAACCTCCTTTCCATCAATCCACCATTGTTAATCCTCGAAGTGGACCTATCACAACAATACTCTCCTTCACTCCATGAAAACGCACAGTGTCGGAAGGAAGTTTGAGCCAATGAAGAAGGAGAACGAAGAACAAAGAGAACAGTAGAAAATCTCCATAGCCAAAAACAGAGAATCACAAAAATCTTGAAAACCAGTGTATGAATTAACGAACCATTTTTTGATGTTTGTTCCTCTATCCAATACCATCAAAAACATACTTACAAACTCTCCTCTCGGGCTCAACGATGAAAGAAGTGGGATTTCGTCAAACCGGTTGTCGGATTGAAGTAAGATTTCACGTGAAGCACCGGAAGAAAAAACCCACATCAGATTTTTTTTTTCAGAAATGGAGGAGAAAACCAGACCTGCAATTTTGAGGTCCATTAACGTTTACCGCGCGTCAGAAGCACTATCAGGTCGAAAATTTGAAAGTTTAAGATCTCCTGTTTATTAAGCGGATAGTTATAAAATTTCAGAGGGGTGATATTTGGAAAAAACCCATATAAAAAAACTTTGTTCCGTGTAAATATGACCTCCATAAGCCCAGTTTCTAAAAATAACAGGTCTTTTGCATATGGGACTACTATTTTGGGAAAGTCCGCAACAAAAGAACTTGCGAAGGAGATTGAGACATAGGAGGTGCACTGTAGCTGAGAACTCATCGAAACAGACATTTTGGCACTTACTAAAAATAGTATGTGGTCCCATAAACACCTGCTAAAAATAGAAAGTTAATCCAGAAAGAGTGAGGAACGCAGGGAGAAAGGGGAATCAAGGTTGCACCATCTAGTTGAGGTTTGAGGAAGTTGCCTTTTCATACTTACTAAAAATAGTAAGTTTCTATTCTAGGGAAAAACATGAAGCAGAAGTGGACGGGACAGAAGATGGCTCAACCCTTCACCTGCGAGTATGAGATAAAAGACAGTGATGTCTTGTACATGCACACTGAATGATGAAGAACTCGCATGACAACTAGAGAACGAAATAAGATTGAAAATCAAATATTCACGAGTGGTTTGTTTGCTTCCATAGGACTCCTAAAGTGTGTCTGTCCAAAGTCATGAGTTGGTCCTAGCCTGCTCTCACCACTATGAACTTGAAACACGAACCATCTGAATCAACAATGGTACAACAATGGCCGTCATCAACCCTAGAATCATCTCTCTTTCTCTACAGATACCGACATCACCCAACATGGTCATCATCTCAAAAGATAGGGCCTTGCATGATTGGGAAATAATGGATGCATACATGTAAGGGGTTGCGCTTGGGTCGTGGTTGAAAATAGGAGAAAGACCTCAAGGATGCCTAAGAATCTTCCAAGGTGTGAGTTCCAAGAAGGATATTCAAATGTCATCACTCTCCTCAATAGAGTAATGGGAAAAGCAAACACAAGAGAATTCCAAAACTGGATGGGCCTTTTCATCTTGACATTGATAGAAGGAACGCAGAGAATTGACTAGGGCAAATCATCGGTGAAAATCTCCATCTCGCAACTATTCCAACTACCCATGACGAAGAAATTCCACATTACGTCTTACTTGGTCTACCTCCTCGCTAGCTCAAGATCATTCAAGGGATTGGCTCTCACGCAAAACATTTCTGCCAAGGTGCCTGCATTCGAGAAACTTCCACATGTGGTGATGGAGGAAAGCCATAGGAATTTCGCTCGCGTGAATGATGCATTCACGATGTATGTAGTCCGAAACTTGGAAGGAGATCTGGAAGCTAGGATGTCATCACAAGTGGTGTCCTTAATCAAGATGTATGGCTTCGATCAAGCGCCGCTAAGGTTGCCCAAGTACCTTAGTGACCAAATTATATTGTTCGAGCTCTACAGACAGATCATTCAAGTGAATAACAAGCTTAGAAGTAGGAGGAAGAAGTTGATTCCATTTCCTATCTCTCTCGGGGTATTCACGTGTAAGAGCTCAAATGACACATCTCATCTAGAGGCTTCTTTCACTCATTTGACTTTGCATTCCCACGTCGCAAAGCCTAATTTTGACATCCGAGAAGATCCCAACTCTTTCTATGTCCCAGAATTGCAACACGAGCTGCAAGTCGAGGATTACTGGGCCAATTGCATGAATGAATTCGAAGTGCGTGAAAATGATCATATGAGGATGACAATAAGTGAAATGAAGAAATTCAAGTTCTCCTAGTATGAAGATATTTTGCAAGATGATGGGACAAAGATGTATGATTCTTGAGTATGTGGTAGTCAAGATGTCCCCTGTACCTCCAATCAACTGGTATGTTCGTGAATCAAGGGATATATTAGAGCGGATTGAGAAGTGGTGAGGAGAACGAGAAATTGGTTTTAGAAGAAGAGAACCATGATCATCTAGTCACGAGGAGTTCCTCCGAGTCAGAAGCAAGCCTTGCATCAGTCATCTTCAAAAGTCATAGAGGTGACTTCCAGTTCTAAACACTTTGGAGCGAGTTTGAAAAGGAAGGCCGCAAAGTTGGAAGCTTCTCCTCACGAGAAGATGCCGAAGAAACTCAGAATAGAAGAAGGCTCGTTTGCATCACTATTAGAGGAAGATTTGATAGCAGAAATGCAGGAAGAACACCCCATGACAAAGGCACAAGTGGATGAAGAACACATGGTTCAAGATTCAGTCTTGAGCCACCATAGAGGTTTCCCCTCTTGATGACACCCATGCCTCTCTCATTCAGGAGTTTCCTCCTTCAGAAGGTACCATTGGTGCACCTATCATTGAGCTTGAGTTCGATGAGATGTTTCCTTGGATGCAGGAAACAATTGTCCCTGATACCCACACTATGCAGCAAGTGGTAACTCCTAATCTATTAGCAATTGTCTCATTGGCCAAAGAAAAAGATCAAGAAAGCTTGCACATACAACCTCACGTTTCTATAGTGGGGAAACAGGTAATCAATACATCGAAGTAGCTCAGCCCAGAGTAATCAAGCCCGTGTATGAGATAACACCAATTGACTATTAAATGGGCACAATTCAACTGGGACCGACAACTAATGAAGTGGATTTACACATGTATCAACAATCTTCCACTTGCATGGTGGCAAGGAATAAGGAGTATAAGAAGAAGATTGATGAACTAAAGGAGCAAGCGCAAACGTATCATTCTATGTGCAACATCTAGTCGATCCTAATGCTACGAAAATTCCCACCGAGGAAGTTGCACTCATCGGTAGCTTCAATCCGTAATCCATCGAAGAAGACACACAAATTCACAATACATGGGCGAGCGAATAACGAATGGATCAACTCAATCTCTCGAAAAAGGAAAGTCAAGTGCTCTAAGTAGTGGTCAAACTCTTTGCCTATATATATGTGCGATAGAAAATAGGACACGAACACTTAGGGAGGACTTGGGGAAAGAAAGGGACTATTGGGAACCTTTGGGCCCAGTAGTAGATGAAATAAGAAACACTCGTCGCTAGGAGTTGATCGACAGGAAGATTTTTGAAACTCCCTCAAAAGAGTTATCACATGTATGGGCGAGGTCCTTAGCAATCCAATTTGAGGCAATCAATCAGGCCATCACAGAGCTTGGGGAAAAAGAGGAACAAGCATACAAATTGCAGGATAATATAAATTATATAACTTAGAAGCTTGGAAGTGCCTACAATGGTTGAAGATACAACTCGTCAATGAGTTGATCGGTCCATTTGAAGAGTATGTCAATAAAGAGGTAGACAACCCCTCATCCTTTACTAAGAATTCCCTCGAATTCCTCTCGAGAGATTCAGCCCTCTACTGCACTTATAAAAGAGAAACATTCATCATGGTTTGGGAAGTTTAAAGACATCAACAATGTGGCCGATGGATGGACAGAAACCTTGAGCTGTGTTCACATTCCTCATGCCGACAAAGTGGAGCTCGCAGTAGCTCGTTTCAGTAAAGAGCTTGGAGGAATAGAGGCCTTGTCAGAGAGTAAAGTGGAAGCCACCAGGAGCGAGATCAAATTCACCAGTAGTGGCTCATCCTTCTGAATAATTCTTCTTCTTTCTCTTCTTCTTCTTCTTTCTCTCTTCTCTTCTCACCCAACACTCTCTCTCATCAATGTTATATTTTTGCATTTAGGTTTGCACTTTTTAATATAACTTTAAGTGAATTTAGAAGTATAATGTAAACTTTAAGTCGCATTTTTTTATAAAAGGGACTTAAATATTTAAATGGAATATGAACAATCTAAAGTCACATTAAAGTATTTGAAAAGTCACCGAGAAGATGAAGAGTTGCCTTCTCTTCTATAAATTGTAACAAGCTCCTCATTTGAGCTTCTTCTAAAATCTTCTAAAACTTCTTATTCTTCTTAGACAACTTCTTGAAACTTCTTAGATGTTGGAGCTATTTTTGTGAATTCATGAGAGAGATATCCTTGTGAAGAGAGAAAAGAGATAGCAAATTTCTTCCATTTTTCCTACTAAACAATGTCTTCTATTTCTATGTTATGTACAATTTCTTCTTGAGCTTTAATAAAGGAAGAAGGAATTTTAGCCTTTTTTGACTGAGGAGTTTAGTGGTACTTTGTGCTCATTAAACACTATTTGGTCTTGTTGCTATTATGCAGATTTGTTTTCTTCTAAATTCAAGTGCATGTAATGAAATTTTTGGCTGATGTATGTAAGTCTTTGATTTTCTACTTGCAACATTAGTTTTTTTTTTCTAACTTTCTCACTCCCTTTCCCGCTTTCCTAGCAAATTCCTCTCTTGCAGATATATGCAAGCTTTTTCCATAGGGTCAGTGGAGTGCCCTTGTTAGATCCTTGGCCAAAATTCCACCAGGATAAAACTTAGTTTTTACTCGTGCATGCATGTACGAAAGTGCACCAGTTAATTAGAGGGACTTAGACTCCCAGAGCGTTGGCAAGAAATCCACAAGTTTGTCCACCCAAAATTTTTTCTCGCCAACAGTTTTTGGTGCCCATCATGGGGCAAATTTAGCAACATCTGCACCTGTATACGACCAGAAGGTCAAAAAAATAAATAAAAAAATTAGAAAGTTTAAATTTCAAAAATAAAATTTGTGGAATTTGAATAGCTATATGAGCCTCATGTCTACAAACCATGGCTATTTCAAGAAATCCTCCTATTGAAAGACCTGAATTTCTCTTCCACATCCAAGAGGATATTGCTTCAGATTTAAGAGAAGCTATCTGACATAACATGCAAAGTGTCAATCACTACTTCATTGCCACAAGAATTCTTGACCTTGAAGAGGAATGCAGCGATGAATTGGAAAGGAAAAGACAAATTCCAGCACCAGCAAAGAAGAGCATAGATTTCCAAGCTGGTGGATAGAAGATACACCCGGAAACAGAGACAAGGAGGACAAACCAACCCCACTTTTGAAGAGCTTCAAAGAAGACAAGAGCTGTTCTCAGAATTTAGAGGTCTCCCTTTCATCAAGAAACCGGTCACGTTGGGAACCTAAGTGTTGTTAATCCTTTGGATGGTGAATTTCCATACATCAACAAGAACCTTGAATATTTCATTGACGTAGAGACCGAAGAAGAAACTAGAGAAAGAAAGAGAAAGAGCGAAGAGGAAATAAGAGCTCAGCTTGAAGAAATTGAAAGAATTCAAGCCGACGCGGATGCAAGAGCAGCAACATAAGCCGTAGCCTTAGAGAGGTTGGAAGCTGGAAACAAAAAGATAATGAGGGATCGTGATCGTGAGGTCCATAGGCCTAACGTACCATGGGAGGGAAACACGGTCCACTCGCCCTTGCTCAACCACTCCACGAGCTACCAAGAGGCTCAAGAAAAACTTTCCAAAATTTAGAGGGGATGGTTCTCAACTCCCGAAGAACATGTAGTAGCATTTATCACCGCTTGCGTGTATTGGGCGTTGAGGATGAAGATGTGTCAGTCCGGCTCTTTGTGGAGTCACTTCAAGAAAAGTTGTCGAATGGTTCTACATACTACCCCCGAGATCTGTCACCTATTGGGAAGATATAAGAAGTGCATTCGAACACAGGTTCAATACCATGGAAGATTTTCAGGATCTCTTGGTCCAATTGGTAAAAATGAAGAAAGAAAGCTCTGAATCAATGAGAGACTTCATAACAAGATATAATAGAGTGATAAGAAGAATCCCTGAAGATTTGATGCCTCTTGAAAATAATTTGAAGAGATTCTTCATCATTGCCTTGCCATCAGAAGTAGGTTTCTTCCTTAGAAGAACCCAACCAAGAACATTGAGGGAAGCTCAAGACCACGCAATAGAAACCGATGATGATCTAATCCTATTCGGTAAAGTGAAAGGCCCAAATGGAAAGAAAAAAGGCTAGAATTCAAGCTCCATCACCACAGACCCAATGTTCCAAAAATGGCAAATGACTTGGTTTCCTTGAAGAAACAACTCTCCTAGATCACAATGCGGAATACTCCAAGGAAACCAAATCCTCCCAATAGACCAAGGATTTCTCCACCTCCTCATGGCTCGCTCTCAAAGCACCACCAGTCAATGCCGTCTGTGACATCAAGAATCAGAGGAGGAAGTGGAAATTGAAGAACTGAAGAAGAAAATGTGGGGGATGATGACAACTATCTTGAGGTCGAGGAAGTTGATGGTGATACACACAACAACCTAATTGAGTACGTTGATGATGAATATGATGATGATGAAGAAGAAGCTCCAAGTTTCTCATGCATAGTTTTCACTCGTGCACAATCCAAGAATGGTGCTCCATCCTCAACAATCTGCGGTAGAGGAAAAGAAGAAGAAACGAAGATTCTCCTATGAGGTTCCACAAAATAAAATCATCAGCATAGGATCGCCACTACCGCCTTTGATGGAGTCGGTTAAATAAAAAGCAGACCCACTGGTAAGCAAGGATCATGTCGTCACACCAAGTAAGTCTTCGAGTCCTTCTCCCAACTCAAAAATTGCTAAAAATAATTCTCCTTCAAATGTTTTTTCCACAAAAACATCTAAAGTGCCATCAAAACCCGTATCCCCATCTCCTTCCAAGCTAGTTACTACACCCGTAAAGGAAAGTTAAACTCCCAAAAAACAAAACCTTTGCCATGTAAATCTTATATCATTCCCGTAACCTCTTCCTTGCCCACCATAACCCCATTTGATTTGTGGAACATGCAAGAAAAAGTAAAGTCCAGCTCTTAAAAATAAAATACCTATAAACACATCCTGCCAAATTTGATAGGTTCATTGATGTAGTCCGTGGTGGTAATCATATAACCTCAGGGCCAAATTCCAAAGGCCTACTCCCCACATTGTCCACACAACCTTCTCTAAACATGCTAGCCCTCAGTGCCTCCAAAACCAACAATGTTGAACCTTTCTACCTGTCACTCCTCATTAAAGGCTTCTAGCTAAATAATTGTATCATAGATTCCAAAGCCTCAGATAATGTGATGCCCGTCAAAGTTGCAAATGCTCTAGGCCTCACCTTGACCCGAGATGAATGGCACATGCTATTCAATGGAATCCAAACAAGTGCCATTGGTAGGAAGAATCAAAGATGCACATGTAACATTAGTTGATTTTCCAAATAAGAAGGTGCTTCTAACCATCTTGGTGGCGAGACATCCCAACATCCTTTGGCATGCTATTGAGCCAAAGCTTTTGCAGAGACTTGGGTGGAGAAATAAAAATGGATTGGTCATCTACAACTATTCCAGTGAAAGGAGAGATGAAGAAGTTGCTTCCAGTAAGAAAGATGAAGTTCACAGTACGAAAGTTTGATGATCCAAAGGAAAACATTCTCTTTTAGGACAGTGGACTAGGTAACTATTTCCTCACATCAGAAAAATATGAGAACTTGCCACTTCTTATGGAAGAGGAAGAAGATCAACTTTGGATGTTGGAATTTGATGGTACTCATTCCAATGCAGTTTCAGGAGTGGGCGTGGTGCTGTACTCTCCTTCCGATGAATTGTACCCATTTGCCTACAAGCTGTAATTTGATAATACAAACAACACAACGGAATATGAAGCTCTCCTCTTAGGCATGGGCATGGCAGAAGACATGGGAATCAAGAAACTGAGATGTCGAGGTGATGTAGAGGTGATAGTAAAGCAAGTTTGACAACAATATCAGGTGAAAAATCCAAGACTCCAACATTATAGAAACAGAGTATGGGACTGCATTGAATCTTTCGATGCATTTTCCATTGAAGCTATCCTAAGAGAAAAGAATGAAAAGGTTGATTCTCTTGCAGTTGTCGGCTTCCCTAGTGACACCTCATCTTTCTTTTGGTAAAGACAAGTGACCATTGAAATGGTATTCAAGCCTAGTGTACCAGATAATGCAAATCATTGGCAAGTATTTAATGATGATAACTAGATTCTAGCATTTTTGGAACAAAGGGATAATTTCAATAATCTCTTCTTTGAAGGAAGCAAAAATCCACACCGAGAAGTGGTAGCCAAAGAAGAGAAAGAAGGAATTAAAGGGATTGATGAAGGAGTGATCAAATTGAAAGGAAACAAGATTCCCAAAGGCCTAGTTTCTCTGGAAGACCTCTTTGACAAACATGATAGATTCATTCAAGAGAAAGAAAAACAATCTTCTCGGTGCCCAACTGATTTTGATAAGGAAAACATCGACACCCCAGAGGAGCCAAGGATGGTCAATATTGGAAAATGTTTCTCACTTAAGGAGAAGAGAAGGTTTGTTGCATTACTCAAGAAATATTCAGATGTTTTGGCCTACTCTTATGATGAACTCAAATCCTTCCAACCGAAGGAAATGCATCACTCAATCCCCTTGAAGCAGGATGCCAAGCCATTCAGGAAAAAAAAGGCCATATAACCCAAAGATTGCTGATACCATCAAAGAGGAGGTAATGAAGATGCTTAATGCAAGGATTATCTTTCCCATCCATCATTCAACATGGTGGCCAACATTGTGCCGGTGCTGAAGAAGAATGGGGAAATAAGAATGTGTAGATTTCCGCAACTTGAACCAGGCATCAGTGAAATAAAATTATCCTCTCCCCATCATGGACCACATTTTGCAAGCAATCACTAGATCTGAAATGTTTTCCTTGCTTAATGGATTCTCAAGGTACAATCAAATCAAATTGGTAGAGGAGGATCACACTAAGACAACCTTCACAACACCTTGGGGCACTTTTGCCTAGAATGCCTTTTGGCCTAATCAATGCAGGAACTACATTTCAAAGGGCAATGTATTTGGCATTAAAATATTTAAAACATTGCATCATCATATATCTTGATGATCTCACAATGTTTTCAAAGAAGAGGGGAGATCATATCCATCACTTAGAACAAGTACTTGTAAGGTGTAGAAAACATGACATATCACTAAATCCAAAAAGTGCATTTTTGGAGTCATGGAAGGCAAGTTACTAGGGCACATTGTGAACAAACATGGAGCACACATTGATCCTGAGAGATTACGAGCCATTCAAGCATTATCTCTACCCACAAGCAAGAAAGGAGTTCATTCATTCTTCAGAAGGTGAATTTTCTTCATTACTTTGTTCCTGAGTTTGTTGAATTAACAAAGCACATCACCACCATGATGAAACCACAAAAAAATTCAAATGGAACAATGAAGGGAAGGCATCATTTGAAGACATCAAAAAATCCATTGCTAAGGCTCCGACTCTTGTGTCTCCAGATTTTAACAAAGAGTTCATCATGTATTGTTATGCATCAGAACATACCCTCTTTGTCGTTCTTGTTCAAAAGAATGATGAAGGCGTGGAAGCACCTATTTCTTTCATGAGTTGTCCGTTGAAAAAACATGAACTAAAATACAACCAATTGGAAAAGCATGCCTATGCAGTGGTCAAGGCTATAAAAAAATTCAGATTTTACATCCTCAACTCTCATACGGTGGTGATGGTCCCGGCAAAGTGCAATCAAGTCCATCTTGACATAGCAGGATCCCAGAGCTAAAAGAGGAAATTGGATTGCAAAGACTCAAGAATATGACTTGGATATTTGAACCTCTAACATGATAAGAGGAAATGGATTGTGTAGGTTGATTGGTGAAGATAAAACACTCAAAGCTCAACACGGTGAAGATAATTGTGCTTGCTCAACTTACTCTGAAAACAATCGACATATTCTCTTTGTAACCACTACTGATGAGTGGTATGCTGATATTGCCTATTACTTAACTTATGGAGAATGCCCTCCTCATATTGATTATAAGAAAAGGAGAACACTCAAGCTGAAGGAATTTTTTTTTGTAATATGGAATCACACACTTTATAAGAGAGGTCTGGATGGATGCTTCCTCAGGTGCGTAGATAAAGAGCGTAAAAAATGAGGAAGGTATTATTGATGGCAACACCTCCTCGAGGAAGGTATTATTGGCACAGCACAAACTCAGAATGGGTTTCCAAATGTGAAGCATGCCAATAATTCGTTGGGAGACCACAACTTGCTACACTATCACTCAGGTCAATTGTTATTGAAGAACCATTTCAAGAGTGGGGACTACATTTCATTGGTGTTCTAAATCCTCACTCAAGCGCGGGGCACACCTATGTGCTCACCACGATAGAATACTTCACAAAATGGGTGGAGGCCATTCTAACCAAGCAAGCCAACACCGAAACAATATGCAACTTCATCAAGGAGAATATCATAGTACATTTCGGAGTACCATAAAAAGATTGTAGCAGATAACGCTACTTATTTCTCTTTAAGGGAGTTAACCTTGTTTTTCTATGGCTACAAAATATCTTTAACTCATTCATTCAACTACTATCCACAGGGGAATGGATAGGAAAATCAAGTAACAAGAACATTGTGACCATCATCCTACAAACTCGTAGATGAAAACCAAAGGAATTGGCACAAAAAGTTGTATGATGCATTGTGGGTGGATAGGATCACTCCCAAGAAGGCAATAAGTATGTCACCATTCCAACTGTTGTATGGGGTCAAAGCAGAAATTCCCCTCATGATCGAGATGTCATCCCTCAAGCTGCTATAGGGAATTAAAGATGGTTAGTACAAGGATTCCATTGATAAGAGGATACACTTTCTTGAGAAGGCAAAAGAAAATAGACTCCGAGTGATGGACTGTATTAAAGAACACTAATTGAAAGTAAAGAAGATTTATGATAAGAAGGCCAAAGTGAGAGAATTCAAAGTTGGAAACTTTGTCCTGCTATGGACAAGAGAAGGGAACCAAAAGGTAGCCATGGAAAGTTTGATTCATTATGGCTTGGCCCATTCAGATTCGCGGATCTTATGGCGAGAATGATTTTCTACTCTCATATTTGGATGGAGTGCACTGGAATTTCCTCAGTAGGACAATACCAAAAATTGTATCATAAGTGAAAGTGAGTTGTCCCCCGCCTTGTACCATAGGTGATTGTTAGGTGTGTTTCACATTTTGTTTTGTTTTGTGTGTTTCCTTCCCATCATTTGTGTGTGTGTGTGTGTGTGTGTGTGTGTGTGTGTGTTTCCTTCTTCCATTCCTTCTCTCTCGTAAATTGTACATGACTCTGCAAGGCCCAATGGATAAGGCACTGGTCAATGGATCATATGGTCTAAAATTGATATTTTGGATTCCTCATGTCATGTCTTCACTACACTCAGTCCATGTCATGTCCCCAAGCTAGAGCCAATTGTTGTCATGTAAATATGCAACAAGGAAAATAATGATTTCTAAGCATGACAACTATACCCATGTGTTAAATTTTTCAAGTCTTATCATTCCAAGACACCCTGGGTCTATCTAATCAGTCCAAGTGACCTCCCAATTAATGTTATCTCATCCCCTAGGTGATTTAGGAAAGTCCATTCATTCCCCTAGGTGATTTTAAGAGTTCATTTGCAAGCTACAGACAATTGTGGGAAGGGCTATCACTGGCCTTCCTAGGGTGGGTAACCCCATGGAGCGGAGAAGAAGAGCCTAAGTGGATGTGGAGGTGATTCAAAGGTCTTGGGACATCATGGAAATGATTCAAGAAGATTTTGGAAGGGCTTAGAGAAGTGGGGCAGTTTCGCCAGAATTAGGGTTCACAGGCCTAGTCAGCACACAAGCCAAAACAACTCGCTAATATTTGGAAGGTGATTTGGGAACTCAGATGGAATTAGAGAAAAAAAAAGCATCTATGGAAATATAATTACAATCCCTACATGATGGTGAAATCATATTTTCACAACACTTGGCGCATCATTAGTGCAGAGAGTAGTTTTCTCAGGCACAAATGGAGTACCAAATCAAAAATCCAATTTTTCAAGGATCAAATGGAAGAATCAAGACATGATACCCCCACCATTGGATTAAAAAGTCCATTTCTAGTCAGGATCATATAAAATTTTTCCAAAAACGTCCATCGGGAGCTCAAGTTATCATCGTTGCAAGTTGTCCTCTTGGAGCAAGTTCGGGACTTAGCCAAATTTTGGGAGGACACGTGTCATCTCTAGGATCTGGCAGGATTTTATGTCCCTGAAGTCCTTGAGGGTCAGGTACATCAACCTTGGAAAAATGCACCCATCCCCCATGTGACCTCTAGAACCCCATACGACCATCAACATTGCTAGTTCAGCCCCGGGTGCAGTTTGGAGCTCAAATTCCCTGTTGTCGAATCAACACCACGTGTCAACTCCAGGACCACCATGGAATTTGATGTCCCTCATGTCCCTCATAGGTCAAGGACATTAGACCTTGAAAAATGTGCCCAACCCTCTAGGAGAGAGTTTTGGTCACCCATGTGACCTGCTTTCAACCCCTCAATGCTTTAAAGCTGATTTTTGAGCACTCACTCCCTATCGTTGGATCAACGCCACATGTCAACTTCTTGCTTACTATGGAAATTTATGTCCCTCACATACCTTTGAGGTGAGGGATGTCAAGGAAAATAAAATGCGCCCAGCCCTCTCTCAACATGATTTTAAAAATTTAAATATTTACTTGTTTCCTTGCTTCTAACTGCTTCCACTCTCATGCACAACCATATCTCCATTCTTCCTCTGCAACCTCCTTGCCATCAATCCACCATTGTTGAACCTCAAACCGGACCTATCACAACAATAATCTCCTTCACTCCATGAAAGCATACATGTCTCAGAAGGAAGTTTGAGAAAACGAAGAAGGAGAAACAAAGAACAACGAAGAGAACAATAGAAAATCTCCATAGCCAAAAAAACAGAGATTCACAAAAATATTGCAAACCAAAGTGCACGAAACAAACCATTTTTTGTTGTTTGTTCCTCTATCCAAGACCATCAAAAAAATACTTTCAAACTCTCCTCTCATACAACAGAGCATTCATATGAAGAAATCTCCTTTTCGGCTCAACGAAGAAGGAAGTGGGATTTCCCATCAAACCGGTTTTGGATTGAAGTAAAATTTCACGATGAAGCACTAGAAGAAAAACCCACATAAGAAATATAATTTTTTTGTAAATGGAGGAGAAAAATAGACCTGCAATTTTGAGTTCCATTAATGGCTGCCGCGTTCAGAAGCACTGTCAGGTCCAAAATTTGAAAGTTTAAAATCTCCTAGACTATTAAGTGGATAGTTATAAAATTTCAGAGGGTGATATTAGGAAAAAATCCATATAAAAAAATTATTTCCACATCAACTCCGACCTCCTTAGAAGCCCACTTTCTAAAAATAGTAGGTCTTCTGCATAAGGACTACTATTTTGGGAAAGTCAAGCAACATAAGAATTGCGAAGGAGACATTGGAGGTGCACTGTAGCTGAGAACTCATCAGAATGGACATTTTTGGCACTTACTAAAAATAGTAAGTGGTCCCATGGAGACCTGCTAAAAATACAAAGTTGATCCTGAAAGAGCAAGGAACACAAGGAGAAAGGGGAATCAGGGTTGCAACATCCAGTTGAGGTTCGAGGAAGTTGCCTTTTCATACTTACTAAAAATAGTAAGTTATTATTCTAGGGAAAACATGAAGCAGAAGTGGACAAGATAGAACATGGCTCAACCCTTCGCTTGTGAGTATGAGATAGAAGACAATGATGTATTATACACGGACTTGAATGACTTAAGAACTCACATGACAACCATAGACCAAAAGAAGATTGAAGATCAAATATTCACCAGTGGCTTGTTCATTGCCACAGGACACCCAATGTCTGTCCAAAGTCATGAGTTGGTCCTAGCCTGCTCTCACCACTATGAACTGAAACATGAACCATCGAGATGAAAATGGTACAACAATGATGGTCATCAACCCTAGAACCATCTCTCTCTATGCAGATACCGACATCACCCAACATGGTTTTCATCTCAAAATAAAGGGCCTTGCATGATTGGGAAACAATAGATGCATACGTGCAAAGGGTTGCATTGGGGTCGTGGTTGAAAACAAGGAGAAATCCCTCAAGGATGCCTAAGAATCTTCCAAGGTGTGAGTTCCGAGAAGGATATTTGGATGTCATCACTCTCCTCAATAGAGTAATGGGCGAAGTAAGCACAAGAGACTTCCAAGACTGGATGGGTCTTTTCATCTTGACATTGATAGAAGGAAAGTAGAGAATTGACTGGGGGCAGATCATCAATGAAAATCTCCATCTACAATTGCTCCAAGTACCCATGATGAAGAAGTTCCACATGACTTCTTACTTGGTCTACCTCCTTGCTAGCTCAAGATAATTCAAGGATTGACTCTCACGCAAAACATTTCCGCCAAGGTTCTTGCGTTCGAGAAACTTCCAGTGGTGATGGAGGAAATCCATAGGCATTTCTCTCGCGTGAATGATGCATTCATGATATACGTAGTATAAAACTTGGAAGGATATCTGAAAGCTAGGATGTCATCACAAACGACGCCTTTGATCAAGAAGGATGGCTCTTATTTCATACAATTCTCGCCATTCTCCTACCTGTGAGTTGTTGGCTTTGATCAAGCATCACAAAGGCTACCCAAGTACCTTAGTGACCAAATTGTATTGTTCGAGCTCTATAGACAGATCATTTGGTGAATAATAGGCTCAAAAGTAGGAGGAAGAAGTTGATTCCATTTCCTATCTCTCTGGGGTATTCATGTGCAAGAGCTCAAATGACGCATCTCATCTGGAGGTATTACACTCATTTGAATTTGCATTCCCATGTCGCCAGGCCTAATTTTGACATCCGAGAAGATCTCGACTCTTTATATGTCCCATAAATGCAACATGAGCCGCAAGTCGAGGATTATTGGGCCAATTACACGGATGAATTTGAAGTGCGTGAAAAGGATCATATGAGGATGACAATCAGTGAAATGAAGAAATTCAAGTTCTCCTGGTATGAAGATATTTTGCAAGATGATGGGATGGAGATGTATGATTTGAGCATGTCAAGATGTAGTACCTCAAGATCATCCAATGAATCAAGGGGATATATTCCTAGAAGGTTGAGGAGTGAGAAAGGCAATGCCTCGCATGAAGAAAGTCATCTTCAAAAGTCATAGAGGTGACTTCAGTTCTAAACACTCCGGAGCGAGTTCAAAAAGGAAGGCCACAAAATTGGAAGCTTCTCCTCACGAGAAGATGTCAAAGAAACTCAGAGTAGAAGAAGGCTCGTTTACATCACTATTAGAGGAAGATTTGATAACAGAAATGCAGGAAGAACACCCCATGATAAAGGCACAAGTGGATGAAGAACACATGGTTCAAGATTTAGTCTTCGATCCACCACAAGAGGTTTCCCTCTTGATGACATCCATGCCTCTCTCATTTAGGATTTTCCTCCTCCTCCTTGAACAGGGTACCATTGGTGCACCTATCATTGAGCCTAAATCCGATGAGATGTTTCCTTGGATGCAGAAACAATTTTCCCGATACCCGCACTATGTAGCAAGTCACAGCTCCTGCTCTATCAGTGATTTTCTCATTGGCCAAAGAAAAAATATTAAGAAAGATCGCACATAAAACCTCACATTTCTATAGTGGGGAAACGAGTAATCAATACATCAAATTAGCTCGTCCCAGAGTAATCAAGCTTGTGGATGAGATGACACCAACTGACTATGAAATGAGCACAATTCAACTAGGACCAACAACTCATGAAGGGGATTTTCACATGTATCAACAATCTTCCGCTCGCATGGTGGAAAAAAATATAGAGTATAAGAAGAAGATTAATGAACTAAAGGAGAGAGTGTGAACTCTATCATTCTATGTGCAACATCTATTTGATCCTAATGCCATGACAATTCCCACTGAGGAAGTTATGCCCATCAGTAACTTCAATCCAGAATCCATCAGGAAGACACATGAGTTCACAATAAGGGCGAGCGAATAATAAATGGATCAACTCAATCTCTAAAAAAGGAAATTCAGTGCTCCAAGAAGCGGTCAAACTCTTCACCTATATGTGTGTGACAGAAAATAGGACATGAACACTCAGGGAGGACTTGGAGAAAGAAAGGGACTATTGGGAACCTTTGGGCCCAGTAGTAGATGAAATGAGCAACACTCGTTGCCAAGAGTTGATCGACAAGAAGATTTTGAAACTCCCTCAAAAGACTTGTCACATGTATGGGCGAGGTCCTTGGCAATCAGGTTTGAGGAAATCAATCGGGCCATCACAGAGTTGGGGGAAAAGAGGAACAAGCATACAAATTGCAGGATAGTATAAATTGGAAAACTCAGAAGCTCGGAGTGCCTGCAATGGTTGAAGATACAATTGCCGATGAGTTGATCGGTCCATTTGAAGAGTATGTCAAGAAAGAGGTAGACAACCCCTCATCCTTCACTAAGGATACCCTCAACTTCCTCTCAGAGATTTGGGCCTCTATTGCACTTATCACAGAGAAACATTCATCATGGTTTAGGAAGTGTAAAGACATCAACAAAGTGTGGCCGATGGATGGACAAAAACCTTGAGCTGTGTTTGCATTCCTCATGCCGACAAAGTGGAACTTGCAAGCAACTCGTTTCAATAAAGATCTTGGAGGAATAAAGTCCTTCTCAGGAGCGCAAAGTGCAAGCTAGTTAGGGAGCGAGATCAAATCCACTGTAGCGACTCATCATTTTGCATAATTCTTCTTCTATCTTCTTCTTCCTCTTCATTCTCTTTCTTCTCACCCGACTCAATGCTTTCTTTCTCATCAATGTTATATTTTTTGTTGAGGTTTACACTTTTTAATATAACTTTAAGTGACTTTAGAAATATAATGTAAACTTTAAGTCACCTTGTTTTTATAAAGGTACTTAAATATTTAAATGGAATATGAATAGTCTAAAGTCACATTAAAGTATTTGAAAAGTCACCGGGAAAATGAAGAGGTTCCTTCTCTTCTATAAATTATAACAAACTCCTCATTTGATCTTCTTCTAAAATCTTACGAAACTTCTTATTCTTCTTAGAAAACTTGAAACTTCTTAGATGTTGGAGTTGTTTTTTGTGAATTCATGAGAGAGATATCCTTGTGAAGAGAGCAAAGAGATAGAAAATTTCTTCCATTTTCCCTACTCAACAATGTCTTCTATTTCTATGTTATGTACAATTTTTGCTTGAGATTTAATAAAGGAAGAAGGAATTTTAGCTTTTTTGACTGAGGAGTTTAGTGGTACTTTGTGCTCATTAAACGCTATTTGGTCTTGTTGTTGTTATGCAGATTTGTTTTCTTCTAAATTCAAGTGCATGTAATGAAATTTCTAGATGATGTATGGAAGTATCTTGATTTTCTACTTGTAGCATTAGTTATTCTTTTTCTAACTTTCTCACTCCCTTTCCGCTTTCCTAGAAAATTCCTCTCTTGCAAATATATGCAAGATTTTTCCACAAGGTTAGTGGAGTGCCCTGTTGGATCCTTGGTTGAAAGGCCACTAGGATAAAACTCACTTTTACTCACACATGTACTTACGAAAACTGTATCAGCTTAAATAGAGGGACTTAGACTCTCGAGTGTTGGAAAGAAATCCACAAGTTTTTCCACGAAAATTTTTCTCGCCAATGATTGTAAGGCGTAAGAATGAGTGGGATGTGTGGTGTTATGAAGGACGGTCATCAGCTATTCCAATTTATTCTTTGAGTCATCCCCTCTAACCTTATCTTTGTCAAATTTCTCCGAGAAGGTTACCAATGGCATGAAATCCGGACATGAGTAGCTTTTCCCAAAGCGATCTTGAAAATATGATAATCTACTATTGTGATGTCTTCCTTTAATTTATCTCGCATCATGTGTTAATCTGAGGAAACCTCTCCCTCGATTGATCAACGAAGAGATGAGAAATGGTCTTCAATTTCTTTGATTGGGCATTGGGGAGTCAAATCTAGAGTGTTGAGATCAAAGTCATCAACGATAAATAACTTATTTTTCTTTTTGGGGTCTTCACCCGCTTATCAAGGAAGGAGTGGAAGAAAAGACCATTTGTTGAGAGGATTGCAATCGCAAGCAAACCATGGTGGTAGAAACAATGGGTGATGAAGAGACAATTTCCGTAATAGTCACGAGTGGAAAAAGAGTGACGAGTGGGGGATGGATGGAAAAGTTGGTTGTAGGTATGGATGAAATGGGAAGCTTGATGAGAGAAGAAGTGGTAAGAGACTCTTGGGGAAGAGGAGTCCTGAAAAGAGAACTCAATGCTAGGTTGACCCACCACTTGCTTGTACTTGAGTAATAACAAAAGAGTCATGTTTAGAATATTTGGGTGGAATTCCCAAAGAAAGAAACCATTGGTGGGTCTAGTTAAGAATGTGTCCTGCACACTCCTTGGAGAACTTACACTCTTGAAGTGAGGAATTGATTGAGGGTAGTGGTTGATCCTTTATATTCATTTGAGTGTAAGTGGGGTCTAGGAATTAATCATCATCGCGGAGGCCTTCAGAACATCATCGATTCTCAGACTTGGCCATTTCCTCAAGTCATCATGCAATAATACTTTTCTCGTATGGCCACTTCATCCCTAAAATAAATACAAATATATTCAAATTGTGGTATGTACACACTAGTGGGTCTCGATTCCACCAACGACACTGTAATCAAAACTAAATTGTGGGTGGAATGTTTTGATCATCATCTATTGCATCTCTACCTTGACATTATTTTCCTTTTAGGATGATGCACATGCATATTGGACCAATGTGAAATGGAATTGAACTCTTGCTTATGCTTGATCTGTTGATACTTATGTAGGTGGAGCAACTATTAAAAAAATCCATCAAAACCCACTTGTCGGTAGATAATCTTGACAACTTGTAAGGAGCACTTAAGAATCCTCCTACTCCAAGGTTTGTGAAATTTGGGAATCGTAAGAAGATACATGCCCGTGTTCTAACCACATTCCAAGAACTATCTGTGATTCGATGATTGTATAGGTCTCTGTTAAACATACATATAAGAGCAAAGAAGAAGGTATCATTCACTCTTCTGAAGTACTTTGGTCTTTCTTTCATCATCAATTGGGGATAGTAATCATAATTTTTTCTCGATTCCTCGAGCCAACACATTTCACCCCCTGGGTAATTTCTCATCCTTGTTATAACATACCCAAGATAAGAAGTCATGTAAAAATTTCATATAGTCTAAATTTCCAATACTTGAGTGTGCATGACATCACCGATATGCTTAGCCTATCGGACGAGAGTGGTATTATTTTTGAATAGTGAAGATGTATTGATACATCCGCTCTTGAAAATCAATTAAAGAAGGAAGGCCCACCACTCTGCTCAGTAAAGTAATCAGGTCATTGAATTCTTGGATGAAGTATGAATGAGGAATAGTCTTTGGAAATCTAATTATTTGTTGGTTTTGGATTTTTAAGGTAAGCTGTTGTTGAGGATCTTAACGAAGGTTTTTGAATTACCTTTCCAATTCTCAAGAGTTAGATTGATGTATAACCCTCAACATTAGGGAGTTTAAACAAGTCCTGAAGTAGTACGTATCCAATCTGATCACTATCGCCCCATCCTGATCCTTCACTATTCGAGACTCTAAACCATAATGAGCTGCTATCTCGTATATAAATTCTAGACATTGCATGGATGGTGGGAAGACAAATGATAAGGTTATGCCAGCTTGTCATAGATGCTTTGGATTCTAGCAGACTTGGATAGTGCTCCGACCCTGTCCCAAAATTCCAGTAGATCAATATGGCCAAGGTCATTGCTCCCTATATTCTCGAAGTCTGACGTGATATTAGAAGGGGGAGTCACCCCTTGGAACTTATAGTTAATTTTTCCTTTTCCTTTTGATGAGGAATATGTCATTTATCTTGAAAAATCCTTGGAAAAAACGTCTTGGAAACACCTAAAACTAGTGGTGAAAGTTAGCCCTTGAAAAACAAGTACAAAACTTTGAAATTCATAGGGTGGAACTCATATCCTGCAAAGCAATCTGCGACTTCTAAAATGGTTTTCAAAGGAGGTAGGGACTTGTTTTACAACCAAAAATGTCAGATTGCACTCGGGTGGAACCCGACCCTTGCAAATTGTTGTCATGCAAATGTGCAACATGAAAATTCAAACATTTAAGCATGAGAACTGGACCCAAATTTGAAAAAATTTCTCCGAATCTTCCCTGAAACCCTCTCCTCGTCCAGTTTTCCTACTTTATCATGCTCATCTATACCTTATAAGTTCTTCCCATGTGATGAAAAATATTTCCCTAATGTTTGCAATATTTTGATAAGGTCATTAATCTTATACCATGAAGTTTTTTCAAAGGCTAGTCTTCTAGTAGGCCTATAAAGACAAATTTATATGTTTCACGAGAGGTGTCCATCCCCGAGACAGAGTTAAAAATCCAAAATAATTTTGAAGTGGTGTTGGAGAGTCTCGAACATGTTGGAAGTGATTTAGGAAAGTTTAGGAAATTTATTGAGGTTTAGGTACAAACAATACAACATCAGGTTTTTCAGGTGCAAGGAGTAGGCAGACAAAATAGGTACCTGAACTTCATCTGATGATTCCGAGAGCTCCATAAGGAGTTAGAATAAAATAAAATACTCATTGGAAATCTATAATAATTCTTTACATGATGGAATTTTCAAATCTCTAACAAGACTCAAGTATCTCTCAGGGCATCTCAATATATGTAGACACACCCTGTTGCCCCGAAGAAAAAGGATACATTTCAAGGAGTTGCAGGCATAATTGAAGGATTAGACCCATCCCATTGTTCTTATAATGATCTTGGATTCAAAATAATATAAGACTTTATAAAAAAAGACCTCTTAGAGCTCTAAACAATTGTTTGTTCAAGTTCTCTCTCTTGCATGTAAGTGTTTTGCAATTAGTCAATTTTTTTAGGGACAAGTGTCAACTCCTCGTGCATCACGGAATTTGGTGTCCCTCTTGTCCCTGTCCTAAGGGGATATAGGGGAAAAATAATTTTACCCCTCTTTATCCCCCTTCATGGATGCTCTAGTTTTCAATGTGATATAAAAACTAACCCCCGGAGTGCTAAACTAGCTAAACCCCACCTTTCTCGAGATCACATCCCTTCGCTAAGTGTCATGATATACTTAGGGTGAATTTTTGTGTCCCTCTTGCCCCTTTCCCAAGGGGAAACATGGGACATGATGTGCACTCCAAGTAAATCAAGAAAATCCTAATTTTTAAAACCAAGTGGTGCTTCCATTGTCGGAAGCTTAGTAAACTTAAAATTACTAACTGTAAAGTGTTTTTCCATCTAATATTGACCAAGAATACATTGTTGAAGACATGAAACCTGAAAGTGCATCAAAACACAACAATTATACTTCCCATCATGTTTTAGAGACATCCATGGTTGCAAGGTACGAAACTTTCTTCATCATTCTTCATCCAAAAAGTCGATTACACCAAAGTTTTTAACTATTAACCTACCGTGATCACTATAACTCGTAAAATCCACTAATTGCTTCCATGACATAACAAAAAAGGACAACAAGGCACCTCTTCACTTCCTAAGGATCGATGGGAGGAATCATCTCGAAAATTGGAGGAAACAATCCCTGAAAAATCTAGTTTCGTGTGAACTAGTTTTCGTGCCACGAAGACCCTATTTTCTATGTTTTTCATTAGTATTCTACCCTCCTCGAAGAAAATTTTGAATTCCCAAATACCCAGAGGAAAAATCATCCAAAAATCGGAGGAAGGGTCTTTAAAAAATCTAGTTTCATTGAAACTAGTTTTTGCACGATGAAGTTGCTAATTTTTCGAGATATGGAGGACTAAGTTTTTATTATTATTCTACCCCCTTTGATGAAAAATTAATTTTCCCGCTTGTTCAGATGAAGGAATCATCCAAAATTTGGAGCGGGAATCTTGAAATAAAACCCATAATTTCAAGACCTTTTTCGTCACAATCTGACACCCGCACTACACTTACTAAAAATAGAATATGTTTAAGGTAGGGAATGTCAAAAAATAGTAAGTGGTCAAATAATGTGAATTCTCAACATCCGTGGTCCTCCAGACAGGAAAGAATTATCAGGGAAAACCATCATCATCTCACCAAGTGAGTTGGGTGAGCTAGGTGAACTCGGTGAGTTGATTGAATTGAGCCCAGTGAGCTGATTGAGTTGAGCTAGTTCAAAAGGGTGAGTTGGTTGAGTTGAGTTGAGTTGATTCAGCTACCCAAGCCAAGTGAGCTTGGAAAGAGTTCATCCTTTTTCCTTTAGGAGATCACATCTCGCATGTTAATAAAAAAAGAGTTTACAATATTGGAGTGTAGTGTGTGAGATAGGAATACAAACATAAAGAGGTTTGAGCTCGTGAATGAAAATTGTGAAAGCCTAAGGAGAAAGAGAGTGATTCTCACTCTCATTATGAGATGAAGAATACATCATCATGGGTGATGTATATGTTCATCTCAAGATCACATTGGGAGGTCTTGCAATAATGTTTTTAAACACTCATTCGGTGGTCCAAGGTGTCTGTGTATCTCGCGAAAGGGGAGATTTTGACCATCATGTCTCGGATCGTGAGTTCTTCATCAAATTGAACTTCTTCAATAGATTAGTCAATCCCTTTCCCTTCTCCTCTTCTTTCCCTTTCTTCTAATTCTTCATTGTACACAATCATGGTATTTTGTCCTATTTTCTTAAGTGATAATATTTGTAAATTGTAAAAGTACTCTCTCAAAATTATAAGAGAGGTACTTAATTTGTCTCTTCTAAAGGTATTTGAAAGGTCACAAGTGGAATATGAATATGAAGAGTCATGTGGGGGATAGATGAGAAGGCAATTCATGAGGTTATAAATTTGGACGACTTCTCCATTTCCAGTATCGTAGATTTTAAGAATTTCTACTTTGTAGCAATTGTGGATTGTGGTTTGGATGTTGAACTTTGTATCACCAACAAAAGAAATAAAAGCTACATTCTTCCATTTCCTTTTCTCATATTTTCCTCTAATCTCTCTCTCTCTCTCTCTCTCTCCCTCTTTTGTACTATTTGCGTCCTTAATAGATGAACCTAAAGAATTGTGTGTCTCTAGTTTGTTAGTCTCACTAGATGTTTCATTTTTCTTTCATCTAATTGAATGTTGAACTACTTTGGTTATTGGGTGTGAAATCTATTATTTCCTACTCACAACAATAACCTCTCCTTTTCTAATATCTCTCCTTCACTCTTTATTGCTGTAAATCCCCCTTGTAACCCGTATAAACACTTTGGTGTAGGTTCAATGAAGTGTTCTGTGTGATCCCTAACCTATTTGGTCGCCCCACAAAAATTAGATAGAATTAGGATAGTTTCATTAAATAATGAGAGACTCCCCATACACAAGGAGGGTGCAATCTCGTGAGCGTTGGTGGAAACATATAATTTTCCATACGAAGAATTATTTCACCAACAATTTTTGGCTACTCCACTGGGAGAGACTCGCCCTTGTGCACTCGTATAGATATTTGAAAATACCCAAAAAAACCAAAAATATTATATACGTTCAAATGTATTTTTGCAAAGTCTATTGAGAAATACACACTTTTCAAGTTTCTTTCCTTCATAAGAACTTGAGAAAATTTGTGTAAAGAAGGTTGTAGACAAAAAATCACATGCTTATTACTATTTACTATACCACAACGTATGTTGATTTATATATGGATCTTGAGCAAGAAAAGTATTCACTAGTGACACATTTTCTAGTCCATCCGCCTTCCTTGATTGTTTTTATTGTTTTTATCTCTCACATCAATCACTTTTGTAACCAATTCTAGTTAGGTCACAGGGATCCCTGTCTATAAGTCTTCTCACATTTTTTTGTCGGTTGTCTTAGGAAATTAGCGCTCAGATTGGACACTAGCGCCAGTGCTGCTGTCCTCTTTGTTTTTGTTCACATTTTTGACATTTGTGGTCAGTATTTTCAATTTTATTACTCATATCTTGAGGTACCAGTTGGCATTTTGTGTCATTAGTCTCGAAATGAAGCAAGAGATTCATGTATAAATACAACATGCATATAATTATAAGGGTGACAATTTCTATCAAGGGCTATCTATCTACATATCAAAGGGACGACATCTTGGGCTTATTACTCTGCATACACACTGCATAGGAAGGGGGAGTTCATTTTTCCATCCACAAATTTGCATTCTAGATAGCTACCACTTGCTATCTTGGCATCATCGACGTGAGGTCAACATAAGAGCACTATCACACACACAATTTCATAGAACTATATTGGGTTTGAGATGTAGTGTAGTGCTCGACCATAAGTTCACTAGTTTGATGGCCGATGACAGTCAACCCCACATTTGGCATCTTTATTTTTCAGGATTTTATGTCTTTTTGAGGGTTTTACAAGAGGTTTTGTATTGCGAGATCTACAAGTACTTTGGTAGTCAAATTGTGACACATAGGTGATCAAAGGTGAATAAGTGTGAAACCCTAGCATTAGTAATGAAACCAACTCTTGACCTTCTCGATAGACTTTGGCGCCCACGAGGTCTAGAGCACCCACAGCACCCTCACCCTTACCCAAGTTCACGTGTCCAGGATTTCTAGCATCTCTGCATTTTTTCGAGCATGATTACGACATTTTGAGTTCTTGTTCCATTAGTTCATCCGGACCTGACACACTCCAGGATAAGAGAAATCAAGGTAAGTTCCCTATCTCTCTCATTTTCTTTCATAATTTCATCAAATAAATTTCCTAGCATCTATATTTCATTGTATATCATTGTAGCAATCGTTGCTTTCAAATTTTAATAAAATATTTCAGATTTTATTAAATCAAAGGTACACCTAGTATGATCATGGAAGTGGCGTTGTTGACACCACATTTGAGGAGAAACAAAGATATGATTTTAGAATTCCCATCGCAATGACATGAAGAAAAATCCTTGAAAATCCTCTTGAAGGTCATACTCAAGAATCTATTGTTGAACCACTAGTCTTCATTCCTCTTCAAGGAGAAAGTAAATAATAAAGATAAGAGAAAATGATAACACAACCACTTGTGCCATGGGAATAAAACACTGGTTCGTTGGCTTTTGGCCGCACCACTCTATGAACTTCGATAAGGATCAAGAAATAAATTTCCAAACTTCTATGGATATAACAAGTAGTGTTTTGACGATGATATTGTTATCCATTTTTACCCCCGAAAAAAAATAGACAACTTGAAGAAATTGGACCTAGGTAGTTGATGGAGCCTCAATGATGTATATGGAAAAATAGGTAATTTTCATGTCTTTGGAGAACTTGAATACATTTAGAGGCATTACACTAGGATTTTGGAATCCATAATCAATTATTGGGTAAAATGGATAAAATTGGGAAAAATTTGTTTTTGAGAACCTCATTCCATTTTTCCTAACTCCTTAGCTCAAGAAAAATCCAAGGAGTTAGTGAAAATTTGGAGAAAAATGGAAAAATGGGCCTTTTAAAGTGTATTACAGCTAAGTAGGGTTTGGGCCGGCCCAGGAGGTACAAGGGACTATAGGGATTAAGTTCTCCGATTCACCAAAGTCACCGATTTATAAAGGGGGAAGAGAGGATGGTGTATTGCGGGTTAGGGTTGGGTTTTGGGAACCAAGTACCAAGGGGAATAGGTTCTGTGGGGTAATTAGTTCCTTGTAGACCCATTTTTACCGCAATGTATGGAGGAGTGAGCATTGAGAGTGTTTAGTGCGGGTAGTCGAAATTTGCGAGAGCTAACAAGGCTGGAAGGAACGGGGACCGCGGGGACCCAAGTTACCCATAGAGGCTGGTGGGTCGATTAGCAAAGGAAAGAACCAGAGTAATATATGCGGGTAATGCAGATATCTAATGCCCAAACAACACTATTCTATGTGGACCCCGAGTACCAATGAACCCCAAAACAACCGAAAACAAAATAAAAGGAGGCAAAGGGTGATAGTGAGGTGGATGATATCGGCCCGTGAGGCCTAGGAGCCCTAGTTCCTTCTCTACCCCAAATATTCACTTTATTTCATTCAAAGGGTAAAAATATAAAAAGGTAAAGGGGAACATTATAATTTGATTGTGACATGTGTAAAAGGAACAAAGGCCAAAAAGATGGAAAATGAGCAACACGACCCCCATGGATCCGATTGGCCATATCTTGAGCTCAGTGTAACAAATTCGATGAACTTGATATCAACGGAAAAGTCTCTTCATCCTCCACATCATGGAATTAAAAAATATTGAGATAGGTGAGAGTAGGTGGGGAAAATAGACAAACATAGTCCATATTCAAAAGGTGCAGTTCTAGTTTCTAGTAGGCAAAATTAAATGAAGACATGGAGATTTTCCTTCTTCCATAAGGAAAAGTACATGGGGAAACAAGTTTTGCAGGCCAACAGACCTCTTTTTAGTGCATTAATGATTTTTGTTGGGGGTGAAGGGAGAATTTAAAGATTCACTTCTTTCTCTCTTCTCCAACTTCTTCTATATATAGTAATCAATTCTCATTTGAAAAAAGGGGGATATTTTGTTATATGGGGAAATTTTTTCCAATTCTTTTCTCAATGTCTATGAGTTGCAAGCCTTCTCATGGACTTGGAAAGTGTTCCAATGTCTCTATTCATAAAATGTAATGGACTTTGCAACATTTTGAAGCAATAAAATATTTTTATGGTGTTTCTTCAACCCTTTCATTTTTTTGTATTTCCCTTTCCTTTCCATTTTGCTAGTGGATTGTGTGCATGTTTTTGTTCATTTTCAGGTCTATGTGTTTGTGTTTCATGGAGATTTGGTGGTGAATGAAGACTTGGGAATCTATCACGCTTTTTCGGACTCTCTCGATCGCATAATCCTCCTTCTTTATCCCTCAACAAGATATTTCCACACCCTTTTCTTGGTGTTATCACCTCTTTTAGTGTAGGATTTCATTTTCATACATCTTTCTAACCCTCTCTCTCTCTCTCCCTGGTCCTTGGAATGGTTAGATTAAGATTAGTTAGCTGCATTTTCCCTTCTAGGATTAGTTTTAACATTATGATTAGGTAGAGGAAGCTGACCTTCTCCAGAGGTCCATCTCAAGTAGCAAGTCCCACAACTTGAGAGATGGTCCCATGTTAGCAAAAAGTAGAGATTTGTATAGCCAAATCTTAGGGTGTTACGTTTTTTTGATAACAGTTTTGACACGCTTGGTGGGACAGGTTTGAAGCACCTTACCACTTCACTTCATCAAGTTTGATGTTCACTCAATGGATATTTAAACATTTGAAGGAATTTTCAAGTACATATGGCAACTCCATTGATCCAAACAAACCCATTTTATGAGTTGAAAACCTTCCATTCCATCCATTCCCATCCATTTTTCTTTGCATATCTTTACATTTTTTTCCATTCACGAAGTTGTGCAATCATGACTTCATTTCCATCATGTGATTCCCATGTAGTAGCAAAACTTCCATTAAAATCCACCTCCTAGCTATTACAATCCACCTTCTGATCAGTTATATGAAAAAAAAAAGATTTAATATGTATACCCCTATGAGCCAAATGCAAATCAATTTGTTCATCCACCAAACTATGGATTTGTTCAAGAGCAGGAGTATGTAGATTTTGGAGGCCATCCTACACCTAGAGATGTTGGTTTGTAGAGAAAGATTCAAGAGTTTGAGATGAATCTGATGTAGATAAGGATTCAAAAGACAATGAAGGTAACCTAGATTGGTTTTAGGACCCCTTATCCATGGGTTGGCCCTATACCAAGTAAGTTCAATCCTAAAAAAAAACTATAGTTCATAATTAAAACAATGACTCAAGTTGTAGAGTAGAACAAAAGGATGGAGGCTCATGAATCTAGTGTTAAGAAGTCCTATTAATGGGGAATTCCTACACTACCATCTCACAGCACTCCCATTCCTCTTCCCCAACTTACACCATATCAGCTTGAGTTTCAAATCCCTATATTTTTACCCGTAGTTGCCATTGAGAATTTCACTTCTCCATCGTCTACCCTTCCACTCCACCTTCATTTCTCTTCTCTTTTCCTTTCTAAAACCTTCCCTTCCAACTCAAACAATGAAAAAACCAATTGAGACCCAACTCACCCCTCCTTTTGCAATCCCAAATCCATTTTGGGAAGAAAAAAATCAGAAAATCAGTCAAGGAGGGAAAAAAATTGAAGAGCCTAGCAGAGAGGAAATTACAAGAAATTTGAGACAATGGGAAGAAAATTTCAACTTCAATCAGATGTCATAGCTGGTTAAGCCTTCAACAGAGGTTGGGATTGTAGAACAAAAGGTGGAGGATGATTTTGTAAAAGGAAAAGAACAAGAAGTAGATGATCAACAATCCCTATGCTCGAATGTAGTGCGTATATTAACACTATATTCTTAGAGGTTGCTGATTTGTCTTAGTTTGCAAAGTCGAAGAGGAGGAAGAGAAATCAACTTCAAATCCAAATGAGGAGGAGAACATGGAGGAGAACAAATCAGATTCAAAGGTTCTACATGAAGAATAAATCATTCAAAGCTTCTTGCTTTCTTTTGGTAATGAAAATTCAGATTTATCTTTTCCTTCATCTTTTGTTGAATCTGATTTGATTGGTGAATCCAACATGGAGGATAATTTCTAAGAATACCTTATTGCGCATACCATTCCTCATGAACAACAAATGAAGGATTTTGACCTCTTAAAATTCATATTGGATGAGGAAATCAGGGAAGAAAATCAGTTTGGTCTTTAGGTCAAGGAAGAAAAATCCCAAGTGAACATCAAGTTCTGATCAGTTGTAGTGATTCACAAAGAACTACATCAAATGCTGCAATCAATCCTTAGGAGTTTCAAATTGAGGAGGAGAAGGAAGATGATGACACCATTCTCAAATTAGTCATCAAGGCAAAGGAAGATCTGCGTTTGTAGAAGAAAAAAAAAGTTCAAATCAGCTTGCATACACACTCACTCACAAAGAGAAGGAAGAGAATGTTCCTTATAACTTCATTCATGGAGCTATATACAAGGAATATGGAAAAATTCATAGGATCAGACCATGCTCAATCAAGTATTTGAATTCATTAGAGCCAAGGAAGGAGTTGCAACCTGTCATGTTCACTACATAGCATGAGGATGACCACCAAAGTACCAAAGGTCAGCTTCAACACCTCTAACCAAACATAGATCAACTTGAGGAGGTATTTGTGATTTATGAAGATGATACTTTGAAGAACTATGAAGTGTAAAGCATGTTTGCACTTCCACCATGTGATCTTGTTGTCAAATCTATCATATGGCCACATTTTGCTAGGAAAGGAAGCTACTTCTCATAACCTATTGCAGGATTTGTTTGAGTTCCCTTTGCCTTGGGTTAGAGTAGAGTAGGTAGGTTTTCTTTTCAAAAGAAGAAGTTCTTGTGCACACTTTGCATATTTCACTTGAGACATGCATGATGTTTCTCTTTTCTATATAGTTTTTTTGGTGTTCGTTGCTCTTGCACAGTTCATTGGGAGGAACTGTTCATGGGGAAATTAGTTCTTTTAAGGCAATTCCAAGTGTATCTAAATAAGAATGTGATGCAAATCTTTGTGGTGCTTCATCCTTTACCATGATTTAGTTTAATTTTCTTTAAAACTTGGAAAAGAAATCATATTTTGGGGTAGTTTCAGATATTCATCCTTGTCTCAATAGATCATTTGTAGATTGAGGAGAGAATATTTTCAAATTCAATTTTTTTTTCCAATCGATCAAAACTTAGAGAATTTCTTATAAAAGATGGAAAATTCAAGAAAAAGATCAGTTTCAGTTCCAAGCAGTTCTTCAAGTAGCTCAGGGGTTGAGTTTTAAGTTTTAGATTGGATTTCATAGTTACCAAGATGACTCCATGCCCAATGGATGCTTCAAGGCCATTGATCAACTCATCTAACAGGTATATTTCCTCGTGAGTCACCAAATTGTTATCCATTTTTACCCCTTGGAAAAAATGGACAACTTGGAGAAATTGGACCTAGGTAGTTGATGGAGGCTTAATGGTGAATATGGAAATATAGGTAATTTTCATGTCTTTGGAGCACTTGAAATAATTTAGAGACATTTCCCTATGCTTATGGAATCCATACTTAGTCAATTTGGGGGTAAAATGGATAAAGTTGCAAAAAAATGGTTTTGGAGCACTTCATTTCATTTTTCCTAACTCCCTAGCCCAAGAAAAATCCAACGAGGTAGTGAAAATTTGGAGAAAAATGGAAAATGGGACTTTTTTAGTGTATTACGATAAGTCGAGTTTGGGTGGTCCAGGGGTACAAGGGACACTAGGGCTCGAGTTATCCGATTCACCAAAGTCATGAATTTATTAAGGGGGAAGCGAGGATGGTGTATTACGGGTCAAGCATTGGGTTCGGGAACCAAGTACCAAGAGAAACAAATTACACATGGCCATCAGTTCCGTGTGGACCCATTTTTGTTGTAGTGTATGGAGGAGCGATTGTTGGGAGTGTTTAGTGTGGGTGAGTCGGTGTTTGCGAGCTTGCAAGGCTTGGAAGGAATGAGGACTGCGGGGACCCAAGTTCCCCACAGAGGCTGGTGGGACAATTAACAAAGGAAAGCGTTGGGGCATTATATGTAGACAATGTGGATATCCAAGGCCCAAACAACCCTATTCCACACACACCTCGAGTACCCGTAAACCTTGAAACAACCGGAAACAAAAGAAAAGGGGGCAAAGAGGGATAGTGAGGTGGATGATGCAGATAATGTGGGCCTGTGAAGCCTAGGATCCCTAGTTCCTTAGGTACCCTAAATATCATCTTTATCTAATTCAAAGGGTAAAATTATAAAAAGGTAAAGGAGAACATTATAATTGTGGATTGTGACATGTTTAAAAGGAACACAGGCCAAAAAATTGGAAAGTGAGCAGCACGACCCCCATTGATTTGATTGGCCATATCTCGAGCTCTAGTGCACCAAATTCAATGAAGTTGATATCAATGGGAACGTATATTCATCCTCTATATCATGGAATTAAAAATCTTGAGTTAGGTGAGAGTAGGTGGGAAAAAAGAGAAAAATCCATATTCAAAAGTGCGTTCAGTTTCTAATAGCCAAAATTAAATGAATACATGGACAATTTCCTTCTTCCACAAGGAAAGGACATGGGAAAAGATTTTTGTAGGCCACCCACATCTCTTTTTAGTGGGCACAAACAACCCTATCCCATGTGCACCTCGAGTACCCATAAACCCCAAAACAACTAAAAAACAAAAGAAAAGGAGGCAAAGGGGATAGTGAGGTGGATGATGAGGATAACGTGGACCCGTGAGGCCCGGGAGCCCTAGTTCCTTGTGTATCCTAAATATCTGCTTTATCTAATTCAAAGGGTAAAAATAGAAAAAGGTAAAGGAGAACATTATAATTGTGGATTGTGACATGTTTAAAATGAACAAAGTTTGAAAAACTGGAAAATGAGCAGCATGACCCCATGGATCCAATTGGCCATATCTCGAGCTCGGTGCACTAAATTCGATGAACTTGATATCAATGGAAATGTCTCTGCATCCTCTACATCATGGAATTTAAAAATATTGAGTTAGGTGAGAGCAGGTGGGAAAAAGGAAAAGAAAAAACAATCCATATTCAAAAGGCGTAGTTCCAGGTTTCCAAAGAGTAGCCAAAATTAAATGAAGACATGGACATTTTCCTTCTTCCAAAAGGTAAAGGACATGGGGAAACATGTTTTGCAGGCTGTCCGCACTCTTTCTAGTGCATTAGTGCTTTTTGTTGGTGGGTGAAGGGGAATTCCAGGATTCACTTATTTCCCCATTCTCCAATTTCATCTATATATTGTAATCACTTCTCATTTGAGAAAGGGGGTATTCTCGGGATATGGGGAAACTTTGTCCAATTTTTGTCAATGTATATGAGTTTCAAGACTTCTCGTGGACTTGGAAAGTGTTCCAATGTATCTATTCATCAAATGTAATGGACTCGCAACATTCGAATCAATAAAATATCTATTTTGTGGTGTTTCCTCAACCCTTGCTCATGTTTTATTGTATTTCCTTTGCCTCTCCATTTTGCTGGTGGATTATGTGCATGTTTTTGTTCATTTGCAGGTCTATTTGTTTGTGTTTTGTGGATATTTGGTGGTGAATGAAGACTTGAGACTGTGTCACAACTATTATGTCCTCTCTCAACCGCATTTTCCTTCTTTTTTCTCCCTTAGTAGGTTATTTCCACCCCCTTTTCTTGGTGTTATAACCTGTTTTATTATAGGATTTCATTTTCATGCATCTCTCTAGCCCCCTCTCTCCTTGGTCCCTTGGAATGGTTATATTATGATTATTTAACTACATTTTCCCTTCTAGGAGTAGTTTGAGCATTAAGATTAGGTAGAGGAAGCTAACATTCTCTAGAGGTCCATCTCAAGTCGCAAGTCCCACAACTTAAGAGATGGTCTTGTGTTAGCAAAAGTAGAGATATGCATAGCCAAATCTCAAGGTGCTACTTTTTTGTGATAATACATATCTCATCCTTTATCACAGCGTGTAGCATCTTGGAGTGCAACATGAATATGTTGCAGTGTGGTTGTTTGTGGAAACCTTGCAAGATGTCGCGATGGACTGGATATAATATTTTCCTTCACACTCAGATGTTGATTGGGATGGTATGAAAAAGAATTTTGGAGAAGGATTCAAGACCACTGAAGATTCTCATGCCATCCTTTCTCAACTTACTCAGATGAAGAAAGAGTCGCAAGAGTCCATGAGAGACTTCATGGAAAAATTCAACAAGATGATCAACAAGATTCCCGTCATTTCCTTCATACTATAGATAATTTGAATATGTTCTTCATGAATGCTCAATTTCCTAAAGTAAGTTTCTTTCTACAAAGAGTTCAACCATGAGATTTGGACAACACTCAAGAAATTGTTGTTGAGGTGGAAGATGACCTCATCTTGTCGGGAAAGATCAAGAATCCTTGAATGAAGGATAAATCCCAGGGCTCTAAAGAAAAGAGAGATGTTTTATTTTTACAAAATTTAGATAATGACTTGACAATGTTGAAGAAAGAAGGTTCTCAAGAAGCACCCAATCCAAACCGTAACAAGAACTGTGAGGATAGCAAGAAAACCTAGAGGATTTCCGAGGATCCGTCGGTCAATGCAATATGTGAGATAAATGAAGATGATGAAGAAGAAAATTTTGAATCAAAAGTTGAAAATGAAGGAGAAGAAGAATGTGCTCAAATTGGGTTTTGTGAATGCATGCTTTATGAGATTTTGTAGAATCCATAGTAATTAATCCTATGTGGTGTTCACTCGATGGAAAAAGGAGAAATAAGGCTCTTCTCCGTTGCCCAAGCTAAGAAATTGAATCCACAAAAATAAAAATGAAAGGAGGATCATGGAAGTCCTGCTTCCACCGGGTGGTGATAAGATTCACGAAACTACTTCAACCAAGAATCCTTCCACTTCCTCAAGTAAGCATCGTTAACTTCCTTTGAAAAATTAGTTTCTGTTGAACCTAAAGAACTTTGTGTCTCTGGTTGGTTAATTCTTCTAGATGCTTCATTTTTGATTTCCTTTAATTGAATGATGAACCACTCTAGTTATTGAGGGTGAACTCTATTATTTCCTACTCACAACAATAACCCTCCATTTCCTAAATTATCTTCGTTATCCCTCATTGCTGCAATTTCCTCCCTTGTACCTCGTACAAGCACTTTTCCATAGGTTCAATGAAGTGTTCCTATGTGATCCCCAACCTATTTAGCCACACCAAAATAGTTAAAAATGATTAAGATAGTTTAAACTAAATAGGTGGAGCCTCTCCATACACAAGAAGGAGGGGCCTAACCCCATGCGCATTGGTGGAAACACATAATTTGTAATACGATAAATTATTTCACCAACAAAATCAACTATCGACCTTTGATTTTTTTCTAGGAGGAAGTCAAAACTTGTTTAGAAACTCCAAACTTATTATTTGGGCTTGAACGGAACTCGATCCTCGTGAAACAACTAAAATTTCTGCTTTAGAATTCATGATTAAAAATTCTCCATCCTTGGCATTTTTTTGGGAAAACTTAAGAAAATATGAAGTATATTTTTCCCATTGTCAATGATTAAAACAAGGAAAAGAGGAAAACCTCGAGGTAAGTAAAAAAAATTAAAAACATTTCTTAAGACAAGCCAAAACAAAAATAAACAAGAAAAAACCCTACAAACCTCAAGAAATGAAGAAAACGCCTCACGTGATTACATGAATCCTGTAAAATCCATTATAACACTAGATCTTACCAAAACATATGATGGGTTGAAGGAGAAGAGCCTTATTTGTAAAAAAATGATTTTTAGGAAAAGAGCCTTGTTTGGAAAATTTCAAGATTTCTCAAAAAATGATTTTTTTGTAAAAAAAATGAAAAAATCGCAAGGAAGCAATCAAATAAAAGGAAAATTGGCAAGGTGACTTGAAAAGTCAACAATTCCCTTTTCCTTAAAGTTGAATTATGTGCTCATGCTAAGTGCAAATGGACATTAAAAACATTACAATTATAATAAATCCTACATTCATTCTAACAAGAAATGTATCCATGAAAAAGGAAGTGAAGTACAAACCCTTGCTAGAAAGCCACAAAAAGATTACGAACATGATATAATAATTCAATCACCATAAATCCACAACTAATGTTTTTGATAATTGCTTGTTCCACATTAGAGAATAAGGTTTTGTCGTATGAAAACATAAATACCATTTGGTTTGGTGAATTGTTAATAACCATGGCTTGACCAATTTGGTATCCTAATATCGTTTCCCTTGATCATCAAGCCACCTCTATGAAATATTGCAACATCACTTTTCCCATTGACCATCATTATTATTTATAGGGTATGATGCAAACCCCTATGAACTCTTGCCATATGCTATGTAGTCCTTATTAGGAAAATTGCAAAGTAATTGATATTATATGTCACAATGTCAAAATAAATTCCAAAAATATGGTAACAATTTTTCTTTTTCCGATCTTGCCCTTGTTTTGAGAAACGTAGTTAACATTACGAATTCTTCTTAGAAAATTATTCCCTCGACAATGCTCGATAAATGTAGGATCATAATTATTACTCATCGAGCTAAATATAATTTTTTTCTCTAGTGTTTTTCAAAGTGGCATCTAGAAACAAAGCTGCTAGGGGGTGCATTGCATATAAGAAATTTCCTTCGACTAAAATGCCAAGATTGAGGGACATCTATCCTTTGAAATTTCCTTAGGACTTGCACCCAATATTATCATAATAGTTTTTCATGCCATTTGGGTGTGGAAAAACACATCTATAAAGGTCTTATCAAGGATAGCAAACAATTTTATCGATCTCATACTCAATATTATAGAGAATTTTTTTCTTGTAATTATGACTATAAGACACTAGTGATTTTTTACGAGATCACACTATTTTTTAATTGACATAATATTGGCTTTGCAGAGTGCCCATGTGCTTTGTAGAAGACTCCAATGCAGATTGCTAGTGGTTGAACGTTCAAAAAGACGTGCCCCTTGTCTTTCCTCTCTCTCTCTCTTCTCTCTCTTTCTCTCGAGTTATATATAGCAAAATATTTCATTTTTGAAAGAGGATGTTATTAAAATGCAAAGGAAGTATGTAAAACTTGGTTCTGAGTAGTTGTTATCTATCAAACCTTCATTTTGGGCCTAGAAATGTATTCTTCTATCTTCCTTTATAACTTTAATGGACTTTGCATACGTTATTGCAATAAATCTTGTTTTGTGACACATTTCTCTGTCCTAGCTCGTTTTACCTACAACCTTGCATCTCCATTACTTTTAACATTGTGTTGTGCATGTATTTCTCCTTTGTGGTATTATTTTGTTATGTTACATGGAGAACAAATGGTGAATGAAGATTGGGTCTGTGTCACTTATGTCTAGCCTATCCCTTATCCATTTCCTCCTCCATTCTCCCTCACTAGAGAATCTCCACCCTTTTCTATTGCTATCACTGCCTTTTATCTTATGATTTCCCTTTCATGCATCTTTCTAACCCCCCTCTCTCTCTCCTTCCTTGGTCCCTGGAATGGCTACTTTAGGACTAGTTAGCTAAATTTTCTTCCATATGAGTAGTTTTAGTATTAGATTAGGTAGAGGAAGCCAACCTTCTCCATAGGTTCATATCAAGTAGAAAGTCCCACAACTTGAGAGATGATCCCATGTTAGCAAAGAGTAGGGACCTGTAAGAAGCATATCCTAGGGTGCTACTTTTTGTGATGACAGTTTTGGCACGCTTTGATGGGACAAGTTTGAAGAGATTTAAAATTTCATTTCACCAAGTTTGATGCACTCTTGGCGAGTCATCGTGCAAGAATCGGTTAGCTATGCAAATAAAATCAAGACTAACACCTAATAACCTCAATACAATGCTAAAATAAAATCTATACACCATCATGCTAAGAACTAAACAAGTAAAAACATCAACACTATGCATTAAAACCTCAAGCTAACATGCTAACATTTATTTCTCTACTCTTTAGAAAGCTAAATCAATGAAATGGACCTAGATAGATCCTTTAGCTATGAAATGGTTGATATTTGTTTCTTGATCCAAGAGGATGGAGGATGGAGGTTCATCAAGTAATGACAACAAGGAATTTCTTGATTAACTCCATTAATCTTCACAAAATAACTTGGATGATGCCTAACTCTAATCTAAGGAAGAATGCCCTAGGATGATGAAATGGCTATAGTATATGCTCTATGCTCATTTATGTGTAAGTAGAAAGGTAGGAGGAGGGATCCTTATATATCCCAATGTATAAAATAATCTCTACATCCCTTTACATGTGGGATAGTAGAGAGGTTGGATTATTTGTGGATAAGGAAGGTTTATGGAGGGTTGAGTCAACCTTAGGAGAGTTTAATTTGTCCTTTAGTGACCCATGGGAATTAGGGGTGCATATAATTAATCAAAGGTGATTAATTAATAAGGAGATGAGCCTATTAGGCTAGCTTAGAAGAGAATTAACATGATTTAGGGGATAGGAAGGATTAAATTAGATAAATGAAAGTTTATTTATCTAATAGAGGAGGAAACTTAATTAATTAGAATTAATTAATTAATCTAGATAGAATGGGGTTTAATTAATGGAAGGTCGTTAATCGTCATTTTTCCTTGATAGATGAGTCATTTAATTGGCATAATGTAGTTAATTGATGATGACAGAAGATAGGATGAATGTCATTTGACGATTTGTCGTCAAATTGCTAGGAAGAGTATAATTAGTGCAATTTAAGTATTTAAATTGCTTGGGCTAGATTATAGGTGTCTATAGTGAGATCTCATCGTTTAGAGTCATTCTCAAGCATATTTGACAACTCCACTAATCTAAACAACCCATTGTCTCATTTTAAGACATTCCCTTCATTCCTTCCATCCATTTCCTCCTTTCCTTTCACTCTTCCATTCATTTTCATGTTTCCACTTCATCCATGGCTCTCCAAAGAGCTCTTCCATTCTCTCATTTCAGTTCTTCTCCCCTTCATTTGCAACAATGGGATGATTTCCCCAAAACATCCCTGATAAATTTGCCTCTCTTTCATGGAAATGGAGATCAATCTCCTATTGATCATATTCAAGATATAGCCAACCACTATGCCATTCATAATGCCATTGAAGAAAATGTTTTCCTCATACTTCTTTCTCTATCATTCAGAGGCAAAGAAAAATATTGGTTCAACAGTTTGGCTCCACAATCTATTTCCACTTGGAATCAGCTGGGAGAACAATTCTACAATCGATTTAAGGAGAATGCAAATGTCATTTTCCTCATGGAACATCTCAACACAATATAATGAGATTCAATGGAGTATATCTCAGACTTCAACATCATATTTGAGAGGACTTAACACAGAATTCCTCAAGAATTCATAACCTCATAAGGTATGAC
The DNA here is from genome assembly GCA_018340775.1 of Taxus wallichiana var. yunnanensis. NCBI lineage: Eukaryota > Viridiplantae > Streptophyta > Pinopsida > Cupressales > Taxaceae > Taxus > Taxus wallichiana. Next base: position 345,927,399 of record CM031233.1, read on the forward strand.
ATTCTTGTTTTATTTGAAGGCCCTTGATTCTAATTTGGTTGTATTAATCCAAGCTCTAGGAGGAAACACTCTTCCTTAGGCATTTGATATTGCTATAATAGTTGAGAAGATTCTCATTCAGGATGGCCAAAGGAATTCCATCCCTATTGTTCCCATTCTTCCATATTCTTCCACATCCCCTCTATCTAACTATGTTATAATTCAGCAACCCCTCACCCATGTGTCATCCCCAACCAGTCCTACCATGTATGATGATTGTAGAACCATTGAAGAATGGTATGAATCTAATTGGGAAGATGAGATTGCACAAAGTGAACAAAGGAGGGAAACCACTTCAAAAGGAAGTTAGTTAGACTCAAAGAATGCTCTTTTGGAGGAAGCAAAGTTGTTTGTAAAGGTAGAACAAAGTTCAATCCAGCCTATAAACACTCCCCTTCTTTAAGAAAGTCTGTAGGATAATCCCATCAATAGGATTGAGCTTCATATAAGTGGGAAAAATTCAAGGATCAACGCGTAGTTCGATTAGATACTTGGCTATTCTAGATATAAAGAAGGATTTACAACCAGTCATGCTCATTTCAGAGCATGAGGAAGAGCTACAAAGTACCAAAGGTCATTTGCAATGCCTCTCAGATCTAAATGTAGGGAAACTAAAAGTGGTATTTTCTCTTTTCTTCGTTAACACTTTGAGAAGGGTGGAAGACCATATCCTAGACATTTTTTCACTCTTGTTTAAGGCCATGACTATTTCTAAATTAATTACATGGCCAATTTTTGTAAGAAAGGGAACCTATTTCCCCTTACATGTTTCAAGATTTGTGTAGCTTCTCATTTCTCTAGTTAGAGTAGGGTAGGTAGGTTTGTTTTCAACAAAAGAAGTTCTTATGCACACTCTACATGTTTCCACTAGGAACATGTATTATTTTTAATGGTTGTATATAGTTTTGGGCTATTTTTTGCTTTTACACACCAAGTTCGATTAAGCGTGTTGTTCATGGCCGAATAAGATTTTGGGGCAGATTTCAAAGTTCATTTTTTGGCCCCAAGCAATCATTTTTTCAGTCAGAGTTCTCGTGCATCCTCCTTGGTAAAAAAATGCAGTGTTTTGGGATGGTTTTAAAGAGAATCAAAACTTCCAAACATCCGGCTTCATGAGCAGACCAAGGTAGCTTCAGTTCAGTTTGAGTAGTGTCCATGCCGGAATCAAATAGATGGAGCATTTTGAAAGATCATTAAAAGCTCCATAGATCATGCTAAGTTCATGTCATGCTTCATACAACTCAAGAGTAAGAATTTTAAAATTTTAGATCAGTTTCTTCAAGTTTTGGGCTCGAATCTATCCCTAATGGATTACATAAAGGTTATTGATATAATCTAGCAGGCATATTACCTCATGAGGTTTCAAAATTTTTATCCAAAAATGCCCCTCGGGTATTTTGGCTCTAACAAGTTTAAAAATGTATTTAGCCATTTTAAGGGGTTGGAGATGTACAAATGGTCATCAAATTCCACTTCCCAATAGCATCTTCTATTAGATTTTAAGAACCCGTGGGATATTGATTTAGTTTACCACGGAGTGCTGGAAATTAGTGTTCTGTGGGTTCTCCTAGCCCATGAAACAAAGGAACATCGGTTGGACTTAGGTGGATTTTAATTAAATCCATAAGAAGAAAGTAAAAGCCATGACACAAAGGAAAAGTAGAAACTCACAACCAATCAAAGGATGTCACATGACGTAGATCCAACAATCCAAGGAAAACACGTGGTATAATTTTGACACTCTTTAAGCATACGGGCTCCCGTAGATGTAAAGTCCACGGAATGAACCTATGTTCATAATTTTTCAGGTCCGGGAAAGTCAGCGAGGTCAAAAGGGGACAGGTGGCACCTTTCTTTTGAATCCAAAAGGTTTCTAAGTTCCCCAAAGTTAAAAGTTGCAATGCGAAGGAAAATATGACAAGTGCAAAGCCCGAAGCTATGTGGAGCCTTTTCATTGGCTAACCTTTTGCATTCTGACAATGCAAAGGTTAAGGGGCAATCTGAAACAATGACATTACAAAAGGGCGTGGGGATTCCCATTGGTTAATTATTCACAAAGAGCAGAGGATTTCAAAGAAAAGACTTACAACACGAAGTGTGTGGAGCTTCCTCATTGGCTCACACTTCACAATTTTTAGATGAGACTATTAAGAGTCTGACATAGTGCAGGGGCATGGAATGATTTCATTGGTGATGCTGGCAGAGTGGTTAGTTTAAGAAAAAGATGATCGGTAATTGCGAGGAACATGGCAGTTCCGTATTGGATCACATTTTTAATGCAGAAGAGGATAAAGGAAAAGGAAGGAAGTAAAGGCCAATTACCAACCCAATGGGAGACATAAACATGAAAAAGAAAAAAAAGTAGTGGACACGTAGGTAGAGGCCGATCCCGATCCAACCAAGGGCTACCACATGTCAAATTCTGTGCTTCCTAACAAAAAAATTGTCAAAAAAACATATCTTTTTATCCAAAGCTCAAAATCAGACAAACTTTATATCGTTGGAAATATATCCTCGAGCCCTTTAACTTGACATACAAAAATTTACTTTTGGTGGTATTTGATGGGTCAAAACAGAAAACATGTCTTCTTAGGGAGAAAAGAGAAATCTTGGGCACATAAACAATCAAATCAAGTAGCTCAACCACCATAATTGATGAAACATGGCTTAATTTTCTTCTACAATACAAAATAGACATAGTAATGGCCTTTTAGAGTGCCCATGTGCTTTTCAAGACTTCAATGCGATTTTGGTGGTTGAAAGTTCAAAAGTCATGTCCCTTCTCTTTTCCCTCTTCTCTCTCTTCTCTCTCTTTCTCTTGAGTTATATATTGTAAAATCTTTCATTTTTGAAAGAGGATGTTCCAAAATTACAAAGGAACTATGTCAAAATGGTTCTTGAGTAGTTGTGAGCCATCAAACCTTCATTTTGGTCTTGACAATGTGTTCTTATGCCTTCCTTTATAACTATAATGGACTGTGCATATTTTATTGCAATAAATCTTGTTTTGTAACACATCTATTTGTTCTAGCTCGTTTTATTAGCAACATTGCTTCTCTTTACTTCCAGCATTGTGTTGTGCATGTATTTCTCCTTTGCAAGCTTATTTTGTTGTGTTTCATGGAGAACAAATCGTGAATGAAGCTTGGGTTTGTGTCACTTATGTCTAGCCTCTCCCTTCTCCATTTCCTTCTCTATTCTCCCTCACTAGAGCATCTCAACCCTTTTCTTGGTGCTATCACCACCTTTTAGCTTAGGATTTCCCTTTCATGCATCTTTCTAACCTTCTCTCCCTCTACTTTTTCATTTGTAATGGTTATTTTAGGATTAGTTATCTACATTTTCTTCCATAAGAGTAGTTTTAGCATTATATTTGGTAGTGGAAGCCGAACTTCTTCAGAGGTCCATCTCAAGTAGCAAGTCCCACAACTTGAGGGATGGTCCTATGTTAGCAAAGAGCAGGACTGTAAAAGAAGATCCTAGGTGCTACTTTTTGTGATAAAAACAACATCATCCATGAACTATGCCATATAAGAGAGGAACCATAAAGGTAAATATAACAAGCCCCATGTGCATCAATTGCCAAAATAAAATAGCCAAGAATTAGGAAACAATAGGAAACACAATAGCCAAAGGTGGAAAATGACTATTTGGATTGTCTGTAATGCCCACACAAAATACATGGCCACAACAATTTTTTTGTTATCAACAACATCGCTTGGGCTCAATTAACAACATGACAATCCCCAAGCCATAGAGTAACATGCATCACCTCATTGCACATGTGATAAAGGAGAAGATGATGCCAACATAAAAAATATACACTATACATAACACAACCAAACCATCCAATGGCTTGTCATGGGGTAAAAAGATATTATTACTTCCACTTATTCCTCCACTTAAAAAAGTACACTAGCCTTTGGTTCTTCCTTGTGAGATGCGGAACCATGCATGTAAATACCATTATTCCCTCACAATTATCTCTCTACTAAGTATTGTCTAATTAACCTTTGTTTTCACCCAAATACAACATGCAAAAAAATAGATACTCCATAATTAACCTTATTCTTCCATCAATGGTTGTGCAAATCCCCAACATACACACATACACAAACATAACATTAGATGTAAGTATTAAATGCCATCAAAATAGGTGAAAACATGCTTTAATGAGCAACCAATAAGAAACAAAATGTCATTAAGATAAAAAGAGGGAAAGAAGAATAATTTACCTATAAAAACAATTTACGAGTACCAAGCCTACATACGAGACTTACAAGGTGAGATATTATGATTGTATCTACCACTTATCACTCTACTAAGTAATCATGACTAACCTCTCGGTTCCTCCAAAACAAACATGAAATATGATATATCAATATGCACTTATTTATCCACTTGAAACATCACTTATCCCTCCACTAAGACTAGCCACAAATCCTCTTGGTTCCTCTATATAAAACATACAACTCTTTATTCCTCCCTTCACTAACACCGCCTTTTCCTCTGTCATCAATGATGTCTCGCACCCCCACACAAGCACACATCCAAACAATTATGAAAAAAAAATGCCACCTTGGCTTCAAAAGAGTGAAACACAAACAATAATATAATCCACAATAGAGAGATAAAATAACGACTTTATCCACCACGTACATAGATTTCATGGTTTGCATCTTCATCATAATTAAATCTCCTTGTTTTAAATCATTTATTTATCTAACGTTTAATGTTTATTCGAAGCATTTTTTTTTTTTTCTAATTTACAAGTCTCTCATTTCATTATAACTTTTAATTACCAAGAATACAACTCATTTACTTTCATTTTTATTGCAATTACGCTATGTATTTTAATCATTGTTGACATAATTTTAAGGCACATACGAGTCACATAGTGCGTGTTTCTAAGTAGGGGATTCTCACTTCCAAGAGGTGTATTTCCATATGGAATAAATCATTTTACTTTCATTATCATTAAATAGGGCTTAACGCCTAGCTACGAGGAGAAGCTCAAGCATTGCTTTATAATTTCAATATATCTTCTTAGGCACAAAATGATAGTGATATTAGGCCTCATGTTTTCACCTAGAAAAACCTAATAAGAGGTCTTGGGACTCATTTGTGCATACCAACTTGTGATAAAAATACCAACACTATTCCTATCATGAAGGGCTCTTCTCATAATAGTTTGGTACAATTAAGTTAGTCTTTTAGTTTCATTACTTATGAGGAAGACATATTAGCCCATGAGGACAATGAAGGAATATTCATACAAGTTTAGTGCAAAAGGTGTACAAATTGCAATGCTTACTATTCACGAGAGGTTCAAGAAAAAACAATCAAGACCCATTTTATGTGAATGTAGATTCACGATATAGCGTAAGTTGTTGTAAGACAATCTAAGAGTTTTGACTAGTTAATCGGTTCCACTATGGGAGGAATGATATAAGGACTAGTTAAAGGGAACCATTCATTTCAATATAGTGTTGTTCATCCCATTTATTTGATTGTCAATTTTCAGCCAATGTGGAAACACACACATACTAATTGTTGGTTTTGACATTTAAAATCAACACACTATTCACAAATAAGTAAAAATCACAATTTCTAATTATTACTTTCAAATCCAATTAGTACAGTTATTATCCAAAATTGCGATGGTACATTAATTTCGATAAAAATTCAATTCATCCTTCTCACATGACTCAATTATAATTGTAGATCGACCATACATTTTTTTAAACATCGATATCAATTTCAATTGTATACATAAGTACCGTCAAAATTATTCTCTTTCAAAATGTACGATTGATCATAAAAATAATACACTTATTTTACTAGAACAAACAAATTATAATTCATATACAATTCATTTGATTCTAGGTTTAGAGAGAGATGGAGAGAAAATTCATTCATTTATTTTACACAAGAAAATAGTTCATTCATGAGAATCAAATGAGATGAGAGATGGCATAGTCAAGTTTTATACACAACATTTAAAATCGAAACATATTTTAGAGTGAAGCGAGTTTTATGATTATCATCATAGTTCTTGTTCTCATTGCCACTACATAGGTTTAGTAAGGAAGTGCGTCATATTACACATCTCTAAAATTTTATCAATCATTTTGTTTAAGGTAGTTCTTGTTCTCATTGCCACTACATAGGTTTAGTAAGGAAGTGCGTCATATTACACATCTCTAACATTTTATCAATCATTTTGTTTAAGTGTTCCAGACAATGTATTTATGGTCATCATATATGTTTCCAAACATAACATTTGTTTCACCTGATGTGTCTTGGAGGGTCAACACGGGTCCACGTGGCTCAATTACACTACTGTGCAAACTAGCCCAAGTGGTTATGGAAGGGCTCTTGCGAAAAGGTCACCAAACATCCAAATGGAAAGTTTAACACCCCTAATTTTTTTTTTACTATACAAAGAATCTAAATGGACTTATGGGACCCAAAATCAATAACTAAGGCTTATTTTGGAAGCATCTCTTTGGAGCCGTAAATGGAATTTTGTTGTTGCACTTCAACAACTTGAGCAAGGATGGCTTTGAAATAGGTGTGGGGAAAATGCTTTTCGATGGATGAAACCCAAACCAAAAGTGGTACACAATTCTATATACTACAAAGACGAGGTTTACACTACAACATTCCATTTTCTAGATCCATAGGCATTTAATATAGGATGATTCCAAAGGGGTTTCGAGTGTCGAGTGGTTGTCTCCAACAACTAGCTCTACAAAATACTCCCTAAACCCACTTCGTGAATACGTGAAATGAATGTTTTAGTGAAGTTTAAGGATTTAGAGGATAACAAGGAATGAGTTACAATAATTGTAATGCACATAAAATATTTGGAAACGCTTCTTGTGTGTTGGTTTTGAGAAGCATTTGACACATTTGGAGGGGTTGTTTTAACTTGACAAGTTTACGTTTTGATCTCGTTTATCATTCTTGTTTGAATACCCACTTCACAAAATCATTTTTGGATGCATTTTCAGTTTATTTAAGTAAGGTAATTATCACATTTTAAAGAGGTTTTGAATGTAGATAAATCATGAAACAAATATTAAATGTCTTTTTAAAAAAATTAATACCATTTTTTCTCTACTCAAATTGCAATTGCATTGCAAAATTTCAAAAGAAAATTATAGAAGGGAAGAGTCCATCCTGGGAAGCAAATTGAGTTGAGCTTAGATGATCGCATCCTTCCAATTAACCATTTTTGTGCATACCTTACACTTCCTTGAGGCATTTCATCAACCAGTTGACATGCATGGCTTAGGAGGATGACGACCTAGTTTGACGAGAGGGCTTTACAACATTTCCCAAAGCTACAAGGAACTTCTAAATAATTAATTTTGTGCATCATTGTAATTAGAGTAAGCCACGAGATGCCTCCAATACCAACAAGCAAAACTCCAAAAGGGAAACAAATCCAAACATGCCAAGGAGAAGAAACCCTAACACAATGCAAGTCATGAAAACATATTTTATATTTTTGTTTAATTTCGTTATTTTCATTTTATTATATATTATAATATTTTAATTTACCTTTATTATTATTATCATCATCAATTTGAGTCTATTAAAACATCTTCTAATTCCATTGCAAAGCCAATATTTTATTTTATCCGGATTTGCAACTCGGGATGAAATAATATTTGGGGGTAGAAACCTTTACAAGTTTTATTTTATTTGATTATTTTAATTTTGGATTATTATTTTACATTAACTAGCATGGGCCACCGGTCTTTAAATTGTAACACAAACCCACACCAAATTTTAATCGGGCACTAAGCCATGTCTCCTAAGATGACATTATTATTATTATTAATATTACTATCATAGTTATACACAATGTAATTTGATCGCTAACTCGAATCTGCAAAACCATGTTGAGAGTCAAGACAAGTACTTGGTGATATAGTTATGAATTTTCACTTATGATATACTCTCTAAAACAAAGGTTATGACTTTTTGGTGTAACATGTCATTTTCAAAAAGGAGTTTGATCTCGGGTGAATTAAATTGTAAAGGTAAATCCACGACAACACATTGAAGCGGGTGTTCACGCACAACTCATCAATGATTTGATCGGTTAATTTACGCAAAACATAAACATGTGTCGTTAACAAACTGGTGACCTCTTTTAATTGGATTTTAACCAAGTGTGATGAAGGAGGGAACTATAAGTCCCACCAACCACTTCCACAAGGTGGACCCATTATGTCCGGGCTTGATCCCCATCCATCATTATCATTTTTTTCATCTTCTTGGTTTCTCTGGAGGGGAAATGACAAGAAACGTGTGAGGAAATTCATCATGAGGTGGCACCATCCAAAATTAAGGTCGTGAAGAGATGAGCCATAGTTTCCACCCTATTGAAACTATTTTCACCATTCCTGAAAGAGGGATTCACGAGAACCGATGTCAAAAAGTGATGCACCACAACGAAGTTGCACTCTGATGGTAACGTCAAGCCAACGCAATACGCAAGATTTGAAACAATGGAAAGAAGATTACAAGTAAGAAGAATGGGTCTGCTCATACTCATAGATCAAAAAATAGGAAGTACAAATAGGGGTGTTGTGTAACCCCCATGCCTAAACATGGAAAGAACTCAATGACGCCACTAACACATATGACGTTGACTGACACATATGACACCACTAGAAGAGGAGTTACAATTCCAAATAAGGAATGTAACTCCTATGACGCATTGATGCAAATGACAATGTCAGATTCTATGACAGAATCTGACACTTGTCATTTGACTTCCTAAGACCTATGACTCTCGCAAGGCGAGATGACTCACCTAGGTGATGTGGACGATGACTGGACAGTCACACACACCAACACCCCCTTCATCGAAGCCGAGGAAGAGGTCAAGGTAAGCCAGAACAGAAAAAGAAGACTCCCCTAGACAACTAAGAAAGATGTGTCAATGGGCCCCGACAACTAAAGGCCTGATAAGGTGCCCATGTACAAACAACATCTTTCTGGAAAGAAGAAGAGGAGAAGAAGGAGGACTATATAGCCCAAAGAAGATGGGCGGCTATAGCAGACCTCACCCTAAGAAGAGACCGCAAGTGAAGAAACTTCACCTCAGTGAAGGGCTTGGTGAAAATGTCTGCAACCTGATCAGCTATCTGAACATTGTATGTCGATGATGTTTTCATGTATCAGCTCCCGTATGAAGTGCATATGAATCTCAATGTGCTTCGTCCGCTGATGCTGAACTGGATTTCTACAAATCGAGATAGTGCTCATGTTGTCACAGTAGATAATGGTAGGCCACCGAAAGTGGATGCCAAACTCTGTCATAATACCCTGTAACCAAACAACTTCTGTGGTAGTGTTAACTGCTCCTTTGTATTCTGCTTCTATCGATGATATGGCAATGGTGTTTTATTTCTTGCTGGACCAACTGATAGGACCTGAACCAAGAGTGAAACTATAGCCTGAGGTAGACTTCCGATGATCTAGATCACCGGCCCAATTTGAGTCTGTAAATCTAACCAAGTCAATCTCAGTCCCTCCTAAGTAATGAATACCATCTGTGTGAGTGCCACGAACATAGTGAAGGATCTGCTTTGCTGCTTTTAAGTGCAACTCATGAGGCTCCTGCATAAATCTGGACACGATCCCGATGGCATACGATAGATCTGGCCGAGTGTGAGTAAGGTAGATCAAGCTTCCTACCAACTGTCGATAAAGGGTGCCACAACCAAGGGGAAGAGCAATCAGAAACCAACTTAATCCCAGAAAGAAAAGGAGTAGGTGAGGACTTGCAGTCGGACATGTGAAACCGAGTAAGAAAATCAAGAGAGTACTTAGGCTGTGAGATCATAATTCTTGAGTCAGATTGTGAAATCTGGATCCCAAGAAAGTAATGAAGTAATCCTAAGTCAGACATGGAGAACTTGTTGGCCAAGGAGATCTTCATAGAATCAATGATAGAGGAAGAGCTACCTGTGATCAACAAGTCATCAACATAGAGAACAAGAATAAGCATGGAGTCATCCTATCGCAGAATATACACATTTGGGTCAGAGTGACACCGAGTGAACCCTGATGCAAGTAAAAAGGAGTCCATCTTGGCATACCAAGCCCGAGGGGCTTGTTTAAGGCCATAGAGAGACTTCTTTAATTTGCAAACGAGGGATGGATCATGGACATAACCCAAAGGTTGTTCCATATAGATCTCCTCCTCTAGGTCCCCATGAAGGAAGGCACTCTTAACGTCCATCTGGTGGACTTCCCATCTGTTAGCGGCAGCAAATGATGGCAAGGGTCAGTCGAATGGAAGTCATCTTCGCAACTAGAGAAAAGGTTTTTGAGTAATCAACCCCAACTACCTGGGAGAAACCCTTAGCTACAAGTCGCGCTTTATACTTCTCAACTTTTCCATCAGCTCCATACTTTGTTCGATATACCCACCTACACCGAACTATTTTTCTTCCTTTTGGAAGAAGGGTAAGATCCCAAGTGTCATTCTTTATGAGTGAGGAATACTCCTCATCCATGGCAGAATCCCACTCAGGAATCCCAGAAGCTTCGTGGAAATATGGTGGATCAGAAGCAGAGGCGAAGGAGTGAGGTCCAGTGAAGTCTGAGTGAGTACGTCTCTCATCCAAAGGATCTCCAACTAAATCTCCAGCACTCTGTAAAGTTTTCCTAGCCCAAAGAGGTCCCGACGGCTCAGAGCTCGAGTCGGAAGATTCTTCACTTGAGTGAGAAGGGACATAGTCCTCATCATCACTACTTGTCGAATCAGAAGACTCAGAAGTTTGAGGATTGGGAGGAGTAGGGAGAGGTGGAACTCGCTCAACAACATCATCATCTGAAGAGTCAGAATCTGAATCAGTGGGCAAAAGGACCTCAGTGGAAGTTGAAGTCAAGGATGACTCATCAAACTTCACACTCCTCTCAATATAAAGCTCACGGGTGGTAGGGTTCAACAATTGATATCCCTTCATGCCATCAGGATACCCAACAAAGATACAAGGTTTGGATTGTGGATCCAATGCCTTACGTTTCTTTTTGGGAATCCGAGCCATAGCCTTGGATCCGAAGACTCGAAAGTGCTCGACATCAAGCTTGTGTCCAAACCAGGCTTCAAAGGGTGTCATCCCTCTTACTGCCTTGTGTGGGACACGGTTCTAAATATAACAAGCATAATTCACTGCTTCAGCCCAATACTGTGGAGGAAGAGATTTCGAGTGAACCATACAAGTAGCCATCTCCTTTAAAGTTCGGTTCTTTCTTTCTGCAACTCCATTTTGGGAAGGGTGTAAGAATCAGTATCTGTAAAGAAATCCCATCAGAAGTGCAGAAATCCTCAAACCTGTTGCTCACATACTCACCTCCATTGTCGGTTCGAAGAACCTTGATAGACCATTCTGCTTGTTTCGCAGCAAGAGCCTTAAAGTTTTGAAAATGCTCAAAAACTTCAGACGTAAGCTTAAGAAAAGATACCCAAGTATAACACGAAAAGTCATCAATGAAGGTTAGTATATATAGAGCTCTAGTAAAAGAAGGAGATGGAAAAGGGCTAAAAACATCACTATGAACAAGATCCAAGGGACGAGTAGCTCTCCAAGATTTTCCCTTGTCAAAGCTTTTTTCAGGGTGCTTTCCAAGGGTACAACCCTCACAAAGACCCTTAGAAAACTTAACTCGAGGTAGCCCATTGACCATTTCGTTTTGGCTCAATTGTTCAAGGTAACGATAATTTAGATGCCCAAAATGCTCATGCCATAACTTGCTAATCTCATTTGCATGAGTGAGCAAGGCATTGGGCGTTGAATCAGAAGAGAAGTGGGAAAATGTATACAACCGTGAACGGTGATCTGCCTTTCCCTTAGCCACAGTGCAGTCAGAGTTAAGCTCACGAATAATCACCGAGTTAGGACCAAATTCCACTCGCATTCCTTCACCAAGGTGGGTGATTTGGTAAACTGATAGGAGATTGGTAGAGAGATTGGGAACACTCAACACTTGGTTAAATGTTCCACCTTCAATCTCTACCGATCCACTACCGGAAACCGACACATGAGTGTCATCACCCAACGTGATTTGGGACATGCCACATGGTTCAATGCTAGAGAATTCAACCTCTGAAGAAGCCATGTGGTGCGAGGCACTAGAATCGATAATCCAAGTTGATGATGGAGCTGATCTAGCTACGAGGGCCTTACCTTTCTTCTTTTCATTTTTAGTCTCCTTTGCATTAGAAGACTCACCTTTCTGAGCATTTTGTTTAACGGATTCAGGAACACTTATTTTATTCTTCTCAAGTAAATGAGTTAAGTGATCAATTTGTTTCCGAAAACAATGTTTCTCGTCATGGCCAGTATTCTTACAATAGGAGCATTTATACTTTTCCTTCTTTGCTTTAGGCTCAGAAGTCGAAGTATGAGTGATGGGCTTAACTGGGGGTTGGTTGGTCTTGGTTTCTTTCTTAGGTTGGTCCTTAGTTTCTTTCTTATTTTCATTTTTCTTGCCCTTATTCGCCACAAGGGCATGTGACTTGGATTTTAGAGTCCCCATTTGAATGAGTTTGTCCTGTTCTCAAATGAGTTGGGACGAAAAACTATCAAAGGAGGGCATAGTCCAAGTACTACCCAAGGCGGCTTTCGTGGCGTGAAAAGTTGAAACGAAACAGGAGTATTCAGGACCTAACTTAGAAAGAATCGACAAGATCAATTGAGAGTCTTTCTTATCCACTTTACATTCCTTTAGAAGCATTCTAGTGCGGACAAATTTTGAGAAGAAGGCCTGTAGGTTTTCAAAGTCACTAGGGTTTAACCCTAGTAGTTCGTTCTCCAACTCATGCGCTCTCATGTCATCTTGCTTCCCAAACATATCATCGAGCGTTTTCCACGCTTGATTGGGTGTTGAGGAAGTTTCAATGTGGAAGAGCAAGTCGGGAGAGACGGACATACAGATAAGACCTAAGGCTTCATCACAACGGTTGAACCATTTAGATTTTTCGGGTTCATCAGTAGGTTTGGTCTCTAACCCCATGGTAACTCGATATAACCCTTTACTTCGTAAAACCAATATAATTTTAGATTTCCATTTGAAGAAATTAAAAGGTGTGAGCACTGGTACTTTAGAGATATCCATAATGAAGAGATAGAACCAAGGAATGCAGAAGGAAGGAGAGAGAAAGGAAACAACCACCCTGAACAAAATTACACCCCCCGAGTTTGGCACTTTATAATTCAGTGCGTTGATTACAACCAGATGCGACTGTGTTCCAAGAACCAGTTTGTCACTCACCTTGTAATTAGCGTAATAACGCGCAATGGTGGAGACAACAATCAAGGTTCATAGGGCACAATAGATCAACACTGCAAGCAAGCACAGAAAGAGAGAAGCAAGAGGGGGAAGAAAGAGCTTTGTGAGAAACAGTGTCTCACGTCACACAAAAGAATCCCTTTGTTGTAAGACTGTGGTGGACGCGCTCACAAGTCCACAAAAAAGGAATACAAAGCTCAAGAAAAAATGAGTTGAATTAAGCAATACAAAGACACCCCCCCAGAATGCGGCACTTTATAAAATTAGTGTGTTTACAAAACTAATGATCCCATCATCTAGAGTGCGAAAAAACATGTAACTTTGACTAAAGAAGTGCTCAAAACCGAGCAATGAGTCAAAAGTTATAGCAAAAACCAATTCCCGCAACTGATGAGGAAAAAGCCAATAAGCCTGCAAACGGATTAAAAAAGTGCCCTAAATGCATGCAAAAGGTGTCGTATGTATGCTCGTTGGAAATGACATGGAATTTGAGATAGGGTTTGTTTGTATTGCGAGGGGGGATTAGCCACCTGCCAATCCCGGACCTCACCCTTCGTCTTCGACACTCGACGGAAGGATAATAAAACAAGCCAAAAAAATTACAATGCCAATAAAATGTAATGTTTTTACCTTATACCTTTTAAAAATAATGAAACAACATGTTTTTTTAGAAGAGTGATAAGATAAAAAGAATGCAACCACGTTTTTTAAGAAAAGTGAATAAAAAACGTATTTTTAGAGAGATATTACCTAGCAGTGGACTGAGAAAGCCACATGGGGATGAAAGGTAGGTAAAAATAGATAATGTAGTGATTGTCCACTTTGTCAGTAAATGCCAGAACAGTCCACAAAATGCCAGTTGAAGGAAAAAATGCCTTACTAGTCCAAAAACGCCTCAACATACCCAAAAACGCGATGCAGCAGCGTGCAAAAACACAAGAAAGGAGAAAAAACGCCTTAGGATAGTTAAAAAACACAGAACAGTTGAAAATGCAGCCAGGTGATAGAAAAACGCCGGAACAAAGGAGAAAACGCAGCCAAGGGAGAAAAACCCCGAGGACAAAGCAAAAACGCACTGGAAGGGAGAAAGCAATCGAGAAAGGCCCAAAAAATGTCCAGAGCAATTGAAAATGCTCGAGCGGAGGAAAATGTGAGTATCTTTGCAAAAACGTGAGAGACAAGGCAAAAACGTGAGAGGTTTTGCAAAAAACGTGAGAGGTTTGCAAAAAATGTTTTGAGACAGCAAGGAACCACAGCGATGAGGAAGAAGCTCGGAATAGTCTGAGTATACACCGGTGAAGAAAAAACAACGATCCCAACCAGTAATCACAGGTCCACGCCAAAAACGAGCTCTTCTTTTACCCTGCAACTGAATCTGAACACAACCAGCAAGAAATAACCCAGAAACAACAGCCACAAAGATCTAGAAATATCCAAATATGAACTCAGCTGATAAACAAACCAACCAAATACCTTAACTTGCAACTGCTGAAACCTCAATACGAGGTGAGCAATAATTCCAAAATGATAATCGAAAAAAACTTGCACACGAGGAAATGAGAAGAAACCAGAAGTAATAAACAACTGAGAAACGAAGAGTGCACGTTTACCGAAACCAGCTCTGGTACCATGAAAGAGGGATTCGCGAGAACCGATGTCGAAAAGTGATGCACCACAACGAAGTTGCACTCCGATGGTAACATCAAGCCAACGCAATACGCAAGATTCGAAACAATGGAAAGAAGATTGCAAGTAAGAAGAATGGGTCTGCTCATACTCATAGATCGAAAAATAGGAAGTACAAATAGGGGTGTTGTGTAACCCCCATGCCTAAACATGGAAAGAACTCAATGACGCCATTGACGCATATGACGTTGACTGACGCATATGATGCCACTAGAAGAGGAGTTACAATTCCAAATAAGGAATGTAACTCCTATGACGCATTGATGCAAATGACAATGTCAGATTCTATGACAGAATCTGACACTTGTCATTTGACTTCCTAAGACCTATGACTCTCGCAAGGCGAGATGACTCACCTAGTTGATGTGGACGGACTAGACAGTCACACACACCAACAATTCCCACCATCGCCATTAGGTGAAAGACAACATGAGTGGGGTGAAAAGTTCCTTTGGTAACGTGAGGTTGCTTCATAGACTTGACTAAATATGTAATGTATATTATCCTAGTGATCAAGAAGAGATTGATGATGTTCCATCTCCAATTTGACTTTCTCAATTGAGACCTAAATCTAAAAAATAACGTTAGAAATAATTGCCACTTTGTTAAGCTTAGGAATATTTACCCATATGTATATAAATAAAATTAGTAAAATCTCTATGTTTCCAAAGTTAATAGACTATTAAACAAGAAATATATGCCAAATTTGGTTATATTTTGCAGGGAGCATGGTCGAGTCCTCGAGAAACACCGTTTCCTACTTAAAGAAATTTGGAATAAAATGGTTAAAAAAGGTTTTAATCCATCTCTAGGTTGATTGAGCATGGGGACAAAACCATAATCAATGCTTGAAATATTCAACTTAATGATAAGTCAGGATATTAGGGTTTGAAACCCTCATGTGAATCAACTTTTTCAATCAAGAAACCCTTGATATAGAATACAACACAAAATCAAGTTTTTTTGGGCTCACTTATTAGTTTCCAAATATTGGAGAAGCATCCAGGCAAGAATCTCTAATAGACGTAAGATTCAAGTGTGTTAAAAGAGTTTTTATCTAAATGTGATGGGAAAATATGTTTATAACCAAGCCGGGGTTTATATTGGCAAAGGGGTTTCAACTAGCCAATACTAGTCCTTCTAATGACCAAACATTGTAGATAATCCTTATTTTGTGAATATAATATTGGTATGGCATTTTGAATCTAAGAAACTTTTTATTTGAATGAAACTTATCTTTGATAATAGGCCAAGGGATCCATTGAGGAAGCTTTGTAAAAAATACCATAAATGATCTTAACACCCTTTCTGAGCACCCCAAGACTTTTAATCTAGGGAACCATAACAAAAGGGACATTATAGTGATTAAGCATAACTGACCACCATATATTGAGAATCGAGAGGGCCCAGATCAAAATCTATTCCCAATATAAATAATCCTAAGCTAGAGCGATTCCCAAGATTTCTAGAAGCTCTTGACAACAAAGGTGCCAATAATTTAATAAGTGCAGAAGTGATGAGAAGATAGTGAAGCCATAAACATGGACAAATTTTTATACCATAATGAGCCCCTTTGGACGTGTAGTTTATGAAGAGAATATTTGAGCTTCATTTCCTTTTAGGGATTTGATGATCCATTTAATGTATAATGCAGATCCTTGAGGTTTGATTTCTAGGAGGATTACCACCCAAACCTCTTTTGTTACGCAAAAAATATCCCAAGAAATGATGTGAAAGCCTTTAGTGCCATAAGAGTTGGTCTATATGAAATCTCTCAAATTTTTTTATGCTTGACATAAGTTTTTTAGAAGAGGCCCAAAAAGAAGATTAATAAAACGAGTCGTACCCAACACCTTTGAGAAACCTTGAAATTTACCCAATTAGGAGGGCTCGGTGATCCAAAATGCTATCTGTTTCTCTATCCTCTAAATCACATAGTTCCAAAGCTTAGAAGGAGAAGCCTAGAAAAGAGAGGCTATACCCAAGAATGTAAAAGTCTCTGCATGTTGAATCCATGTCTATTGATATCCCTCAATCGATTGAGGTGTGGGAGATATTGACTACTTGTAGAATTTCTTCCTTGTCGATTAAATTGCAAATCTTATAGAAAATAAACATATTTCAAGGCACTCTTTTGCATTTTTGTGGAAAATTCCTCTTTTATGAGGGTAATGAAAAAAACATCTCGAAAATGAGAATTGAATAAATTTTTTTTATCTAAGTTGAGAAGAGAGATGCCTTTGACCAAACTGAGATAATTGATTGATTTAGAGAAACTTCAACCCAAAAGTTCCTTGAATCACATTTAAACTTACTTAAAAATGTGTGGTTATCTAGAAAACAATGTGTAAAAGAAGTCTATCAATGGAGATCTTTGGTTATCTATAAGGTTCAACTTGAGCCACTAGTATATTTCCCTTGTTTATTGTCATGAAATTTTTCCATTAACAAAGGATCATGAAAGTTTTGGCCCGACATAGAATCACGTTAGGGTCTTGTCACTAAGTGGTAGATTTTTAATGGTTGAATTGACATAATTATGTGAAACACTTTACAATAGATTTGAGCGTCAACTTTTAGTGTATTTTTTTAATATGTGGATTCCCTCCTTTTTAGATTAAAAATTGACATAGCCTCATATTTTTGCGTGAGAACTTGAACTCTTTTGACAACATTTTATTTTTAATGAAGAAATAAAAAAGCTTCAAATTAAATTCTAAACAAAATGAATTATAGATTATTTAATTAATGTATTGTGTGCATTAATAAATTATCAATTACATATACAATACATTTTAATTGATTGTATTGGCAACATTTAGTATTTCAATGTATGTTATATAATTTTATCATAAATAAAAAAACACTATCGAAAACTAATGTATAACATAAACAAATTAGAGGTAACTAAATACTTATTTAGGGTACTTGAATAAACTTAAAATTCATATTTGTTATGGATATTAAATAACATTATATTATGAGTGAAATATCCATAAATGTCATAAATTTTTTTATGTAAATAATAATATTAGTGAAATTCAATAGTTTAAATTCCCGATAAGGCGGTAAACATTAGATAAAAAAATTCAGAGATCAAATTTGGAAGGCTCGTAATGATGACTTCCTCAAGATGAAATTTGATGGAGCAACAAGAAATAATCCTGGGTGGGCTTTTGTTGGCGGTATTTTTAGGAACTCTATGGGTTAACCCATTCTAGGATTTGCAGAAGCTCTTGGAAAGTGTTCCAACAACTTAGCTAAAGCCGAAGCTCTTTGGCGAGGATTGCAAATTGTGAAACAAAAAGGTTAGGATAAATTATACATTTAGGGAGATTCCCAGATTATCGTTAAGGCACTAGTAAGTAAATGTCAAATAAACAATTGGCATTTGATTGGCATTGTGGATGATTGTCAAAATCTTATTGGGCCTCTCTCAATTGCTCACATATTTGAAGCGCTAATAGAGTTCTTGATAAACTTGGTAATATTTGGGTGGATATTAATACTAGGAAAGGGTACCAAAATATATTTATCCTTCACCCAAATTATCTTAAAGGTGTTGTGGGTGGTTTAATTGAAAAATATGGTAATTATACAAATAACAAGGTCACGGTGAAAGGACAACACATCTATCATTTTGTTTAATTGCTATATTTTTGATGATCTCCCCACCTTCTAAGAGAGTTAATAGATATAAGTTCGCAAGATTTGGCTTGTGGTTTTCACACACAAAGGGATTTATAAACCAAACATTTATATTGCTTTGGCCACATGTCTTCTACTCTGCTGAGAATCGAGTTACGGTTCATAAGGAAAATGGAGAAAGGAAAAGGTATTTCATGCCCTACTAAGCACACTAGATGTATCCTTGGGAGGGACACAACCATGAACACTTTGTGCAAGAGATGAATGATAATATGATACATAAGTATTTGTTGGAGGATGTTCATTTATCTTTCCTAGGGTTGGTGAATGATTTGAAGCTTAGGCAACTGCTTAATGTTGGATGTCTTCTTGATAAGGGTACCAAGGTGATGGATAAAGAGGATTTGAATTTCGGAAAAGCATGTTGATAGAAGAAATTATGGACCCACAAATTCTTCAATGGATGCCCACCAATTTACTCAGGGCTCAACTTTCTACTAGGTTGGGTGACACTGCGGCTGTGGAGGAAGTGAGGGAGATCCTAAGCGATCTATGGCTTGACTAAATACTTTCATAGTTTCTCAAATTATCAGGGTTCAAACCATTCTCGTTAGGAGCTATCAATTCCTTTTACATTCACGAGGATATGGATCAGATGGGTCTAGACATTGGGATTTAATTGGAGTACATTTGGTCGCTTACGAAGGTTCTTGCTTTGGAAAGAATCATGCAAGGAAAGAATATGGACGCTATATGTTCGGGATTCTAGGTATCCAAACAGACAAGTTTGAAGATTCTAAATTAGTGGAGTCTATGATGGACTTGGTCATTGAAGAAGATGCTTGCAATCCTATGGAGCATACAATGGAATTTTCTAGATCCTCAGAGGATAAGAATTAATGCTCTCTGGCTTCCTTTCTTAGTATAGTTATAATGTATTAGGTTGTTTTTGTCTATAACACCAATACAGGTTGCCATAAGCCGAATATTGGTAACTTTTTTCTAGGTTTTTGTTTGATATTTTGATCGATTATTATTAATATATATGGGATTTAAGCCCTTTTTTGACTTATCAAAAAATTAGTTTAATTAATATATCCTTCTAATGTGAAAATTTAAAGAATGAGTAATATTTTTAGTAGGCATCCTTTTCCCATCCTCCTTAGCGACATTTCCATTAGTATGTTTTCTTTCTTGCAAAACAAATATAGATGATGTCTTAAATTTAAAATAAAAAATAATTGGCAGGTGTTTCATTGAGTTTTGATAAGAAAAAATTGATTGTAAAAGCTTTGGAATATACTACAAGTTGGACGATGCTGCAAACTACTAGGTGGACTTACACAATGTTGGATAGTGCTTCACGACCTAGAAATAGTAGACACCCTAGATGTATACTAGAAAATAATTATAGCATAACAAAAAAGCCACAAAATGATACCACAACAATAATATTCAAAATAAAAAATAAAAGAGAAGTTATACTATAAGACATGTGCAACACAATATAGAGCTTCGAGTAATACACATATGACGAAGAGATGATTATCAAGGTTAGAGGAGTGTTCACGAATGATGTGAGGTTTAGAATCATATCGCAATGATAATGATGACATATATAGAGAAATGAGGTGAAATTATTCTAAGATTAGTGTGGAACCAAACAAACCTCAACAATATATTTGAATGACCTAGTTGACAAAAAGGCATGTCCAAGGAAAGATCCCTTTATATTTCAACATACCGAGATGTATGTGTAACATATATGTTGGTATTATAGCTCGGCTATAGACTATAGTTTATACAACTAAAATGACTATATCATATAGTATATGCGTAAATAACTATTAATTGGTAGTTAAGAGTGTCAACAAGCGTAAAATAATAATTATGAAAGGTAATGAGGTGTGAAACTGTGAAAATTTAGCTTTTAATGGCTATATAAGAATGTAAAATAAAGGTGAGAAGATATATTCCATCCAAGAAGGGTTATATCCATCCATAAGAGAAGATGTGTGTAGAAGAGTAATATATATATATATATATATATATATATATATATATATATATATATATATATATGAGTGAATTGTTGGAACATAATTTTAAGTGGGTTATTAACCCCTTATAAGTTCCTAATATTATATTTAATATTTATATTAAATATAACTATAAACTATAGATTATAGTTAATAAATAAAAATAAAAATATATTTTTTGTTTATTAAATATCACTTATAGGTTTATATTTAGTAAATATAATCTATGAGTTTATATTAAATGGTTTTCAACCAAAGTAATGCTTGAAAGGGTGTTTTTCGGGAGACACACCCGATTACCCAAAAATAAATAGGGAACTTGGGGCACGTGAAAAAAATAGAGAGAGGAGAAGTGAAGGGTGAAAGAGAAAGTTGCTAGGCTTATTTACTATGTGTAATTACTAGGGTTTCTCAATAAATGGATATTTGGTGAGTTTTTTTACCTATTGGAGGTTTTCCCATGTAAACGAGTGTGTTGGGTTATTTAGTTCAATTATTTACTTTTATGTATTGTAACTTATATAATGTTTAATGTCTAATTTAATTTAGTACCATTGCGGGTAAGTATAATTAAATTATTTATTTTTGAGTTAAAATTAAGTTTGGTAAGTTAAACCTAAATAAGTTAAATGATTCGATTGGGGTAGATTTTAACTCTCCCCATGTTATAAAAATGGGACCCCATTTCTTTTTTACATCTCTCTTTCATTTAATTACATGGAACGGGCCCATCATATTTTTTAATAATTGGTAACTAAACATATCTACTTAGCCTTTGGAACCCTTTGGACCCCTTCACATTTCTGCATCTCAACAAATGTAGGTGACAAATTAATTGTGTCGGGAAGGAGAAAGACACCAAATTTTTGCACACAACCTTGAATTGAAATGTAAAACGACAAGGATGATTTTTTTAAAAAAATGTATTAAAAATTATTATTTTAATTTAATGAAAAAGTGTTATCAAGTCATTCTTTCGATGTAATGTTATTTTAATTTTTGTTGAAAGTGCAAAACAAGGTTTGAGTTTTCGAGTCAAATTTGTAAAATTCTATATTTCACCTTGATTTTTTTCTTGAAAATATTTCAAATCATAATTCAAAATGAGTTTTAATCACTTTGACGTGGATAATTCACAAATGTTAAATGGATCTAACTAAAACATCTAGAAGATTCATTTGAAAGAAACATTTATGGCGCGAAAACTATAGGTAATTGTGAATAGTATAGAAAAGACACCTACAAGTAGACAAGTGATGATGGAAAACATGTACATTTCAAAAAATTGCAAGAGGTGATGTCAAACATTCTACGTAGAACATGTAAGATGGCTTTCATTGCACATCAGAAACCAAGAAATCCCTAGTGAAGCTTGGAAACTAATAGAATTCATGCATGAAGGTATGAGACTTTATAAAATCATAAAAATTATTCTTGAATTAGTGATAACTCCCATGAAGGGGGTGAAAAAAGTGGTTAATTTTCTTGTTAAAATTAAAAATATTAAATCTCAATTAGATGGATGTAATTGTGATTTAATTCAGGATAAATTATTATATTTTATCATTCAAATGAACATTCATGAAAATTTTAGGAACTTTATCTCAATCCTAAACTCTAAGTATCAAATTGAGAAATACATTAGTGACTTGTCTACCCTTAGTTCTCTTATGATTCAGGAAGAGAAAGTTATGATGAAATTTGATTCGAAAGAGAATGCCACTTAGGCACTTCTTGCTCAGAAACCTAATAATATTTTTTCTAAGTTTAATAAGAATCAAAAGTTCAAACCAAACTTTAAACCCCTAATAAAGATAAGAAATCAATGAATAATCACCTAAAATTCAATTTTGATGGAAAATGTCATAATTGTGGAAAATTTGGTCATAAAAAGGAAGATTGTAGGAAAAATAAAAATAAACCAAATTTCAAAAAAGGAAACAAATCTAATCAAAGTCAACACAAGAATAAAAATAATAATAAAAAACCTAATGTTGTTGTTTTATATGCTTCTTTACTTACTGCAAAATAAAATGAGTAGATCCTACGTAGTGGTAATTCTAAACACATGACCTATATGTTGATTATTCTATATGATATTAGAGAATATCACAATTAGATTTATCTAGGTGATCATTCTATTTTAGATGTACAAAGTCAAGGTAAATATAAAGTTTTTAATGGTTATATTAATGATGTTTTATATGTTCCTAAACTAAAGATGAATTTATTATCATGTTCTCAGTTAAATCAAAATAACTATAGCATCATATTACTTAAGGATAAATGGTACATTAAAAATGAATTAGATACTAATATTTCATAAGGTATTCAAAAGAATGACTTATATATCTTTAATGATTTTGAATCTACTTCGCGTTTTATTTCTCAATGTAGGAATGATTCATAGCTATGACATGAAAGGTTAGGGAATGTTAAATTTAGGAACATCTATGATATGTATCATCTCAACCTCATTTTTGGATTGCCTCCTATCTCCCATTACATGTGGGTAAAGCAGGTTGCAAATTCCTTTCATAGTCACCATGATGCAAATTCCTATGAACCTCTTGAACTTGTTCATAGTGATGTTAGAGGACCTTTAGAAGTACCTTCTTTGAATGTTTCTTTGTATGTAGTTACATTCATTGATGATTATTATCGTATGATTTGGTATTTTTTATTAAAAACAAATTTGATATTTTATCCAAATTTAAATAATTTAAAGCTTTAGTAGAAAATAGTTCTAGTCATAAAATTCAAAGGCTTAGAAAAAATAATTATGGGGAATATATTATTAATATATTTAATTCATTTTGTGTTGAATGTGGAATTCAAAGGAACTTACCACTCCTTATTATCCTCAATAGAATGGTATAGTGGAAAGGAAAAACCACACCATTCTTGAAATGGCTAGAACCATGATTCACTCATCTCCGGTCCCTAAATTTTAGTGGGATGAAGCTATAAATACTCACATTATTAATAGAGTCCCTAATAAATATTTGTTTTAAACTACACCTTTAGAAAAAAGGACTATCAAGAAAGCCAATGTGTCTCACTTGAGAATCCTTGGTAGCCCAACGTCCATCTTTATTCCTAAAGATAAAAGATTTTTTTTGGATCATACCTCTTATCCTTACATGTTTGTAGGTTATGGAGGTAAAAAAAAAGGTTTGAGGATCTATGATCCTCCTAAACAAGAATTCATTGAAAAACATAAATGTTAAAATTATTGAA
The DNA here is from genome assembly GCA_018340775.1 of Taxus wallichiana var. yunnanensis. Classification (NCBI taxonomy): domain Eukaryota; kingdom Viridiplantae; phylum Streptophyta; class Pinopsida; order Cupressales; family Taxaceae; genus Taxus; species Taxus wallichiana. The sequence goes on from CM031233.1 coordinate 345,951,374, forward strand.
AAACCTTTTTGTAATTCCTCTTCGTAACTCATGTTTATAATGAGTCTATTGAGTTAGACAATGAATATCATGATAAATGTAATAATAATGAAAAAATTGATTTTAATAAAGATACTTTGAGATTTAAAATGAGTTTATTTCTTTTTTTATTAGATAAGGTAAATAAAAATTGGTTTTGAAGGGACCAAAAACCCTTTACAAAAATACGCTTGGTTAAACAATCCAATGAAAAGAGCTAAGGGAGCCTAATAAAAAGGCTTAATAGGAGGGCCACCCCAAAATAGAGCAAGACTCCACACATTCTGCAATTTTAAACAATTTTTTTTTAAATATAGATACAAAAGGATAAGAACAATAATAGAAGTAGGAAACAAGAAAAACACAAAAAATACCAAAAGGTCAGCCAAAGGCCCACCATTATTTATCCTTAGTAATAAGACCCTTACTATGTGTTTTGGCACTTGGACCTCTATCCTTCAACCCAACAACCTTTATGATCACCCTTTTAGGCCTTTTATCAGCTTTGTCCTTGATCTCTGTGTCCATGGTGTCTTCATTGTCAGAACTATTTAGAATGAGCCTCATCTTTTGTTTATTTCCCTTGTCCTTGGCCGCTTGATCCTGTAAGATAGATATCCAATACTCTTGCATAAAAAACTTAGCATGCATACCCCCAATCCTCTTATTATTGACATCATTTTTTTGGTGGCAATCTCTAACCTCTTGAACAAAATTATTTTTAACGATGAGGATAGTGTCATTTGTCGATTCCACTCTCATTAACATGGTCTCCCAGTCCACTAAATCCATCTCTCTCTTTACTACTTGAATCGTCGCCCCTTTCATGGACCCATTTTTTCAGGTTATAAAGGACATCTGTAATCCCCTCCGGATTATCTTTCCCACTTTCTTTCTTGAGTTGTTTCATGTAAATCACTACGGTTTTATTATCCGCTACTCTGTATCATTAGTAATCACCGATTGAGAAGGGATAAGAGGTTTACCATTATTTACAAGGAAAAAGAATCAGACCATGATGAAGGGGAACACCAATTTTCTTGTTCTTAAAGTTGGATATGGAGGAAGTCAGAGACCTAAAAAGGAAAAAGGCTAAGCTCATTGGTTGATCCCTTCACAGGTAATTCAGGATAGAAAGGTGATAAGAGAATATATTCCTGAATTTTCCCTCCAAGGTCAAATACTTCATCACCACAAGGAAAACATATGCCCAACATTCAAGAAGATAGGTGTGAGAAATGCCATCATAATACGACACAATATGTTCACCAAGACAAAAAAAAGTAGCTAATTCATGTTTCGACTAGTTTTGTCTTTAAATTTTTTTATACCCTCCATAGTTAACCCAAGAAACTCATTTGTGGACTCCTCAATAACCCTTATTTCAACCCCCTCATTAAATACCCCCTCAACCCAAGCATTACCAAATTCCACAGAGAGCTGAGGGTCATTACCTTTTAAATGTTGAATGAACTTAAAGAAGCCTCCTTTGTGCAACAATCTCTAAAGGGTAAATTCATTTTTGAGGTGGAGGAATGACAATGACTCTGTTATGACCCTATCTCTACCCATCATAAGCTAAAAACCCTATCTATATTTTGGAACATAAAAAATGGAGCCGCTAATACCGCACCGATAAATTAAATGTAAATAAGTGTAATGCATGCCCTTTCCCCAAAATTGAAGGACCTACTTACTTGTACCGAGCGTGAGAAAATTGGGTGCCATCATTACACTACCTCCAAGGTCATATCATCATTTATCAACTTTAAAATATTCTTCCAAGGTATGAGTTTCCCTGGCCACGTCATCATATTATTCATATTGTTACCATGATTAGAAATCCTGTTGGTAGTTTTATTACATGACTTGTAATTATGCTAAATTTCCACTCTATCAAATGATTCCATCAACGTCTTAGCCTCCCTGATTATGTTGTTAAGTCTCCACCCACATTTTCTCTGATCTTTGAGGGAATTGATAACACATAACAAATCACCCTCAATGATGAGGGATTTTATATTCAAGGAAATGCACTACTTTATGCCCCATAACATTTCTCTGGCCTCCACATGATTGTTGGTATGATTTCCCGGGGCCCCGCAAAAGCTCTTAGACATCTCCCATAATGATCATGAACAAGGCTACCCCGAAGAATCCTCCCTCTACTTATTTGAACCATCAAAGTTGAGTTTGAAACATCCTTCGGGAGGTCTAGACCACTTAACTCTATTTTTGTGTGTCCCTATTAGTCTCAGGGATTTTGGGGTTGAGGTTCATACTGTTAAGAATACTTCTTTCCAAAATGGGAAGGACTTGGATAATTTGATCTTAATGATCTGGGCATTGTCTTTAAGAGCCTATCCCACTTTTTTAATGACCTTTTTATGCTTGAATATTGGTTCCTGAAGATCTAATTATTTCTCTCAATCCATATGCCCCAAATAATGTGCGATAGAGCCAATTTCCATATCTCTCTAGTCAATTCATGTTGGAAATTAAAAATCCATTATTTTGGGAGTAAGGAGATGTCCCTAGGAAGAACCATTTTTATCAGATAATACTTGAAAGGAAAATATGCATTCCAAAAAAATATGATGAATCATCTCTTCTTGAAGTTTGCACAAACTGCACCTATTAGTAATGATCATACCTCTCTTCCTTAACCTGTCCACAGTAAGAATTTTTTTTTTAACAACCTCCTAGAAGAAATTTTTTATTTTGGGTATAAGGTTCTTATTCCATATCTTCTTCTAATAGTTGTTTGGTTCAATTTTCTCAAAGTTCAATAGGTAACCAAATTTAACCTCATACTCTCTAGAGTCCATGTTCCTCCATATCAATTCATCTTGGGCCCTACTTTGGGGTAAGTGGAAATCCTTGAGAATCTAGTTAAGATCATCAAAGGGTTGTTGAGCACCCAAATAGTTAGGGGGTGGAAGAATCTGAACCCATCTTCTCTCCTCATTCCAATAGTTACAAACCAACTCCCTAAATTCCAGAATAAAGAAATGTCTTAGGTGACTCCATGGATCTTCAGTTTTTAGGGATTTATCCTTGATCCATGGGTCATCCCAGAATTTAATCTTAGTGTCATCCCCAAGGTTCCATTTACTCCCTTTAACCAAAAACTACCTAGTCTGATAGATATTTCTCCAAAAAATTGATCCTCTAGGTAGCTCTTGTTTAGAGAAAAGAACCAAAGTTCCACAAAAGTACCGCAAATATTTCACTTTAGAATATTTTTCTAGGTTCCCTCTTCTCTATGCAATCTCCAACCCACCTTAGCTATTAGTGCTTGATTCATGAGTTGAAGGTTCTTCAGACCCAAACCCCTATCCTTGGGCTGAGTGACCTTTTCCCAAGCTATTAAAGGGATTCTTGTCTTATCTTCTGAACATGTCCATAAGAACCTCTTTTGGATACTTTCAATAGATTTTCTAACTCTCATAGGGATGATGAAAATGGACATAACATACCAAAAAAATCCCTATAAACAACTTTGAAGAAGTTGAGATTTTCCTACTTGTGAAAGCAAAGATCCTTTTTAGGGTGCAAGTTTTTTATGAAACCTCTCTATCAATTTGTTTCATCCCCTTCTTCCAGTTTTTCCCCAAAAAGTGACATTCCAAGGTAAGTATCTGGAAGGGTTTTTATACCGTAATCCGAGAATCTTTGGAAAACCTAATTTGCTTCTCCTCCTTCATGTTGATGAAGAAACAAAAGCTCTTATGGAAGTTAACATGTTATCTTGTTACGTATTCATAATTATTGGTGATATTATTGAATGTGCGAGACTTTTGGACAACATATTGGCCAAGAAGAACCATATAATCCAAAAATTGCTGTAGATTTTGGTTATCAACCCCATTAAAAACTTTGATACCCTCAATTCTTCCTTCATTTTGAGATTTCAAACATAACCTGCTCAAAGCTTCAACAAAACTAATGTAGAGAAAAGGGAAAGAGGCCCCGCCTAAGACTCCTTTCCAAATTAAAGAATCAATTCCGTTTCCCATTTATTATTAATGAAAAAATGGGGGCATAGGTATAGGATTTGATCATTTTGATGAAGTGAGGGTAAAACCCTAATCTATGTAAAAGGGGAAACATGAAATTCTAGGATATACGATCATATGCCTTTTGCATGTCGAGCTTAACAATCATAGCCTCTCTATTGGATTGTTCCACAGAATGTATCATCTCATGGATGGTTATTATGCAATTAAGAATTTGTCTACCTGGCACAAAGGCCCCTTGATTAGGAGAGATAAAATTACTAAGGATTTCCCTCATTCTGAAAGCCATAATTTTAGAGATGAGTTTGTACATTGTGTTACAAATACTTATGGGTCTAAACTCCCCAAGTCTTTAGGTCCTAGTATTTTTTGGTATGAGAGAAATAAATGTATGATTGATTTTCTTTAACAGAGATTTGAGTGAAAGAAATATTGAACAACAACGGTAATAACATCTTTTTAGCTATATCCCAATACATTTGGAAGAAGAATGTAGGGAAGCCATCCTACCCTCGGGGTTTTTCCCCCTCCATTGATGATAAAAATGGTTTTACTTCTTCCTCCAAGGGTATAACAATGAGTTCTTTAATTTCCTCATGGTTAATGGTTGACTCAAAGATATCAAGAGTTTCAACAATACATATCTCGAAGGGTGTTGAACTTTAGCAAATAAGTTTATGAAGAAAGAGACAATGGTGTTCGAGATATCCTTATCATTCGTAGCCAAATCATCATTATTATTTTTGATTTATTGGATCTTTCCTTTATTTTCTCTATTGGTGGTGAGAGATGTGGAAACATTTTTTGTTGCGGTCTCCCTCTTTAAGCCAATTTATTCTAGATTTCTACTTCCAGTAGATCTCTTCTCTGCTTAGGATGTTATGGTATTCCACTAGAAGAGATTTTTCCTTAATTTTCTCTTCATTTCTCCATCCTCCTTGTTCCATTATTTCTTCCAATTCCTGAGTTCTTCAAAAAAATTCTTTTTGAAGGAAAATGTTTCCAAATATTTCTTTGTTCCAAGTCTTGATTTTTGATTTAACATTTTTAGTTTTGTAGCTACCTAGAACTTGTTGTTTCCTTTGAATTCAATGTTCCACAATTATTCTATCATTCTCTCTAGGTCCAGGTGTGTAGTCCACATTTTTTCAAACCTAAAAGGTCTTCCTTTAGTTTTCCCCCTTTCACTGAAGTTGAGGACTATAGGGTTATTGTCCAAGCCAATGCAAGCCAAAGAGGAGAGAGAGTACTATTTTTCTTGAATCCATTGGAAATTCACCAGAAATGGTCTCGACATTTTTTTGAATTAGGTTCTCCCCTTCACATATATTAGTCTAGGTATATTTAGAGCCATTGAGTTCCAGATCAAGAAGTCCATTCCAACCTAAGAAGTCTTCTAAATCTTCCACACTCTCAGTATAAAAATTACCCCCTCCCTTATTTTCTCGAGGGAATAAGATGGGTGTTGAAGTCTCCTCCAAAAATACATCTCGATTCATTGAAAATCCTTTTGAAAGTGGTAAACTTTTCCCAAAGCACCCTTCTACCAGTTGTGGTATTAGAGACATAGATTTATGAGAGAGTAAATTGTTTTATGGAACTAATAGAAGTGAAATTAATAGCTATATGATGTTGGATTTTGAAAAGAGGATAACCTTCCAACACATTCTTATTCCACAAGCACAATCCCCCAAGGATCCCAATCATGATTGAAAGTGGAAACCCGCTTCTTTCAAAAAAAAAAAAAATATGAAAGTATTCCATCCTCTCCTGATTCATCTTCATCTCTTGAATCATCATGATGTTTGGTTTCTTGCTACTCCTAATATCATACAAAATCCTATGTTTATTAGGGTTGTTTAAGCCCCTTATATTCCATGACATAAAAATCATTTAAAAGAAGAAATTTTTGGCCTACCACCAATGGTCGTTGTCATCCTTCCATAATATCCTTTCTAGTGGCTCTCTCCCTTTTTTCTTTCTCAGAAGGTCTCCTAGAGAGGCTTTATTAGCCCCCACATCCACCTTATTAGAATATCCTCTAGTTCTCGGGATCACTTTTATTTTTGGTGATGGTCTCTGGGACTTTTCTTTACCTTCATCGGTATCGAGAGAAGTGGATCCCACTTCTTTTAAATCTTCATTTCCTTCTTCCCTTGAGTTTTCTAAAATATTTTCCTTAGGTTCTTCAGATTGAGACTCTTATGGATCTAGACCATTATTTATCTCTAAAATACGCTTTAGATCCTCTTTCACTATAGGGATATCTTCCAAGTTGATATCCAACACATTAAACATGTTACTAGTTACTAGCAAAATTTCCTCAGGTCTTTGAGCAAAAAAGCTAGCATCCATTATGTCCGGAACAATAGATCTAATGATGTTGTCTTCCTGTAGCTCTTCAACTACCACTAGATCCTCCCCTTTTTCTATATCTATCTCAGTTACCTTATCACTGACCTTTTCCCGACCTTCATCCTCAACTACTTCCTCTAAAATTGGTTCCGACTCATTAATTCCTTGCACCTTAGCCTATGAAGGTTTATTAAATTGCATCAATGTGGAATTTATCTTTGAGATTCCACTATCATTTGGGTGCATGATTAATTTTCCTTTCAAATCTTCCCTAGTGTTTCCTTTGTTATTTTTGAGTTGGGCTTTCAGAGCAGCCTCTTCCTTGGCCTTTGGACAAGTTTTAACATTATGCCCCACCTTGAAACATGAGATGCATATAAAAGGTGAAAAATCATAGTTTATTTTCTCGAGTATGGAAACCCCATGAAGTCTTAAGATCAATGCTTCAGGGAAGGGTTGACTTTGGAGCCACATTGACACAGAAACATGAAAAAAGGAGTAAGGATTTAACACATGTAACATGGTCAATGATAACTAGAGCACCGATAGCTTTTATTATCCACCGTAAGATGTCCATTTTCCGATATTCTAAGGGCAGCCCTAGGAGTCCGAACCAAATAGGATATTATTTGATAACTATCTTTAATGGGTTGAAGTCAGGGGTTGCCACTTTTGAACCTAAACAATAACTCTACCCATAAAACACAACCCTCTAACAAGAATATTAAAAATCCTCTTCTAGAGAAAAAAATACCACAAAAAGTCATTAGCACAAGCAACTATCTCCATTGAACCTTTGGGAATCTACTTCCGGTCGTCCCATTTTCTAAACTCCTCAATATTCGGTTGTCTTAATCTAGAACTAAATGACACAAATGGGTTCAATCTATTATCCGAAACTCCAATCCTAATAATATTTGTAAGATGATTAGAAATCATAATTACCATGAATTAATGACTATGTATGAAACTTAACCTCAATATTTTGAAGACACATGCCATGAAAAATAATGGATAAAATCCATAAAATCGAGTACAATGTCTTATTTAAAAATAAAATTTGGGATCTCGTCCCTCCTAAAAAATGTAGTATTGTTAAATCTTGGTGGTTTTACAAAATCAAGTATAATACCGATGGAAAATATGCTAATTTTAAGGCTAGGTTAGTATTTCCCTCCTTAAAACACGATATTGACTATGTAGAAACCTTTTCCTTGTTGTAAAAATGAGCATTATTAGGATTCTTATTGCCTTAACCGCTCAATATGGCTAGAAAATTCAATAAATGGATGTTAAGAATGCCTTCCTAAATGGTCATATAAAAGAATAGACCTACATGAACCAACTTAAAGGTTTTGAGGAACATGGAAAATAATTATTTGTTTATAAATTAATTTTTTTATATGGCTTAAAACAAGCTCCTAGAGCTTGGTATGCAAAAATAAACAATTTTTCAAAGATATTGGTTTTAATAATTTCTCATATGATAATGATATCTTTGTTAAAGTTTAAAATAATCATATTATACTTATTGTATTATATGTAGATGATCTACTTATTACTATCAATTCAAACAACTTAATTCTTAAAATTAAAACTAAATTGAAACAATACTTTGAAATGAATGATCTAGGATTATTGCATCATTTTTTAGGCATGGCTATTTTTCAAGATACAACTTCTACTATTGTATCTCGATCACAATATGCTGCTAATTTACTTAAAAGGTTTAATATGGTTGATTTTAAACCTATTTTCATTCCTATAGAGGTTGGTGATAAACTAGATCCTAAACCTACATATGAGAAAGTAAATATATTCTCTAAAGTTTACTATGTAGTCCAAGTAACAAAAAATCATTTTGTAAAGGAGGTCCTTACTTTATAAAAGGCTCCTAAGGTGCTTATATATTATCCATGAGAAACCATGAGATGTAGTCTCAAAAATCATGCTTAGCCTAAATCATTCACTTTTGATTTATGGATTCCAAATCCTTTTGTACAAAAAGGTAAGTTTAGCATGATGAAGGTGTATAAATCCTTCAAAAGTGATATGTTAGCCTAAAACCCCCATCATGGTTTAAGGATTGTAAATCATGTTGTATAAACATGTAATGTTGGCATATAACCCCACTTAACATTAAGGGGGAGTGTTGGAACATAATTTTAAGTGGGTTATTAACCCCTTTTAAGTTCCTAATATTATATTTAATATTTATATTAAATATAACTATAAACAATATATTATAATTAATAAATATTTATTTATTAAATATAACCTATGTGTTTATATTAAATGGTTTTCAACTAATTATGGTTGAAAGGGTGTTTTTGGGAGACACACCCGATCACCCAAAATAAATGGGGCACTTGGGGCCCACAAAAAATAATGAAGAGAGAAGAAGTGAAAAGGTGAAAGAGAAAGTTATTGGAATTATTTACTATATGTAATTACTATGGTTTCTCAATAAATGGATTTCTATGTTTTGGTGGATTTTTATGTCTTGGAGGTTTTCCCATGGTAAATAGTGTGTTGGGTTATTTAGTTCAATTTTTACTTTTATGTATTGTAATTTATATAATGTTTAATGTTAAATTTAATTTATCCGATCCTACTAACATGAATTAAGTGTAATACCATATGTAAATTATGTCATTAGTGGTATGAGGTAGAGTATATTTGAGAAATATAATATATTTGCAAAATTATATATGAATAAAGAGAATATAATTTAGGGAAATATGCGCTATTTGAGTTATGTTGTGTGCTTTGTTATAAAGTAATAAACCTTCTTACATTTATGGTTTTAATTAATTCACAATATATTCTTCTTTGCATAATATTAGGTTTGGTCAAGACTTTTATGAACTTAATAAATAAACTAGAAATCTTTCTTACTTTATGTAACCAATGTTATTATATATTTATAACACACAAGAGAGGTGCTTGGAGTTTCTCGCACAAGAAAAACATGTACAAATATTTAAGTTATTATATTCACAAATAGTATCATATGATTTTGAATTTCTAAACCCTTTAGGTTAAATATTGCTATAATACAATCTTGGAAATCTAGTTTAATACTCATAAAGTTTGGAAATTAAGATTAAGTAATATTTACTTGGATTCCTTCGAGATGCCTATGCATCAAAGGAGTGTTCCTAACCTTCATCCATTTCCACATTGATTTGATTATTAGGTGGTGGGGCATGTAATTTGGTTTCTTAAAAATAAAAGAAATTAAATAGTAAAACTAGAAATATATAATTAGATTCACAAAAGATAATATTAAATAATTGACATAAAAATACTATATGAATTAACTTATATGTAGATCAAGATGACATATTATTGAATGTTGTGTGTTTTAAGGTTTTAAATGTTATCATTAGTGAGAGGATGTTCAAAACTCAATACTAACAATAATATAAGTAATTCATAAACAAATTGTTGTAAAACACACCCCTACTTTCTACACAGAAAGTGGGGACCATCTTGAGATTTTAAATATCAATTAAATCCTTATTTTTATGGAGAAATATATGTTAAACCAAATGAAAAAAATAACACAAGAAGAGAAAACAAGAACACAATAAGAGAAACAAAAGACGCACACGAACTCAAACCAAATTCTCAATTTATTTTCACCAAAAGGTATTTCATGTGTTCTTAAGGTTATTTTTCACTTATACATCATGACTAAACCTAAATGAAAAATATAGACAAATTGTAAAACTTTTTGAGATTAATAACCCCTCTTGGTATTATTTTATTCCAAAAACACATTAGAAATGCGACAAAAGCTTCAAATTATGCGGGTATCATAAAATTTTTGATCATATAAAGAGTAGGTGAAAACTTGACCAAAGTTTGGACCAATCACCCATTTACAGTTCCTACATAGTCATCTCTTTAGTTTTAATTTTGTATAAACCCCTATAGGATTGAAAACTCATATATGATGACACTTGCAATATTCGAGATTTCATTGGTTTATATTTTAAATAATTACTTTAATTTAAAAGTGATATCATGGGTTTTGAGTATTAATGGCGAAAAATGAACTATTTGGACATGTGTTGGATATTCTAAGACTTGACATATCGAAAAAATTAAATTTTTTAAAAAATGTTGAGAATTTGAGACACGAAGTCCCGTAAAGGGTGACACATGTTATAAATTCAAGTAATTTATTACATGAGGGTAAAGACATGTTATTGGTGCACACAGACCAAGGAAAAATCTTCAAATTCACAAGACATAGAGATTTAAGGTCAAATAAGTCAAAAGATTGAGACACCTAAAAACTTGTAATAGAATACACATGGACCAACCACAGTTTGAAGGTTTTACAAGAAAAATTATCTAATAAAAAATATTTAGTTTTAACAATGAAAAGGGTTGAGATTTTAAAGGTCATAAAAGTCAAAGGCAATGAAGACCTAAAAACTAAAAATAAAAACACGTGATCTAATCACGGAAACCAAACACCATAAATTAAAACATGTGATCTAATCACATTAACCTAAATGGGTCCAAAATTAAGAAAAAAAGGAATACACGATAAAAATTGAGATATGTGAGAGCCAATAAACATTGAGACATGTATGATGATTTTTTAGAAAAATAACAAATACCATTAAATATAATTTCAAAAGAATTCATGGGGCTTGAGAGATTTTAATTTTACCTCCAAAGAGAAGTAAATACTATCTCATTAGGAACTAATTGGTACATCCAAGTATTATATGAGTTTTGGTGGTATCCACTATCAATTGAGCTTGAGTTTTCAACATTTACAAATAGGACATTCATAGAAGAAGTTTTCCTTTTAATTCATTCAAAAAATCATAGGGAATTCTAGGTAATTTATACTATATATTGTGGCACCTCCTACAATAATTCAAGGAGAGATATACACTAGTCTTGAGTTGTAATTATCAAACACTCATTATTATCACCAATTGTTGAGACTGTTTCCAAATTATAATGGGGTTTGTTTTGAGATAATGAAATTAGAAGAGAAATACCTAGACCGGTCAAAATTAAGTGATGAGGATGCCCAACACAGAATATTTGGAAGCAATTAGGGACCCAATGATTCACAAAGAAACTTCTACTCCTAAGGTTTTTTCATGAAGAGAATTGTTGTCACATGTATTGGCTCATTTCACAATGTAATATTGATCCCTAGAATAAAATGTACAAACCCTCATAATAGTGAATGAGGGAATGTTTCATGACCTCTATCACTTATGAAATGCTAATACTATTTATAATGAAAACTATGCTAATAATTTAATGAAGGAAATAGACATATGTAATGATGGGTTGGTTGAATTTGTAGAATAATTTGTGGGCCTAAAGAAGAAAACTCATTTAAAATTTATAGTTCACCATTTTTGAAAAGGAATTAGATTTATAATGGCATTGCTCAATCATATTTGGGGAGCAAAGACAATTGATATTGTACACCAATAATGGGTACCCATTTTTGTGGGGATTATAAAAAGGATTGGTTATGAACTACTTCCAATATATAAGAGAAGTGGAATTTGGTCCACTCAAAGCTAAACCAAAGTTTATACATGGCTTCTTACTTGGTGGATGATCTATGTGTTAGGTTGGAATTAAAATATTATTTTTCTCAATGTAGCCTTAGAATCGACCTATTAATGTAGTATATATTTATCTTTACCAACACATGCATGGGAAATTTATCCATGATATATTAAATCATTTTATCGTATAGTGTACAAAGAATTTTATGGAAGGAAATGCCCAAAAATTTATCTACGATGAAAGACATAATTATGGAAACACATGCATATTATTATTTTGATGATGACATAATTATCATAGTAGACGGTTATTCTTATCTCCCTAATGTATTTCCAAGATATGCGCCTAAAAATACTAACAATTGAGGAAGGAAACCAAATTATGAACGGACTAGTTGGGATCTACAAAGGTAAACAAAAAGAGAGTGGTTTGATATCCCATTACGGTTTGGTGATGTTGATTTCATAAATAACTTGTCCCTCAACAGTCAATATAGATTATTCATGGAAGAATCTTAAATTTATAGGTCAAGAACCCTTTAAGTTTTGGGACCCTAAATTTTTAGTAAGGAAAAATTTGGGATGAATATTTATTCATAGCCCAAATATATACCAGATTGTGATGTTCCAAAATCCCCAATATTGTATTTGTTAAAAAATAATAATAATAAATTAATAAGTAAATTATTGTGAGCACTTTGGAATATTATTATGTAGTTCCAAAATTAAAAGTGAAAAAGGTTTAATTAGAGAGGAACTTGTCGGGACACTATTATTTATATTAAACTAATTGTAAATTTGTAATTGGAAATTTACCGTTGTAACCTTTGGTAATGCAACCGAATTGGGAAAAGTATTATTTAAATGGCTTGTAAGAATTGTTGAGGATCCCAAAGGAGAAAAATATTTTTGGAAATTTCAAAGAGCTTGTGGATATTTTCTAGGGAATATAGGTTTGTATGCGTAGGAGGGAGGGGCTCCAGAGGAGTCCTAACCGGGGTACAAAGTACAACCACGAGATGGTTCCTGGCTAGGGCATTGGTTTTTACTTTTAAGAATATTTTCTTCCCCTCATTAATGTGGCCATGGTTCTAGTGCTTACATCCAAGTGGACCAGGAATTGACATAGCAAATCCATTTTCAGATTGAGATAAGTTCCTTCTCTGTATTTTGGTTTATATACTGTGCAACTTAAATAAAGGAGTAAATTATTAGTTCTTTTATTTATAATATTTTTGGAATGGATATTTAATTTAATTGTGATATGAAACTATATTAAGTGATATTGCATTGCTAATTTATTTTTATAGTGCCGTATTGCTTTCTCTGTGTATTGATTTCTAGAAAACAAAATAAATTTTACACAGGTGTTTTGTGGTTGGTTATTTAAAATAAATTCTAGTTTATATTAAAGTAAAATTGTTAACTCTTGTTTCTACTTGTATAGTAAAGTTAAAATAAAATGCTCAAGTTATTTTAGTGCATTTCAATAGTTAACTTCCAACATATTGATTTCCACAAATTAATAAAGAAAATAATTTTTTTATTTGTTTTATGAATGCATGGCTTTGAAAATTGTGTAAATGATTAAAAAAAAGACTAGCATGTAAATTCTATATTTTGTAAACCCGTTTTAAAAGTTCTAACCACTTTAAAATATTAACTTACCCTTATATTAAAACCATCATATTTAAGTGTGATCATTTATGTTTTAAAGGATAAGTAAATTTAATTTACCTAAGGTCTTTTATAGGGAGACAATCCTCCTCGAGAATAGGAAGGTAATTTAAATGGGGTAAAAATTCAATTCTAGCTATTAATATTTAAAGGGTTATGTAACCTATGTCTATCATATGCTAAGTGGTTAATTAAAATAAAATTACCACCTAACCTAATTTTAACTTTTAAATTAAATTTTACCTATGTATTTGGCCTAGGTATTGACATACATTTGGTTTTGTAATGATTATGCTTGATTTAATATCTTTAACGACCCTTTCCACATCTATTAAATGAATATATATGGCATATAAAAAATAATAATAATTTTTTTCTAACCATTAAAAACTATATACTTCAAATAAATATAATACAATTAACAAAAAGCTCCTTCACTAAATCATCTTATTTATTTTAAAAATATTCTTAAGAAAATATATTTACTCTTGATACAAATAAACATTAATTAAAAAGTTTTACATTGAAATTATAATTAAATTGTAGATTTCTCTATTAAAATTGCATTAAAAAAATATTACATTAATATCACTTTATATATATTTTTAAATTATTTTTGTGATTGAAATTTAAAAACATTGCAAGTGTGTATGTGTAAACTAATCCTACGAGTATGAACAAATAATTAATAGAAGAGATAATGATATCATAATAAAACATTACAAGGCAACATAAATAATTATAAGTTGTTCATATAAAATGTTTAGTAATTATAATTAGGGATCAAAATATTATATAAAAGTAGAAGTTAATATTTTTATAAATAGAGTCCAAAGATTATAAATAAGAGAGATAAATGATTTAACCTTAACATAATGTATATGTTTACACTAGTCAAAGGTAAATATACAAACATAAGTACAAGTAATAATGAAGGGTTTAATAAGTTAAAAGTAGAAGAATTAATAAGTTAAAAACTTAAGAATTAAGTGTGAGAATGTGAGAAAATTTTAAGAGTAAGTTAGATTAAATAATAATAAAAGTCTTTACACATATTTTCACTATATGTAAAATTAGTGATATCTATTTTAGTGCATACCTAAAATAATATTATATAATCTCTCCATTAAAATTTAAAAGTAAGGGAATTGAGTTTAAGAAAACTAAAATATAAATTATTATTTTTAATAATAATAAAGAGTGAGTTTTACACTGAAAAATACAACACTTAAAGTTAGCATATATATATATATATATATATATATATATATATATATATATATATATATATATATATATATATATATATATATATATATATATATATATATATATGTGTATATATATATATAATTAATAACTCTAATCAAATGGGATCCAAATATATATATATATTCATGTGTATATTATTAATTAACTCTAATCAAATGGGATCCAAACTATCATATATGCATTTCTACCAAATAAGGTGATAGAAGCTCCACCTCATTAGTGAAATGACAATTTAGTTAATTAAAGACTTCATATTAGAAATATTTAAATGATATGTTAACCTTTGTAAAGTTGTAAAATTTTATATTGCTTCTCTAATGTGAAAATTTGTTGATCAAACTAATGTGTGATAAGTATGATGCTCTATTATTATTAATACTAAAATTATTATTATTAGGCATAGAAGTTATCCACAAATATTGCATGCAAGTTATATAACTTGATGTGTAATGACTATGATGGTATATTATTAATGTGCAACATTTTTAATTAGATGATAAATATAATTTATGCAATAGTTTTCATGTATTATTGATATTGATCTTATAAGTGATCATTTTGACTTTGAAATAATGAATATATTGGACCGAATTGCATTTTGACTTTGAAATAATGGACTGAATTTTAAAGTATAATGTGAATGAGATGGTTAAAAAGGGTAATGCATATATAAGGTGTGCAAACAAACAAGTATATATGATGTACAACTTGAGCTTATCTCATTTAATGACTTTATTGAGTAACAAAATAGAGACATTTAGGGTCTTACACGGGAGTAATAATAAGATATCTAAAATTACTTATTTAGAAAATTTACCTTTAAAACTTAATTTTTGACCATGTGTTACTTTATAGTGATCTTATGTTGTATAACTAAGTTAGGAGGAAATTATTAATAATTGGGGATGTCCATTCATCTTGTCAATATTAAAGACGTCAAATAATAAATATCATTCAATTATTCTCATGTGTTATTAACCAACATATCTTATATAGTTTATGATACAATATTAACCTTAGGTTCCCTATAACAAAATAAAGAATAATGAATGTATAATTGAGAATGATTGAACTATTATTTTTATTTTTATTTGTAATCTTCACAATATTGTGTTGAGAAAATAGTTATAATGATTTTTTTAAAAGATAGATAGGCTTTGGGAGTAAAATATATAGTGTGATATAAAACCTTCAACAAAATAATGTGTTCTTTATGTATAAAACTTATGTATTTATGTTTAGGATAAGTCTATTTTAGTACAAAAAGACACTTATGAATCCAACCTTGGTGAAGTCATAATGTAAGAAACTTTTCCATTTAAAATATTTGTTGATACTTGATTGGATGTACACCGTGAAATACTAAGTCTTGAGGAGACTATATCAATCAATAAAATATTCTTATAACTAAGGATGTACCTCTATTTCTAAGATGCCACCTTCTAAATTTGTTTATGGTTAAAACTTTAATATTATTATATTGGAAGAAATTATAAATAAAGTAAGATAAAACATGAAAGCTGCCCAAGATAGGTATAAGAGTTAGACTATTTTCAAATGGTTTTATAAAGAATTTAAAATTGGTAATCAATGTTTTCCTTAGAGTTGAACCTAAGCATAGTTCACAAACACTTGGTAAATATGCTAAATTAGTTCCTCATTTTGAGGTATTTTTGAGTTATTGGAACGAATAGGAGAACTTGTTTACAAACTAGCCCTCCCTAAGTTGTATATTCCTAATCTATGTTTAAACTATAAGAGCTAAGTTGTATATTTAAACTAAAAAAACTAGCACTTAAGTTAAAATAGAAAACAACTAAACATTTGTAATAGTTTATTATTATTAGATTAAAATATTTAATATTATTCCATTAATAGTTTATTAAACTATTATAGTTTAATATTATATCGGAATATAGTATTATGTAATCCCTTGATAGGGTTATTAATACAATATAGTTTTAAATAGTATAAAAATGCTAATATACTAGTGACAATTGCAATAGTAACCATTTTCTATTATAATCAAATTAAAAATTATATTTAAAATGATTGTTATCATTGGAAAATATAAAAGTAATAGGTTAAAGCTCAAAAGTGGAAATATATTCCTAATATAGTAACCTCTACTTTTCCTTAGCATTCTGGTCATTTTGCATATGATTGTTTTTCGTTATGTTAAATGGAGTCGTCGGCCCTTTTTCCTAATATGGGGAAAAGTGGTGTTACATTTTGGTTTCAAATTGAAGTAGAAATGATTTTTGAAACTAGAACTAGAAACTTAGAAATAGAAAAATTAAATAAATTAAAGTAAAATGGTCTTCTTGTGATGTTGATAACGCTACTTGGGAAAGAGAAGATTATCTAAAAGAGAAAAATCCTAATCTATTTGACTAATCACTTGTGTTTTTCATGTTGTGATTTTCAGAGTAGCTTTGGATCTACTGAGGACAGTAGCTGATTTAAGGAGGGGAGGATTGTGATGTGCCAAAATCCCGATATTGTATTTGTTAAATAATAATAATAATAAATCAATAAGTAAATTATTGTGAGCACTTTAGAATATTATTATGTAGTTCCAAAATTAAAAGTGAAAAAGGTTTAATTGGAGAGGAACTTTTTGGGACACTATTATTTATACTAAACTAATTGTAAATTTTTAATTGGAAATTTAGCATTGTAACCTTTGGTAATGCAACCAAATTGGGAAAAATATTATTTAAATGGCTTGTAAGAATTTTTTTGGATCCCAGAGGAGAAAAATATTTTTGGAAATTTCCAAGAGCTTGTAGATAATTTCCAGGGAAGATAAGTTTGTAAGAAGGGTGTGGGTAGGAGGGAGGGGCTCTAAAGGAGTCCTAATCGGGGGTATATAGTACAACCCGGATGGTTCTGGCCAGGGCATCGGTTTGTGCTTTTAAGAATATTTTCTTCCCCTCATTAATGTGGCCATGGTTCTGGTGCTTACATCCAAGTGGACTGGAAATTGAGCATAACAAAGCCATTGCAGATTGAGATAAGTTCCTTCTCTGTATTTTGGTTGTATATTGTGCAAATTAAATAAAGGAGTAAATTATTATGGTTTTTTTATTTGTAATATTTGTTGGAATGGATATTTAATTTAATTGTGATATGAAACTATATTAAGTGATATTACATTGCTAATTTATTTTTACATTTCCGTATTGCTTCTCTGTGTATTGATTTCTAGAAAACAAAATAAATTTTACATAGGTGTTTTGTGGTTGGTTATTAAAAAAAAAATATATTAAAATGAAAATAAAATACTCAAGTTATTTTAGTGCATTTCAATAGTTAACTTCAGGACTTATTGAATATTGATTTGCACAAATTAATAAAGAAAACAAATTTTCATTTGTTTTATTAATATATGGCTTTGAAAACTATGTAAATGATTAAAAAAAAAGACTAGCATGTAAATTTTATATTTTGTAAACCTGTTTTAAAAAGTTCTAACCACTTTAAAATATTAACTTACCCTTATATTAAAACCATCATATTTAAGTGTGATCATTTATGTTTTAAAGGATAAGTAAATTCAATTTACCTAAGGTTTTATAGGAGACAATCCTCGAGAATATGAAGGTAATTTAAATGGGGCCAAAATTCAATTCTAGCTATTAATATTTAAATTATGGGTTATGTAACCTATGTCTATCATATGCTAAGTGGTTAATTAAAATAAAATTACCACCTAACCTAATTTTAACTTTTAAATTAAATTTTACCTATGTATTTGGCCTAGGTCCCCAAACCCGTATTTAAAATTTTATAGGATTTGAATTATAAATTGAATAAACTATAGTAATTGTGCCACATTCATATTGATGCTTAGTATTAAATTCTAAACCTTTTTTTTTTTAATTAAAACATAGATTATTAAAAACCATATATTTAAAAATATTTCATTATCATTAATTTATTAATGTGGAGAAAAGTCACATCACACGAGATGATCGGATCTACCGAATCCCTAGATAGAAACATAGGTATATGAGAGGAAAGTAAAACTAGGAGTTATCAAAGTTAGGAGTGAAAAAAACTTAGTTGTAGAAGCATAAACAAAAGAAGGAGAGTATGGGGAAAGTGATGAACATGAGGAAATTTCATAAGATTCAAGAAAATCCATCCTTAGGAATTAGTAATATTCCTTTATCTATAGATGCTCCACCTATTTCCCTTCCTCCAGGTATTGTTCAAGGTTCCTCCAGTTCTTATATTCCATTCATAATACACACATGCCAAGTTTGGTGAGTACTATATTTTGAGTGTTCCATTTACAAGTACCATTGTACCACATGTTGTAGTATATAATGTTGATCTACCTTATATTAGTGTGTCTCAAGAATGTTTTTCTCGGAGTTTTATGACTCATATTTATGTGTCTAACATTGTTTCCCCTATTGTTAATATTTCCACTCAAGATCCCATAGATGTCCCTCATATTGAGATATCTAATTTTGAGGTTCTTATTGTTTCATGTCCTTAGATAACAATACATTAATGTCAATTATTGCCCCTAATAATGTAATTTCATATATTATCATAATTTAATTATAAGTTTCTTAGAGGATGACTACTCATGTTCCGATGGAGACAATAGTTTTGAGTAAGTTGTCAATTTTAAGCAAAGAACAAGCCATCTCTAGTCTCTCTACTATCTAGGATACCCCAATTATCACCTCATCATCATCTTCCATTTTTATGAAAAATACTTATTTTGGGATCATTAGTTTCCCATTATATTCTTTCATTCATTCTACCACTTCCTAAGATATCATGAATCCTCCTCCAATTACCATCACTACCACTAGGGGTGAAGACATTGAACAAAGAGACTAACTAGCATTGGAAAGTTTTTGGAAAAGAGATATAGTTTAAAGTTATCTCTTATTTCAGGAAGACCTCCACTTATTCCAAGTACTCTTCCATTCATAAAATGGACATGAGTGCAAACCTTAGCTAGCTTACCTCTACCTGACCATATTTTCTCCTACCTCTACTACTATCATATACTAGTGTTACCAACACCTCTAGTGTTAAGCCTTAGAGTAAGGATGTCCCTTCTACCCCTATTACCTTAAATTTTATGGATTTCACTCCAATTCATATATACATAAGCTTAGTCACTGAGAATAGAATTAATAAATCACCACAAGAGGATCCTTTGGCTAGAGCTCAAGGAATAATATCAATGAATCATGAGGATTGGGTAAATAAATAGTTTGCCAAGTAAAAACTATAGTTCCTACTTTGCCAAATATATCACTTGGGGTTTAAAAATAAATAAATTATCTTGAAGATGGTTTCTACCAACATATTTGGATATTGAGAAGATGTCACATATGAATAGAAATTCATAAGAATTGGAATGAAGATAAGCGGAAGGGAGATAGGATATGCTCATATTGACGATGCTACATTGAGAGTTGACCCTACCTCAGTATTAAAATACACTAATAGGTTATAGGAGGATGTTGACAGACAAATACATGCCAAAATAACTAAATTTTGAGAAGTTCTTAGTATCCCTCGAGATACACCAAAGAAGGTATAGGGAATCTTTGAGGAACTTTTTCAATTGTTGATAGAGTTAGAAAGAGAATCCAAAAGATACAAGTAAATTCAAATTAATGTAAATAAATTGATTTCTAAAATTAAAAATTAGGAATCCCGAGTTGGTTACCTTGATTAATATTTCTAGAATAAATTTACTTCCCAATATACCTTTGATGCCTTATGATACCAAAAATGATGTTGTGATGAGGATGAAAATGATGTTGTCAATTTTCATGCAATGAAGAAGAACAAGTTAGAAGATGAAAAATCTTCATTTGGAATTTTTTTTGAGAGACTAGGATTATTCCAATAGATCATTGTATCTATATTTTCTAATCTAGGAAAAACCTATATTCATAAAAAGATTGTTCTTTGAACCCTTTACAATATTTTAATGATGTTTTGTAAAGGTTTTAACAAAATTTCTAGACCTAGATTATTGCAGTGAAAATGGAAGGAAGCATAATCATCCATGAATCTATGATGGATATAGTGATGAAAACTAAATGAGGCTATTATGTTGAATAATTATACAATGAAACTTTAATGTAGCATGCCAATATAGCTAGTACAATAATCTCTAAAATCGGACTCCCAATTGGGACACCAAGTGGATAAAGGTGTTGGAATATTGTGTCCTTTTTCTTTTTATCGATTTCAAGCCCATCGATGTCAAGTGGTCTAGGTGAACTAGGTATGTTGGCTAGGTGATCTAGGGCTGTTGGCAAGGTGATCTAGGGGTATTTTTGATGCAAAGTGAAGCGGTGAATTGATAGTGGCATGCATATAATAGGTGAATTAACTATTTATGAACTCATTCTATGGCCCCGAAAGTCAAGAAATAGGTTTTGGAGCAAAATCCTACTTCTAGCCAAAACTACCCTCGAGACACCCATATATTCGACATGCAAATGAGATAGGCAAGATAATTTTGGAGCTATTAATTTCAAAAAAATCATAAGATATGATGGAGGAAGATGTCCTGGTGCTTCATGAAATATTTCAATTAATTGTGAGTTCATTTGAGCAAGCTATGTGAGTTTTTACAAAACAGGTCTATTGAAAAGCTCATTTTGAGCTACATGGCTTTGTAAGGGTAAAATAAATTATGGAGACTCCTTTTATTAAATAATAGAAGGAATTTTTGGAGTAAATTTGTCTATAAATCATGTGCAAAAAGTGGTTTGTCAAAAGGAGGTGTATTTAAAAAGATATGAGCATTTTTCAGAGGTGTTTCTTCTTCATTCTGGCATGTGTTTTGAACTTCAAGGTATGGTTGAGTAATTTTTGTCTTTGATCATTTATTAAGTGCTTAGACTATTTCTTCAGGTCTTTTTCAAGGTTATTGAGCATCTAATATGATTTCCAAGTGAAGGTGTGAGTGTTTGGTTATCATCTCCATCTTTGATTTGGAAGAGTGAACTCAAGAAACTTGCCAAAGTTCCCTATGAAGATATTGTTTTAAGTTATTATATTTAATCTCATACTATCATTCATCATTTTCATCATGAGTAGAGACTATATAAACCACTTAAATAACTAGTATAAACTTCTTGAACATAAGAAGGTGTTGTATTGTCAATTTCTATCTTGGCGCATAGAGCTTTAAAAGCATGTCTCGAGAGAAACTATGGGATATCAACAAAAATGAGGATTTTATATAGTATAGGTATCTTCAAGAGGTTAAAAATACATGAAAGGTACCAACATGCTCCAATGTTCTTTTCAAACCCTAGAAAGTGATAAATTAAAGCGATATGGGTCTTAAAGCAAATTTATTCATTTACATTACTGGGCCATCGTGTACTTGGTTTTATGCCTTATTGTGAGTGTATGGAGGTTTTCCAAGCTTGAATTTTAGTTTGAGGAGGTGGAGAAGGGATCATAAATTCCACACCATATTGAATTTTTAAAATTAATTTGAAATTAAACAAGAAATTTATTTTTTTAGTGTCTCGGGTGCTCATAGTGCCTATAACCTTGAAACTAGGGTGTGAATCACAATTTTGTTCAAATATCTAATGTTCACCAGCCAATTTTTTTGAAAATTTTGAATAATTTATGTATATGACTCCTTTTCCATTTTCAAAATGTTTTAGATCAAATGATAAAGTATTAGATGAGCAATTCATAGCAGAAATCCTCAAAACGTGCCTAGTCTATTTAAAAACCTTCCTCTTCGAATTATTTTGTTGTTTCAAAGAAATAAATGAAAAATTTCATAGGGAAAGTCTTGAAAATTGTGTGTACACATTAGAGAACATATTTTGAAGAGATTTAATGAACTCAAAATGCAAATTTTCAAGGACTAAATGGTTCAAGAACCATGCACAATACAATGTGATGTAAAAGGTTATTTTTCCTCATGTGTTGTCAAGACTTGAACAAGCTAAGCTACATGTCTTGTTTGATTGGAGTGTCAAGGAGTTCCAAGTGCTTGAAGATCCTTCAACAAGTTTGAGAAATTTTGTTCCTAGGTATAATGCAGCTTCAACAGTTTGAAGCGGAAAGGATGTTGTTATGAAGATTAGACAATGAAAAGAAGATGAAATTTGTGTCTTTCTCTTTATTCCTAAACATGTGAAAACTTGGAGAAGTGGGTAATTCCTTGAATTCAAAACTATTTCTCATCATATTTACTCATTTTAGAAGATGAATAGACCTCTGTTGTATTGTTGTGAAGAATTCAGAAAGAGAGATCAATAATATTTCAAGTCAAAGGAGTTAGTAGCTTCAAAGGGCTGGTTGAATGACTTCTAGTAGGTAAACAATCTCTCGTAATGATCTGAAGAAGGGTAGCTTGATGTGGAAGAGTAAGAGTCCTCTATTGATTTTTTGAAATTTCATGACTCTTGGAGTCTCTATGAACATTGAAAAATACCTTATAGACCTCTCTTATAAAACTGAGTTTTTGTGTGTGAAAGGTTGTTGTTGAAAACCCCCTTTCATCTTACTCGTTTAAGAAAAAAATGCTGTAAAGAAAAACCTTTGGGCATATCCAAAACCCCGGAAGTTGCTTCTAGGCTTGTAGCTAGTTGATGTGGATTGTAGAAAATGAAGTCTCTATAATGAAAAATTGATGAAGGAGAATGGTCTTACTATTTGTAGCTGACGATCCTTGAGTTCTTGTTTGTTTTTGTAAACCGCTTGAGAAGGATCAAGTCTATGTACTCTATTATGAATATCAATAAAGAAAAGCTTTGAGTCTGCATTCAATGTTATTATTATGAATGCATGCCATAATAAGCTATATCAAACTATGATCAAGTAGTACCATAAGTGATTCATAAGGTTGTAAGTTCATTGTTTGAAGTAGAAAAGAAAAGTTTTATCACAGGGTCGATTCACCCGCCTCTCGGTCCTTGTCAATTCTAAAAAAGGAAGATTATAAAAATATGTGGCTACAAAGGAGAAAGAAAAGTAATCTATGTTATAAATTAATGATAAATCCTAGTTGATCCTTAAAATAAGTGTTTTAATATATAGTGATATATTTTTGCAAGTACTTACATGGTTTTTTTATTAGAGAGCTTCCTTTTCCTAATATTTAGTAATGAAATAATTTTATATGAGAAAATCCCTTAATTAGTCTCTTGGGAAATGAACTGAATTTTTTTAGGAGTTTAAGTTTTAGTTTACGTTATACTCTATCATTAGTCTATCTCGATGAACATGATACGAGTGCATCCCATCTAGGTTTATCATTAATAATATAATGGATATATTATTAATTAGATTAGATTTTTCAGGAAAAAGAAAGGAGTCACCTTTTCTTTGTGCATCCTATGGAGCTATGCATTGTCACTTCTCACTTATTTAGCTAACTCGCCATGTTTTGATTTTTATTAAGATCTAACACTGAAACATATGGTTAAATAGTAAATGCAAATTTATTGATTTTATATTTGTCTAATTCAAGATTTTTTTATCTCGGTTTATGTATGATTGACTAGACATGCGTATGTGGTAGACAACATTCTAGAAAAAACTATCACTCAAGAATGCAAGGAAAAATTTGTTGATGTTAACCAAGTTGACACCACATAGGGCATAACTAAGGAGAAAGGGAGATCGCACCAAAAAAAGTTATAATTGATCTGTACCAACTCCCTTGCCCCCAACAAACTATCTCAATATTTGGCTCGAAAGAACTAGGATTTTGAAGGAATCGAATATGCTTTATACTTTGACAAAAATATATCTACGGAGTAATGGGAAGCATCTTGCTCTAGAGTCACTAGATCTTCAAAGAAGCATGCCAACACAAGTACCAACTCTTCCAAGGGTCGACCTTCAAACCATGATTAGAGGAAGAAGGAAACATACAAAATAATTGTGGATGGAACACATAACACCTTGGACCATCTGGAAATACTCACCCTCTCTTATCTCAGATGAAGATTGTTTCTTGGCACATAAGAGGCCTAAATGGGGGTCGAAAACAAAGAACTCTCGTGGATTTGAGAAAAACTTGCAAACCTTCCATTTTAGCCATTCAAGAAACAAAAATGAACTCTACTTATTTGAAGATTTGTAAAAATATCATAGGACTAATTCACCCCCTCTCAGTCCTTTTCAATTCTAACAAAAGGAAAATTACAAGAAATACGTGGCTACAAAGGAGAAAGAAAATTAATCTATGGTATAACTTAATGATAACTACTACTTGATCTTTAAACCAACTGTTTTAATATATAATGATATATTTTTGGGAGTACTTTTATGGATTTTTTTATTAGAGATCTTCCTTTTCCTAATATTTAGTAATGAAATAATTTTATATGAGAAAATCCCCAATTAGTCTCTCGGGAAATGAACTGAATCTGTTTTAGGAGTTTTAGTTTTAGTTTACGTTATACTCTATCATTATTCTATATGATGAACACGATACGAGTGCATCCCATCTAGGTTTATCATTAATAATACAATGGATATATTATTAATTAGATTATATTTTTAGGAAAAAGAAAGGAGTTACCTTGTTTCACTGTCCATCTGTGGAGCTATGCATTTTTACTTCTCACTTATTTATCTAACTGCCATGTTTTGATTTTTATTAACATCTAAATCTGAAACATATGGTTAAATAGAGAATGCAAATTGATTGATTACATATTTGTATAATTCAAGATTTATTTTTATCTCAATTTATGTATAATTGACTAGACGTACGTATGTAGTATGTGAAACATTGCATGAGTTAAATATTAAAGGGTGATCTTGAATTGAGTTCATTATAATTTGTGAAGTAGATTGAATTAGAAAAATAATCATTTTATTCATTCTTGTGGTTTATAAATTGTAAATAAAAACTTAGGTTGTGCTTAAAATTTAATTTAATAGATAATACAAAATTCACTCCCTTAGACTCTTGGCCAAGATTTGTGAGAATTTGAGTTTCATGCTAAGTTCTCTAAGTTTTGGTTTCCATCATATTAGGTTGACTATGTTTTATTTATGTTGATTAAAGATATGCCATAAGTTTAAATTTATTTTTTACCCTATCATTCCCATTTTTTGAGTTTATTTATGAAGTCCAAATCAATTAGTTTAGGTTAATTCCATTATGAATCTCCATAGGGTATATTTTAGTGTAGGTTAACTTATCCAAAATTCACCTGTTCCTCCGAAGGTAATAAAATGTCACATAGTTCCCATTGAGATATACATCTAAAGTTTTATATACCTTAAGTCATATTTACAACATGGATCCTACAATGAGTGATATTAAATTCTCTTCTTATGTTGGATTCCATGTTAAAAATTACATCAACATAAATATGAAACTAGGAGGGAATTCTTCTTACCTTGTGTCTAATTTGGATGTATTACCCTTCTATTATTTATTATATTTTGTCCTTTTGTTTTTAAACTCACACACAAGATAAATAGATTCATAAAAGGAGAGCCAATGTTTAATAATTTGTCACAATTAATATTTACAACCTCTCTGTATAAGGTCTAAGTTTGATGCCAAGGTTTTGCTTTAACCTTTTCTGATTCATAGAAAACCCAAATCTGATAAAAGAAAAACCAAAGGTTAAAAATTGTTCCAAGTTATTCTTCACTTGTATTCCCCATTCACACCACCAAAAATGTTCAACACATTTTTCTAGTAGGTACTATACTTGAGCTTGCAAGGAATATTCATGATTTACCTAGGAACCTAAAAATATATTCTCACACATAATCATGCCAGTAGTAGAGCTACTAAAGAACATGTAATATATTTTAAATATTCTTTTAGATTGATGAATGTTGAGTTTGAATATGTTTCTTGTTGTTTTTTTCCTTTTACCTTGAAATATGGTGCTTATGATTGGTTCCTTAATATGAAACATAAAACCGTTCACAATTGGAATCAATTTGAAAATATATTTTTGCCACAATTTCAATAAGTCAAAAACCTAGTTTTTATACTAACAATTTGCTAGTGTGAAGAGGACAAAAATAGAACCAATAAAAACCTTCAAATCTATTTTTCAATGTATGTTGGGAAGGGTCACACTATTATACATATCTAATGATAACCTTCCCTTCGAGATGTACAAAAATGCATTAGATCCCTTCACCTCTATATTTATTGAAAGAGTCAATACTTCTAATATTAAGACATGATCCTGTGGAAAATTTACCAACCAATGAAGGAATATGAACTTGTGGGAGACAACAGTTTGGAAAAAACTACCACTAAAGAATGAAGGGAAGACTGTTGATGTTAACCAGTTGACACAACCTAGGGTATAACTAAGGGGGAAGGGAGATCACACCGAAACATTTATAATTGACTATACCAACTCCCTTTCCCTAAAAATATCTAAATTTTTGGCTCGAAAGAACCAAGCTTGTGAAGGAATGCCATATGCTTTATACTTTGGCAAATATAAATCTACAGTAACTGGGAAAAATCTTTCTCTAGAGTCACTATATCTTCAAAGAAGCATGACAACATAGGTGCTAACTCTTCCAAGGGTCGACCTTCAATCCATGATTAGAGGAATAAGGAAACATACAAAAGAATTGTGGATGCAACACAAACCACCTTGGACCATCTGAAATACTCACCCCCTCATATCTCAGATGAAGATTGTTTCTTGGAACATAAGAGGCCTCAATGGGGGAAGAAAACAAAGAACTCTTAGGGATTTGAGAAAACTTGCAGACCTTCCATTTTAGCCATTCAAGAAACAAAAATGAACTCTAATTCTGTGAAGATTTGTAAAAATATCATTTGGAACAAAGATAACATGGCTTGTGTTGACTCCAGAGGAGCCTCTAGAGGAATTTCTACATTTTGGGATCCCAACAAGGTAACTGGTAATATTCTTCTTTCCACTTCTAACCACCTTGTTGTTTCCTATATTACTTGTTATCAATATTCTATTTGGATCCTTTCCAATATCTATACTCCCAATGCCATTCATGGTTGAAGAAATCTATGGAAAGAGCTACAAGCCTTTGGATCTAATTGTGGTTAGTTAAACTGGATGATTATGGGAGATTTCAATACTCCTCTCACTTCATCTAAAAAAGGGGGAGCACTTTTGATTTCAATACAAGTATGGATGATCTTTCTGACTTCATTACAATTTCTAATATTCTTGACATTGAAATTCAAGGAAACCCATTTACTTGGTTGAATATAAGGCTCAGAGAGACTCACATGTAAGTCAAAATTGATAGGGCTCTCATATCTGTAGAATGGATTTTTTCTCAATGATTTCAATTCTCTTCCCTTCCTAGAGTTGGTTCAAACCACAATGTCATTGTAATCAACATGGTAGAAACGAAAAATTAAAAATTAAACCTCCTTCAAATTTGATCCCTCAGGTTCAATTTTGCAGAGTGAAGGAAAATATGAGAGAAAGAAAAAATGTGGCTATGGTTTAGAGTAGGCCAGATAGGCCTCATTTCAGCCACCCACAACCGATTCTCCCTTCTCCTCTGTCATGACGGATATGCATGCCTAGGGTTCTACTCCAACAAAGTAATTTCTAGCTACAACTATTGGGCACAGTTCTCTAGGGGCTCAACATGTTTTAGGTATGCCCTACATTTTGGATAAATCAGAGGACACTCCAGTGGTTAAGATCTCCATGCCCAAGGTAGCTTCCTCTATTTTTGTCCTCAAAGCTTATTCTCTTATATGTAGATTTAATGGGTTTTGGCCTCAGATAGAGGATCTCCATAAATGGATTCATTCCACTTGGGCGAGTGCTTGTGAGATTCAACTCTGTGTAAAAGGCTTTTCTATTGTCTAGTTCTCTTCTTTTGTTGATTATCAATGAGTGTTTTCATATGGCTCATGGTTTTGGGGTAGGTTTGGCCTTTTTCTCACTCCATGGTTTGAGGATTTTGATCCTTCTACAATGACAGTCTCTAAAATTCCAGTTTGGGTCCATCTCCCCAATCTTCCTCTCCCCTTTTGGCATCCTGATGTTTGTGAAGCTATTGGTAACTCTCTTGGTCATTTCATTAAGGTGGATGATGAATGGTAGAAGGAAGGGTTATTCACATTCGACCATCTTTGCATTGAGGTGGACATCGCAAGGGGCTTCCCAATAAGTTAGACCTACTTCATGATGGTTTCATATGGATTCAACTTCTTGATTATGAGAACACAACCTTCTAATGTCGATTATGTCACCAAACTAGTCACCTACAAGAGGCTTACGTGCTCAATAAGTCTAAACCAAAAAAAAATGCCTTCTTTGTGGCCTAAAATCAGTGCAGCCATTCTCGGTCTTTGGAAGTCAACACATGCTCTCCTCTTGAAAAATATGAAAATATGAATGTTGAGATTCCCTCGGCTGGTGGTGGTACCAAGTGATCATATGTCTCTGAGTCTTCTAGTTCTTACTTGAGTCTAGATAGCCCTCTCCCGGTCCCTCTACTTGTATTGGCTCTCCACAGGATATGTGGACTGTTGTCACGAAATATAAGGAGAAGAAGGGGTATTTTTTTATTCGCCTCTCGTGGGTCCTTCGGTTCTCTTAGTCCTTATGTTCCTTATGTTCCTCCGAGTGGTTTTATTTTTAGTTGTTTGTAAATTTCTTGTAATTTTATAGGCATAGCCTAGTGTATTTGTGGCTTTAGGCGTGCTCTCATCGCCCTGCATTTTTGTTGAGAGAATCTTGTATCACGTCTTATTTAATATTGTATAAGATATTTTTCATCAAAAAAATTGAGAAAATGTGGTAGGACTATCCCGAGATCATGGAAAAAGTTAAAGATTGGTGGAGCATTGAGGTGGAAGGAACTTCTCAGTTCAAATTAATTCAAAAATTTAAAAATGTGAAAAACAAGTTAGAAGTTGGAACAAAAATGTTTTTGGTAATGTCTTCACTAAAAAGCAAAAATTAAGGATGATCTCACTACCTTAGTAAGAAGGGTGATAGATAAGGGTATGTTTAGGGAGGGATAATTTCATGAGAAAAACCTACTCTTTGATCTTGAAACTCTTTGTGTAAGAGAATAATCATACTGGAGGAAAAAATCCAGAGCCCTCTGGCTAAAAGAAGGGGACATGAACACCAAATATTTTCACATGACAACCCTCAAACATAGAGCTCATAACAAGATTTTTGAAGCATCCCTTACTGATGGCTCCATTACTTCGACAAGGATGTAATCAAAGCTGAAGCGTTAGCCTTCTATAAGGATTTACTAACCGATAAATCTCAACTCTCTAGACCGCAATTGAAACCATGTTGGAGGCCATCTCTAACCTTTCTCTTGAAGGATCTCAAAATATATCCAAGCCTATAACTCTAGATGAACTTCATAAAGCTACATTCTCTTTGGAAGGAGATAAATTTCTGGGCCCGATAGCTTCTCTGTAAAGTTTTTTCATAAATGTGTAAAGGATTTCAAGCACTTAAGGCCCGTAGGCCTTGCTAATGTTATCTACAAGATATTTACAAAGACCTTGGCCTCCCAGGATTTAGTCGTTATTACGTGAGATAGTTTATAAACAACAAGGAGGATTCATGAAAGGTAGGATTATTCAAGATGGTGTAATGCTAGTACATGAGACTATTTATTCCATGGAGAAGAGCAAAAAGGTTAGGATGGTGGTCAAACTAGACATGATTAAAGCCTTCGACCGGGTCTCTTGGTCCTTCCAAGAATCGTGTCTTGGAGAAATTTAGCTTTTCCCCTCATTTTAGAAAAATTCTAATCTCTTGTATCTCTTCTCATAGGTTCTCTATTATTGTTAATAGCTCACCGATGGGGTTCTTCCCTAGCATTAGAGGTCTTACATAAGGAGATCCTATATCTCCCCTTATTTTTATCATCATGGATGACTCCTTAGTCGCTCCATTACTCATGCTATCTCATTGAATTACCTTAAAGAATTTAAAACTTCCTCCTTTGAGCTTATTGTTTCCCATTAGCAGTTTGCGGATGATACCATCCTTTTTTTTAGCCTTGGTAATTGAAATAAAAACTTTAAACCTCCTTCTCATACTCTATGAAGAAGCCTCGTGCCAAAAATTAACTTTGATAAGAGCACCTTGTATTTCTTTAACCCCTCCTCTAGAAGGTAGCTAAAGATCACAAAAATCCTGGGATGTGAAATAAAATCCCTTCCCTTCACCTACCTTGGTCTTCCCCTTGGTACTAATTTTTTTACAAATGTTTGGAACTCCTTGATTGACAAAGTTATAAAGAAAGATCACATGATGGAAGGGAACTGTATAAATGAAAATTGACATGTGACTTGCAGCCCACACTTGACCCCGAGGTCCTATTGGAGAAGCCAATGTTGAATGTGTGTGGTTAAATATAGGAGGATCAGTGGCTAAGATATGGTAGTGTGATCTCCTGGTAGCTGAGTTGGCAAAGGGGAGATTTAGAGGCTATGAACGGGTAACATAAATTCCCTATGGTTTGTTTTCCTAATTGGATCTAAATGTTGAACTAGTTTGAAGTCTCCAAATTAACTAAGAGGAAACTAATCTAAAAAAATCACAAAAATCAGATATTACAATCACAAATAACAATTTTCTTTTATTCTAAATAATCAAATGTAGTTCTACAATAAAACTAAACAAGCAAAATAACCCGGTCTAGTTATTCACCCGTGCTTGAGTGTATTGAAACTAGACTAATTTAAAATAAGAACTTTTCGAAATGATCTATTGTTAGGAAAAATAGATATTATTATTATTAGTGTGAACAATATCTAATTATGTATGTAAATGAGTTGTTAGTAACAACTCATAGAGATCTAGAAGTTAGAATAAGTCTCTTAGAGAGATAAGTGGCATTGAGTGTGAGTTTTCTCCGATAAGCTTTGAATCCTAAATATTAGGATCAAGCTACTTGTATAAAGACATATCAAATATTGAATAAAGTAGTCTGAATGAAATACAATATTTTTGGTTTTTTAATTTTTGTGTAATGATTTATTTTTTTATTGATTAAATCTTGCACGTTTTCTAAATCTATGATATGTAGAAAAATCCTATAGATATTATCTCCTTTATATCCACATGGATGAGAAGAATATGATCTGTCACCAAGAGCTGCTATTATGATTTAAAACCTCTTGAAATTAACTAATTACTTGTAAATGAAAGGAGATTGATTTACTCTATTTGATATGATGTAACAATGAAAAATTGTAGGAATGAAGGAAACAAAACAAAAAATCCAACTTAGAATTCATAGAACAAATGTAAATCCAGTTGTGTGATGACTTGTCCCTCGGTTTATCCTTTCTTTATCTCGTGTGTCCATATGAGTCCAAGGAATTGGGAATGCAAAGGAAGCATAAGGAGAGGGTGCTTGAGAAATGAAAACTTAAAGGCGGTTTGGTTGCAATGCAGGTGGAAAAGAGATAACACAAGTGAACAGAGCTTGGCTATGCAATTTCTAATAGGATTGTGGTAGCAATAATATGCAAGATACACAAAAATTCTCAAGCCATTTTCTTGAATACAAGCATTGAATATATATGAATTTGCTAGGATGTTCCTTCATTTACAAGGCATCCTTGGAGTGCCAAATCATTGAGTGAAGAGGAAGTTCAAACCAATTAAATATATTTAAAATTAGAAGAGGGAAGGAATACCATGCAATCAAGACTATTTTTAGGAAATTTGGTTCACAAACGCACCTTAGAAGTCAAGTTAAGTGAAATCACGCATGTTAAAATCATGCATGAAGAGTTCTAGAAAAAGCATAGAGGACTACCACCCTACCTGGGTGGCATTTTTGACACTAAAGGAAAAAACATGCACATAATGAAGCGGGAAGTTGGAAGAAAGCATGGAAAAGCTAAGGATGTCTAGGCTATAAATATACACTATGAATGGGTTTAGGAAGTCAAAACCTTCGAAAGGACATAAATCATCCTTGGGGATTTTTGTAACCATTTTCCATCAATGTAGCACATGAAATTTTGGGTGCGTACATATTTCCCCCTTGGAGAAGCATCTTAGCCATGAAGATGTGTAAAACGTAGAGTCCAAGTATGACATTCCCAAAATGGGGAGTTAGAAGCTATACCTAACATGCCTGTGTGCCAAAATGTCACCATCCAAACTCCCACTACCTGCAAAATGAAAAGAAGACTCAAGTGTAGATAGATACGATATCAAAAAATAAACACTAAATCAAAATGAAAAGAGGACTTACCATTTGTGTAGGGATAGGAATATACCTGCACCAATGATCCAGCCCTGTGGACACATACACTTGAAACAAGGTTTAAAAAAAGCATATATATCAAACAACTTATTTTCAATTCATTTGCACATATCGTTGTTGTGATTTTTTTAGCTCTGGGCCCATGGTGTCTATTTCATTTGTGAGTATGGTTTAATTTGAATGGATTTAGGAATGGCATTTTGCGTTAGCCTTAGCCCTTTTCTTTTTGAATGCTTTTGAGAAGAACTGCTAAGAAATTTGTAACTAGAGTGGTCATAAGGGGCCTCAAAGAGGCAGATAGTCAGAGTGCCTTTATTTATTAGTCTCCATTTTGTGAGGCATATATTATGTTTTGGTATTTCGTGCTCATTATGAGTTTTTTGACCACACTTAGTGTGCGATGACATTGTACAAAACTATGACACACCATGATACGTAAAGATATCTCTTTTTGGCTCAGTAATTCCTTGAATAGAGTTAAATTCCATTTATTATTTGATTCACGTGATTACTCTTAGATGTTTATAATTTCCTTTTTATATGCTTTTAGAATGTATGCAATGGATATGAATGCTAACATAATGTTTTTTTTTGTGTTTTGTAATGCTGATATATGATAATGCAATCACATTGTAATGTTGAAATTTAGTTTCTCTAAGAAACTTTTGGTACTTTGTATTGTTTTGGAAAAATGTGGTGAAAGAGTGATATGATAAGTGAACAAACTTTCCCCACTCCTAACTCCACACAACCGGTAAGATGCGAGGGATCAACACCAAGAGCCAGAAGGGGAACAAGTTATAGAAATTTGTTGAATGATAATGATGAGAGAAAGACAAGGATTTGACAAAACCAAATTGAGACACTATAACCTCATTCTACTCAAGTTTGCTTCATAGTTTAAAATGTGAAATTATTTATAGTTTATCTAGACTTAGATCCATAGATGGCCACTTGGTTGACAAAATATGGTTTTGAGGTTTTATACTCTCTTGGAATTTTGGACATCTAAATCACTTTGTTTTGATTTATGATTTCACAACATTTGAATGAACTGTTTCTAACTTTAAATTTTTTTAAAGAGACCCCCTACACCTTGCCTCATGTTACCAGTAGGAAGTATGGGATCATCACCATGGATAAGGCATAAGTGAGTAAGGGAAGTTCTCTCCTTTCCAAACCCTACATCACTAGTAAGAGATGCATGCTCTACACCGAAGGTTGGTAGGGAAAAGAAATGTGTAAAATAAAATTTTCTTGTGGATTTTCATTTGAATTTTTATCTAGGAAAAATATCTAGAATGTTCTTATTTTGAAAGAGATGTATATGGGATAGATGCGATACCATGAATCTTTTAAAACAAACTATAGGAAAAGACACCTAATCTAGAAGAAAATATGAGTGGAACCAAGTATGCGGGACTTGGTGTGATTACTTTCAAATATTGTCTTATCTTTCTTGAATTGATGAAATTATTCGAAACATTTGATGATACCATGAGGATTTGAATATATATGATTTGAATGTTTTTCTAGTGTTTTTAGAAGTTCTTTAGGAATTGCTATAAGAATAAGTCTCTTGATCACAAATTTACAAAATGAACTGGTAGATGAAAATGCAATGTGGATGTAGTAATATAAATATGGAAATGTAGGTGAAACTATATGTCATGATAGCTATGGTGAAGAAAGTTGACTAATATCAAATTATTCACCCCTAAAAGTACATAGGGAAGAAGCTGTGATCCTCAAAATTTCCATTCTCCGAAAAGGGCCTACCATTCTGGGTTTAAACTTACAACCCTTTCCCACAAGTGTATATGTCCAATCATTAAAATTATTTTTCTTAAATATGCATTCATGCACCTCTTTGTCAGGTTATTGAGACATGGTGTGTGGGTAAGCATGACTATGTTGCTCGGCCTTGTTTCCTACATAAAGCGTTATGTTTACTTATGACTCTTGCTGAATGATGATGCTTTTCCCCATGGATATGGAAAGCTTAGTTTCAGATGCACATGGGTTGAAACCGGGTTTAGAATAGAACAATCCTTAGAGATGGTTTTGATGGGCATCATTTCAATCTCAAATTTCCCTTCTTCATTTGTTAATTCTATCATGTTTACACCTAGACCTAGGTCATTGGAGGGAAGGGATACTAAAATGGTAAGACTACCCATCCCCTATGGTTCAAATGAGAGGAATATCAGATTGTCACTCTCTAAGAGTTTCATAATTTCTATTGTGGTTTTAGTGGACACTGTTTCCATAGGTATTAATTTACCCTCATCTTTTTTACCACCTCAAATGTTTTTGGGTCAATGACTTCAGCCTTTGGCATGCTCGAGGTGATCGGGACTAACTCTTTTGATGGAGGTGGTTTGTTCAATTAATTCGCAGGAAGTTCATACTTCGTGTGGAATCCTTTCTTCTTCTTATTTTTTTATAAGTGTATATCGAAGGGATTAAGATCCCCTTGAGTGATGAATACCTTCTCCAAACAAAGGAATTTAATCTCCGGAATAGGTTAGGAGGGATAGCCTTCATTCGACAAATCAGTGGTCTCCCAAGGATCATGTTATAACTTGTTTCCCTTTTGATAATGTAAAAATATGTCAAGATGGTTTTTGGACCAAGTGTGACTAGAAGAACTATGGTTCCAATCGAGGTCACTTTAAAGCTGTCGTACCCCATAATGTGTTCCTTGTAGAGGAATAAATTGTATCTCCATATACCAAAATTTGCAAGAAAGAAAAGGATACCACATTTACAAAGCAGCCACTGCGTTAATCATGGCTAAACCCATACTTGTAAAAAAGGAAGGATCACCGCTTCAGGAAATTTTAGGGTCATATGGAATCTCATCTATATCAAAAATAAGCTCAAGTATCCCTATCATTCTATCCCATAGGATGTATGTCAAAGTCAATATGATTTATTTGAGTACTAGGAGGTAGTGTAACATGGATTAGATGAAAAATACCTAGTGCATTGAGTAAGCGCAGAATGATGCGTAGGTGAATTCTTTAGAAAATCTAGAAACGAACTTGGAAAAAGGTCTTGTTGAAATATGATATTAAATCGTAGGCTCCTCTTTGGTTTTGAGATTGTAGGAATGTCATCCTATGGGAAGGAAAGAGATGGTAGGGGTTGTAAAATATACTCCATCGATTTTTACATTAATTTTTGGCTCGACCTCTAGCTCGACTAACCCCAAGATATTTGTATTATCGTTTGAACCAAGGTTAGGAGCAATTCGAGAGTTTTCGAAATTAAGGCTTTATGGTCATTGTTTTCTATAGGAATAATATTTGTAGACACCACAATTGGGTCATAATCCCCTTAAACCCCGTTAATTAAATTAACCATATCCTAATTATTCATACCCCTAATGTACATGTTAATTAAATTAATTAATATCCTCACTTAACAACCTCACTTAACCACCTCACTCAATGATCTACTCAAACTTCATTAATGACCTAAGACCGAGTCTAAACCTATCCTAAATAAATAGGACTTAGTCTTAACCTAGAATTAACTCCTATTAACGAACCTACAAGGAATCCTACTTATCTTGCCATGATCTATCACTCAAGACTTGGAAGAAGGTTGGAGATCACACCGAAAATAGCAACAATTTGGTTATTTTTGGCCAACCTAGATATTCCCACCTTGACCGACACCAGTCACCTAACCATGGTTAGTTTAAATATGTTTCCAAAAGCCTTGGCCCAGGTTGGTCATTCAATTCAGGATCTCATTCTTCTAGAGACTTGGAGCACTCAAATTTCTTTAGCACTCAGGAAAAATAAGACACACGGGAGCACTACTAATAGTGGTCACCATTCACCATCCTCTTCATGATCATATATTCACAACAGAGAGGCATGGAGGTTTGAACTACCGTGACACGAATACAACGAATCTTCTCTCTGGATCTCTACTATCACCATCTTCATCCCCTATGTTCTCTAATCTACTTTCTAGTAAGTATTTAACATCTGTATGCTAAATCTCTAGTTTTCTTGTGAAGATATATTTATTCATCTCTGTAGACTATTTCTCTCCACACCCATATACTTCCTTCCTTCCATCAACCCATCACCTAATCATACCCAGACTTTTCACCCATTTTCATCCTCTCCTAATCATCTCTGAGTCTTCAGAACCATTTTACGACCCCACCCTCACCATTTAAAACCTCTATGAAATCACGAGGAGTCTGAAAAACAAATTCTAAGAACTTTTTGCTTATTTCCCCTACCGTATCTAGTTAGCCAACCAACGTCGGTCACTATTCCTATCTCGGCATCGGTCAGTTAGGTGACACAAAGTTATTGTGTTTGTCAATATAGTTCAGACCAATGAGCTAATACCTACTTCCCAATAGCCTTGAACTATTTCAAATCCTTTCCGGACCTTACCCAGAGCACTGTACTGACTCCAAAAATCAACACCATTCAATCAACCCTCCCATTTTGACCTTAAAAACCTTTTTCATGACTTTTCTTATTGTTCTGTATGAGATACCTAAATCATTTCAATCCCAATAGGATTTTTACATTATGTATGATTTAACTAGCATTAATATTGTTATATAAAAGTGGATTGAGATCCTACTAAGGAAGTATCACACTTCTTGGATCTAGCTTTTGCTAGGTAGTCCACTCATTATTTTGTATGTACATGTAGTTCTTCCTAGCCAAAAGGGAACTATCACATCCATTCTAATATAGAAGTCATCTAGGTGCACATTCGACCTTCAACCGACATTACAAAAGTTATTCATCCTTATCCTTCTATCCTTATCTGTTTCATTAATCCACTAAAAATATGATGAAACATTTTGGCATGCCCGATGGGACCCATCAGGGGTTCCTTTGCATTTGTTCATTCCTAGGCAAAAATTATGTGTTTATTTCCCTTTGAAAAGTATTCACATTAATTTTCTTCTCTGGAATATTCTCCTTATTTCTATTGTCTAAAATAAATCATACTTTTAGTGCTTTAAAAAGAACATGTCTTCCTTTTATTGCATTACATTAGTGAAAGAGCATCCCTCTTCCTGTTCTCCATTTGTTACATCAAATGTAATTGTGGATTTGGGCTTAAAACACTTGCATTTCATTCTGGTTTGTTGCATTATAGCTCACATTAATTTGAGGGCAACCTATATGTTGGAAGTCATGCCCAACTGATGGTTGACTAATTTAATCGTAGTTCACTTGCACACACTCTCTCTATACCAAAACACTTACATAATTTACACATCTTATTAAACATCATCCTACCTAGAAGAATTTTTCAACAATCACACGATCAAAGGATTGATAATGGGTGCCTAGCTGGTTTCTCTATCCATTCATTATCTCAGAGAAAGGACCACCCCCACCAAAACTTTACCTGAAACCATCCTTACATATTGGATTTTCATAAAAACCTTCTATTAAACCAAAAAATTTGTTTTGTTCACAAGTCAGTCTTAAATAACATAAGCTAAAACA
This sequence comes from Taxus wallichiana var. yunnanensis, assembly GCA_018340775.1. Classification (NCBI taxonomy): domain Eukaryota; kingdom Viridiplantae; phylum Streptophyta; class Pinopsida; order Cupressales; family Taxaceae; genus Taxus; species Taxus wallichiana. The sequence goes on from CM031233.1 coordinate 345,990,020, forward strand.
TAAAATTCACCCATAGGATTTCATTTTTCTTAACTTTTGCTTGATTTGTGTTTTGAGTTGTGAGGACATGTTCTTCATTTTATTTCCTTTCTTCCTTTCACATTCCATAATTATAGTTAGTGTATTCCAACTTTTATAAGTGTGTTAGGGTCCATCACTATCATACTCATATTTCGGGTTGATATTTTACCTGATCTAAGTCACAAAAATCAACTTTCTCCATCTTTTCAAATTTCACAGTGACCGGCATCGGTTCAATGACCAATATCGGTTTACTCATCTAACCATCATCAGTTTTCCTAACCGTTGTCGATTATCTACTTTTTTGTCATTTAAAAAAACAACAATCACCACATTTTTTGTTCTTTCTGAAGTTCCTCAAACATATCATCATACCCCTAGATCTTTAAAATCACTGTCAAATCTAGTTTTGTCTCATTTTCATCAGTTATTGCCCCATTTGTAAAACTTTTGATTTCCTACAATAATCGGTATTGGTTAACCTAACCAGCATCGGTCACCCTATCACCGTCATTAGTTAACCCAATCATAGTCGGTTCCTGTGTTTTAATTTTTAATTCAAATAACAACATGATTTTACCTCCTGAAACTTATTTTCTCCATTTCCTTCTATTTTCCTGTGTCATTTACAGAGATCAGATAACCCGATCTACACCAACTCACATGGTTTTGACTCGTATCCAAGATAACACCCTTGTGTTTAACACTAGCCTTCAACTGCTCCCACCTAGCCCATTGCCACCTTCCATCCTGTCAGATATGGATCCCACTGAGCCCATTATCATCAATACTGGTGATGAGGAGTTTGTAAGGATCCTTGACCAAAACCTCACTGCCTTAAAATATTATCTCACCAATTCCTCCACTTGTGATTCATCAGGATAGTTGGTATATGACATGCCTATGTCCATTCCTCTAGCCCTTGCCCCCAGTTCTACATCACCTACTACTAGCTCGAAGTTACCTACATCCACCTTATTACCTGTGGTCTCCCAATTGGACCCCCAATCATCTATATCTATGGCACCTACGACATCGGTCACACCCTTGACGTCGATTTACTACATAGTGTCAACCATTCCTTCATCGACATCTAAAGCATAGCCTCGTTTGTACCCACCACCTCATATATGCCTATTGCATCATAACCACCCATAGTTTCAGAAACCCATACCCCATTCCAAAACATCATCATCTCCATCCCACAATATTTACCTCCAATCACTATAAGAGTCATTACGCCCACCCCACCTACTACTTACACATATCACTAACAACCACCTATCTCGTCTACTTCTTATTCGGGGATCTTGTGCCTAAATCTATTCCCCTCTAGCGGTTCTCATACTCAAAGTGCCACCATATAGTGGGATGCCATCCTCATCATACATTCATCACCTACCCCCTTATACTACAAAGGGCGCCTAATCATCACAACCTACAAACAACCTTATTAAAATGATGATGGAAAAAATGTAGACATTAGAAGCATCGGTTTCGGCTCTTGCAACTCTCTAACATATGATGAAATATTCAATGATACCATTTATCCATCTATTCCCATTTGTCCATATCCCTAAACATTGGGAAATTCCCAAATTCAATGGTTAAATAGCAAAGAAGACCAGTAGCAACACTTGCGGTCTTTCAAACATGGGTGTTATCTAATTGCTCATGAAAATGCTCTACTCTTACAGATATTCCCCATGTCTTTGACAAGACTTTCATTGGATTGGTACAATGGTTTACCTATACATTCCATTTACTCATTAAACCAAGTGGCTCAAGCCTTCTTGTACCATTTTTCGATCAATATCATCAATAAGGTCACCTTGACCGAATTGTACTCAATACAATAATACGATGATGAATCTATCATAGATTTCATCACTCATTGGCAAAGCCTCATAAACCAAGTTACATTCAATTTGCCTTAAATCGAGCTTATAGAGTTGTTCACCAAGGATTGTGCAAGCACATCTCACCAAATCTCTAAGTCCAAACCTTTCGTATGTTTGATGAAGCATTCACCATGGCATGAAAAATTTAATATCATGTCATTCAAGAGAAGAAAATTCAATTGCGTGGTAAAAATACCGTATTCAAATAAAATGATGCTTCTTCCTCTTTAAAACAAAAAAACTATTCCAATGTAAAAGGATTTTCCAACACATCAGTCTTAAAATATTTCCCATCTCACCCTCCTAATCACTCAAAACCTTCCTCCAATATTTCTCTCGTTAAATATTTTTGGTTCAAGTGGGAGCAACGAAAACACACTCCAATCGGGAAGCCTTATTCTTCAAGTATTAGAAAAACCGTGAAACCGGAGCAATTACTCTTACACCTATCAAACCACATATTGGTTTTAACCTAGCTCATCATATGCCTACATGGTATAATGAACATGACTATTGCAAATATCATCGTGTCAAAGGTCGTAGCGATGTTAATTGTATCACCTTAAAAAACATTGTCTAAGAAATGTTAGATAATGGAGATCTAGTCTTCCAAATACACTAGCTAATCAGAACTTTCTTATCTTCAAGAAGTCATTCCCTAACCATACCCCATCATCTAACCAAACTGGTGAGCCTTCAAATAATGACAGTAATGTTTGTGAAGTCCATGTTGTTTTCGACATTATACCAACCCTTCCTCAATTTCCTCCTATCCCCTCCATCGAGGATATTCTAGCATGAGCTCCTTTACCCACAGAGGAGCCTATTTCATCTACTCCTTCACCCATAGAGGATTCCCCTTCATCCCCCTTCAACCATGGAGGATACCACAATATATGCTGATGCCATTTCATCACTCCCCTCTGCAACCTAATGAATAACTTGTGGTGTTAACTCTCCTACCCATGGGATAGTCATGCTCACCTCCTCCATAGAAACAGAACCTACCTCACCCCACTTGTCATCTCCCCTACCAACGAGAGGATCCTTTAGAAGTGCCACTGCATGTTGGTGATGATTCCCCATTATACTTCCAGGATCCAGTTGATTTTCTCTCGGATCTCTTACCCACAAAGTCTGAAGCCAATCAGTTCCCTGTCTCATAGACATACTTTACATGGATTACTACTAAATCAATGTCATCTCCTCTTATAATGTGGTCATTTTCATTCTTAGTAGACCTCTTGGATTATGTTGATAATTCCATGCTTTGGGGGCGTCTCACTACCCTTTTCAACCCAAATGTAAATTTCATCTGTTGATACCTCTATGATTTATCCAAAGGTATTTTAGAAAATCAAACCAACCATTCCCATACTGGTCATAATAGCCTCTTCTTCGTCACTCTCGCCTATAACTAAACATTTGCCGATAATCAAACCGAATCTTATGCATAAGAACCTTCCTGTACCTACACTTTCCTTTGCATCCAGAACCATCACCACATTGAGAGTCATGCCGACATCAAGTCTAGTCCATCCTCCTATCAAACTAGACTTATCCACATCTTCACAAACCCATGGAAAAACTATTCCCCTACATAAAAGGAAAACCAAAACTTCTAGGTCACATATACTAGTTTTTCCTACTACCCCTCTTACACTATCACCACCGCCCTCCATCCTAGGACTTCACTCATTGTTCTTGGCCAAACAACCTCCTATCAAAGGAAAACCAAAATCATAGCAGCCCACCTCCTCATCATGGTCTTTAATTACGCCTAGTTTACTTGTACAACATACACCTTCACCGTAACCCACATCTTTCTTACCGCCTATACCCCCACCACCTACAGTAACCTCATCAATACCTATGAGATTTCCTTCTCTTCAACCCATACCTTCCACCTTGCCTCTACCAACAACCTTCACCGCACCTCCTTTATCACCTTGGCTAACTCGTCCTCTTCCACCATTTTCCTTCCCTTCCACATCACATACTCCTTCCTCACCTTTACCCAGGAAGGTGCAACCAAAATTGAAAAACCCACTACCCTCAAAAGTCGTAGTTAATCCTACAAAACCTTTTACCCAAGAAGGTACAACCCAAATCTAAAATAGTACCACCTACCAAACCAGTGGTCAAACCCATTTAACATCCAATTCCACCTCCCGTGATGCCTCTCCCACAAAAATCACCCACACTTCAATCCAAACCCACACTCACCTCACATTGTGATCCATTGGCAGGGTCTTATGCCAACATTCTAGCAAACCTTTTAGAGACCGCTGTCATCACATTACCACCACTTAGACCTTACAACCTTCTCAAACATAAACCAACAAGGTTTGATGATACCAAAAATTGAGCCTATCATCAAGTTCTAGGGCATGATGTAGAAAAATGTAAGGCTCTAAAGACCGTTCTACTCCAATTATGTCCTCCTGAAGAAAAATTTGATGATGATGATATTTTAGACGAGGACCCTATTCCCCCTTCACCTATCACCACACACCCTCATCCCTTATCTATCCAAAGTGACCTTCATCTCCACCTCCACAACCCTTTTATCCTCCTCCAAAATTTGAGATCAACATGGTCCACATAAGAGAGTTAGCCAAACCTCTGCCTAAATGCCAATGCACTACTTTCTTTACACAACACCAATATATGCCCTCATCATTCTATTTCCCATCTTGTCGGTACACTTATCATGACTCAGCTACTCCCTCACCACTCGTGACTATAAAGAAAAAGGAAAGGAGAAAGAAACTAGCCCATTTGCCAATCCTGTGCCCAATATACCATCTACACCCGTACTCAATAATTACCATTCGGGGACCCACATACCCTATTTTTGATAGGGTCACCCATCATATAATGATCAAACAGTTGCACCAATCTCCTCTCAAAATGTCATTGTATGACCTTGTCCAAACCTCCGAGTCTCACCGACAAGACCTCATGGAGGTTCTATAATCTATTAAGGTTTTACCTAATGACCCAAGTCCTGTGGCATCCATGATCACTCCTCACCATGTGGCATATCTCACCACTTCATCACCTTCCTCTCGCACCCTTCGCCACTCATCAAGTAGTCACTCTCATATTCTCCGACAACGAGATTGTACCTCTCCAATCGATGATCTCGATCCCTCCCTATTCATTTATGTCTACATGAATAACATACGTGTTTGATGCATTATGATCGATGGCGGTGCTAATGAAACATTATATCTTACCATGCATACAATAAAATGCACATCCCCACCAATTACATGTATAATAATAGCTTGATTATGCTTCGTTCATTAAATGATGCCATAACATTGACCCTTGGCACCATCATTCTCCACATTTGTGTGGGCCCCTATACCATTCCATAATTATTCTATGTCTTAAAGGGGAATTTTAGTACAACCCGTTGCTTGGACGACCTTAGATCCGCGTCATGGGTTGTGCTCCTTTAACTTTACATCATTGTGTAAAATTTGAACATGAAGGACATAATTATACCATTCCATCCAACCCTTCACCATTCAAAACATGTAATATGTTGTATAGACCTAATGATGTCCTTATACTAGTTAAGGCACCCTCCACCGCCATCACCTCTTCTTCACCCACAATCCCTTCCACCAACGTTGCCACTACCTCTCCTACATGTAATTCATCAATTCCCATTGTTGTCGTAGCCTCCATAGCTGACCCATCCGCTAACCCATCTACTTCTCAACTAACCAATGCTTTTTCTTCATAATCGCCTAGTGATTCATCCATTTTCACTACCCATATACCAACTACCACCCCTTAGAAGGTGTTTTTAATGTCTCACTGCAGAGTACTACCCTGTACAACATCAACACATTCCTTACTCCTCAAGAGTATGGTAAACTTCACCAACATCCTTGCTATGATCACCACATAGGCAAGGTTTTCCCTTATGGTCCTCCCCACCTTCGCACCAAATTAACATATGGGGGACTTAATACTTCTACCTACTCACCCGAGTCACCTTCCCAAACTCGACCATTTTCATTTGACCTCCAATATCTTACCAACTTCCACTTTCGCAGACCTTCCTCCACTACTATGCATGGAAGGGATATGGATTTGGTTTCTATGAATAGGGCCATTGAACTATTACCCCACGCACCACACATAAACATAACGACCGAAGTGGTATTGGCTTTGCCAAACCATCTTCCAAGAAATCCCATGTCAAACTCATTGAGGATGATAACCTTCCTTCACCCCATCTACCAACTTCACCTACGAAGTCTGTGGATCAAGAATCCATTTCTCCTACCTTTTTTTTCATGAACACCGTTTCCTTGGGACCTCTAAATTATCAATGATATGGTGAGTCTCCCTCTTCTCTTCCCTTCCTATATCCTGACATGATTGATGATGATACACCTTCTATTAATGTCATTTAATGTTAGGATGATGAGTCTATTCTCACCTACCTTGGTTTGGAAGATTCTTATATTCACTGGTAGTTACCTTTTGAGAAACAAACCATGTTAAATAAACTCGACCATTGAAATCAATATCCACACTCAAGCACGAACCACAAATTTTAAATATAGGCCAATATCTAGATCTTTGTTGAACAAGAAGATTTTAATTCTTTCCTTGGGATCATAGCAATGTTTTTCTTGGTCCTACACTGATATTCTTGGTATTGACCCAAACATTGTGGTCCACAATATCGTAACTATTCCTAAAGCCAAATCTGTAAAAGCAGAAGCTACACAAAAATGCATCCTCACATTTCCTTATTTTCAAAGAATAACTCCAACACTTTCTTTCAGTTTCCTTCATCTTACCCATTGATTATCCCCAATGGATCTCTAACATTGTCCATGTCACAAAAGCGACAAGGGCTCTCGCATTTCACGTATTTCGTGACCTCAACTTAGCTTCCCTAAAGATGATTTTCCACTACATATTATTGACCAACTAGTTGATCTTACCAATATCCATGAGATGTTATCACTCATGGAAAATTTCTTGGGTTATAACCAAATATCACTCACCCCAGGAAGATCAACACAAAACCACCTTCATCACTCCTTGTGGAACCTTTGGCCTTAAAAACACCGTGGTGCTCCTTATCAACAAGCTATGACTTATATATTTCATGACATCATGCATCACATATAGGAAGATTACATTGAAGAACTTATTTCCAAATTAAAAAATCAGGCCGAACACCTTACAGTCCTTGGAGATCATCTTTGACCATCTCATCAAGTACTATGTTTTCCTTTAACCTAAGAAGTGTGTATTTGTTGTTCTCTTTGGAAATATCCTTTATTTTATCATTTCTTTGCATGGTATATAAGTAGATCCTGCTAAAATAAAGGCATCATCGGTGGTTTAGATTTCATTAAATGCATTCTCTTCCGGGATATTATTGGCCTACCTTAAACCATGATTGTTGTGATTATGTCAAATGTTGTGTGAAGTACCAACAACATGTTAATATTCATCATACCCCTAGTCACACCTTATAGGTCACACGAGAGCTTTTCCTTTCTCTCAATGGGGTTTGGATCTTGTTAGAGAGATTAACCCTCATTTTTCCCAATGTCATTAATGGATTATTACCACTCTGAATACTACAATAAATGGGTAGAAACCATACCTCTTATTTCTACAAAAGTTGAGAAAATATGTGAATTCATCAACCATCACATGATTTTTCGCTTTGGTGTTCCTCACTGTCTCATCACTAATAACATAAAAAAGTTCAATAACAAAACCCTACAGAAAATCTATGATGCCTTTAGCATTAAAATTAATTTTTCTTCACCTTACTACCCTAAAAGATGTCCAAGCAGAATAAAAAAACAAAACCTTAAACAAAATTCTTATGAAAGTAGTTGACGATCTTTGGGAAAGGACTGACATACGCACATTCCTTTTTCCTTATGGGCTTATCACACTAGTATTCATACCTCAAATACCACCACACCTCTCTCTACGGTATACAAGACAAAGGATGTTCTTCCTCTTGAAGTCCAGATTCCATCTCTTTGTATCTCACTTAAAGAGATGCTCAACGATGATAACTTTTTGCAAGACTATTTGGCACAACTCTAGTTATTAGAAAATGTCACCTAAATTCTCTCGATCACCTCAAAATCTACTAAAAATGTATCAAGTGTGCCTTTGATAAATGTGTCCACGAATGAACCTTCCAGGCCAGAGACCTCATCCGAAGGAAAATCAACATGTAAAAAATAGGAGAAAAGTAAACGGGGAAAATTCACTCCTAATTAGCTTGGACCTTATATCGTTACTCATACATATGGATCGGTGCATATCATTTTTCTTCACTAGAAGGCAAACCTGAAATTGAGCCCTCAATGCCTTACATATTTGACCATTTATTTGTTGAATCAAATCCTATATCAAATTCTTTATAGTTAAAATGATCATCCCTGGAGCACCATTCACCTTCCATTTACCTATTCTAAGGATCAATGACTAAACAAGAATCATGTGATTACCTATCACCTTTCAGCCTTATCTTCAATATGAGTATGATGGCTCTACTCATGGCATGATTCTAAGGGATACTTTTCATCTTTTTCAAGATGGAATCCCATTGTCGTTCATCACTTAAACTGTCTCTTTCATAGTTAACCTATGTGTGCTATGGTTTGGTCTTCAACTCAAATCCTATCATTCTCTATAGGTTTGTCCATGACCTAAAATTCCAAAAAAAAAAAAATAAAAAGTAAAATGTGATTCAACTCCTTGAGTCAAAATTCTAGCAAAAAGATGAATCCCCTAAAAGGACATCTAATTTTTCTATTTCATTTGTTATAAATAGTGATCGATCCTCAAAGGAAAAGTATACAAAGCTAGCCATATTGTACATAGTCTATCATAAAAAGAAGACTATTCTTGCAAAAAAAAAAATATTTTGAAGCTTCCCACATTGATCAGTTTCATGAAGACCTCAAGGAGATAATCTACCCATCCCACAGAGAATTCCCGTATCGATCTATCTATTAAAACAAAAGAAAAAGTAAAAAGATAAATTTTTTGTCATGGACTTGATTATTTTTATCTTGGGTCTCTTGTCAAAAAGGTATGCCGTCTCACCCTAGGTTACGCTAACTTGACCTCTTTCACCTCATTTCCTTTTTGACCCTAATCTTCTACCTTCTCAAGGGACTTTACATTAATGCGACTAACTTCACCCTTAGAATAGTCAATTATGTAACACCTTCAGGGTATTATGTTCATAGGTTAGTCTTTAGTATGATAGAATCGTTATGGTTTTATTAATTAAATGGCTCTTGTTGTCTCCTTTACCATTCATCTCTTTTCTTCCTTATTGATATTCCTAAACATAACCAAACACCTACATTCTAAGAATTCCTCTTTCACCAAAATCAACCATGTCTAAATGACCTAAACTCAACCATGCCTATGACCTAGACTCAACCATGCCTAAATGACCTAATATCAACCATGCCTATGACCTAGAAACAATAATGCCTAAAGTCTACCAACCCATCCCTCTACCTCATCATATTCTTCTTCCTAGCTTATGGAAGAACTACATCGGCCTGAGGCCCCTTTTCACTGGGGCTATGTAGGTAGCACTCTAAGGGCATGGGGACTTTGGAGGTTAGCTAGACCACTCTTTACCCTAACCCATTTCCCCCCTTTTTATATTCACATGATACCTTAGTTTTTTTCCATTTTACACAACAATTATAAACTAAACAAACAAATCACAAAAACATACATACTTATCATATCATCAAAACATCCAATCAATCATTTCGCATATCCATGATATTAAGTATTTCACAAATTTACACCATGATATACATATACATCATCATTTATTTTCCATACTACCAATAACTTGGAAATTAAATCAAACCCATACACATAACCAAACCATGCCTATACTTGACTCCATCATGCCTACATGACCTCGAATGCCTAAATTACCTAAACCCCACCATGCCTAAATGACCTAAAATCAACCATGCCTAATTGATCTCGACTCAATCATGCCTAATTCACCTAGTTTCCATCAATATACAAATAAACAATGGAAATTAAAACAAGTACATCATCTATACAATAAATATAAAAATCTAAATAACTAGGAAAAAGTCGTATATAGATACACATATACACGAGATAAAATACATACAAGTATCTCAAATTATTCAGATATAACCTCATTATCTTATGCATGCATGTTGGTATAAAACTCAAAATCACAAAACTCTCATATACAACCTCACTATCTTCGGCATGTAGGCTAGTATATATATCAAAAATAAAAATCATCTCAAGTGACTACACATCACCCCACTTGTTATCCTCTCGGGTCGGTCTCAACTATATCCTCCTCTTGACCTGTCTGCTACCCTACCAACATCTCTCCACCCTCCATGGGTCTCATTCTAATCTACGGTTCTCGTTAGGCCAGGCATGGCCTCCATGAAATAGTAACCTTGCATTTTCCATATCTCCGGCCTCGCCACCCCTTTGCTCTATGAACTATGAGTGCGAGATCTTATCCTATCACTCGCTACCTACGGGCTCTGTACTCAACATATGAGGGAAAATCTATCCCGAAGTCGTTAGGTGATCACGATAATAACGTGCCTCATTTAGGGCATTCCGAACCTTTCCATAGGTCTTAATATAACCTGTGTGCCTTGTCCTATTACTATTGGCCTCGGTCCCTATACCTCAGCCTTATCCATCCCATGACCTATATACCCCTGACCAAAACAAACTTTTATGACCTTTGAATGTGTGTACTCACTATACCTTGTGATGTTGTTACTCGTGTGGTTTAGCCTAATGACCTTACCTTGCTTATTGTTGTGTTGTTTATCCCGACCAAACCTTTGGTGTACGAGATCATACCTAAATGGTGCCGCACCTAATCTAAGTTATTTTTTTGGACCATAAATTATACCTTGTATACCTGAATCACTTCAACATTGTTTGGATAAACCTATTAACCTTGGATGATGTAGATTTTTCATGCTCTTCTATCTGGTACCGTGTCACAATCTATACATGTGTGTGCATTCGATTGCCATTACCTATTACCCAATTTGACCATTACCCATTACCCAAAGTGCCCATACCCTTACCTACAACCCACCTACCTTCACTTTCATCACTTACACATTTATCAAACCACTCACCGACTCTATCTAACACCTCATTAGTTTGTGGTTTGAGGGGGATCACCTTCAACCCTACTTGGGGAAAACTAACCTCCATTCACACCTGGAACACCAATTTCCTATTTTTTAGCATCTCTTACAAATACAAGCTATGCAACAAAAAGGGGAAAATGTAGACACCGAAATTAGGTCATACTCCCCTTAAGCCCCGTCAATTAAATTAACCATATCCTAGTTACTTATATACCTAGTACATATTTTAATTAAATTAATTATCTTAATTAAATTAATTAATATCCTCACTTAACCACCTCACCTAGTCACCTCACTCAATGCCTACTCAAACCTCATTAATCACCTAAGATCGAGTCTAAACCTATCCTAACTAACTAGGACTTAGTCTAAACCTAAACTTGACTCCTATTAACAAACCTAAAAGGAAACCTACTTATATTGCCATAATCTATCACTCAAGACTCTACAAAAGTTTGGAGATCATGCCAAAAATAGCAACAATTTGGCTATTTTTGGCCAACCTAGATATTCTCACCTTGACCAATGTTAGTTATATCTCAACCGACACCGGTCACCTAACAATGGTCAATTAGGTTAAATTTGTTTCCCAAAACCTTATTCTAAGTTGGTCATTCAATTTAGGATCTCATTCTTCAAGAGACTTGGAGCACTCAAATTTCTTTATCACTCAGAAAAAGAAGACACACAGAGCACTACCAACATTAGTCACCATTCATCATCCTCTTCAAGATGATAGATTCACAACAAAGAGGAACAAAGGTCTAAACTAACATGGAAAAAATACAACGGATCTTCTCTCGGATCTCTACTCTTGTAACATCCCCATTTCAAGATACTAGAACAAGGGAATTTTTTTATACAACGTTCCCTGTTATGAATTATATAATTCAAACACACGTTCAATTTTTAATAATTGTTCTCTGTCAACTAAAGCGGTTTGGATCACACAATTTCCTTTTAAAACTAATGTTCTCTGTTCACATACTTGCAATATGGAACACACATTAATGTCATTCAATCATATAACAATTACCATATCTTTGCTGTAAATGACTCGAAGAACTACCGATCTCCCATTTTATGGCTCGAGTTTTAGCGATCTCTCATTTCATGACTCGGTGACTAACCGATCCTTCATGTTAATTCATGCATTGTATAATGAATATACAGGGTTCTCTTACCATTTCTGGTTATTGAAGTGATCCATTTAAGAAGCCTATCTGAATATTTGTTACTGATATTCATCGACATCCTGCATCTTAAACTAGGTGATTAGGACAATGCAACCAACACTTGTGATACTTTGGCCAAAGATTTTCACTTGCTTTGCATGATCATATTCCTAGATGTGATACACACCAATGGAATACGTCCTTCACCTCACTTAAATCACATTATCTAGAATGGTCTTTCCTAGCCTCTACCAGTCCTTCCATTTAAGGTCAAGTTCTAACCCCAACTAGCAATATGAACGAGTATAGGAATTTACTCATGGTAACTAAAGATACACAGACATACGATGTCATCCCCTAACGATTCCGTGTGTCTAGTTACCTTTAGTCCTCCGGAGTTACTCCGTATACGGGATCACATTCCTATCCCCATCTAAGAACTTAGTACCCAACTTATATAAACTCGATGATTTAATTTGGGAGGGCATTGTAATATGTCAGCTATAATATTGTGTCGTCATGAAGGTCCCGCCTTCATGATGACACCATAGTGTAGTTGGCGTATGTCAATGTCCTATGGAATCTGCTCATCGAGAGTATTCATCCAGCTCGAGTGTGATTTGGTCGTAATCTAATCATTAAGATCAACTTTCAGCAGTCATGCTGATCCTTAAACCTCGTTCTCGTTACGGTTGTATGTAGCTAGGAGAGACTTAATCTGTCTTCTAGCTTAATACGCATCTCCTCCTTCATACGGAAGGGTTGCATATTCTCTTCTTGGTTTCTTTCTTTATTTATCTGACTAATCAGTCCATTATCGATAAACTTAATAAGTTTAACCTATTAAACTTAACCAAGTTTTTCCACAACCGTAAACAATTCAGAATTCCATCTTATTAGACATCATTTAAATGAGGTCTAATTCTAAATGAACCTATTCATTTGTTCTCCTTAACCTTATACATTAAGTAAGGTTATCAATAGATATGTTTTCCCATAACCATATTTTCGAATTTAAACATTGAGGTTATTAACGTAGTTCGAATACAAGGTTCGGATGCTCCTAAGTTATTTGATATTCCTTAGCTTTCAAGCTAATCCCGAATACATTTCAATTAAGAGATCATGTTGACCTAATTCCTTTTTAATGCCAATTTAAAATTCATCTTAACCCAAGTATGAACTAATTGCACATTTCAACGTAAGAGTTGCATTTAGGTAAAGAATAGATGTTATTTCCTTTTAAATCCATCCATTAACATTTGAATAATACCAAATCAAGGAATAATGTTATATTCTCAAACTTATTCAACAATATCAAACTGATATAGTCATTAAAAATATCACACTCGTACTTGTATTCATCCATCGGTTTTACAATCTATACATTTGCCAGTCCAAACGACTGGACTTTGTTTATATTAAACAACATTACAACCCATAAGATAGAAGAATGTAATTTCTTCTTTTCTCACTTCCTCGTAGAGGAGTAATAGCTATCAATTACAATCCATCTTCAGTCAATCCAAAAGAAGTATCAGAAAACAACCATGTCTTCGTTTATACTCAAGTTTCATCTGCAAAATTACTTGCATGGGTCAGTTCATTGAACTGAGCATATTAAGCACTTGTCATTAAAATGAGGTGCTTCTAATTAACTGTCTCAATAAAAGAACCCTGCTTTTATGAAAACGTTAATATGAACATCATTCAAGAATTAAGTACCGAAAGGGATGAACAACATAACAACTCAATCATCTAATTACCCTCCCAATCAGAAAAGATAGAATTACTGCCCTCTTTCCCAACAATTACTACAAGAAGTAATTTCCCTTTAAATAGTTCCAGAATTAGCATCTGTAAGAACTAAAACATAATCATGCATACTGTTGTTCCAACATAAAAACTGTAATTTCCTTTCACTTACAACAGTTATAATTTCAAAGATAAAATTTGACTGAAATTTTAAACCGAATTACTTTCCTTTCCTTTCATGCTACTCAATTGATTTCAAGCAATCAAACGCTGAGGAGAAAAGTAAACAACCATAAAATGCAGATGCTTAAACCAAGGCAGTACAAAATTTAATCCAGACGTGATACCAATCAATGGTAACAGTTCAAAGAGAGATAAATGAAAATCAATAATCAAATATAAGAGAGAAAGATCATATCACCTCTTCTCACTGTCTTATTCAATTACCCATTATTTAAAACAGACATGATCCATCAATATGATTCATTCCGCATAATATATTCCCCTTTAAAATAAGTCACTCTACAGACATTTTCGTCTTTATAACATGTAGAGTGTACAGCAACAACAACAGTGACATTTTCATCCAATAATGAGAAAATTTACTTTCCAGCAGCAAGGTAATAAATCCATTCGTATTCTGCTCTTAATGAAAACAATGAAAGGTCCACAATCCTTAAAATTATATATATATCCTTGAGTTCAGCAAGACACAATATAATTTGCATGCTCTACTCAGTCTATTATATAGACTGATTTTCTGTTCATCATCAGATTAGAACTTCCTTCCCAACAGTCCTATATGAATACAAAAAAAAATCAGCAGGCAGAATACTATAACAATTTAGGACAGCAAGTAAGATACTACTATAACCTTCTTTGTCCCCTGAAACCCGTATTTTATGCAATGAGAAACACCAAGGAATTATAACTCGCATAATAGTCTATGAACATCACCACAAATTTGTTTTTTTCCAAACATTTCCACACACTGATCTCAGAAATACAATATTCGCATATCAATACCTTTATCAATTAAAACCCACATGGGGTAATAGATGTGCAAGCAAGGTTCAGTAAAAACAATCTCAACAGCAAACCAAATCTCATTTGTTTCATTCATTTGCACAGAAACACTAACCCATGTTCGTTTTCATGATAACAGTTCAGACTAGAAGATCAAATCGCATCCAAAATGCATAATAAAATCCTCTCTCTCATTACCTTTAGATTTCAGAACAGCAAAGAGAAAACGTAATACATTAATGATTTCAATAAGAAGAACAATCATTTTCTTCAAACGCACAAGAATACCCAAATCGTATTCACCCATATAATGACGGTTCAACCAGTTATAAAAAAAATCATCTCATCCTCCTATTTTCGCAAGGATGCGCAGAACTCAGAAGTGATATTCATTTAGCTAATGTATCTATTAGCACAAACCCATAATGGTAATGAAACGAATACCCAACACTGTCAAAACAACCATACAGCAAGGACAATTCAACCAGACATACAAATCATCAAGCAAAGAATGCTCAAGCCGCGTTCAGCAAAGAAAAACGACTCAACTCGAAATCTTCTCAGTATAACAGCCAAATCAATAACCAAAACCCCCATCATAAGAGTAGGGTTATTTTAATGAGATGATTAAGCAAAAGCAAATGGTTTAAGGAGAAGGGCTTAACATGCCTGTTAATCTTTCTTGAAGCTCGAAGAAAACCACACCCACAGGAGCTATTCTTCTCCACGGCGTGAGTAAAGCTTTCCAAACAGTCACCTACTTCCACAGGCTCAAAAATAGCCCTCGGCTTCTCCAAAGATAGAATCAATACCCAAAAATTACAGCAGGTTCGACAGAACCATGGAGGAACAAAATGCAGAGCAACTAAAATCCAAATGCGCACAACAACAAACAAACTTCCTTCACAATCCTCTTTCCAAGGCAAGCTGGTCGCTAAGACCAATGCCATTGAATGCATTGAATGCATTCATTTTTCCTTTTTCCTCACGCCACCGCCGACTCAAGGTTGGTAGATTCCAAATTTCAAATTTTTGCATGAAATCAAAGTTTAGCTTCATAGCTAGTTGGACGCCTCCAAATTTTCCATGTTCCCGCCAAAATTTGGCGCTATATACATGCGAGGACCTCATTTCTTGTCCCATTAAATTCCTACCTTCCCTCCTTATCCTTTCCATCCACATGGGTCTATACGTTCCCTTCCTTAGGTTAGGATTAGTTTAGGATTTTAATAGTCCATATCTAGGTCATTTGCCTAGTTCATAGGTTAGTAGGATTTACATTTATTTTCTCCTTTATAAACTTTAAAATCCATATAGGATAGTAGTTAGGGTATAGGGTAGAACTTAGGGGTAGGTTAGGATTTTAGTCCCCTAATATTTAATTAATTAGTTTCCAAATCAAGTTCTTCCGCCTGATAGTCGTATTCGACACAATGTAGGACGTTTCGTCCTATGTTCCACATACCTGAGCCACCCACATCAGGCCTTTATTGCCTTACGTGGTCTAGCGTTACAACGGTGTGTGGTTCGAGAATCGAACCTTTTTCATTGGCATCTACATACCAGATATTCATACCAGAAATCAGGTGCTGCAACATTTATATCAACCTTCAATCTGGTTTAAAAGTAAATCGACAAGCGATCATAAGAAGGCCACAACATACCTTGGATTAATGGAATTGATTCAGGGTGTGCTGTCAATCAGCGAAAAGAGTTCATCAAGCATATGACAAGTCTGTTGTCTCATTAGCAATCACACAAGCAATAATAACTTCTGTCCCAAGTATCAAGTTATAAGCAAACAAGGGTCCAGATTAGCAACACATTCCTTTAAGATCAAAAGATGTGTCTTAACATATTTATCTTCATTTTTACAGTTACAACATCATGAAAAGTAATCACCATGATAACTTACAAAAATCAAGGTGTTACATTCCTCCCTTCTTAAAGAATCATCGTCCCGATGATCAAATTAACCAATTCAAGGAGTTTTAGGACAAAATTCAGTTATTATCCTTCCATTCATAAGTTCATACAAAAAGATTCACTCTTTAAAAAAAGTGTTTTAAGATAACTGTAAAATAGACCAATAATTGTCTAAATTTGGTAGAATTATCAATTGTTCAAATTTCAATTTTGATCAAACAAGTATGGAAAAGCAGATTTCATTTCTTGAGATTTTCCCAAGTTGCACTTTCTTCGCTAAAGCGGTCCCACTGGACCTTACATTGATTCACTTCGCGATTTCTTAAGTACAATTTGGTGAGTTCGTAGCACTCAAATGGGCTTAATCACGATTATTCGGGTCTTGGACTGCAAGGAATTCGATTCAGCACATGTGATAAATTTGTTACATATTTCTTAAGCAAAGAAATATGAAAAACATCATGCATTTGTGATAAAGCGAGGAAGGTAATGCTAGGCGATAAGCTACGGGGTTGATTATTTCAACAATTTCAAAAGGTCCCACATAACGTGGCGACAACTTGCAGCCTTGCCAAAAGTGATTGAGCTCTTTTCGGATTAACCAAGAAAGACCTTCTCACCAAGTTTATAATTCCTATCAACCCGCTTTAAGTCTGCATAACTCTTTCCGCCTATTGGCAGCCTCCTTTAGATGTTCCCGAATCATTTTGATTTTTGTTCCATGTCCTTGAGGATTTCTCGGCCCAATTACCTCTCTATCCTCTCGCCTGTCAGTAATATGGGGGTTACGCATTTTCTTCCATATAATGCTTCAAAGGGCACCATTTTTAAAGAGGCATGGTATGTATTATTGTAGGAAAATTCAACCAATGGAAGGTATTCCTCCCATTTATCTTTGCTAGTCCATGCAATACATTCTTAACATGTCCTCTAAAACTTGATTGACTCTCTCGGTACATCCATCCATCTCCGGATGATATGCGAGCTAAAGTTTAATTTAGTTCCCAAGGACGCATTAAGCGTTTGCCAAAACCTTGATGTCATCCTCGGATCTCTGTCTAATATGATCAATTCGGGTATTCCATGCAATCTAAAAATTTCATGTACAAATCTTCTTGCTAACACTGGTGCATCGTCTTTCAAATTACCAGCAATGAAGTGTGCCACTTTGGTTAATTTGTCAACGACAACCAGGATGATATCATGCTTGTTCCTGGACATAGGCAATCCTTGAACGAAATCCATCGTTATCACTTGCCATTTGTACTATGGAACGCTGTGGGGATACAATAATCCAGCGGGATGCATATGTTCCACCTTAACACGCTGACATTCCAAGTAGTGTGTTACAAATTCCACCACATCCTTTTTCATTCCCTTCCAGAAGTATTGCTGCTTAAGATCAGCAAGCATTTTTGTAATGCCAGGGTGTCCAAAAAAGGTGAATTATGAAATTCAGTTAACAATTTCCTTCTTAAATCATTTGCCAAGGGTATATAGACCCTGTTTTCAAATCTCAAAATTCCTTCGCTATCAAAGTGAAATCCTTTATACTTCACATCCTTTGGATCTGCAGCAAGTGTTGTTTTAACTTGCTAGAAATAAGGATCTGATTCAAGGCATCTTTCACCTCATCCTTAAACTGAGTTCTTAACGTTATAAGAGCAGAGATATGCTTCCTTCGACTTAGAGCATCTGCCACTCTATTTTCCTTGCCTTTGATGTAGCTTATATCAAAATCATACTTGAGAGATGTAAATTCTAACCATCTTGTTGCCTTGCATTGGTTTGAGTAAAAATATACTTAACCCCGGATGGTGGGTTTTTAACTCAAAAGGTTTGCCTAAAAGGTAATTCCTCCACATTTGAAGTGCATGTACAATGGCAGCAAGCTCTAGGTCATGTGGAGCATAATTTGTTCATGTAACTTAAGCTTTCTACTTTCATAAGCTATGACATGGTTATTCTATATACGAGAATACCTTCAAGGCCTTCTCCGATGCATCCGTTTACAACCATAAAATTTCCATTTGGATCCGATCTGGTTAAAATAGGTGTTGTAGTTAACTATTCCTTTAAATTTTTAAAGGTAGATTCACATTTGTCAGTTTAAACAAATTTCTTATCCTTCTTTTGCAGTGAAGTGATTGGGGCAGCAATTTTTGAAAAATCCTTAACGAACTTTCTATAATATCCTGCCAAGCCCATGAAGCTTCTTACTTCATGCACGTTCTTAGGCACAGGCCACTCGGTTATAGCTGTGATCTTTGAAGGGTCTATAGCTATCCCATTCTTTCTTATAACGTGTCCCAAATAATGCACCTCTGCATCATAAAAGGAACATTTAGACAGTTTTCCGTACAACTTCCTCTTTCTTAAAACTTCCAGCACTATCCTTAAATGTTCTTGGTGCTCTTCGACATTTTTAGAGTATATAAGAATGTCATCTAAGAATACAAGCACAAACTTGTCTAGGTATTCTTGAAAAATATTGTTCATCAGATTCATGAAGGCGGCAGGTGCATTTTTCAACCCAAAAGGTAACACCGTGAATTCATAATGCCCGTACCTTGTTCTAAAAGTTGTTTTATGAATATCTTCTTCCTTTATTCGCAGTTGATGATACCCAGATTGAAGATCTATTTTTGAATAGACTGATGCTCCATGCATCTGGTCAAACAGATCATCAATCCTAAGAAGTGGGTATCTATTCTTAATAGTTGCCTTGTTGACATTCAACATAATCGTAATCAATGCAGTCTCAATGTACCATCCTTTTTCTTTACAAAAATTACCGGCACTCCCGGGGTGAGACGCTCGGTATTATCGGCCCCTTAGTCAAAAGTTCCTATAATTGAGCCTTTAACTCTACCAACTCGAGGGTGGTCATTCTATAAGGTGCCTTAGATATGGGTTCAGTTCCTGGCTTGATTTCTATTGCAAAGTCAAACTCTCGTTTGGGTGGAAGACCTAGTAATTCCTCTGGAAATACATCACTGAAATCCCTTAATAATGGATATCTTTCCATGAAATCATTATCCTCTTGAGCATTTTCTGTCATTTTTACTGCATATAAGGTGCAACCTCTATTTTTAGCCCTTTTTAGTTGCATAGCTGTTAGTTTTCTAACTGCAACTTCACGCTTTACACCTTGAATGATCTGTTGCTTTTCTGCAGTAACAACAAATTTGTTTTTCATAATGATCGACCTTTGCCTTATGTTCTACCAACCGATTAACTCCAATAATGATATCATATGATCTAAAGGAGTGACATACAAAGTCAACTTCGGTGGAGAAACTGGGCAAGTCAAGAATTGCCCAAAAAGGCACATTTCGATTTGTATGGACAACATTATTCCCATAATGCCTTGTCCATGTCTTATCCATTCGTTCACCTTTATTTTTAATTTCATTGCAAGTTTAGTAGAAATAAAACATTCGGTGGCTCGATGTATCAAAAAGTATGACTACAGGTGTACCAAATAACTTACCCGAAACTTCTATAGGCGTAACTTGCTTTTCACTTGTCATTGCATTAGCAACCGCGCAGCGTGTATCCTATGCTGCTGATCGCGATCATCCTTCTTCAGAGGACAGTGACTCGTGTAGTGGTCTTTTCCATAGTTGAAGCATCCTCCAACTGGCCCTTTCCTAGGCTCAAATTTTTTACCAGCTTTGAAGTTATCATTCTGGCTCCCATAGGGCTTTTGTCCATTGCCACTAACTTTTGCAAAACTACTCCTCACACTATTTGTAGGTTTGTTCATTACAGATTTATTGTTGTTATCTACAACGATTTTGTTTTTCACACCAAACCTTTTCCAAGGCCCCCTTTTGGGTGTGAGAGATGAAGAAGAATTGGGAGTCTTCTTCCTTATCTCTTCCCTATGGGCAGAAATTGCTCTCAATTTCTGTTCTGTCTTATTGCCTTTTCGACAAATCCTTCCATGGTGGTTGGACCGTGGACATCCACTTCACCACCAATGATGGGATTTAGTCCCATTATGAACTTTTGTATTCTGAACTTCTCGTCAGCTTGCATGCTGTGGTACATACTTAAGGAGTTTAGTAAACCCTTCCCAGATTCTCGTCACCGTCGGCCACCTTCCTTGCAACCAGTTCTGAAATTTAGTCATTTTCCTATCAAAATAGAGTTGAGGCAGCCACCGTTACCTAAAGTAACCCTTAAATTGATCCCAAGTTATGTCTGATTCGACAATATTCAACTCAACCTTACGATTGTCCCACCATGATGATGCTTCATGAGAAAGCTGATATGCTCCCCATATCGCTTTGGTCTCCTCTGAGAAGTTTCTTATTGCAAAGTAATTCTCCATTTCACTGAGCCAATTCTCAGCTCCGTCCCCAAGGGTTGTTCCATCAAACTTTAGAGGACTTATCCTCTTTATGTCATTTGTAAGTTCAACTACTAATCTTGCCCTTTTAGTTCCGGGATGATTAGGAGCATTCACATTACTATTATCAACACCCGGATTCCCTACATTGGTGTTGTCCACAGGAGGTGGCTGATCATTTATATCAGTTTCTTCTTCCTCCTCCTCATTTCCCATTGACTGCTGTTCCAAAACAGTCAAACGGTCTCTTGTGTCTAGTAGGGCAGCAAGGATTTCATCTAGCTTTTGAGCAAAGATTGCTTCTCCACCCAGAACGGGTTGTTATAACATTTCTTCTTGTTCTGACCATTTTCTGTTCAATAAGAAAATGTAAACCTTATTAAATTGTGGACTCATTAGGTCCAAGAGCTGCAACCTTCAGCTCTGATACCAAGATGTAACATCCCCATTTTAAGATACTAGAACAAGGGAATTTTTTTTTATACAACGTTCCCTGTTATGAATTATATAATTCAAACACACGTTCAAGTTTTAATAATTGTTCTCTCATTCAACTAAAGTAGTTTGGATCACACAATTTCCTTTTAAAACTAATGTTCTCTGTTCACATACTTTTGATATGGAACACACATTCAATGCCATTCAATCATATAAAAGTTACCATATCTTCTTTGTAAATAACTCGAAGAACTACCGATCTCCCATTTTATGGCTCAAAGTTTCAGCGATCTCTCATTTCATGACTCGGTGACTTAACGATCCTCATGTTAATTCATGCATTATATAATGAATATACGGGGTTCTCTTACTGTTTTCAGTTATCGAAGTGATCCATTTAAGAAGCCTATCTCGGATATCTCATCGATATTCATCGACATCCCGCATCTTAAACTAGGTGATTAGGACAACGCAACCAAAGCACTTGCAATACTTTGGCCAAAGATTTTCACATGCTTTGCATGATCATATTCCTAGATGTGATACACACCAATGGAATACGTCCTTCACCTCACTTTGTCTATTATCTAGAATGGTCTTTCCTGGCCTCTACCAGTCCTTCCATTTAAGGTCAAGTTCTAACCCCAACTAGCAATATGAACGAGTATAGGAAGTTACTCATGGTAACTAAAGATACACAGACATACGGTGTCGTCCCCTAACAATTCTGTGTGTCTAGTTACCTTTAGTCCTCTGGAGTTACTCCGTATACGGGATCACATTCCTATCCCCATCTAAGAACTTAGTACCCAGCTTATATAAACTCGATGATTTAATTCGGGAGGGCATTGTAATATGTCAGCTATAATATTGTGTCTTCATGAAGGTCCCGCATTCATGATGACACCATAGTGTAGTTGGTGTATGTAAATGTCCTACGGAATCCGCTCATCGAGAATATTCATCCAGCTCGAGTGTGATTTGGTCGTAATCTAATCATTAAGATCAACTTTCAGCGATCATCTTTGATCCTTAAACCTCGTTCTCCTTACGGTTGTATGTAGCTAGGAGAGACTTAATCTGTCTTCTAGCTTAATATGCATCTCCTCCTTCATACGGAAGGGTTGCATATTCTCTTCTTGGTTTCTTTATTTATTTATTTGACTAATCATTCCATTATCGATAAACTTAATAAGTTTAACCTATTAAACTTAACCAAGTTTTTCCACAACCGTAAACAATTCAGAATTCCATCTTATTAGACATAATTTAAATGAGGTCTAATTCTAAATGAACCTATTCATTTGTTCTCCTTAACCTTACTTCTGTTAAGGTCAGTTATCAATAGATATGTTTTCCCATATCCATATTTTCTGAATTTAAACATTCGAGGTTATTAACGGAGTCTCGAATACAAGGTTCGGCTGCTCCTAAGTTATTTGATATTCCTTAGCTTTCAAGCTAATCCCGAATACCTTTCAATTAAGAGATCATGTTGACCTAATTCCTTTTTAATGCCAATTTAAAATTCATCTTAACCCAAGTATGAACTAATTGCACATTTCAACGTAAGAGTTGCATTTAGGTAAAGAATAGATGTTATTTCCTTTTAAATCCATCCATTAACATTTGAATAATACCAAATCAAGGAATAATGTTATATTCTCAAACTTATTCAACAATATCAAACTGATACAGTCATTAAAAATATCACACTCGTACTTGTATTCATCCATCGGTTTTACAATCTATACATTTTCCAGTCTAAACGACTGGACTTTGTTTATATTAAACAACATTACAACCCATAAGATAGAAGAATGTAATTTCTTCTTTTCTCACTTCCTTGTAGAGGAGTAATAGCTATCAATTACAATCCATCTTCAGTCAATCCAAAAGAAGTATCAGAAAACAACCATGTCTTCGTTTATACTCAAGTTTCATCTGCAAAATTACTTGCACGGGTCAGTTCATTGAACTGAGCATATTAAGCACTTGTAATTAAAAATAGGTGCTTCTAATTAACTGTCTCAATAAAAGAACCCTTCTTTTATGAAAACGTTAATATGAACATCATTCAAGAATTAAGTACCGAAAGGGATGAACAACATAACAACTCAATCATCTAATTACCCTCCCAATCAGAAAAGATAGAATTACTGCCCTCTTTCCCAAAAATTACTACAAGAAGTAATTTCCCTTTAAATAGTTCCAAAATTAGCATATGTAGGAACTAAAACATAATCATGCATCTTGCTGTTCCAACATAAAAGCGTAATTTCCTTTCACTTACAATGCTTATAATTTCAAATATAAAATTTGACTGAAATTTTAAACCGAATTGCTTTCCTTTCCTTTCATGCTACTCAATTGATCTCATCCTCCTATTTTTGCAAGGATGCACAGAACTCAGAAGTGATATTCATTTAGCTAATGTATCTATTAGCACAAACCCATAATGGTAATGAAACGAATACCCAACACTGTCAAAACAACCATACAGCAAGGACAGTTCAACCAGACATACAAATCATCAAGCAAAGAATGCTCAAGCCGCGTTCAGCAAAGAAAAATGACTCAACTCAAAATCTTCTCAGTATAACAGCCAAATCAATAACCAAAACCCCCATCATAAGAGCAGGGTTGTTTTAATGAGACGATTAAGAAAAAGCAAATAGTTTAAGAAGAAGGGCTCAACATGCTTGTTAATCTTTCTTGAAGCTCGAAGAAAACCACGCCCACAGGAGCTATTCTTCTCCACGGCGATAGTAGTAAAGCTTTCCAAACAGTCACCTACTTCCACAAGCTCAAAATAGCCCTCGGCTTCTCCAAAGACAGAATCAATACCCAAAAATTACAGCAGGTTTGACAGAACCATGGAGGAACAAAATGCAGAGCAACTAAAATCCAAATGCGCACAACAACAAACAAACTTCCTTCACAATCCTCTTTCCAAGGTGAGCTGGTCGCTAAGACCAATGCCATTGAATGCATTGAATGCATTCCTTTTTCCTTTTTCCTCATGCCACCGCCGACTCAAGGTTGGCGGATTCCAAATTTCAAATTTTTGCATGAAATCAAAGTTTAGCTTCATAGCTAGTTGGACGCCTCCAACTTTTCCATGTTCCCGCCAAACTTGGCGCTGCACATGCAAGGACCTCATTACTGTCCCATTAAATTCCTACCTTCCCTCCTTATCCTTTCCATCCACATGGGTCTATATGTCCCCTTCCTTAGGTTAGGATTAGTTTAGGATTTTAATAGTCCATATCTAGGTCATTCGCCTAGTTCATAGGTTAGTAGGATTTACATCTATTTTCTCCTTTATAAAATTTAAAATCCATATAGGATAGTAGTTAGGGTATAGGGTAGAACTTAGGGGTAGGTTAGGGTTTTAGTCCCCTAATATTTAATTAATTAGTTTCCAAATCAAGTTCTTCCACCTGATAGTCGTATTCGACACAATGCAGGACGTTTCGTCCTATGTTCCACATACCGAGCCACCCGTAACTGGCCTTTATCGCCTTATATGGTCTAGCATTACAAAGGATCGTGGTTCGAGAATCAAACCTTTTCATTGGCATCTACGTACCGGATATTCATACCAGAAATCGTGGTCTTGCAACATTTATATCAACCTTCAATCCGGTTTAAAAGTAAATCGACAAGCGATCATAAGAAGGCCACATCATACCTTGGATTAATGGAATTGATTCAGGGTGTGCTGTCAATCAGTGAAAAGAGTTCATCAAGCATACGACAAGTCTGTTGCCTCATTAGCCATCACACAAGCAATAATAACTTCTGTCCCAAGTATCAAGTTACAGCAAACAAGGGTCCAGATTAGCAACACATTCCTTTAAGATCAAAAGATGTGTCTTAACATATTTATCTTCATTTCTACAGTTACAACATCATGAAAAGTAATCACCATGATAACTTACAAAAATCAAGGCGTTACATCTATCGGTCACCGTATTCATCACCGACGTTCTCCAATCTACTTTTTTAGTAAGTATTTTACATCTCTACATTGAATCTCTAGTTTTCTTGTGTAGATTTATTTATTCATCTCTATAGCCTATTTATCTCCACACCCATATACTTCCTTCATTCCATCAACTCCGTTATCCAAAATTCACCCCGTGGTTAATTTGATAACATGCATCAAAATTCTCAAGTCCGTGCAGATTAATTGATTGAGCAAACATCATGTTTCTAAGATTCCCTTCAGAATTTTTTCTAACTTCCCCTGTCCACGTCGAAGAGAGCAAGCTCGAGAAAATGCGAGAAGGTTCAGAAAAAATAAACTTGGGGGGAGAAAATCGTGAAAATTGGCTAAGTCCTAGTCTTTGCAATGGAGGGACGTGGTGGGAGAGAAGACGCAGATCGGCCGAAAGGCCTCTAGGCAGTCCGGAAGCAACAGGGACATCTGGGATAGAGGTACGCAGCAGGCATGAAAATCCGATCTGGCCGAAAGAGGAAGAAAAATGACTAACTGCTGAGCGGGACAGTTCAAGACAAGAGTACGCGAAGGACGCGAACCGGCCGGTTCGGCCGAAATGAGAACAGGCGGCCCGCTAAGCAAATGGGACATTTGGGCCTTGAAGACGCGAACCGCCCGGATCGGCCGAAATGGAGAACTTCAGTCCGAAACAATGTGGGACAAGTGGGACAAAAGGACGCGAATCAGCCGGATCGGGCGAACCGGAAGAATTTGTCCCACGAAGCACTGGGACATCTGGGACGAAAGGACACGGCGGCGCCGGCCGCCAAACGGGAATTTTCAGCACAAGGGCATCCGGGACGAAAAGACGCGGTGGACGCGAAAGAGCCGGCAGACCCGTGGACCAACCAGGAGATGACACGTGTCACAAGGGAAAAGTCCAAGGGTCAAAGGGGCAAGGTTTGAAGCACTGGCCCGAGCCAATAGGAATTGGACACGTGTCCAATGGAGCAGGGAAGTGTAGAGTTCAGGGGGGGGGACTTAGAAATTTTGCAAAAAGTCTTGGGCCCAAAGTTTAAAAGACAAGGTTGACCCCGCGCCCTGTCCTCCAACCAGATCATGCCACGTGTCGTACAAGTGGCGGGGAAGCGAAAAAAGTGAAAAATGTTCCAAAATCATCAAAAAGGTCAAAATTCAAAGAAAAACCCACGGGTGAGCGAGGAGAGAGAATCACGTGACCAATCAATGTGTGCCACGTGTCATCCAGGTGGCAGAGCGCGGGAAAGATTTCAAAACACGTTTTCACCTGTTTTGTGCCCTAAAACTTCAGACCTCCATAACTTTCGATCCAGAGCTCGGATTTGCATGTTCTTTATATCAACGGAAAGCTTATGAAATTCTCTACATGATTCTGGGATCAATCTTGAATTTTGGTGTAGTATGGAGAGAGAAAATTGAGAAACGGCTCTGACGCGTGGTAATGCCAGAAGCGACGTTTCAACAACCAGTTTTAATGCACATGGGTCGCATTCTTCTTCAGCATGGCCAGAAGTGATGTCTCAACCACCGATTTTAATGAAGAATGCATTTTGGTCAATGGTTGGGCTGCTTACATGTTTTCCTATGTTTTCTGTCTCCTGGGCTCGACCCATGCATTGTATAAAGCCAGATTTGGCTCATTTTAAAAGAGATATAACAAGTTGTTCATATTTTCTGCTCTGCCCTCCCTTCTTTTCTTCTCTAGGGTTGAAAATGGAGTTCGAACCTCCTCCCTTGCTCTGTAATGGCATTTTTTCCTTTTACTATTGAAATGATGTTCTGTGCAAACTTCTGGAGCAACAAAACGTGTTTTGTGATGCATCTGTCCATCCTTGCTCGTTTTTGCTTGTTTCTCTTCTTACCTCTCTTCATTGCAGGTATTTGTGCATGTTTGAATGTCCATTGTAGGTTTGGAGCTATGTTCATGGAGTTTTGGGACATTTTCTATGTGAAATCTATCCTTGGGCCTGTGATGCATCTATCCATCCT
Organism: Taxus wallichiana var. yunnanensis; assembly: GCA_018340775.1. NCBI lineage: Eukaryota > Viridiplantae > Streptophyta > Pinopsida > Cupressales > Taxaceae > Taxus > Taxus wallichiana. The sequence goes on from CM031233.1 coordinate 346,017,817, forward strand.
TCCCATTGCTCACCTCTCTTTGTCCCATGGCAGTTTTGATAGATGTCCAACATTCTCCTTCTCTGGTGTATCACCGTTTTAGTGTAGGCTTTTGTTCTTTTCCTTTCTCTCTCTCTCTCTCTCTCTCTCTCTCTGTCTCCTTGGCATTGTTAGATTAGGATTAGATTAGCTTGCCTACATTGGAATAGCTTGTGGCAGGTAGTTTAGGAGCAGGAACCAGCCTTCTCTGGAGATTCCTCTCTCAGTTTCACAAGTCCCACGCTTGAGAGAGGTTTCCATGTTATGCAATCACACTTTGGATGCCTAAGTGATCAACCTAGAAGCCCGATCGCATTTAGGGGTGCGTGTGATTTTGCACTAACACAACCCATCACTGGTCATTCCTGGAATTTTCATCCATTTTCACCCTCTCCTAATCATCTTTGAGTCTTGTAACAATTTTACAACCCCACTCTCATCATTTCCAACCTCTCGTGAAATCACAGAAGTATGAAAAAAATTTTATAAGAACTTTATGCTAATTTCCCCTACCGATGTCTTGTTTAGCCAACCCACATCGATCACTCCTCCTAATCAGCATCGGTCACCACCGACATTAAGTTACTATGTCTTTCAACATACCCGAGACCAGCAAGCTAATACCCACTTCCCAATAGCCTAGAACCATTTCTAATCCTTGTCGTCGACCTTACCCATATCCCGTACTGCACCGCAACTCAACACCAGCCTAATCAACCCTCCCGTTTTGACCTTAAACAACATTTTGCATGACCTTTCTTATTGTTTTGTACGAGATACCTAAATCATTTCAATTCCAATAGGATCTTTACTTCATGTATGATTTAACTAGCATTAATATTGTTATATAAAAGTGGATTGATATCTTGTTTAGGAAGTATCATGCTTCCCGGATCTAGCTTCCACTAGGCAGTCTACTCATTATTTTTTAAACTCTATTTAGTGGTATTATTTTGTATCTACAGGTAGTTCTTCCTAGACAAAAGGGAACTCTCACATCCATTGTTATCCATAATTCATCTACACATGTGTTTGACCTTTAATCAACATTACAATAGGTATTCCTCCGTATCCTTCTACCCTTATCTATTTCATTAATCCACTAAAGAATCCGATGAAACACCCTTGTTTACATTTTGAGCACTCACTTGGAAATACCTAGGGCATTTAGGGTTAGCATTTTGATCTTTGATATGTTTGATATTACTAGGATACATGTTTCTTTTAGGATTTTCTAGGAACATGTCTACAAAGATATGGCTTTGGTTTTCGGGAAGCATTTGAAGATACTTGTTGCAATCGTGGAAAGTCTTATCATCACGACCTTGAACCTTATGTAAACCACAATATAGGTTAGGGTTGTAATCTCTTAGCATTTGATAAACTTATTTTTTTGTTTATTATAACCTTGGTTATAATTTTGAAATAGATTGTTATAACCATGACTCACTTCCCCTGGCCAAAGTTTTGATATTGGTTTGGGCCTTGGGTTTGATTTTACCTTTGTGGTGGATGATTTACATCAACAAAGTGTTGATAAAAGACATAGTTTTAGTGCCTCTTTGATTTCCCAAGTTGTTGTTATTGTTATTTTTTCACTTATTTGAAAAACCAACATTTTTGGCTTGATCAAGAGCACTATTTGTGGTAAGCACCATGATTGCGATTGACACCCTTAGGTCCTTTTTTTAGCACCATTGTTTTGATAATTTTCATTATTTTTATTTGGGGATACCAATTTCCTATTGGGACAATAGATCTTACGCCCACTTTCTATAGCGGCTTGGTCAATCCGAAGTGCACCTTCCAATACATCCTTATAATCGCAGTAAAAGAAACTTCTCGGACTTCCTCCCAAGTATCTTGATTGAGTGAGTGAAGGAAAAGATCACAAAGTTCCATCTGGTCCATGTTAGGTGCACTCAAAGAAGAATAGAGAACTTGGCACCATCTCCGGATGAAATGGGTGTTATATTCATTTTCTCCTATCTAATATGTAGGAACTCCCTATCCTTATAAGCTAAAACTTATTCATGTCAAATGATTTGATGAACTCGGAAACAATTTTTTTAAAGGAATCTATAGAAGCTTCTATAATACGATAATACCAATCCAATGCAATTCCTTCAAGAGTATTTGGAAAGATATTAGCCACTACAACATCCCAAGGAAGAAACTCCCGATGGCGAGTAGTGTATGCCTTGATATGAGCGTCTGTGTCACCATCTCCTTAAATTTTAGAAGATCTAGAAATGGGTGGGGAAGCATGACACCACATTTGGTGAAGTCAAGAGGCTCCTTTAAATACTCAAAGCATATGTACCCATTGTGTAATATTCCACCATTAAAGATCCTTGATGAGGAGGAGGAGGAGTTGGATAAGTTGTATCATTAGCATTGAAATTAATGTATGGGGTCCCTTGATATGACATGTAGGGAGCGAGAATGACATATGGGTCTATCTAGGAGTTTTTGAATACATGTGCATGTAATGTGGGATAGTACCAGGTGTTGATCGGAGAGAACACTTGACATAACTCACATAAGAAGTCCACATAGGAAAATAGGCTAGGTTTAAGGGCACAAAGGGACAAGAAGAACCCGTGTACATAGGACAAGTCAACATTCAGGACTTATCCATTTTTGGGCATGAAGATCAATTTTTAGAAGATAGCGTACATAACACACAAATGATGAAGAGACGTGCGCACCATGCATTTTCTATTTCTAGAGGATCGGATTCAGACAAATTTTGCATGGAGACTGTCTAAGAATAGGATTTTCACCTTAGTTAACTATCAGTAGTCTATAGATAACACACTTACATGTGTGGCTATGCATGAAAATGGCACGTGGCTATTAATAGCATGTGGCCTATTTTTGGAATAGATAAGTGGTGAAGGGAAAGTCCCCACCCTATATATATGTAGTGAATTACCTGGTAGGGAGAGGATGGATATAAAAAGATAGATAACATAGTGTGCATGTTTTGATTACCATATCATATCCATGCGTGCATTGGCATAGATTGCCAATATTGTAAGAAGCTTCTATGTTATTGTGATAATTAAGAGATGGAAGATATTGACTGAACCTAAGTGTCATTCCTGTGTGTAATTGGGTAGTGCATGTTCTTATTTCTATCATGATTATTGTTTAAACCTATTATTTCCTAGATCTAGATCTATCATGCACTATATAATGATGTATTAGTTATGGATCTATATGCTTTAAGTCTTCATCATGTTAACATTTTGCTACAACAACCCTAAAGAGGGACCTGGTACCTTTGCGCACTTTGGGTGAGTTATCGGCCTAGGTGAGTGATGTTTCAATGTGTTTAGGGTGTCATCTGGTGAATTCTAGGTGGCATCATTGCTTCCATTTCACAGACCTCTTTTTCAATTATTTTCCGGATGGTTCGCGATGATGACATACTTGGTTAACTCTAGCAAGTATTAAGGAGTGGATACATGATCTAGAGGAAGAATATGCACAACAGATTCAACACCATATACGAGTTTAACGCACATGTATGGGTGGAACAGAACATGTATGACATTTTATATGAGATATTTTTCACCATCTTCCTAGTAGAATTATACGAGTGGCTGATTACTTATACATCTAAGTAGAATTGGAGGTATCGTGTACTTGTCTAGACACAGGAAGAATTTTAGGCCCTTTATGATGATGATTTGATTTGGACTCACACCGTGGATACGTGGTGTTCTAAACATTATATTATGGAATATTCAATTTTGATGTATTCTTTCCTGGAGGTAGTTGAATTCTAGTTTTTGCGGTATCCTAGAGGAACATATCTGTAGAGTATTCCTTTGGTGATCAAGATCTTGATGCTAACTTTGAACCTAGAGAGTAAACCGATGGTTGACTAAACCTCACCACGTGCGAGGGAAAGAACAAGTTTGGTGAAATATGGCATACCTAGTGGCAACAACGCAGAGAGAGGAGAGGTAACTTAAGTATAATGAGGCACACGAGAGGGAGATATAGAAACAATGTACCATTGTAAAAGGTATGAAATTGAGGAGAGAGATGGCTCATGAAGGATTTGAAGCTTACTTAGAAGATGTGGAGCCAGAGCATCAGAAACTCCCCCATCTTGGAAATCATGACATGGATGCCCCCTTAGCCTCACATAGAAGTGTGCCAGCAGAGACTACCTAGGCTGTGGGCACACATCTTAATCCACCTGGTGACCTATCCCTTGTGCTTGGTTTTATAGTATCTAGTACGACAAGTAATCAATAAGTGAATTTGGGAAACAGAGAACTGGAGTAAGTCAGAGAGAAAGTACATCAATGGCAGGACAAATGAATTCAATGTTATTTGGAGGAACATTTTTAGGCACATCATCTACATAGAATGTAAGTGCGCAAAATGTTGGATTCACCTTTAGAAGTGGAACTACCACACAGACTATAGGGGTTCAGTATAGTACTACTATCAGAGCACAGGGGAGTACATCTATAGGTCCTATTCCATCTATAGGTGGAGGATTAGGAGGTATAAGTGGTTCTAGTTCCAGTGGATCTGGTGGTTCTGGCGACAGGGGAAACATAGGAGGTTCTAGATCAGGTGGTCAAGGTTCGTACCAACCCCAGAATATTTATATGGAGATGTATCTTCATCTTCCAGAGTATAGAGGCATAGAGGATGCTGCTGAGCATGTGCACATGTGTGAAATATTGTGGCATGTGAAAGGGATCATGGATTCTGAGTGTAAGGCAAGTCAATTTGCTACTACATTATAGGGATGTGCACATAGCTGGTATAGGAAGTTTGACCCTGATCAAACTTGCATGGATTATGTAGCATTGAAGGATGCTTTCTTGAAAGAGTTCTATATCCCAAAATTTGAGTAGAAGAGTATAAGCATGCTCAAGGATATCAAACAAGGCACTACTGAGAGTGTATGTGAGTATGATGCCCATTTTAAAACACTCCTATCTAAGCTTTCTTATGATATTCACGCAAGCCAACATGCACAATGGTTCGTTGGCAGATTGATTACACCATTCGAAGGGTACTTTGTCACATAATACATACACCGATTCGCGTGAAGCACCTTTGGAAGAAAATTTACATGCTGAGGTAGTTGAGAGCATTGACACTGGTGTTAGTCCATTCTTAGAGGCATAGATTGTAGCTATGGCCAAACAGTTAGAGAAACTATTAGCAAATTCAGCCCATGAAATGCGCTCAAGGATTTGGTGTACAAATTGTGAAGTAGAAGGTCACACCAAGGATAGTTTCCCTCGTAGATCTATACGCTCATTACTGTTGGACTGTGAGATCTATCATTTGAATCATGATGCTAGCCATTTTCCTTTGTTACAATACGTGATAAGGAAGAATGTATCTTGTTATTGTAAAATTTTCTAGTCCACGACCCATGATACTAAATATTGTTGGTTGATTGGTCAGATCTAGGATGTTATAGACATTGGGGTATGAAAAAAGCATAACGGATAATTCTAAGGGTAAGAATGAGCACCAGGATCGAGATCATAATAAAATGCGCTATGATAGGAATGAGGGGAATTTTGAAGGAGGTCATGAAAGAGGACGTGGATATCATAGTGGATAGGGAGGAAGAGGACGCAGTGGAGGAAGAGGTGAGTTCCCTCATGGAACATGTTATATGTACGAGATCTCTTAACCACTATAAGCATGAATGTCCCTGCAATATTGCATGTTCTTTCCGTGGAAAAAACCATAGTTATGAAGAGTTCCCTGGAGTAATATGAGCATTTGAGTAAGAAACATAAGCAAGAAAATTAAGGTGTCAGGATGGTTAGAATCCAACGCATGGTAGAAGATTAGTGAATGCCCAAGATAGTACGGGACTCGAGGCATTAATAGTAAAGATTACTATAGGATCTGAAGTAGTGTGCACAAGAGAAGCATTGTACGAAGCCTACAATCAATAAGGAAAAGCTTTTGCGTATAAGGTACCCAGATCTTGCTCATCAGAAGGAATTCTATCAAGATACCATGGAGGTCCTCAGGAATCTTCAAGGTGAGATATAGTGTTTAAAGGAGCAGTCAAGGAAGATGGAGCAAAAGAAAGAAGCGAAACATCCTCCGATATTGAGGACATTGGAGAGGTTTGTAAAATGTTGCACCAGGAGAATATTATTCCATTATTAGGAAATTGGTTGAAGGGGAATAACCCACACACAAGCACTGAGAATGAATGGAAAATCCTACATGCAAATATTCCCCCTGATAGCATTGACTATGACAAGGAAATTACTCTGAATGCTGTTGTGGATGGATGACTCATTTGAGTAACATATTGATTGATATAGGTGTGGAAGTGAATATGCTTACGTTAGATGCATGAGTACAAATGGGGAGGCCTCATTGCAGCCATAATCAAATGTATTGTTTATGGAAAACCGGACTAAGGCCACTCCCATAGGATTTTGAAGGTTGCATCTATAACCATACAAGGGGACAAGTTCACTGGGATTTTGAGGTATTAGCACTCATGAAGCCGACAGTTTTCTAGCCTTGCTTCGAGGCCCTTGGTGTTATGCGAATAATGGTGACTTGAGATTCAATAAGGGGTATAACAGCTTTGAGAACAAGGAAGAAAGGGTTATAACACCTTTAACAGATGAGAAGTATACACCATATGTTGAGCCTCTAAGTGAGGAGGACTTAAAGAGAATCTATGTACGCACTATTCAGGACCCAAAGGTCAATGAGCCATCAAAGGAAGGAATCCTACAAAGGGGAAAATTCTCATTCTATTAGTGATACTATGATTATTTCTTGTGATAATTGGGCTCATGGTAAATATGAACTAGTAGGGTGCAAGGTAAAAAGCAAGGTTATGCGCGGGAATGGACTTCATTTTGTTTGACAGATGATTGGTAGCGAAGTACTTGGTATACTGGGGAAGAAGATCTTCCTGTATTTTTGAAAGCTATGGAAGCACATTGGAAAAATCAAATTAAGAAAAGAGATATATTAGTGTATACCTTGCGTGGGATAGCAGCGTGTTGGTGGGTAGTCCAAAAAGATAATCTTATAGAATGGGGGGAGATTGGAACCACCCTATCTACCAGGTTTTTAAGGAGTAATGCACCTACATAGATCTACACTTATAATGGTGATCAACCTATTCAACATCACATTCAGCAGTGTGAGAGACTCTAGATAGTGGGATAGGAAGCATTACCACCTTCACTCTGGGTGCATAGATTGTATTCTACTCTACAAGGATGCACATGTGCCTGGTATGTATATGTAAAAATACATTGAGAGACTAGGAATTGGAAGAATTTGATTGCAGGAATGATCTAGACCTTTGAATACTTCTCAACTAAACCTCCAGTAGAAGAAGCATTAAAATTTGTCAAGCGCTTAACTATGGGAGATAGTGCAAAGGAAGAAGAGCTTATTCAGAAATATTTGGTGAGACAGAGTCCAGAGCGCATTTTGAAAAGGAAGAAGAAATGGACTCCATACTACTTGAACATGCTTTCCTTGAGAAAGAGAAAGGAAAGATGGTTTACATAGTGGATGATGAGGAAGTTGAGAACCTAGATATTGAACATTCACAAGGGGTGCGTGAGGTCTTGGGACAGTGTAGACAAGGATACGTGTGCCTATCACAAACCCATGAAGACAAAGAAGGTGAATATAGGTTCGGAGGTTGAGCCAAAGGAGGTCATAATTAGAGACTATTGGTCAGAATCGGAAGTGGAAAAGATCATTGAGTTACTCAGGGATTATCAGGACTTATTCCCTCGAGGGTATCATGAACTTAAAGGCATGCATGAATCACTTGGGGAAATGAAGATAAAGTTTAAGGACAGAGCACACCCAGTTAGAAAGAAACCTTATAGAATGAATCCAAATTTACGTGAAAAGGTGAAGGAAGAGATTGATAAGACACTGAAATCTAGGATTATTTGACCCTTGAATGAGTCAGAATGGGTTAGTCCTATGGTGATAAGTATCAAGAAGGATGGTAGGATTCAAATCTATGTAGATTACAGGGAGTTGAATGTTGCATGTGTCACAGACCCTTTTCCTACACCATTCACTGAGGAAATACTGGAAGGAGTGGTAGGGCGTGAAATATATTCATTCATAGATGGGTTTTCCAGGTATCATCAGGTTAGGATTTCTCAGGAGGATCAAGAAAAGACAACTTTTACTACTGAATGGGGTAGTTTTTCCTATACTATGATGCCTTTTGGACTGAAAAATGTGCCTGCTATATTCTCATGGATAGTTGTTCAAGCATTCAAAGATTTTATTCACAACTTCTTACAGGTTTATCTAGATGATTGGATAGTATATGGGCTTGTGAAATATCATTATGAAAATTTGTGCTTAATGTTTGAACGATGCAGACAATTGAGTATCTCTTTGAACATCAAGAAGTTCATATTTGCTACACCTTTTGGAATAATGTTAGGAAATATTGTAAGGAAGGTTTGTTGGTTGATCTAGCTAAGGTTGCAGTCATTGTAGGCCTGGAAGCACCTACCAGTCAAAGTGAGGTGCACGGATTTTTAGGTCACACAAGATATTATCAGAAGTTCATCAAAGGGTATACCAAAGTTGCTACACCCTTAGAAGAGTTACTAAAAGGAAAATGTACATTTTATTAGGGAGAACCGCAACAATGCACATTTGAGATATTAAAGGTGAAACTTACTACCGCACCCATTCTGTGCTTTCCCTCATGGGATAAACCATTTCATGTGAATGTGGAAACCTCTGACATGACCATTGGTACTGTGTTAGCTCAACCTAGCAAAGGTATTTTATATCATCCAATTTGCTTTGTTAGTTGTAAACTGACTCGCTAAAAAATTATAAACCGCAAAGCACGAAACTTTGTCAATGATCTATGCATTGCACAAGTTCGACAACACTTGTTAACAACACCATTTTTGTTTTATACAGATCACATGGCATTGAAGTATTTGGTGAACAAACCCATCTTACAAGGGCACATATGCAGATGGGTACTCCTATTTCAAGAGTTTGACTTCACAGTTGTGGTGAAGCCAAGGAAAAGTAACTTTGGACCAGACCACTTATCTAGAATTCACTTAGGAGAAGAAGCACAGACAATTGAAGAAACCATGCCGATGCATAGTTATATAGGTTACAATGTGTGCCATCAAAATTAGAAGACATTGCTATCTTTCTACGAACTAGTGTGGCACCAAAAGGAATGAAGGCATTAGAAAAGAAACAACTTGCTATATGTGCGACACCATTTATGTTAATCAGTGGTGACCTCTACAAGTTAGGCAAAATGAAGTATTACACCATTGTGTATTAGAGCATGAGTGCAAGGATATAATGGAGGAGGCACATGGTGGTATTGTAGGAGACCACTATGCAGGTGATGTAAATTCTGGAAGATCCTACTTGCTGGATTATGGTGGGAGACACTGTATAAATATTGTAAAGCATATTGTAAAGCGTGTGACCATTGTTAGCATCTAGGTAAACTAGGGAAAAGATATGAGATGCCTTTGAGACCTATTACTAGTGAAAAACCATTTAAAAAATGGGCCATTGATATTGTAGGACCTATTTTTCCAGCCGTGCCTAGGACTGGGTCGAGCTATATCATTACTTGTACAAATTATCTCACAAGGTGGGTAGAAGCGGCACTTATGAAGGACTGTACATTGGCTACAACAACTATGTTTCTATGGGAGAATGTTCCTACAAGATATGGATGTCCTTTAAGCTTGATAAGTGATAGGGGTACACACTTTTGAATGATACAATCAGATCCTATTAGATGAGTTTATGGTTACACATAATAAGACTACACCCTATCATCCTTAGGAAAATGGAACTCGCTAAGGCTTTCAACAAGATTTTGAGCCGAAACTAAAAAAAAATTGTGATGTTGGAAGAAAGGATTGGGATGATAACGTGTCATGTGTTCTTTGGGAATATAGAACAACATATAAGAGATTGAACAAATCCACACCATTCTAGTTGGTGTTTGGCGTAAAATCCATTCTCCCTATAGAATTTATGTTACCTTTTTTGTGTATTGCACGTGTTGGAGGTCTAGATGATGAGAAGGATTTAGAAGAGTGTATTGAAAAGATGATTCAATTGGATGAGTGACGAGCCATAGTACGATGGAGTCAGAAGTAGTAAAAGGACAAGTACAAAGCATGGCATGACAGAAACATAAGGGATAAGAAGTTTGAGATTAGACAAATGGTACTTCTCTATGACTCTAAGTTCTTGCGCCATCCAGGAAAACTTAAGGTACATTGGTTAGGGTTGTATATTATTACTTACATAATTGAAATAGGTGCTTGTCAGTTAGAAGCACTAGATGGAACATGGCTACCCAGTTACTTAAACGGGAGTAGGATGAAGCCCTACTATAAATAAGTCTTCTTGGCATTTGTAAGAAGGGAGTATTGCTAATTAGATTAGGTTTTAATTTTATATTTTTGTTGGGGTATGGATCTTGTTTTTGGTCTTCTCAAATCATTATGTGAGTGTGGAGTTTGAATTAGGAAGATGAAAGGTCATGACCATTTCTTTTCTGCCATGGGAAGATGAAAGGTGATGACAATTTCTTTTCCAGCCATGGGAAGATGAAAGGTCATGAATTTCAAACTTATAGGGTTGGATTCTGGACTTCTTAAAGGATTGTAATATTTTAAATAGACGGGTTATGGTATCTTGAAAATATCTTGTGTGTTCAAGAGGTATTGAGTCTTAGTGATCAAGAGTGATCAAGATTAAGCAATTGGATGTCAATTGTGGTTTACATGTGGTTTAGCATCTTTGGAATTCTGTTGTGAGTTCATAATGGAGAGAAGAATCTAAGAGTTGTTTTACTCTTGTTGATAATAAAATATGAGCAAGTTCTTGGTGGATGTAGCCCACATTGGGTGAAACACATTAAATATTGTCTTGTATTCTTTTGTGTATTATTTATTTATGTTGTTATATTTCGCATGTATAATCCTGCTATATAGTTTCCTACTAATGTGGTTTAAGGAATTATTTCCACATATTTGTTCTCTAATTCCTAACAATTTCCTTAATGTATTTCCTTCATTATCACTATGCTTTGTCACTTTAGTTTTTGTTCTTTTGTAATAAGTGCACTTGCGTGCATGAAGCTAACTACAATATGGAGCATGTTGATGTGCAACAGATTGCACATACTTTTAGTGTGGGGTGTGGTTATTGATATCAAGGTACAGGACTACTGGAACTGAAAGGTGGAAAGGAATAAGCTACTATGGGTGTTTGTCAAAGTAAAAATATTGCTTCTCAAAAGTGACCAAGGATGGGGATAAATGAAGGAACAATATAACACAAGGTAAATAGAGGCCATGATAACTACCAGGATAAGGTACAGTGATGAGGTACTTGGGCGCATGGGAACACGCTAAAAGGAAGTCTATGACTAGAGGGTAGGAAGGCACGCTAGAAGGTTATAGCTAGGGCGTGAATATGTACCACGCGAGAAAGAAAAAATTTGGTCAATAAATGAGAGGATATTTGGTAGGTGGAGAAGTAATAAATGCATCAAAATTTAAAAATCTATATAAGGACAGGATGCGAGTTCATTTTTACCATTGCGATTAAGAGTATTTGAGAAAAGATAAGTACGAAGAGCCGAGTAATCAATTTGAGGTGCAAAGGGTGTGAAACCAGACGTGATAAGTAGATCTATGCGTAGAAGAAGCTTACATCCCTAGTGGTGAAGGGTTTGAGTGAAGCAGGATGACAAAGAGGAGCTAGGGCACGTGATTTCACCTAGGGCATGCTAACTCGAGCTAGGGTTTGAGTCGGGAATTACATAATTGAAGAGGCAAGTTTCTACAGAAGGATTGCAAGGTAAAAATGGCACCCAAGAAAGTAGTCTGTAGTGGGAACAAAGGGGAAGAAGAAGGTAGTTGTAGAGGAGGAAGAGATAGCACCTGAAAGTAATTTTTTAGAAATACAATATCCAGAGGGCATCATAGTCGGCCAAGAGTGGGATTCGCATATAAGAAAAAGAAAAGTGAGTAAGTATAATCACAGTACCATAGAGAACAAAAAGGAACTCGATACCCTACTCAAAATGAAGACAAACAAACACACGACAAATGACATGCCAATTTATGATGATGCAGGTGAGAAATTTTTGAAAAGAATTGGAGTCTACCAATTATATGAGCTTTCATATTTCAAGAAGTATAAGCCTTTATACCAATGTGTCATGAGCACAATAGATGAGGACTTTTTCTACTTTGCAGGACACAGAGTCGAATCTCATCCACGTTGATATCCATAGTGATAGGTTTGAAGGCCATAAGAGAGGATATAAAGACTGACCTAATAGATAAGGCCACAATTCTAGAAACTAGGAAAGATACTTGGCGCAGAAGAAAAATGCTGTATTTATCATCCTCACAGAGGAAATTGGTGATACTATTATGAAGGCTAGGCCATACCTAGAACCAAAGGTACCAAAGACGTTTCCTTTGGTGATACACTATGTAAGTACCTTAGTAGACCTAGTGCTTGAAGATGAACCTCTGCGTATGCCCATGCCAAAGGATCCAACACAAGAGGAAGAATGAGAAAAGGCTTCATTGATATAGAAGATTGCATCCTATGAGAGACTCACTACAAGAATTGCAAGAGGAATTGAAAAAGTGGATCATGCCTTAAATATATGCACAAATCTAGAGGCACTGATCAAGGTAAAGACTCGGAAGAATATAATGAATTCCAAAAGGCTATGAAGGATGATACCTTGGGCCGCATAAAGAGGTTAACTATTATAAAACAAAAATGCGAGGCCCTGAAAACAACACAAGAGCCACACAAGGAAAGATTAAATGAGCTTGGGAAACTCATCACACAGAAAATGGATGTACTGGAGGGAAGAATGATCTGTAATGTCCAACATTATGTTGGTCTTGTAGAATGAAAAAGGGGAAATTGTGAAGGATGAACTTGAGTCCATCATGTGGACATTCCAGAGAAAGCAGAGAAGGCTCTCACTGAGTGGTAGGCCTTAGAGGCTGAAATAAAAGAGGAGTATCTAGAGTTGATCCTTCAAGATGAGACAAATGAGGCTACCACATAAAATCATTCTTTATTCATTCAAATTCTTTCTGATTCTTTCTATTCAAATTTTTTTTGGAGATACCCATTTTTGGGGTGACAATGAGATTAGTGTGGGGTAATGTTGATCAGAGAACACTTGACATAACTCACACAAGAATTCCATGTGGGAAAACATGCCAGGTTTAAGGGCACAAAGGGACAGGAAGAACCCGTGCGCACATGGGACAAGTCAACATTCAGGACTTAGCCATTTTTGTGCATGAAGATCTATTTTTATAAGATAGCATATAGAACACACCAATGATGCAGAGAAGTGCATGCCACACATTGTCTATTTTTGGAGGATCAGATTCAGAGCAATTTTACATGGAGACTGTCTAAGAATAGGATTTTCACCTCGATTAAGCCTCAATCAACACTCTATAGATAGCACACTTACATGTGTGGCTATACATGAAAATGATGTGTGGCTATTAATAGCATGCAACCTATTTTTGGAATATATAAGTGGTGAAGAGAAATTCCCCACCATATATATATGTAGTGAATTACCTAGTAGGGAGAGGATGAATATAGAAAGATAGATAACATAGTGTGCATGTTTTCGGATTACCGTATCAGATCCATGCACACATTGGCATAGATTTCTAGTATTGTAAGAAGATTTTGTGTTATTGTAATAATTAAGAAATGGAAGATAATGAATTAACCCAAGTTTCATTCATGTGTGTCATTGGGTAGTGCATATGCTTATTTTTATCATGATTATTTTTTAAACCCATTTTTTTCTAGATATAGATGTCATGCACTATATAATGATGTATAAGTTATGGATCTATATGCTTTAGGTCCTCATCATGTTAACATTCTACTACAACAACCCTAAAGAGATACCCGATACATTTGCATGCTTTGGGTGAGTTCTTAATCTAGGTGAGTGATGTGCCAACGTGTTTAGGGTGTTATCTCGGTGAATTCTAGGATGCATCACCCAGGACATGGACTAGCAGGACATAAAACTAGGAAACATTGCATTTCTGTTGTGGCAGAATTTAAGAATGCCCCTTTCTAGAATCCATTGCGTAGGATAAGCTTGAGAAAGATGAGGACCCATCCCTAGTGTGTCTAACCTTGTGATAAGATCACCTGGATTTTAATGAAGTAGATAACCTTGTCGTAGAAGATATTGCATTGGTTTCTCATTGGAAGGGATGTATCCTTTTTGTTGTCAACTAGATACACCATATTCTTCCCTCTGGATGTGTTGGTTGTGAAGTATAGGCACTTTCTAGTTCTCTAATCCTACCTACTAAAGTAGAAATGAGATCATTAGGAGAGGATTGAGTCCCTTTATGGGGTGCATGTGGCATAGGGTTTGATTGAGAAGGCTCATGATCCCCTGTTATAATTCTTATCTTCCGAGAAGTTAGAATCTTAGGAAAGGAATTCAAAATCTTAGAGGTCTGTAGCCTTCATTCTATATAAATAATCATCTATCTAAAGAAGAGGATTAGCTATTCGTGCAAATATATCATCTTTTGTTGATTGCATGGAATGTGATGTATTAATAAGACTCTATGGCAAGAACCTATTCCATTTATGAAAACAACATGTTTTACATTGGGTTGATTGTATTGCATGTTTAATGGTTGATCAACCTCCTCCATCCTTACATAACTAATGGGGTTTGAAGTGTAACTAGGGGAGGTTTGGACGTTGCTTGTGTAATTGTCACCCCACCTCAAAAGAGAAGGGGACTGTTGTGGTTGCATGTTGGTGTAATATCTATTAGATCCAAATGGACCATCAAACTCTCTTCTAGACATATTTTAGAAAGTATAAAATACCTACCAAAATAGGGGAAGAAATGGAAAGATGAGGTAATAGTAATGAAAGAAAAGGAAACAAGAAGGAATTAATCCTTCACGTCGGGTTCACCAATTTGTACGGATGAAAATTGACATGCAACCTTCAACCGCACTTGACCCTCGAGGTCATGTCGAGCAGATGATGTTGAATGTGTGTGGCTAACTATAGGAGGATCAATGACTAAGATCTGGTAGTGTGATCTCCTGGTAGATGAGTTAGAAAATGGGAGATTTAGAGGCTATGAATAGGTAGCATAAATTCCCTATGGTTTTTTTCCTAATTGATCTCAAAGTTGCATTAGTTTGAAGTGTCAAAATTAACTAAGATGAAACTAATAGTCTATGCTACTTCTAAAAGGAAACTAATCCAAACAAATCACAAAAGTGAGATATTACAATCACAAACAACAATTTTCTTTTATTCTAAATAATCAAATCTACTTCTACCCTAAAACTAAATAAGCAAAACAACCCATTGTGGTTATTCACCTGTACTGAGTGTATTGAAACTAGACTAACTAAAAATAAGAACTTTTCCAAATGATCTATGATATGTAGACAACCTCCTATAGATATTCTCTCCTTCAGATCCATAGGGATGGGAAGAATAGGATCCGTCACCAAGAGCTACTATTAATCATTTAAACCCTCTTAGAAATTAACCAATTACTTGTAAATGAAAGGAGATTGATTTATACTCTATTTTATATGATGTAACAATAATAAATTGTACGAATGAAAGAAATAAAATAACAAATCCAACCTAAAAGAACAGAGGTAAATCTAGCTATGTGATGACTTATCCCTTTAGTTTATCCTTTCTTTCTTTGTGTGTCCATTTGTGTCCAAGGAATTGGGAATGCAAATATAGCAGCAGGAGAAGGTGCTTGAGAAATGGAATATTGAAGGAATTCTGGTTGCAATTCATGTGGAAGAGAGATAACAAAAGTGAATAGAGCTTGGCTATGTAATTTTCAAGAGGATTATGACAGCAATACTATGCAAGATACACAAAATTTCTCAAGTTATTTTCTTGAATACAAGCATTGCATATATAGGAATTGAGTTTGGAATGTGCCTTCATGCACAAGGAGGCCTTGGAGTGCCAAATCATTGGGTGAAGAGGAAGTTCAAACTAATTAAATCTATTTAATAATAGAAGAGGGAAGAAATACCATGCAATCAAGACTATTTTTAGGAAATTTGGTTACAAATGCGCCCTAGAAGTCAAGTCAAGTGAAATCACATGTGTTGAAATAACACATGAAGAGTTCTAGATAAAGTATGTAGTATCGCTGCCCTACGCAGGTGGTGGTTGTGGGACTACCACCTTGCCTCGGGCGGAGGTTTTAGAACCACCACCTAAGCAAGGTGGAATTCCTGACACTAAAGGACAAAACATGCATAGAATGAAGTGAGAAGTTGGAAGAAAGCATGGAAAAGCTAAGTAAGGATATCTAGGCTACAAATATGTACTACAAATGGGTGTAGGAACTCGAACACCTTATGAAAGGACATGAATCATCATTGGGGACTGTTTCTAACCATTTTCATTCAATGTAGCACATGTAATTTTGGGTGTGTACATGAACAATTATTTCAAGTGCTAGAAAATGCATGTTGATTAAAAACACTCTTTAGAACCTACCTATTTCAATCATGTCTCATTTTTCCATTCTAGTAGTGGTCATAGAAATAATTGAAAGTATTCAAAATAATTGTCTTTGGAGAGACACGAAAGAGAAGAATAAAATTCATGTGATAGCTTGGGACAAAGTCTGCACTCATACAAAATCAGGAGGTCTAGGTAATGAAAACATCAGAATCATGAATATTGCCCTCATCTCAAAAATGGTATGGCACCTCATGAAAGAAAACCATCCTTGGAATGATATCCTTAGGGATAAATACCTCTCTCAAAACTCTGCTTTAAGCCTCCTGAGTGAGGATTCTCTTCCTTCGAGCTCCCTTTTCGGAATAATATTATCAAAATTAGGAGGGGTCTGGAAAAGGGTAGAAAATGATAGATTAGTAATGGAGAAGATACCCTATTTTGGAAAGATAATTGGGTGGATTTCCATGATTTAAGGATCAATATATCCTAGGAACAGATGAAAAACAACCTCACTATAGCTCATGGACACATGGTCAATGATTACATGGAATATGTGGATGGCTCCCTTAGATGGAAGACTCTCCAAGTAGACCAACCCAATCTTGGAAGCATTGTTTCCAACTTAAAAAAACCATATATACCATTCATATTAGTCAAACCTAAGGCAAAGATGAGTTTATATGGGTAGATTCTTTTGATGGAGCTTACACGGTAAGATCTAGTTATCAAATCTTCTCAAGTGATGTGCAAGAGGAATTCAACTGGAGCAACATATGGCATAAATAACTCACTCCCAAGGTCAACCAGTTCTTTTGGCATGTACCGAGAAAAATTCTCACTATTGACAATCTTATAAAGAGAGGTTCTAATCTTCCTAATAGATGTTATCTATGCAAGAATGAGGCTGAATCTATCCATCACTTATTACTGCAATGCCCTTTTTCCCAAAGCTTGTGGGAGTTAGTATTTTCAAAATTTGAAATTTCTTGGATGTTTCCGAATGATATAGCCCAAGCTTGGGAAAAATGGCACCCACGCTTCTAACACAACATGGTAATGAAATTGTGGAGGCTTTCTTTCCGACACACCTTATGGAATATATGGAAAGATAGAAAATATCTCATCTTCAAAAACACCTCAAGCAACAGGAAAAGACTTATGAAAGAAATCACAATTGAGATGAAAGAGAATATTTTAAAATTCAATCCTCCTAAGAATCAATACTTCCCAAATAATGAAGAGAGGCTTCTAAATAATTGGAATAAATATCTGGAAAGTATCCTAACTAGGCACAAATCTATTGATGGATCCTTGATCAAGTGGACACCACCTCGTGAAGACCGGTGCAAAATCAACTTTGACAGTGCCTCCAAAAGAAACACTAGTGCTACAAGGGGGGTGCCATAAGTGATAATCAGGGGAAGATTATGGTGGCCTATGCTAGACCTATAGGGACCTAGAAAAATCACTATGCAGAAGCCCTTGCTACACTTTGGGGTCTTCATGAAGATAAAAATATTAATATTAACAAGCTCATTGTGGAAGGGGATTCACTCAACATTATCAACAATATTAAGGGTCTTGTTCCCCCAATTGGAATATTAAAGAATTCATTCAAGAAGCTAAGTTTGTCTGCAATAGTTTAATCAATGTTAACATTCACTACACCTATCGAGAAGGTAACAACTTGGTGGATCATCTTGCTAATGTGGGTGTTACTTACAATAATTACAAGTTTTTGGAAAATTATAAAGAAATATCTAAGACTAAGATGGAAATTAAGGAAAAGGAATCCTTTGACAACTATCTCTATGGTTTGTACGATATTGATCCCGAGAAAATGGTTCACCACTACCTCGCCTGAGACCACACACATGAGCATTCCCTTAGCCAATGGCCACTTCATCGATTCCCCATATCTTTCTTTGGCTTGCTCACTTGTGCAGCCATCTGTGTGGTCATTTTGCTCACAGGACTTTGTTTTTGAGTTGTTAATCCTCTTGCTAAATGGATTCCAAATCTCTATCAACATGGGAGGCCCACCTTGCACGGTTGAACTTGTGTTTGATCATTCTTGGCAATCCAATGTTGATTTGTGGAAATCCATTGATGTTAATGAATTTACTACTTTTATTCAAAGGATAAAGGGTTATGACAAGCACATTTCTATTCTCTTTGCAAAGCATTGGAAAAATAGGGTGTTTACATACAAGGGAAAAGATTTCCTATAACCTCGAAAACTTGATTTTTTTGTTACGGATTTGGGTTCTTAAGGCATTAAATTCTTTAGCAATAATTTTGAAAAGGATATAGAGGAGAAGAAGTTTCTTCAAGGGTCAGAGAAATTAGAAATCACAAAGGCCAGAATCATTTGTTCCTCCATCCCTTCCTCGTATGATGAAGTGGCTCATCTGGTTGTTAGGTATGTGACTTTGGAAGGTCATTTCTACCCTCCCCTCCATCATTTGGTAATTTTGAATCACTTTCGTAGGGATCCTAGGGTTAGTTTGGCCTACTACATTCTTTAGTCCCTTGAAAAGTCTATCCTTGAAGTTCATTCTCATAGAAGAATCGTGCCACTTCATCAGGGGGTCATTATGTTGATTCACCTCTATTGTCATGAAATGGTGGCCAATATCCCTTCCTCCTCCATTATACCCCCACTACCTCCAACTTAAAAATCCCAAAAGGATTAGGAAATCCTCTCCACTTGCGAGTAGGGTGCTTGAAAATTTGATAAGAAAAAGGACACAATTTCGTCAAGAGCTTACTCAATATAAGTTAGACTACTGGGTGCCCCTCTACCTCGGTTCAAAACCAAGGACACTCATCCTGACCTGGAGAATATTGAATCTAAATTGGTAGAATTTATTGAGAAGCAATAGACTTTGGATGCCACTATTGAAAAAATTGTTACTAGGCAAGTGAATCACCTCACTATGCAGAAATCTATTCTCAAATTTCTACACACTCAGGTCAATAAAATATGTGATGTGAGAAGCCTCCAAAAGGATTTTTAGAAAGGGGGAAAGACTACAAAGAAGGATCTCTCCTTGTGTAACAAATATTTAGAGAATATTCTTGTTTTGAACTTGTTTAAGGCCATAGAGGAAGTGAGAAAGGTTTTCCAACAATGTCTTGGTTAGGAGGATTATGTCCTTCCAGCTCTTTCGGTTTTTTTGCTATTTTCATCTTGCTGGTTGGGTAGTTGTTCGGAGCTACTATTTGGCTGATTTTTACTTCATTCCAACAGTTTGTCTCCGCCTTTTATTTTCTACTTTCTAGTCATTTAGGCATTTTTGTTGCGGTGTGGTCCCCACAGATCTAAAAACCACCTTTGTATCTCTTGTACTATCTAGTTGTTAGGCTTGTTGTTGGGGTGTGGTCCCCACCCATCAAAAAACCACATTGTTCTTCATGCTCTTTTTGGCCTTTGGGATTTTCTATATTCTAGGGTATGGTCCCTTCCAAAAAACCATTTACCAATAATAAAAAGCTGTTACGACATGATATGTAAATTATATCACAATACACATAAAATTGTATTCCTAAGGTAATGATCTAAATTCCATCACACTAAATACCCAAAACAATCCATCTATGAATCATATCCCAATTATAAATCAATTGTCAATTCAAAAATATGAAGTTCATTATCCCAATATTGCCTTGGTCCATATAAACAATACACAAGTGGTTCCTCCAACATCTAATAGTTCTAAACTAGAGGAAATTGAAAAAATGGTTTACTGATTCAATAATTATTTTCTCAATCTAAAAAGAAAAATGGGGGCAATGATAACGAAGAAAGAAACTATTCTTATTAGAGATATAAATACTATAGATCCAACAACCAAGTGTCTCCTGCTAATAAAAAAGAGGTGACATAAAAATCTATGAATTTTCCCTTCCTCACTAGAGTAGAGAACATGACACCACTAAACATGGTGAATTAGATTGTCTTGATTTTTGTAATGTATTTTAATCCATTCACAAAGATATTTAGGGATATGAACCAAATCCTAAGGACCTAAATGAATAATTTTTTTCTAAACCAATACTCCCATGGTATTTGATAATGTGAGATTCCCTCCCAAGAAGAAAACAAACATGAGGGAAACATTGAGGAAATCCTCACTTTTCAAAAATAACAGAGGAATATTTATGCCCTAATAAGTAAAAATAATGATCTAAATACTACCTCCACACTTCCAAAAAGGGAAATACACCACCTCGATGCAACTTCTAATGAAAATCAACCTCTACCCAAAGGAGGAGAGTCATGTCTCATAACTAAAAACCATTTTTTAGAAAAATAGTTATAACATCACCGAGGATGAAGAAAATAATATCCAACATTACATTTAATGAGTTATCCAAAATTAATTAGAAAATAAACTTGTTACTAAAATCCTTGATTGATAAACAATGTTAGCAAGTAAAATGGACCTACCCACACCATTGTGGTCATTTAAAAATAAAAATGAAGTCCCACATTTTTTTCTCATGATTAAGATATTTGAGAAAAATGCATACAAGTGGATTTAGGGGCCTCAACTAATGTAATGCATTATGGGATTTCAAAAATACTATCAATTTCACCAATAAAATCAGATAGGATAGTGGTGTAATTAGATAAATTAGAGATGAGAGTGGTAGGATAATTTCTCAATATGCACATCCAACTATCCTCTAAAATAGATTCCAACACCTCATTGACATATAACCCGTAGACATGCCTCAAGCATATGAAATTTTACTAAGTAAATAATGATCTAAATTTATGAATGCATATATGTATACTATATTCTTAGAGATGTGTCTACCTTGTAGAGGTTTATCTAACAAAATCAGAGATGATAGAGAGCCAAAGATGAAATAGACGATAATAAATATAATGAAAGGAATGAAATTATGAAGTTCAATTCAGATGATATATGAATGTATGATTTAAAAACAAAAACCCAATAAAAAGATAATGATATCCATCATGTTTATATTCATGGTATTTGAATAGTTTATTTTTATGGGGAACCCTCTAAATAGGATGATGTTGTAGGA
This sequence comes from Taxus wallichiana var. yunnanensis, assembly GCA_018340775.1. Classification (NCBI taxonomy): domain Eukaryota; kingdom Viridiplantae; phylum Streptophyta; class Pinopsida; order Cupressales; family Taxaceae; genus Taxus; species Taxus wallichiana. The sequence goes on from CM031233.1 coordinate 346,039,495, forward strand.
GTTGTGATTACACACCACAAAATAAAAAATCACTTAATTTATTATCACTTTCATTTCTCTTGAACTAACAACATAAATGAATATGGATATCTAATTCTTGGATTATAGTTTTCCCTAAAGAACAATGTTAAAGTATAAAATGTGTGTGGTGACTCCTAGTTTAGTCATCAATCAAGTTAATATTAAATTTTAGTACAAATTTTCATTTATTATAAAATATAAATATAGAGCATGGGATTTGATTGATGAATTTTATGCATTTAACATTATACTAGTTCTTATAGAATAAATTCAACTTGCGTATATGTTGGTAAATTTTGATGTAAATGTGCTTCCTATAGATGAGGTAAAATTGAAAGAGATATCAGTAGAATTAATTCCTTCCCCTATGTACCTAAAAATGTGGTAAATTTCTAAGTTTTTCTGATGATTAGAAAATAAATCAATTCTTAAAAACTATAATGTTTTGAAGCACAAATCATAGATGAAGGGGAAAGAGTATACTTTCTAGCAAAAACATTGAAAATGAACAGAAGTAAAAGAGAGTGGAAATTTGAGATTGAAAGATAAAAAATCCATAAAGTGATGGTGTAACTTGAGAGAATATTTGAATGGAATACCCAAGATAATAAACACAATTCACAACAATCTAATTGAATGATACTAAACTAATTAATTTAGTTGCATTCTAGTAGCCGCAAAATGTGATCATTGAATTATCATGCACAAGTGTTGAATAATGAAATTTTAAACCTCTCTTGATTGAGTATAAAGATGTCATTGCGTGGTAATATGATGATCTCAAAATCTGTTATCCTCAAGTTATAACTCTTAGTATTCCCGTAAAATAAGGTTTCAAAACATTAATAAAAAGGAAAAGACTATCCAATCTCATCTTAGATCCCACTATCAATAAGGAAGCATAAAAATTATTGGCTGCAAGAATCAATTTTCCTATAAAAATTCCATATGGATAGCCAATCCAATTCCAATAAAAATTAAAATAGGGAAATCAAACCGGTGTTGAATTTATAAATTTGAATAGATCACCAAGAAAATAAATTTATCCATTTCCATCATTGGATGAACTATTATGAGTGGAGCTAAAATGATGTATTTCTTGGATTTATTTTTATGTTACAACCAATTTCTGGTAAACCAATAGGATAGAATAAATCACTTTTATCACAAAATGGGGAACATTTTCTTTAAAAAGAAAATATTTTTGGTTAATAATCTGTAGGGTCAATTTTCAAAGGGTCAGAGATTTTTCTTTTCAAGGTTTGGTAGGAAAATATATTGTGATTTATATACATGAATTAACCATTATCTTTAAGAACAAGGTTTAACAAGATCAACACTGATAGCTATCTTTGAGAGGTTCATAAGGTATGATATTTCACTTAATCTCAAGAAGAATTTTTCTAGGGTAACTGAAGGTAAGTTACCGACCCACAATATAAAAAGGAAGATATTATTATTGATCCAATAGAGATGAATTTATCTTTGAAATTCTGATTCCAAATAGTATTTGCATACACCATATTTTCACGCTTGCAGACAATTTATTTTATGTAGGGGTTGTTGATGCATTATCCTCCTACGTGGGTGCCTTAAAGGTCCTACTTGGATTGGGGTGTGATCAGACTTGGTCATATGAGCTAGAAAAAATCATTCTAGAGATATCACTATTATCCTTAGTCATCCTATATTTCCCTCATTTTCCATTTGTTTACACATTGCACCCATTATGTTTACTTGTCCCATTATGCCCATTTGTTTCTTATTTATTGTATACTATTATCATTTCTTTTGGTCATTTTGAACCTTCATAATTAATATTAATTTACCTTCTATAAATTTTTCCTCATGATTTTCAGCTTCTAACCTTATGGTTTCCCCCAAGGCCAAAGCCATCACCCATGGGAGATGATGCCCATTTTGTTTTACCATGGATGATGAAATTGACCATAAGTGATGGCATATATTTTGGTTTTATCATGGATGAAGCCATATCCCATGGGAGACTTCATTAGGTATATATGCTCATATGTTTTTAGTAGTACCACCACTTGATAACTACTTTCTTACATACAAATTACATGTGATATGATCTTACATGCATTATTTTACACTTTTTAGCTGAATTTAGAGTCTTGGAGCTTACTGTTTTTAATTTGGGTCACCATAATGAGTTAGGATTGGAGATCTTCATGTTTATATTTTACCTTCTCCACCCATAGTGATTCTCTCTAATTCGTTGTCTCTAGTGGGGATTATGCATTAACAAATCACACACATGGTACAAGTAAGTATTTATAACTTTCTTTAATCTTTCATTTTGTATATAAGTGTTTATTGTTATTTGTCATTCATTTATATAGATTATAATATATGTGGGTTTACTTTGATCTATCGATTTGTCTTATTATTATAACGCCCTTGGATTTATCCATCTCTTAGTCATTTCTCTCTTATATTTCAAAATCTTAGTAGGATACATATATTTATCTTAGTTTTAGGCCTTGGAAACTATAAATAACCTATAAATAGGGATATTATCCTATAGATTTATGAATTTAGTGCTCATTGAGCTCCTTTTTATTTTCACGATGTGTCCGGTCTTTGATACGATCCCTATATTTAACCCGACATGAACCTTACTCTACCTTAAATTAAGTCGATTCACTCTTTTTATTTTTCCTTATTTTCCAAATTCCTTCAACCTTTGTGAAAAATATGTCTACATGAATGATCTAGTTTGGATTAATAATGGTATGGATAATCTGGTTAGATATTGATCTATATTCAACTTTAATTCCATCGACCCTATCCTCTTATACATGACTAATGCCATTTATATTTCAAAGATAATTATTTTAAAACCATTTATTTCACTCTTCCTCACATCTCACCTAAGGATCTTATTAGAAAGTATGAATCGTTAATATTTCCTCTAGGTTTCTCATTTATTCCCTCATCTAGTTCAAAAATATTTCATTTCTAAAAACTATTTCTTATTAGTCATAGAATGACCTTGTTTATTTCACCATAATGTTGCGTATAAAAAAATTAGGTAAAGCTAAGAAGGAATACCTGTGAAGTCGAAGAAGGTTGTGAACCATAAGGAAGACTAGGATGATCATGAAGAGCTCCTTTTTTGCTAGGAAGGACTACCTGTAGAAGCACAACAATACCACCAAATAGTGTTAAATAACATATGATGAGTGGGTGCCTAGCATATACTAGATTAGAGAAGCTTGATACTTCCTAGAAAGGTTGTCAATCCACTGTTTAAAAACAACTTAATGTAAAGAAATGATAGTAAAAGAAAGGTCCTATTGTAACAATATGATTTAGGTATCTCATATGCTAATAATAGACTATATTTAAGATAAATATTGAATATACAACTAAATCTAGAGAAGGGGGGGGTGTCATCAAATTTGGATGATGTGACAAATGTGTTTAGGAAGGTTTGGGTGAGATTGGGTGAGGTTTTGGAAGGTTTTGGGTGAGTTAGGAGACCGCTGGTCCGAGATAAATTACGAGTCATAGAGAATGGTATTGTTTGGGAAACAGGATGTCGATTACAGTAATAGCCAACATTGGTTAGGTGATCGATGTCGGTAGAGGGGAAATTAGATGTAAATATTAAAATGAGGTGGTTTTGAGCTATCGTGATTGCAAAAATATTTGAGGAGATTTAAATAAGGTGGTATAATTTTTTCAAAGACTCAGAGATGAAGAAATAAGCATTTGGGATGGGTACAAAGGTCAAATGGGAAATTGGTTGGGTGGAGGTGAGATAAAAGATATCCGGGAAGGGTAGAAGGTTAAAGAAAGTAACAACCAAAATACTGGAAGAAATGACAAGGTAGAAATTACTTACTTGCAGATTGGAAGCTAGTTGCAGAAAGAGTAGCAAAGTGGTTGAAGGAGAGAGAAGTATCGATCCCATGTAGTAGAAAAAGAAGGCTCTAGACTTCCTTGTGAGTGATCCAATGCTTTAGAACACATTGTTGATGCTTGGTGGAGGTTTTGAATGCTTGAAATGATCTCTAGTTCATTTTGAGGTTGCATGGATGCTTGATAATTCCAATGCAGAATGCCCAAAAGCTAAGGTGGAGGAAGAACCTGGGAAAAGGATTGGAATTCCTTACTTAGAGAAACTAATGGCAGTTAGCTGAATGGAACTCACTAAGGAATAACTGGTGTTGGTTAGGAGAAAAGGTCCTATTTTGCCAAAAATATCCTTTTCTCTCCATTTTTGGCATTGGTCAAGATTTTTATGGACTAGGAGTCTGGGTTGGCGCTAAATGAAGTGGGAAATTAGTAGGAGGGATAATAGGTAATGAATTTTAGGGTTAGAATGAGTCTTAGTTAGTTAATGGAGGTGGTGAATTTCTATAGGTTAATAAATAGGATTGGAATGGGTCCATGGTGAGGTGGAGGGGTGAGGGAATTATTAACTTAATATGGGTAGTTAAATTAATAATAATGTGTGGAGGGGTCATGGTAAGGGGTATGTTAATCGAAGGGGACCTAAAGGGTTATGACCCAATTTTAGGTGTCTACATTTTCCCCTTTTTGTCACATAGCTTGTATTGATAAATGATGACAAAAAAATAAGAGGTGGTTGCCCCAGGTATGGGTAGAGGTGATCCCCCTCAAACCATGAACTGATTGAGGAGTAGGAAAAATTAGTGATGGGTTTGATAAAGTGGTAGGTGATGAAAAATGAGGTAAGGTGCAGGTATAGGAAATGGTGATATTGGTGTGGGTAATATGTGGGGGCATTAAAATGCACACACATGTCTAGAATGTGACAAGGCACTAGGCTGAAGAGCTCACAAACTCTACATCGTCAAAGGTCGATAGTTTATCCAAACAAGGTTGATATGGTCTAGGTATCCAAGGTATAGAAATTTCTCCTAGAAACATAACGAGGAGAGGTGTAGGAATGGGCATAGGTGTGTTCGAAGAACCAAAAGGTTTGGTCTGGTCGAGATAAACATCATGACATAAGGCAAGGCAAGGTTAGTAGGCTAAATAACATGAGTAATGTCATCACAAGGTACAATGAGTAAGCGAATTCGAGTTTCAAATGGGTGAGGTTGGTGTGGGTGTATAGGTAAGGCCATGGGTAAGGCCAAGGTGTAGGTATAAATATGCCACTAATTATAATTAGGAGGTGACTAGGTTTCTAGGGATATTTGGTGAGCCTATATGGTTTTGGTAGAAAAAAATGGCATCCTGCAACAAACATTTGGGAAAATTAGATAGAATTGGTGTGGGTAGGGTAATCGATACAGTTGAGAGGGCTGATGGCGTAAGGGTGACCGATGCCGTTACCTAGTGCTGAAATGACTGATTTTGGTCACCCAATTGACGGGTTAAAAAGAAAAACCCGTGTGGTAAAATGCTCATTTGAGCATTTTGACTTGGTGAAAATGATAGAGAGACTAAGAGAGGTGATTTGGTGAGAGGTTAGCGACTATAGGAGTGGATTTTATAGGCCCATGAGATCTACCCAAATAAGTTAATTGGTTGATGACTAGGAGGTTGATTTAATCATGGTAGAGGCAGGAGAGGGTTCGGGGTGAGGTCATATTCCTATTCCAGAGATCCTACCATGGAGGTGACACCAAGTAGAGGTAGGATTTGAGATCCATTTTTTTGGTGAAGAATAAGGTAGAACAAATTAAAATTTTGGTTTTTGAAATTTGATTGGAATTTTGGTTAAAATCAGTGAAATTTGGTATGAGGAGGGTGAAACTAGTTTAATTAGGGTAGAAAATGCATCTAGAGGCAATTTGGGGGCCTTGGGGTGTGTAGTTTAAATGTTTTATGATTTTTTTAAGGAATTTAGGGAAGTATAGGTTCAGACTTAGGGCTGAACTAGTAACCAACACCGGTTGGTTATCGTTCGATGTCAAAGCAGGCTTACTAGCATCAACAAAGTAAAAGGGAGACCAATGTCGGTTGGGGTGACGAGTACCACTCATTGTGAAAAGTGACCAAGTTTTTGGAAAAGGGTAAATTGGGAAGGCTGAAAGGTAAGGGAAGGGTGGGTAGGGGTGTCCAAGGTAGGAATAAGTGGGTTTAGGCTAGGTAAGGGTGGGTAGGAAGAAATGAGAAGGTGTAAGGACAGATCGAAGGTATAGGTCAACAATGTAGGATGGGCACAAGATGGATAAGGTAAGGTAGGTCAATAGATTAAGGGGGAGAATAAATGAAACATAGAGGTGGGAAAAAATAGAAGGAAAGGAAATTAGTGGAAGGAAGATAATTCGTAGGGTAAAAGTGGTAAGATAAGGTACAATGTAGATCTTGATAGGCAAGGGTAAATGATTAACTGGTGTGAATGTCGATGATAGACATGACAATAGCTGATGATGAGAGATAGACTACCACCCCTATTAGTGTAGATGAGACCTAGTGTCACAAAGGATGAGTGGGATAAAATGAGGGATGTTGGGCTGGGAGCTATTAGATGGTACACATGGATTGTGTGAGATCATAGCATGATGGTCTCCCTCATCGATAGATGGGACTCGGCCACCAACACATTCCACCTACCTACCGGGAGATGACTATCACCTTGGAGGACATCTATATGATTTTGAGACTACCTATTGTTGGGGAGCCATTGTATCATATCTCTTTGGTGAGTCATTCAAGACTATGGTTATAGTTTTTAGAGAGACCATGGGAGATTTGTCTTATCATAGTGCAATGATTATCTAAAACTAGATGTATGCCACACATCCATAGGAGACTAGATTAGCAAAGTGTTGATGATGGTGGGGATTGGTTATTATGTACTCCCAGACTCAGAGGATGGGATGTTTCCATGGGAACTGATGGGAGTGTTAGAGGATATGATTGAGGAGAGAGTCTATTTTTGCATGGGCGCTAACATACCTAGTACAATTATATAGGGAGATGTGGACATATCAGAGGATTCTGAAGTTTGGTTTATGTTTCACTTATCTTATGCACTCTTGGGATTATGAGCATATAGTATGTCAGCATCCACCAGGACTTCCATGATAGGATTGGTATAGAGGGGTCTACACAGTAGGTTTCAGACGATGGATTTAGATAGGGGCACATGTGAGGGTAGATGCGATGTCATGGGATGTGACATATTATAGGTGTTTACTAGATGGCCTATCAAGTGGTCGATATTTTGGAGGCCATATCTTGGTTACCCTTCATTTGGAGGTATGATGGAGGAGTTAGGAGGTTTACAACTCCTAATATGGATACGAGAGGACAAAGACTGTAGAGAATGAGATGATATCGGTTGACCGGGTTAGATGCCGAGTTCGGGATACAATAGGATATGCCTCCACCCTTCCCACGGTACATCAGCAGGACAATGTGGAGAGACCATTATCTCCACCACATCCGGTAGATCGAGTAGGGGTATAAGAACATGTGGTAGATAGGAGGATAGATGATGCGATCATGACTAACATGTATAGGTAGTGGTGGATAGCCTAGCTATACAGCAACACCGCTAAGGCCAGGACAAACCGATTTGGATATTATTATAATTAAGAGGTATAGATTATAGGGAGTGATGGATACATTGCAGGCCTAGGTCACATCATTATAGGGGTAGCTACTATGAGCTTAGACACATGTGGCTACTTTACAGGGATAGTTAGCAGGAGTGCAGGCACAGGAACATGCACATGCACATGATGGATAGGGATAAGTTCCATTAAGACATGTGTAGGCACTAGGACAAGGTCCATCGGGACATGTGTAGGTACTAGGAAAGGGTCTATTAGGCTAGGTGAAAACACTAAGACATGGTCCATCGGGAAAGGTTCCATGACCATAGGTAAAGTACTGAGGACATGGACCAATATTACAAGGTAGGGTCCACATATATGTGTTAGAGAAATGGCACCTCCATAGGTGATATCCATGGAGAAATATTGAGAGGTTATGGAAGATGATAGATACTATGAGGATTGGTTGACAAAGAGTGGTAACCTTTTTTCAGCTATGCCATCTATAGAGCCCAACATGCAGCCGGTGAGATTTCCAGTTCACGAGACCCATAGATCGCAAGTTTAGGTAGCCACCGGTCTCATGGTTAGGGTCAAGGGAGGTGACTAGTTTACGGAGATAAGCTAGATGAGGGGATAGGAGAGAGTGGAAGAGGTGTCGGGACCTCGAGGATGAGGAGATCATGGAGATGTTGTTTATTTTTTATTTTTGACTTATATATACTGACATGCGTGTCGAAGAGGTGAGATGTACATGAGAGTTTTTGAGAGACTTTATTTATATCTATATATATACATTGTATTGACATATATACTTTCCAGTATATAGATGATGACATTGATATTTATTTGTGTGTTGTTTCATTTCCATTGTATTGTTATTATGGAAAGTAGTTGTAGGCATGGTTGATGTTATGGTTTGTTTTTAATTTCCAATGTATTGATATTATGGAAATTAGATGTGTAGGCATGGTTCAATTGAATTTCTAAGTTATTGATGTTATGGAAACTAGATGATAGGCATGGTTGGGTTTAATTTCCAAGTTATTATTGTTATGGAAACTATATGATAGGCATGATTTGGTTTAATTTATAATTTATTGTTGTTATGGAAACTATATGATAGACATGGTTGGGTTTAATTTCAAATTTATTGATGTTATGGAAACTAGATAGTTAGGCATGGTTTGATTATTGTATGGTTTGTTTTGTGTTAATTTCCAAGTTATTTTTTTTATGGAAAATAACTAGCGAGGTTTGTGTATGGGGTAAAAATGGTGGGGGAAAAGAGTGGCCAAGTGAACCTTTGAGGTCCCCATGCCCTCAAAGTTCTACCTACATAGCCCTTATAAAAGGGGCCTCAGGCCGATGTAGTTCTCCCTTAAACTAGGGAAGAATGAGATTGGGTTAGGTAAGTTGAGTAGGTAGGTTGGATAGGTAAGTTGGTTGGGTAAGGCATGTTTGAAAATATGTAAGGTCGAATGTTGAATAGGTAATAGGCAAGGTGAATTAGGTGTAGGCATAGATGAAGGTGTTATGGTTGATTCAATTTTGATGGTCTTGTCCTATTGAAGAAACAACAAGTAAATAGATAAGAAACCAAAATAAGTGGCATGCCCATATTTGGCAAGGACCATAATTTTCATACCCCTAGACTTATTGAACATAAGTCACTAGATACATTGCATGATCGATAGGTCTATAGTTGAATAAAGTTGCATTATCACAAAGTGTCACATGAGTGCCACGTCCCTTGAGTTGATTTAGAAGATAATAAACATAAGGTAAGGTGGAAGAGTGGTTCATTTAGCATATCTTTGTTGTGGGATGGCTTGCCCCTTTTGTAAGATACCCAAAACCAAAATAGGAAAGTCCATGACCAAAAGTTTTTTATTTTTCTTGACTTTTTATTTTTATGTTTTATTTTTGAATGTATAGACTAATTGATGCGGGAAGTATATATTGGGATAAATATTAGTGTCTCCTTGAGGTCTTCATGAAGATAATTGATGTTGGAAGCTCCAAGATAACTTTTTTTGTATTCGAAAATTATATATTAATCTTCTTTTTGGAGATATTAAGTACATTAGGTGGCCGGCTATTTATAGATGTCCTTTGAGGCAGCTACTACTTATAGCAGTAAGAGAGAGACATAGATGTTCATTTGAGGAAACCATCTACTTGTGATAAGTTTGACACAAGGAGGAGAGTTTTTTTTATCCCAATTTTTTACATTATTTTTGTACTTGAAGTCATGGACAAGACTATAAAGAAGTATAAGCCTCTTTTATGAAGGAAAAACCATAACATGAAAAGGTTAGCTATGAAAGCGAATTTTAAGTGGTGAACAACCATGGGGTTCCATCATGAAAAGAAAATAAAGTATCAATGAGAATTGTGCCATGAGTAGAGTCGTGGTACTCATATTGAAGACAAGGTGGAATGGTGATGGATAATCACACAATTCTAGTTTAGTCATTGGTTCTTAAAAGAGGTATGTGGAAGGAGAGGTTCTCTCAATGGATGATTATATAAGTGACATAAAGTGATATAGTACTTTATTCAACTGTAGAACAATTGTAGAGGCAAGGAATTAAGAGGCTCAAGTTCGGTTTTACCCTCAAGAGAAGATAAACGATAAGATCCTAATCCATAGGTATGGGTGATAATATAGGGTCCAAGCCAATTAGGAGCAAAATTTCCTTGTTTACTTTTCTCCACTTTGGTTACATGTTGGTTTTACTTCAAGTCAAGGTCACTGATCCTAAAGGTTCACTCATTAACATGTTTGTAATAGGCACGCTTGATGCACTTTTGGTCTATTTGGAGATGGTAAAGAGAATTTAAATGACGCTTGTCTAATAACTCAAGTTGTGTCAAACGTTCTTGGTGAAAATCATTATCAGAGAGCATATCTTTAAGTGATATATGAAGAGATGGAATTTGGACTTCGAGAGGCAGGATGACCTCTATACCATAGACCAAAGAGAAATGTGTGGCATTAGTAGAGGTATGAATGCTGGTGCGATAAGCCCATAAGGCGAAAGGAATGTGCATATGCCAATCCTTACCAGTGTCATCGACGAATTTCATTAAAATTTTACTAAGGGTTTTTTAGAAGATTCAACTTGACCATTTGATTTTTGGTAATATGGTGACAAAAAAATGAGTTGAATGCTACAAGTTTTACATAGTTTAAGTAAGGTTTTGTTTTTGAATTGTGTTTCATTTTCAAAGTGATGAGGTGATGAGGAACACCAAAATAAAAAAATGATATGGTTCTTTGATAAATTCATTTATATTTTTGGCTTTGGTAGAAATGAGAGGGATGGATTCCACCCATTTAGTGTAATATTTAGTCATTGTGATGATCCAAGAATGGCGTTGTGAGGAATGAGGGTTAATCTCTCTAACAAGATCCAAACCCCATTAAGAGAAGGGCCAAAAGTCTCTAGCAACTTGTAAGGCATGACTAGGGGTGTGGTCAAGGTTTGTAGTCATTTTTACACCCACTAAAGAACAAGGGAATCCCATGCGCACCGGCCTATCACCCAGTGGGCATTGGGCCCTCACTTGAGGCACGCGTGGTGCTTGAGTCTCTCCTTTGTGTGAGTTTAGTGGGAAAAATTGTCTATGATAGGAATTTAAATAGAGTGAGAAGAAACAAGAAATGTAATCCTCATAGATATTAAAACGGATTCTAGACCATTCCAATCATTCCAGACAGAAAGATACTTACCATATTACAGGACTTAACCAAAATAGAAAAGAAAATGCATAAGGATTCATACTCATTCCATAAAAGAAATGAAACAAAACCATGAAGATATATGTATAGACCAGAATCATTAATGATCATATTCAAATAAGTTGGTAACCTCATTACATCCATTAGATCCATTACAGAACATCACAGTATGGTAGACCGAAGTCATACATCATAACTGGATTTACATCCCTTAGCTCTCAAAATAAAATTTACAATCCCAAGCCCCTTGATGCATCCTTCTCCTATATTTTATCTACCTAACCCAATACAACTCCTCACAAAGCATTTCTACATAGCTCCACTCTCTATTGATCTACTCTTTTTATTTTGTGGGCACTTGTATTTATAGGATTTTGAACTACTAACTCTTTTTAGAGGCTTTAGATCTATCATTAAATGTCTAGATGTGGTCCTCCATGGGAGCATGATCTTCCTGTGCCCGATCTCTCAATTCCTTGCCATGATGATCTTCTAGAAGCTTCCATCGCATGGCATATTCCTTCCTAGGAAAACTTGTCACCAGGCTAGCACATTATCCACTCTGCATGCGCAGTCGGGTTAAGATTTTCTCATGTATTTCCCGATACACCAACTATGGATAAGTATCAAGACCTTGTTCTTCTAGTGCATATCAAGGGTCCTAAAATCCACCTAGAACCCTATCTTGCATGCCTTCTCCTTACACACCCACCTTTGAACTTAGGTCTTGCATGCTCATGTTCCCTTTTGTACTTAGTCAATATTTTAGGGGCCCAACATCACCCCAAAATTTACCTATTCTCTGCCCTTGGGAACACTTCTTCAAAGAAATAATTACAATAGACTTAACGTCTTGGAAAAAGAATAAGGGAATGAAGAATTGGGAAAAATGAAAGAATGGAGAAGTGTTGTTATTACTGCAACAAGATAGGAAAATATCTTCACAAGTCGTCCTCCAACTTGTTCTAGGCATTGACTTCATTTTGTGCTCTCTGGAAGAGGTCACCGACTAGGGTGCTTACCTCCTCAAAACCCAGTCCATCTCCTCAAGTGTTTATTGTTTCAACCATTCCTTCTAATTCCTTTCCCATGTCCTCAAGCACATCCATCCTTCTTGTAATCTGTGGGTACAACTCCTTCAGCTAGTTTTTAATTGAACCTCATAAGGTTTCAATGGCTTCTGACTTCTTCTCAACCTCGGCTAGGATCCTCTCCCACTCCACTCTGTTTCCTTTGTTCTTCTCTTGGAATTCCTTGAGCTCTACCTCATGAGTGGTGACCAGGATACTCACCACTCTATCTCTATCTATACAATTGTCATATGTGGCCTCAGTAGTATGGGTAACAATTTTCACATCAACAAGAACCTTGCTATACTCGACAATGATTACTACAACCTTCAATTTTTCCTCCTTTTCTAGGTCTGTTGCTACTTCTTTCGTGGACTCTAAGGCCAAAGTTTGCCTCTCTATGGTGAGGATGTCTGTTAAGTCTTCAAGGCACTCAAGGAAGATCCATACTTTTGCGTGGGTGGTGCTAGGTCCGGATGCTTCAAAATAATGACATCTGTGATGGATTCTACCTTCTTGTATACCTCATGCACCCTTGCCTTTTCTTCCCTTAGTTCACGCTTTAGTTGTGTGCTAATTAGTTCCTCCTACTTTAAGTCCTTGGTCCTTTTTTCTAGCTCTTCTTCCCTTTTCTCTAGCTTTACCTCTAGAAATTTTACCTGTCATTCCTCCCAAATAACCTAGCTTCCAGTTCAACCGAGACCTTATTCAATGCATTACAAACTTGTTCATCCGAAATTTGTTGGGCACTCACCAAGGGGTTGTCTCCTTTTGACTCAGGAATCTTAATTCTTTCCCCTTGGCTTACCTCGAATTTTTTCTCATTGATGTGGGACTCAATTTCCAAATAAATCATTTTCCTTGTCTAAGGTTATGCACCTTCTTCATCAAATGAATTAATTTCCAAAAGTTGATCTATTGGGACTATGGTTTGGAAGTGTGCACGCAACACCTTGTTTGGATCATCAATGCATCTCATTCTTGGTCTTTGGATCTCCAAGCACTTACCTCCTATGCACATTCCCTTAGGAATAGTTCATTAGGCCCGGGGGCCTCGGCGCTGCCATGATATTTCCCTACGCTTTCTCCCTTATCTTCATTCATCACTATTTCAGTGCTATGCTCCAACTCTTGTTCTACCAAGGCTTCAATGATTTTTGTTGCTTCTCTTTCTGCCACCTTGTTTACTTCATCCTTAGTGAGGTTTGGAGTCCTCTGACCCTTTGTACTAACCTCTTCACCTCCTCCCATGTCATGGGTGCCTTCCTCCTCCTAGATGCCATTCCTTTGCACAAAGTGATAGTCATTTTTCTTCTCTTCGCCTTATTCTTCCGAATAGTGCATGGTGAAAACAAGTGGTTCTTGGTCTCCCTCAGGTTCATCTTCTTCATCATCATCTCTCTCACCCCTGTAGTTCTCCAAGCTCTCCATGTCCTCCAAATCAGCTCCCTTCATCACCTTCTGTTTCTTCCTAATTGGGGATTCCAGTATAGGGGATTCAGCTCTTTCTTCTTCCTCCTCTGGTGACTTCTCCTCTGCGATAGGATTTTCTTGTTCTGGCACCTCCTCTCTGACTAAGGACCTCTTCCTATGCATGTAAGTACTTGTTCTAGCGCTTGTTCCTGGGGTGCCCCTTTGCTTGAGTATCTTGGACACTTGGTGCCTTTTTCTTTATCTCTTCTATCTCCTTTTTCTTGGGTGCAGTCTTCTTCCTACCTGTTGGGTCTTCAAGTATAGATATCTCATTCTCAAGATAAGCACCCTTCTCAAACATGGGCCTTATGTAAAGGTATACATGTGTCGCGGACCTCCCTACAATAGGCAGAGTCATAGGTTTCATCATCTGAACTTCATGTGATACGTACTTTTCCACATACGCATGCTTGTTGGGGTAGACCAACATCCTGCACATCTCCTTGTGGTCCTGATCCATATTTCCAAGGTAAAAATTAAACTTCTTGGATTCCTTAAATCTATTTACTCCCGCCTGGAAGTACTGAGCGGTGAAGGAAAATGGAAGTTTACACCATGGGCTCATGCTTTCATCAACCAACTTAAATCTACCAATGCAGAAGTGTTGGTATACTACAAATTCAGCTTCTCCCTCTGTGAGCTTTGGCAGTTGTTCTAGGATCCTCCACTCTACCCCAAACACATTCCTCAAGCATGTATACCACTTCTCAAGACATGCCTTATGAGCAACCATCATGCTATCGCAAGTGTATTTTTTGAATCTCTTTACGGTGAGGGGTCTTCCTCTAGGTACTCCCAAATGAACTTATCTACCACATCTGGCACTCCAATATCTGAAAACACAATAGTCAAGAGGACATTGCTGAAAAGTATCTTATCACCTTCTGTGCACTGATGATGATCTCATCCATGATGTATGTAGAAAAGTTGTAGATGGTGCCTTCTGATATCCTTCTGTAAACATTGAGCCATGAATTGTTCACTTGCATCCACCTCTCTTGGTCATTAAGTTTTGTTACCAAGCATGCGGCCATTCTCATCACCGGGTCTTGGATATCCGTAATATCAAAGTACCTTGACCCCTTCTTGTATGCATATGTAGCAATAGTTTCTTTGATGGCTTCTTTTTCGCATAGGTCATCCTCTATACTTTCTCCTTCACAGATGAGACCTATGAATTTTGAAATTAGTTGAGGAGTTATGCACATCTTGCACCCCACAAAGTGAAAGTGGTCTTCATGTACGCATGACATTAGCCATTGATAGAGGTGCTCAGGCTTCCCAAATTAGGGAAACTCATAGAGTTGCAATAGCCCCACCTTCTCCAACTTAACTTTTACTTCGCTGCTATAAATGGGTAACCCTTCTGGTGTCCTCTTGTTTGTCGAGTGCACTAAATCTAGTGCCATTTCCTTTTCATTCACATTTTGGCGATGGTTATAATTTCTTACTGCCATTTTTCTAAAATGGGACTCCCAATCCTTTCCAAGAAAAACCCCATCTAGGTATTGCATTTATGCATACCATTCTTCATTGGTACTTGTTGTAGTTTCTTGTTTTTTTCCCTTGCCCTTGCCTTTTTTAGGTGTTACAACTGGTTTCTTGGGTGCCATTGTGTAGGTTATCTTTGCACTTCAAATTTTCTTGCTCTGCTTCTCTACCATTTCTAAGATTAGATATCAAACTTGTGAAGACAATCCTTTTCAACCCATGCCCTAGCTGTCAAACCCTCAGTGGAATATCCCTTTCATAAGATGACACTTCTCCGAACTCTCTTTATGCCCATGAATTATTTCCCTTCTAGTTTGCAAATCCAAACTAGTCACTCATGGCTAAATTTTTCTAATTTTTCTTCATATGGATCAACTCTGGAAACCCTAGTTTGCAAAAGATCAAGTCCTTCTTCATATTCTTAATGTCCATAATGAATTTATCGACCTTCTATTTATAGTTTTTCCCACTTTTTAACATTAAATGCTACCTCACCTACCACCGTACTTCAACACTTAATGCAGATTTTTCAACAAAACACGAACTCTAGTTCCCCACCTAATGCACCACAACCTTACGTGGACAATCCCCAAACCTTCTGACGTGTAACCAATCCATCTTGACAAGAGACCCTTACACGCGTGTTACCAATGCCGAAGGTACTCTTGTCATGATTTTTTCTCTTTCCTACCTCGTGTTGCTTTTGCGCTTCTTCCTCTCTTGTACATGGATCCAAAATGTAGCCTTACCTTGACACCAACCATCCTTTTTCACCTTTTCTTCCATGCACTTCCTTTCCCAAGGCCATCCAACCATCTTTCCAATGCAATACTTCCTAGCACTTCACACTTTACAATTTATTCCACCTTACTTCACCCCACACTAAAATGATGCGTGGTCTTCTACGCAACAACCTTCAAAAAGTAATGAGGTTACCAGTGCTCAAGGCACAACACAAAACAATGATGAGAAAGGGAAACAAAAGAAAAGAAAATTCACTAAAGGAAATCCTAAACTAAGCGGCAATACAACCTTATTACAAATAACAAGAAGAATTATTTATAGTAGGGCTTCAGCCTACTTCCATTGAAATGTCTTGGAAATTTCATCCCATCCAATGCTTGTAACTAACATGTGCCTGAATCAAGGATACGAGATGATGAAGGGACCCACCAATGCACCTTTAACTTCCCAAGTAGGCACAGAAAATTTGAATCATATAGTAAGACCATCTAACCAACCTCAAACTTCTTTTTCTTAATGTGACGATTATGCCATGCCTTTTGTTTTGCTTTTTCAGTTTTCTAGATCCACCCGACGAGTGACCATATTTCATCTAATTACATTAACTTGTCAATTATTTATTCCAACACTTGTTCATCTGCCAATCCTCTTGCATGTGCTATATATAGAGAAGGTAACATGAATTCAACTGGTAGGAAAGTCTCTACGCAAAACACTAATTGAAATGGTGTGGCCTTATTTAACCTCTTGTAAGTTGTCCTATATGCCCAAAGAATGGCTGATACTTTGTCATCCCAATCCTTTCTACCAACATCAAAGATCTTAGTCAACATGTGACCAAGTATTTTGTTAAACACACTGAAAGCGAGTTCCATTTACTTGAGGGTGATATGGAGTACTTTTGTGATGGGCCACCATGAACTCTGATATTAGAATCCTAACTATCCCATTAAAGAAATGTGTACCCCTATCACTAGTCAAACTCAAAGGGCATCCATACCTTGTAATAATGTTTTCTCATAGGAACCTACTTGCATTTGCTATTGTATAATCCTTAGTAGCGCTACTTGCGCACCTTGTCAAGTAATTTGTGTAAGTGATTATATACCATGATCCTATCCTACACACGGCTGGTGCAATAGGGCCTATGAAGTCTATAGCCCACTTTTTGAATGGCTTAGTACTAAGAATAGGTCGCAAAGGCATTTCGTATCTTTTCCTGGGTTTGCCCATGTGCTGAAAATGGTCGCACACCTTGCAATATTCATTTTAGTCTTGATATAGGGTCTCCCACCATAATCTAACCATTAATATCTTGTGTGCAGTGGCGTTGCCTACATAGTGTCCACCTGCACTACCTCCATGTGCCTCTTCTATTATGGCTAAGTGTTCATGTTATAACACACACTTTGGCATGAAACCTCATCACATCCTAATTTGTATAAATCCCCATTAATCAACATGCAGGGCACGGAGCGTATAGCTAACTACTTTTTATCCAATGCCTTCATCCCTTCTAGCGCTACACTTGTCTTGAGAAATAGTGTAATATCTTCTAAGTATGAGGGCATTCACCACAACATGAATAATTGTGCATCTAACATAGTCTCTTTAATGCTTTGTGCATCCTCCCCGAATTGATTCTAGACAAATGATCAGGTCTAGAATTACTTTTTCTTGGTTTGACAACCACTTTGTGACCTTGAATTCATGGAACAATAGTACCCACCAACATATGCACCCTTGTAGAATGGGCTTGTTCAATTAATATTTCAATTCCATATAGTCGAGTGTAAAATATCAAAGGGGTTTCAAAGCAAATATTCACGAACTTGTGTAGCATGAAGATAATTGACAATGCTTCATGCTCAATTGTAGTATAATTCGCTTCCTTTGGTGTCAACTTCCCGCTTGTAAAACACAAAGGATGATCAACAATTCCTTCACCGGGATGTGTAAGTACTACTCAATGGTGGTCCATGAGGCATCAAAATGAACATGGAAGGGATTATCCCAAGAGGGGAATTGTAGTATGGGTGCGGTGACAAGCCTATCCTTTAAAGTGTCAAATGCCTTCTGTTGCGCCTCTCCCCAATGAAAGGCACTTTTATGTCTAAGAAAATCTTTTAAAGGTGCGGAAATCTTGGTGTATCTCTTGATGAACTTCTGTAGTAACCTGTGTGTCTAAGAAATCCATGCACTACACTTTGACTAGTAGGCTCCCTCAATCCCACAATTACTGCAACTTTTGCGGGATCTACTAATAGGCCCTCCTTACATATGATGTTCCCCAATAATGTTCCAAACAGGTAACAAAGACACATTTCTTAATGTTGAGGGATATCCTCAACTACCAACATCTTTCAAACATCAGCCTTAAGTTGTCATAATGGTCCTTCACTAACCCATATACTATCCAATCATCCAAGTATACTTGAAGAAATTTATGGATGAAGTCTTGGAAAGCTTGTACCATAATGCATGAGAACACAACAGGTGCATTATTCAACCCAAAAGACATGACTGTATAGGAAAAACTTCCCCACTCAGTGGTGAAATTCATCTTCCTCTGGTCCTCCTTCGCGATCCTTACTCGATGATAGCCCATTTGTGAAGGAGTAGACCTCACATCCTGCCACTCCCTCTAATATTTATTCAGTGAATGGGGTTAGGAAAGGATCAATGATACACACTACATTCAAGTCCCTATAATCAACATAGATCCTTATCCTTCCATCCTTTTTATACTAATTACCATTGGACTTATCCACTCTAACTCTTCAATAGCTTCAATGATGCTCGATGCTATCATCTTATCTATTTCTTCCTTAACCTTCACACACAAGTTAGGATTCACTTGGTTTGGTCTCTTCCGCACCGAGCATGCACTCTCCTTCAAATTAATTATCATTTCCCCAAGGAATGGTGAATACCTTTGAATTCATGATACCCATGCAGAACAAATCCTCAAACTCACGTAAAATATCAATGATATTGGAGATTTCCCTCTCCAACCAATAGTCTCCAATGATATCCTCTTTAGGCTCTTCTTTTGAGCCGATGTTAACCTTATTTGTCTTTAAAGGTTCATGGTAGGTGTGCACCCATTCATCAGCACTATCTACGACCTCCTACGTCCCTATAGAGTGGTTAACATCCAAGTTCTCTACCTCTTATCCATCAATAACATACACCACCTTCCCCTTTTCTTTCTTTGTACATGCGCGCTCAAATTGTATCTCTTCTATTTCTCCTTTCTCAAAGCACGCCTCTAAGCCAGGTGCACCTAGGAACTCTTGTATTCTTTCTTCCACCATAGCACTATCCCCGATGGTAAAGCAATTGATAACCTACAATGCCTTATCCACCAAGGGTTTTGTACTCTGATACTTGAATGCTTGAATGAGATCAGCCGCTAACTCTTGCCAATTCCCTATCTGGTAGCATGTCTCAGCATGAATGTACCATGTGCGTGCACAACCTTGTAGGGTGGAATATAACTTGTGAACCCATAATGAAGGTGGAAATGCTTCTACACTTCCCATCCAGGATGTCTCACATGCTTGGTTATGGAAGGAAGAAGTTTCTTTTCCGTGGTAGTCTTTTATAGCCATGGGCGCGTTGCTTCTATAAAACCTTATAGAGAAGGAAATTCTCACCTCTCGTCAATCCAAGAGGTTATCTTGATGTTTCACCCACAAGATAAAGTAGTTCCAAGTAGGACATAACTTAACATCCTTATTCATTCATTCTCCTTCTTTCATTGAGCTTCCATCTCCCACAAAAAGATCTCAAGGAAGGATCCTCCTGAATAATTAGGTAGCTTCTTTCCTCCTAGGCACCAGATTGTACGTGCCCTTGTCACCTTTTTCATCGATCCTCTCAAATGTCATCTGATTAACTCATACGTCCCATGTGCCCAATTGTCACATGCCATGCTTGTGGTATCACTCACAGACTGGGCATCCTCAAATTGGATAACTCCTTATGTGGGATGGATTATCTCAGTGTCCCTGATTAAGTGCACATATATTCTATCAAGGACTTATTCTCCCAAGGGTTTAGTATAGGGTGTTGATTTTCCATCAGCCAGGGGTATGATGACCCATTCCTCCTCATTTTCAAAGCTTATGTATCCCTTGTTGAACCAAAGATCCACATTGTTCTTATAACACCATGGACACCTAAGTAATGTTGGGAAATTGTCTACCTCGGTGAGTGCCAAGACTTGAAGTCCCCATTAAAATTAGCTCCTTGAATGGTGATAGATATATCCTTTAAGACACCAATGGGCATTGCCTTATTTTTTTCACCATATACAAAACATTCGAAGATGGTTATAATGCAAGTCTTCCCATTTGATGTCATGCATCCAAGGTGAGAACATTGACCTCTGCACCTATGTCAATGAGGATATTACTAAGGATCCATCCATTCATGACCACATTTAACGTGATCTCCTTATCATAGTCAAGGATCTGAGGGGAAGGTTTGCATGCAAGACTTTCCTCTCGTGATCTTCTCTGGTATGTGGTACCTTCTCTCTCAACCATGCTCCTAGAAAGGGAATAATATTCTCTTGCCTTAGTATTTTACATACTTCCTTGACCTCATCTAGGTCATCCTTTGGCGCCCTGAACCTTCCTTCTTTTCTCCTTCCTCCTAGACTTCTCCTTTAGAAACTATATTTCTCCTTGTAAGCTTCGAATGACGTCCATGGTTTCTTTATATACCTCTTTCGATGCATGGGTCCAGGTACTTCCCATGTACCACTTCTTCCCTTGAAACCGAGTTCTTCTACCTTGACATTTCCTTTTGCATGTGTGGCCTCTTCTATTGTTGTTACCATAATAGGTTCCAATCTGCATCACATGTCACCCATGGAATCCATTGTGTGTCGAATTCTTAATTCTTACCATTACAACATCCTTGTCTTTCCAATGCTACTCGACTCATGTGCTCAAACAACTCAGGGGAACTCCTCATACTTATGCTTCTTCTCTCACCATGAGCACTCCAATAAGTCGGGCACTCGTGATTATAGTGGTGCAGTAGATCCACAATTAAAACAGGTTCCACGTGGGAACTCACTTCTTCCTCCATGGTTACCACAACCATGGAATCATCCATGAAATCACCTTCCACATGCTCCTCCATCTACGTGCTCCTCATAATGGAGATCATCACCCTTAGAAGCACTTGCAAGGTTAGTTTGGTGCACACCAAGATCAATAGTGTCATGAATATGGTCAATCAACCTACAGTCTTTGGTGTCATGCAATGTGGATGTACAAATCTTGCAATAATAAGATACATTTTTACGGATTACACGTTGTAGTAGAGGGAACCTACTTACATCATGGTCCCCGTGAAAAATTTCACAATCCACTGTTATAGTGCGTATTGAATTCCTATGGAATCTATCCTTGACATGCCCCTCTACTTCACAATCTGTACAACATATCTCATTACGAGTCTCATGGGTTGAGTTTGTAAACAATTTCTTCAGCTGCTTAGCCATATAAGTGATTTGAGCTTCCAGAAATGGGATAACACCAGTGTCAACACTCCCAAAAGCTTCAGCATATAGGGCAGCTTCCAACACCTTACACGGGTCTGTGAAAGTCTTATGAGATAATGCCCTTCTAAACGGTGTTATCAACCTTCCAACAAACCATTGAGCATGCTATGAAGGGTGAATGTCATAGGATAACTTTGACATGAGGGTCTTGAACTGTGCACCATACTCCCACACACTCTCTACCATTTCTGTTGGATCTCCTTAAGGGTAGTAACATTCTTGTTTTAAGACTTTAGAAATAAGGGATTTTTTTTTGAAATGTAATGTTCTCTATTCTAAATAAAACATCATTTAGAACACACATTCCATGCCAATCAATCTCATAACAGATAACCATATGCAACTGTAATGACTTGGTATACTACCGATCTCTCATTCCATGACTCGGTTACCAACCGATCTCTCATGTTAACTAAAAGTGTAGAATGATTTATGTATACTATGTATATATGGTTTCCTACCCTATTCCAGTCTTGAGTGATATTTTTAAAGAACCTAATTGAATATTTGTTACCAATGTTAATCTGACATCACATTGTTTTAAACTAGGTGATAGAGGACAACACAACCAACAGCTTGCGATACATTGGCCAAATATTTTCAACATACCATTCATGTTACTATTCTTAGATGACATACATGTCATTTTCAAATACTTCCTTCACCTCACTCTTCTATTATCTAGAATGGTCTTTACTGACTACCGTCAGTCCACTTGCCCAAAGGTTTGACTCTATCCTAGGTTAGCAACATAATTTGTTATAGGAAGAAACTCACGATGACTTAGGGTATGTGGGCATACTGCTGACCTAAGTCATCCAAATGTGCCAAGGTACCCTGAGTCATAGAAAGCTACTACCTATCCAAAACATGCTACTAACTTGACCTAGAGGGAAACTAAGTTCAAGTCCAAATGTGTGTAGATCTAGATGAACAAATATGGAAGGGTGTTGCCACATGTCAACTACAACATTGTATCCTCGAGAAGTCCCAAGACTTCTCGAGGGTATAGTCCTATAGTTGGCATGTGCCAACATCTGTGAGAACTGATTCATCAAGATGTACATACCCCCTTAGTGGTCATTATCATGATTAATATTGGATTAAGATTCAGATTACAACAACCATGCCTAACCCTAATTCCAACATTCATTAAGTTCTTTATCCATAACTAGCCTGAATAGATATGGAGGACTTCATTATTTCAAGTTTGCATTGTTGTTCATTAACGTGGCATAACAAGTAGTTATCCCAAAAAAATAGGACAACAAACATCAAACGTTTAATTCTTAATGCAACCTAGCTATCCAAATCAAGTGTGTCATCCACCTAGATTCAACTAGTGTTTACTTTATAACCGTAGTTAAAATATTAAAGATCATAACCACTATTCCTTTTTAACATTCTTAGCTCATATAGTTCAATTGTATGCCCAATGCATATTTCATTATTATCTATAGTTGTGTAAATAAATAATGACACCTTTATAATTTAACAAGTTTCCTTATAATAAGGGGAAATGTATTATCCCCCTTATCTAACTTATTAACCAATAAAATTAAAAGTACACAACTAGATACAAGAATACTACCAAGATATCACTATTAATTCTGTCATACAAGTACAAAATAATTCACACCACAAATTGGAATCCAACTCAAAACCTTTCAATTCATGATGATAAATATACATTTACAAGACTATGCATTTCAAACATTCTGCATGTCAATTAGAATTAAGATCTTAAAAGAACATCACTTTTCTTTTCCAATACAACTCAAGAATGATTGAAATCCTTTACATAAGATCCAAAATTAAGTAAACCAATGCATCATAAAAGTTTTTTCCTTCTTTTATCACTTACGATGTCCATCTACAAAAATTGCTAGCACAGGTCAGTTCAATGAACTAAGCATGATAAGCACTAAGCATTAAAGTGAAGTGCATTCCACTAATTGTTCCATTAAAACAAACTCTACTTTAATGAAACAATTAATATATCATACAAATAATCATAAGTAATAACATCTAAAAAAGTACAATAAAAGAGTCTGAATTCACTTTTAAGAAAGGAGCATAATATAATCCGCAACATCTGCATTATATCATAAGGTTTAATTTATCCTATCAATTACTTTAAAAAATCAATAGGTCTTGTCATCCAATTGTTTCATAGTTCTATAAGAATATAAATACACATTTATCTTTTACTAAGCAACTAAAGAAGTTAATTATAGCCTAGCTCATATTAGGATGCTTCATCTTTCCATGTAAGCAAGAAGAAGAATCAATACATACTATTTCCCATACATTAATCATCTGAAAGATAGAAACAAGTTTAGAACACACAAAATTACCTTAGTTCAAAGATAACAATATAAGGATTCAAAATTAAAGGATCAACATCCAACAAGAATCCCAATTCAATCCAAGTAGGGGTTGAGAGTCAAATCAGTCCTCCTATAAGTCTAAACTAACTTCCACATGTTAGAAGATATAATTCAAAGATCTGAAACCAGAATTTCCACAAATCCAAGCTAGACTCAATAGAATTAATCTCTTATCTAGTCCATCCAAGAAGGGTTCATAATAAGACAGAGTGCAAAAGAGACAACCTTCAATATCAATCCAAATGGAGTATGACTCAATCAAGCAAAATAATCGGTCTAAGCATGTTATTATTTTCTTTCCTACATACCGACTCAACTAATCTCTTTCCACATCATTACAACCAATGAATTACACAAAGTAGACCAAACAATACACAAGAAATTTCCATCTCAGAAGAGAATCGAATATAGAGAAGTTCAATCAAATGAACTTATCCAAACAATAAGTAAAAAGGGATCTCAATTAGAAAAGGGACCAATCAATAATTTATTTCATTTATACCATCAAATGAATTCCCAATTCTATTTCAAACTTAGAATTTCTTTAACTAGTTCCCAAGAGAGAACACAAAACCAAACACACAGTTGAAAGAAAGCACACTTATGGTTTCCCTTACAAATCTTTACCAACTGGTTATCTATTCCCATTCATTAAACACAAGTTCAAATTCAATTCTCATAATGAAGTACATAGTACAGTCCCTAAATAGTATACTATCTTCAAGAGAACATATTCCTTTCTCTTTGAAAACTTGGAGATTCATTCAATGAATCCATCAAGGAATAGAAATCCACAAACAATATAAGATATACAAGGTTCATACAACTCGCGTGAACTAATTAGATATTGTATTCCCAACTTCTAGGTCTTACACGACTCCAAATAATAGAGACATAAAATTTGAGGTCATCGTGAAGACAAATTAGTGAGACAACCCCGAACCAGAGATGATAAATCCTATCAACAAGATTTAGCATGAGAGAGTAATCAACTCATTTCCCTAACAACCAAAAAGTCAATTTAAGAGGATTTGAAGGTAAGAAGAAACCCAATATATGTTTAAGACAAGTTCTATCCCAATCTTACCTCCACGTGACTAGAATAGAATCACAACAAGGACTCTCAAGTTCTATCCAAGAGGCTTGTGAAAAAGAAGGTATTCATCCCAAACATTGATCACAAGAAAGAGAATGCATACTGCATATCCATAATCCTCAAAACTGTTAACGACTATTCCAACAAACTCTAAATCAAACCAAACCCAAAACAAGATACAATTCAGTCCAGTAATCCTTCTAACATAATAGTCAAGCCTTCAACAAGATGTGGGTTTCTCAGGGAAGAGAAGGAAAGGATATACTTCGTATTCACATGCCCTATCAAGTTAAAAGAAGGTGGTACAGTCTAAAAGACAAAAGTACTAAAACCATTCACACTCAAGAAGCTACATGAAGAATATCTCAAAAGATATTACCAGATCAACTTCAAACCAAAACTAATCTCTCAAGCCCTTATCGAGCAGACAATCCATAAATGAGTTCAAGCATTTCAATCCTTGAATACAAGTAAAACTGTAACTCAAAATACAAGTACAAAATCAAACACATCGATTCGACTATAAGTTTGAAACACACAAGTACTAAATACGAGTACAGTGTCGAAAAAAGCTTCAATAAAAGTTCAGAACTACACAAATCTCTAATACTAGCTTAGAACAAACATGAAGTTCAAATATGAGCTCATAATGAAACAAAAGCCCCAATACAAGCTAAGAACAAAACATGAATGCTCCAATACAAGTTCAAACAAAAACACAGGCTCCAAATAATAGTTCAGAACAAAACATAAGGCAAAGAATGCCCGTTCATTCAACACCAGCCCCGAATACTAGTTTAGAATGAAATACAAAGCTTCAAATACAAATTTTCGCATGCATGTCACCATTAAACTAGCACAGAGAAAGTTTCCCAAGAACTATCATTACTTTGCAATGGATTTACATCCCAAAAATCACAGAGATTCATAAAAACATGAAAGTAATTAACCAGAAAATCATGCAAATATTTATCTCATGAGAGTAGAGTTGTTTTAATGAATCATTTAGAAGAAAGAAAGAAATCTTAATGGGTAGAGCCTATCATGCCTGATAGTGCCTCTGCCAATTTGAAGGAGACTTCCAGCCGAGCTTCCCACTCTTTTTCTTCTCCACGAAAGATCAACAACCAAACAAATTTTCTTCCAATGCCTCATATACATTCCTCTTGATAAAAAATAGACCAGAGAAACCAAAAATAACCATGAAGTGGAAGTCAAAACTGTTGGTTCAAAGAACCAGATAGCTCCATGTAGAGAAAAATTCATGAGACATGCAAAACCAAACAACCTCCCACAAATCCACCTCCCTTTTTCCAGATATGGTTTACACACAAAAACTAAGACCCATTAATGTCATTACTACCAAAACTCCCACTTATCTCTCCTTTCCACCGCTTTGCCTCCCAAAAAACTGGTGAATGCCATTTTCAATTTAACATGTAATTCCATATTTAGTGAAGCCTCCACGTAAGCCCCACTAAAGTTAACTAGTCTTTTCCAAACTAGAAGTACCTCCATGCATTAAACCCAATCAAATCAATTAAATTCCATTGGAACCATCACCTTAGTGCCATGTGACCCTTAGGTTCCTTTTTAATAGTTTAGGCTAGATTTCCCAAGACTTAGGTTAGTCTAATAATAAATCACCTTAGGTTTTAAAACATTGCCATAGGTAGTTTCCACCTTAGGTTAGATTAAATTCACTTCCATATAGTATTAGGCATTAGGTTAATATAGCCTAACATTACTTTTGTAATCTAATCCCCCCCTTATTCATTTAGCACAAGAGCTTTAGGTTAGGACCATCCCATCAAAATAGAATAAGAAGCTTAGGTTAGAATGAACCCAAGTAAGTAGATGTAGCTAGGGAGTAGGTGATCTTACCTGGTTTAGGATACCATTAGGATAATCCTTTAGTTTTAGGATTCTGATCCCCTTCATAGTCATAAGACTATATTTTGTTTATGCCAATAATGTCCTCTGTAGAGATCAATCCCAAAGACCCAAGCACAACATATAACCTAATGAAGTCACGTTAATACAAGACCAAAGAATTTGTAAAATACAAAAGTTTATTCCGCTATGTCTCTCAACTAATGAATGTCAATTTACCATTCAGTCCATTAAGAAGATTTTAAAACATTCCTTGGATCACTGAAATTGATCCAAGGATGAGTCAGTCAAAAGAGATAAGTTTGCAACTCTCAAAATCAGATTGTAACTTATCAATAAGGAGTGAAAATGGATTCTTGCAAGCCATATCATTCCATTCTAAAGAATCCAAAAGAAGAAATGATTTATCCATAACAAGCATGATTTTCTATAATCAAGGGAACACACCCCATTCAAGAAAATCACTTGCCAACGCTTGTAATGCAAAGAGAAATATAATAGTTTGACCAAGGTGTTACATACTTCCCTCCTAAAAGGAATCATCATCTTCGATGATTATCTCATTTTGATCATTGCATTAAGGATAATCAATTTATTCACTTTCTTAACATATGTTTGCAACAATATCAAAATTTAAAGTTCTAAAATCAGCATTCACATAGTTGTTTATTTAAAAATAAAATAGTTATCTACCCCAAACTGGTAGACTTATTGACATATAAAGATAAAATCACAAATTTTTATCAGTCATCATAGTCAATTCTGATCAAATAAATATGGAAAATTAGTTTTCATATCTTAGGTTTTCCCAAGTTGCACTTTCTTCATTAAACTGGTCCCACTGGACCTTACATTGACTTATTTCATGATTTCTTAAATGTAATTGGTGAGTTTCCAGCACTCGTATGGGTTTAACCATGATTATTCTTGGGTCTTGGACCTATAAGGAATTCCAATTTAACACATGTGATAAATCTGAAACGTATTTCTTAAGCAAAGAAATATGGAAAACATCATGCATTCATGACAAAGTAGGAGGTAATGCTAAACGGTAAGCTACAGGGTTGATTACTTCAACTATCTCAAAGGGTCCCACATAATGAGGTGATAACTTGGCAGCCTTGCCAAAAGTTATAGAGTTTTTTTTGGTTTAACCTAAAGAAATAATTTCTCACCAAGTTCAAATTTCCTATCAACACTTTAAATCAGCATAACTCTTTTGCCTATCTGTTGCTTCTTTCAAGCGCTCATAAATCATTTTAACTTGTTGTTCCATTTCCGTAAGGATTTCAGGTCCAATTACCTCTCTATCCTCAATGTTGTCCCAACTAATGGGGTTCTGCATTTTCTTCCATATAATGCTTCAAAAGGTGCCATCTTAAGAGAGGCATGATATGTGTTATTATATGCAAACTCAACTAGTGGAAGGTACTCTTCCCACTTATACTACTGATCCATACAATACATTGTAACATATCCTCTAAAACTTGATTAACTCTTTTAGTCTATCCATCCATTTCTAGGTGATACACAGAACTGAAATTCAACTTAGTTCCTAGAGCTGCATTAAGTTTTCCAAAACCTTGACATCATTCTAGGATCTCTATCAGATATGATTAATTCAAGGTACTCCATGTAATCTGAAAATTTCATGTACAAATATTTTAGCCAATATAGGAGAATCATCCTTCAGATTACTAGCAATAAAATGTGCTACCTTCATTAGTTTATCAACAACTACTAAAATAACATCATGTTTATTTCTTGACATAGGTAACCCTTGTACAAAATCCATGCTTATTACTTGCCATTTGTATTGCGGTATGCTATGAGGATATAATAAACCGGCTGGGTGCATATGTTCAACTTTAACACATTGACATTCAAGGAAATGTGTCACAAAATCAATAACATCCTTTTTCATTCCATTCCAAAAATATTGTTGTTTTATATCAAAGCATCTTTGTAATACCAGGGTGTCTAGAAAAAGGTGAATTGTGAAATTCTGCTAACAATTTCTTTCTTAAATCATTTAGCGAAGGTATGTATACTCTATTTTCAAATCTTAAGATTCCTTCATTATCAAAGTGAAAACCTTTATACCTCACATCATTTGGATCTCTGCAGCAAAACATTATCTTTACTTGCTGAAAGTAAGAATCAGATTCCATAACACTTTTTACTTCATCCTTAAACTGAGTTCTCAATGTTATAAGAGCATAAATGTGCTTCCTACGACTTAGAGTGTTAGCCACTCTATTTTCCTTACCCTTGATGTAATTGATGTCAAAATCATATTGAGACAAAAACTCTAACCACCTTCTTTGTCTTGCATTTAGATTTGGCTGAGTGAAAATATACTTCAGCCCAAGATGATCAGTTTTCAATTCAAAAGGTTTACCAAGCAGGTAATGCCTCCAAACTTGTAGTGCATGAACAATGGCAACAAGCTCTAAATCATGTGGAGCATAATTCAACTCATGTAACTTTAGTTTTCTACTTTCATAAGCTATGACATGATCATTTTGTAACAAAATACCTCCTAGACCTTCACCAGATGCATCAGTTACTACCATAAAGTCTCCATTAGGATCTGGTACCGCTAGAATAGGTGCTGAAGTTAACTATTCCTTCAAAGTTCTGAATGCAAATTCACATTTCTCACTCCAAACAAACTTCTTATCCTTCTTCTATAAAGAAGTTATTGGTGCAACCACCTTAGAAAAATATTTTACAAATTTTCTATAGTAACCAACAAGCCCCATGAAGCTTCTAACTTCATGTACATTCTTTAGTGCAGGCCACTTAGTTATAGCTACAATTTTAGAAGGATCTACAACAATTCCATTCTTACTTATTACATGTCCCAAATAGTGCACTTTTGTGTCATAGAAAGAACATTTAGATAACTTACCATATAACCATCTCTTTCTCAAGATTTCCAAAACTATTTTCAAATGCTCATGGTGTTCCTCTATGCTTTTAGAATATATGAGAATGTCATCCAAGAATATGAGCACAAATTTGTCCAAGTATTCTTGAAATATATTATTCATTAAATTCATAAATGTTGCAGGTGCATTTGTTAATCCAAAAGGTAAAACCGTGAACTCATAATGTCCATACCTTATTCTGAAAGTTGTTTTATGAATGTCCTCATCCTTAATCCATAATTGATGATATCCAGATCAAAGATCTATCTTAGAATATACCAATGCTCCATGCATCTGATCAAATAGATCATCAATTCTAGGGAGTGGGTATCTATTCTTGATTGTTGCTTTGTTTAACATTTTGTAATCAATGCACAATCTAAGTGTTCCATCTTTCTTTTTCACAAAAATTACTCGGTGCTCCCCAAGGTGAAACACTTGGTCTAATCAAACCTTTAGAAAAATTTCTTGCAATTGAGCCTTAAGCTCTACTAATTCTATAGTAGTCATTCGATAAGGTGCCTTAGAAATAGGCTTGGTTCTAGGCTTGATCTCTATTGTGAAGTCAAACTCCCTTTTGGGTGGAAGACTTGTAACTCTTCGGAAACACATCATTGAAGTTTTGTAACAACGGATATCATTCCAAGACATCATTGTTCTCTTCATTTGTTTCAACAATATTTACTACATATAAGGTACAACCTTTATTTTTGGCCTTTTTAAGTTGCATAGCTGATGAGTTCCCTAACAGAAATCTCTCGTTTCACACCTGAATCTCTATTATTTTTTGTAGGTCATCTAAACAACTAATGTGTTTTTCAAAATAGTCCACTTTAGCCTTATGCTCTGCTAACCAATTAACACCTATGATTACATCGTAAGACCCCAAAGGTGCAAACATAAAGATCAACTTGGTGGAAAAACTAGGTAAGTCAAGGACTGCTCCAAAAAGACACATACTAACTTGTATGGACAACATTGTTTCCATAATGTAATCCATGTTTTATCCATGTTTCTAGCTTTTATTTTTAATTTTGATGCTAATTTACTAGAAATAAAACATTCAGTAGCTCTAGTATCAAAAAGAATAGTTATAGGTATGCCAAATAACTTACCCGGAACCTCTATGGGCGTGGCCTATTTTTCAGCCTACTTGTCAGCTACTGCAGCGTGTATCTTGTGTTACTAGTTACGATCATCCTTTTTCAAAGGGAATTGATTTGCGTAATGATATTTTCCACAGTTATAAAAGCTCCTACAGGTCCCTTTCTAGGCTCAGATTTATTTCCATCCTTAGAGTTATCATTCTAACCTCCATAGGACTTTCTATCCGTTATTATTGTTCTTGACAAAGTTGTTTGTGCATTACCAGTAGACTTATTTTTTCTTCTTTCTTACTAGTATCAGATGAAAACTTACTTTTCATTATGAATTTCTTCCATGGTCCTTTCTTAGGTGCAAGAGATGATGAAGAAGAGTTGGGGATTTTCTTCCTTACTTCCTCCTTATGAGTAGAAATTGCCTTCAATTTTGTTCCTGCCTTATGGCCTTTTCAACAACCCCTTCCATCATGGTTGGGATGTGAACATCCACCTCTCCTCCTATAATGGGATTCAATCCCATGATGAATTTCATATATCTGAACTTCTCATCAGTTTGATACTGAGGTACATACTTAAGGAGTTTAGTAAACCGCTCCCAATACTCAGTTACAATTAGCTTTCCTTGAGCTAAGTTCTAGAATTCAATCATTTTATAATCATAGTAAAGTTGTGGCAGCCAAATGTTTCCTAAAGTAACCTTTAAATTGATCCCATGTGATATTAGTTTCATCAATGTTTAACTCAGCCTTATGGTTGTCCCACCATGAAGATGCCTCATGGGAAAGCTGATATGCTCCCCATATCACCTTTGTTTCTTCTGAGAAATTCCTTATTGCAAAGTATTTCTCCATTTTGTTGAGCCAATTCTCAGCCCCATCTCCTAATGTGGTGCCATCAAACTTGGGTGGACTTATCCTTTTTATATCATTAGTGAGTTCAGCTATCAGCCTAGCCTTTTTTGTTCTTAGGTTGATAGGTATGTTCACATTGTTATTATCAACACCTAAATTGGTGTTGTCCTCAGGAGGTGGTTGATTATTATTACCAACATCTTCTTCCTCCTCATTTCCCATTACTTGTTGTTCAAGTATAGCCAAATGATCTCTTATGTCCAATAGGGTAAGCAAGGATCTCATTGAGTTTTTGGGTAGTTGTTGCTCCTTCCTCAGGTGGAGGGTTATTTGTAACATTTCCTCTTATTCTAACCATTTTCTATTAACAAGAAAATTTAAGTTTCATTAGATTATGGACACAATAGGTCCAAGAGCTGCAACCTTCAGCTCTGATACCAAGATGTAACATTCTCATTTTAAGACTTTAGAAACAAGGAAT
Source organism: Taxus wallichiana var. yunnanensis (assembly GCA_018340775.1). Taxonomy (NCBI): domain Eukaryota; kingdom Viridiplantae; phylum Streptophyta; class Pinopsida; order Cupressales; family Taxaceae; genus Taxus; species Taxus wallichiana. The sequence goes on from CM031233.1 coordinate 346,071,878, forward strand.
TTTTTTTTTGAAACGTAATGTTCTCTATTCTAAATAAAACATCATTTAGAACACACATTCCATGCCAATCAATCTCATAATAGATAACCATATGTCTGTAATGACTCGGTATACTACCGATCTCTCATTCCATGACTCGGTTACCAACCGATCTCTCATGTTAACTTAAAGTATAGAATACTTTATGTATACTATGTATACTTGGTTTCCTACCCTATTCAAGTACTGAGTGATCTATTTAAAGAACCTATATGAATATTTGTTACCAATATTCATCTGACATCACGTTGCTTTAAACTAGGTGACATAGGACAACACAACCAACAACTTACGATACTTTGGCCAAATATTTTCAACATATTGTTCATGTTACTATTCCTAGATGACATACTCATCATTTCAGAATATGTCCTTCACCTCACTCTTTGTTATCTAGAATGGTCTTTACTAACTACCATCAGTCCACTTGCCCAAGGTTTGACCCTAGCCTAGGTTAGCAACATAATTTGTTATAGGAAGATGCTCACGATGACTTAGGGTATATGGGCATACTCGGCTGACCTAAGTCATCCGAATGTGCCAAGGTACCCTAAGTCATAGAAAGCTACTACCTATCCAAAACATGCTACTAACTTGACCTAGAGGGAACTAAGTTCAAGTCCAAATGTGTGTAGATCTAGATGAACAAATACGGAAGGGTGTTGCCACATGTCAACTGACAACATTGTATCCTCGAGAAGTCCAGGGACTTCTCAAGGGTACATTCTGTAGTTGGTGTGTGCCAACATCCATGAGAATTGATTCATCAAGATGTACATACCCCCTTAGTGGTCATTATCATAATTAATATTGGATTAAGATTCAGATTACAATAACCATGCCTAACCCTAATTCCAACATTCATTAAGTTCTTTATCCATAACTAGCCTGAATAGATATGGAGGACTTCATTATTTCATGTTTGCATTGTTGTTCATTAACGTGGCATAACAAGCAATTATCCAAAAAAATAGGACAACAAACATCAAACATTTAATTCTTAATGCAACCTAGTTGTCCAAATCAAGTGTGTCATCCACCTAGATTCAGCTAGTGTTTACTTTATAACCATAGTTAAAAGATTAAAGATCATAACCACTATTCCTTTTTAACATTCTTAGCTCATATAGTTTAATTGTATGCCCAATGCATATTTCATTATTATCTATAGTTGTGTAAATAAAGAATGACACCTTTATAATTTAACAAGTTTCCTTATAATAAGGGGAAATGTATTATCCCCCTTATCTAACTTATTAACCGATAAAATTAAAAGTACACAACTAGATACAAGAATACCACCAAGATATCACTATTAATTCCATCATACAAGTACAAAAGAATTCACACCACAAATTGGAATCCAACTCAAAACCTTTCAATTCATGATGATAAATATACATTTACAAGACTATGCATTTTAGACATTTTGCATGTCAATCAGAATTAAGATCTTAAAAGAACATCACTTTTCTTTTCCAATACAACTCAAGAATGATTCAAAATCCTTTACATAAGATCCAAAATTAAGTAAACCAATGCATCATAAATTTTTTTTCCTTCTTTTATCACTTACGATGTCCATCTGCAAAAATTGCTAGCATGGGTCAGTTCAATGAATTAAGCATGATAAGCACTAAGCATTAAAGTGAAGTGCATTCCACTAATTGTTCCATTAAAACAAACTCTGCTTTAATGAAACAATTAATATATCATACAAATAATCATAAGTAATAACATCTAGAAAATAAGTACAATAAAAGAGTCTAAATTCACTTTTAAGAAAGGAGCATAATATAATCCACAACATCTGCATTATATCATAAGGTTTAATTGATCCTATCAATTACTTTAAAAAATCAACATAGGTCTTGTCATCCAATTGTTTCATAGTTCTATAAGAATAGAAATACACATTTATCTTTACTAAGTAGCTAAAGAAGTTAATTACAACCTAGCTCATATTAGGATGCTTCATCTTTCCATGTAAGCAAAGAAGAAGAATCAATACATACTATTCCCCATACATTAATCATCTAAAAGATAGAAATAGGTTTAGAACACACAAAACTACCTCAATTCAAAGATAACAATATAAGGATTCAAAATTAAAGGATCAACATCCAACAAGAATCCCAATTCAATCCAAGTAGGGGTTGAGAGTCAAATCAGTCCTCCTGCAAGTCTAAACTAACTTCCACATGTTAGAAGATATAATTCAAAGATCTAAAACTAGACTTTCCACAAATCCAAGCTAGACTCAAAAGAATTAATCTTATCTAGTCCATCCAAGAAGGGTTCATAATAAGATAGAGTGCAAAAAGAGACAACCTTCCAATATCAATCCAAATGGAGTATGACTCAATCAAGCAAAAACAATCGGTCCAAGCATGTTATTATTTTATTTCCTACATACTGACTCAACTAATCTCTTTCCACATCATTACAACCAATGACTTACACAAAGTAGACCAAACAATACACAAGAAATTTCCATCTCATAAGAGAATCAAATATAGAGAAGTTCAATCAAATGAACTTATCCAAACAACAATAAAAAGGATCTCAATTAGAAAAGGGCCAATCAATAATTTATTTCATTTATACCATCAAATGAATTCCCAATTCTATTTCAAACTTAGAAGTTCTTTAACTAGTTCCCAAGAGAGAACACAAAACCAAACACATAGTTGAAAGAAAGCACACTTCTGGTTTCCCTTACAAATCTTTACCAACTGGTTATCTATTCCCATTCATTAAACACAAGTTCAAATTCAATTCTCAGAATGAAGTACATAGTATAGTCCCTAAACAATATACTATCCCCAAGAGAACATATTCCTTTCTCTTTAAAAACCTAGAGATTCATTCAATGAATCCATCAAGGAATAGAAATCCACAAACAATATAAGATATACAAGGTTCATACAACTCACGAACTCATTAGATACTATATTCCCAACTTCTAGGTCTTACATGGATCCAAATAACAGAGACATAAAATTTGAGGTCATTGTGAAGACAAATTTAGTGAGACAACCCAAACGAGAGATGATAAATCCTATCAACAAGATTCAACATGAGAGAGTAATCAACTCATTTTCCTAACAACCAAAAAGTCAATTTAAGAGGATCTGAAGGTAAGAAGAAACCCAATATACAGTTTAAGACAAGTTTGTCCCAATCTTACCTCCACGTGACTGGAACAAAATCACAACAAGGACTCTCAAGTTCTATCCAAGAGGCTTGCGAAAAGAAGGTATTCATCAAACATTGATCACAAGAAAGAGAATGCATACTACATATCCATAATCCTCAAAACTATTAACGACTGTTCCAACAAACTCTAAATCAAACCAAACCCAAAACAAGATACAATTCCAGTCTAGTAATCCTTCTAACATAATAGTCAAGCCTTCAACAAGACGCGGGTTCACTAGGGCAAGAGAAGGAAAGGATATACTTCATATTCACATGCCCTATCAAGTTCAAAGAAGGTGGTACAGTCTAAAAGATAGAAGTACTAAAACCATTCACACTCAAGAAGCTACATGAAGAAGATCTCAAAAGAGATTACCAGATCAACTTCAAACTGAAACTAATCTCTCAAGCCCTTATCGAAGACAAGTCCATAAATGAGTTCAAGCATTTCAATCCTTGAATACAAGTAAAAATCCAACTCAAAATACAAGTACAGAATCAAACACATCGATTGACTACAAGTTTGGAACATGCAAGTACTAAATACAAGTACAGTGTCAAACATGAAGCTTCAATAAAAGTTTAGAACTACACAAAGCTCTAATACTAGCTCGAATAAAACACATGAAGTTCAAATACGAGCTCATAATGAAAACACGAAGCCCCAATACAAGCTCAGAACAAAACACGAATGCTCCAATACAAGTTCAAACAAAACACAGGCTCCAAATAATAGTTCAGAATGAAACATAAGGCAATGAATGCCCATTCAGTCAACACCAGCCTTGAATACCAGTTTCATAATGAAATACAAAGCTTCAAATACAAGTTTTGCATGCATGTCACCATTAAACTAGCACAAGAGAAAGTTTCCCAAGAACTATCATTACTTTGCAATGGATTTACATCCCAAAAATCACAGAGATTCATAAAAACATGCAAGTAATTAACCAGAAAAATCATGTAAATATTTATCTCATGAGAGTAGAGTTGTTTTAATGAATCATTTAGAAGAAAGAAATAAATCTTAATGGGTAGAGCCTATCATGCCTGATAGTGCCTCTACCAATTCGAAGGAGACTTCAGCTGAGCTTCCCACTCTTTTTCTTCTCCATGAAAGATCAACAACCAAACAAATTTTCTTCTAATGCCTCATATACATTCCTCTGATGAAAATAGACCAGAGAAACCAAAAATAACCACGAAGTGGAAGTCAAACTGCTGGTTCAAAGAACCAAGATAGCTCCATGCAGAGAAAAATTCACGAGACATGCAAAACCAAACAACCTCCCACAAATCCACCTCCCTTGTTTCCAAGATGGTTTGCACACAAAAAATGAGACCCATTAATGTCATTACTACCAAAACTCCCACTTATCTCTCCTTGCCACTGCCTCCCAAAACTGGTGAATGCCATTTTCAATTTAACATGCAATTCCATATTTAGTGAAGCCTCCACGTAAGCCCCCACTAAAGTTAACTAGCCTTTTCCAAAACTGGTAGTACCTCCATGCATTAAACCCAATCAAATCAATTAAATTCCATTGGAACTATCACCTTAGTGCCATGCGACCCTTAGGTTCCTTTTTAATAGTTTAGGCTAGATTTCCCAAGACTTAGGTTAGTCTAACAATAAATCACCTTAGGTTTTAAAACATTGCCATAGGTAGTTTCCACCTTAGGTTAGATTAAATTCACATCCATATAGTATTAGGCATTAGGTTAATATAGCCTAACATTACTTTTGTAATCTCCCCCTTATTCATTTAGCACAAGAGCTTTAGGTTAGGATGCCATCCCATCAAAATAGAATAAGAAGCTTAGGTTAGAATGAACCCAAGTAAGTAGACATAGCTAGGGAGTAGGTGATCTTACCTAGTTTAGGATACCGTTAGGATAATCCTTTAGTTTTAGGATTTTGATCCCCTTCATAGTCATAAGAAGACTATATTTTGTTTACGCCAATAATGTCCTGTAGAGATCAATCCCAAAGACCCAAGCACAACATACAACCTACTGAAGTCACATTAATACAAGACCAAAGAATTTGTAAAATACAAAAGTTCAGTCCACTATGTCTCTCAACCTAATGAATGTCAATTTACCATTCAGTCCATTAAGAAGATTTTAAAACATTCCTTGGATCACTGAAATTGATCCAAGGATGAGTCAATAAAAGAGATAAGTTTGCAACTCTCAAAATCAGATACAAGAGACCTTAACTTATCAATAAGGAGTGAAAATGGATTCTTGCAAGCCATATCATTCTTAGGAGTCGTGATTCTAAAGAATCCAAAAGTAGAAATGATTTATCCATAACAAGCATGATTACTCCTTGTCCAAAAATTCCTCCGAATACTGGAATAGTATGCGCAACCATAGAAGTAGGAAATGAAAAATTATATCTCTTGGGTGCGGATCAGTCACTTCCACCGATACCAACTGGGTTAACGATACTCCTTTCTTTCTTTGGAAAACCAAACACCTAGGTCCAGTCCACTAGGTGGGTTCAAATTCGCATTGATGATTCTTCTCTCTCCGAGCAACAAACTCTCATCAGAAGCCGAAGGGGTCTCTCTTACGTGCTTACCAAGATGGGATAGCACAGACTGCTTAGGTTCCATGTCCTCTGCGTGAACCTCAACTCCCTCCCGTAACTTCTTCCTCCAAAATCCATCGCACTTGTAACCTTGCGTTGTCTAGAAATTTCTCTTTCATGTGCTTCACTATACTTGAGTCATATCTCCTCCCTTTCTTTCTCAGTCATAATGTCTGCCATCTTCCTCCACCCTAGCTTCCTCACTCGGTGCTCAAAACGGTTTAGCCAACCATCGGAAATACATATAAACTCAAGGTAACAATCAAGATATTCATTTCCAGAGGAATAACATGTAGAAATGATCCTTTGGGCTCCTGCAGAAAATCAAACTCAGAAACTTCCAAACAAGAATACATGGAAATAGCATATTCCAAGGTGTAGCTAGTCAACACCCCTTTCCACCAATGATCCACATCATGATTCCACGTCAAATCTACATCTTGTAGCCTCTGGTACTCTTTTTGGGTCCACGCACATGATCTATAATACCAGATTGATCTAGACGCATATGCCAAGAGCCATTCATACAACTCTATTGGGAAGAAACAAAAAAAGTTTCATACAACTCATGGTAGAGGTTCTCTTCTACCCATCTATGTGTATCAAACTCAGGTCCAGTGCTAAATCTCTGAGAAAATTCATCCTCCATGCTCTTAAACCATGATTCAACACCTTCCAAGGTTAAACGCTCTGTCATCACTCATTGCACTAGATCATGATGTATGATATTTCCCACTATAACTTTAAAAATAGGTCCTAGCAATAGAACCAAGATGTAGTCATTTTTACACCCACCAAAGAACAAGGGAATCCCATGCACATTGGCCTATCACCCAATAGGTGCTGGGTGCTCACCCAAGGTACATGTAGGTGCCGAGTCTCTCCATTATGTGAGTTTAGTAGGAAACATCATCTATGATAGGAATTTAAAAAGAGTGAGTAGAAATGAGACATGTAATCATCATAGATATCATAACGACTTCTCGACCAATGCAGTCATTCTAGATAGAAAGATACTTAACATATTATAAGACGGAACCAAAATAGAAAGGAAAATGCATAAGGATTCATACTCATTCCATAAACAGACATGAAACAGAACCATGAAGATTTATGTATGAACCAGAATCATTAATGATCATATTCAAATAAGTTGGTAACCTTATTACATCCATTATATCCATTACAGAACATCACAGTATGGCAGACTGAAGTCATACATCATAACTAGATTTACATCCCTTATCTCTTAAAATAAAATTTACAATCCCAAGCCCCTTGATGCATCCTTCTCCTATATTTTATCTACCTAACCTAATACAACTCCTCACAGCATTTCTATAGATCTCCACTCTATATTGACCTACTCTTTTTCTTCTATGGGTGCTTGTATTTATAGGCCTCTTGAACTGCCAACTCTTCTTTCAGAGGCTTTAGATCTGTTTCCAAGTGTTCAGATGTGGTCCTCCATGGGAGCACGCTATTCCAAGTGTGAGATCTCCACTCCTTTCCATGATGGTCTTCTAGAAGCTTTCCATCATAGAGAATATTCCTTCCTAGGCTAACTGTTGCAGTGGCACCTTATCCACTCCGCATGTGCAGTCGGGTCATGCTTTTCTCATGTCCTACCCAATATGCAAAATATGGCTAAGTCCCGATACCTTCTTATTCTAGTGTGTATCATGGGTCCTAAAACCCACGTAACACCCCGCCTTGCATGCCTTCTCCTTACACACCCACCCCTCAACTTAGGTCTTACGCACTCATGCACCTTTTTGTACTTAGTGAATATTTTAGGGGCCCAACAAGGTTAACATGTTGCTGAAACTTCACACAATGTTTTATGTAGTCACAAAAGTCTTGATTAAGGGTTGTTTAGTAATAGCCGAGGTGAAGGATATATTTTTTGACCATAAGGCCACTAAAATGTCCCCCAAAAATTCCATTGTGAATTTCTTTGATGGTGTATGGGATTTAAAAACTTGTGAGGCACCGCAGAGGATCTTTGTTAAAACCACATTTTTAGAGAAGACCTCCCATGATGACATAACAAGAGACACTTTTGAAGAAGGCTCTTCATCCATTACGAGTGAGATGTGGAGGAAGAATTCAAAGGGAGAGGTAGTCAGTGAATTTCTTATACCAAATGTCGTATGGGTTGGTTTTGATTCTTTCCAAAAAATTTATGCCATGGATAATATAAGAGGGTGACATGAACCATTGTACTATGACAAAGATTTTGGAGTCCAAAGGTGAGGTAGGTATTTGAGAATCAAGATAAGCCATGGTATCCACAAATTTGTTAGTGGATCACGAAGTGGTTTGAATGAGGAAGTGATCAAATGTGGTCAAAAGTATTTAAACATGATGTTTATACTTTTAAGTTCCTCATTATGACACTGGTATAAACTATTGACTTGGTTTACAACCATTTGAGAGTTACCAAATATATTAATGGATTTAACATCTAGAAGGCGTGGCGAGTTTTAATTCCTAACACAAGTGCTTCATACTCAACAATGTTGTTAGTGTAATCAAAGTCTAACTTAAATTATAGTAGCATAGGATCACCATAAAGAGAAATAAGGATGACCCCCATACCTCCCCATGTTGAAATTTGGATCCATTAAAGAATAATTTCATTTGGTAAACAATATCATCAAGGGAGAGGGTGGCGATAGATTCATTGGGGAAATCAAAGTTTGAGGATTGATTTCTAGGAAGAGGAGTGTCTACAAGCTGATCTGCAATGGTTTGTCCTTTGAAATAATTTTGATGAATGAATTCTAGGTCTAATTCTATAAGGAGCATGAGCCAATCCGTGGTGCGTTGGTGCTGGTAAGGTTTAACATACATGTAATGCAGAGGGTTGGTGTTGGTGATGAAAAATGTTTTTGTAGTAAAGTAGGTAGTGACAAAGTTTGTTGGCCATGAAGAGCAAGGCTAAGCAAATATTTTTAGCATGAGTACACCTAGTTTCATATTCTAAAAGAGTACACATTATGTAATAAACCAATTATTCCATGTGTTTCTCATCACGATGAGTGAGCATGGCACCCAAGGAATGGTCAGTGGAAAAAATGTAGAGGTAAAAAGGTTTGTCATCTTTAGGTGGGATGAGCATGGGTGGCTAAAGAAGGTATTTCTTCAAGGCTTGAAAGGATTTATGAAACTCATTGATCTAATTGAAGGATACATCCTTTTTAATGAGATGATGAAAAGGGTGACATCGGTCGAATGTTGGGAAATAAAGCGCCAAATGGATTTCAATTCTCATTGAAAACTACGAAGCTATCAAAGGTTAATAGGTGGAGGAATCTCAAGAATAGCCTTGATTTTAGCGGGATTGACTTAAATTACCCACAAAGAAACGATGAAACAAAGGAACTTTGCAGAGAGAATGGAAAATAAGCACTTATTTGGTTGTAAAAAAACATAGTATTGGATGAGATGATCAAAGACGAATTTATGAAATGTGAGGTGTTCAGCCCAACTTTTGGACTTACCGAGAAGGTCATCAACATAATATTCCAATATGTCATGCATGATATCGTTGAAGATATAGGTCATAGTGCATTGATAGGTGAAACCAACATTTTTAAGACAAAGGGCATGATGTGATAACAAAAGGTCCCCTAAGGGGTGATGAAGGAGGTTTTGTGTTGATCTTCCAGAGTGAGTAATATTTGATTATAACCCAAGAATCCATCCATAAGAGATAACATCTCATGGTCAGTTGTAAGATCAATGAGTTGGTCAATGCTAGGTAGAGGAAAGTCATCCTTAGGGTAGGAAAGGTTAAGGTTACAGAATTCCATGCAGATGTGGAGTCCCCCTGTTACTTTGGTGACAGAAACAATGTTAAAAATCCATTATTGATAGTCAATGGGTAGAATGAAGGAAACATAAATAAGGTGTTAGAGTTCTTCTTTCACAAGAAGGGAAATGCGTGGATGTATTTTTCGCAACTTCTATTTCATAGGTTTGGCATCGGGGATAGTCATGATATTGTGGACCATAATATTAGGGTCAATACTGAGCATATTGACATAAGACCAAGAAAAAGCATTGTTATGATCTTGAAGGAAAGAGGTGAATGCTTCCTGTTTAGTGGAATCTAAATATTGGCCTATCTTTATAATTTGAGGGTCATCTCGAGTGTGAATGTTGATATCTATGGTCAATTCATTCAACATGGTTTGTATCTCAGAAGGTAATGACTGGTGAATGTAAGAATCATTTACACCTAAATAGGTGAGAATAAAATCATCATCTTAACATTTTACTACTTTGATATAAGGTGTGTCATCATCCAACATGTCAAGATAAATAAGAGGAAGGGAAGAGGTCACCTCGCCATCATGATGATAGCTCATAGGTCCCAAAGAAATGATGTTTAAGAAAAAAATAAGCTATGAGGGATGGATTTTGGATCCATGAACTCTGTGGGTGAAGATGGTGTGGTAGGTGAGTTTGGTGGGGAAGGCTTTTCTTCCTCTACGAGGTCGATTCTAGCTTTCTTAGGACTAGGTGGAACAGAAAATCCAATACCATGATGATATTTGTGTTTTTAGGTGGTGCAAGGTATGACTGTGTGATGACCTTACTCATAAAGACCAAAGAAAAATCCCTTCCAGGCACATCAATGAAGAAAAGTGTGGGTGAAATGGTGGTTGGTGAGGTATTGGAAGTCAAATGAGAAAGGATGGGTTTGGGTAGGTGGTTCAAGAGAATAAGAAGAAGTGTTGAGTCCCCCATATGTCAGGTTGGTGCGAAGGTGGGGAGGACCATATGGAAAAACCTCTCCTACATGACGGTCATAACATGGGTGTTGGTGAAGGCTTCTATACTCTTGAGGAGTAAGGAAAGTGTCTATGTTGTATAGGTGGTACTCCCTAGGGAAAGGCATTGAAAAACACTTACCAAGATGTTTGAATTCTGGTACTTGGGTAATGAGTATGGATGAGATAATCAAAGATTGAGATGGTGGGGAATCGGTTGTCGTTAAATAGGCAGGTTGGTAGATGGTCTAGTGTGGAAGCTATAGTAGCGAAGTGGTAGATACCTTGACTAGAACAAGGAAATCATTTGGTTGGTAGAACATGTTTATGGTTTTAAAAGGTGAAGGATCTACTTGAATGGTGTAGGGGTACCCTTCATATTAAAAATTTAGGAAACGGTGATAGGTTGAAGGTATACACCCCATGACGTGAATCCAAGATTGACTAAGAAGCATGTTATATTGAAATTACCCCTCAAGAATATAGAATAATTCGGGACTAGTATGGGGACCCACACAAATGTGAAGGATGACGATGTCGAGGGTAGAAGTCATGGCATCATTGGAAGAACATAACATAATAGGGTTATTATGTATGAAGTTGGAAGGTATGCACAATTATTTGTATGTATGGGAAGAAATGATATTAATGTTATCACCTCCATCAATCATAACGCATCAAAGATGATTATTATTGATGTAGGAAGAGAAGAAGAGGGTGGGATCAAGACCATCTGATTGTAGAGGGGAAATATCTGAGTTAGAGAAATTGAGGGTGGAAACTTGAGGAGAGGTAATGGGGGTATAAGTTTGAGGTAGAGTGGTGAGGGTGGCCACATAATGAGGGGTAAATATGGTGACCATAGGTATAGGATCATTAGGTGGAACCTCAATAGAATGCATGATCTCAATTAGGGCTTGACAATGAGACTTAGAGGTTTGAATTAGGTCATACAAGGACATATTCAGAGGATATTGATGAAGTTATTTAATCATAGAGCGATGTGTGACTTCGTCAAAAATAGGATAAGCCGTCCCATGGATGGTTACCTTGGGGAAGGTGCAGGTGGAATTGTGAGTGAAGGTGCGCTAGATGGGCCACTATTTTTCTCTTTTCCTTTATATTTTTGTGATCGAGTGGCTATTTGGACCATATTTATTTCAAATATTGGAGGAGGAAAATAGGGTTGTGGAGATACAGGTAAATGCCAGCTGAATAGATATAGGGTTAGAACATGTGGTGGTGGGCGAAGGAGGAATGGAATTATCCTCCACAGTAATCTTTGTCGAAGAGACCATCCAAAGTAGAAAGTTGAAGGAGAATTTTTTGAGGGCCTTACAACCTTTGACATCATGCCTTGGTGAGTGATGATATGCATAGATTTTGGTGTCGTCAAACCCTACTGGTTTGGGTTTGAGTGGGTCATAAGGATTAATAGGAAGTAGTGAGATAGTGGAGGTTTCTAACAACATAACAAGGATGTTAGAATAGGATCCTACCAATGGATCAAAATGATAATTCAAAGTTTTCTTGGATGAAGGTACATGTTATTTTTCATGGGAGAGGTGCTACTGGAAGTGGTGTAGGTATGACTACCTTTCTAGTAGGTATTGAAGCTTTTGGTTTTAGTTTAGGTTACATCTTCTTGGGTAAAAGTGTAGGAGGGATGCATGAGGTATAAGGAAAGGTAGAAGGAAGGGGCACCTTAGAAAACCAAGGTGAGAGTGGTGGTGTTGGAAATAGTGTGGTTATAGGTAATGGAGAAGACGTAGGTAGAAGATGTGATGAAGGTGAAGGTGTGAGTAAAAGAGAAGGTAAAGGTGTGGATGTGGGTTTCCACACCTTGAATTTTCCTTAGTGAAGAGTTAACTTGACCCAAGTGGAAGGTTGTGGCCCTAAAATAAAAGGTATAGGTGAAGGTGAAAGAGAATGCATGTGAGAGGCTTTGGGGTGAGAGGCCTAAGAGGTTGGGTCTTCCTCATAGGTGAAGGAATCAATTTTTTGATGGGTGGTGGTTGAGTAGACAAGTCTAGTTTCATAGCAGGATGTAGTAGGATAGGTGTTGGTAGGATCTCTAAGGAAGTGGTAGATTTATGTGCAAATAGGGGTTTGGTTGAAGGAGAGGATGAAGAATAATTGAATGATATGATTGTCTCAGGTGTCATGGTTTTATTTTCCTTGAATACCTTAGGATATATAGTTGAGGTATCCGAGGAAAACATTTGAGTTTGGGTGGATACTGGGAGCCAAAGGTGCCCCAGAGTGTGGAGTAATCAACATACTATAATCGGTCCACCAAATGCGAGAATATTATTTGTTTAGAAGATGAAAAAATAGTGGTGAAACCCATCTAGATATCTGAGTCCTATTATACAAGGAAGGTTTTTTCCTCTGATTCAATAGGCAAGAGTGATGTAATAAGGTTGATAGGATCTTGGAAGACCTTAGGAGAAGCATCACCTATAGGAAGAGGAGATAAGAGTGGATCCTCTATGGGTCAAGAAGAATGTAAAACAAATGTCGTGAAATCCTCTTTAAGTAGAAAGGTGGATAGGGTTAACTTCTCCTTGGGTAGGGGAATAGGTGAGATAAGTTCCTTCTTGGGTAGAAAAACATGAAAGATAGGATCTGTAGTAGGTATAGAAATAAGTGGGGTAGGCTCCTCCATTGGTAAAGAAGTAGGTGTGATAGGATCCTCTGTAAATGAAGGCATAGGTGTGATAGGATCCTCTGTGGGTAGAGGAGTTCGTGAAAACATTTCCTCGATAGATGCTACGGGTTAGATGGAACACATATTGTGTTGATAATAACATGAACCTCATACACTTTGGTGTCACTAGTAGAGGTCTTAGAAGTTTGGTTTGATGAAGAGGTAATATTAGAAATAGTTTTCTTAAACACACCCATATTGGCATTGGTAGGTGCATTAGGGTTGTACAAGACAAGATCACCACTATCTAACATTCCTTAGACAGTTTTCTTGGAGTTTTTGCAATTACCGTCGCTATGTCCCTTAGCTCGATGATAGTTACAAAAGCCATTTTCTTTATACCACAATGGTGTAGGATGAGAATGATAAAAAATAGTGGTGGTTTTGATAGGTGGAAGGGTGATGGCCCCAGATTTTAAAATATTTTCCAACACATAATAATATGGTTCTTCGATAGGCGTGTAAGCCCTCTTTTCATACTTGTATTGAAATTTTTGAACATGAGAGTAGTTGGAAAGTGGTTTTGGTTGATTATACGGATGAGAGGGGCCACATTTCAGAATCACTGCGTTGGTGGATCCTTTATCCTTAGAATGGTGTTTAGAATGGTTGTTTGACATTTTAAAAGAAAATTCATTTGATTTGAATTTATGGTTCTTATTATGTAACATAATTTTCTCTTCTTCTAGGACACGAATCTCTAGTTTCCGGGCCATGGTGAAGGGTTCATCAAATGTGCAAAATTTTTTAACCAAGAGAGTCGGTGAAATTTTTCTAGCACATGCCCTTGTGAAAAATATATGAGTTATACTTGCGGTAGATGGAAGGTGAGTTGATTGATGAGGCCCCACCAAAGTGTGCGATGAAATCTGTGATAGATTTGTCCTCGTATTGGTGAATAGAGTATAGATTTTTCATAGATACCTTCTTAGAGATATTGATTGAGAAGTGATCAAGGAAGGTTTGGGCCAATTGGTTGAAGGAGAAGACCGAGTGCCTAGGAAAATCACTATACCAATCTAGGGTGGGTCCCGAAAGTGACATGGGAAACGTTTGAAGGAGTAAGGCATCGTCGTGGCCTATCAAATAACAAACATGTTTGAACAAATGCAAGTAAAGTCTGGGGTATTCCTTATTATTAAAATGGTTAAACTTGGGTAACTCCATTGCATGGGATAAGTATGGATAGGTATGGATGGGTATATGGGTTCATTACAAAGTTCATCATAAGTGAGTAAATTACGAGATCTAGAAACATAGGCCTTGAGTGTTTGCATCTTATCCATCATCATCTTGATAAGATCCATGGTAGGATTATATTGAGGAGTTCCCCCTATGGTATAAGGGGTTGGATGAGATGAATAGGTCATAGAAAACATACCAGTGTATGGTGGTGCCAAATATATGAAATGAGAAGTGGGTATGTAGGCATGAATAGATGATGAGGGCATGTACCCTGAATACAAGGTGGATGCTATAAGTTATGACTGAGGCGGGGTGTAAGTGGGAGGATCTCATGGGAAGATCCTCGTGGTAATAGGTGGTAGAGTAGGAGGAATCAAGACCACCAAATTATGATAAGGCGTATAGGATGTCAACACAATTTGGTGGTTACAAATTATTAGGTATTGATGATGTGGCGATCCCTATACTAGGAGCTTTGGATGAGGATATGGAAGATGTTGTGGTGCCGAAAGAGGTAGGGTGAGTGCAGGACATCGAAGGTGTGATGGATGCCGAAGGTGCGATGGATGGCAAGGGTGCAGTAGGTCGTGTTGATGTAGGAGTAGGTAATGCTAAAGTAGCATTCACAGATATGGTAAAGGGTATGGAGGTACGCACGTCAAATAAAATTTGGCTCAATGAGTTGCACTTAGAAGAGTGGGTGAGGTAATTTTGTAAATATATGACATTATGATCGAGGAATTTAGCAAATTCCTTGTCACCTATAGGTATAGTTACAGGAAAATTGGGGTCCATTGGTGAAGAAATAAATGACGGAGAAGGTGAAGTAGGTAGAGGTATGCAACTAGTGTAGAAGGAAAGTGTTCACACCTATTGGTGAGTCTAAACTATAAGAAAGATGGAATATAGGTATTCTAGACTCTATAGAATTGAAAAAACTTAAAAAGCAGATGTTTGGTGAAGTCTAGAGGATAGAAATAGGTTGTTGTTTCTGATAAAAATAAAAATTAAGAGACCCATACCGGCCAAGTAAATCGGTGTTGTTTGGGTAGAAAGACTGATGCCGCTTGCTGGACCAATGTTGATAGGGAAGTAAACAATGTCGGTTAGTGTGAAAAGGAATAAATTTGTAAAATATGAGTTAGATTTGATAAAAAGAAGTCGTAACGAGGCTGTGTATGACAAAGATGATTCAACACACTCAATAAAAACTAGAGTTAAGCAATTGTGATGGTTGAGTGCGAAAAATAAATTAAAAAGTGATGAAAGTGTCCACACACATAAAACTTCAGAAGAAAAGAAAGAAAACGAAAATCCACAAGAAAAAAATAGCAACACGTTATCCTAGAAAAGATTTATTTTTGTTTGGATTATGCCTTAGAACTAATTGTGAATGAAATAGAATGTTTGGATAAATAAAGTACCTAAAAAGTAATCTATGGATGGTTTCGGGTTTTTTTACAAAGCATTCCTTGATACACCTTGTGGTATGTGAGGTTTGACCTCGATATGATAAACTAGCAAGAACACGGGCGGATCCCACCGTCAACGGGTTTTTAAATCTTTTTAACAACTTCTTCCTAGAAGGGAATGTTTAAGAAGTTTGTAGATTGTGTTAAGTGATTTAGATAAGGAGTGTATGAACAAATGTGAACTACACTTTATTAATCAATCACCAAATAGTCATGACCTTCGCCCTATGATTTCTACTTAACTATGCGACATAAATATGCGGAGACATACAGGATGAAATGCAAGTATTTTAAGCCCCAATTGAAATATGATATTTGATCTACACAAGAGTGAAGAGGAAGAAGGATGAATTTCACTAACATAAGAATATAATAAATAAGAAGGATTCTTTTTAAATGTACCAAAATAAGTGTTTCATTTACAACAATTAGAAACAAGGAGCAAATTACCAAAGAAGAAGATTTAGTGAATAACGATCTAGAAAGGAAAGAAACAAGATGTAACCTGTTTGAATAGAATGGAACCAACAAATGAGGGACCAATTGGGCATGCCAAAATATTTCATCACAATGTTGCGTATAAAAAAATAAGGTAAAGGTGATGAGGGATACCTATGAATTCGAAGAAGGTTGCACACCGTTAAGAAGACGAGAATGATCATGAAGAGATCCTTTTTGGCTAGAAAGGACTACCTATAAAAGCACAACAATACCACCAAATAGAGTTAAATAACATATGATAGTGGACTGCCTAACATATGCTATATTTGATAAGTTTGATAATTCCTAGAAAGGTCATCAATCCACTATTTAACAACTTAATGTAAAGAAATGATAGTAAAAGATAGGTCCTATTGTAGCAATACGATTTAGGTATGTCATATGCTAACAATAGACTAGATTTAAGATAAATATTTAATATACAACTAAATCTAGAGAAGGAAAGGTGTTTTCAAGGCTGGAAGGTGTGGAAAAGGTGTTTAGGAAGGTCTGGGTGAGATTGGGTAAGGTTTTGGAAGGTTTTGGGTGAGTTAGGAGCTCGTTGGTCTGAGATAAATTACCAATCATAGAGACCAATATTGGTTGGGTGAACGATGTTGGTACCTAGTACTAGGCCGACGCCGGTTAGGTGGACTGATGTCGGTATGGTAAATTGGGAGAAAATATTAAAATGAGGTGGTTTTGAGCTCTTTTTGATTACACAGAGAGTTGGGGAGGCTTAGGTAAGGTGGTAGGATTTTATTAAAGACTCAAAGATGAAGAAATAGGCATTTGGGATGGGTACAAAGGTCAAATGGGAAAGTGGTTAGGTAGAGGTGAGACAGAAGAGATTTAGGAAGGGTAGAAGGTGAAAGAAAGTAGATAAATGATTAATAACTAAAATAATGAAAGAAATGACAAGGTAGAAATCACTTACTTGCAGATTGGAAGTTGGTTGTAGAAAGAATAGTTATGGTTGAAGGAGAGACAAGAACTCGATCATGTGCAAGAAGTAGCAGAAGGCTCTTGAATTCCTTGTGAGTGATCAAATGCTCTAGAACACACTATTGATGTTTGGTGGAGGTTGTGAATTCTTAGAATGATCTCTGGTTCTTCATGTGGTCACTTGGGTGCTTGAGAATGATAATTCAGAATGACCAAAATCCAAGGTGGAGGAAGAACCTAGGAAAAGAATTAGAATTCCTTACTTAAAGGAACCAATGGTGGTTAGCTAACCGGTGTTAGATAAAGAATAACCAACATCGGTCGGAGAAAAGGTCCTATTTTGCTAAAAATAGCCTTTTCTATCCATTTTTGGCATTTATCAAGAGTTTTTAGGGACTAGGAGTCTAGGTTGGTGCTAAATGAAGCAAAAAATTAGTAGGAGGGATAATAGGTAATGAATTTTAGGGTTAGAATGAGTCTTATTTAGTTAAGGGAGGTGGTGAATTAGTCTAGGTTAATAAATAGGTTTGGAATGGGTCCATGGTGAGTTAGAGAGGTGAGGTGGAGTGGTGAGGGAATTATTAACTCAATATGGGTAGTTAAATTAACAATAATGGGGTCTCGATAATAATGGTATAGCTTAGATACCAAATGATAGAATAGAATAAGATTGCAATGAACAAAGAGGGATAAAAGCCTCACAAATATTATTGATCATGAAATCAGATTACATAACAATGCAAGAGCTGTAATATTTATAGATATTAGATAGCCTCATATGGATAGACATGACACCCTAGCAGGCACCAACTACAAGATGATAAGACCCATCTCACATGCACATGTAATTACTACTAATACCAATATTGAATGTTATCCAACATGTTGCAAGTCACTAGAATAGAGTGCACATGTTGCACATTATTAAATAAAAGATAATGCAATAAAATGCAATAAATATGCCTATGCTAAATTATGCTAACATTCCCCCCCTTAATTTTGCATAGTTTCCAATGAAGTGGAGAGGAACTCTCTGAACAGTGTGAATTTGTCACGTGCAAGTGACTTAGTGAAAACATTTTCCTTCGTTCGAGTTATAGGACAAAATGGGAGTGTATGTTGTGCTTCAAGACATGCTCACGTATGAAATGAACTTGTACTTCAATATGCTTGGTTCTCTCATGAAATACTGGATTGCGAACAAGCTTCAGAACTCCTTCATTATCAACATATACTGGAGTAGATTTCTATTGTGGTATACCAATTCCTTCCAGTATTCGGCGTAGCCATATTGCTTCACAAATAGCTTCACCTACAGCTTGATACTCTGCTTCTGTAGAAGAGCAGAAAAAGATTTGCATTTCTTGCTTCCCCATGATATCGGTCCAGATCCCATAAAGAAGACGAATCCTGATGTTGACTTCCTATCATCCATGTTTCTGCATGATCTAAATCTGAATATCCTGTCAAGAAGAAGTTGTCATTCTTCTTGTACTCTAGACCAAGGTCAACTATACCCTTTAGATATCTCAGTATTCTCTTTGCTACTTTCCAATGACATATTTTCAGTTCTTGCATGAAGCATGATAAATAGCTGACTGCAAAGCTGATATCTGGTCTAGTATATGTCAGGTAAATGAGACTCCCAATCAACTGCCGATAGAGAGTTGCATTCACCGGTGGTGATGGATCGGAATGAGATAACTGAAGTCTCACTTCCATAGGTGTAGCAATAGGAGTGTAGTCCATCATCTTGAATTTCTCGAGCGTTGTCTTGGTGTATTTCAACTGTGACACAAAGATATGATTATCTTTTTGCCATACTTCCAACCCAAGACAATAGTGCATGAGCCCGAGATCTATCATGTCGAACAATCGATTAAAATCCTTCTTTATTACATCAATCATCTTCACAGAACTGCCTGTAATGACTAGATCGTCGACATAAACAACCACAATGACAATCTCCCCCTTGCTTTTTGAGGTAGAGATTGGGGTCATAAGGATTCCTTTCGAATCCATGACTTATGAGATGCTCATCAATTTTGATGTACCATGCCCGGGGTGCCTGTTTTAGGCCATATAGAGATTTTATGAGTCTGCATACCATCATCTCTTTTCCGGTATTACATAACCCTCTGGCCTGAGTCATATAGACTTCTTCTTGCAAATATCCATTAAGAAAGGCACTTTTCACATCCATTTGGTGGGCTTTCCAACCAAATTGTGTAAGCTGAGAGCAAAGATCATCCGATTGTCTTGATCTTGGATGTGGGAGAAAATGTCTCCTCATAATCAATGCCTTCTTGTTGTGCATACCCCTTTGCTACAAGCCTTTCTTTATACTTGTCAATAGTCCCATCTGATTTGTACTTAGTCTTGAATATCCATCTGCATCCAATGGGTTTCTTCCCTGGTGGAAGGTCGACAAGTTGCCATGTGTTGTTCTTCATCACTGACTGATACTCTGAATCCATGGCATCTTTCCAAGATTTTGATTGTAGGGCTTCCTAAACTATAGATGGCTCAACTGTTTCAATAACTCTGCTCATTAGGGCATAATTGACCTCTTCACAAGCTTGACTATGAGTTCTAGGTCTAGGATTGGATGATGTGCTAGGTGCTTCATCCAAATTTACATCTCTTATTAATTGAGTATACCATTTAGGTAACTTCTTAGCTATTCCATTGGCTTGTGGTGGATCCAATTTTTCACCATCATCCAATTCATCACTATCATCTTCAGTGGGAACATCAAATTTTTTCTTCACAAGAGGTGTAGTCTGCATGTTTGTTGAGTTGTTGAGTGGAGCATCTTCTTGTTTCTTCTCAAAGAACTCAACATCCCTACTTGTGTATACTTTCTTTGCTTTTGGATCCCATAATCTGTACCCAAGTGCTTCTTCATTGTATCCAATGAATATTAGTTTCTCGATTTCATATTCAACTTGTTCCTGTTCTTCTTGGGTATGTGCATGCTAGCTTTACACCCAAATACTCTTAGGTGTGCAATTGATGGTTTTCGATTTGACCATGCTTCTTGAGGTGTCACTCCTTCAAGAGCTACTGTGGGCACTCTATTCAACAAATAGACTGCAATTCTTGTAGCTTCTGCCCAAAATGTCTTTGTTAAACCTGAGTCATCAATCATACATCGCACCATTTCCATGATAGTACGATTCCTTCTCTCAACTATACCATTCTGTTGTGGTGTGTGAGTAGGAGGCATTTGTCGATGAATCCCATGAGCTTCCAGGTAAGTCTTGAACTCATTACTTGTGAATTCCCCCCCTCGATCTGAGCGGAGAGTTTTGATCTTGTGACCAACTTCATTCTCAACAAGTGCTTTGAACTTCTGAAATGTCTCAAAGGCTTGACTCTTGTTTCTTAGACAATATATCCACATCTTTCTTGAGTAGTCATCAACACAAAGCATGAAGTATTGACATCCAGAATGACTTGGTTGTATGGGCCCGCAAAGATCGGTGTGCACCAAATCAAGCTTTCCCTTAGCTCTATATGTGTTCTTCTGGAAGGGTACTCTGTGTTACTTTCCAGCTAGGCAATTGTGACACTTGTCAGTGTTGTGCTTGAGTGTAGGCAATCCTTTCACCATGTTGCCCTTTTAAAGTGTTTGGAGATAGCCAAAACTGATGTGACCATATATGTGATGCCATAGTTCTGCAGATTGTGTGTCTTTGGCCACTAGAGCTTGATCATCCTTGTGGACAAATCAAGTTGGAACATGCATCCCACATTGGAGGCTCTTGCTACAATATTAGAACCTCTTGACTTATCTCTTATCAAGCACACTTTTTCTCCATTATTACTATCAAAAACCAACTTCAAGTTGTGATCAAGGAGTTGATTAAGCGATAGCAAATTCTTGGTCAACCTGTACATACAATAAATTTGTGATTTTGCGGTCATGCTTTCCAAGAGGTAGTGAAATGTTTCCAATCCCTTGACCTTTGTATGATGAGTCATCACCTAATGACACATGGTTCTTGTTAGGTGAGTCACGTAGTGTGTAGAACCAATCCTTGCATCCAGTCATGTGTCGAGTTACACCCGAGTCAACATACCAGATATCTTGTGTGGACTTGGTTTCTTCATCAAATTGAGCAGAATACATGTGGTGTCCTTCATATGAATCATCCTCATGTTCAACAATGTACCCTTGTTGTTTGGGTTTTCTTTGCCAATTACCATTTTTCTGCCCTTGATTGTTGTTGTTGTTGTACTTCCCTTTATTTGAATTATTGTTACCTTATTGGTTATTGGGTTTGAATTGCTTGATGAACTCTTTTTGTAAAAATTGTACCAACAATCTTTGATGTCATGTCCCCCTCTATTACAAATGGGACACTTCTTGGTGTTGTCTTGTTGACTTTGATTTTGTTGGGACTTCTTGTGATTGGACTGAAATTTCCCCTTTCCTTTATGATTGGAAGATAGTGCTTGCTCATCTTCATGATCTTTGTTGTTCATTGCCTCTTCTTGTTGAAGTATATTGACCAACTTCTCAAAGGTGACTGTGTATCACTCATATTGATAGTCGTCACAAAGATTCTGTAGGAAGGAGGAAGTGCTCACAACACAATTGGTACGAGGTTTTCATCACTTATCTCTTTTCCCAATGCCAACAGAGATGCCCTCAAAGTAGCAAATCATCTAGAAAAAACTTCAACCTTCTCATTGTGCTTGAACTTGAGAGTATGCAATTGTGATAGTAGGTTGAGGATGACATTCTTGTTCTTTGCCTCATAGACTGTGCTTAACTTATCCCATGCATCCTTGGCCGATGTGGCATCTCTAATGTGGGGTTGCACATCGTCTGTTACACTAAACAAGATGATCAAATTGGCCTTTTGATTGGCCCTATCAAATTGAACTTGTTGTCTTTCATCATCAAGTGATCTTGTTGTCTTCCATCATCAAGTGATCTTGTTGTTTTTCCATCTACAACTGTCCATAGGTCTTCAAACTCAAGTAACATCTTGATCTTTAGTTTCCATGCAACATAGTTGTCTCCTCTAAGTAGTTGTGAATCTGGAAAGAAGAACTTTGGTGCTTGTGCACCCATTTCTGTAATCTGAATTTCTGAAACTCTGAATTTCTGACAAAGGGTAAGGCTCTTATCACTCCAGGTTTATGGTCTCCCTCTCAATATACCATCAGGCCGATATACCAAACCTTTCTATATACGCTCCCTTCCGATATACCCATCGGTACATGGAAGAATATCACCCTTTCAATATACCCATCAGTACGGAAAGAGGTGTTAACACACATGAAAGAATTTAGTACGTGGTACGTAGACAGTACGGAGAGGGGTTTGTGCAAGCACAAACAGATGGGAGGGCTCAAATGTGTGTGTATTGTGTCCTTATTACTCCTGTCAATTTTATAGGGTCGATGCCTAGACGACGTTTAGGTAGTTGTGTTAGGCGTTAAGTGCAGTATTAGTCAAACGGCATCACCCGTAAGCGCTTCCCAGAGGCACCGTATATACCGAACGCTTGCTATGAGATCAAAGATCTTGTGTGATAGAACCAAACATAAAATAAAAAAATTGCACTTTTTTCACTTTATGCACCAATATTAGTACAAAATGCTCCAAAATTACATCAAAATGAAGTTTTTGTGTCCCCCCTCTTTACAAAAAAGGGTCTAGAATCACAAAATACACAATTTATGCCAATTTTTTTTTTCCCCCCCAATAGGTGTTTTTCCACTAAATTTAACGGTGGCTCTAAATGTGTTTGGTGAGCTTATAAATTTGGAAATATCCCAAAATTTAGTAATTTCTCCAAATTTTCTAAAAAAATAATTTAATAAAAAATATGGAGAGAGTGGGAATTGAACCGCTGACCTGTTTGTTCCCAAGATCCAAACAAACAATCTGAATATTGTTTTCACCTTTTCTCACAAACCGTGATCTGGGTTTTTCTAAAATTTTTACAGCAACATCATAAAATATTTTTATTGAAACCCAAAAAATTTCAGAAGAATCAAAATCTTAATTTTTGAGATCTTACCAATTTACCATCTAGATCTGATTTTTTTTCAGAAAAAATGATCCAACTTGTATAGACGTTTCGTCATATGTAGAGGCCGAATATGAAGATGATGTAAACTACAAAGTTGTGCACTTCCTTCTTATATTTCCAGAAAAAAAATTTCACATCAATCCGATATTTTATAAAAAATTTACGTCCCTTTTTCTAAGAGCTATCTGCTGGAATTTTGTTGACGGGACTGCTTCAACCTTTGCTCCCGAATTCTTCACACCTCCACTTTCAGATCTGATTTTTTTTTTTTTTAGATCTGCAATTTTTTTTTCAAGATCTCTCTCCTTTTTTAAGATCTCTTTTTTTCACAAATATTTTCTTTTTTAGATCTGTAATTTTTTTCAAGATCTTTCTCCTTTTTTTTAAAGATCTCTAAATCTAAAATATTCCACCAATATGTTAGATCAATTGGCTATGCCAATGAATAATAAAAAAATTACCTTCCAAATAAGTGGATAGGTCAAATTTTAGTTGAGGGATGCTTGGAAGGAATGGAGGTTGCGAGATGCTTCAATGGCTCTTATTTGATGCGGATCTTCTTCTCCAATGAATCCTCTCCAATAGTGCTCCTCTTCAACCTTGCTTGGATAGAACCTGCTCTGATACCAAATGATAATAATGGTATAGCTTAGATACCAAATGATAGAATAGAATAATATTGCAATGACCAAAGAGGGACAGAAGCCTCACAAATATTATTGATCATGAAATCGATTACATAACAATGCAAGAGTAATATTTATAGATATTAGATGACCTCATATGGATAGACATGACACCCTAGCAGACACCAACTATGAGATGATAAGACCCATCTCACATGCGCATGTAATTACTACTAATACCAATATTGAATGTTATCCAACATAACAATATTGAATGCAAGTCACTAGACTAGAGTGCACATGTTGCACATTATTAAATAAAAGACAATGTAATAAAATGCAATAAATATGCCTATGCTAAATTATGCTAACAGGTGGTCATGGTAAGGGGTATGTTAGTCAAAGGGGGCCTAAAGGGTTGTGACCCAATATTGGGTGTATACACTGTTATCAAATTCTCCCCTTGTAGAAAAATTGGACAACGGAGCCAATAGTACCTACCTGTGACTCGAAAAATTCTTTCTGAAGCATTCTCGGGACATTATAGGTAAAGTTTTGTATTTAGGAGAATTCATGGCATTCGGGTAGTTTCAGAGTCATCTCAAGCTATTCTTCTATTTTTAGGTCTTAAAGGTTTAAAGTTTTCCTAAGTTGAAAATTTGCCCTAGTGGGCCCACTTCTAGTCGTCACGGGAAAAAATGAATGAATTGATAAATTATGTTTAAAGGGTCTTATTATGCTCTCATTACCCCTCCATTTTCAAGAAAGGGCCCATAAAGATCAAAATCCAGGGAAGAATCAGGTTTTGGGGCCCAAGTAGCACTGAGCTAAAAATAGCTCACTGAGAAGCTCAGTGAGCTATCTGGAGGGTTGCATTAGAGGCGAGTTCTTCATCATCTCAATGTTTAAAGTTATGCATTGGTTCGAGGTGTTGGAATTAAGATCAAGGTGAAGGGGTTTCGATCAATCTTGTTAGGGGAAGATATGAGCTCAAGTAGATCATGCATGGACTAGGGTGAGCTATGACAGAGCTTGGGTGAGTCACCTCACAATGTGGCTTGGGGAAAATTATGGTTAGAATTATTGAATGACGGTGTTCACCAAGGTATTAGTACATAGTTTTATATGGTAGGAGCTTCAACTCAAAGGTGAGCTCGAGACTAGGTTTAATGCAAGCACGGTGAAACTTGACGTCTTGGTTGGTTAGAATTAGAAGTTTGTTGGCTTGGGAAGATGGGCATGGAACTTAGAATGCAAGGCCATGGCATTAGAAGAAGGTTTTAATGTAGCGATGGCATGATGGAATCCAACGTAGAAGGATTGAGCTAGTTCCAAATTGGGCAACAAGGTGCATAAAATAAGATCATCGGGAGTCAAAGATGGACAAGTCTGGGGTGATCTAAGCTGAAGTGAGGGCCAATGTGAAGAGCTTGTAACATAGCAAGAAGATTGAATTATGGTTCATAGGGGTAGTATAGTTCAAGATCAACATCGAGATAAATTGGTGCGATTCAGTAGTGATCTTGGGATTGAGCTCAAAGCTCGGTGGTTCCGTGAAGGAAAAAACTTTTTATTCCGAGAGGCTCGTGCTAGGAGCTCATATTTTCTCGAAAATATCCTAGGTCATAGGAGCCCATGGAGAATGAGGTAGAATGTTACAAATGGAAATGATGATTCGGCCCATATGAGTGTGAAAGATCATGTAGAAGGACTCGGTGGTTAGGGGAGCTCAAGAGCTCATGATTTGACGCACTAGCATGTTGGGCAACAAAGAGAAGAGAGCCCATCTCACGGCTTGGATTTGGAGGTGTCATGTTTGAACTCAACAAAGGAATGAGCGATGAAAAGGACATGGTGAAATGTGTGGGAATTTATTTTATGTAGGGGTCAAACTATGGCTCGGTGAGTAGAAGGAGCTCATCGGGATGTTGGTAGGTGATCAAGCTTGAAGCAGTAGGGACCAACATGCCACTTGGCATGAGTCTCATAGAAGGAAGTGATTAACTCACAAGAAGCTTGCGAGCTCAAAACATGAGGGTTCTAAAAGGAATGGTAGATGACATAAGTGTGAAAAAGAAACTTAGGAGAGTTGGTTAAAGCTTGCGAGAAGATGAAGCCATAGAGATGTTCGACTAAGTGGTGATCTCGTGTAAAGATGGCCTAATGAGTTAAGATGGAATATTAGTGGAATAAATCAAGAGCAAGTTGGCTAATCCAATGAGAAAACTAGAGGTAAGAAAATCAAGGCTGAGTTATATCGAATTGGCATAAGTGGAAGATTTCGCGAGTCACTTTTGGAGAAAGTAATTTTGGGATTTCAGAGACTTCTTGAAAAAGTTGGAAAAATTTCACAAGAGAGTCTCAAGTCTCAAACTTCAAAACTTCAGAATTTGGAGTTTCAAGTTTTTGGGATTCAGAGGTTTTGTGCATTGGGGCTCGTGTTCATCGTATTATGTAGTAAAAGATCGACTCGAAGTCCGAGTTCATTAGAGCCAATGCAAAGAGTGTTCCAAGGAGCAATTACATTAGAAATAAATGTCGAAGTGGGGTCGTTGATCATTCCAAGTCATTTGGTGAGTCAAAAATGTACATGGGGTGCGAGGTGCCATTTGATACAAATATGTGGAAATTTATGAGCTCATCGGGAAATT
Organism: Taxus wallichiana var. yunnanensis; assembly: GCA_018340775.1. Lineage (NCBI taxonomy): Eukaryota > Viridiplantae > Streptophyta > Pinopsida > Cupressales > Taxaceae > Taxus > Taxus wallichiana. The sequence continues at coordinate 346,098,620 of CM031233.1, forward strand.
AAGGGGTCTTTATGTCGATGTCAAGGAGGTGATTTCAATGCAGGTGTTCAAGCCGTTAGCATGAGGAGCCTGCAAAATAAAAAAACAATCTAGCGGAAAAAGTAAACAACCACCGGTTTCAATGCAACTCGTGGGAGTTTAAAGGAGCTCAAGTCAGCAGAGGCAGGTAAAAATGAAGCTTCGACGGGGTAAACTAAATTCATGCCAAATAATGCAAAATGTAGACATCATCCAATATAAAGTAGGCTATTTACGGGGAGTTTTCATTAGTTTCGGACTAACTAATGTAAGAAAATAGAGGGTATTAGAGAGCCCGCCATACAATTAAGAAGGGGAGGTGGGTAAAAAAATATAGCTCAGCCATCTAATAATGAATGGTTTTGAGGCACAATGCAAAATCCTATATAGGTTAAACGGGAGGAGGGGCTTGCTAGTCAACTTGGTGAGTGGCTCGGGAGCCAATTGTAGAGTCATCACCTCAAAATTCCCTCCAAAGAAAATTTCGCTTATGGGGTCCCACCAAAGGCACAAATTGACTCCATTTAAAATATTTTTAATTAAATAGAGGATAATTTAAAATATTTATGAGGGCATAATGGGGGAAAGTTTTTCCAGTACAAGAATGATGTAATCAAGTATGGAGTGCCACAAGAAAGCATGGCAAAGAATATGGTTAACTCATTGGCTACATTCATGCCTATTTTTTAGGGTTTCTTCCTTCTTTCTCTCAGAGATTAGGATTCTATAAATGTAAAAGGGAATGCAAAATTCGGGAGTTAGTAAATTTTTCCAAGATTCCGCTCTCTTCACAAGCTGAGTTGTTGTGAATTTAGAGGCTTTCAAGCCTTCCTTCCGAAAGTTATAATGAAAGATTATGCCTCTTCCTATTGTTATGATGCACTGTGCATGTGCTTAGAGTAATAAAAATATGTTTTGTGACTAATTATTTGTGTTTGCATCATTTTTTCTACTCTCTTTTCCTCTCTCATGTTTTCAGTACATTATGCAACCTTGGTTTCTATTACAGGTTTTGGGAGTTGTTCTTATCTAGAAATGAAGTATTGTATGCGGTTGGGTTTGTAATGTATGTCCATTCTTCCCATGTTCATCTTTCTTCATTGGCAAGCCAATTTTTTTTTAGAAAACCCCTTTCTTGGTCCATCACCACTTCTAGCATAGGTTTTATTTCATGCAATCTCTCTCCCGATCCCCTAGAAATATTAGTATAGGTCTTTTCAGTTATTTTTCTTATATTAGGAGTAGTGTAGTGCTTAGTTTAAGAAGAGGAAACTATCCTTCTCGGAGGTTCACCTCAATCCTGCAAGTCCCATAGCTTGAGAGGTTTTCCAATGTTAGCCAATCACGCCAAATGTCCCATTCACACTCGAGGCCATTCGGGGAAGTGCGGTGATTTTGTAACATTCCCATTTTAAGACTTTAGAAACAAGGGATTTTTTTTTCCCTTAATGTTCACTATTCTAAATAAAACTTTATTTAGAACACACATTCAATGCCAATAAATCTCATAACAGATAACCATATGTAGCTGTAAATGACTCGGTGATACACCGATCTATTCATTCCATGACTCGGTTACCTACCAATCTATTCATGTTTCACTTTAAGTATTGAATACTTATCGTATAATATGTATACTTGGTTTTCACCCTAAACGAGGTACTGAGTGATCTTGTTTAAAGAACATACCTAAATATTTGTTACCAATATTCATCTGATATCACGTTGCTTTAAACTAGAAGACATAAGACAACACAACCATTAGCTTGTGATACTTTGGCCAAATATTTACAACATACTGTGTGTATCGCTATTCCTAGATGACATACTCATCATTTTGGAATACGTCATTCACCTTACTACTCTGTTATCTAGAATGGTCTTAACTGACTACCGCTAGTCCACTTGCCCAAGGTTTAACCCTAGCCCGGGTTAGGAACATATTTTATTATAGGAAGACACTTTCAAGGACTTAGGGTAAAAGGGAATACTCGGTTGGCCTAAGTCAACTGGATGTGCCAAAGTACCCTGAGTTATTGAAAGTTACTCCCTATCCTAAACATGTTACTAACTTGACCTAGAGAAAAACTAAGTTCAAGTCCTTATTGTGTGTAGATCTAGATGATCAATGCAGAAGGGTGTTGCCACATGTCAACTACAACATTGTATCCTTGATAAGACCCACATCTTCTCAAAGGTACAATCCTATAGTTGGCATGTGCCAAAGATCCTACGTAAATTGCGTCATCATGATGTACATACCCCAAGGAGGTTATTAATGTTAAATTAATTTGGATTATAAAACAAATTACGGCGTCATGTTAAACCCTAATCTAACACTCCTTAAGTCCTTGTTCTATACTTGAATCCATTAAGCATTAAAGAACTTCCTGTAACTCATGATTTATTTTAATGTTCATTTATATAGTTTAACATCGATTAACGAAAATAGGACAGAAATATCGTAAGTTTCATTAAATATATCTTAATCATTCAAAGAAGGTGTAGCAACCAATAGGTTCAAATAAGGTAGAATTTATAAGAAATGAATTCTAACGTTTAACTATCATATCACCCTTCTCTGGGTTACATTTCATTTAGCAAGGAAGAACCTTCCCCTATTTGATTAAGTGTTAGAGTTTGTCAAACCCTTCTTATTTTTGACAAACTCTAAAGTTCCATCACATATTCATAACACATTCAATACTATATTAAAGTTGGTTTAGATGAGATTGATAACTTATGCAACTTAACAAGCCGCATCTTATTAAGGGAGATTACACTAATTCTCTTTTATCTAGTCTATCAAGTTTATCCAAATTAAACATATGAAAGATATGAATAATACCATCAAGATAGGAATTCCATCTTCTTCATAAATAATAAATAGTTTACACAATAAATACAAGTAAATCTCCAACATTCAAATTCCTCATTAAAAACTTATTCATTTACAATACTATTTATTTTAAGCATGTTGTATAACAAACAACTTCCATTTCAAAAGAATACAACTTTTATTCTTTTTAATACAATTCAAGAATGAATCGAAACTCTTTACATAAGGTTCAAAATTAAATAACCCAATACAACATGCAAGTTCTTGTCTTCTTTAATCACTTATGATGTCCATCTACAAAATTGCTAGCACAGGTCAGTTCAATGAACTGAGCATGATAAGCATTAAGCATTAAAGTAAATTGCATTCCACTAATTGCTTCATTAAACAACTTTTCTTTCATGAAACAAAAGAAAAACCTCATGCAGATAATCATAAGTTAAACAATAAGAAATAAGTACAATTAAGAAATCTGGATTTACTTTTAAGAAAGGAACATTTTATAATCTGAAACTTTAGGATTATACCACAAGACTTAATTGATTCTATAAACTACTTTTAAATCAGTCAAAAGTATTATTAATAAATTATTTCATAATTCATAAAGATAGAAGGACACATTTAACTTTTCCCAATCTACAAAAGGGTTAGTTGCAACATAAGCGATATTAGTAAATTTCATCCCTCAATAAAGACAAAGAAGAGAATGAATAATGAGAATTTCAATCCATAAAATTATCAGTCAACAGGAAAAGGATCACATACCCACAAGGACCCAAACCCTATTTCATTTCAATTATACTATGAAATGAAATCCAACATCTAATACAACTTAGAAATTCTGAAGTTAGTTTCCAAAGAGAACTCAAAATCGAATACATAGTGAATTTCGTATACTTCCAATTTCCATATAACCTTTCCAGAAGACCTATTCACATTCACCTATCTCAAATCCATATCAAATCTCAGAAGAAATACACAGTACAGTCCCAAACTATAGATTTTCCCCATGAGAGTATAATTTTTTATCTTTAATACATGGTGGATTCTACAAGGATATAACAGTGGAGTAAAAGTCCTCCAATCAAAAAATATTGGGAAGTCACAACAATTGTCAACTCGAAGACTGACTCCTCATTAAATAATATAAAAATAAACTACAAATGAGAAGGTAGTTCGAAATTCCAAGAAAGAGACAAATTACCAACATCCATTTAACTGATAATGTGACTTTACGGACCATAAATAGAATAACAGTTTGAATTTAGAATTTTAGAAAAACCCACAACTCGGATGGAAGTAATAGATTAAGTGTTTCGATAAGACAAGTTCTGTCCTACCTTCTTCCAACTTATCTGAACAAAAATAACCACAAACCTCTCTAGTTCCTTATAAATCATACAATAGGTAGGGTTTGTTCAACATAAAAGACAGAAAGGAAGAAGTAACTCATTCTATGAACCTCTACAACTGATACAACTATTCCATAATAGAACACAGTTCTAGTTCCAAACATTTCTAAGAATATAACGGTTAAGTTTTCCCACAAGATACAGATACACTCAAATTAGATATGAACATCATACACTCTAAAATTCACACGCCCCGTCAAGTTCAAAAACACAGTGCAGTCTAAAAGGTAGAAGTAAAACAACCATTCCTTCTCAAAGTCAAAACAAAGGAGGCCACAAAGAAGTTATACGGTCTACTTCGACCAAAAAACTCACAAGACCCCATCCATCAGACAGTAATAAAAGAGACTGAATTTTTCAATTCATAATACCTGTAAGTATACAACTCATCGCTTCCAAATACATAATCAAAACAACCATCAAGGAATACCTGTGTTGCATTAAATACATGCATCGATCACAAGTTCAAACAACACAAGCTCAAATACGAATTTAAAACAGAATCACATGGCTCTAATAAAAGCTCAGAATAACACCAACACCCTATTATGGGTTCAAGCCTTCCATTTTACTAAGGAATAATAAAACCTCAGTTAAGAACTTAAGTACAAAGAGCACAACGTAAAAACTCAACAACGAATTTCTTATTAATAAGAACTGTAAAAAATTTCAATGGTTCAAAACTTCAATAAGTTCAACATAGTCCAAGCAACCACATGGTCCTAATAAAGCTAAAACAAATATCTGTTGCAATACAAGTTTAGAATATTCTTGGAGTTCTATTAAAACTACCGGAACACAAACTTTAACAGAGATACAAAGCCAATTAACAATATTGTCAGTTAAAAATGGCCAAGGAGCTTCTACTACAAACTCAATGAGCTTAAGTATAGGTTGAAATGTGACAACCCAACAATGAATTCAGAACCCAACAACGAATAAGCTAGATATTTCCACATTATTTTCTAATGCAAGAAAAAAAGCTTGAATACAAATAAAGAACTACAAGTTCAAGTAATGGAGTTCAATAAGCTTCAAGTACAAAGTTATAGAGTTCCATAACAAATAGCATATAAACCTCTAACAACTAAAGATAGAGAAAGTTCCCAAAACTTTCAATAACAAAGAAAGAATTCACATTCCAAAAACCCACAAATTTCTAAGAATACATGCAAATTAACAACCACATACATCATGCAAATATAAAATTTCTAGTGAGTAGAATTGTTTTAATGAATCATTTAGAAGAAAGCAAGAAATCATAATGGGTAGAGCCTATCATGCCTGATAGTTCCTCTGCCGATTTGAAGAAGACTTTCAGCTGAATTTCCAAGACCTCTTCTTCTCCAAGCAACATCAAACAATAGTAAATTTTTCAACAATTCCACTTATACATTATTCGAACCGAAAATATCTCAGAGAGTTCAAAAATAACCACAAAGTGGAGATCAAACTGCTGGTTTGAAGAACCAGATAGCTCCATGTAGAGAAAATATTGTGAAGCATGCAAAGCAAAACAACCCCCAAAAAATCCGCTAGCATGCCTTCGAGATGGCTTGCTCGCCAAACTTGAGGCACATTAATGCCATTAAATCTAATTTTCCGCTTATCTTTACTTTCTAATGCCATTTAGAGTTGGTGAGACCTAATTTTATTTCATAATGCGTTTCCAAACTTAGAGATTCCTCCACGTAGGTTATTATAACTTTCACTAACCCCGCCACACCGGATAATTTCATGAATTAAAACCAAATCAAAATCAAATCCCAATAAAAGCTTAGGAACCGCCACTAGTTTCCCCACTTGCCAATGGCCCTTAGGTCACCTTTCATATCCCATTAGTTTAGGATAGATAGAATTTATCTTAGGTTAGATCTTAGGTTTGTTTAAATATTTATAACCTTAGGATATAACCCTTAACAATAAATTGCAACCTTAGGATAGGATGTAGATTTAATAAAAAATAATAGGTTTAGAAATAACTTAGCATCCCCTAAATTATTTCATTTCAAGCTAACAACTTAGGTTAGAATGTCATCCCACGTAAAGTGGTGTAGTAATAGTTAGGTTAATTACCTGATTCTCGTATCTATTAGGGTAGATCATATAGATAAAAGGGTACATAATGATTTCTTTTACTCAAGACTCTAGAAGTAGGGTTCCTATTTCCCCTTAATGCCATTAAGCACCCTGCAAGGGTTGATCAAGAAGAGCCGAGCACCACACAAAACAAAATGCAAGTATTGTTTCCAAGATGATAAAGAATTTGCAATAACCACAAGTTTAGTCTGTTAAGTATTTCAATCAACGAATGTCAGTTTTTCATTTAGTTTTGATAAGAAGATTTAAAACATTCCTTGGATCAATGGAATTGATTCGAGGATAAGTCCAAAAGTGAAAGGTAAGTTATAAATCTTAAAATCAGATTGTAGCTTATCCAAAGATAAGTGAAATAGATTATTACAAGCAACAATATACCAGCCCTTTAATCAAAGATCATAAATGATTTATCCATTTTAAACATGATCTTCATCAATCAAAAGAACTTATATTTATCAATAAAATCACATGTCAACACTTGAAATGTAAAGGGAGGAATATAACCATTCTTTGAGGGTGTTACATGATTTCCTCCTAAAAAGATTCATCATCATGATGATTACCTCATTTTAGTCATTGCATTTAGGATAATAATTTTTTTTATTCACTTTCTTAACATATGTTTGGAATAGTATTAGAATTTTAAATTCCAAAAATCAACATTAATTAGCTGTTTATTCAAACAAATAAATATCTACCCAAACTGGTATACTTTTTGCATTATAAAGATAAAATCACAATTTATTTTTTTATCAGTCAATGAGAATCATTTCATTCAAAAGGATATGGAAAAATTGTTTTCATATCATCTAGGTTTTCCCCAGTTGCACTTTCTTCGTTAAACTAGTCCTATTAGACCTTGCATTGAATTATCTCACGATTTCTCAAATGCAAAGCGGCAAGTTTCAAAGTACTTGTTAGTGAAAATTCACAAGACCCCAAATGAGTGATGGATCTACTTTTCTAAGGAAAACTCATCGGTGTGAATGCACAACATTGAGTTTTCTCAAGGTGTGGGGCCTTGCAAGGTGAGAAAAATCTATAGATTGATGCTAGTTCTTATTCCTCTATTTAGGTGTATACATGCAATCTTTATAGAGGTTCGATTCAAAATTCTTACCCTAAAATTACCAAGGGGACAAGGTTGAGAGAAAACAAGGAAATGAAAACAAAACTAAGCAAAACAGAGAGGTGATACACCAAAGGAGTACTGAACTCATTTCTTTGCAAAAAAAGACACAGATCATGAAGATACAACAAAAAAACATGCACAAATTTTCCAAAATACAAAGAAATATCAGAAGGAAACAAACCAATGTAAGAGAGGATTGGAAAATCAATCACACAACATGTATTGTTAGTTCCAGAATTGATACAATACATATCTATTATCTATATAGAGGGGGAAGGGGAGCCCAATAAAATCTCTTCTCTATCTATCTCTATATCTATCTCTAGTCTCGTTTAGATAGATATGGAATGACACCCAAGCCACTACTATATTCTATATCTGGATGAGACTGGTGAATGGAATTCAAGATTTTACCAAAGGGGGAGAATATCCCATTCTCTGACATTGAGAGACTCAAGGGACATGTTACAATCTCCATGGGAGGTCTAAAACTCCTTCAAATCCACCTGTTAAGGAGAAATGAGCCAAAACTAGCTTTTATCTCAAGCAAAATGGAAGAAAAGGTAAAAAATGTGGGAAAATAAATTTTGGGACTTTAACCACCAACAAGATTCATCCAATGGTCTGCAAAATGATGGGTTTCAACAAAAAAACCCATACTTCGAAGTACATTTCCTTATAGAGAAAAACAGAGGTCCATACTTCATTAATTTTTGTGGTTGGAGTTGTTTTCTGTGTTTTTTGCATGCCAGAGACGTTTCCTATTTTTCTCCCACAAATATCCATCAAAATACAAAATTGAACCCTCCATTATGTAGATAATTTCACCAACTTTCCAATGATACCAAAATAAAAAAATTGAGCTCTGGATCGAAAGATATGCCCCTCTAAAGATTTAGGGAAAAAATGGGGCAAAAATCGGTCGGCAGGTCGAAATCTAAAATTTTTCCCCTTTTTTAAATTTGGGAAAAATTCCCCAAAAAGTTGCGCGCCCCACCACTCCACTACCACATGGCACATTCCCATGTGTCCACGGGTTCAAATGGCCTTTTACGCTTTTTTGAATTTTGGAAAAAATCCTAAAATTCCTCCACGCCCCGTTGCTCCGGGTCACATGTCATCACCCTATTCACTGCAAGCATACACTTCAAATTTTTCCTTTGACGCTGCCAACCCCTTTGGAAAAATTTCCAAATTCTCCTTGCGCCCCCGACCTCTATGATGAATAGGACACATGGCATCTTCTTATCGATCCATGGGTTTAAAACAAAACTTCCATTTCCTCCTTGGTTGACCTATGGGCCAATTCTTTCCTTTACACCATTTTACTATTTTGGTAAAAAGCTAAAATTTTCTCCACCCCTCGACTCCTCTTGACCTCGTGGAAACGTGTCACACTCTCATTTGCACGAGGTCCTAGGCCAAAATTTTCATTAAACCATTAGTTGGAAATTTTTTTAACTTACCCCCACCGGTCTGACCTCCACCGCCACGTGGCACATCCTCATTTGACGCGGGCTTCAAACCATTTCTTTCCTTTGCAGGCCCATGGGAAAAAAAATTTCTTTGTGCCCCACCCATTCCTTGGAAATTTCTCCAACTTTCCTCCACTAACCCACCATTCCACCGCCACGTGGCTCATTCCTATTCATCGCGAGCCTACTCAGGGGAAAATTTCCCCTAAAAACTCCGCTTGACCATAACTTGAAATTTACAAGGAGTTAGGAGGAAAATTTTACCTTTCTGGAAAGGTGAGAAAAATCCTATCTTATGAATCCATTTCTAGAATTGTTTGAGTCCTTTAAGCATGCCAAAAATTCAATTAAGTTCCAGCAAAGGAGAAGAAGGAGGAGTTAGCCCAAAAAATAAGTAGGGGGTTTATTTTGGATAACAATTTGGCGACTCAGAGGGGTCATCTGCTTGCTAGATGAATGATCAGTAGCCTTTAAAGCATCCATTAGGCATGGAGTCATGAGTAGTAGCCTCTAAAATTATCTAAACTTTGAAAAATTCCTTGTGAACCACTTCAATCCCAATGAACTTGGATCTGTTCTCACCAAAATGCCACTTTGAAATGGACCATGCAAGAGAAAAACAAGAAACACTAAAAACTATGTACAAAACTAAAAATCATACATGCTCCAAATAGAACATGTAGAGTGTGCACAAGCACTTCTTCTATTGAAAGAAAACCTACCTACTCTGCTCTAACTGGAAGTAAAGGTGGGCTAAACAAACCCTACAACTGGTTGTGCAAAATAGCTTCCTTCTTCAAAATTGGCAGCCATGCAAATGATTTGGAGTTAAGTATGGCTGCTTGGATGAGTGGAAAATCAACAAGAAGCTGGTCTTCTACCCAAATTAGCAAGGTGTCAACTGAAAACAAATCCAATACCTCTTTTAGTTGCTCTGCATTTGGATTGAAGAGGTATGGCAGCTGATCCTTGGAACTTTGCATATCATCCTCATGCTTAGAGGTAAGCATGACTGGTTATGGCTTCTCCTTTGGCTCCAATGAAGCCAAATACCTAATTGGGCAAGGTCTGATCCATTTGATATGCCCATAACTCTGATTTTCCATTCCAAAAATGGAATCTTCTTGTAGACCTTCTTGAGTGAATGATGTGGAAGAAATGATGAAGTTCATTTGTTGTTCTCCTTCCTTCATGGCAGCATGGAACTCTTCTACAATATGCAGCTCCTCATTATTGATTGCAACATCCAATGAAGTTGCTTTTGCATTGTTGTAACCTACTGCAATACATTGTTGGCTTTGGAGTTCCTCCATTGTAGTTTTTGGAAGATCAAATTCTTCCAACTTTGATTCAAGAGGCATGTTGTCCTTGAATCCTCTTGTCCATGGCAGCAAGTTCTTGTTGTTGGAGAATGAATGGTGAAGAAGGAAATGTTGTAATTTCAGCTGGCTCTTCATCCAAACATTCTTCTAAGTCTGATGGAAAATCAAACTCTTGAATGTCTTGCTGCAGCAAAGTCTCTCCCTCTTGTATGGTGGCCTCCAAATCTGCATTTTCTTCACCATGTGTAGTTTCATTTTCAAACACAAAACTTGTCAATTCAAACTCATCCCAAAAATCAGATTTTTGGAGAGATGAAGTGGGAGAGAAACATGAAATTTCTTATGCCTCTTGCTCACAATTTGGACCTATTTTTTCACCTCCATAATGGCTTCATCAATCAAATCAGCCCCTTCAAATGAAAGCAAAAATGTATCAATAATGCTTCCTTCTTCTGCTGTTGCAAAAACTGACTTGATCTCATCCATTTGCTCCTCTTCAATGGGATTTGGAGCTGGTTTTTCTTCCTCCTCTACTTCTTGAAGACCATCTTGCTCTTGATTAAACTCTCCCTCTAGCATGAGGTTTGTCAAGTCAAACTCTTCAATCTGCTACTCTAGAGGACAAGTTGGGACTACAAGATCTTCTTCTTCCATGGCTGATTGTGCAACTTGAATTGGATCAGCATTTCCTTCAAATAAAGTGCCAACATGGACACTACATTCTGAGAAAACTGATTGCTGATCTGCTTCTTCTTTTTCTCTTCTTCTGCTACAACAAAATCAGTCCTAACCACCACTTGTTCAACTTTCACCTCCTTTGAAGGCTTAACCATCAAGGGGATATTTTTATCCCAAATTTGAGAGCCAAGCTTACCAAACTTTTGATCTTTTCATCCTTGTTTGGCTCTTCTTCTTGCTGCTATTTTCCTTGACTAGCATTCTGATTTTTATCTTCCCAACATGGATTTGGGAATGCAAGAGGAGGGGTGGGTTGTGACTCAATTGATTTGGAAATTATTCTTGGTGGTGGAGGAGATGAAACCTCTTGTTTCTTTGGAGGAGAGGGTACTTCATTTAACTCTTGTGGAGGGGATGACTGTTTGGAAGGGAAGAGGATAGAAGAATTGAGATGAGGTGGAAGAATAGGGAATGGAGAAATGGATTCAACACTTGGGACAATAGATGGAGAGTTTAAAACTTGATACTCTTTGAGATAAAACAGATTGGGAAAGAGGAAAATAATAGGCATGAGATGGTGTGCTTACCCATTGAGAAGGATGTTGAATACTCTTCTCCTACACCTTTATTCCCTTAATCCACTTTGTAAGCAATGGTAGTGTTATATTCATGAAGTCAAGCTTCTTTTGAGAGCTATAATGCCTTGGAAAAGGTCCCACCCATGGAAAGGTGCTCTACAACCGATTCCAAATGCTTTCATTTGTGCTTGAGCCCTAAATTACACCATGTTTACCTCCATCTTTTGAATTTTCTCCAACAAACTAGCATCTTGCATTTGATTGTCTTCATTTTTGTATACTCATGCTCTTGAAAATCTCCATAGCCAAACTGATTTTGGCATTGCTCATATGGGTATGTATGCTGATTTGGAGTATTTGTAAAACATGTTCGAGGTGAAATATATTTCTACTATTGTAAATGTGAATTCCATGATGGAAATGAAGTCATGATTTCACAACTTCATGGAATGGAAAATATTGAAAGATATGGAAAGAAGAATGGATGGAAATAGATGGAAAAAAGGTCCGCAACTTAGAGAATGAGTTATTTACAAGATGGAGTTTCCAGATGTGTTTTTAAAAATGCCTCCAAAGGTAGAATCCTTAACAGGAACACACCAACCTATCAAAAATAAAGTGGAAGACCTCTAAGGTGCCACCAGGTGTGCCAAAATTATTAGTGCAAATTCACAGCACCCCTAAATGAGATATGGATCTACTTTTCTAAGGAAAACTCATCTAATGTGATTGCACAACATTGAGTTTTCCCCAAGGTGTGGGGCCTTGCAAGGTGAGAAAAATATCTAGATTGAAGCTGGTTCTTACTCCTCTATTTAGGTGTATACATGCAATCTTTGCAAAGGTTACGATTCAAAATTCTTACCCTAAAATTACCAAGGGGACAGGGTTGAGAGAAAATAAGGAAATGAAAACAAAACCAAGCAAAACAAAGAGGCGATACACCAAAGGAGTGATGAACTCCTTGCTTTGCAAAAATAGACACTAGATCATGAAGATACAATAAAAAACATGCACAAATTTTCCAAAATACAAAGAAATATTATAAGGAAACAAACCAATGCAAGAGAGGATTGGAAAATCAATCACAAAGCATGTATTGTCAGTTCCAAAATTGATACAATACATTGCAAATAACAAAGAAGGAAAAAATGTGTTACAATCTCCATGGGAGGTCTGAAACTCCTTCAAATCCACCTACTAAGGAGAAATGAAGAGCTTACAGGAGCAAGAACATCCAACCTTTTACAAATGAGCCAAAACTGGCTTTTATCACGAGCAGAATGGAAGAAAAGGTAAAAAATGTGGGAAAATCGATTTGGGACTTCAACCACTGACAAGATTCATCCAATGGGCCTAAAAAATGATGGGTTTCCACAAAAATCCCATACTTCGAAGTACATTGCCTTACAGAGAAAAATAGAGGTCCATACTTCATTAATTTTGGTGGTTGGAGTCATTTTCTGTGTTTTTTGCATGCCAGAGACATTTTCCTATTTTTCTCCCATAAATATCCATCAAAATACAAAATTGAACCCTCCATCATGTAGAGAATTTCACTATCTTTCCAATGATACCAAAATAAAAAAACCGAGCTCTAGATCGAAAGATATGCCCCTCTGAAGATTTACGTCAAAATTGGGGCAAAAATTAGATCGGTGGGCCGAAAGCTAAATTTTTTTCCCTTTTTTGAATTTGGGAAAAATTCCACAAAAATCTCCATACCCCACCACTATGCTACCACATGGTGCATTCCCATTGGTCCGTAGGTTCAAAAGGCCTTTTACGCTTTTTTGAATTTTGGAACAAATCCCAAAATTCCTCTGCGCTCGCCGCTCGAGGACACATGTCATCACCCTATTCGCTGCGGGCATGCGCTCCAAATTTTTCCTTTGACGTTGCTGACCCCTTTGGAAAAATTTCCAAATTCTCCCCATGCCCCTGACCTCCACCACAAATAGGACATGTGGCATCTTCTTATTAGTCCATGGGGTTTAAAACAAAACTTCCATTTCCTCCTTGGTGGGCTGCGGGCCAATTCTTTCCTTTGCACCATTTTACTATTTTGGCAAAAAGCCAAAATTTACTCCACCCCTCGACTCCTGCCAACCTCATGGACACATGTCACACTCTCATTCACATGGGGTCCTAGGCCAAAATTTTCATTGCGCCATTTTTGGAATTTTCTTAACTTACCCCTATCGGTTTGACCTCCACCACCACGTGGCACATCCTCATTTGACGTGGGATTGGACCATTTCTTTCCTTTGCGGGCTCGCAGGTAATGTTTTTTCTTTGCACCTTGCCCATTCCTTGGTGATTTCTCCAACTTTCCTCCATTGACCTACCATTACGCCACTACGTGGTTCATTCCTATTGGTCATGGGCTCTGCTCAGAGGAAAATTTCCCCAAAAATTCCATGAGCCATAACTTGAAATTTACAAGGAGTTAGGGGGAAAATTTTACCTTTCGGAAAGGTGAGAAAAATCCTATCTTATGAAGCCATTTTCATAAATTTTTAAGTCCCTGAAGCATGCCAAAAATTTAATTAAGTTCCAGTAAAGGAGAAGGAGGAGTTAGCCCAAAAAATAAGCGGGGGCTTATTTTGGATACTTGATTTTCGTATGGGTTTAACCATAATTATTCACGGGTCTTGGACCTGTAAGAAATTCCATTTAACACATGTGATAAATCTAAAACATATTTATTAAGAAAATAAATATGGAAAACATCATGCATTCGTGATAAAGCAGGAGGTAATGCTAAGCGATAAGCTACAAGATTGATTATTTCAACTATCTCAAAAGGTCCCACATAACGAGGTGATAACTTGGTAGCCTTGCCAAAAGTTATAGAGCTCTTTTTCAATTTGACCTGAAGAAATACTTTCTCACCAAGTTCAAATTCCCTATCTACCCACTTCAAATTAGCATAACTCTTTTGTCTATCTGCATGCTTCTTTCAAGCGTTCACGAATCAATTTAACTACTTGTTCCATTTCAGTAAGGATTTCAGGTCCAATTACCTCTCTATCCTCCATGTTGTCCCAACTAATAGGGGTTCTACATTTTCTTCCGTATAATACTTCAAAAGGTGTCATCTTAAGAGAGGCATGATATGTATTATTATGTGCAAACTCAACTAGTGGAAGGTGCTCTTCCCACTGTACTCTTGATCCATACAATTCATTCATAACATATCCTCTAAAACTTGATTAACTCTTTCAGTCTATCCATCCATTTCCGGATGATACGCAAAACTGAAATTTAGCTTAGTTCCTAAAGCTGCATTAAGCATTTTCCAAAATCTTGACATCATTCTAGGATCTCTATCCAAAATGATTAATTTAGGTACTCCATGTAATCTAAAAATTTTGTGTACAAATATTTTAGCTAACACAGGAGAATCATCCTTCATATTTCCAGCGATAAAATGTGCTACCTTTGTTAGTTTATCCACAACTACTAAAATAACATCATGGTTATTTCTTGACATAGGCAACCCTTGTAAAAAGTCCATGCTTATCACTTACCATTTGTATTGTGGTATGCTATGAGGATACAACAAATTGGTTGGGTACATGTGTTCCGCTTTAACATGTTGACATTCAATTTAATGTGTCACAAAGTCTATTACATCCTTTTTCATTCCCTTCTAGAAATATTGTTGTTTTATATCAGCAAGCATTTTTTAATACCGGGTTGTCTGAAAAAGGTGAATTGTGGAATTCTACTAACAATTTATTTCTTAAATCGTTTAGTGAAGGTACATATACTCCGTTTTCAAATCGTAAGATTCCTTCATTATCAAAGTGAAAAATTTATATCTCGCATCACTAGAATCTTCAACAAACATTGTCTTTACTTACTGAAAATAAGAATAAGATTCCATAACACTTTTTACTTCATCCTTAAATTGAGTTTTTAATGTTATAAGAGCAAAAATGTGCATCCTACGACTTAGAGCGTCAGCCACTCTATTTTCTTTACCCTTGATATACTTGATGTCAAAATCATATTGAGACAAAAACTCTAACCACCTTTGTTGTCTTGCATTAAGGTTTGGCTAAGTGAAAATATACTTCAGACCAAGATGATCAGTTTTCAATTCAAAAGGTTTACCAAGCAGGTAATGCCTCTAAACTTACAATGCATGTACAATGGAAACAAGCTCTAAATCATGTGGAGCATAATTCAACTCATGTAACTTAAGTTTTCTACTTTCATAAGCTATGACATGACCATTTTGTAACAAAATACCTCCCAAACCATCACCAGATGCATCAGTTACCACCATAAAATCTCCATTAGGATATGGTGCTAGAATAGGTGCCGAAGTTAAGCTATTACTTCAAAGTTTTGAATGTAATTTCACATTTCTCATTCCAAAAAACTTTTTATCCTTCTTCTGTAAAGAAGTTATTGGTGTAGCCACCTTAGAGAAGTCTTTTACAAATTTCCTATAGTAGCCAACAAGTCCCATGAAGCTTCTAACTTCATGTACATTCTTTGGTGCAGGCCACTTAGTTATAGCTACAATTTTATAAGGATCTAAAATAATTCCATTCTTACTTATTACATGTCCCAAATAGTGTACTTTTGTGTCATAGAAAGAACATTTAGACAGCTTACCAAATAACCGTCTCTTTCTTAATATTTCCAAAAATATCTTCAAATGCTCATGGTGTTCCTCAATACTTTTGGAATATATGAGAATGTTGTCCAAGAATATGAGCATAAATTTATCCAAGTATTCTTGAAAGATATTATTCATTAAATTCATAAATGTTGCAGGTACATTTCTTAATCTAAAAGGTAAAATTGTGAACTCATAATGCCCTACCTTGTCACGAAGGTTGTTTTATGAATTTCCTCATCCTTAATCCGTAATTGATGATATCTAGATTAAAGATCTATTTTAGAATATACCGATGCTCCATGCATTTGATCAAATAAATCATCAATCCTAGGGAGTGGGTATCTATTCTTAAGTGTTGCCTTGTTTAACATTATGTAATCAATGCATAATCTAAGTGTTCCATCCTTCTTTTTCACAAAGATTATAGGTGCTTGCTAAGGTAAAACACTTGGTCTCAGTCAAAAATTTAGAAAAATTTCTTGTGAATGAGCCTTAAGCTCTACTAATTCTGTAGTAGTCATTTAATATGGTGCTTTAGAAATAGGTTCAGTTCTAGGCTTGATCTCAATCGTGAAATCAAACTCCCTTTTGGGTGGAAGACCTGACAATTCTTCTGGAAATACATCATTGAAGTCTCGTAATAGTAGATATCATTCCATAACATCATTGTTCTCTTCAGTTTCTTCAACAATATTTACTACATATAAGGTACAACCCTTATTTTTGGCCTTTTTAAGTTGCATAGCTGACAGTTTTATGACAGAAATTTCATGTTTCACACCCTGAATCTATACTATTTTCTGCAGGTCATCTACACAACTAATGTATTTTTCAAAACAATCCACTTTAGCCTTATGTTCAGATAACCAATTAACACCTTTGATTACATCATAATACCCCAAAGGTGCAACATAAAGATCAACTTCAATGGAAAAGTTAGGTAAATCAAGGATTTGCTCCAAAAAGACAAATACTAAGCTGTATGAACAACATTGTTTCCATACTATACAGTCCATGTTTTATCCATGTTTCCATATTTTCCTTTGAATTTTGCTACCAATTTATTATAAATAAATAATTCAGTAGATTTGGTATCAAAAAGAATAGTTACACGTAAACCAAATAACTTACTCAAAACTTCTATAGGCGTGGCCTGTTTCTCAACCTCGCTTGCTTGTCGCCTACTATAGCATGTATCTTATCTTTGTTGATTACGATCATCCTTTTTCAAAGAGCACTAATTTGCATAATGATCTTTTCCATGAGTTATAATAGCCTCCTACGAGGTATATTCCTAGGCTTGGGTTTATTTCCAGCCTTATAGTTATCATTTGACCCCATAGGACTTCATGTCCATTATTATTGTTCTTAGCAAAGTTGTTTCTGCATTACCAACAAACTTGTTTATTGCTACTTTCTTATTAGTATCAAATGAAAACTTAATTTTCATTTCAAATTTCTTCCATGGTCCTTTCTTAGGTGCAAGAGATGATGAAGAGGAGTTGGGATTTTTCTTCCTTACTTCCTCCTTGTGAGCAGAAATTACCTTTAATTTTTGTTCCTGCCTTATGGCCTTTTCAAAAACCCCTTCCATCATGGTTGGGCTGTGAACATCCACCTCTCCTCCTATAACGAGATTCAATCCCATGATGAATTTTCGTATCCTAAACTTCTCATCTATTTGGTACTGAGGTACATACTTAAGGAGTTTTGTAAATTGTTCCCAGTACTCAATTATAGTTAGCTTCCCCTGAGCTAAGTTCTGAAATTCAGTCATTTTCTGATCATAGTAAAGTTGCGGCAGCCAACATTGCCTAAAGTAACCTTTAAATTGATCCCAGGTGATGTTATTTTCATCAATTTTTAACTCATCCTTCGATTGTCCTACCATGAAGATGATTCGTGAGAAAGATGATATGCTCCCCATATCGCCTTTGTTTCTTCTGAGAAATTTCTTATTGGAAAGTATTTCTCCATTTCGCTGAGCCAGTTATCAGTTCCATCTCCTAATTTGGTGCCATCAAACTTAGGTGGACTTATCCTTTTATATCTTTAGTGAGTTCATATGCTATTCTAGCCTTTTTGTTTTTAGGATGAACATGTATGTTCGCATTGTTATTATCAACACCTACATTGGTGTTGTCCCCAAGAGGTGGCTGATTATTATTATCAACATCATCTTCCTCCTCATTACCCATTACTTGTTGTTCAAGTATAGCCAGATGATCTCTTGTGTCCAACAGGGTAGTAAGGATCACATCGAGTTTCTAGGTAGTTGTTGCTCCTTCCTCAGGAAAAGGGTTATTTGCAACATTTCTTCTTGTTCTAACCATTTTTTTGTTACAATAAAATATAAGTTTCATCAGATTATGGACACAATAGGTCAAGAGCTGTAACCTTCAGCTCTGATACCAAGATGTAACATTCCCATTTTAAGACTTTAGAAACAAGGGATTTTTTTTTTTACTTAATGTTCATTGTTCTAAATAAAACTTTATTTAGAACACACATTCAATGCCAATCAATCTCATAACAGATAACCATATGCAGTTGTAAATGACTCGGTGATACACTCGATCTATTCATTCCATGACTCGGTTACCTACCGATCTATTCATGTTTCACTTTAAGTATTGAATACTTATCATATACTTTGTATACTTGGTTTTCACCCTAAACTGGGTACTGAGTGATCTTGTTTAAAGAACATACCTAAATATTTGTTACCAATATTCATCTGATATCACGTGGCTTTAAACTAGGTGACATAGGACAATGCAACCAGTAGCTTGCGATACTTTGGCCAAAGATTTACAACATACTGTGTATGTCACTATTCCTAGATGACATACTCGTCATTTTGGAATACATCCTTCACCTCACTCCTCTGTTATCTAGAATGGTCTTAACTAACTACCACTAGTCCACTTGCCCAAGGTTTAACCCTAGCCCGGGTTAGGAACATAGTCTATTATAGGAAGACACTTTCGATGACTTAGGGTAAAAGGGCATACTCGGTTGACCTAAGTCAACCAGATGTGCCAAAGTACCCTGAGTTATTGAAAGTTACTCCCTATCCTAAACATGTTACTAACTTGACCTAGAGAAAAACTAAGTTCAAGTCCTTATTGTGTGTAGATCTAGATGATCAATGTAGAAGGGTGTTGCCACATGTCAACTGATAACGTTGTATCCTCGAGAAGACCCAAGTCTTCTCAAAGGTACAGTCCTATAGTTGGCATGTGCCAACATCCTATAGAAACTGCCTCATCACGATGTACATACCCAAGGAGGTTATTAATGTTAAATTAATTTGGATTATAAAATAGATTACAACATCTATGTTAAACCCTAATCCAACACTCCTTAAGTCCTTGTTCTATACTTGAATCCATTAAGCATTAAAGAACTTCCTTTAACTCATGATTGCTTTTAATGTTCATTTATTTAGTTTAACATCGTTAACCAAAATAGGATAGCAATATCATAAGTTCCATTAAATATATCTTAATCATTCAAAGAAGGTGTAGCAACCAAATAGGTTCAACTAAGGTAGACTTTATAAGAAATGAAGTCTAACGTTTAACGATCATATCACCCTTCTTTGGGTTACATTTCATTTAGTGAGGAAGAACCTTCCCCTATTTGATTAAGTGTTAGGGTTTGTCAAACCCTTCTTATTTTTCACAAACTCTAAAGTTCCATCACATATTCATTACACATTCAATACTATATTAGAGTTGTTTTAGATAAGATTGATAACTTATGCAACTTAACAAGCCACATCTTATTAAGGGAGATTAAACTAATTCCCTTTTATCTAATCTATCAATTTTATCTGAATTAAACATATGACAGATATGAATAATACCATTAAGATAGGAATTCCATATTCTTCATAAATATTAGATAGTTTACACAATAAATACAAATAAATCCCCAACATTCAATTCCTGATTAAAAACTTATTCATTTACAAGACTATTTATTTCAACCATGTTGTATAACAAACAACTTTCATTTCAAAAGCATACAACTTTTATTTTTTTCAATACAATTCAGAATGAATCGAAACTCTTTACATAAGGTTCAAAATTAAATAACCCAATACAACATGAAAGTTTATGTCTTCTTTAATCACTTACGATGTCCATTTGTAAAATTGCTAGCATGGGTCAATTCAATGAACTGAGCATGATAAGCACTAAGCATTAAAGTAAAGTGCATTCCACTAATTGCTTCATTAAACAACTTTGCTTTCATGAAACAAAAGAAAAACCTCATGCAGATAATCATAAGTTAAACATCAAGAAAGAAGTACAATTAAGAAATCTGGATTTACTTTTAAGAAAGGAACATTTTATAATCTGAAACTTCAGGATTATACCACAAGACTTAATTGATCCTATAAACTACTTTTAAATTAGTCAACAAGTCTTATTAATAAATTATTTCATAATTCATAAAGATAGAAGGACACACTTAACTTTTCCCAATCTGCAAAAGGGTTAGTTACAACATAACTGATATTAGTAAGTTTCATCCCTCAATAAAGACAAAGAAGAGAATGAATAATGAGAAGTTCAATCCATAAACTTATCAGTCAATAGAAAAAGGATCACATACCCACAAGGACCCAAACCATATTTCATTTCATTTATACTATGAAATGAAATCCAACATCTAATACAACTTATAAATTCTTAAGTTAGTTTCCAAAAGAGAACTCAAAATTGAATACACAGTCAAGCCCGTATACTTCCAATTTCCATACAACCTTTCCAGGAAGACCTATTCTCATTCACCTAGCTCAAATCCATATCAAATCTTAGAAGAAATACACAGTATAGTCCCAAACTGTAGAATGCCCCCATGAGAGTATAATTCTTTCTCTTTAATACATGGTGGATTCTATAAGGATATAACAGTGGAGTAAAATTCCTCCAATCAAAAAAGATTGGGAAGTCACAACAACTCTCAACTCGAAGACCGACTCCTCATTATAGAAAATAACAACAAACTACAAATGAGAAGGTAGTTCGAAATTCCAAGCAAGAGCCACATTACCAACATCCATGTAAGTGATACTGTGACTTTTCGGACCACAAACAGAATAACAGGTTTGAATTTAGCATTCTACAAAAACCCACTACTCAGATGGAAGTAATAGTTAAGTGATTCGATAAGACAAGTTCTGTCCTACCTTCTTCCAACTCGTCTGAACAAAAATAACCACAAACCTCTCTAGTTCCTTATAAATCATATGACAGGTAGGGTTTGTTCAACATAAAAGACAAAAAGGAAGAAGTAACTCATTCCATGAACCTCTACAACTGATACGACTATTCCATAATAGAACACAGTTCCAGTTCCAAATATTTCTAAGAACATAGCAGTTAAGTTTTCCCACAAGATATGGATACACTCAGAGAAGATATGAACAACATACACTCTAAAATTCATATGCCCCATCAAGTTTGAAAACACAATGTAGGCT
The DNA here is from genome assembly GCA_018340775.1 of Taxus wallichiana var. yunnanensis. Lineage (NCBI taxonomy): Eukaryota > Viridiplantae > Streptophyta > Pinopsida > Cupressales > Taxaceae > Taxus > Taxus wallichiana. The sequence goes on from CM031233.1 coordinate 346,120,310, forward strand.
AAAAGATAGAAGTATAATAGCCATTACTTCTCAAATTCAAAACAAAGGAGACCATAAAGAAGTTATATAGTCTACTTTGACTAAACAACTCACAATACCCCATCCATCATACAGTAATAAAGAGATTGAAGTTTTCAATTTAAAATACCTAAAAGTATACAACTTGTCACTTCCAAATATAGAATAAAAATAACCAACAAGGAATACCTGTGTTGCATTAAATACGTGCATCGGTCACAAGTTCAAACAACACAAGCTCAAATACGAATTTAAAATAGAATCACATGGCTCAAATAAAAGCTCAAAATAACACCAACACCCTATTATGGGTTCAAGCCTTCCATTTTCCTAAGGAAGAATAAAACCTCAGTTAAGAACTTAAGTACAGAGCACAACACAACAACTCAACAACAAATTCAGTATTCATAAGAACTGCATACAAGTTCCAAGGTTCAAAACTTCAATAAGTTCAACACAGTCCAAGCAACCACATGGTCCCAATAAAGCTAAAACAAATCTCAGCTTTAATACAAGTTTAGAATATTCATGGAGTTCTATTACAACTACCTGAACACAAACTTTCAAATAGAGATACAAAGCCATCCAACAATACTGTCAGTTCAAAACGGCTAAGGAGCTTCTACTTCAAACTCAATGAGCTTAAGGACAAAGTCATGTTGTACAACCCAACAATGAATTTAGAACCCAACAATGAATAAGCCAACTCTTTCCACATTATTTTCGAATGTAAGAAACAAAGCTTGAATACAAGCTACAAGCTTTGAATACAAATAACATAACTACAAGTTCAAGTTATGGAGTTCAATAAGCTTCAAGTACAGGTTACAAAGTTCCATAACAAATCACATGTAAACCTCTAATAACCAGTACAGAGAAAGTTCCCAAAACTATCAATAACAACAAAGAATTCACATTCCAAAACCCACAAATTTCCAAGAATACATGCAAGTGAACAACCACATACATCATGCAAATATAAAATTTCTAGTGAGCAGAATTGTTTTAATGAATCATTTAGAAGAAAGAAAGAAATATTAATGGGTAGAGCCTATCATGCACGATAGTTGTTCCTCTCGCCTATTCAAAGAATAATTCAGCTGAGTTTCCAAGACCTCTTCTTCTCCAAGAAAGATCAAACAACAATAATATTTTTCCACAATTCCACTTATACATTCCTCGAACCAAAAATAGCTTAGAGAGTTCAAAAATAACCACAAAGTGGAGATCAAACTGTTAGTTCAAAGAACCAGATAGCTCCATGTGGAGTAAAAATCATGAAGCATGCAAAGCAAAACAACCCCCAACAAATCTACCAGCATGCCTTCCAAGATGGCTTGCTCACCAAACCCGAGGCACATTAATGCCATTAAATCTAATTTTCCTACTTATCTTTCCTTACCACCACCATTCATAGTTGGTGAGACCTAATTGTATTTCATAATGCATTTCCAAACTTAGAGATGCCTCCACGTAGGTTCCTCTAACTTTCACTAACCCCTGCCACACTTGGCAAGTACTTTCATGCATTAAAAACCAAATCAAAATCAAATCCCAATAAAATATTAGGAACTGCCGCTAGTTTCCCCACTTGCTAATGGCCCTTAGGTCCCCTTTCATATCCCATTAGTTTAGGATAGATATAATTTAGCTTAGGTTAGATCTTAGGTTAGTTTAAATATATATAACCTTAGGATATAACCCCCAACAATAAATTTCCACCTTAGGATAGGATGTAGATTTAATAAAAAATAATAGGTTTAGAAATAACTTAGCATCCCCTAGGTTATTTCCTTTCAAGCTAACAACTTAGGTTAGAATGTCATCCCACGTAAAGTGGTGTAGTAATAGTTAGGTAAATTACCTGAGTCCCGTATCTATTAGGGTAGACCATATAGATAAAAGGGTACATAATGATTTCTTTTACTCAAGACTCCGGAAGCAAGGTTCCTATTTCCCTTAACACCATTAAGCACCCTACAAGGGTCGATCAAGAAGAGTCGAGAACCACACAAAACAGAATGCAAGTACTGTTTCCAAGATGATAAAGAATTTGCAATAACCACAAGTTCAGTCTATTAAGTATTTCAATCAACGAATGTCAGTTTTTCATTCAGTTTTGATAAGAATATTTAAAACATTCCTTGGATCAATGGAATTGATCCGAGGATGAGTCCAATAGTGAAAGGTAAGTTGCAACTCTTAAAACCAGATTGCATCTTATCCAAAGAGAAGTGAAATAGATTATTGCAAGCAAAAAGTATACCAGCCCTTTAATCAAAGAGCATAAATGATTTATCCATTTCAAGCATGATCTTCAGATAGTCAAAAGAACACATCTTTATCAAGAAAATCACATGTCAACACTTGAAATGCAAAGGAGGAATATAACCATTACCGAGGGTGTTATAGATTTGGCAACAAAATTTTTTGCACGCACGATGGGAAACAAGAGTCATATATTTCACAGGTGTGTGTATTTTTGTTCACTTTATTTCATTAAGTTGTTCTCTTAGTGAAATTCCATCCTTAGGAGGTATACCCAAGCACAATTGGTGACTCCATTGGTCTAAGTAACCCACTCTCTGAGTTGTAGACTTTATTTTTCACCCATTTCCATCCATTTTTCTTCCACATATTTCCATTTTTCTCCCATTCATGAAGCTATGAAATCATGGCTTCATTCCCCTGATGGAATTATCACTTGCAACAACCACGATACTAGTTCTCCACCTCCCAGCTTGCAAAATTCATTCCCATATGATTACAGTCCACCTCCAAATCTGTTTTATAATAAAAATCAGCAGCATGCATGTCCCTATGAGAAAGGTCATTATCATTTTGGTTATTCACCCATCTATGTAGCTTTTCAAGAGTAGGAATATGAAGATGATGGAAGCCATCCTACGTATGAAGATGTCGAGTTTGCAACCGAAGATGCAAAATTGGAGGCAAATATCATGAGTTCTAGAGCCACAACTCAAATAAAATAACTCAAGATTAGCTTCACCACTTGAGCCCTCCTTTCATTACCTAACCAATGTCATTTTAGCCTAAATCTCAATTTTCAAGATTTTCACCTACTTCCCATATTGTGAATCTCACTTCTTCATCTCCTATTATTCCATCCCATCATGAATATTTTGTTCCTCATTCTTCTAAAATTCCTTCTTTTCTATAAAGGACATCAAGACAAGAAATTACACCTCTCCCACCACCTCAAATAATGAAGTAAATAGTTGAATCCCAAGCCACCCTTCCTCTTACATTCCAGAATCCATTTTGGGAGGACCAAACTTATGATAGTAGTAAAGAAGAGGAGGATATGGTTAATTATACTAGAAAATAATCTAAAGGATTGGAATGTGGGACTCAACATCAAGAAAATTCATGTCCTAATTAAGCCTCCACCCAAGGTTGAAGCTCAAAATCAGGTGGTGAAGAAAAAACGTACATAAGAGAAAGATGATTAGTAGTATCCAATTCAGAATGTAGTATTTATATTAGTTCCATATCATCAAAGGAGGTTAATTCACCAAAAATTGTAAAGTCCATTGTAGAAGGGAAAGAGTTTCCTCCAAATCAAATACTTTGGGCATGTGCAAGTAAATGAAGAAAATTTCTCCAATGTACATGATGTTCCAAGTGAATGAAGTGATTCTGATCATGCATATCAAGAAATTTTAGAATTTTTGGAGGGTTACATGTTTCCATTGAGTTCATCATCACATGTTGCAGTTAGTCACCAAGAGTTTTGTGTTGTGGAAGAAAACAAGGAAGACTCAGTGGTTTTGAATGTAAAGCAAATCATTCAAGAGGTCTTGATTTTTTCTCCCTCTTCATCTATTTAAAAATCTAGATTTTTAGAAGAATATGAGATTTCTAATTTCTTATTTGAGGATAGAGAAGGATATGGTGAACAAGTTACTAATCTAGAGAACACCATGGAGGAAGAAGTTGGACCTTCAACACAACTAGGAAATGAAGAGTCAGATTATTTTTTAGATTTGGTGGAGCATTCGATGAACAAGATCCCATGGAACTTGACAATTTTGTTAGTCCATCATCTCTCATTTGAAACCAAGTGCTTGTTTCATTAGAGGAAAACATAGGAGGGTAACTTGTCTCTCATAACCATCTTCTTGAGACAATATTGGAGGAATTGAATCTTCCATATAACTTATTTAATGAATAGGAAAGGGAGCACATGGGAGAAGCTAGTTCAGATCCGAAGCCTTGAACGAAGATGAGATTATTGAGAGTTTCTTGTTCTCAATTGTGGAGCCTGATTTGGTTGATGAGTGAGTAATGGTGGAGGAAAACCAAGAAGGTCTTTCTTCCCCTAATAGTTTTCAAGAGAATAAGATGGATGTGATTTACCTTGAGAGTTTCATGTTTGATAAGGAGGTGAAAAATGAAGGTCAATTTTGTCTTCAACTAGAGGAAAGGAAATTCCTACATAAGCGAGAAAACTCCAGCGATTCAACATTTTTCTAGTAACTTCATTAGAGACTGCAAGTAGTCCAAAGGAACGGCATGTTGTGGAATAATTTCTTGTTGTCAAAGAGGGAAAAGGAAATGAAAAATACATGATTGAAACACCATTCATCCAAGAATTTCCTTAGGTACACTTCCTTGTTAAATTTTAAGCTTGGAGTAGAGGTCATATTAAAATGGTTAGATCGTGTCCCATTAGATACTTTGCTTCATTAGAGCTAAGGGAGGAGTCAAAACCATTCATATTCAATTCAAAATGTGAGGATGAGTTTAAAAACCCAAAGGATTAGTTGTAATGCCTCTATAAAATAGATGTAAAGTAACTAGAAAAGGCATCTTGTCTCTTTCAGTTGATGCCTTGGTGAACCAAATGGATAATTGGGCTTATTTAAGTTTTTCACTCTTAGTCTTAACCATGTCCATTGTTAAATAATTTACATGGTTGTCCATTGTGAGGAAGGGAAGATATTTTACACAACTAGTTACAGGGTTCATTTATCTCAAGCTGTGCCTCCGGTTATTGTAGAGTAGGTATAGGGTTCCTTCTAAAAGAATAAATTCTTGGCACACACTCTGCTTGTTTCATTTGAAGCATGTATGGTTTTTCTTTTGTAGTGTGTTGTGTTTCATCTTTGTCCTTGCACAATGTGTCGGTGGTGAAATGTTCATATGAAGGGAAAAATTCATGTTTTAATAGAGTTCCATGATGTACCACATTTTTAAAATGTTTACTCAAATTATGTAGTGTGTTATGCATGCCAAGAAAAATTCAGATTCATTGTGTTTCATAATTAGCATTATAAGAAGGAATACGATCAATTGTGCTAAAAGGGATTTAGGATCCATCACAAAGAATCGAGATCAATTTTATGATACCAAAAATGACTCCATGCCCAATGGATACACAAGGATACTAGAATAGTGCTTAGCAGGAAAACATCCTCGAGAGGTCCCCAAAAATGTTATCAATTTTTCCCCTTGGGGAAAAATTAGACAACGGGAGCCAATTATACCTTGCAACCTAAAAAATTACTTCTTGAAGTATTCTTAGATATTACAAGTAAAATTTTGTATTAAGGGAGTGTTCATGGTATTCTAAGTAGTTTCGTAGTCATCTTGAGCTATTCTTCCCTTTTCGGGTCTTGAAGATTCCAATTTTTCCTAAGTTGAAAATTGGCCCTAGTGGCCCACTTCTAGTAGTCATGGGAAAAAATGATAAAATTGATAAATTAGGTTAAAAGGGTCTTATTATGCTCCCATTACCCCTCCATTTTCACAAAAGGTCCCATAAAGATCAAAATCTAGGAAAAATTAGGTTTTGGGGCCTAAGTAGCTGAGCTAAAAATAGCTCGTTGAGAAGCTCGATGAGCTTCTCGGTGAGCTATCTAGAGGGTTGTATTAGAGGAAATTTCTTCATCATCTTGGTGGAATGAGTTATGCATTGGTTTGAGGTGTCAGTGTTAAGATCACAGTGAAGGGGTTTCAATCAAGCTTGCTAGGGAAGATACAAGCTCGACAGATCATGCGTGGACTAGGGCGAGTTATGATAGAGCTCAGGTGAGTTAGTTCATGGTGTGACCTAGGGAAAATTATGGTTTGCATTATTGAATGAAGGTGTTCATGATGGGATTGGTTCATAGTTTTCTATAGTAGGAGCTCGAGGTCGAAGGTGAGCTCAAGACTAGGTTTAATGCAGATAGGGTGAAACTCGACATCCTAATTGGTTGGCATTAGAAGTTGGTTGGCTTAGGTAGATGGGCATGGAACTCAAAATTTAAGGCCACAAAATTAGAAGAAGGTTTGAACGTAATGATGGCACGGTGGAAGCCAACGCAGAAGGATTGAGCTAGGTCTAAAGTTGGAAACAAGGTGAATGCGGTGATCTCATCATGAATCAAAGATGGACTAGTACGGGGTGATCGAGTTGAAGTGAGGGCCACTTTGTGAAGAGCTCGAAACACGAAAGGAGCTTTAATCATGGTTAACATGGGTATTATAGTTTGAGATTAACATCAAGTCAAATGGGTGTAAGTCGACAATGAGCTTGGGATCAAGCTCGGATATCGATGATTTTTGAAGGAGCCAACTTGTTGGCCCGGATGCTTGAGCTAGGAGCTCGATTTTTATGGAAATAGCCTAGGTCACGGGAGCCCGTGGAGAAAGAGATAGAATGTAACAAACGGAAAGGATGATTTGGCTGTATGAGCTTTGAGATCATGCATAAGGACTCGGTGGTTAAGGAGATCAAGATCTCATGAGTCAAACCACTAGCATGTTGGGTGTCAAAGAGAAGTGAGCCCATCTCGTGGCTTTGCTTTGGAGGTGTCATATTTGAACTAGGTAGAGGAATTAGCGATGGAAATGAAACAAGTGAAGCATGCAAGAATATATTTTTATAGGGGTTAAACTATGGATTAGTGAGTACAAGGAGCTCGTCAATATGTTGGTAGATGATTGAGATTGAAGTGGAAGGGAACAATGAACTACTTGACATGAGTCTTGTGGAAGGTATTGATTAACTTGAAGAAAGCTTGTGAGCTCATAACATAAGGGTCTTGAATGGAATGGGAGATGACATAAGAGTGAAAAAACAACTCGGGTGAGTTTCTCGAAGCTTACAAGAAGATGAAGCCACATAAATTTTTGATTAATTAGGAATCTCATGTAAATATGATTCAATGAGTTAAGATGAAATACCAATGGAATGAATCGAGATAAAGTCTACTAAGCCAATGAGAAAACTAGAGATAGGAAATTCAAGGTTGAGTTGCATCGAATGGGTAGAAGTGGAAGATTTCAGAGTCAATTTTAGAGAAATCCATCTCAACCTTTAAGAGATTATCAGTTGGAAGACTTCTTGAATAAGTTGGTGAAAGTTCACAAGAGAGTTTGAAGCACAAAACTCAAAAATTTAGAGTTTCGAGTTTTCGAGATTTCAAGGTTTTTACATTGGGGCTTAGATTCATCGCGTTACTAAATAAAAAATCAGACTTTGAAGTCTCGAACGATGGTAGACAACATGGAGAGTGTTCCAAGGATCTGTTATGTCGAAATAAATGCCGAGGGGGCCGTTGATTGTGTCGAGTCATTTTACGAGTCGACATCATACATGGGGTGTGAGGCACCATTCAATACAAATATGTCGAAATTTAAGAGATCAACGGGGAACTCAAGGGGTTGTCATGTTGATGCTAATGGCGATGATGTCCAAGTAGGAATTTGAGCCGTTAACATAGGCAGCCAATAAAAAACAAAAAAAAAAGATGGCAGAAAAAGTAAATAGACACTGTTTCAATGCGACATATAGAATTTGAAAGGATACCAAGTTAGTGGAGGTAGGTAAAAATAAATCTCGAAAGGTTAAACTAAATGCTCACCAAACAATGCAAAATTTGGATCTTTCCCAATAGGAAGTAGGCTATTTATAAGGAGTTTCGTTAGTTTCCGTCCAACTAATGTAAGACAATGGAGGGTATTGCAGAGCTCGCCATACAATAAAGAAGCATAGGTGGGTAAAATCTTTTAGCTCAACCATCTAATAATGAATGGCTCACTTGTGCATGATGTAGGATCCCAAAAACTTGAAATGGGGAGGGGGTGTAACATCTTTGGCAAAACTATTACTATGATTACTTTCCCTCTTGACATTGCAAACATTGACATGTGATTTGTCTTAGGAAGGTGTACTCTTATGACTTTTGGAAATCATGTTTGCAAATGGATAATTCATTACTGTGAAAAGGTTCACTTTGTTGTGATTTTTGTGTACTTAAAAATGAGACCATTCATCTCTTTGTTCAACTTATATTCATTTAAAAAAAAGGTTATGAACTTGTATTGTTGTTGTCTTAACCCATTATGTGTTGACAACAAGACCTTGGATCAATTCCATTGATCCAAGGTATGCTACAGTTCTCCTTACCTGTTCATCTTGTTGACTTGGCATTCTAAAATGGAAGGTGAAGTGGGACTGAGTCTTGTTTTGTTTATAAATTTGAAGGACCCTGCTTCAAGTGTCCTTGCTTTGCATCATGTTATAATTAATAGGCCTAAGTATTCTTAAAAATATTGAATAGCGTAAGAGAACCTAGGACCTATTACTAAACTATTAAGGTAAATACCTTAACCTAAGTTGGAATGTTCTATACTATTTGGATTTTAACCTAAGGTAATTAAGACCTACCTAGGAACTAAGGTTGATTTCTAACCTAATGATAATCTAACCTAAACTATTACTAACCTAAGGGGTACCTATGGACTACTTGGTAAGTGGTAAGGATGGTGGCGTCGGTTTTCAAGGCATTAACAAGAACTGATTTTTGGTTTAATGTCCTTTGAACTGCTAGTTTGGTAGAGGCATGGGGAGTTAGGGGATGCCTAGTTGGCATCACCACTAAATGGAAATTACATACATATTTTGAATTAAGAGGCTTGCCAAACTTGGATGACCGTGGCATGGAGAATTAGGAGGGAAAACTGACAGTCCTTTCCATTACTTGGTCTCGGTTATGGAAAATAAACCACTTAGGAGAGATGAAAGGTGGATTTTGGAAAGGTTGTTTGATCTTTAGTTCTTTTCAATTTTTCTCTACATGGGGTTTTGGTTCTTCGAACTAGTACTTCAATTTTTCATCTATCGATATTCTTGGCATTCTTGAGCTATTTATTTTGGATCCTATGGAAGTATAAGAAGAAGTAGAAAGGTTGGAGTTGTTGACATCACTTTGAAAAAGAAGAGACTATGGAGGCTTGGCTGGAAATCTTCTACAAATCGATAAGAAGCTCTATCAGGCATGATAGGATCTACCCATTAAGTTGTTCTACTTTTTCCTAAATGTATTCATTAAAGGAACTATACTCTTGGGAACAAGTGGGTTTTTATGTGATGTTTATCTTGCATTCATGCTTGTATTTTTCATTGTATACACTTTTGGATTCACTGTTTGATAAAATATGAGTTGGGTTTGTTTCCTTTGTTGGGTGAAGGTATGAAATATGTTTTACTTCTGTTGAGCTTGAGATGTTATCGAATATTGTTATGTTTGTTTGAACTATGCTAAAATGGATAGTCAGATTCAATGTTTTGGGATTCATTCTTGTTGGAAAACAATAGTAAACATGTTTTACTTTTTCTGAGCTTGAGATATTTTGAATCGAGAAATTTTGCTGGACTATTCGAAGCTAAATAGTAGAAGTCACTGCTATGGAAGAATTATGTTTTGGGTTTTGTTCTCCCTTGCTTGAAATTTGATAAAATCATGTTTAGCTTCTTCTTGAACTTAAATGAAGTTAATTTTTGTTGCTTGCACCTATAAGTTGTGAGAATATTTGTTAATGACTTATCTTATTTTGGGTCTAAACGAATCTCCTTGATATAATCTGTCTGATAGTAGGGTTGATAGTTATCCTGCTATCGTGATCCATGGAAAGTCTTATAAAAATTTTATGCAGCTTTTCTGAAGTGATATTTTTACTATAGGAGTTACCTTATTAGTTCATCTTGTTGGATTTACTGGTTCTTTTCATTTAAATTTGATGTTTAGATGATATTGTAGGAACATGGTATCTAGGTTGAACTATGGATTAGTTCAGTCTTGTCTATCTTGAGGAAATGGATTGGAACATTTTTGGTTTTGCTATTCTCCTTTTGAGCTTGACTTCAAGCACCTGACTAGGGTCATGTCACTTTTTGTTGTTTTTCCTTGTGGTCGAATCTGGGTTGGGTTCTTTCCTTCTAAAACTTGTAGCATGTTCCATTGATTCTTGTGAAGTGGGTGGACCTGGGTTGGCTTGAATGTATATTACGACTGTTACATCCTGTATTCGCTTTTCTTCATTTTACCATCAAGGGATGGGTAAGATTTATGTGTGTTGACACTAGAAAATAAATTGTGGCCACATAAGAGTAATTTATTTCAACGCTACTCTGTCTCTCTCTTTGTTTGGGAAAATTAGAGAAACTTCTAGGATGATGTTGTTAAAGTTTGGAAATAATTTAATGTTTTGTTGTTTTTCTTTTGTTGCTTTGGGAATTGTTTTTAACGGAAGGCATTTGATTAACCATTTGCAGTTTTGTAGCTTTTGTGCTATAGTTGTTGTTCTCATTTAGAGGATGGGGAAAAATTATTTTATGTTTGATTTTCTTGTTGCGAGTCATATATATCGATTTAGGATCAAATAGTTTTTTTTTCAATGTTTGTTAGAATTGAATGTTCTCTTGGTTAGATTTGTCTCAGTTCTTTTAAACCTGATATGTATTCCTCTTTTTAGGAAGGAATAAGGAGATCTTATCTCATCTTTACTTGTTGTCATCCCTTCTCTCTATTTTGAGTTAAGGTATTCAATATTGTTCTCTTCAAACTCTGAAGGAAGATATAAGTTCTCTCTCTCTCTCTCTCTCTCTCTCTCTCTCTCTCTCTTTTCATTCATTCTCTCATCTGTATTACTCCTTTGTAAGGATTTGATATGTTTGGCTATATTATTATGAAGGAATTGTAGAGTGGGTAGTTGGAGGATAAATCTTTACCTTCTTCTCCTTGACTAATGATTTGATAGGGATGTAATTGTTTTGATGTGTGACCAATTCTAGGTGCATGTAAATTAAATATATATATCCTTTATCAAACCTGTTGATGCTAATCCTAAAACTTAGGCTAGAGTTTGGCCTTGAATTTGGATTTAGTTTCTTAAATAAGAAACTCTTACTTAAGGTGTTGTTGGTTCATCCTAAAATTCATCATAAAGTTAAATGAGCTTGGCATTAGATATTCTAGGATGGGGTAAATTAATGCTGAGTATTTTGGATCATTGTTTCTTTAAAATAATCCTATTTCTATGAATTATTAGAGTTAGTATCTTTTCATTTTTGGTTAGATAGAATGAATCAAGAGATGAACCATCAATACTGTAGTTGAAATGCTAGTAAGTGATCTCGAATGAAATATTACTTATAGGAAATAATTATTTTATGAAATCATCAGTTGAACATTGATTTGATTACTCCATGATCTTTTCTTAATGTTAATATGGTTTATCAATTTGTTTCTTCCTCTCATGACTATTATTTCTTTATGATGTATATTTTATGTAATGCTTTAATTATTTCATAAAAGCGAGTTCTTTTTATGAAACTTGATTAGTTGAAAGCACATTGTTTTAATGCTTAGTGATTATCATGCTCAGTTAAATGAACTGACTCGTGCTAGCAATTTTTGCAGATGGAATTCGTAAGTGATAAAAGGAGACAAGATATTTTATGATGTTACTTTTGTTTACCTAAAGACTAGATATTTTATGAGGAAAAATGATTCATTATTGAAATGTATTTGTAAGAGAAAAGTTTTATTTTTAATTGATCTTATTGATGTTGTTTGACTCTAAAGATGTCTGAAATGTTGAATTTGTAAAGTATGTATTCCACTTAGATGAATGGAAAAGATTGTGGGTTTATCTATACTTGATGTTTCATTCTCTTTGTATATTTTAGGAAGGGAATTATAAGCTTATCTTAATTATCTCATATGCATATCTATAATGAACCCTTTCAGTTTGAATTAAAATGAACTATGTGGTAAGGGAATTAGATACACTATCCCTTTATTGTAATGCAACTTATCAAGTTGGCATTCATGGCTGATCATTTAACTAAATCACTATGGTTTATTAAAATGATGATAATGGAAGTAAAAATCCAATATGATATCTTGTATAATGTAAGAGGTTGCAATGAATCCTAATTCTTAATAAGAAAAAGGAAGACAACTATTCGAAATGATAATCAGGATTGTTTTAGAATCCTTTGGAATTAAGCCTAATGTCATCTAGGAAAGAGGAAGATGTACTTCCTCTTGACCAATACCTTCATTGGGATAAAAAATGAAAGGTAAACATGAATATATAGTAGTAGACTTCATCTCAAATAATTCTAATATAAAGGAATATGATTAGAAACTTAAACAAGATAAGTAATGGTTAAGTAAAATAAGTGATCCATAATATCAATATGTTGATTAAGGAAGTTAATGATTAAAAAACAATCTTGATATTTCTGTAAAGTGATTACAACTCGCTTATGGATGGAAACATTAAGGGTTAATGAAAATAGGGATTCAACAGGGTTGCTGTAATTATACCTTAATTATAGGAAATAAATAAGTACTTAGCTTCTTTCTATGATATGTACATCTAGATGGGATGACTCAGATGGATGTTGGCACATGCCAACTACAATACAATACCTTCGTGAAGACTTGGGTCTTCATGAGGATATTGTGTTGTAATTGACATGTTGCAACACCCTTTAGAGTTGAATCATCTAGACTTACATAACTTAGACTTGTACTTAGTTATACCCTAGGTTAGGTTAGAAGCATGATTTAGTGTCAAGGATATCTCGACAACTTAGGATAACTAGACACACATGAATGACTTAGGTCAATCGAGTATGCCTATGTATCCTTAGTCCTCACAAGTAGTCCTCTACACTAAACAATGTTGTTATCCTTGGTTAGGGTAAAACCTTGAACAAGTGGACTGACAGGAGTTAGTAAAGACCATTCTAGATAACATATGAAGTGGGGTGAAGGACGTATTCCATTTGATGAGTATGCCATCTAGGGGGAATGTACAACAAGTTGGTGGACAAAAAGGGATCATAAGTGGACATCATATTGCAAAAATAGAGCAATCTCAACTTGTAGGGATCATTAGCAATACACAAACTCAAAATTAGAAAAATTTATATAAAATATGAATCGTAGCATCCAGAATCTATTTTCAAAACTACTATTTAAAAAAAAAAATGGATAAGTTTAGCTATATTAAACACTTAAAATTATATGACTTGGGTTTTTAAAAAAAAAAAACTTATAAGATTGTAGTATGTTTTCCCACGATTTGGATGACCAAATCTAGTTATTTTTTCATTTGGTGAAAAGCTATATGTAGTTGTTTATCTTGGGATGGATTTTATTTTGTATTTTGATTTTCAGTATTTTTAATGATTTTTTCCGTGAAAGTGGTTTGAAAAGATTTAGAAAATGGAGCACTTTCCTTTTTCCCGCCATAACTATATCAAAAATATCAAAATCATATATATATATATATAACATGTATATAATTTCTCCATGCTTGAGATGGTATAAGTTTTATCACATTTTGATAAGCGAAACAAAACTTACAGTCTTAAACGTAGACATGAATACTCGCGGGAAAAATGTCTTAAAGACCTATTGTTGGTAAAAATTATAAAATGATATTTATCTTATTCTATTCACTTTAAAATAAATATTTCTACAAAGCTAACCATCTCCCCTATGCGATGGCACCATTTTTATGAAATTTTTCAATTTTTCAGCATGGTTCAAGTCTATGGAAGAGAAAATTTGAAGTTTTTGACCTTTTACCTTCCATAGATTTGGTGGGAAAAACAAAGATTTCCCATGCCTTAGGGTTGGATTTGATGATACATATAGAAAAGTGATTGTGGTTTATAAATCGTGATCATGAGTTTTATAACAAGAACCGTGATCACAATTTATAAAGCGTGAATGTAGTTTGTAAAGTGCGATCATGTTTCTTAAATAATATTTACACACATCTCAATGTTCTAATTACCATGTGATTTTTACTGTTTGACTTTATTGTACAAATTACTATGAAATTCTGTCATTTTCTACATATTTTTCTTATCACTAGAAGCAAAACATCATGGGAGACAAGAAATGAAGTCAAAAAAGGAATTCATTAAGTAAAAAACACCAAAGGAATTAGGGGAAAATAGATTTCAAAATGCTGAGTGAATGCAGAATCTTTGTGAATCGAGAAGAGGTTCATCTTCAACCCCTACTATTGTAAGCAATGAGGAACCATGTAATGTTTCTACTGTCAATGTTGAAGTTGAATTAAATACTTGTGATGAAGATGTTTTTACTGTCAATGTTGAAGAAGAATTAAATACTCATGATGTAGTAAATTGATGAAATTGAAGGAGATAATGAAAATGTGAATAAGGAAATTCAAGGTTGAAATTATAGATAAGAAAAAATTGACAAAAACACCTCCTAGGATTTTCCGTAAGAAACCTAATTATTTTATTGAAATTGATGAAAACATTTTGAAACCAATGTTTGACAAACTTTCTAAATGGAAAATCAGAAGAAAAGCCACTGAAATTTAGGATAATCATTTTGAAATTTTAAATGATTCCCAAAGATGTCATTTGTTGGTTAGTTTGATGAAATTGATTAAAATGAGACCTACATTAAACACCTTAGGATTGACAACATCTAATATACGTGGTCAAACCTCTACAATTGTTGAAAACATTCATGATGCATATCACAATGTTGGTGTCAAGAGATTCACTAGGGATAGTAATATTTTACGTCGTGTACTTGTTACTAGTGTTGTAAGTGAATCAATAAAAAAACAACATTTGATTACGCAAACAAGTTGAATATTGCAAGTTAATCAAAAACTCTAATGAAAGTAATTGAAATACGTAATATCCTTCAATCATTCAATGACATTGATTTTGGGTATTTTGTACTAGAGAACCGCGTAAGGAAAAAAATAATTTTGATGCTATAAGAAAATTTGTTATTCAATTTTGGCATGATAACATTAGAGTTTCACCTACTACAAGAGATGTTGTAAAACAGAGAGTTAGTTCTACTAATCACGAACCATATCCAAAGTATTTCTTAGATATGACTCAAACTCATTTTTTCGTAAGTTTGAACAAGAGCATCTAGGAATTAAAATTAGTCAATATTTTTTTGAAATGTTGAAACCTTTTTATGTGAAAATCAACCACGCTCACACCACTTATTGTTGAAGGCAATATGTTGATTTTGTGATGCATTATGCTAATTTTTTTCGTATTCATTCTATTTTTCATTCGAAACTATGTTATTGGAAATTGGTGTTCAAGTTCCATAAATATCTTCCAGGATTTCATTCCTATGATATTTTGTGAAAAAGAAGTTGGACTATTTTTTTATAGTTAGGATTATTTAGATGGGAGTTGTGGTAAATGCGGAGGATTACCTAAATTGTGAAGTTACATCCATGAGAAAATTGAAGGTGTAATAAGACATAATTTAGTTGAATTTGATAAATATAAATTAGTTGCATACTAGTTAAAAGAAGAAAAAAGTCTAAATGATGTGAGCTAGTTACAGAACATATGCTTGTTTTTCAATTTATTAGAAAATTTAAGGATGATATTTTTATGAGTATGCTAGGCATACACATAGAGATCGATGGTTGGATGAATAGTTAAAGATATGAAAAGACACATTTCCTATTGGTATTATTGTTTCGGTGGTCGATTTTATAGAGAATTACACATTATAACCACAAATGGAGGTTCAATCACAATATTACAAATCAATACAAGTTGCCAATTTTGTGTATATAACATTTATACATTCTCCGATAGTACACAGAAAGATAATCTTTTTAAAAGAGTACCACTTTTATATCGGTGATGATCGTACTCATTCTCTACTGAATTTGTGCAAGAGTGTTTCGAGTTATTTTATGGAAACTTATTTGATAGGGACATCCACTTCAAATAACATTATATATGGTCGAGATAATTACACGTATTAGTTTAAGAATGTGTGAATGTTTTATTAGATGAGAAGGATGCACGTTAAGCTAGGTGTGAAACATATTTATATTTTCACTAAGGTTGGACATGGAAAAAGAGAGCATGATAGTGCATGGGCATGTGTGAAAAGATATCTTGCAAAAGAAGAGTTAAAGTACAAAGATGGTGCTAAATTGAAAGATGCAAATAGTATAGTGGAATGGTGTATTGACAATATGGCCTAAGGTTCTCAAGAAAATTCCACAGTTCACAAATATTTTTAGTTGATAGAGTAACAACAAATTTCTAACTACGAGGATTGTATGAAACTCACTTGGGTCTAGTGATATGCACTCATTTTGTATCTCGAGACGCTACTTTGTGGGCTGCATGGACAAGAAAGTTGACATGTTTTTGTGCATCTTGTATTGAATTTTTCACTATTGAGTGTGATTTACAAGAATGGGTGGAAAGATGAATTTCTAGAGTGTGATTTACAATTTTTGTATTGAGTTATGTTCATTTAAATTTTAATATGTATAATTTAAATTTGAGTTGAAACCTTTGGTTTTTTTGTAGGACATGTGGTTACTGATTATTGTACGATGAAGACAATGAATAAGGAAAAAACTATTTATTATGTCATTGAATCGAGGAAAGAAAGAAGTTGACTTCTCCTATTATAGAGGGCAAAGATATTGAGTACCCTACAGGGTTAGTGGTAGTTAATAGAACTTGGATTGATGGTATCCATTAAGAAAATCCTCTATTTTGGTGTTTGAAGACTTTGAGACACACAGGAAAATACTCTTATATTCGCATCTAGTTTTAGTGAAAAATATTCAACTGTATAAATATCAAGGAAGACCTAATAACAAGATTATTTAGAAGGTTTGAGAGTCGATCATGAAGCAATCCTTTCCACTATTCGAGTAGATCTGATCTTGATGGTTCATTGAAATAAATTTACAATGCTCATATCGGTATATATAATTTCTTTGATATAATTTATTTGATATATATAAATTAGTTAGTTAGATATATTTAAGTTCATATATTTTATTAAATTTGTGTTTTTATATATATCTATTATGGTTTTGATTTGAAACTTAAATTTATTTAATTAACACTTTTATGTGCGGAGTTAGTGGTGCCAAAAATTCCATCTTCACATGGTTGCATTTGTTATTAGAGAATTATAAATTCTCGAAGCTAAGAGAAGCTTTCATTGTTTTAAAAGAAAAGAGAAGCAATTAACAATGATTTATGTACATGTGGAGGGGGTTCTTGGCTCCGGAGGAGGTAGCCCAGAAGCACATGGATCTTAGAGAACCAAAATTATGCCTCCCAAAGTGTTTATAAGACCATCCCTATGCGTGTTCATAGTCGATTCGGTGCCACGACCTACCATTTGTAAAATAGCATTTCACAACATTACACTGGCTCAAACTGCACTAATTCACACATTTACAAACAATAGGGCAGCGAGAGCACCAATTAGAGAAGGAAAAAAATGAGACATAATATTGTAGAGGGTCCCTACACCAAGGTGTAGGATTAGATGAGACGTCTCTAGGTGCCACGGAGTCCGAGTAGTCACCCGTCGAAGTTGAACAAATTTTTGGTCTCAGGGATCTTAAGGGACTACACCCAAAAAAAGTAGCTTGGAAGAAATGACATTTTCATGCACCTGAAACAATGCATCCTACGGCCCTAGACATGTCGGCATAGTTAGATTTGTGCCATAACTCACCATTTACAAAATATAGCGTTTGTGAGCCTTACATTGGCTCAAACTGCACTATTTTGCATGTTTGCAAAAAATAGGGCAACGACATCACCAATTAGAGAAGGTAAAAAACAAGAGAGGATATTGTAGAGGGTCTCTACACAAGGGTTTAGGATTAGAGGAGATGTATCTAGCTGCCATGGAGTCAGCATAGTCACCCGTTGAAGTTGAACAATTTTTTGGTCTTAGGGGTCTTAAGGGACTACGCCTGAACAAAGTATCCTGGAAGTAAAAATGTTGTTGTGCACCAAAATGACACCTCATCTAGTGTTCACCTAGCCACCTAGATGTTTACGTGTAGTCGATTCATTGTCATGACCCACTGTTTACAAAATATAGCGTTTGATAGCCTTACACTAGCTCAAATTGCACTATTTCACGCGTTTGTAAACAATAGGGCAGTGAGAGCACCGTTTGGAGAAGGAAAAAATGAGACAATATATTTTAGAGGGTACCTATACCAGGTGTAGGATTGGACGAGACATCTCTAGGTGCCATGGAGTCTGTGTAGTCACTCATCGAGGTCAACGATTTTTGGTCTCAGGACTCTTAAGGGACTACACCCGAACGAAGTAGCCCGAAAGCAACGACATCATTATGCACCAAAACATTTCCTCCTCTAGCATTCACCTAGGCACTCATATTTTTGGTGTAGTTGGTTTGGTGCCACGACCCACCATTTGTAAAATATAGCATTTGACAGCCTTACACTAGCTCAAACTGCACTATTTCGCGTGTTTGCAAACAATAGGGCAGCGAGAGAACCGATTGGAGAAGGAAAAAAATGAGATAGGATATTGTAGAGGGTCCCTACACCAAGGTGTAGGATTGGATGAAACATCTCTTGGTGCCATGGAGTCTGCGCATAGGCACCCGTCGAAGTTGAATGATTTTTGGTCTCGGGGATCTTAAGGGGCTACACTCGAACGAAGTAACCTAGAAGCAACGAAATTGTCACACACCAAAACGGTACCTCCTCTAGAGTTCACTGACCACCTAGATGCATTGGTCTAGTTGGTTTGGTGCCAAGACCCACTTGTTTTCAAAATATAGCATTTGACAACCTTACACTCGGCTCAAACCGCACTCTTTCACGCGTTTGCGAAACAATAGGGCAGCGAGAGCACCGATTAGAGAAGGAAATAAACAAGATAGGATATTGTAGAGAGTCCTATGTTGAGGTGTAGGATTAGACAATACATCTCTTGGTGCCACAGAGTTCGTGTAGTCACTGTTGAAGTTGGACGATTTTTGGTCTCGGGGCTCTTAAGGGCTACACCTAAACGAAGTACCCGGAAGCAACAATGTTTTTGCACACCAAAAAAATGTATCCTATAGTGTTAACCTAGCCACCTAAATGTTTTGGAACAATCGATTCAGTGCCACAACCCACCGTTTACAAAATATAGTGTTTGTGACCTTACATTGACTCAAACCGCACTATTTGGCGTGTTTATAAATAATAGGGCAGCGAAAGCACCGATTAGAGAAGGAAAAAAATTGAGACAGGATATTTTATAGGGTCCCTATGCTGAGTTGTAGGATTGGACAAGACATCTCTAGGTGCCACGAATTTCACGTAGTCACCCATCAAAGTTGAATAATTTTTTGGTCTCGGGGATCTTTAGGGTTACACTTGAATGAAGTAGCCGGAAGCAATGACATTGTCGTACACCAAAATGAAACCTTCTCTAGCATTAAAATTTCCACCGAATGTGTCAACATAGTCGGTTTGGAGCCATGACCCACCGTTTGCAAAATATAGTGTTTGTGACAAATTTACACTAGCTCAAACCGCACTGCTTGTTTCACATGTTTACAAATAATAGGGCAGCCAAAGCACCAATTGGAGAAGGAAATAACCGAGACACAATAATTGTATAGGGTCCCTATGTTGAGGTCTAGGATTAGAAGATATGTATCTAGGTGCCACAGAGTCCATGTAGTCACTCATCGAAATTGAACAATTTTTGGTCTCATGGCTCTTAAGGGACTCGCATTCGAATGAAGTAGCTTGGAAGCATTGATGTTGTTGTGCACTGAAATTTTTCCTCCTATAGAATTAACCTAGCCACCCATACATGTCTTCACAGTCAGTTTAGTGTGAGGACCCACCATTTGCAAAATATTGCATTTGACAGAATTACACTGGCTCAAACTGCACTATTTCACGTGTTTGCAAACAATAGGTCAGCGAGACTACCAATTGGAGAATGAAAAAAACAAGAAATAATATTGTAGAGGGTCCCTACACCAAGGTGTAGGATTGGATGAGATGTCTATAGGTACCATGGAGTTTGAGTAGTCACCTATCTAGGTTGAATGATTTTTTGTCTCAGGGATCTTAAGGGACTACGCCCAAACGAAGTAGCCCGGAAGCAATGACGTTGTTGTGAACCAAAACAACACCTCTTATAGCATTCACCTGACCACCCAAATGTGTCGGCGTAGTCGGTTTGGTGCCACGATATCTTGAGTCATGAATTATCACTACTCGCCTCTGTTCATTTCCTAGGACTACCTAGAAAAGGTAGTTTGTAAACATTTATGCCACGAAGGCTCAAGGAATGCCAAGAAGGCTCCAGATCGAGTGGTTTGACTCCAATCCAGGCCTCCCTAGAGCCCACCATAGTACTGAAGGCATATACCTCCCCCAATCGAACGTGTTGGCAGTGATAGTTTGTTGGACCACGACGTCCCGAGGGCATGACTTCTTGTGCTACTCGGCTAACATCAATGAGATTGCAACAAGGTTAACACATTACCATGTAAATACTCTAATGATTATTAAATTATCTCTTTTTAAGCATGTTAATACACAATAGAACTTGTTAAGAATATTTTTTCATATCTTTTTCCAACTAAGTTAAGAACCTTCAATTTACCATTATATAACATATAACATCATATATGATATGTGTCGATTGTTATATCTTAGTTTCAAAATTAAATGTTAAACAAATAGATTTTTATTAGATGTTAGGGTTTCAAATAAATATGACAAGGATACATGCTAGCATTTGAAATTCCTAAAAAATTGTCAATGTATCATCTTTAAAATGTAAGGATGTGAATTATTTGACAATATACATTACATACATATTTATGTGTTCTTATCTAGATTGATATGTCGTAACATATGTACAAACATCCTAAATAAATATGTAAAGAATGTTCACAAATTCCTTGATATATCATTTTAAAATTCATTGAAGAACCTTGAAATTTTTCAAATACCTTGGAATGGTAAGGATGTGAATTATTTGACAAACCCCCTCACAAAAATGTGTATTTTGGACTAGAAGGATTGTAGGGTATACAAAAAATGGGGTTTTTAAAGTTTTTTCTTAAATACAAAAACATATAGGACTTAATAGGGAAGTGAATCTACTTACGATAATCAAATCATGTGTAACTTCTTAGTTGATTGGCATAACAAAAATTATAAAGAGATAAGGTATATCTATTGATCGAGTGGGATAAGCCTTATTAATGGGATAATTTCTAAAACAATGTAAATGCTTCCCTTAATTTCTTTACAATTGTACCATGTAATGTTACACCATAATAATGTTATATTCATATAGTTCAAGATGAACTCTACCTCACTTATTTCTAACAATGTTTATGTTAATGTTTTTAATCTACCTTGAGAAGCGGATGTCAAAAGTGATCAAATTTTTGTGAAAATTCCCCAAGGCCTAAAATCCAAATTTTAGACTTCAGACTTTGGAGATTATCTCTTTTGGAGTTTAATGGTGCAAGTCTTTAAAACTGTGTTTCAAATTTTTGAAGTCTGAAACCCCGAAAGTCTAAATTTTGGACTTTCGAGATTCCAGGATTAAGAGTTTTTACTATATAATTGGCAACCTTTTTACCCAGAGTTTCAAAGTCTGAAACCTTAAAAGTCTAATATTTCATACTTTTTGGGCTTTCGGGTTTCGAAACTTTGGCCCCATTTTGTTTAAATCCCTTTCGGACTTTTGAAGTCTGAAATTTGAAAGTCCAAATTTTCAGACTTTCGAGCTTTTAGGTTTCGGAATTCTCCGAATATTTTTAGGATTTTCACTTTCAAACTTTCGAAGTCCAAAAGTTTGAATTTTTGGACTTTCGGGATTTGGGTTTTGGAAATTTTCATTTCCAATTCGCTTATTCTATCTCCCAATCTCTGAAGTCTAAAACATTGAAATTCCAAATTTTCAGAATTTTGGGCTTTTGGGTTTCAGACTTTTAGAAATATTTCATGCATTTGCCTTTTCACCAACCCCATATGGATTAGATATTTTTCCATTAATGTCGGGTTTTCTATTTAAACTCAGTTTTTACTCGTCATTTTTACCTAACACATTTTCTCTGACATTCCATTTTCTTGTACCTTTCAACGTCATTTTTGAGGTATTTTAACTTGGTTATTTTATTTTGGTTTAAGATCTCTTATTTTCGTTTTTGTTTTTTTTGTTTTCTTTGTTTCCTCCTCTACATGCTTTTGAAATGAAAAACTCATTGCCCACCATGTTTCTACGTTTGGAGTTTCCACAAGCATTCATATTTTTCTAGGGTTCCTCTCAAGTTTTTCATTTTCATCTCTTAGAGCTTCTCAGTTTTTCAAGATTTTAGAGATCGACAATTTTTGGTAAAAATTTTCCATCATTTAGAGATCCGGTGGAGATTTTATTTTCGAAATCTTGGAGATTCTATCTTCTCTTTTTATAGATTATCAATTCGAGATCTTCTTGTTTCATGTTTTGGAAGTCAAATTTTGGAAGTATTTTTGTAGTTTTGTTTGTGTAACTCTTGATTTTGAAGATTGAAATTCAAAACTTTTAACTTTAGAATTTTTTTGGGAATTTCAACTTCGGAAAAAAATTCGGTAATTTTAACTTCAAAATTTTTTCGAATTTCAACTTGAGAGAAATTTTTGAGAATTTCAGAATTTTTCTTTTCGGTACTTTTTAGTTCGGGTTTTGAAAGCTGATATTTTCAGAATTCAAGACTTGTCTTTTAGAGTATCGCACTTTGAGTTTTGGACTTCTCTTTTTAGGTGTTTTTTCAAACTTGATTTCATTCCGACATATAGAGTTGAATGTCTACTTCTACATCAAATGGGAAAAGGTCGAACCAAAAAACCCATATGACTCCCAAAAATATTTTATTTGTTGTTAGTGGCTCATCTCTCTCCAAGGATCCTATTTTCAAGGCCATGTCTCTTGTAGAAACTATGACAGAAGTGGTTGAAGTTAGTGACTCCCCTAATATCTCACAAGAACCACCACATCTCCTTTCCCCTCCATTTTCACTACCAATATCAGATCCTTCCACTTCCACAATTATTTCTTCCTTCCCATCTCCTTCGATGGCCCAAGTTTTCTCATCTGTCAAGTTCTCTTAGTTGGAGAGACTATCAGGTCACCCATTTCTTCTTCACTTCCCTTAAAACTTCCATTTCCCTCCACCTCATCCTGAAGCATCATTTTATCAACTCTTATGGTTTTCGTTACATCCACCCCATCCATCATGGCCATTTCTACCCAAACATCAACTATTTTTTCTAGTGCTCTTGACATATCTAATGTTTTGAGGTATCAAATCTATTGACCCATCTTCATCAACACTAGTTATTCTTGAATGGTTTTTTAGATAGACTCCGAAGCATAAGAAAAAGGTGCCTGTGGGATATTTCATAGATCTCAGTATATTGGATCAGATGCCCAAAAGACAGGCCAAGAGGATAAGAACTATTTCAAGTGTAATAGTGAATCCATCTTGAGAGTGAATTGTAGAGGTTTCTACCCCGTTGAGGGAAAAAAATAAAGAGATAATTACTATGGTAGATTATCAAATCTATCAATTTTCATTGGAAAGAGCTACTCATGAAGGAGCTAAAAAAGTTGTGCACATTCCTCTCAAGGCTCTATTGGAAAAATATGATAAAGACAAGGCCGAAATGATGAGCTCAAAATCAAGGTTGAACAAGTCACTTCATTGTTAGGTAAAGTAACCCAACCAACTCCATCATCTGAAGTCTTAACTACTATGGCCATGATAATTTCTTCTACCATCAATGAAATTTCTTATCATGAGCTTGAGAAGATAGGCCAGAAAGGAAGATCGGTAAATGGATGGATTGAATGTATACTGCAAGAAGATAATCCCTTAATCAAGGAGGATGTCAAAATATATAATGACCTATAGGTTGAGAAGGCTGCTATTTGCAAAATGGATGAAGATTTTTGAAGATAATAATAATCTGAATTTAAATTTGGCAACATGGAGTGAGATCAGAGAAGAAGATCCCAAATTTCTTCTTTAGGAAGAGGTGATCGATGATGCCTCAAAGTTATTTGAATAATAAAAGGCCATGTAATTCCGGTGCCAAGTATTATAGGATTTGATTAAGAAATTGGAAGATAAATGTCTATAAATCACGGATGTTCTAAATGACATTTCTACAGAGTTTGATATTGCTAATTGAAAATTTTTCAATGAAAACATTGATGCTTTTATTAAGGATCAAATTAAAGGAAATTTCAAGGATTTGGTGAAGCATGACGATGAAGTCACCAAAAAATTAAAGAGTGATTCCATTGACTGATTGCTCTTGTGCCAAAATTTCATAGGGAGGATGAAGAAAGTTACTAATAAACTTTGAAGAGTGCCAACCAAGATCACAAAGGAGATCGAGACAGTAGATGTAGTGAATCACTATGCATGTGGGCTTGGAGATGAAGAGATTTAGGGAATCATCAAGCGCTTCATTGAGTATAAGCATCGAATGGTTATGTGGGAAGGAGAACAATAGAAACTTGCAGGAGAGGAAGGTGTAGTTGAACAGGGAAAAGTCGAGAGGCCGTGGAGGGTCAGATCCAAGCTCTAGATTAGTCAAGTTGTAGGGTTGATTGATTCAAATGCTTGCAAAATATTTGATATTTCCATGGGAGCATGTTCCCTTAATTTAATGAAATTTCTATTTTTAGAAAAATCTTAGTTAAGGGCCCGGCGTGAATGGCTCGGCTTAAGAACTTATAAATAGTTGAATGCTTCAAGATGGTAGAGGGATTATTTTTGAGGGAGGTTGGTCTTCAAACTTGGAAGAGTAATTTAGAGAGTTCAAAAACCTTTAAATTATATTCAAATTTACACCTTACAATTGGGAATCGATTTATTATGTTGGATGGTTAATCAATGCTTACTTTGTGAATTTATGATTCCTTAGTGTGATTGATTATCTTACCTTTATTTTAGGCTATCTATTTCATGTTGTGAAGGAATAATGTGATTAAATTTTATGCCAGTTGTGAAAAACTTATTTTCCTTATGTATTAAGTTATGTCATCATTATCCCTAATTACAGAAATAGATGTTTGACATATGCATGTGTTGTTTCCTCATGATAAATTAATTATGTGTTGAATCCAATTCGATTTATCCATATGTATTCTCAAGTTTAACGAAGGAATGTAAGCCCTTGGTTTGTGGTATTTGGTACCCTTTTGAGTTGCGATAGGTGAAGGTCGTTAATGATGCAAGCATCCCCCCACACTAACCCTTATAGATATTAAAAATCCCTTAATTTGGTACATCACCACCTTGAGTATAGTTTCAGCTCTGTAAAATATTTTTCCTTAAAACTCATGAAGATGTTGGGTTAGGATTAAATGGTCATTCTATTACACTAGGAGTAGTAAAGCATTTATTTTAGGAAGAGGAATTTGTCCTTCTCCAGAGGTTCACCTTGATCCCAAGTCCCACAAGGCATGCCAAAAACTATTGTCACCAATTCTTGCACTCTCCAAATGGCCAAAATGTGAACAAGACATTTGGTGTTATTGGGACATCCATCCATTTAATGATCTCCCTTTCGGCCTAGGTTCTTGAGATCATGATAAGAAATGTCATTGATGGTAGAAGAAACTTTATTGGCCGTAGTAGTTGAGACTTCGGTAGATGGATTTGGTTGGGTTACTTTGCATACTATAGGAAGATAATCCCTTAATCAAGGATCTTTGTCGAAATATATAATGATCTGCAGGTCGGGAAGGCTGCTATTTGTAAAATGGATGAGGATTTTTCTGAAGATAATAATAATCTAAATTTAAATTTGGCAACATGGAGTGAGATACGAGAAGAAGACCTCGACTTGCTTCTTCAAGAGATGTGATTGATGATGCCTAAAATTTATTTTAATACGAAAAGACCATTGAATTCCGGTGCCAAGTATTATAGGATTTGATTAAGAAATTAGAAGATAAATGAGTAGAAATCACGGATGCCCTGAATGACATATCGAAGAGTTTGATATTGTTAATTGCAAATTTTTCAACGAAAACATTGATGCTCTTCTTGAGGATAAAATTAAGGGAAATTTCAAGGATTTGGTGAAGTGTGATGTTGAAGTCACCAAAACATTCAATAGTGACTCCATTGACCAATTGGTCTTGTGCCAAAATTTCATAGGGAGGTTGAAGAAAGTGACTAATAAACTTTGAAGAGTGCGGCGAAGACCACGAAGGAGATGGAGATAGTGGATGTAGTGAATCACTACACATGTGGTCCTGGAGATGAAGAGATTCAGGAATCATCAAGCACTTCATTGATTATAAGCATCGAATGGTGTGTGGGAAGGAGAATAAAAGAAACTTGCAGGAGAGGAAGGTGTAGCTGAACAGGGTCAAAGATGAGAGGCCATGGAGGGTCAAATCTAAACTCGGATCACCAAGTCGAGTTGCGGGTTGGTGATTCAAATTCTTGAAAACAAATTTTATATTTTCATGGGAGCATGTTCCCTTAATTTAATGACATTTCTATTTTTAGAAAAATGTTAGTTAAGGGCCCAACGTGAATGGCTCAGCCTAAGAACTTATAAATAGTTGAATGCTTCAAGATATTAGAGGGATTATTTTTAGGGAGGTTACTCTTCAAGCTTGGAAGAGTGATTCAGAATTTAAAAAACCTTTAAATTATATTCATAGTTATGCCTTGCAATTGGGAATTTGATTTATTGTGTTGGATGGTTAATTAATGTTTACTTTGTGAATTTATGATTCCTTAGTGTGATTGATTATCTTACCTTTATTTTAGGCTATCTATTTCATGTTGTGAAGGGATAATGTGATTATCTTTTATGTCAGTTATGAAAAACTTATTTTCCTTTTGTATTAAGTTATGTCATCATTATCCCTAATTATAGAAATAGATGTTTGACACATACATGTGTTATTTCCTCATGATAAGTTAATTGTGTGTTTAATCTAATTCAATCTATTTTTATATATGCTCAAGTTTATCGAATGAATGTAAGCCCCTAGTTTGTGGTATTTGGTACCCTTTTGAGTTGTGATAGGTTAAGGTGGTCAATGATGCAAGCATCCCCCACACTAACTTGATGATCCGTTGGTAGTTCTAAATTTTTCAAATCCTCCTATAGAAAGTTCCTCTGGGAAGGAATCAAGAGTGCATCCCACATCATGACACTCAAATTGGTCTTCTTCATTTGCTCCATAATGCTGAATGGAATTGCTCGTACTTTGTTAATACCTTTTAGGGGATTATATTCTTACGTAGTAAAATGCCTATTGGGCATCATGATACTTTAAGTCCCATTCTTCTTTGTAGGCTGATCCATGGATACTTTTGATGGTTTCTTTCTCGTCCCTTTATCATCTAATATCTTTTTTAAGGAATGATAAGTAGATGCACGATCGGTTTTGGAAGATTTTGGGTCTATTTCACTTTTCTTGGAACATGTGTTAGATTCTATCTTGGAGGTATCAATATTTAAGCCAAAAAAGTCTTTTGCTTTCCATTTTATTAGTGTAGTTTTGTCATAATGTTGGTCTTGAATTTCGTGAGTGGATGGTCCAACAGATGATTCAAGTTAGAAAATATGCTTTGGACCATAAGGGCCTGACTCAGAACTCTGTTTGGGAAAATATTTTGGTTGTGAGGTTGAGAACAAGGGTAGCACCACTCATAATATTGAATGAGGTTATTCTGGACTAGCACTATGGCTTTAGATGAACTGGTAATGGAAGGGTTTCAGAAGTTTAAAGGCTTTACATTTTTGCTTAGCTGGTAACCTGGTTTTGGGCTTGATTATTTCCTTGAAAGGGAGGGCAATTTGCTTGATATTATGATTGAAACGATTGAGCATATTGGGATTGTTTCTTTTCATTACTACTAGCTCATTTTTGAAGGTCTGCAGTAGTGATTTTACTTCAAATAGATCATTTGAAGAGGTCGGGACCAATTGAGATGGCTGATTAGATGTTGTTGGAATAGGTGCAATGATAGGATGATTATTTGTAAGATTTAGAGAAAATGGCATGGGTGGTTAGGGAGCAAGATTTTGAAGAAGTCGAGGTGGTAAGTGATTTTTAAAAAAATTTGGTAAGGTATGCCTTTGCTCGGGAAAAGTAATCTTTCATTGAACCATGTCAAGAGTATCATGATATTTTTGTATGGAGCTACAAAGACCTATGTGGTTTCGATCTGGTTTAACTCAACATACCATAGAGCTAGATCCTAATTCTAACCCATTTTATCAAAAATAAAGGCCAATCAACCCTAAAATTGAGTCGTTAATGAGGAAAGAGCTAACCGGACTTATCGAATCCTGCATAATTTTTCCCATTAAGCATTCCTCGTGGGTAGCCAACTGGTGCCAATGAGGAAAATGAATGGAGAAATTTGGCTATGTGTGGACTTTAGGGATTTGAACAGTGCCTCAATGAAGGATCATTACCCTCTTCTGTCAATGGAGAAAATCCTCCAAACAGTGGTAGGAACTCAAAGGTTTTCTTTGCTTGATGGATATTCAGGATATAATCAGATTTTGGTCTAAGAATCCGATCAATTCAAAACGAATTTCACCACTAAGTGGGAAACGTATGCTTACAACAAGATGTCATTTGGGTTGTCCAATGTGGGGGCTACTTTCCAAAGATCTATGGATATGGCCTTTAAATTATTAATCAATGATATTATCTTAGTTTACCTTGACAACATAATTGTCTATTCCAAGCACTGCGAAGATCATATCACACATCTAAGGAAGGTTTATTGGAGATGCGAGAGAATTTGGGGTCTCACTGAACCCTAAGAAATGCATTTTCATAGTTCAGGAAGGGAAATTGTTGGGACATTATTTCAGCAAAAGTATTGTCCATTGATTTAGTTAGGATTCATTCCATTATGTCCTTATCTCTTCCAAGTCACAAGAAAGGTCTCCAAAGTTTCCTAGGAACCATAAATTTCATGAGGAGATTCATCCCTTAGTTTTCAACATTGGATAAATCACTCACAAACATGCTAAAAAGAGAATTCCATTATCATGGATGAATGAGGGGAGGGAGAGTTTTGAGCCTATCAAAATGGTCATTTCACAAGCTCCCACACTAATAAATCCCAATTTCGACAAATATTTTATCCTCTATGATTTTGTAGGCCATGAAAGTATTTCAAGAATCCTAACTCAACAAAATGATTATCGATGGAATAGCCAATTGCCTTTTTAGTTAGTCTCTCAAGGAATAAAAGTTTAAGTATTCCTTTGTTGAAAAAAATGTCTTTTGAGTCATTCGAGCTCTAAAATAATTTAGGCACATGTTTTCCAATAACAAAGTCCACTTAATGGTCTCTCACCCTAGCGTCAAAGACTTTTTGTTGAATAAATAGATGAATGAGAAACGTGTTGGGTGGATTACAAAAGTAATGGAGTATGATGTACACATTAAAGTCACTAAGCTTGTCAGGGGCAAGGGTTTATGTCAATAGTTGGTTTGTGGATATAGAGATCAAGGATACAAAAGATGTTACATTCATGAATGTTGAGGAAGGCAATGACCAAATCGATTGGTTGACTAAGATGCAAAATTTCCTCTGTGGGTATATCCTCCAAGTATAGATAAAATTCAACGACATACATTATGTCTCCAATCCATTCCACATGTCTTGGTAGATAATGTTATTTTCCGAAAAGATTCGAATGGTGCTCTTTTACACCTTTGCATCAAGATATAATAGGTGAACAAGATATTAGAATAATTTCACAATGGTTTTTTGGAGGACATTACTCGCATGCACAATTGCTACCAAGATCATGTGAGATGGTTATTATTGGCTAGAATTGTTCAAATATGCTCATCTCTGGGTAAGGAAATGTAAATAATGTGCTCTTTTTACAGGAAAATAGAGGTTGAGACCTCTCCCTTTACATCCCATTCGGGTAGATCAACCTTTCGTTCAGTGGGGGTTAGATTTTATTGGAATGATCAATCCTCCTTCCAGTGACAGACATAAATGGGTCCTCACCATAATATATTATTTCACTCACTGGAAAGAAGTGATGCCCTTGAAGGAGAGAAAGGAGAAGAATGTACTTGAATTCTTGGAAAATATAATGACAAGGTTGTGTTACATTTATCATCATCTCGATCATGCAATGGATTTTCTTGGTATGAAGTTGAGTGAATGGGCTGTAAAAATGGGGTCTACCTCAAGACTTCTTCTAATTGCTATCCCATGAGAAACATATTGGTGAGTCTAGTAACTAAAACCTCATAAGGATCATTAAGCACAAGATGGAAACTAACAAGAGGACTTGGCATACACAAATTAAGACTACCTTATGGGTAGACCAGATCACGCCAAAAAGGGCCATATGGAATTATCATTTTGTGCTTGTATACAGAAGGGAGGAAAAGCTACCAATCTCCTTAGAGTTACCTTCTTTGGAATTAGCTCATCAACTTGAGGTTATGGAGAGTGATCCTTTGATAGTAAGATTCACTAAAATCATGGAGTTATAGGAAGTACGGAACAAGGCTATGAAGACTTTGGAGCAACATCAGGCCCAAGTTAAGAAATATTTTGACAAGAAGGCATCGATAGGCATTTTCAAGAGGGAGATCCAATCCTCAAATGGGATGAAGATAGGGCCAAGCCAGGAAAGCACGCTAAATTTGACATTCTGGAGTAGGCCATACATCATCACAAGTTGTAAAGAGGTGAATTCATTTTGTCTATCCAAACTTAATGCAGAAGAATTTCCCATTCATGTGAATGGGATACATCTCAAAGATTACTTTTAAGATTGTTCCACCCTGTATAATGTTCTTTTCTTTTCCTCCAAGTTCTTTGCACATCGTTTGTTTTCTTTCCATTTCTTGTGTGTCTTTCTTTTTAGGACTCCTTTGCCCAATTTTTGCTTAAGGCTACTAGTCTAAAATCTTAGCATGTGATATTTCCCTAGAGGTCGCCAAAAATGTTAACATTTTTAATCTACCTTGAGAAGTAGATGTCAAAAGTGGTCGATTTTTGTGAAAATTCCCCAAGGCCCGAAATCCATTTCGGACTTCGGATTTCAGAGGATTTTCTCTTTCAGAGTTTAATGGCATGAGTCTTTGAAATTGTGTTTCAAATTTCTAAAGTCCGAAACCTTGAAAGTCCAAATTTTAGACTTTCGAGCTTTCAAGGTTCAAAGTTTTTACTATGTAATTGGCAACCTTTTTACCCGAGTTCCAAAGTCTGAAACCCTGAAAGTTTGAAATTTTGGACTTTTCGAGCTTTTGGGGTCAAAAATTTTGGCCCCATTTTGTTTAAATCCCTTTCGTACTTCTAAGGTACAAAATTCTAAAAGTCGAATTTTCGGACTTTTGGGCTTTTTGGGTTTCAGAATTATCCAAATCCTTTTAGGATTTTCACTTTCAAACTTCCAAAGTCCAAAAGTATGAAAGTACGAATTTTTGAACTTTTGGGTTTTATGGATTTAGAAATTTTCATTACCAAATTAGTTTTTTGATCTCCCAATCTCGAAGTTGAAACCCTGAAATTCCAAATTTTCAAAATTTCAGGCTTTCGGGTTTCAGACGTTCGGAAATTGTTTGTGCATTTAATTTTTCACCAACCCCATACGGATCAAATTTTTTTCCATTAATGTCAAATTTTGTATTTAAACTTAGTTTTTACTCATCATTTTTACGACACATTTTCTCTGACATTCCATTTTCTTGTACCTTTCAACGTCATTTTCGAGGTATTTTAACTTGGTTATTTTCTTTTTGGTTTAAGATCTCTTATTTTCATTTTTGTTTGTTTTCTTTGTTTCCTCCTCTGCATGCCTTTTGAAATGAAAAACTCATTGCCCACCATGTTTCTACATTTGAAGTTTCCACAGGCATTCAGATTTTTCTAGGGTTCCTCTCAAGTTTTTATTTTTATCTCTCAGAGCTTCTCAGTTTTTCAAGATTTTGGAGATTAACATTTTTGGATAATTGTATCCATCGTTTGAGAGATAGTGGAGATTTTATTTTCAGAATGTCGAATTGCTATCTTCTCTCTTTTTTGGAGATTATCATTTTGGAGCTTTTCGTTTTGGATTTTCGGAAGTCAAGCTTTCAGAAGTCTTTTTCGTAGTTTTGTTTTTGAAAGACCTGATTTCAAAGATTCAAAACTTTCAACTTTGAAATTTTTTTCAAGAATTTCAGCTTCGGAAAATTTTTCAAAAATTTCAACTTCATAAAATTTTTAGGAATTTCAACTTTAGAGAAATTTTTCAGAATTTTTATTTTTGGGACTTTTCGATTTAGGTTTTCGGAAGTGATATTTTTCGATGATTCGGGACCTATCTTTCAGAGTATTGCACTTCAAGTTTCAGACTTCTCTTTTTCAAGGATTTTTTCAAACTTCATATTTCATCACGACATATAGAGTTTGATGTCTACTTCTACATCAAAGGGGAAAAGGTTGACCCAAAAACCCATATGACTCCAAAAAGATTTCAATTGTTGTTGGTGGCTCATCTCTCTCTACGGATCCTATTTCCAAGGCCATGTATTTTGCAACAACTTTGATAGAAGTGGTTAAAGTCAGTGAGTCCCCTAACATCTCACAAGATCCACCATATCTTATTTCCCCTCTATTATCACTTCCAATATCATTTCCTTCCACTTCCACAAATCTTTCTTCCTTCCCATATCCTTCCATGGCCCATGTTTTCTCATCCCTTCTAGTTCTCTCATTTGGAGAGACTATCGGGTCACCCATATCTTATTCACTTCCCTTAAAAATTCCATTTACTTCCACCTCATTCCCAAGCATCATTTTATCAACTCCTATGGTTGTCCTTACGTCCACCCCGCCCATCATGGCCACTTCTACCCAAATACCAACTAATGTTTCTAGTGCTCTTTCCATATCTAATGTTTCAGGTATCGAATCTATTGACCCATCTTCATCAGCATTAGCTATTCATGAGTGGTTGTTTAGATAGACTCCAAAGCATAAGAAAATTTTTCCTTTGGGAGATGTCATAGATCTCAGTATATTGGATCATATGACCAAAAGATAGGCCAAGAGGCTAGGAACTATTTCAAGTCGACGGTGAATCCATCCGGAGACTAAATTTTAGAGGTTGCTACCCCATTGAGGGAAAACTAAAGAGCAATTACTATGGAATATTATCAAATACCTTTATTTTCATTGGGAAGAGCTACTCATGAAGGATCTAAAAAGATGTGCACACTTTGCTCTTGGGGCTCTTCTGGAAAAATATGATAAAGATAAGTCCACAAACGATGAGATAAAACTCAAGGTTGAACAAGTCACTTCATTTTTACTCAAAGTAACCCAATCAACTCCATCTACCAAAGTCTCAACTACTACATCCATGAAAGTTTCTTCTATCATCAATGACATTTCTTATCATGGTCTCGAGAAGCTAGGCGTAAAGGGAGATCAGTAAATGGATGGATTGAACACATACTACATGAAGCTAATCCCTTAATCAAGGAGGATTTTGAAATATATAATGATCTGTAAGTTAGGATGGCTGTTATTTGCAAAATTGATGAGGCTTTTTTTGAAGATAATAATAATCTAAATTTCAAAATAATGAGGATTTTTCTGAAGATAATAATAATAATAATCCAATACGATGTATTCGTATGTTTTCTCAAGTTTAACGAAGGAACTTAAACTCCTAGTTTGTGGTATTTGGTTCCCTTTTGAGTTGCGATAGGTGAAGGTGGTAAATGATGCAAGAATCCCCTCACACTAACCCTTCTAGATATTAAACATCCCTTAATTTGGTGCATCACCACCCTTATTATAGTTTTAGTTCGCAAAAAAAAAAAATCCTTAAAACTCATGAAAATGTTAGATTAGGATTAAATGGTCATTCTATTACACTAGGAGTAGTAAAGCATTCAGTTTAGGAAGAGGAAGACATCCTTCTCTGGAGGTTCACCTCAATCCCTAGTCCCAAAGCTTGAGAGGCGATCTCATGTGTGCCAATCACACCAAATTTTCTGTTCACATTTTGGCCATTTAGAGGGTGTAGTTATTGGTGAAAACAGTTCACATTAGTTGATATGTAACATATGAGTGTTAGCTTTAAAAGAAAAAATATTAGTTATAGAAATTCCCTCACAACCATTCTTTCAAAGATGTGCACATTGTTAGGATGTGGGAAAATAATTAGAGCTGCACATATACCCTATGTAATTACTATGAAAAAAGTAATTACATATTTCCCTTTTGTAGTTCACCTAGCATGGTTATCATAGGTTTTGCTTAATGGAATAGGTTTTCTTAACAATTGTACCATGTAGTGCTCCAGGACATGGTTTTTTAATTTTAAATCAAACATACATATAGAACTAATATACATAGAACATACATACATAGAAGGATATCATGTGCAATGAAATCGAATCAAACATAGAAGTAATATCGTTATGAAAACCAACACATGGATATATAATGTATCAAACTAAGTGTGTTGGATGCACATATCTAAAAATATAAGTTCATAACATGTGTACATCTTGAACTAAGTGTGTCATACATATAGGACCACATGCGGTCGCATAAGGCTATATATAAAATAGACTATATGAAGAATCATGAACTAGGACTAGATGGCCCATATATATATATATATATGTACATCTAGGTCCTATGAATCTAATCATGAAACATCTTCCCTCTCTTTTCCTTGCTAGAAGTAGCATGTCCATGACACAGGGATGTAGTGGAAGGATATGCCACTACGGATTTCATCTCGTGTGGTCCTAGGTGTCTCTAAGCGAGATTGTAACCTAACCTACACATTCATAAACAACATGTTTTTAACATCCAAATTTTAAAAATACATTCAAAATATAGAAACATAGAATTTAGTTAAAATACGTGTGAAATCTTACCGCAATGTCATGATCCCTATCAATTTGTCGTTGACGCGTCTTTGGGACAATAGTAGACTCGCGAGGGTAAGCTACGTATAAATAATTAAATTTCAAACTAAATATTTTATGTACAAAATTTGATATTGTAGATTTAAGTAATAAGAAATAATTCTTCCAAAATTTAAAAAATTTGAAAAATTGTACCTTAGTTAGTGGATCTATAAATGCTATGGCAAAGTATCTACGAGAAACCTCCATAGTCCTGCATAAATGGAGGAGTCTCTCGACAGTCATAAGCTATACAAAAACATGTACAAATCAATATTAATCTACATGATTGCCACATATGAGACCCAAAGCATAATCCACATAAACTTCCATAATTCGAAACAAAGTGTAAAGAGAAACTAACCTACATAAAATTCACGTGAGGTGTGTCAATAGCCTCAGTTCCTAGAGTAGATGATGACCCATAAGGATCTTACGTATAAAATACAAACATATATTAATATGTACATGTACACGTGAAACATTATAATAATAAAAGTGTAATCAAAAGAAATCTGAAATTTAAGTACAACTTGAAACTTAGGTTTATAACATACCCGGTTGTAGTAGCTAGCATGTCAATCTTGAATGTTTCCTTCACTAGATCTTGCTATTTAAAATAAAATAAAAAAATAGTTTTTACATCTATGTACATGACGTACAATCAAATACATATCTATTAAAATCTCAAACATGAATTAAACTATTGTATATATATATAATATTTATTTTACATTTACCTATGAAAGACCAAGATCATTTGCACCAGTTCCAAAAACATCCACCATCATCTCATCTAGAGAAAAGAAATCATGTGATCAAGAAAATGATGTCTCTCCCATAGTTTATACGGCACCACATGATACACAATGGTGTGGTGCGCTAGAACTGGCACCTCCACCAACATCACTAGATGTAATTTGGTCACTACGTTGGGTCAGAGTGTCAGTGAGCTCCCTCAATGTATGTAGTGTGTCAATCTCCATAATCTCCTTCATTGTAGGAGGGATAAGCGAAGGCGCGTGGGGGTTTTGGGGCATGGGGGATCCTTTTGACCTACCCATGCACCAGGTATACTTTGTGCAAAGCCACCTCCTCACCCATAAAACTAAGAAAAGTCAAAATAATTTGGGAGCTCATTAAACATGAACTCACAATAAAATTTCTTTAAAAAATAGAGAGGAACCTAATTGTTGTTTCATGGTGGATAATAAAAAACCATCCACCATCGGTCCCAAAATAATTTCTTGATTTGGTCATCATGGCACTAATGGATTGGGAACCATTTACAAGTACCTATGGGGGGCATTGGTTTTTGGGTCAGTAAATAATGCACAAATGCGGTCTTTTCCATTTTTTTTTGTCTTTTATGGCCACATGGGATAATTTATCTGCATACCACCACCTAAAATCACCTCTAAAGGTATTCCATCTATCTATTTGGTTGGTTTTGGAGTCGACTTTACCAATCAATCTGTACAATGTGTTGGCTAAAGTCATGCAAGACAGATTTGTGGCATGATTTTGTCTTATAGTCTAAATAAGGTTCTCAATGACAATTTTATTTTTTCGGATTCTTCCAACGATATCAACTTGTGTTCCTGCTAGTTCTGTGGGGACAAAAAGAGCCACAAGAGGTAGATCTATGTTTAGAGGAGGGTTTTGAGGAATATTTTGATAGTTTGTATGATTACGAGCTTGTTGAGCAACTGACAAAACAAAAAAATTGAATACATAAACAAAAAATTGAGAAACCCATGAAAATCACAAAAAAAACCTAAAATGCAAAAAAATTGATCAAAATTGAGGGGTTACCTCTTTTTCTTAGCGGCATGGTTGAAACTATAGTGATCTAGAAGTCAAAGAGAAATTTTTAGGGGGTATTCAAAGCATGAGTGCCTAAGGTCTAGGATAAATCGTGGTTGGAAAGAAAAAATGGGGAAAATGAGGATTCGACGGTCTATTTTTTTTTTTTTTCGAGGATTGCGATCATAGTTTTAGGTTGGAAATCACCAAACCTATAAAAATAATTGTGTGAGCACACGGTTTAGAAACCACAATTGAGGTACCTAAATTTGGTTTTTATGTCCACTTAATTGTCCACCAACTTGTTGCACTTCTGCTAGGAATAATAATATGAATAGTATGTTAGAAATATTTGGCCAAAGTATCACAAGCTGCTAGTTGCATTGTCATATGTCACCTAGTTTAAAAGTGATATTCGGATGAATATTGGTAACAAATATTCAAATAGGCCTCTTAAACAGAACACTTAATACCTAGTATACCAGTAACAAATAAAAAATAAGAGAACCAAGTATACCTAGTATAGAATTCAATGAGTTACCATGAGAGATCAATATGATACCAAGTCATGAAATGAGAGATCGGTGTTTCACTATGTCATTACGATTTGCATATGATTATCTACTATGAGATTGATTGGCATGGAATGTGTATTCTAAATTATGATTATTTAGAATAGAGAGCATTAAAAAAAAAAAAAAAAAAATCCCCTTGTTTCTAAAGTCTTAAAATGAGAATGTTACATCTTGGTATCGAGTGAAGGTTGCAACTCTTGAACCTATTTTGTCCATAATCTGATAAAAATTAAACTTAATTGTTAATAGAAAATGGTTAGAATAAGAGGAAACATTACAAACAACCCACCACCAGGTGAAGAAGCATCTACTACCCAAAAACTCGATGAGATCCTTACTTCCATGTTGGACACAAGAGATTGTTTGGCTGTACTTGAACAACAAGTAATGGGAAATAAAGAAAAGGAAGATGATGAACGTAATAACAATCAGCCACCTCCTATGGACAATGCCAATGTTGGAAATTTGGGTGTTAATACCAATAATACAGCTAATGCACATGATCAGCCTGAAAAATAAAAAGACAAGGTTGGCGAGTGAACTCACTAATGTTATAAAAAGGATAAGTCCAACCAAGTTTGATGGCACTACATTGGAATATGGGGCTGAGAATTAGCTCAGTTAAATGGAGAATTACTTTGCAATAAGGAAATTCTCAGAGGAAACAAAGACAATATGGGGAGCATATCAACTTTCCCATGAAGCATCTTCATGGAGGGACAACCGCAAGCATGAGTTAAACATTGATGAAACAAATATTACTTGGGATCAATTTAAAATTTATTTTAGGAAATGATGGCTGCCACAACTTTATTATGATCAGAAAATGATTGAATTTCAGAACTTATCTCAAGGAAAATTAAGCTCAACATGCAGTCTTGGGAGCGGTTTACTAAACTCCTTAAGTATGTACCTCAGTATCAAACTAACGAGAAGTTTAGGATACAAAAATTTATCATGGGATTAAATCCCATTATAGGTGGTGAAGTGGATGTTCATAGCCCAACCACTATGGAAGGGGTTGTTGAAAAATCCATAAGGTAGGAACAAAAATTGAAAGCAATCTCTACCCATAAGGAGGAAATTAGAAAGAAAATTCCAAACTCTTCTTTGTCTCTTGCACCCAAAAAGGGCCATGGAAGAAGTTTGGTATGAAAAAATAAATTTGTAACTAAAAACAACAAGAAAACAACAAATAAACTTGTTGCTAATGTGTGAAATAACTTTGTCAAGAACAATAATAATGGACATAAGTCCTATGGGGGTCAGAATGATAACTTTAAGGATGGAAATAAATTTGAGCCTAAAAAGGGACTGTAGCATTTATTACAATTGTGGTAAGGATTATTACGTAAATCAATGTCATTTGAAGAAGGATGA
Organism: Taxus wallichiana var. yunnanensis; assembly: GCA_018340775.1. Classification (NCBI taxonomy): domain Eukaryota; kingdom Viridiplantae; phylum Streptophyta; class Pinopsida; order Cupressales; family Taxaceae; genus Taxus; species Taxus wallichiana. The sequence continues at coordinate 346,159,202 of CM031233.1, forward strand.
CTATAATCAGTAACACATAATACACACTACAGAGCTAACAAACAGGCTGAAAAGTAATTCACACCCATAGAGGTTCCAGGTAAGTTATTTGGCATACATGTAACTATAATTTATGATACTCAAGCTACTAAATGTTTTATTTCTACTAAATTAGCATCAAAATTAAAAATAAACGTTTGAAAAACTAGGTTGTAAATTATGGAAATAATGTTTTTCACACAATTAGTATGTGTCTTTTTAGAGCGAGTCCTTGACTTGCCTAGCTTTTCCACTTTGAGATTGACCTTTATGTTGCTCCTTTGGGGTCTTCGATGTAATCATAGGTGTTAATTGGCTAATTGAGCATAAGGCAAAGTTTGACTATTTTGAAAAACATATTAGTTGTTTGGATGACCTACGAGAAAACATCATAAATTCAAGGAGTAAAGCGTGAGATTTCAGTTAGGAAATTTTCAGCTATGCAACTTAAAAAGGCCAAAAATAAAGGCTACACTTTGTATACAGTAAAAATATCTGAAACAACCGAAGAAAGTAGAGGCTTCATGGAAATATATCCCTTTGTTATGAAATTTCAAAGTGATGTGTTTCTAGAAGAGTTACCTGGTCATCCACCCAAATAGGAGTTTGACTTAACGATTGAGATCAAACCAAGAATTGAACCTATTTCCGAGGCACCTTATATAATGACTACCATTGAATTGGTAGAGATTAAGGCACTGATTGAAAGAAATTTTGTATAAGGTTTTGATAAGCTGAGTGTCTCACCTTGGGGAGCACCAATAATTTTTATGAAAAATAAAGATGGAACACTTAGATTGTGCATCAATTATAGGATGTTAAACAAAGCAAAAATTAAGAACAGATATCCACTTCCTAGAATTGATGATCTGTTTGATTAGATGCATGGTGCATCAGTGTATTCTAAAATAGATCTTCGATCTGGATATCATTAGTTATGAATAAAGGATGAGGATATTCATAAAACAACTTTTAGAACAAGGTATGGACATTATGAATTCATAGTTTTACCTTTTGGATTAACGAATGCACCTACAACTTTTATGAATTTAATGAATAATATTTTTCAAGAATACTTAGACAAATTTTTTCTTGTATTCTTGGACGATATTCTCATATACTCTAAAATCATCAAAGAACATCATGAGAATTTGAAATTAGTTCTGGAAATCTTGAGAAAGAGAAGGTTGTATGGTAAGTTGTCCAAATGTTCTTTCTATGATATGAAAGTGCACTATTTGGGTCATGTCATAAGCAAAGATGGAATAGCGGTAGATCCCTCAAAAATTGTTGTAATAACTGAGTGGCCTACACCAAAGAATGTACATGAAGTTAGAAGCTTCATGGGTCTTGTTGGTTACTATAGGAAGTTTTTTAAATACTTCTCTAAGGTTGTTGCACCAATAACTTCATTGTAGAAGAAGGATAATAAACTTTTATGGAATGAAAAATGTAAATTTACATTTAAGAATCTAAAGAATAAATTAACTTCAACACCTATTTTGGTTATAACATCCTAATGGAGACTTCATTGTTGTAACAGATGCATCCGGGGAAGGTATTAGAGGTATTTTGTTACAAAATGATCATGTTATAGCTTATGAAATTAGAAAAATCAAGTTACAAAAACTAAATTGTGCTCCACATGACCTAAATCTTTTTCCATTGTTCATGCACTTCAAGTATGGAGGTAGTATCTTCTTGGTAGACCTTTTGAACTAAAAACTGATCATCTTGGGTTGAAGTATATTTTTACTCAGCCAAATTTGAACGCAAGACAACGAAGATGGCTAGAGTTTGTATCTCAGTATGATTTTGACAAAAGTTATATTAAAGGCAAATAAAATAGAGTAGCAGATGTTCTAAGTCATAGGAAGCACATTTTTGCTCTTATAATGTTGAGAACTCAGTTTAAAGATGAAGTAAAAAGTGTCATGGAATTTGATTCTTATTTTTAGCAAGTAAAGACAACACTTGCTGCAAATCCAAATGATGTGAGATATAAAGGTTTTCACTTTGACAATGAAGGAATCATGCGGTTTGAAAATAGGGTATACATACCCTTGTCAAATGATTTAAGAAAGAAATTGTTAGCTGAATTTCATAATTCACCTTTTTCTAGACACCCTGGCATTATGAAAATGCTTATTGATATAAAAAATATATTTCTGGAAAGGGATGAAGAAGGATGTGATAGAATTTGTGACACACTGCTTAGAGTGTCAATGTGTTAAAGTTGAGCATATGCATCCAGTTGGTTTATTGTATCCTCACAACATACCGCAGTATAAATGGAAAGTAATAAGCATGGATTTTGTACAAGGGTTTCCTATGTCAAGAAATAAACATGATGTTATTCTAGTGGTTGTTGATAAACTAACAAAGGTAGCTCATTTTACTGCTGGTAATCTTAAGGATGATTCACCTATTTTAGCAAAAATATTCGTGCATGAAATTTTTAGATTACATGGAGTACCTAAGTTGATCATATCTGATAGAGACCCAAGGATGACATCTAGATTTTGGAAAACAATTAATGCATCCCTAGGGACTAAGTTAAATTTCAGTTCTACATACAACCTAGAAACAAATGGATAAATTAAAAGAGTTAATCAGGTTTTAGAGGATATGTTACGAATGTATTGCATGGATCAACAACATAAATGGGAAGAGTACCTTCCATTAGTGGAGTTTTCTTCTAATAACATGTATCATGTATCTTTGAAAATGAAACTTTTTGAAGCATTATACTGAGGAAGGAAATGCGAGAACTCATGTTAGTCTGGGAAAACATTGAGGATAGAGAGGTGATTGGACTTGAAATCATTATAGTAATGGAACAAGAAGTTAAAATGATTCATGAATACTTGAAATAAGATGATGATAGTTAAAAGAGTTATGACAACTTAAAGTGGGTTGAAAAGAAATTTGAACTTGGTGAGAAGGTCTTTTTGTGGGTTAAACCGAAAAAGAGTTCTATAAATTTTGGAAGGGTTACCAAGTTATCACCTCGTTATGTGGGTCCCTTTGAAATTGTTGAAGTAATAACCCTTGTAGCTTATCTTTTAACTTTACCTCCTTCTTTATCATGAATGCATGATGTTTTTAATATTTCTCGCTTAAGAAATACGTTTCAAATTTATCACATGTGCTAAATTGAAATTCCTTGTAGGTCAAAGACCTAGGAATAATCATGGTTAAGCCATTTCAAGTGTTGGAAACTCGCTAGTTGCACTTAAGAAATCATGAAATAAGCCAATGTAAGGTCCATTGGGAATAATTTAATGAAGAAAGTGTAACCTGGGAAAATCTTGAAGATATGAAAAATGATTTTCTATACTTGTTTGAACAGAAATGGTTTTGTTGGTGATAATTTTTTAAAATATTTTATTTATGTTATGTCAATAAATCTGCTAGTCTTGGGAAGATACTACACTACTTAAAATGGATAGCTATTTTAATGCTGATTATGGAATTTGAAAGTCCAGTTATGTTATGAACATATGAATGGAAGTATAATAATTTGATTTTGTCCTAAATACAAATTGTTTGACTGAGTTAATCATTGGGACAATGATTCTTTTTAGGAGGGAGGTATGTAACATCTTTAACAAAACTATTACTATGATTACTTTCCCTCTTGACATTGCAAACATTGACATGTTCTTTGTCTTAGGAAGGTGTAATCTTATGACTTATGGAAATCATGTTTGCAATGGATAATTCATTACTTTGAAAAATTTCACTTTGTTGTAATTTCGCATACTTAAAAATGAGACCATTCATCTCTTTGTTCAACTTATATTCATTTTTCAAAAAGGTTATAAACTTGTATTGTTATTTTCTTAACCCATTATGTGTTGACAACAAGACCTTGGATCAATTCCATTGATCCAAGGTATGCTACAGTTCTCCTTACCTATTTGTCTTGTCGACTTGGAATTCTGAAATGGAAGGTGAAGTGGGACTGAGTCTTGTTTTGTTTATAAATTTGAAGGACCCTGCTTCAGGTGTCCTTGCTTTGCATCATCTTTGTTTAAAAAAGTTGAATAGCATAAGAGAACCTAGGACCTATTACTAAACCATTTAGGTAAATACCTTAACCTATGTTGGAATGTTTTATACTATTTAGATTTCAATCTTAGGTAATTAAGACCTACCTAGGAACTAATGTTGATTTATAACCTAATGATAATCTAACCTAAACTATTACTAACCTAAGGGGTACTTATGGACTACTTGGCAAGTGGTAAGGATGGTGGCATTGGTTTTCAAGGCATTAATGAGAATTGATTTTTGGTTTTAATGTCCTTTGAACTACCAGTTTTAGTGGAGGAATAGGGAGTTAGGGGATGCCTAGTTGGCATCACCACTAAATGGAAATTACATGCATATTTTGAATTAAGAGGCTCACCAAACTTGGATGGCGGTGGCATGGAGAATTAGGAGGGAAAACTGACAGTCCTTTGCATTAATTGGTCTTGGTTATGGAGAAGAACCTCCTAGGAGAGATGAAAGGCAGATTTTGGAAAGGTTGTTTGATCTTTAGTTCTTTTTAATTTTTTCACTGCATGGGGTTTTTGGTTCTTTGAACTAGAACTTGTATTTGTGATCTATTGGTATTATTAACATTCTTGAGCTAATTGTTTTGGATCCTATGGAAGTATAAGAAGAAGTAGAAAGGTTGGAGTCATTGACATTTCTTGGAAAAAGAAGAGGTTATGGAGGCTCGGCTGGAAATCTTCTGCAAATGTATAAGAATCTCTATCAGTCATGATAAGATCTACCCATTAAGTTGTTCTAATTTTTCCTAAATGTATTCATTAAAGGAACTATGCTCTTGGGGAACAAGTGGGTTTTTATGTGATGTTTATCTTGCATTCATGCTTGTTTTTTCGTTGTATACACCTACTTGGATTCACTGTTTGATAAAAATATGAGCTGGGTTTGTTTCCTTTGTTGGGTGAAGGTATGAAATATGTTTTACTTCTATTGATCTCAAGATGTTATCGAATCTTGTTATGTCTTTTTAAACTATGCTAAAATGGATAGTCGGATTCAATATTTTGGGATTCATTCTTGTTGGAAAATAATAGTAAACATGTTTTACTTTTGCTGAGCTTGAGATATTTTGAATATGAGAAATTATGTTGGACTGTTTTGAAGCTAAATAGTAAAAGTCACTGCTATGGAAGAATTATGTTTCGGATTTTGTTCTCCCTTGCCTGAAATTTGATAAAATCATGTTTAGCTTCTTCTTTAACCTTAAATGAAGTTGATTTTTTTTCTTGCACCTGTAAGTTGTGAGAAGATTTTTAATGACTTATTTGATTATGGGTCTGAATGAATATCCTTAATACAATTTTTCTAATAGTAGGTTTGATAGTTATCCTATTGTCATGATCCGTGGAAAGGCTTATCAAAATTTTATGTAGCTTTTCTGAAGTAAGATTTTGTACTACATGAGTTACCTTATCGGTTCATCTTGTTGGATTTACTGGCTCTTTTCATTTAAATTTGATGGTTATGTAGTGCCCACTTCCCTTTGACACTTTTAGATACTGATTTTGATACTATTGATCATATTATGGACACTATCATTTTTGTTTTAGTATGATAGTTAGATGTTAGATCATGGATTAGTATTGATCTGGATTCAATTATTATGCTTGATGATTACTAGAGACATTTCCTATATGTGGTTGATGATATACGGTTTGACATGGACATATTATAGATGTTGATTTGGACTTATGATATTGGATATTTTGAGTAGATCTGGTACAATAGATTTTGATGATGATATGGTTGATTTATTTAATTAAAAATGCTAACGTTGAATTATTGATGTTGTTGTGATATGTGTATTTTGATTATTTTGAGATATTGTTTATATCATTTTGGATGTTTTGATATGGCCATGAGGATGAAGGAGGTATTTGTATTTTGCGGGTTAAAAATCACAACAATGTCGAGGGATGAAGACTAACCATATTGAAATTCTAGGAGAAATCAACAAGGTGACCATGGCATGTATTTGTGTTATGAGTTTGTGTGTTGTGTTATGCTAGGAATTCCCATGGGGGATTTCCATTATATGTGACCATGAGATATGTGTTTAATTTATGTGTCTTTTTTTGGAATTATTCTTGTATGTATTTTATTTGTAATGTGTTCCTTATTTTAATTAATTTAAATGTGGTAGATTAATGTGAGAGATCATATAGTTAAATTTTATTTAAATTTAATTGGGACATGGAATGTAATTAATAAAGTTGTTGTCTTAGATATTAATGTTGGAAGAGTGTGTAAGTTAATGTTGAAAGGATTTGTAAGAAACATGTAAGAGTATTTAAGGCAGATTTTGGAAGGTCTAGCACTCAATCTTTTATGGAATTCTAATTTGACCTTGGAGGGAAAATTTGGAGGCTTGTGAGACAAGTTAAACTTGTCCCACACCTGTTAAAATGATCCACCAACCATGCCTATGGTTTGGAGGTTAAATGTAGGCATTTATAATGAATTTTGAAGTGACAATATGTAAGTTTTAATTGCACTTCCCTTACATGTTTTTAATTTGGTCCTTTTGGAGTATGGGAATTTTTGGAGTATGTAAGTGATTTTGTCATTTTTATTTATTGTGATTCGGTGAAGGATGTTGACTTTCCTCTTGGGGTTGAGGAAGAATGATGTGGCATCCAACATGGATCCACATCTTCCTCTTCTCTTCCCTCTCTTATTAAAGTGAAACTCCTTGCTTGTTTATGGTTGTTGAAACTTTTCTATTTCCTCTTAGGGGCACATTTTTTCTGGTTGTTGTTTTGGAGCTTGTTGTGGAGGAAGCTTGAATTATTATTTTTGCATGTTTATACCTTGCTAGTTTTGGACTGCACTTTGGAATCTTGGAAAGCTTGTGAGCTTACAAAAAAATTCAGTATGGAGAGGTAGGATCTTGAGTTGTGTTTTAATTATTTTTTCCTTCTCTTGCATGCATGCTTGAATGGTGTTTGTGTTTGCATTCTTGGCTGGTTGGGTAGAATTCCTAGGGCATGGTTTAGGAGAAGGCTATGGGGATTTCATATGGGGGCATAAGGTATTGTCAATGGCACAATTTTATTGTGGAGGAGTTTTGGTTTGGGATCCACCTTGGAAAAGAAATTTATTGCATTTCTTACTATGGGGGCATAAGGGATAAACTTGGGGAAGCATAAGTAGGGGTTGGGATATATAAGGTTTATGGGGTTGATATGATTATTTGCGGTATGTATTTTGGTGGATGCTAAATTAAAAATTGAGAGGCATAAGGTGTTCCCCATAGTCCTCGATCTTGTTGGCTTGCTTGATCAAGCCTATGCGTTGTATGAATTATTTCAAATGAAATTGGGAACTGCTTTGTATTGTTTTGAACTGTGCATTTTATTGATTGTATGCAATGTGAATGTTGCTTGTATGTGATCGAAGCCTTTTTTTCCATGTGTTTATATTCATGCTCCATTTCAATATGGTTGGGGATCGGGGGTCAATGGGGAAGGATGACTTCTCCTTTCTCATTAGATGTCTTGGTTGGGTAGAAAGCATTACCTTTCCCCTTCCTTATTGTGATCAAAGTTGCAAAGAAGAAGAAACAAGCATGTTGTTCTTTGGAGAAGAAATTTCACAGTTTTGACAGTCCTATTTCTTGTGAGCAAATTCAATGTAACCTTTCCCACCTTGAGTGGATGAGATGTATAGTAAATGTTGTAATGTGAAGTTGTTGCATTGTAAATGGAAGTTGAATTTGAATTGAGAAATATACAAGAAGAATTATACTTCTCTGTTTTGTTTGGAAAGAAAATGTAAATGATATTCCATACTTTATATTTTGTAATTTGAAACCAATTCAAATTGGAAAAGAGATGAGATGTAAAGTTGTCAATTGAATGTGAATAAAGAATTGAAGTAGTTTTTTTATAAATGGTATTATATACAGGATTTGAATTCTTTGAAAAAAAATGATATCTCTTGTTGGAAAAGAATAAGAAACAGTGTTGTATATTTCATGTTTTGTATTTGAAATCAAATAGAAAGGAAAGTTGTAAAAGTGTATTAAGGATCAATGAAATAATGCATTCCCCTCTCAAAAGTGTATTATGCAATTGATTTGAGTTATTGTTGAAAATTGATTGTTGTTTGAAAAGAAAAGAAAGAAGCATGCGTATGGAATGAAAGATAGTGTTATATTAATTACAAAATTGTATATTGAAATTGAAATCAGAGATGCATTTTTAGTTAGAATTGAATGGATGATATAATGAGCATTGCATTTCATTATGTTAGAATAATATGCACATTCAAAAGACAAATTACTAAATCAATTTTGACAGAAATAACTCAACTTGTTTTAAAACTTAAATCGGCAATTCACATTTTAATTAAAATGAGCGAGTTCAGACTTATACTCAACCATAAGTTATGAAACCTTGAAACTCATACTTAATAATACCTAGGGAACTCAAATTCACTATAATGATTATGAAAGAACCTCTAAAACTTAATGAATTTCAATTGAGCTTACAAAGTCATTTTTGTCTATTGCGGAAAAATGCAACCTTGAACAAATTGTAAAAATAAACTTCACTAAAAACTCTAAACCATAATTAGATTGATCCTCCATGTATGTTTGACATGTGAAGTGAATGAGGAGTTCAAATTTAATCAAATCGGGAAGTTGGAAAAATGTTACAAATTTAAGCCTACATATCCTTTTTGTATAATTGACCCTTAAAGCTTCATCAAAAGTAAATTTTATGTTCCCTATGCAAAGAGGCCTTTGAGATCTTTCTGAAAAGTCCTCGTTTTCCCAAAACCGAGCTTTCTAGCTCAAGTTATGACGCTTTGAAGTTTTTTTGCCTTGGTGGGAAAATTTGGGAAATTTTTCCCTGTCGGGCCCGTAACCCAATAATTTCCCATCAAAATTGCCTTAGAAAATTCTTTTTTAAAATTTTGGGCTTGGGAAAATTTTCACTTTTCCCTCTGCCAGCCCACAGCCAATCAGTGGCTGCCATGTGTCCTCTAGGGGCTGAGGCGGAGGCGTGGATAAATTTTTACAACTTAAACTTTTTAAAAAAAATTGCAAAATTTTCTCTTTTCCCTTCGCCACCCATGGCCAATCAGAGGGAGCCACGTGTCCCCTTGTGGCTATGGCAGAGGTGTGGGTTATTTTTAACCCCTTATCTTTTAAATTCTTTTTGGGAAAAAAATTCATTTTGGCCCGCTGGTCCGCGACCAATGAAAGCGTGCCACGTGGCACCTGGGGGTGGCGGTGGGGGTTTGGGAGAAATTTTCATTTTTAGGCATTTGGGAAAAATTCCTAGAATCCTCTCATGGCCCACAACTCCACCTTCTCCCGCATTCCCTTCTCCAACGGGCGGGCGGACTGCGCATTCTTTCTTCCCTTTTTTCCCTTCGGGTGCAAAGCGCCAAATCGGTCCGCCACCCCGCCCTTTCCTTTCCCTTTGTTTTTTTTTCCTTGCGCGGACCCATAGGGGTGTGGATTGAATTTTGAATTTGAGCCATGCATTGGGAAAATTTCCTAATACTACCCCGCAACCTGCTAACCCGCCCAGATTGCACTCCTCCTCTTGCCATGTGTCCCTCTGGGAAAACTTGACCCCAAGATTCCGCCCACTCATAACTTGAGTTCTAGTTGGAGTTAGGAGGAATTACTTATATCACCGGAAAGGTGAGAAAATTTCCTATCCATTGGGAGTGGCTTAGGGAAATTTTTGAAAGCATTGAATGTGAGAAAAATCTAGTTGAATTTCTTAGCCTATTAGAGAGCGGGTATGGGGTAAGATTACTCCTGAATCTAACTAGAACATCTAACTCTAAAATTTAAACCTTATAACCATGTAATAAGTTCATAAAGGAAACTTGTGTTTTGGTAAGTAAGTTTTTTCTACGGAACCTATTAGTGAAAAATGATGTCTTGCAAGTGAGTTGTAGAAACTTCAAATAAAAAAATTAACCCCTAATTTTCTAGCTAACCCTAGGTTGTCTCTTTGGTCTCAAGTGGTTGTTTAAGCGGGCACTACGATTTTACAGTATCGAGAGAAGTGGTTCAAATGCTTGGACCAATGGGCACAATAGAAAACTTGAGACATGAAAACTTAAACCTAGCACACTAAAACCTAGAAAACAACTTAGCGATAATTTGTATGTTTTTAGTAAACATGGAAGTTGTATAACTTAGCAAAATGAACTAACTCTCGCTTTGGTCTGTGTAGGAGGCTCAGACGGAGTGAGAGGAACCTTCACAGAGACTCAGATTCACCACCACCACCACCACCACTGGATCAGGGTGTAGCAGCCATTCTACCTCAGATTCTACAAACCCTTCAGGATGTTAATGCCACTCTACATGCGGAGGATTAGTAGGAGGGCATGTAGCTAGTCATGATAGAGCTCCTTCTATCAAGGGTCAGGTACCCCCTCGACTTAGCAAGGAGCATAGAGGAGAGAAATCCCATATGGAGTTAGTACAAGTAGATTCACCACCTAGGAGACATGATGACAGAGTTCCAGAGCATAGAGAGAGGTCTCAGAGCCCTAGGATTAGGGATGAGCATGTAGAGAGACCTAGAGGCCGACAGACCATAGCAGTGGATCACATCAGGGAGATCCTGAAGCTTAGGCCCTCACATTACTCAAGTGATACAGATGGATTTCAGGAAGAGGCCTGGCTAGTGAGCTTGAGAGGTTACTTCAAGCTTTTTCCTTATTCTAGCAACACAAAAGATTGTGTTGTGATCCATCTACTGAGGGATGGAGCAGGAGTATGGTGGAGGACAGAGGAGTAGAAGCTCCATGTAGATTCAGAGATAGTGACTTGGGAGCTATTTGAGGAGAGATTCAAGAGCAGGTACCTATCATGGAGGTTCATCCAATAGAGGATTGACGAATTCCATGACCTCCAACAGGCTACCCTTTCAGTAGTAAAGTATGAGAGTAGATTTCTAGATCTACTTCAGTATGTAGAGTATATGCAAGATGAGTAGGTGTGGATTCACAGGTTCATTCGGGGCCTAAATTTGGATATTAGAGGTGCAGTGTGGATTCACTATCCACAGACTTTAGTAGAGGCCATTGAGAAGGCCTATATTATAGAGGAGACTCGGGGTAAAACCTAGCAGGCTAGAGACCGAGTCAGGAGCCACATTCAATAGATGTAGGATGGTAGATCGAGAGGTTCAGTACCTCTTCCTTGTGGTGGTTAGCATTCAACACAGTCATCCTTTAGGAAAAACAACAACAGCGGTAGTCCCGCCCCTTTGTATAGACCTCCCAGAGAAGGCGATGCATGCAGAGAGGTCGGAGTATGGGGCCTCCTCCTAGGGGTCCCATCAGAACATAGGGTGGACCTAGAGCTCAGTCAGCTGGAGCTCACCAGTAGAGTCCATAGCAGACCATAGCTAGATCATTAGATTCCATGCCATAGGCTTCTACAGGGAACTCTTTGGAGGTGTTGTTCCTTGGAGAGGATCAAGTGGTTGTTTTATATGTGGAGTAGCTGGACATTTTTTGGAGAGATTGTCCTTAAAACCCTAAAAAGGGTAAGGCATTAGTTTCGAGCTAACAAGTTGGTGATATGGGATGCAACCACATGATTTATGCAGTGGTTGAGAACCGCCAGGTAGAGCACTAGAGCATAGTCATTGAGACCACATGTAGCATTGGTGGTATTCCTACCTTTGTATTGTTTAATTCTGGTACTTCTGATTCTTTCATTACACCATCTTTAGTAGAGTGATGTAGGCTAGTGGTAGTTAGGCAGGGTCTTAGTTGGGATGTTGAGATGGCTTGAAGCCAAGATCTTTGTGGAATCCCTAGTTAAGGAGTGTGTTGTGGATTTGGGGCCTTTCACCACCACCTTAGATCTCCATATTCTTCCTTTGGGATCGTATGGAGTTATCTTAGGTATGGATTGGTTATATGCACATAGGGCCAGGGTGGATTGTTATCATAAGACTATTACTTATGTAGATGATTTGGGAGTTGATTCGGTGATCTCGGGGGTTAAGATACCCATTTCTATTCACACCATTTCTGCTATGTATCTTAAATAGTGTGTGCGTGCGGGGTTATCAGATGTATGCTATTACAGTCAGTGACAGATCAGAGGATGGGTCTAGTGGACCATCACTAGATGATCATCCCATCTTGAGAGATTTTTCTGATGTATTTTGGGGAGCTACCGGGGTTAGCACCCCCATGTGAGATTGATTTTCATATATATCTAGTCCCTTGAGCAGAGCCTATCTCATGGGAACCTTATCGGATGACCACCTCGGAGCTCTATGAGCTCAAGTTGCAGCTTGAGGGCCTTTTAGAAAAAGTCCTTATCCATCCTAGTGTATCCCCTTGGGGTGCACCGGTGATTTTCATGAAGAAGGATGGATCATTGTGGTTGTGTATTGATTACCACCAGTTGAACAAAGTGACGATCAAGAATCATTATCCTCTTCCTCGCATTTATGACTTATTTGATCAGATGAAGGGAGCCATGGTGTTTTCTAATATTGATCTCAAGTCAGCTACCATCAATTGAGGATTTTGGAGGCGAGACATTCATAAGACTACCTTCCACATGAGATATGGGCACTATGAGTTCACAAAGTGGTGCCTCTTGGTTTAATGAATTCCCCGTAGTGTTCATGAGTTTGATGAATGGGATATTTAGAACCTTTTAGATCACTTCATGCACATCTTCCTAGATAACATTTTGATATACTCACGTACATGTGAGGAGCACCAGGGCACCTTCGACAGGTTCTTTAGCATCTTCATGAGCAACATCTTTACGGGAACTTGGAGAAGTGTGCTTTCTTGCAGATAGAGGTGTAGTATTTGGGTTATATCATTTCTGGGGAAGGTATCACAGTCGATCCTTCCAAGATTAGAGCCATTATGGATTGGATAGCACCCACTACATTGATTGAGGTGCACAGTTTCATGGGTTTAGCAGGGTACTACTAGAGATTTTTTTAGGAATTCTCTCAAATTGTGTACCCTATCAATTCCCTTCGAGAGGAAAGGGAAGAATTTTGTTTGGTCGAGATAGATACGAGTAGGTCTTGAGGACACTAAAGGAGTGCCTCACTATAGCACCCATTCTTGTTGTGCTGGATCCACAGGGTGAGTTCTTTGTTTGCATAAATGCTTCTTTAGTAGGGTTTGGAGGTGTGTTGATACAGGATGATAGGGTTGTATCTTTTGAGTCTTGAAAAATCAAGGATCACGAGCTTAATTATCCTACCCATGATCTTGAGCTTGTGATAGTTGGAGGAATTTTCTTCTTGGATGGAAATTCACACTCAAGACATATCATTTGAGTCTTCATCACCTCTTCACGCAACCCAATCTAAACGCTCATCAATGGAGTTGGATGGAGTTGCTTTGTTAGTATGACATAGAGATAGAGCATGTGAAGGGTAAGGAGAATGTGGTATCAGATGCTCTCAATATATTGATACATGTGGCTATGGCCACCTCGGTGAGCATAGATTTCGAAGCAAGATTCTTCAACGACTTCCTCTTGGACAAACTTCTACATGGCGGTACGAGCAGAGATCGAGTCATAGAGATTCCTTAAGGGGAATTTTGATGGATTTTCCTTAGAGGAAAATGGTCTTCTCAGGCACAGAGGTAGGATATATGTTCCCAGAGATGGAGGCTTGAGGTAGGACATCTTGGTAGAGGCACATCATGCACCCTATTTAGCCCATACCGAGGTGAGGAAGATGCACGCTACTTTGAGATAGTTGTATCACTGGAGAGGACTTTATAGAGACATGGATCAATTTGTGTCATAGTGTTTAGAGTGCTAGAGGGTTAAGGCCAAACATCAACATCCAACAGGTCTTCTTTATCCTCATGCCATACCAGAATGGAAGTAGGACACCATTTCCATGGATTTCATTGTTGGGATACCTATGTCGAGATATCACCACAATGCCATTATGGTCACGGTTGATAAATTGACAAAAGTGGCTCACTTTTCTCCAGTGATGACCACTTATACAACTAGAGTAATAGCACGATTTTATTTGGATGAGATTGTCAGGTTGCATGGGATTCCATGAAAGATCATTTATGACTAAGAACCTTTGTACAATTCACACTTCTAGACTACCATGCAAAGTATGTCCTCGGGATGAGGATTAATTTCAACACAACATATCATCTAGAGATAGATGGACAGACCGAGTGAGTGAATCAGATTTTGGAGGATATGCTTAGGATGTACATGATGGATCAACAGTCTAAGTGGGAGGAGTACTTGTACTTAGTGGAGTTTTCCTACAATAATAGTTTTCAGAGTTCTATAGGCATGGCTTCTTTTTAGGAATTATATGGTAGAGAGTGCAAGACACCCCTTAGCTAGGACAGGTTAGAGGACAGAGTATCTCTTGGACCCACTCTTTTACAAGACATGGAACAGAAGGTAGTGTTGATACGACGAGAGATTGCAGGAGGCACAGGATAGGCAGAAGAAGTATGTGGATCAACATAGGATTGATTGTAGCTTTGATTTGGGCATGAAGGTGTTCCTTCATGTTAGACCACATAAGAGCCCTATCTGTTACGGAAAAGGTTCTAAGTTAGCTCCTAGATTCATTGGTCATTTTGAGATCTTAGAGCATATCGGCCCTTTGGCTTACCAACTAGCTTTGCCACCCATCTTGTCTTGTGTACATGATATGTTTCACATTTCTATCCTTAGGAGGTACATTGCAGATCCTTCTCATGTGTTAGAATGAACATCAATGTAGGTGCAAGATCGGGGGCAGGTGATGGTGGAGCTCATCCATATCATAGATCATAGGACCCTAGACCTTTGAGGCGAGAGAGATTGATCGAGTACGTGTGCGGTGGGATAGATATGATGAGACTACAACCACTTGGAGGAGGATGCCACAATATTATGAGTGTAGTTTCCACATTTGTTCTAGTGACTTCGGGAGGAATTCGAGTCTAAGGGGAGGGGGATGTAGTGTCCACTTCCCTTTGACACTTTTAGATATTGATTTTGATATTATTGATCATATTATGGACACTATCATGTTATGTTTTAGTATGATGGTTAGATGTTAGATCATGGATTAGTATTGATCTAGATTCAGTTATTACGCATGATGATTACTAGAGACATTTTCTATATGTGGTTAATGATATACTATTTGACATGGACATATTATAGATGTTGATTTAGACTTACGATATTAGATATTTTGAGTAGATCTGGTATGGTAGATTTTGATTATGATATAGTTGATTTATTTAATTAAAAATGCTAAGGTTGAATTGTTGATGTTGTTGTGATCTATGTATTTGGATGATTTTGAGATATTTTTATATCATTTTGGATATTTTGATATGGCCATGAGGCCGAAGGAGGTATTTGCATTTTGCGGGTTAAAAATCATAACAATGTGGGGGATGGAGACTAAACATATTGAAATTATGGGAGAAATCAACAATTTCACCATGGCAACTATGTTATGAGTTTGTATGTTGTGTTATGTTAGGAATTCCCATGGGGGATTTCCATTATATGTGATCATGGGATATGTGTTTTATTTATGTGTAATTTTTTTGAATTATTGTTGTATGTATTTTATTTGTAATGTGTTCCTTCTTTTAATTAATTTAAATGTGGTAGATTAATGTGAGAGATCATATAGTTAAATTTTATTTAAATTTAATTGGGACATGGAATGTAATTAATAAAGTTGTTGTCTTAGATATTAATGTTGGAAGAGTGTGTAAGTTAATGTTGTAAGGATGTGTAAGAAACATGTAAGAGTATGTAAGGTAGATTTTGGAAGGTCTAGCACTCCATCTTTTATGGAATTCGAATTTGACCTTAGAGGCCAAATTTGGAGGCTTGTGGGACAAGTTAAACTTGTCCCACACCTCTTAAAATGATCCACAAATGATGCCTATGGTTTGGAGGTTAAATGTAGGAATTTATAATGCATTTTTAAGTGACAATATGTAATTTTTAATTGCACTTCCCTTACATGTTTTTAATTTGGTCCTTTTGGAGTATGGGCATTTTGGAGTATGTAAGTGATTTTGTCATTTTTATTTATTGTGATTCGGTGAAGGATGTTGACTTTCCTCTTGGGGTTGAGGAAGAATGATGTGGCATCCCACATGAATCCACATCATCCTCTTCTCTTCCCTCTCCTATTAAAGTGAAACTCCTTGCTTGTTTATGGTTGTTAAAACTTTGTTATTTCCTCTTGGGGGCACATTTTTTTGGTTGTTGTTTTGGAGCTTGTTGTGGAGGAAGCTTGGAGTCTTTTTGCATGCTTATACCTTGCTGGTTTTGGACTGCACTTTGGCATCTTGGAAAGCTTGTGAGCTTGGAACAAACTTCAGTATGGAGAGGTAGGATCTTGAGCTATGTTTTAATTATTTTTTCCTTCTCTTGCATGCATGCTTGAATGGTGTTTGTGTTTGCATTCTTGGCTGGTTGGGTAGAATGCTTAGGGCATGGTGTAGGAGAAGGCTATGGGGATTTCATATGGGGGGCATAAGGGATTGCCAATGGCACAGTTTTATTGTGGAGGGATTTTTTTTTAGGATCCACCTTGGAAAATAAAATGCTTGCATTTCTTACTATGGGGGCATAAGGGATAAAATTGGGGGCATATGGAGGGTTGAGAGATATAAGGTTTATGGGGTTGATATGATTATTTGTGGTATGCATTTTGGTGGATGCCCAATTCCAAATTGGGAGCCATGAGGAGTTCTCCATAGTCCTTTCTCTTGATGGCTTGCTTGATCAAGCCTATGTGCTATATGAATTGTTTCAAATGTAGTTGAAAGCTGTTGTATTGTTTTGAAGTGTGCATTTTATTAATTGCATGCAATGTGAATGTTGCTTATATGTGATAGAAGCCTTTGTTGCCATGTGTTGATATTCATGCTCCATTTTAATATGGTTGGAGTTCGGGGCCAATGGGGAAGGATGGATTCTCCTTTCTCATTGGATGTCTTGGTTGGGTGGAGATCGTTGCCTTTCCCCCTTGTTGTGATCAAAGTTGCAAAGAAGAAGAAATAAGCATGTTGTTGTTTGGAGAAGAAATTTCACAGTTTTCACAGCTCTATTTCTTGTGAGTAAATTCAATGTACCCTTTCCCACCTTGAGTGGATGAGATGTATAGTAAATGTTGTAATGTGAAGTTGTTGCATTGTAAATGGAAGTTGAATTTGAATTGAGAAATATACAAGAAGAATTATACTTCTCTATTTTGTTTGGAAAGAAAATGTAAATGATATTCCATACTTTGTATTTTGTAATTTGAAACCAATTAAAATTGGAAAAGAGATGAGATGTAAATTTTTCAATTGAATGTGAATAAAGAATTGAAGTAGTTTTTGTAAATGGTATTGTATACAGGATTTGAATAGCTGTAAAAAAATGATATTTCTGGTTGGAAAAGAATAAGAAATAGTGTTGTATATTTCATGTATTGTATTTGAAATAAAATAGAAAGGAAAGTTGTAAAATTGTATTGAGGATCAATGAAATAATGCATTCCCTTCTCCAAAGTGTATTGCACATTTGATTTGAATTATTGTTGAAAATTGATTGTTGTTTGAAAAGAAAAAGAAGAAGCATGTGTATGGAATGAACAAGTGTTATATTAATTACAATATTGTATATTGAAATTGAAATCAGAGATGAATTTTAGTTAGAATTGAATGGATGATTTAATAATTATTGTATTTGATTAAGTTAGTATCATATGCACATTCAAAAGACAAATTGCTAAATCAATTTAAAAGAAACAACTCATTGTTTTAAAACTTAAATCTGGCAATGCACATTTTAATTAAAATGAGTAGTTCAGACTTATACTCAACAATAAGTTATGAAACCTTGAAATTCATACTTAGGAAGACCTAAGGAACTCAAATTCACTATAACAATTACGAAAGAACCTCCAAAACTTAATGAATTTCAATTCGGGCTTGCAAAGTCATTTTTCGTCTATTGCCCAAAAAATGCAACCTTGAACAAATTGGACAAATAAACTTCAGTAAATCACTCTAAACCCACCCTATACTTATCCTCCATGTCTATTTGAAATTTGAAGTGAAGGAGGAGTTTAAATTTAATCAAATCGAGAAGTTGGAAAAATGCCAGTTTACAAATTTAAGCCTATAGATCCTTTTTACAAAATTTACCTTTAAAAATTCATCAAATAGTAAATTGTATGTTCCTTGTGCAAATAGGGCTTTGAGAGCTTTGAAAAGTCTTCATTTTCCCATAACTAAGCTTCCTAGCTCAAGTTATGACACTTTGAAGTTTTTGTGCCTTGGTAAGAAAATTTTGGAAAATTTTCCCACTGTCAGACTCATGCAACCCAAAAATTTCCCATCAAAATTGCCTAATTTTTTTTAAAAAAAAATTGGGCTTGGGAAAATTTTCACTTTTCGCTCTGACCCTACTGACCCCAATTAGAGGCTGCCATGTGTGCTCTAGGGCTGAGGCGAGAGGCATGGATAAATTTTACAACTTAAACTTTTTTAAAAAAATTGGAAAATTTCAACTTTTCCCTTTGTTGGCCCATAGCCAATCAGAGGGTGCCACGTGTCCCCTTGTGGCTACGGTGGAGGCACAGGTTATTTTTAACCCCTTAGATTTTAATTTTTTTTGGGAAAAATATATTCGTTTTGGCCCCGTCGGCCCGTAGCCATTGAAAGCGTGCCATGTGGCACCTTGGGTTGGCGACGGTGGTTCGAGAGAAATTTTTTCATTTTTAGGCATTTGGGAAAAATTCCTAGAATCCTCCCATGGCCCACAACTCCACCTTCCCTTCTCCCATGGGCACGTAAACCAATGCCTTCTTTCTTCCCTTTTTCCCTTCGGGTGTAAAGTGCCAAATCAGTCCGCCCGCCCGCCCTTTCCTTTCCCTTTGTTTTATTTTTCCTTACGCGAGACCGCGGGGGTGTAAAGCAAATTTTACTTTGAGCGATACATTGGGAAAATTTTCCAATGCCACCCCGTGACCCACCAACCCACCCAGTTGCACTTGTCCTCCTTTTACCATGTGTCCCTGGGAAAATTTGACCCAAGACTCCGCCCACTCATAACTTGAGTTTGCATGGAGTTAGGAGGACTTCCTTATATCACCAGAAAGGTGAGAAAATTTCCTATCCATTGGGAATGGTTTAGGGAAATTTTTGAAAGTGTTGAATATGAGAAAAATCTCATTGAAGTTATGAGCTGTTAGAGAGCGAGGTATGGGGTAAGATTACTCCCTGAATCTAGCTAGAACATCTAACCCTAAAATTTATACCTTATAAACATGTTATAAGTTCATAAAGGAAACTTGTGTTTGGGTAAGAAGGTTTTGTTGGAACATATTAGCGCGATGTCTTGCAAGTGAGTTGTAGACACTTCAAATAAATAAAAAATTATCCCCTAATTTTCTAGCTAACCCTAGGTTATTTCTTTGGTCTCAAGTGGTTGTTTAAGCGAGCACTACAAATTATATGAATCTTGTAGGAAGCTGTGTATCTATGTTGAATTGTGAATTAGTTTAGTCTTGTCTATCTTAAGGAAATGGACTGGAACATTTTCAGTTCTTCTATTCTCCTTTTGAGATTGACTTCGAGCACCTAAATAGGGGTCATGTCAATTTTTGTTGTTTTTCCTTATGGTCGAATCTGGGTTGGGTTATTTCCTTCTAAAACTAGCATCTTGTTCCATTGATTCTTGTGAAGTAGGTGGACCTGGGTTAGCTTGAATGTATATTGCACTGTTACATCCTGTATTCACTTTTCTTCATTTTACCATCAAGGGATGGGTAAGCTTTATGTGTGTTGACACTAGAAAAGAAATGTGTCTGCATAAGAGTAATTTATTTCAATGCTACTCTATCTCTCTCTTTGTTTGGGAAAATTAGAGAAACTTATAGGTTGATGCTATTAAATTTTGGAAAGAATTTAATGTTTAGTTGTTGTTTTTCTTTGTTTCTTTGGGAACTATTTTAATGGAAGGCATTTGATTAACCATTTGTAGTTTTTAGCTTTTGTGCTACAGTTGTTGTTCTCATTTGTAGGATGGGAAAAATTTATTTTCAGTTTTTGACTTTCTTGTTGCAGTCGTATATATCGATTCAATATCGAATAGTTATTTGTGTTTTCAATGGTTGTTAGAGTTGAATGTTCTCTTGGTCAGATCTATCTCAGTTATTTTAAACCCGATATGTATTCCTCTTTTTAGGAAGGAATAAGGAGATCTTATCTCATCTTTACTTGTTGTCATCCCTTCTCTCTATTCTAAGTTAAGGTATTCAATATTGTTCTCTTCAAACTCTGAAGGAAGATATAAGTTGTCTCTCTCTCTCTCTCTTTTCGTTCATTCTCTCATCTGTATTACTCCTATGTAAGGAGCTGACCTGTTCGATTATATTAGTTTGAAGGAATTGCAGAGTGGGTAGTTGGAGGATAAATCTTTACCTTCTTCTCCTTGACTAATGCTTTGATAGGGATGTAATTGTTGTGATGTGTGACCAATTCCAGGTGCATGTAAATTAATATATATATATATATATATATATATATATATATATATCCTTTATCAAACCTATTGATGCTAATCCTAAAACTTAGGCTAGATTTTGGCCTTGAATTTGGATTTAGTTTCTTAAATAAGAAACTCTTACTTAAGGTGTTGTTGGTTCATCCTAAAGTTCTTCATAAAGTTAAATGAGCTTGGCATTAGATATTCTAGGATGGGGTAAATTAATGCTGAGTATTTTGGATCATTGTTTCTTTAAAATAATCTTATTTCTATGAATTATTAGAGTATCTTTTCCTTTTTGGTTAGAATGAATCAAGAGATGAACCATCAATACTTGTAGTTGAAATGCGGTAAGTGACCTAGATGAAATATTACTTATAGAAAATATTTCTTTTATGAAATCATCATTTGAACATTGATTTGATTACTACATGATCTTTTCTTAATGTTAATATGGTTTATCACTTTGTTTCTTCCTCTCATGATTGTTATTTCTTTATGATGTATCTTTCTATAATGCTTTAACTATTTCATAAAAGTAGAGTTATTTTTATGAAATAATTAGTTGAAAGCACATAGTTTTAATGCTTAGTGCTTATCATATTCAACTCAATGATTTGACCCACGTGAGAAATTTTTATAGATGGACTTCGTAAGTGATAAAAGGAGACAAAATATTTATGATGTTAATTTTGTTTACCTAAAGATTGGATCTTTTATGAGGAAAAATGATTCATTATTGAAATGTATTTGTAAGAGAAAAGTTTTATTTTTAATTGAGATTATTGATGTTGTTTGACTCTAAAGATGTCTGAAATGTTGAACTTGTAAAGTATGTATTCCACTTAGATGAATGGAAAATATTGTGGGTTTATCTGTACTTGATGTGTCATTCTCTTTGTATATTATGGGAAGGGAATTGTAAGCTTATTTTAATTCTCTCTTATACATATCTGTAATGAACCCTTTCAGTTTGACTTAAAATGAACTATGTGGTAAGGGAATTAGATACACTATCCCTTTATTGTAATGCAACTTATCAAGTTGGAATTCATGGTTGATCATTTAACTAATCACTATGGTTTATTAAAATGATGATAATGGAAGTACAAATCCAATATGATATCTTGTATAATGTAAGAGGTTGTAATGAATCCTAATTCTTAATAAGAAAAAGGAAGACAACTATTCGAAATGATAATCAAGATTGTTTTAGAATCCTTTGGAATTAAGCCTAATGTCATTTGGGAAATAGGAAGATGTACTTCCTCTTGACCAATACCTTCATTGGGATAAAACATTAAAAGGTAAACATGAATATATAGTAGTAGACTTCATCTCAAAGAAGTCTAATATAAAGGAATTTGATTCGGAACTTAAACAAGCTAAGTAATGGTTAAGTAAAATAAGTGAACCATAATGTCAGTATGTTGATTTTATTTTAAAGAGTTGAATCCTAAAGTAGGAAGTTAATGATTAAAAATAAATCTTGATGTTTTTGTAAAGCAATTACAACTCATTTATGGCTGGAAACCTTAAGGGTTAATGAAAATAGGGATTCAACAGGGTTGCTGTAATTAGACCTTAATTATAGGAAATAATTAAGTAATTAACTTCTTTCTTGGATATGTACATCTAGATGGGATGACTCCGATGGATGTTGGCACACACCAACTGCAATACAGTACCTTTGTGAAGAATTGGGTCTTCATGAGGAGATTTGTTACAATTGACATGTTGTAACACTCTTCTGAGTTGAATCATCTAGACTTACATAGCTCAGACATGTACTTAGTTATACCTAGGTTAGGTTAGAATCATGATTTAGTGTCGAGGATAGCTCAACGTTTTAGGATAACTAGACACACATGAATGACTTAGGTCGATTGAGTATGCCTATGTATCCTTAGTCCTTGCAAGTAGTCCTCTACACTAAACGATGTTGTTATCCTTGGTTAGGGTAAAACCTTGAAAAAGTGGAACGAAAAAAGTTAGTAAAGCCCATTCTAGATAATAGATGAAGTGGGACGAATGATGTATTCCGTTTGATGAGTATGTCATATAGGAATAGTAATATGAACAATATGTTGGAAATATTTGGCCAAATTATTGCAAGCTATTGGTTGCATTGTCTTATGTCACCTAGTTTAAGAAGTGAGATTTCAGATGAATATTGGTAACAAATATTCATATAGGCCTCTTAAATAGAACACTTAATACCTAGAAAAGGGTAAGAGAACCAAGTATATCTAGTATATAATTCTATGAGTTAAAAAAATATATTAGTATGATACCGAGTCGTGAAATGAGAGATCGGTGTTTCACCGAGTCATTACAACTACATATGGTTATCTGTTATGAGATTGATTTGCATGGAATGTGTGTTCTAAATTATGATTATTTAGAACAGAGAACATTAAACAAGAAAATAAAAAAATTTCCCCTTGTTTCTAAAGTCTTAAGTTGGGAATGTTAAAGGGGCGGCTCACCAATCAACTCGACATGTTGGTTGGCAAGCCACCATTCTTGAGTCATCACCTCAAAACTTCGCTCCAAAGAATTTTTTTCTTAGGGGTCCCACAAAGGCAAAAAAATTAAATGGAGGGAAATTTAAAATATTTATGAGGGCATAATGGGGAAAAATTTTATTGGGTACAAGAATGATGTAGTCAAGTATGGAGTG
Source organism: Taxus wallichiana var. yunnanensis (assembly GCA_018340775.1). Taxonomy (NCBI): domain Eukaryota; kingdom Viridiplantae; phylum Streptophyta; class Pinopsida; order Cupressales; family Taxaceae; genus Taxus; species Taxus wallichiana. The sequence goes on from CM031233.1 coordinate 346,182,487, forward strand.
CCACAAGTAAGCATAGCCATTTGTAGACACCAAAAGTGGGTCACACTCCCCTTGGTCCCGTTTTGAATAACTAACTTAAACATACTCACCTAACATTAACCCCATTCCACCCCATATTAACATTAATTTAATTATCCACAATTATATCAATACTCACCCTCACTCCATTAATTAATTTAATTACTTTAATTAAATGGATGCACACCTCACCTAGCCACCTCATATAGACACCTCACCATAAGACCTATTCATAACATGTATCCATAACTAAATAGGACTTAACCACTGCTTACCTTAGTGAACTAAGAGTTAATATTAACCTAAAATCACATGCCTATTCTTCCTCTAACCACATTTCGGCACCAACTAGTAAAGCTGGAAAAAGATAGCCAAGATTTGCTATTTTAGGAAACCTAGGGTATCTTGCCTTAACCGACGCATTTGGTTACCCTAAACCATCATTGGTTACCATATAACCATTTTGGTAACCTTTTTGGGAGGTTGACCACATTCTCGAGCCTTGGGAGAAAAGGATATTTGCATGAAAGTAAGAACCAGAGATCTTTTGATAATCCATATGGTCATAGCGGCAAAGACAACCATTAATAATAAGGTATTTGCATCCATGGTAGCATTCTAGGAGGCACTACCGTGAGTGGCCCGGCCGCCATTTCAGCGATCAACCATCACCACCACCCATCCATTGAAACCTGCACAATAGCAAGTGTTTTTCTAGCTGCACCATTTCATTTCTATTCATTTTATAAGAGTTCTTCACCTTTGTTTATCAATCACCATTTATATCTTTATCTCACCACTATTGCCTTCCTATGAACCCAACCATTCCCATCACTCATAATCATTTTAATCACCTCTACCCATTTTTGAGTATCTCTGAATATTCCCAACACCTCCACAGACCTAAACCAACTCCTTACCATCTCTAATTCAGCCTCTAGACAAATCCCCAAAACCATGAACTATTGAGTTATTATCTTCCCACCTTAACCGTCATCGGTTCTTACTAAACTATCATTGGTCATACCAGACCAACATCAGTCTCTTTATTTGGAAATCCTACTAATAGAAGATCCCAATAAGATTTTCCCAAGTGACCCAAGTGACCCAAAACCTAACTCTAACATGTTCCAGTACCTTGATTATTTACCTTATTTCTAGATCTGATCATAGCCTAGCCTATTATGTTATATTTTCTTATTGTATTTGGATGAGATACCTAAATCATATCAACTACAGTAGAACCTTTTTATTTATGTCATTTATTTTATTAAATTGTATTAAACAGTGGGTTGGCTACCACTAAGGAAGTATCACACTTTCTATCTAGCATACACTTGGAAGCCCACTAACATATATTGTTTAACTCTTTCTTGTGGTCTTGTTACGTATTTCGGGTAGTTCCTCCTAGCCAAAAATAATCTCTCACAGTCGGCATTGGATCAAGAAGTCGAACGCATGCAACGACCTCCAACCAACCATCACAACATGAATTCTTCCTTGTCCCACACCCTTATGTATTTCGTCTAAATCCTAAAATAAAACAGTTAAACATTTTGGCGTGCCTAGTGGGACCCATCCAAGGTTCCTTAAATTTTATTCATTCCTAGGTGAAAGTTGTGTATTTTTTTCCCTTTTGAAAAGCTTCCACATTAATTTTATTAACTAGAATATTCCTCTCTTTCTATTGTCTAAAATCAATCGTGTTTTTGGTTCTATAAAAAGAATACTTCTTTTTGTCATTAATCTTGCATTATTGAAAGAGCATCCCTCTTCTTATTCACTACTTGCTACATCGAATATCACACTTCGATTTGGGTATAAAACACTTACATAATATTCGACTTTTTACATTTTATCTCACATTAAAATGAGGGTAAACTATATGCTTGAAGTCATGTCCATTTGATGGTTGACATAACTGAATCATAGAAAGCACATTCTTTCTTCTCTCACTTTGCCAAACTGAACAATTTGAAATATATACATCTTAAAACAACATCTCACCCAAAAGAAGGCATCAACAATCACATGATTAGAGGATTGTGATCGGCACCAACTGGTTATCTCTGTCTAGTGCCCCATTAGAGGGTGGGCCACCCCCACCATAACATAACCTGAAACCTCACCTTTAGAATTTCCTTCTTCGTAGGAAGCCTTCCCAACCAAAAAATCTATTATAAACTCATGAGTTAGTTTCTTGAATAACATAAGCTAAACACACTAAAATCACTTTTTGGATTACATATCTTTCTTAGTTTTGTGCTTGACATGTGTTTTGAGGTGTGAGGATACACATTCTTCTTTTTTAATTCATTTTTCTTTCACACTCTGCCATCACATTTGGAGTATCGACTCTCTCGATTGTGTAAGGACATCATCTTATCATCCCCAACCTTATGGGTTGATTATTTATCCAATCTAAATTCAAAAAAATACATTTTTCTTCATTATTTAGATTTCACGATCGACATCGGTCTAGCTACCTTCGTTGGTTTACATCATTGTCATCAGTTTAACTAATTGGTTGCGATTCCTTGTTCTTCTAGTTTATTTACCCAAAGAACACATGTCTCATCTTCTCTTATTTTTAAAGTCTTTGTGGATCCTTGTACTCTTTGTACTCGATACTTGATCATCAAATATAACTTTCTTGTTTAGCGAGTCATCGGTTTTATCTCATTTGTTAAAAGCTGTTGTTTTCTCATAATGTAACCGATAAAGGTTCATGTAATCGTCATCGGTCACCTTTTACTACCATCGGTTAGTGTGACCGGCGTCGATCACTTTGTTGATTTTAATAAAAAAATTTACAAACTTTCCCTCTAAGGGTTTGTTCTATCCCACCTCTATTATTCCTGTATCATTTATAGAGTACAATTCACTTGATATACAACGATTCACATGGTGTTTACTCATAGACAAACTAACACCCTCGTATTTTACACCAAGCATCGCCAATACCACCTATTCGATCACCGCCATCCATCCAATGACCTATGTATCTGCTTTATCATGCAAAATTGTCAAGGGCAATTTGTAGGTAACCATACCCAAAATTTTTGTTTTGGCCCCAAGGAAGTTTGACAATGTTCGAAAGAAGCCCAAAATTCTCTTCCGAAAATAAATTTTTAAGGACATAGCCATTTTCGAGTCATTTCGAGAAAGGGCAGCGATAAGTTCTGTCGACATCTTTGAAAAGTGTGCCAAGTGCTTGATAAGTTCTGTCGACATTTGAAAGAGTGCGCAAGGCGCAAGGAAGTTCATGCGACACGATGAAAGGTGCCCCAAAGGCACAAGGAAGTTCATCTTTGACACGATGAAAGGTGCACCAAGGGCACCGATAAGTTCATGTTGACATCTTTGAAAAGTGCGCCAAGGCGTTGATAAGTTCTGTTGACATCTTTGAAGAGTGCGCGGTGCAAGGAAGTTCATGCTGACACGATGAAAGGTGCGCCAAGGGCTTTGATAAGTTCATGTTGACATACTAAAAGGTGTGCCAAAGGGCGTTGATAAGTTCTTGTCGACATCTTTGAAAAGTGTGCCCAAGGCGCGAGGAAGTTTCATGCGACACGATGAAAAGTGCACCCAAGGTCTTTGAGAAGTTCTATCGACATGCTTTGAAAAGTGCGCAAGGGCATTGATAATTACTATCGACATGCTAAAAAGTGCGCCAAGGTCTTTGAGAAGTTCTGTCGACATCTTTGAAAAGTGCACCCTTTTACACTGAAGAGTAGTTTCTTCTGGGATCCATTGATCATTTTTGTAAAATATTTAAAAAGCATGTTGGCATACACGATGACTTCATCCATGTTGCACCATGGGATGTTGCCATCCAAAAACTTGCCCAAGTCAACATGTTGACTTTTTAGATATTTTGTAGATATTTTGTAAGTGGTTGGTTTGCTTTTGTCTTCTTTTCTCCTCTCCTTCTATAAATACTTGAATACTTGTTGTATTCGGGGTGGACATTTTTTAGATGAAAAATAGAAGTGAGAAGAAAAGGCTTTGTACTTTTTGTAACAGAAGAAAACATTAATACAAATATTGAGACTTTGTGCTGAATATGTGTGTTATGGGCATCTGATCTTTCTTATGTCAGATCTATGCGTTTATTCTATTGGATCTATCTCTACTTTTTTGTCATTTGTTCATCAGTATTGCTTTGTTTTTCTATGCAAGTAGGTTCGGCTCTGTTTACTACCAGCCCAAAACATAGACCCTCTGACCTTTCTACTTTGGAATTCATTTCTTTTCTCCCTTCAGATCCATCTTCCTTCCTTTCCTTCCTTCATTCCTTTCTGTTCTTCGTCGGAACTACTCTACTGGGATGAGATCCCAAACCCCCGAAGGTAGAATATTGTAATACTTGCACGGAGTTCTGCTTTGGTAGAATAGGAATAAACAAATTTCACTTTGTTGTCTCAAAGAGGGCTATGCCACGCACTGCTGTTGGCTCGTCTATCCATAGATCTGTCCACCCGACAAATTTTGGACCAACAATTTTTGGCAACTCAGTGGGAGGCGAACAGATCTAAGCGGAGAGCTATGATAGTGGTATGTTAGAAAATCAGTAAAAATCGAAAAAATCACTACCTGTTTGCAAATTTTAACTTTTGTTCAAAATCCAAATTTTTGCAAAAGTGACCCAAACTGAAAATTTTCTTCAGAGGTCCATAGATCGAGGCTAGTTAGAGATCTTTAGTTCACTGAGTTTTTACAAAAACCCATATATTTCCGTAGATCTGAGATTTTGATAGTTTGACAAAAATTTCAAACCCTTGCAAAAAGTCAAATCTAAGATCCGAAAATCAGCTTACTAAGTTTTACCATCATTTTATCCTTGTTAATCAGACAATAAACCGTAATTGGTTTTCAAGAAAAGGATAAAATTTAAATATTTAGAAAAGTACATGCTGCTGGTTTTTGTCAGAAAAATCAGAAAATCAGCAAGTACAACCAAAAAGAGTTTTTAGGATTTGCTTCAAAATATTGTAGATCTGGAAGGTACACTGGTGGGTGAACCATTTACTCATAGCAGGAGAGCTCATGGAGAAGTTGATCTTACTTTCGATCTGCTTCAAAGGCACAAGTTCAGTGTTACACCAGCATACTTCTCATCATCGAGCTCACCGACCGGTCATCCAGGAGTGTCTCACCTCCACAAAGGAAGCACCTCTTACAAGGTACATCCACATCACTTTGCGGTGCTCTGTTTCTCAGTGGAACCACACTTCCGGCTCGCGTCCTCTTTCCAGATTTTCAAATGGCAGTACCATGGGGAAATGCTATGGGCCCTCTCGCATTACCACATCCAGTTCACGTGCTCCCTCATGGAAACCGAAAGAATTTCCCAAGATTTGATGGGAGTGGGAACCAAAGTACGGATGCGCATATATCTGCATTCATCATGTCATGCAGCATCCTAGATGTGACCCATGAAGATGTGTCAGTTCACCTCTTTTTAGAGACCTTGCAAGGACCCGCAGTAGAATGGTTCCAACATTTTCCGGCCGGATCTATCACCAGTTGGGCCACGTTGCGTACCACATTTGAAGATAGATACAAGCCTTCAGAAGATGCATTTGCATTGTTATAACAAATTACTAACTGAAGAAAGAGACCAATGAGACCATGGGCAATTTTATCGCGGGTTCAATGCATTAATCAACCGTGTGCTGTTGCCATGTTGCCAACACTAGAAAATCAAAAGAGTTTCTTTGTGAACGTAATGAGCTCAAAAGTAAGTTTCTTACTCTTGCGAGAACAAGTCGCTACTTTGGTTCTCGCCCTGCTGCTTTGCCATACGGATTGAAGATAACTTGCTTATATCTCGGTGAAGTAAAAAGAGAACCATCAAGCTTAAAGATTCGATCCTTCTCCCACCACTTCATCGATCCGGTATTTCAAAAAGATGGCAAATGACTTTCTCACATTAAAGAAGCAGTTAGCCCAAGCTTCCCCTAGTTCCTCATACCGGGATATTCCACGAAGAACTTTCACTCCCAATAGCCCTGCATAGTCCGCACTTTCCTACAAGCTGCTCTGCGGTTGGCACTTGAGGCCCCTACGGTCAATGCCCTAGTTGAGATCGAGGAGGAGGAACAAATTTATGAATAACCTTCGTCTCAAGGTGAAGATGATCAAGATGTCGGTGAACCGACTGACGACTCTACTATCGGGTATATGGAATTTGATGAGGAAGAATCTGACGAAGAAGAGGGTACCCAAGGATATGCAAGCGGACAATCATATGTTGTTTTTACCCACTCACAAGGAAAAGAAGCAGAGGTCGCTACCAATGTGCAGAAAGAGAAGGCTGTGCCATTCACACCCCCAACTATTGCTAAAAGAGGTAATCCTCTTCTGCTCTTTCGACCCCTATTAAGTCTTTTACAAAGAAATATTTTCCTCCCATCTCTCCTCCAAATCAGCCTTCTTCTATTTCCATGAAGACCAGTAACTTTACCCTACCATCGCGAAATGAAGGACTCATTCCTCCATCAATGCAGCCCTTGGCCATGTTTGACATAATTGACCACGCTAAAAAGACCAAGATCCAAATGTCTGAAGCTGAGTACCTTCAATCAAACCCCAAACAACTTGTAAGGTTGACTGAATACATCCAAAGTTAGGCTGTCATAACTAATCAGGTTTCCCCAAAAGGAATCCTTTCCACCCCTCCTTCATCCTACATAAATGTTGCCTCGACTTCCGCATCAGGCAAGATAGAACCTTTCTATCTCTCCCTCCTAATCAATGGCCACAAACTAAGCAACTGCATAATTGATTCTGGAGCTTCCAATAATGTCATGCCGGAAAAATTCACCCATGCTCTAGGCCTCACCCTTACCAAGCCTTTTGGCTGATGTTATTCCTTGGAAACCAAGCAAGTTCTGCTGATCGGTCAAATCAAGGACACGCAATTTGTGTTTGCAGCATTCCCAGAGAAAAGAGTAAAGATGACTGTCCTTGTTGCCGATATTCCGGCAGCATATGGAATTCTACTAGGAAGGAGCTTTGTAGTGAAGTTGGTGGGGAGATTCATATGGACTGGTCTAAGGCTAGAATCCCCATCAAAGGTGTAATGCAAACTTTGGAGCCTGAACCGTAAAAGAAGTACCTGGTTACTAACTCCGATGACCCCAAAGCCCAAATTCTCTTTGAATCATCAGGGATGGAAAAATATTTCTTGTCTACCGAGTCTGACAAGGGGGATGTCCTTGTCAAAGAAGATCTTAAAAAGATTTAGACTTTGTAGTTTGATGGCAGCTACGCGACTAGCGGATGTGGCGCGGGAGGCTGTGTTAATTTCTTCCAAAGAGGAGATTATCCCTCTCTCCTTCAAGTTGCAGTTTTCAATACAAATAATACTATTGAGCATGAATCTTTGCTACTAGGCATGCAAGCCACAAAGGAAAGAGGGATCAAGAATTTGAAGGTACAAGGTGATGAAGAGTTGGTCATAAATCAAGTTAAAAGGATATACCAAGTGAAGAATGAAAGGCTCGGACATTACCACAATGCGGTATGGGATAACATCGAGGAGTTTGACACTTTTTCAATAGAAGCTATCCGAGAGCTCGAGAATGATATGGCCGACTCATTAGCCATCTCGGCATCCCTCATGCTCCCTCACACGGGTTTGAAAAGCAGAACAAATATACCATTGAGGTGGTTTTCACCCAAGCGTGCCAGACAATTCTCAACACTAGTAGGTATTCAATGACGACAATCAACTTATTGTGTTCCTAGAAAAGGTAGAGAATTTCAGTGAGCTTCTTTTTGAAGGATCCACTTCTACATGTTGTGAATCATTCTTGATCAAGATGGTGAATCAAAAGGAAGTGATGGCATATGTCGGCTCAAAGGAAATAAAATCCTAAAAGGCACTGGTCTCCTAGAGCGGTTGTTTGTGAGACATGATCGTTTTGTCAAAAGGAAAAGGTGAGATGATCATAACTCCTCCCCAGAAACCGAACCGGTCAATTTAGGTTTGGTAGAACATCCGCAGTTTGTGAACATCGGAAAATGTTGTACACCTGAGGAAAAGCAGAAATTTGTTAAATTGCTGAAGAAATACATGGATGTATTGGAGTGGTCCTATGCCGATCTAAATTATTTCAAGCCAAAGGGCGTCCAACATGACATCTGTTGAAATAGGATGTCAAACCCTTTCGTGAAGCGAGACACTACAATCATAAGATCTCGGGTACTATCCAGGCTGAAATTCCGAAAATGCTGGATGCACGGATCATTTTTCCTATCTATCACAGTACCTAGGTCGCAAACATTGTGCCAGTAAGAAAGAAGAATGGAAAAATATGCATCTGCGTAGATTTTCGCAACCTGAATCAGGCATCCTTGAAGGACAACTACCCACTTCCCATAATGGATCAGGTTCTACAGGCAGTAACTGGATCAGAAATGTTGTCCATGCTTGATGGTTTTTCGGGCTACAATCAGATTGAAGTCTCACCTGAAGACCAATTTAAAACAACATTCACTACCCCTTGGGGCACATTTGCCTATAGTATAATGCCTTTTGGTTTGACCAATGTTGGTGCCACTTTTCAGCGGGCCATGGAATTCGCGTTCAAAGGCATGCACAGGAAATTTGATTCTTCATGGAGAGGGCCTTTCAAAATCAAGCAGCTCAAAGGAGAGAATATTTTCTATCTCTCATATCTGGATGGAACCAAGCTCCCACTTCCCTATAGCGGGCAGCATATGAATATCTTCAGGAAGTAGAGCTTGCTCTCTTCTTTGTACAGTTTGCTTTCATTGTGTGTTTGCTTTCTATTGTTGTGTGTTCCCTTTCTTTGTTCCTTGTTGTTCGCCCTCTGGTCACCCTTGTTTTTGACTCTCTCCAACCCAATGGATAGGCACATGAAGATCTGGGATTCTCTACCCTTAAGTTTCACTCAAAGATAGTCCCCAGAAAGAGCCAGTTGTTATCCTGCAAAATTGTTAAGGGAAATTTGTAGGTAACCATACCCAAAAATTTTTGTTTTGGCCCCAAGGAAGTTTGACAATGTTTGAAAGAAGCCCAAAATTCTCTTCCGAAAATTAAGTTTTAAGGACTTAGCCATTTTTCAGTCTTTTCGAGAAAGGGCACTGATAAGTTCCTGTCGACATGCTAAAAAGTGCACCAAAGGGCTGATAAGTTCTGTCGACATCTTTGAAGAGTGCGCAAGGTGCGAGGAAGTTCATGCGACACGATGAAAGGTGCCCCAAAAGTGTAAGGAAGTTCATGCTAACACAATGAAAGGTGCACCAAGGGTGCTGATAAGTTCATGTTGAAATGCTGAAAAGTGCACCAAGGCGCTGATAAGTTCCTATCAACATGCTAAAGAGTGCGCCAAGGCACAAGGAAGTTCATCGACACGATGAAAGGTGCGCAAGGGCGATGATAAGTTCATGTTGACATCTTTGAAAGGTGCGCCAAAGGGCGCTGATAAGTTATTGTCGACATGTTGAAAAGTGCACCCAAGGCACAAGGAAGTTCATCGACATGATGAAAAGTGCACCCAAGAGTCTTTGAGAAGTTCTGTCGACATCTTTGTAAAGTGCACCAAGGGTCTTTGATAAGTTCTGTCAACATCTTTGAAAAGTGTGCCAAGGCACTTTGAGAAGTTCTGTCGACATCTTTGAAAAGTGCCCTTTTACACTAAAGAGTAGTTTCTTCATAGGATCCATTGATCATTTTTGTAAAATATTTAAAAAGCATGTTGGCATACACGATGACTTCATCCATGTTGCACCATGGGATGTTGCCATCCAAAAACTTGCCCAAGTCAACTGTTGACTTTTTGGATATTTTGTAGATATTTTGTAGATATTTTTTTAAGTGGTTGGTTTGCTTTTGTCTTCTTTTCTCCTCTCCTTCTATAAATACTTGAATACTTGTTGTATTTAGGGTGGACATTTTTTAGATGAAAAATAGAAGTGAGAAGAAAAGGCTTTGTACTTTTTGTAACAGAAGAAAACATTAATACAAATATTGAGACTTTGTGCTGAATATGTGTGTTATGGGCATCTGATCTTTCTTATGTCAGATCTATGTGTTTATTCTGTTGGATCTATCTCTAATTTTTTGTCATTTGTTCATCAGTATTGCTTTGTTTGTCTATGCAAGTAGGTTTGGCTCTGTTTACTACCAGCCCAAAACATAGACCCTCTGACCTTTCTACTTTGGAATTCATTTCTTTTCTCCCTTCAGATCCATCTTCCTTCCTTTCCTTCCTTCATTCCTTTCTATTCTTCATTGGAACTACTCTACTGGGATGAGATCCCAAACCCCCTGAAGGTAGAATACTATAAGACTTACACAGGTTCCTACTGGTAGAATAGCAATAAACTAGTTTCACTTTACTGTCTCAAAGAGGGGCTATGCCCTGCACACTGTTGGCTCATCTATCCATAGATCTGTCCACCCGACAGATTTTCGGACCAACAGTTTTTGGCGACTCGCTGGGGAACGAACAGATCTAGCAGATATATGATAGTGGTATGTTAGAAAATCAGTAAAAATCGAAAAAATCACTACCTATTTGCAAATTTTAACTTTTGTCCAAAATCCAAAATTTTTGCAAAAGTGATCCAAACTGAAAATTATCTTGAGAGGTCCATAGATCGAGTGTAACACCCCGAAGCTGTTGTTACTTCCTCCCGAGCATTCAAGTGTTGATATGTGATTTCTTTGAAAAAGGATGTGCTCCTTTGATTGTGAAGTCATGCTTGATATGGACTGTATCTTCTTTGAAATTGCAAATCTTTGACCGAGTCGGAACATATTGGACTCTTTTAATTCTTTCATTTTAAACCTGAATTTAATCTGATCTCGGAATGAATTATGGAGTTATCCATCTATAAGACCCAGCCTTGGATCAGTGGCATTGATCCAAGTAATGCTTTAAGTTTATTCGGGATGAATTAAAATTATAGACCTTACGCAGGTTGCAAGGTCTGGATGCATTGAATAAGCTAGTCCGGAGTCTAACTCAGGATGATCATGTTAAATGAATTGGTTCCCGATATCGTAATATCAGGAAGGTCTTGATCATGGACCGGGTAATAAATTCGAGATACATTTATTTCCACTAGCCTATTGGCGGTGCGGGAGTGAACCCTGTTCGTGAATGTATGTTATAGGTTCTTTTTCGAGCATTTGAAATATTAGACCTAAACTAGATTTATTAAGGTTAGTAACCTAAAACTAAACTATAACCTAGGGGTTAGATTAGTGATAATCTAACCTAGGCCTAGGCTATAAGCTAATGTTCTAAGTTAGTAACTATGTGCTTTGAGGTTAGACTAAGTGTTATCCTAAGTCCTAACCTAAGTTACTAACCTAAATATGAACAAGGAAGAAAGGGGACCTATGGAAGGGTGCGAACCATGGGCGGCAGTTTCTATGGCATTAAATGGGGGGATAAGTATGAAGGACGGGTAATTTGGTAGAAGTTTTTAAAATGGCTAGCTAGAGCCGACGTGGCATGTCGCCAAAGTTGGAAATGGTCTTCGAACTGGTTTTATCAAAAGCCAACTATGGCGGTAGGTGGCAATGGAAATTAAGTGGGAAATTTAGAGTAAATGCCATTTATGAACTTGGTCTTTGAGCTCGGGTTTCACGGGAAGGCATGCAAAATGGAAAATTAGTAGTTTGTTTGGTTTTTCATGTGCTCCGGTTTTCCCTCTGCCGATCACCGATTCTTTGCACCGATCTTCTTGGTGTTGCATGGCAAGTATGAGCATAACTAGCTCTTTTCTCTGGCAAGGAAAATTTATAAGTCATGGAAATAACAAATTTTTGTTGGTGAATCTAACTTGGAAAAAGAGGAGAAGGCTCGAGCTCTTTCAGTGGTCTTCTTCGGATTTTTAAGCAAATAACTAGGCATGTTAGGCCCTAACCTTTAAAAATCTTGCTTTCTTTCAAATGATTTCATTAGAACAACTCTGTTCAGATGATTTATGGGTTCAGATGGTTTTTATGGTAGCTTTGTGTGATTTTTAGTACTGTATCTTCTTGCTGGTTCGATTTTTCAATTTAACCCTTGACGGGTGTGCATGATGTTTCAAACTGTTGCTCTATTTAGTTGTGTTTTGCATTCCGGCTAAAGTGTGTGAAATGCATGCTAGGAAGTATTCTAAACCTGCTCTTTGGGAGCCCATGAATTGTTTCCTTTTTGGGGTTCAGGTTACAGTTGATGCTTGTTGTTGATACTTGTCGGAAAGGATACTGTTGGACTTTTGTTTGAATGTTCAGTTTAATTGGACTTCTTTGTAAGTTCTGTCGTGGTTATTATAGGTGGTGGTTACTAAATCTTGTTGGGTTTCGCTATGATACTTAGGTTATGTTGAATGGATAACTTGCGGTGTTTGCAGTATTTTATTGCGACCCTATAGAAGTTGTTTTTCCCTCCCTTGTGTTGCAGTTACGGGATTTAACCCATTGATGGTTTGTATTATATTTATTTATTTACAAGATGACTCTGTGGATTCTTTGGATTGGTCCGTATATTGTGGACTACTGTATACGTCATGTATGAAATCTTTGGTAGCATGATTCTCGCGTGAGTCTGAAGGGGTAACTAGTAATACGACTGTTATCTTGTATTGCATACCTTTGTTTAAGTAATGAAATTTTGGTACAGACTCAGTTGGTGTACTTTTTACGTTTCCTATCTGTGTAAGCTTGAGTGAATAATGTTTTAGAGGCTCAGTTGGATTCCTTGTTACGAAATCAGTATTTAGCTTTTGTATAAGCCTGATTTTGGATATCTACCATTGTTGGCACGGTTGGAATCATTAACTAATAATTATCTTGTATATCGACTTCTGAAGAAGCTTTATCGAGTAGACTGTAGTTCGGATTCAGTTGAAATCCTTGACAGGTAACCAGTCTATATAAGCCTATTTTTGTACACTTGTTGTTTTTGGCTCTGTTGGGTTCCTTAAGTTACATAGATATCATGTATCTTGGCTTCTGTAAAATTGCGTTGTGATTACCTTACTTTTCAATCTCTGAACGAGTTCGAGATGTGAATACTGACATGTTGTGTTTCCTTTCATTTTAATTGTAGTCAATTGAGGTGTGCATTCTCGCATGGATTTCGTATAAATATCTCTGCATAGTCCTAGGGAAACATCATTGCTTTAATGTTACGAGTCTCTTGTGGACTGAGATAAAAAGGGAAGTTCTTTTGATTTTGACCTTAGATCTAAAACCTTACGGTGTTTAGTAGAGATTAGAATGAGTTTGTAGGTTCCGAGAAGGATTGTTGTTGTGTTTGAACATGATTACGTCTTCTGTTGCATGGATATCTAGTCTTGAGCTTGACTGAACTAAGGAGCTGTCGACTGCACCTCGACAGGTGATGTCATTGAATATCTTCTTGTTTGTCGCTTCGTGTGGAAGGTCATGTGGAGTCTGTTTGTTGATATTCATCACTGTTTTGGCGTGAGAACTACTGTACTGCTAGTAAGCTAAAGGGTTTTGTTATATTTGATTTTAACAAAACTGTGGTTCTTTTTGTGGCTCGTCTGACTTATTCGTTTGCATATAAGGTGAATGCTTTACTTTCGATGAGACGGTACAGTCATGAGCTCGTTTGAGGGGAAATATGAATGACTTATTTTCTTTCTATTCTGCTGTAAAGTATATGTTGATATTTGTATGTAACCGTTGGAACTGTTTTTAACATTTTGATGGAATCATGATTTGTTATGATATTCCTTTTACTGTTGAATGTAATGATCTGTCTGATGGTTGTTGTCCTTGGGATTCAGATGGATAGTTGTTTTGGATACTTTCGTTCTTCTTGATCCCTAATATTTTGATGAATTATTTGAGAAGTATCTAGGACTATTCTGTAATGATAATTTGAGTTACGCGTTTATAGTCATGTTTGTATTGCAAAAGCACAGTCTGAAATATGTTAACTTGTTTGGTGAAATGATCTCATTTAAACAAGTTGTTTAATGAAAACTTGATTGGTGGATTGCAATTATTTTAAGAGTTAATGCTTATCATGCTCGGTTCATCGAATCGACCCATGTTGACAATTTTTGCGAGATGGTTTCCGTAAGTGGTAAAAGCACGCAGATCTGATAGGATGTTCAGATTGTTTAATTTGGTTATGATGAATTACAGTTTGATTCTCTAAATGTACTATATGAGAAAAGATGTTCTTTTTCCGTTGAGTATTGTATCAAGTATGCTGAATGCATAAAAAGTATTTGATTAGTTCTGAAGGGAATGAAAATAGATATTTGATACTTATGTGTTTCTATACTTATCTGGATAGTTTTACCTTCTTTAGATCAAATGATCTTGAGAGCTTGTTATTATTGTTTAAATTGGAGACTTTTGTGATTATCAATGTAAGCTTGCAAGAATATGTGAATGAATACTTATGATTGTTTAGCAGTTCTAGTATGTTCTATCTAAAGCTAAATTAAGATTTAGATCACTGTCTTTCTGGAAGCTAGGGTAAAAATAAACCTAAGCAAGACGCTAAACAAGCTGGATTAAATTATTAATTCCTAGTCTGGATTAAGCCAGGACAACGTTTAATTGGATTCTTAATCTTTATATCTCGATACTAATAAGTAAGATATAAGTTCAGTTATAAGAACTATAATAAACCTAAAAAGGGTTCGGTTGACAATCACATGTGAAGATTATGGGTTATTGTCCAATTTCGTTGATTTAGAATTATGTAAATTCTATGAACTCCCTGATGGGACCCTCTAGTCATAATAACTTCTCTTGTGTAATGGGTTTTATTAAGAAAGGTCATTCTAAAGTGAGGAACCTAGGGATTGGGAAAGGCTAACCTTCGGGGAACGTCTTTTAGTATAATTTTAACTCAACGTACATAACACTTATTATTAAGTAGATCTTTTCGAGGCGGATTTAAAGGTTGACAGCACAAGTCAACTGCAGGGTTGTACCTTCGAGAAGATTAGGATCTTCTCGAAGATACAACAACGCAGGTGATTTTTGACGACACCCTTTGCATTGATCATTAAGATTTACACATTTAACTCGAACAAGTTACTCTGGGACTGATTAGGAATGTGGTCACGTTATAAGGCTGCCCAGGAGACTCGGGGTATCTTGACACACTGGTTTAACTAGGGTTGACCCAGTATGTCATCATATCCCTAGTCCTCGGGAGCATCCATATAACGTTGTCACCTTACTAATCCATTTCCGAGTAAATAACTTGGGATAGGTGAGACTGACAGAAGTCAGTATAAGACATTCTACATAACATGGGAATGGGGTGAAGGACGTATTCTGATTGATGAGTATGCTATTAAGGAATACGAGACATAAGCAATATATTTCAAATCTTTGGCCAAAGTATCGCAAGCTGCTGATTGCGTTGTCCTAAGTCACCTAGTCTAAGGGATGAGATGCCGATGAATAATGGTAACAATTATTTAGATAGGTTCCTTGGACAGAGCATTCTGAATCCCAGAATAGGGAAGAGAACCGCAAGAGTGGTGTGTTAAATAAAAATGCCAACTCTTATTACTCATGAATAGATCGGTGAGATTACCGAGTCATGGAATGAATAGATCGGAGGTACTCCGAGTCATTATAGCTATATATGGTTATCTGTTATAAGAATGGTTATTTGATTTGTGAGTTCTAAATTACGTATTTAGAACCAGGATGCATTTATAAAAGAAAAATAATTTTTTTGACTTGTTCTAATGTATAAAATGAGGATGTTACATCTTGGTATCGAGTGAAGGTTGCAGCTCTTGGACCTATGTGTCCATAATCGATGAGAACCCGAATTTTCTTGTAATGAGAAAATGGTTAGAACAAGGGGAACGTTGCGAATAATGCTCTACCTACGATGAAGGGGTGGCAACAACCGAAACTTGATGAGATCCTTGCTGCCTGTTGGACACAAGAGATCATTTAGCTATACTTGAACAGTGGCGATGGGAAATGAGTAGGATGAAGAAAGTCGGTAATGACAATCAGCCACCTCCCGAGGACAACACCGATATGGGTGTTGATGTTAATGCTTGGGAATGTACCAGTCCAACCAGAAAACAAAAAGGCCAGGTTAGCGTGAGAACTCACTAATGATATAAAAAGGATAAGTCCACCTAAGTATGATGGCACCACATTAGGAGATGGAGCTGAGAATTGGCTCAGCGAAATGGAGAAGTACTTTGCAATAAGAAACTTCTCAGAGGAAACCAAAGCTATTTAGGGAGCCTATCGGCTTCCCACGAAGCATCTTCATGGTGGGATAGCCGTAAGCTAAACTAAATATTGATGAGACCAATATTACTTGGGATCAATTTAAAGGCTATTTTAGGCAACGTTGGCTGCCAAAACTTTTTTATGATCAGAAAATGATAGAATTCAGAACTTAGCTCAAGGGAAGCTAACGGTAATTGAATTCTAGGAGCGGTTTACAAAACTCCTCAAGTATGTACCACAGTATCAAACTGACGAGAAGTTCAAAATACGGAAATTCATCATGGGATTGAATCCCGTGATAGGGGGAGAGGTTGATGTTCATAGTCCAACCACTATGGAAGGAGTTGTTGAAAAGGCCATAAGGCAAGAACAGAAATTAAAGGCTATTTCTGCTCATAAAGAGGAAGTGCGAGAAGAAGACTGCAAACCCTTCTTCAACCTCTCTTGCACCCAAAAAGGGACCATGGAAAAAGTTTGGAAACAAAAATTAGTTTCAGGGGATAATGAAGAAAGCAGTAGTAAATAAGCCCTACTGGAAATGTAAGGGATAATTTTACAAAAATTATAACAATGGGTAGAAGCCCTATGAAGGACAACATGACAATTACAAGGGGAGGCAATTTTGAGCCTAAAAAGGGACTGTAGGAGGTCTGTTACAATTGTGGCAAGGACCACTACGCAAATCAAAGCCCTTTGAAGAAGGATGATCGTAATCAAGACATAAGATACATGCTTTGCAGAGAAGCACAAGCAAGCTGAAAAGCAAGTGACACCTATAGAAGTTCCGGGTAAGTTATTTGGCATACCTGTCACTATTCTTTTTGATACAGGAGCTACTGAATGTTTCATTTCTAATAAACTTGCCTCTAAACTTAAGAGAAAAGCTGGAAAAATGGATAAATCTTGGACTGTACAATATGGTAATAACTCTGTTCATACAGTGAGTATGTGTCTTTTTGGGGCAGTCCTTGACTTACCTAATTTCTCCATGGAAGTTGACCTCTATGTTACACCTTTGGGATCGTATGACATTGTTATCGGTGTCAATTGGTTAGCTGACCATAAAGCAAAGGTAGACTACTATGAAAAGAACATAAAATGTTTAGATGATCAGCTGGAAACAACAGAGATTCAAGGTGTGAAACGGGAAATTTCAGTTAGAAAACTGTCAGCTATGCAGCTTAAAAAGGCTAAAAATAAAGGATGTACCCTTTATGCAGTAAAGATATCTGAATTTTCAGAAGAAGATGGTGATTACATGAAGCGATTTCCTCTGTTACAAAGTTTCAGGGATGTTTTTCCTGAGGAATTACCGGGGTTACCACCTAAGAGGGAATTTGACTTCACCATCGAAATCAAACCAGGAACAGAACCTATTTCCAAAGCACCTTATCGGATGACTACTACAGAGTTAGTAGAGCTTAAGGCACAATTGCAAGAACTTCTGTCTAAAGGTTTGATTAGACCGGGTGTTTCACCTTGGGGAGCACCCGTAATATTTGTGAAAAAGAAGGATGGAACACTTAGGCTGTGTATTGATTATCGGATGTTGAACAAAGCAACAATCAAGAATAGATATCCACTTCCAAGGATTGACGATCTATTTGATCAGATGCGTGGGGCAGCGGTTTATTCTAAGATAGATCTTCGATCTGGTTATCATCAGTTAAGGATTAGAGAAGAAGATATTCATAAAATAGCTTTCCGAACAAGGTACAGACATTATGAATTCACAGTTCTACCCTTTGGATTAACTAATGCACCTGCAGCCTTTATGAACTTAATGAACAATATTTTTCAAGAATATCTGGACAAGTTTGTACTTGTATTCTTGGACGATATTCTCATTTATTCTAAAATCATTGAGGAGCACAATGAGCATTTGAAGATAGTTTTGGGAATTTTGAGAAAAAGAAAGTTGTATGGTAAGTTATCCAAATGTTCTTTCTTTGATTCAGAAGTTCACTATTTGGGTCATGTCATTAGCAAAGAAGGAATTGCTATAGATCCTTCAAAAATAGTGGCAATAACTGAGTGGCCTGCACCAAAGAATGTGCACGAAGTAAGAAGCTTCATGGGTCTTGCTGGTTACTATAGAAAATTTGTTAAGGATTTTTCTAAAGTAGCTGCACCAATAACTTCATTGCAGAAGAAGGATAAGAAATTCATATGGAATGATAAGTGCGAAGCGGCTTTCAAAAGTCTGAAAGGCCAGTTGACTTCTGCACCTATATTAGTTGTACCAGACCCTAATGGGAGTTTTACTGTTGTAACAGATGCTTCTGGGGAAGGCCTTGGAGGTGTTTTGCTACAAAATGATCAAGTCATTGCATATGAAAGTAGAAAACTTAAGTTACATGAGCTGAATTATGCTCCTCATGATTTGGAGCTTGCTGCCATTGTTCATGCACTTCAAGTCTGGAGACACTATTTACTTGGGAAACCTTTTGAGTTGAAAACTGATCACTTAGGACTGAAATATATTTTCACTCATCCTAATCTTAATGCTAGACAGAGAAGGTGGTTAGAATTTTTATCACAATATGATTTTGATATTAGCTATATCAAAGGAAAGGAGAATAGAGTAGCTGATGCGCTAAGTCGTAGGAGGCACATTTCTGCTCTTATAACATTAAGAACTCAGTTTAAGGACGAGGTAAAAAGTGCCTCAGAATTTGATATTTACTTTCAGCAAGTAAAATTAGCGCTTGCTGCAGAACCTAATGATGGAAGGTATAAAGGTTTTCATTTTGATAATGAAGGAATCTTGCGTTATGAAAACAGAGTATATGTACCTATGCTGAATGATTTGAGAAAGAAGTTGTTAGTTGAATTTCATAATTCACCTTTCTCTAGACACCGGGTATCACAAAAATGCTTGCTGATCCGAAGCAAAAATACTTTTGGAAAGGTATGAAAAAGGATGTCATTAATTTTGTGACTCATTGTTTGGAATGTCAATGGGTTAAGGCAGAACATATGCACCCTGCTGGACTGTTATATCCTCATAGCATACCGTAGTAAAAATGACAAGTAATAACCATGGATTTTGTACAAGGATTACCCATGTCCAGGAATAAACATGATGTTATCTTGGTAGTTGTAGATAAACTGACTAAGGTAGCTCATTTCATCGCTGGAAATCTAAAGGATGATTCTCTAGTACTGGCCAAAAGATTTGTACACGAAATTTTCAGATTGCATGGTGTACCAGAATTGATTATATCTGACAGGGATCCAAGAATGACATCAAGATTTTGGAAAATGCTTAATACAGCTCTTGGAATGAAACTAAACTTCAGTTCTGCATATCATTCGGAAACGGATGGAAAAACTGAGAGGGTAAATCAAGTGTTGGAGGACATGTTGCGAATGTATTGCATGGATCAACAGTATAAATGGGAAGAGTATCTTCCATTAGTTGAATTCACATACAACAACACTTATCACTCATCTCTTAAAATGGCACCATTTGAAGCACTTTATGGAAGAAAGTGCAGAACTCCTGTTAGCTGGGATAGTGTTGAGGATAGAGTGGTAATTGGACTAGAGATTCTCACAGAAATGGAACAGCAAGTTAAGTTGATTCGTGAATGATTAAAGGAAGCAGCGGATAGGCAGAAGAGCTATGCTAACCTTAAGTGGGTTGATCGAAGGTTTGAGCTTGGTGAGAAGGTTTTTCTTCGTGTTAAACCCAGAAAGAGTTCTATAACTTTTGGCAAGGCTGCCAAGTTGTCACCTCGATTCGTGGGACCTTTCGAAATTGTCGAAATAATCAATCTTGTAGCTTATCGTTTAGCATTACCACCTACTTTATCTCGCATGCATGATGTTTTCCATATTTCTTTGCTTAAGAAATACATTTCAGATCTGTCACATGTTTTAAATTGGAATTCCTTGCAGGTCCAAGACCCAGGAATAATCGTGGTTAAACCCACACGAGTGCTGGAAACTCGCCAATTGCATTTGAGAAATCGTGAAATACAGCAATGTAAGGTCCAGTGGGACCAATTTAACGAAGAAAGTGCAACTTGGGAAAATCTGGAAGAGATGAAAATTGCTTTTCCTTCTCTTTTTCAACAGAATGAAATCTGTTGACAAAACATTTCTTTTATGAACTTTTTTTTTTTTAAAGTTTATATGAAAGCCAGATGGAGGCAAACATTATTCAGGCTGAATAAAATGTGTTGTGACATTGATTTCTGGAACTATTAAGTTGGAAAATAGTCGCATTGTTTTGTGAACCAATAAATTGGTTGACCTGAAGGTTAATCGAATATGTAATCATCGGGACGATGAATATTTTAGGAGGGAAGCATGTAACACCCTGAACTGTTGTTACTTCCTCCTAAGCATTCAAGTGTTGATATGTGATTTCTTTTGAAAAAGGATGTGCTCCTTTGATTGTGAAGTCATGCTTTGATATGGATATGGACTCTTTTAATTATTTCATTGTACACCTGAATTTAATCTGATCTCGGAATGAATTATGGAGTTATCCATCTATAAGACCCAGCCTTGGATCAGTGGCATTGATCCAAGTGATGCTTTAAGTTTATTCGGGATGAATTAAAATTATAGACCTTACACAGGTTGCAAGGTCTGGATGCATTGAATAAGCTAGTCCGGAGTCTAACTCAGGCTGATCATGTTAAATGAATTGGTTCCCGATATCGTAATATCAGGAAGGTCTTGATCATGGACCAGGTAATAAATTCAGATACATTTATTTCCACTAGCCTATTGGCAGTGCAGGAGTGAACCCTGTTCGTGAATGTATGTTGTAGGTTCTTTTTCTGAGCATTTGAAATATTAGACCTAAACTAGATTTATTAAGGTTAGTAACCTAAAACTAAACTATAACCTAGGGGTTAGATTAGTGTTAATCTAACCTAGGCCTAGGCTATAAGCTAATGTTCTAAGTTAGTAACTATGTGCTATGAGGTTAGACTAAGTGTTATCCTAAGTCCTAACCTAAGTTACTAACCTAACTATGAACAAGGAAGAAAGGGGACCTATGGAAGGGTGCGAACCATGGGCGGCAGTTTCTATGGCATTAAATGGGGGGATAAGTATGAAGGACAGGTAATTTGGTAGAAGTTTTTAAAACGGCTAGCTAGAGCCGACGTGGCAGGTCGCCAAAGTTGGAAATGGTCTTCAAACTGGTTTTATCCATCGCCAACTATGGTGGTAGGTGGCAATGGAAATTAAGCAGAAATTTGGAGTAAATGCCATTTATGAACTCGGTCTTCGAGCTCGGGTTTCACGGGAAGGCATGCAAAATGGAAAATTAGTAGTTTGTTTGGTTTTTCATGCGCTCCGGTTTTCCCTCTGCCTAATCACTGGTTCTTCGCACTAGTCTTCTTGGTGTTGCATGGCAAGTATGAGCATAACTAACTCTTTTCTATGGCAAGGAAGATTTATAAGTCATGGAAATAATAAATTTTTGTTGGTGAATCTAACTTGGAAAAAGAGAAGGCTCGAGCTCTTTCAGTGGTCTTCTTCGGATTTTTAAGCAAATAACCAGGCATGTTAGGCCCTAACCTTTAAAAATCTTGCTTTCTTTCAAATGATTTCATTAAAACAACTCTGTTCAGATGATTTATGGGTTCAGATGGTTTTTATGGTAGCTTTGCATGATTTTTAGTACTGTATCTTCTTGTTGGTTCGATTTTTCAATTTAACCCTTGACGGGTGTGCATGATGTTTCGAACTATTGCTCTATTTAGTTGTGTTTTGCATTCGCCTAAGTGTGTGAAATGCATGCTAGGAAGTATTCTAAACCTGCTCTTTGGGAGCCCATGAATTGTTTCCTTTTTGGGGTTCAGGTTACAGTTGATGCTTGTTGTTGATACTTGTCGGAAAGGATACTGTTGGACTTTTGTTTGAATGTTCAGTTTAATTGGACTTCTTTGTAAGTTCTGTCGTGGTTATTATAGGTGGTGGTTATTAAATCTTGTTGGGTTTCGCTATGATACTTAGGTTATGTTGAACGGATAACTTGCGGTGTTTGCAGTATTTTATTGCGACCCTGTAGAAGTTGTTTTTCCCTTCCTTGTGTTGCAGTTACGGGATTTAACCCGTTGATGGTTTGTATTATATTTATTTATTTACAAGATGACTCTGTGGAGTCTTTGGATTGGTCCGTATATTGTGGACTACTGTATAAGTCATGTATGCGAATGCTGGTAGCATGATTCTGTCGGAGTCCTGGAGGGGTAACTAGTAATACGACTTCTGTTATCTTGTAATGCATACCTTCGTTTAAGTAATGAAATTTTGGTACAGACTCAGTTGGTGTACTTTTTACGTTTCCTATCTGTGTAAGCTTGAGCGAATAATGTTTTAGAGGCTCAGTTGGATTCCTTGTTACGAAATCAGTATTTAGCTTTTGTATAAGCCTGATTTTGGATATCTACCATTGTTGGCACGGTTGGAATCATTAACTAATAATTATCTTGTATATCAACTTCTGAAGAAGCTTTATCGAGTAGACTGTAATTCAGATTCAGTTGAAATCCTTGACAGGTAACCAGTCTATATAAGCCTATTTTTGTACACTTGTTGTTTTTGGCTCTGTTGGGTTCCTTAAGTTAGATAGATATCATGTATCTTGGCTTCTGTAAAATTGGGTCGTGATTACCTTACTTTTCAACCTCTGAACGAGTTCAGATGTGAATACGGCATGTTGTGTTTCCTTTCTGTTTAATTGCAGTCAATTGAGGCTGTGCATTCTGCGTGGATTTCGTATGAATATCTCTGCATAGTCTTAGGGAAACATCATTGCTTTAATGTTAACGAGTCTCTTGTGGACTGAGATAAAAAGGGGAAGTTCTTTTGATTTCGACCTTGGATCTAAAACCTTACAGTGTTTAGTAGGGATTAGAATGAGCTGTAGGTTGCTGAGAAGGATTGTTGTTGTGTTTGAGCATGATTACGTCTTCTGTTGCATGGATATCTAGTCTTGAGCTTGACTGAACTAAGGAGCTGTCGACTGCACCTCGACAGGTGATGTCATTGAATATCTTCTTGTTTTTCGCTTTTGTGGAAGGTCATGTGGAGTCTGTTTTGTTGATATTCATCTTGTTTTTACGCATGAGAACTCATGTCATCGCTAGTAAACTAAAGGGTTTTGTTATATTTGATTTTAACAAAACTGTGGTTCTTTTTGTGGCTCGTCTGACTTATTCGTTTGCATATAAGGTGAATGCTTTACTTTCGATGAGATGGTACAGTCATGAGCTCGTTTGAGGGGAAATATGAATGACTTATTTTCTTTCTATTACATTTGTAAAGTATATGTTGATATTTGTATGTAACCGTTGGAACTGTTTTTAACATTTTGATGGAATCATGATTTGTTATGATATTCCTTTTACTGTTGAATGTAATGATCTGTCTGATGGTTGCTATCCTTGGGATTCAGATGGATAGTTGTTTTGGATACTTTCATTCTTCTTGATCCCTAATATTTTGATGAAATATTTGAGAAGTATCTAGGACTATTCTGTAACGATAATTTGAGTTACGCGTTTATAGTCATGTTTGTATTGCAAAAGCACAGTCTGAAATATGTTAACTTGTTTGGTGAAATGATCTCATTTAAACAAGTTGTTTAATGAAAATAGTTGGTGGATTGCAATTGTTTTAAGAGTTAGTGCTTATCATGCTCAGTTCATCGAACTGACCCATGTTGACAATTTTTGCAGATGGTTTCCGTAAGTGGTAAAAGCACGCAGATCTGATAGGATGTTCAGATTGTTTAATTTGGTTATGATGAATTACAGTTTGATTCTCTAAATGTACTATATGAGAAAAGATGTTCTTTTTCCGTTGAGTATTGTATCAAGTATGCTGAATGCATAAAATGTATTTGATTAGTTCTGAAGGGAATGGAAATAGATATTTGATACTTATATGTTTGTATACTTATCTTGATAGTTTGACCTTCTTCGGATCAAATGATCTTGAGAGCTTGTTATTATTGTTTAAATTGGAGACTTTTGTGATTATCAATGTAAGCTTGCAAGAATATGTGAATGAATACTTATGATTGTTTAGCAGTTCTAGTATGTTATATCTTAAGCTAAATTAAGATTTAGATCACTGTCTTTCGGAAGCTAGGGTAAAAATAAACCTAAGCAAGACGCTAAACAAGCTGAATTAAATTATTAATTCCTAGTCTTGATTAAGCCAGGACAACGTTTAATTGGATTCTTAATCTTTATATCTCGATACTAATAAGTAAGATATAAATTCAGTTATAAGAACTGAAATAAACCTAAAAAGGGTTCGGTTGACAATCACATGTGAAGATTATGGGTTATTGTCCAATTTCGTTGATTTAGAATTATGTAAATTCTATGAACTCCCTGATGGGACCCTCTAGTCATAATAACTTCTCTTGTGTAATGGGTTTTATTAAGAAAGGTCATTCTATAGTGAGGAACCCAGGGATCGGGAAAGGCTAACCTTCGGGGAACGTCTTTTAGTATAATTTTAACTCAACGTGCGTAACACTTATTATTAAGTAGATCTTTTCGAGGTGGATTTAAAGGTTGACGGCACAAGTCAACTGCAGGGTTGTACCTTTGAGAAGATTAGGATCTTCTCGAAGATACAACAACGCAGGTGATTTTTGATGACACCCTTTGCATTGATCGTTAAGATTTACACCTTTAACTCGAACAAGTTACTCTGGGACTGATTAGGAATGTGGTCACGTTATAAGGCTGCCCAGGAGACTCGAGGTATCTTGACACACTGGTTTAACTAGGGTTGACCCAGTATGTCATCGTATCCCTAGTCCTCGGGAGCATCCATATAACGTTGTCACCTTACTAATCCGTTTCCAATTAAATAACTTGGGATAGGTGAGACTGACAGATGTCAGTATAAGACATTCTACATAACATGGGAATGGGGTGAAGGACGTATTCCAGATTGACGAGTATGCCGTCAAGGAATACGAGACATAAGTAGTATATTTCAAATCTTTGGCCAAAGTATCGCAAGCTACTGATTGCATTGTCCTAAGTCACCTAGTCTAAGGGATGAGATGCCGATGAATAATGGTAACAATTATTCAGATAGGTTCCTTGGACAGAGCATTCTGAATCCTAGAATAGGGAAGAGAACCGCAAGAGTGGTGTGTTAAATAAAAATGCCAACTCTTATTACTCATGAATAGATCGGTAGATTACCGAGTCATGGAATGAATAGATCGGAGGTACTCCGAGTCATTACAGCTGCATATGGTTATCTGTTATAAGAATGGTTATTTGATTTGTGAGTTCTAAATTACGTATTTAGAACCAGGATGCATTTATCAAAAAAATAAAATAAAATTGACTTGTTCTAATGTATAAAATGAGGATGTTACATCGAGGCTAGTTAGAGATCTTTAGTTATTTGAGTTTTTACAAAACCCATATATTTCCGTAGATCCGAGATTTTGATAGTTTTACAAAAATTTCAAACCCTTACAAAAAGTCAAATCTAAGATCCGAAAATCAGCTTACTAAGTTTTACCATCATTTTATCCTTGTTAATTAGACAATAAACCGCAATTGGTTTTCAAGAGAAGGATAAAATTTAAATATTTAGAAAAGTACATGCTGCTGGTTTTTGTTAGAAAAATCAGAAAATCAGCAAGTACAACCAAAAAGATTGTTTAGGATTTGATTCAAAATATTGCAGATCTGGAAGGTACACTGGTGGGTGAACCATTTACTCGTAGTAGGAGAGCTCGTGGAGAAGTTGATCTTACTTTCGATCTGCTTCAAAGGCACAACTTCAGTGTTACACCAGCACACTTCTCATCACTGAGCTCAGCCGACCGGTCATCCAGGAGTGTCTCACCTCCACAAAGGAAGCACCTCTCACAAGGTACATCCACATCACTTTGCAGTGCTTTATTTCTCCACGGAACCGCACTTCCAGCTCGTGTCCTCTTTCCATATTTTCAAATGGCAGTACCATGGGGAAATGCTATGGGCCCTCTCGCATTACCACATCCAGTTCACGCGCTCCCTCATGGAAACTGAAAGAATTTCCCAAGATTTGATGGGAGTGGGAACCAAAGTACGGATGCACATATATCTGCATTCATCATGTCATGCAGCATCCTAGATGTGACCCATGAAGATGTGTCAGTTCACCTCTTTTTAGAGACCTTGCAAGGACCCGCAGCAGAATGGTTCCAACATTTGCCACCGGATCTATCACCAGTTGGGCCACGTTGCGTACCGCATTTGAAGATAGATACAAGCCTTCAGAAGATGCATTTGCATTGTTATCACAAATCACTCACCTAAAGAAGGAGGCTAATGAGACCATGCATAATTTTATCACCAGGTTCAATGCATTAATCAATCGTGTGCCTGTTGCCATGATGCCAACACTAGAAAATCAAAAGTGTATCTTTGTGAATGCAATGAACTCAAAAGTAAGTTTCTTACTCTTGCAAGAACAAGTCACTACTTTCGTTCTCACCCAAGTCCGCTGCCATACG
Organism: Taxus wallichiana var. yunnanensis; assembly: GCA_018340775.1. Lineage (NCBI taxonomy): Eukaryota > Viridiplantae > Streptophyta > Pinopsida > Cupressales > Taxaceae > Taxus > Taxus wallichiana. The sequence goes on from CM031233.1 coordinate 346,209,255, forward strand.
GATTGAAGACAACTTGCTTATATCTCGCGAATTAAAAGAGAACCGTCCAAGCTTAAAGCTTTGATCCCTTCTCCTGCCACTTTATTTGATCCGGTATTTCAAAAGATGGCGAATGACTTGCTCACATTAAGGAAGCAGTTAGCCCAAGCTTCCCCCAGTTCCTCATACCGGGATATTCCATGAAGAACTTTCACTCCCAACAGTGTCCTGCATAGGCCGCGCTTTCCTACAACTACTCCATGGTTAGCACTTGAGGCCCCTCTGGTCAATGCCCTAGTTGAGATCGAGGAGGAGGAACAAATTTATGAAGAACCTTCGTCGCAAGGTGAAGATGATAAAGATGTCGGTGAACCGACTGGCGAATCTACTATTGGGTATATGGAATTTGATGAGGAAGAATATGATGAAGAAGAGGGTACCCAAGGATATGCAAGTGGACAATCATATGCTGTTTTTACCGCTCGCAAGGAAAAGAAGCAGAGGTCGCTACCAATGTGTAGAAAGAGAAGGCTGCATCATCCACACCCCCAACTATTGCTAAAAGAGGTAATCCTCTTCCTTCTCAACCCCCTGTTAAATCTTTTACGAAGAAATATTTTCCTCCCATCTCTCCTCCAATTCAGCCTTCTTCTATTTAATGAAGACTAGTAACTTTACCCTACCATCACAAAATGAAGGACTCATTCCTCCATCAACGCAGCCCTTGGCCATGTTTGACATAATTGACCACGCTAAAAAGACCAAGATCCAAATGTCTGAATCCAAGTACCTTCAATCAAACCCCGAACAACTTTTAAGGTTGACTGAATACATCCAAAGTCAAGCTGTCATAACTAATCAGGTTTCCCCAAAAGGAATCCTTTCCACCCCTCCATCCCGCATAAATGTTGCCTTGACTTCCGCATCAGGCAAGATAGAACCTTTTTCTCTCCCTCCTAATCAATGGCCACAAACTAAGAAACGCATAATTGATTCTCAAGCTTCCAATAATGTCATGCCGGCAAAATTCACACATGCTCGGGCCTCACCCTTACCAAGCCTTTTGGCCGATGTTATTCCTGGAAACTAAGCAAGTTCTCATTGATCGGTCAAATCAAGGACGTGCAATTTGTGTTTACAAAGACATTCCCAGAGAAAAGAGTAAAGATGACTATCCTTGTTGCCGATATTCGCAACATATGGAATTCTACTAGGAAGGAGCTTTTGCAGGTGAAGTTGTGGGGAGATTCATATGGACCGGTCTAAGGCTAGAATCCTCACAAAGGTGTAATGCAAACTCGGAGCCCGAACCGCAAAAGAAGTACCGGTTACTAACTCCGATGACCCCAAATTCCAAATTCTCTTCAAATCATCAAGGATGGGAAAATATTTCTTGTCTATCGAGTCCGACAAGGGGATGTCCTCGTCTCAAGAAGAAGATCCTAAAAGATTTAGACTTTACGGTTTGATGGCAAGTGCGACTAGCGGATGTGGGCGGGAGTCGTGTTAATTTCTCCGAAGAGGAGATTATCCCTCTCTCCTTCAAGTTGTAGTTTTTAATACAAATAATACTACTGAGTATGAATCTTTGCTATTAGGCATGCAAGCCGCAAAGGAAAGAGGGATCATGAATTTGAAGGTACAAGGTGATGCAGAGCTGGTCATAAATCAAGTTAAAAGGATATACCAAGTGAAGAATGAAAGGCTCGGACATTACCACAATGCGGTATGGGATAGCATCGAGGAGTTTGACACTTTTTCAATAGAAGCTATCCCGAGAGCTCAGAATGATATGGCCGACTCATTAGCTGTCTCAGCATCCCTCATGCTCCCTCACACAGGTTTAAAAATAGACAAATATACCATTGAGGTGGTTTTTCACCTAAGCGTGCCGGACAATTCTCAACACCGGTAGGTATTCAATGATGACAATCAACTTATTGTGTTCCAAGAAAAGGCAGAGAATTTCAAAGTGAGCTTCATTTCTAATGATCCACTTCTAGATGCCGTGAATCATATCGATCAAGATGGTGAATCAAAAGGAAGTGATGGCATATGTCAGCTCAAAGGAAATAAAATCCCAAAAGGCCCTGGTCTCCCTAGAGCGGTTATTTGATAGACATGATCGCTTTGTTAAAATGAAAAGGCGAGATGATCCTAACTCCTCCCCAGAAACCAAACCGGTTAATTTAGGTTCGGTAGAACATCCGTAATTTGTGAACATCGAGAAAATGTTGTACACCCGAGGAAAAGTGAAATTTTGTTAAATTGTCAAGAAATACATGGATGTATTAGAGTGGTCCTATGCCGATCTAAATTCTTTCAAGCCAAAGGACGCGTCAAAGCATGACATCCTGTTGAAAGAGGATGTTAAACCCTTTTGCTGTAAGGCAGAGACACTACAATCCTAAGATCTCAGGTACTATCCAGGTTGAAATTCAGAAAATGCTAGATGCACGGATCATTTTTCCTATCCATCACAAGACCTAGGTCACAAACATTGTGCCAAGAAGAAAGAAGAATGGAAAATATGCATCTGCGAGATTTTCACAACCCGAATCAGCATCCTGAAGGAAAACTACCCGCTTCCCATAATGGATCAAGTTCTGGCAGCAGTAATTGGATCAAAAATGTTGTCCATGCTTGATGGTTTTTCGGGCTACAATCAGATTGAAGTCTCACTTGAAGACCAATTTAAAACAACATTCACTACCCTTGGGGCACATTTTCCTATAGCAGGATGCCTTTTGGTTTGACCAATGCTGGTGCCACTTTTCGGTGGGCCATGGACTTCGTGTTCAAAGGCATGCACAGGAAATTTGATTCTCTATGGAGAGGGCCTTTCAAGATCAAGTAGCTCAATGGAGAGAATAGTTTCTATCTCTCATATCTGGATGGAACCGAGCTCCCACTTCCCTATAGTGGGCAGCATATGAAGATCTTCAGGAAGTAGAGCTTGCTCTCTTCTTTGTACAGTTTGCTTTCGTTGTGTGTTTGCTTTCTATTGTTGTGTGTTCCCTTTCTTTGTTCCTTGTTTTTTTCCCTATGGTCGCCCTTGTTTTTGACTCTCCAACCCAATGGATAGGCACATGAAAATCTGGGATTCTCTACCCTTAAGTTTCACTCAAAGATAGTCCCCAGAAAGAGCCAGTTGTTATCCTGCAAAATTTTCAAGGGCAATTTGCAGGTAACCATACCCAAAAATTTTCGTTTTGGCCCCAAGGAAGTTTGACAACATTTGAAAGAAGCCCAAAATTCTCTTCTGAAAATTAAGTTTTAAGGACACCATTTTTCAGTCTTTTTTGAGAAAGGGCACCGATAAGTTCCTGTCAACATGCTGAAAAGTGCGCCAAGGCGCCGATAAGTTCCTCGCCGACATGTCAAGAGTGCGCCAAGGCGCAAGGAAGTTCATGATGACACGATGAAAGGTGCCCCAAAGGCATAAGGAAGTTCATGTTGACACGACGAAAGGTGCGCCAAGGGTGCTGATAAGTTCATGTTGAAATGCTGAAAAGTGCGCCAAGGCGCTAATAAGTTCTTGTCGACATGCTGAATAGTGCGCCAAGGCACAAGGAAGTTCATGCTAACACGATGAAAGGTGTGCCAAGGGCGCTGATAAATTCATGTTGACATGCTGAAAGGTGTGCCAAAGGGTGCTGATATGTTCTTGTCGACATGCTGAAAAGTGTGCCCAAGGTGCAAGGAAGTTCATGCTGACACGATGAAAAGTGCACCCAAGGTGCTGAGAAGTTCCTGTCGACATGATGAAAAGTGTGCCAAGGGCGCTGATAAGTTCCTATCAACATCTTTGAAAAGTGCACTAAGGTGCTGAGAAGTTCTGTCGACATGCTGAAAAGTGCACCCTTTTACATTGAAGAGTAGTTTCTTCCTAGGATCCATTGATCATTTTTGTAAAATATTTAAAAAGCATGTTGGCATACATTATGACTTCATCCATGTTGCACCATGGGATGTTGCCATCCAAAACTTTCCTGTGTCAATGAGTTGACTTTTTAGATATTTTGTAGATATTTTGTAAGTGGTTGGTTTGCTTTTGTCTTCTTTTCTCCTCTCCTTCTATAAATACTTGAATACTTGTTGTATTCAGGGTGGACATTTTTTAGATGAAAAATAGAAGTGAGAAGAAAAGGCTTTGTACTTTTTTAATGAAGAAAACATTAATACAAATATTGAGACTTTGTCTTTGAATATGTGTTATGGGCATATGATCTTTCTTATGTCGATCTATGCATTTATTCTGTTGGATATATCTCTAATTTTTGTCATTTTTTCATCATTATTGCTTTGTTTTTCTATGCAAGTAGGTTCGGCTCGTTTACTACAAGCCCAAAACATAGACCCTCTAACCTTTCTACTTTGGAATTCATTTCTTTTCTCCTTTCAGATCCATCTTCCTTCCTTTCCTTCCTTCATTCGCTTTCGTTCTTCGTCGGAACTACTCTACTGGGATGAGATCCCAAACCCCCTAAAGGTTGAATACTGTAAGACTTGCATAGGTTCCTGCTGGTAGAATAGCAATAAACCAGTTTTGCTTTCTTTGCCTCAAAGAGGGGCTATGCCTTGCACACTGTTGGCTCATCTATCCATAGATTTGTCCACTCGAAAGATTTTTCTGACCAACAAGATCCAACTCAATTTTTACCTATTACTACCGGAAACAAGGAGTTCGTAAGACTCCTTGACTAGAATCTCGTTGCCCTCCATTACTACCTTGCTCATTCTTCCACTTAGGATTCCTCAGGACAATTAATATATGACATGCCCATATCTATCCCTCTTGATCTATCTTCCACCTCTACATCGAGATAGCACCAACTCGGTGCTACCTTCATCCAATTTACTACCTGTGGTGTCTTAACTATATCCCATATCCACTATAACAGCAACGTCTACGCTATATATTGCACCCACGACATCAATTGTCCATCCGAGAGATAATTTAAGTATAGCCCCATCTGCACCTGCAACCTTACATATACCTCTTTCATCACAACCACCTCTAGTGTCGGCAACTTACACCCCTTTCCAAAACCTCATCCTTTCTATCCCGTAGTCCTTACCCCCAATCACCACTAGATTTGTTACGACTACCCCACCCACTTACACATACTACCAACAACCCATGACCTCATCTATTTCTTATTCTACGTATGTTCAACCTACATCTATTCCTCTTACGTAGTTATCATAGTCAGTACCACCATACACTAGCATACCACCCACCTCATACATTCAACATTAACCTCCTTTTTCTATAGGGGCACCTATTCATCACAACCTACTAATGATCTCATTAAAATGATGATGGAAAATATGCAGACCTTAGAACCATCTATTTCTAGCTCCCATAATTCTTGAACTTATGATGAAATATGTAATGAGCCTATCCATCCATCTATTCACATACGCCCCCTGCCATGTACATTGGGAAATGCCTAAATTCAATTGGTTCAATAGTAAAGAAGACCTCGGCAGAACACTTATGGTCGCTCAAACATGGGTGCTACCCAATCACCCATGATGACACTTTCCTCCTATGAAATTTCCCAATGTCCTTAATGGGACCAACATTGGATTGGTATAGAGGACTACCTCAACATTCCATTTATTCCCTTAATCAAGTAGCACAATCTTTCTTAGACAACTTTTCAATCATTGTTACTAAGAAAGTCACTATGACCAATCTATATTCAACTCGACAAAGTATGAAGATGAATCTATCACATATTTCGTTACTCGCTGGCAAAGTCTTATCAACCAATTAATGTTTGAGATACCTCAGAATGAACTTATTAAATTGTTCACTAGGGCTTATACTAGACACATCTCACCAACTCTATATGTACAAAACTTCCAAACCTTCAATGAAGCATTCACCATGGCACGAAAGCTAGAAATTCATGCCATTGAAAAAAAGAAATTCTAATTACGAAACAAGAACACCCTGTTCAAATCAAATGACTCTTCTTCATCTTCAAAACCCTAAAGTAACTATTCAAATCCCAAAGGATATTCCAATATGTTAGTACTCAAGGTAGGACCACCTCATCCTTATAATCAAGCCCAAACTTCTTCCAATCTTTCTCATGTCTAGGCCTTTCAACTCCCGTGGGAACAATGGAAGTACACTTTTATTAGAGAGTCCTATTCTTCAGTCTTGGAAAAACTTCTTAAATATGGAGCCATTACACTTCATCCCATAAAACCTCATACAAGTTTCAATCCTACTCATCCTATGCCCGCATGGTATAAAGAACACAACTACCGCAATTACCATCACATTAAAGACCATAACGACAATAATCGTTAAGAAAATTATCCAAGAGATAATAGATGATAGAGACCTTGTTGTGGACAACCTAAACACACCATCAAATAAAAATTTGCACATCTTGAAAAATTTGTTCCATAATCATAAACCATCATCTAATCAAAATAGTGAACCTTCATCCAACAACAACAATGTTCATGAATTCCATGCGTTTTTGATATCATACCTATCATTCCTAAAATCCTACCTACTCCATTTATTGAGGAAATTATGACATGAGCACCTCTGCTCATAGAGGAGCATACCTCTTCTACTCCACCCATAAAGGAGTCCCCCTCATCTCCCCCTGCTCTCAGAGGAACCCACACCTTATACCGATGTTGTTTCATTGTCTGCCTCTTGGCCTACTAAACCGTCAACACTTTTTATTCTCCCATCCACAGGAGAATCATCATCACCTTCTCCTCCACTAAGGGATAAGTCTACCTCACCCAACCTATTATCTCTCCTACCCATGGGAGACTCGTCAGACATACCACTACCTATTGGGGGTAGTTCTCCCCAACATCCCAGACCCCATTGATGTGATCTCAGCTCTATTACCTATAAAATCCGAAGCTAGCCAATTACTTGTCTCACAAACATATTTCACAGGGATTGTAACCCAACCCATTCCATCCTCCTCTTCAGTAGCCTCGTTTTCAAGGCTGGCTGATTGGTTGAACTACGTTGATCATTCCATGCTATAGGGACATCTTTGGATCCTCATTTTGACCCAAATGCAAATGTTGTCTTGGTATTTTCGGTAACCAAATCAAAACTAACCATGCCAATTGGAGCAGATTATTATTCCTCTTCATCATCCCTATCTCCATCCAAATCTTTACCCATAACTAAAACTATTCCCAAACCTAAAAACCTACCCACACCTATCCCCTCACCCATATCTAGACCCATCACTACTTTGGGTGTCATGTCGACATCAAGCCTTACTCACCCACTGTCAAACTAGACTTAACTACATCATCTCAAACCCACACTAACATTATCCCTCCACCTAAAAGGAAAACCCAACCTTCTAGGTTGCATACACCGGTCTCGCCTACCACACCTTTGTCACCTTCCCCCTTCTATCCATCCTAGGGCCTCATCCATCAACCTTGACCAAACAATATCATACCCAAGGCCAGTCAAAAGCTAAACAACCTACTCCTGCCTCATAAGCCTTTGTTACACCTCATCCACCCAAAAACCAAACTCCCTCACCCTCACCCATGCACTTCTTTCCACCTATACCTCTGCCAGTTACCATAACCCCAACCTTTCCTATACGACTTCAACCAATGTCATCTACCCAACCTCTACCAACCACCACCACCACAACTTGGTTTCCCCATGGGTAACCTGTCCTCTTCCACCATCTGCTTTCCCTTATGCATCCCATACCCCCATGTAACCTTTACCCAATAAGGTGAAACCCAATGATAAGAACCCACTACCCTCCAATAAAGTAGTTAGAAAAATGAAACCTTCTAGTGTTAACTTTTGTACCCCACATTTACCCAAGAAAATGCCATGAAGATATAAGACCATACCACTCATCAAATCAGTAGACCATCCCATTTTCCCTCCTATAAAACCTGTTCCCTCACAAGCATCCACACCTATACCAAAGCCTACGGTCACTTCCCATGTGATCCATTAGCGGGGTCCTACGCCAAAATTTTAACCAATATCTTAGAGACTTTTGTCATCACATTACCACTTCTTTGACCTTGTGATCCTCTAAAACCCAAACCAAAAGGGTTTGATGAAACCAATATTTGTGGCTACCATCATATGCCAAAGATACATGATGTCAAAAATTGTAAGGCTCTTAAGATCATTCTTCGTGAACTTTTCCCTTCGATTTTTTTTTTTGACAATGAAGACCTTCTTGATGAGGACCATGTTCCACCTTCACCTATCACCATACATCATCATCCTTTACCCATTCAACGGTCAATATCTCCACCCCCACAACCATTTTCCCCACCTCTAAAATTCGAGATCAACATGGTCCATATTAGAGATTTGACCAAACCACCACCCAAATGTCAGTGCACCCTACTCATTTCACTAGGCTCTTATCAACCAAGAGGATATTTCCCCTCATGATGTTATACCTTTCATGACACACCCTTTCCATCCACTTTCCCTTAGATTAACATGGTTCACATTTCTACATGTGCTCAGAAAGACAAATAAAAAGAAAAATCAACTCGGCCCATTAGCTAACCCCGTACCCAATATACCATCTGCAACCACTGCTAAAATCACCATCAACGGACCTACATACCCTATCTCTAACGAGGGCACCCATCATGCAATGCTAAAATAATTACATCAGCCTCCTCTAAAAATATCTTTGTATGATCTCATCCAAACTTTCGAATCCCATAGACTAGCCCTTATTGAGATTTTACAATCCAATGAAGTTCGACCCAATGACCCCACACCAGTGGCCTCGATTATCATCCCTCACCATGTGGCCTCACTTATCAAATCATATCCTTCTTCTACAACCATGTCCACTCCTCACATTGCCACCCTTAGCTTCTCCGATGAGGTTATTATACCTCTCTAGTCAGATGACCTTGATCCGACCTATTCATTTCCATCTATATCGATAACATACATGTATGACAGATCATGATTGATGATGGTGCTAGCATTAACATCATCTCTTTCCATGGATACAATCAAATGCGTATCCCTTATAACTATATGCATAATAACCCAGTTATGTTGCACTCTTTCAACGATACCATCACCTCCACCCTTGACACTATTATCCTTCACATTCATGTAGGCCCTCACATTTTCCTGGAATTATTCTATGTCTTAGAAGGAGAGTTCTAGTATAACCTATTACTCGGTAGACCCTAGATTCATGTCATGGGTTGTGTTCCTTCAATGTTACACCATTGTGTCAAATTAGAGCATGAAGGACATAACTAAACCATCCCTATCAACCCCTCACCATTCAAAACTCGCAACATGTAAGACTGATCCAATGATGTACTTATACCAATCAAAGCATCCGCCATAGCTCCCACTTATCCTTCACCCACAAGCACATTCACTAATGCCACCGCCACCTCTCCCGCATCTAATTATTCTATTTCTACTATCGTTCAGAATTCCACAGCCGACCACTCTACTTCCTAACCAATCAATACACCTCATTTCCAATCATCTAGTGAATCATCTATCTCAACTACGTGCATACCTACTATTTATCTCTTAGAAGGTATTTTTCAATGCCTCACTCTAGGGGAGTATTTCCTATATAATATCAACACATTTATTACTCTACAAGAGTATGGAAACCTATGTCAATATCCTCGTTATGAATACCACATAGGAAAGGTTTTCCGTTATGGTCCTCCCCACCTTAGCACTAACCTAACATATGGGGGACTTGACATCGCCACCTATTCACCCGAGCCTCCTTCCTAAACACGACCAATTTCATCTAGCCTCTAGTACCGTAGTAACCGTCACTTTGCCCACACTTTCCTCCACCATTGAAAATGGAAAGGATTTGGTTTTGGTTTTTACAAACAAGGCTACCATACTATCATTTCCTGTACCACCCATAAACACAATGACCATAGTGTAATTGGCTTTGCCACACCACCTCCCAAGAAGGCCCATATGAACCTCATTGAGGAAGAAAACCTTCTCCACCCCATTCACCCACATCATCATCTTCACCCATAGAGTCCATAGATCCCGAATCTATTCCTCCTAAATTTTTTTTTCATAAACACGATTTCCCTGGGACCTCGACCTATAAACATAATGGTGAGGATCCCTCTTCTCTCCCCTTCTTGTATCCTCACATGATCGATGACGATACACTTTCTATTAACATTATTTAATGTCAGGATGATGAGTCCATCCTCACCTAACTTAGTGTAGAAGATTCTTATATTCACTGGGTGTTACCATCTGAGATGCAAACCATGTTGAATGAACTGATTATCGAAATAAACATTAATACTCAGATTTAATCACACATTTTAAAGATAGGCTAGTGTTTAGATGTTGTGGAACAAGAATATTTTTCCTCTTTCCTTCGGGACTATAACAACACTTTTCCTTGGTCTTATGTCGATATACCTAGTATTGACCCAAAAATTGTGGTCAATAATATCATAACCATTCATGATGCCAAACCCATAAAAAAGTTGTGAAAATACATCCTCACATTTATCTTCTTGTCAAAGAAGAAATTCAACATCTTCTCTCGGTTTCCTTTATCCTATCCATTGATTATCCCCAATGGGTTTCTAACATCGCTCCTATAAAAATGTGACAGGGACTCCACATTTACATAGATTTCTAGGATATCAACCTAGCTTGTCCCAAAGATGATTTCCTCTACTGTGCACTAACAAACTAGTTGATCTCACCATCAGCCATGAAATGTTATCACTCATGGATGGTTTCTCAGTTATAATTAAATATTACTTACTCCAAGAGATCAAAATAAGACTCGCCATGCCTTTTGGCCTTAAAAACATCGGTGCTACATATCAATAAGCCATGACTTATATCTTCCATGACATCATGCATCGCATATTGGAAGATTACGTAGATGATCTTCTTTCCAAATCCAAACATTAGGCCGAACACCTGACCATCCTTAAGGTCATCTTTGACCACCTCATCAAGTATTGTGTTCATCTTCAACCAAAGAAGTGCGTCTTTACGGTACTTTTAGGAAAAATCCTTGGTTTCATCATTTCTTTGTGTGGCATAGAAGTCGATCTTGCTAAAGTAAAGGCTATTCTAGAAATTCCTATGCCTACTAATCTCTGACAACTTTGAAGCTTACAAGGTAAGTTGTAATCAATTTGTCGATTTTATCTTGTATCTTTCAAACCATTGTTAATCTGTTTCATCATCTCCTCAAGAATGACGCCTCATTCAAATGGGATAATGAATACCGTAAAGCCTTTAATGGCTTAAAAAATACCTTCTTCAACCACTCGGTGCTCATTCCCCCTAAGGATGACCAAACCATTTACCCATACATTTCTTCCACTAACCATTCTTTAGGTGCCATGCTTTATCGTAATGATGAGCAACATAGAGAGAAAGTGGTTTATTACATAAGCCATACCCTTTTGGACTATGAAACTAGATACACCCATGCCGAAAAACTCTACTTAGCCTTAGTTTTTGTCACCACCAAACTTTTCCATTACCTACTCAACCACAAAACCTTTATTGTCACCAATATTGACCCCCTACACTACATGTATGCCAAACCCTATCAGCATCAATGTGCCACACGTTGGCTCATGCTTCTTGCTGACCTCGACCTTGAATTCATTCATCAAAAATCCATCAAAGGCTGAAAAATCGCTGACCAACTAGCAAATGCACCTCTTTCTCGAGAATCAACCCTCTAACATTGATTTCCCAAACAAATCCATAGCTACCTCTCCTTGGATGCTACCACTTACCAAATGATCATATCCTTTTATGGCTCCAAATGTTAGTGTGGGGGCGGGGATGGTGTTATCCTCATTCCATTTGATGGTGAACCTATGCCTTTATCCTTCAAAATAGATTTTTATCATATAAACAATATCACCAAATACAAAGCACTCGTATTAGGTCTTCAGCTATTTATGCCTTAGATGTTAATTCAGTCAATATCTTTGGTGATTCCTACTGGTCTAAAATCAAGTCAATGTTATATACTAGTGTTGTAATGAAACACTTCAAAAGTATAAACATCACGTAGACATACTTTTGACCACCTTTGATTGTTAAAAAATTCAAACCACCCCCATTCTACCAATAATCTTGCAGATACCATGGTCTACTTGGCTTCTTAGATACACGCTTCACCCGTCGATTCTAATTTTTTTGTCACAATACAAAGGTTACAATCAACCTCTTATTTACCTTGTGAGGTCTACTCGTTGAAATTGTTACACCTTACCTATGTGACATTTGGTATAAGTAGTTTGCAGACTACCTTTCTCTTTCCATTCTACCTTCTAATCTCTCTCGTAATGGAAAATGTGCCTTTATTCAAAGTGTCTCTCACTATGTCATCATGGGTGGTCTCCTTTATAAGCACGAATTCGGTGGTATTATCTTATGATTCCTTACAAGTTCAAAAATTTCCTATACCATTAAAGAAGTTCACAAAGGAATTTATGGAGGCTATTTAGTGGTTTAGCTGTTGCTAAACACATTATTATCCTGGCTATTACTAACCAACCCTAAACCACAACTCTTGTGACTATGTCAAACGTTGTGTGAAATTTCAGCACCATGTTAATCTTCATCGCACACCTAGTCATGCTTTACAGTCGCAATGGACCTTTGACCTTTCTCTCAATGGGGTTTGGATTTAGTTGGAGATATCAATCCCCATTCTTCACAATGCCATCAATGGGTTATAACTACTACTGATTATTACACTAAATGGGTAGAAGCCATCCCTCTCATTTCTATAAAATCTAGGAAATTATATGAATTCATAAACCATCTCATCATTTGTCACTTTGGCGTCCATCACCGTCTCATCACTAATAATGGAAAGTAATTAAAAAACAAAACCCTACGTAAGTTGTGCGACACTTTTGGAATTCACTGAAGTTTCTTGTTACCTTATTACCCACAAACAAATGGCCAAGCAGAATCAACCAATAAAATTTTAAACAAAATTCCTATGAAAGTAGTTGACGATACTAGGAAGGATTGGCATACGCACATCCCTTTGCCTTGTGGTCTTACCACATTAATATTCACACCTCAACTTTTGCCATACCTATTTCTCTCGGTCTACGGTACCGAGGTTGTCTTTGCTCTCAAGTCTAGATTCCATCTCTCCACATCTCGCTATAAGACATGCTCAAAGACAATGACTTTCTCCAGGATTTTTGGCACAACTTGAGTTATTAGATAAACGTCATCTCAATGCTCTTGACCATCTCACAATCTACCAAAAATGTATCAAACATGCCTACAAAAATGTGTCCACAAATGAACCTTTCAGGTCAGCGACCTCGTCATGAAGGAAAATCAACACGTAACCAAAGATGAGAAAAGTAAATTGGGAAAATTTACTCCTAATTGGCTTGGACCCTATATCGCTACCCATGCCTATGGATTAGGTGCTTATCATTTATCTTCACTCAAAGGTAAAGCCAAACCTAAGCCTCTTAATGCATTGCATATTCAACCATTTTATTGTTGACATCAAGTCCTATATCACTTTCTGACAATTGATCGCTCATCCCTTGAGAATTTTTCACTTTTTATATTACCTATTTTTTATGATCAATGACTAAATAAGGATCATGTGATTACCCATCACCTTTTAACCTTATATTTAATATGAGTACCATAGATCTACTCACAACATGATTCTCATGCATAATTTTTTGTCTATTTAAAAGATGGAATCCCATGGTCGTTCGTCACTCAAAACACCTCTTTCATAGTTAACTCTGTGTGCTATGGGTTTTTATTCTAAACAAGAACCTAATATTCCTCTATAGTCTCTTCCATGAATTAAAACGTCCAAAAAATGGGATTCAACTCCCTGAGTCAAACTTCAAACAAAAATATGACTCCCTTAAAAGGGACATCTCTTCTCTCTACCTAGCTTCCATAAATAGACTCGATCCTCAAGGACAACTATATAAAATTATTGTAAAAAATAATAAATTTTTCATAAGATTCCCACATAGATAAGCTTCATGAATACTTCAAGGAGATAATATACTCATCCCATATAGACTTCCCGCATCGATTAATCTATCAAAACCAAAAACAAAAGAAGAAAATGATAACCTTTTTTTCGTCATGGACTTGCCTATTTCTGATCCTGGGTTTCTTACTAGGTGAACATACTGTCGTACACTAAGTTACACTAACATACCACCCACTTTCACATCATTTCCTTTTTACCCTAGCTTCCTATCCACTCAAGGGACTTGCTGCAATTGTGACATTTTGTGATCATGTGACTTTCTTCACCCTTAGAATAGTCCACTATGTAACGCCTTTAGAGTCTTACATTCATAAGCCCATCTCGGGGTATGATAAAGTCATCTCGAGTTCTTATAAATTATGGATATTTAACCACCTCTTACCATTCACCTTCCTCATTACTTATTGATTATCCTATATAGGACCAAATTATCGACGCCTAAATTTTAAATGAATCAACCATGCCTATGACCTAGAATCAACCATGTCTATGACCTAAACTCAACCATGCTTATGACCTAACTTAATCTTGCCTAAAATCCACCAACCCACTCCTCTAATCCAACCAATCAAATCAATACCCCTGAGCTCATGGACCTGTCTCCCTAGCTCCTCTCACCAACTCATACTCTCCACCTTAGTCAAGTACAATGTCCTATCCTTCTCTCTTAAAAAAGCGGAAAAATTCAAATGGCTCTGTCATTTTCTCCAAAGTCACAAAACAACAATGATTCCATAAAATACAAATTTTTTGTTTTATAAACCCAACCTAATATGACCAATGCCGGTCATATTTGTGCCCTAGCCAACCAACATTGGTCACCCTATAACCGGCATTGATAAACCCTTAAAACTATTTAGCATTGCTACACTTCCTTCAACTAACAACCATACTTTTCCTATTTTCATGTCATTTATCCCGAACAAACATTTGGTGTACCAAATTATACCTAAATCTTCCTACACCTAAACTACATTGTGTTTCTTGACCATATCCTATATCTTGGATACCTAAATCACTTCACCCTTGTTTGGATAAACCTATCGACCTTGGACGATGTAGAGTTTGCAAGCTCTTCAACCTAGTACCGTGTTGCAATCTATATGTGTGCGTGTGTTTGATTGCCATTACCCATGACCCAATTTTGACCACGACCTACTACCCATTACCCAAGTTAACCATCACCCTTTCCCTCAATACTCAAACCCTTCCCCACCTATCTTCCCCACCTACACATTTATCAAACCACTCACCGATTCTCGTATTTCACCTCATCAGTGCCTGGTTTGAGGGGGATCACCTTCACCCACACATGGGGCAATCACTTCCTATTTTTGTCAACGTCGCTTACCAATACAAGCTATGCAACAAAAAGGGGAAAAATGTAGACACAAAAATTGGGTCACACTCCCCTTGATCCCCTTTTGAATAGCTAACTTAAACATACTCACCTAACATCATCCCCTTCCACCCCATATTAACATTAATTTAATTATCCACAATTAAATCAATACTCACCCTCACTCCATTTATTAATTTAATTACTTTAATTAAATGGATTCAAACCTCACCTAGCCACCTCACCTAGACACCTCACCATAGACCTATTCATAGCATGTTTCCATAACTAACTAAGACTTAACCCTACTTACCTTAATGAGCTAAGACTTAGTATAACCCTAAAATCACATGCCTATTATTCCTCTAACCACATTCCTAAGTATCTAAGCATAACTTTCGGCACTAATCTGGAAAAGATGGAAAATGATTTCAAGATCTTCTATTTTAGGAAACCTAGGGTATCCCACCTTAACCAATGACAATCTAATCTCAAACCGACGCTAGTCACCCTAAAATGTTTTTCAGTTATCATATAACCATTTTGGTAACCTTGTTTGGGAGGTTGGCCACATTCTCGAGTCTTGGGAGAAAAGGATATCTATATGCAAGCAAGAACCATATCTCTTTTCATCATCTAGATAGCCATAACCATAAAAACATTTATTAGAAGGTATTCGCATCCACGGTAGAATTTCAAGAGGCACTTCCGTGGCATCGACCGCCATTTCACTGATAAACCATCATCACCACCTAGCCATTAAACCTGCACAATAGTAAGTGTGTTTCTAACTCTGCGCCATTTAATTTCTATTCAGTTTATAATATTTCTTCACCTTTGTTTATCAATCGCCATTTATATCTTTATCTCACCATTATTGCCTTGCTATGAACCCAACCATTCCCATTGCTCATAATCATTTTAATCACCCCTTCCCATTCCTCAAGATTCTAAAGATTCCCAAATTCTCCATAGACCTAAACCAACTATTTACCATATCTCGATTTAGCCTCGGATAAATCCCCAAAACCATGAACTATTGATTTATTAGCTACCCACTTTAACCATCATTGGTTCTTACCAAACCGACATCAAGTATTTGTATTTGGAAATCCTACTAATTGTAGATCCCAATAAAAATTTCCCAAGTGACCCAAGTGACCGTAACCTAACCTTGACATGTTCCAAGACCTTGATTATTTACCTTATTTCCAGATCTCGATCATAACCTAACTGTTATGTTAGATTTTCTTATTGTATTTTGATGAGATACCTAAATCATATCAACTATAGTAGAACCTTGTTTATTTATGTCATTTTTTACATTAATTATATTAAATAATGGGTTGGTTACCACCGAGAAAGTATCACACTTCTTTGATCTAGCATACACTAAGTAGCCCACCGACATTTATTGTTTAACTCTTTCTTGTGGTCTTGTTTTATATTTTAGATAGTTCTTCCTAGCTAAAAGGAAGTGTTGTAAATATCTCCCCCCTAGGTAGATATAGACAACCAGAAGAATATGGAAATCAAAGAAACTTAAACCCCAACATTTATTGCATTTCCAACCAGAAGGGAGCACATCGAGGATGTCGACACAAATATGGATGCACCTATGGCACAGGTAAAGGGTGCACATCAGAGGATGTCGACACAAATATGGATGCACCTATGGCATAGGTAAAGGGCACACATAAGAGGGTGTCGACATGCTGAAAAGTGCGCCAAGGGCGCTGATAAGTTCTTGTTGACATGCTGAAAAGTGCACCAAGGGCGCTGATAAGTTCCTGTCGACATGCTAAAAAGTGTGCCAAGGGCGCTGATAAGTTCCTGTCGACATGCTGAAAAGTGTGCCAAAGGTGCTGATAAGTTCCTGTCGACATGCTGAAAAGTGCGCCAAGGGCATTGATAAGTTCCTGTCGACATGCCAAAAAGTGTGCCAAGGGCGCTGATAAGTTCCTGTCAACATGCTGAAAAGTGTGCCCAAGGCGCAAGTAAGTTCCTGTCGACATGCTGAAAAGTGCACCAAGGGCACTGATAAGTTCCTATCAACATGCTGAAAAGTGCGCCAAGGGCACTGATAAGTTCTTGTCGGCATCTTCAAGAAAGCGCCAAGGCGCACCTTCGGGAGGTACAAACATTTTGAGCACCGACATGAAGTGCATCGACCCCGGATATTCATACGGCCATAAATTTTCACAGGATCTCAGATTCACGCAAGGTTGGACTTTTCGGAAAGCTTACGAAGTCCTCTTTCCAACTACGACTGGATATCTTTAATTAGGTGAGAAAAAATTCTTAAAAATGTAAACTACAGTTCGCCACTTTTTGGGTTTGCTAGGGTTCTCACCTACCACCATAATGAGATGAATTAAATGAACCTGGAGGTGGTTGGGGTAGATTTGGAATTCCTCTCTCTCTTCTCTCTCATTCTTCCTATAAATTTTATAGAGGGGTTTCTTTCTAAATGTTGGACATTCTTGTTTTGTCCCTCCTTCTTCTCTTTGGCAGTGAATTTGTGGAGTTCAAACCTCCCATCTAAAAGCGTAATGCAACTTTGTCTCTTGGCATTTTGTAGTGTATTGTGTCAATATTTGGAGCTAATAATGCATGTATGTGGATGATTCTCAACCCTCTCTATGTTGATTTATATCCTCCCGATCTTTCACCTGAAAATTTGGTTATCTGTGCATGATCTTGCATTACATTTTAATGGTTTGTTTTTATTGGCAAGACAGGTGTTCTTCATTCCTCAGTGCATCACCTTTGTAGTTTAGGTTTTATTTTATGCATCTTCTTACCCTGTCTCCTTGGAAAGTTAGATTAGGTTTTTGAGTAAATCCTCTGCATTTTTATGTGTGCATCTGAATAGAGGAATAGGAACCGGCCTTCATCCGGAGAGCTTTTTGATTTCACAAGGTCCCACACTTGGGAAAAGCTCCATGTTATGCAATCGTACTGAGAGTCTCAACCCATCGAGTTGCAGACATTCATGGGTGTTGTGATTCACCATCAACAGGAAGCTCTCACAGTCAACATTGGATTAAGAGTTCAAAATGGGTACAATGACCTCCAACTCACCATCAAAATATGTATTCCTCCTTGGCCCACACCCTTATCTATTTTGTTTAAATTCTTATAGAAAATGGCGAAACACCAACAACATGGTTAACTCATCTCGCTACATTCATGCCTAGTTTTTAGGATTTCTTTCTCTCATAGCTCAGATTCTATAAATGTAAAAGGGAATGTAAAATTCAGGGAGTTAGTAAAATTTTCCAAGATTCCCTCTCTAAATAAGTTGAGATGTTGTGAATTTAGAGGTTTTCAAGCCTTCCTTATGAAATTCCTAATGACAAATTTTTCTTCTTCCTATTGTAATAATGCACTTGTGCATGTGCTTAAACTAATAAAAACTATGTTTTGTGACTAATTATTTGTCCTTGCATCATTTTTGTTGTTATTTTTTGCCTCTCGATGTCCGTAGGTACATTTTATAACCTTGGTTTCGATTAGAGGTTTTGAAAGTTGTTATGCTTATCTAGAAATGAAGTATTGTATGCGGTTGGGTTTATAATGCATGTTCATTCTTCCCATGTTCATCTTTCTTCATTGGAAAGCCACATTTGTTTCTAGCAAACCCATTTCTTGGTGCATCACCACTTCTAGTATAGGTTTTATTTCATGCAATCTCTCTCCCTAATCCCCAAGAAATGTTATTATAGGTCTACTTAGTTATTTTTCTTGCATTCGGAGTAGTGTAGTGATTAGTTTACGAAAAGGAAGTTGTCCTTATCTAGAGGTTCACCTCAAGCCTGCCAGATCCCACATCTTGAGAGGTGATGCCATGTTATCCAATCACATTGAATGTCTCATTCACACTCAGGCCATTCGGGGGGTATGGTGATTTGGTGATAACAAACCCCATCGAGATGTTCCACTGTTATAGTGTTGATTGTGCCATATTTTTCTCCTCCTAAGCTAATGCCATCAACCCCTATGTTCCAACATGGTTGATCCTTTCAAAAGGATATACCATGAATAAATTAACTATAACCTAAATTACAGGTGGATTGAACCTAGGGAGGTTATTACGAATCTAAATTATAATGAAATCTATACACTTATTAAAGGAGGGATGATTAAATTCTATCAAGATATTTGTCATGTTGGTGCCCACTTTGATCCTTGTATATATTTGGCACCATATTTGTAGAATCCTTCATTGTTACTTAGAATAATGCTTCTTTTCCCATGTTTTTCATCATTGTGCCTATGCCTTGCAAGATTTTTTTTGGTATGTTTATGTAAAACTTGATAACATTCATTTTTTTCCCTAGTTCCCTTATGTGCTTGTTAATTTGTTTAAATAAGGCTTGAAGGGATACCTAAGGTTCACTTATATATTGGAGAAGTTCCAAAGATGATGTTGCAGTTTCATGATGTTCTATGCTAATTTCTTTCCTTGTTCATGATTTGAATAACTTTCAAGATGATAATTTTTAGGGTTGGGGATATTCCAAGTGTTTTGGCATTCTTTAAAAGGAAGATAGAGTTTTTAGAGTTAAACTTGAAGGTTTAATGATCATGCTTAGTTTTTGTGGCATAATCAAGTGAGAAGGAGGCATTACAAAGTTAAATTATAGGTTTCATGGTGTCTTTACCACATGTAGGGATTCAAAGTTGTTTCATTCACTCCCCTATGTGAACACTCCATTATAGGAAAAATAATTAGCTATTTTTCATAAAATTCTTCCCTGTTAGGTGAATTTGTCTTTTGGATTCCAAGTAACTATTCTCTTGTTCCCTCATTTCCCTAATTTCCCACTCCTTTCATTGCACCGCATGACTAGTCGGTTGTGTTGAAACTATAAGGAACACTTATAACTACTCCATCGGTGACATGGTTCCTTGCTTCACTCTATTTTCTAATTTTATGCTCACCCTACACCAGCCAATTATGCCAAATTTATTTGGAACACAGGGAATATTTCATTCTGACCCTAGTTCTCCACTTCATTGTGTTACTTGATTCACCTCCCTTCTATCGATAAAGTCGAGCTTCGAGGAACTCATCGAACTATTCCATCATTCCCTAAATTCCTTGAAAATAAGACCACAAATCAAATCATACCATGCAGAAAAAACATGTTGCAAATTTCAATTTCAACTTAGAGGCCCCATACCAATAAAATCAAGCCACATGGCATCATCTAGGAACTTCCAAAGGAAAATGGAGATTGGAAAATAACTTTTTACAAAGCTTCAAATTACATGTGGAGGTATGAGGTCTAACTATAGTTTGGATACGTGGAACATTTTGGGAGATCGTAAAGGAAATTATAGTTTTGCATAAAGGTAATTTACGGTCTTGCATTATAGATTGTATAAAGAGTTTAAAGCTATGGACCAATAAAAAGAGACACATGGTACATTTTTGGAGCTCCAAGATAGAATTACAAGTATCTCACATGATAGTCTTACAGTTTGTAAACTATAGGTTGTATTTTCAGACACGACTTCCCTATCTAATCATTGATTACCATGTGGCCTCTCCATGGGCTTCCAAATAGAAAAAATAGTTTATAAGATTGTGGTTTTACAATGCGAATCCTGTGTTGGGGCTCAAACCTGTTTTTATAGTTTTTATCATAAAGTTAATTTTGAACATCCATTTTTAGTAAAACATATTGCATTAGGATCAACAGGAGAGGGATTTCTGCATAGGGTAAATTTGGAGGAAATGATGTAATGTTTTTGACTCTATAGTTATAGACGTTTTATGGCCAAAACATCATTTTCATGAGTGTAATGAGAAATTTGAAAACAAGAGAATTCTTTGGATCCTTTTAAAACCCTTGATGTTTTTGGGATAAGGATATGCTCCTTCCCCGAGTGATGATTAGTTGATCTATGAGTTGTGGAATGAACACTTGGCAATTTTTCCTTCCTCCTTCCTGATCACATGCTCCTTCATTGATTTCACCTCAAAGCACATGGATCATCATCTTAACCCTTGATTTAACATCTACAAAGCATATTCTTCTAGGTTTTATACATTATTGTATAAAAGTGAGGGATTTTCCTCAATTACTATGGATCCACTTGGAGTTTAGCCATCCTTTAAGAAATTATTCTAGTTGGTATTTGGGGAAAACATTCGGGTTTCTATTCTTGGTTTAGTTCTACAAAGTATTGGTTCATTGTGGTTCCATTTGGGTTTATGCTAAGGTGGTTGTAGTTGTACATCCATTAGCAGGATTTGAGATCATCTGTATATGTCTCCCTTGTCTCCTTTGCAAATGAACACACATGATCAAACTGCCATGTATATGTTTATTATTTCTTATTGTTAACAAATTTGAAATGAATAAATATTCATTATCTTTTGTAATTCTGAATTTATCATGTTAAATATCTACATAGACGCATTTTTCAATTGTTTTTTAATATGGGTATTGAGGTAATTTTTTTTTGGAGTGCTACCTTGCATTATTTGTTTCAATTATAAATTCTTGTTTGCAATTTCTAGGAATGAACATATACTATCTTAGGGTATCCTTTTGTTTTAGGGATTTGACATGGTTAATAAATTAAAATTTATTTTCAAGTTTCGTGTTGAGGTCTCAAGGGTTAATCCACATTTGTTTCCTTTCTTGGGTGTGTTATGAGGGTAAGAAAATTTTAGAGAGTGACTTTCCTTTGATTTCGGGTGTGAATGCATGTAGAATTATCAAGACAATGATTAACACATATAATTCCTAGTACTATCCCTTTCCCCCATTTCCATCCACCCTAACTTTCATTTAAACTATCCTATCCTACCCCTCATTATATTTCATCACCATTACATACCCAACATGTTATCTGTTAGAAAATCACACAATATTTTCTATATCTAAAGTGTGTTTTCCTATTTCATAAATATTAACATCACATACATCATTCCATTCCAAGTTGTCAACAACTTACTTCAAAATGATTCTTGTGATCATATCCTAAATTTGTCTTTATTAGTTTGTGTTTGACCCACCAAGTGTTTGTAGTGATTTATTTACCACTTTCTTGAGAGGGCACGCATTTAGTGGTTGCACTTGGTCTCAGAATGATCTTCCAATAAGTTTGAGGGATTGAAACAAAAGTATCCCTCTCTCTTTCAAGCTACACCTCAGGTCTTCTTACCCTAGTTCAGAATAGAAAAAGTAACAGGTGGGCATCCACACCCTTAGTAAAGTGCCTCGCTATCATTTCCAAAAGACTTGGTCAAGTGAGAGAGAGATCCGTCCCTGGATATAAAATGAATAATCAACATATATATATATATATATATATATATATTTTATAAGTACCTTATTTGAATTATTTTGATCATTTATATGATTGATAATTTGTCATTTAAACCTAATTTACTAGTGCATGGGGATGATTTATATGGTTATATCTTAACGAGTTTAATGTTTTTTCCTTTCTTTTGTTCATGTAACTTGTTAATCGTATAAATTACTACTAATTTCATTTGTGTCTCGAAATATGGTAACATTTTCAGGATAATAATGAACATTTACTACCATTTTTAGAGTGCGGTCAAGGAGCCCAAGTATGGAGTCGGTATGTAGTCGTGGAGGACTTTTTCCATTAATGGCCTATAAACATGGGTCTTATTTCTAGTAGTTTTGTAGGGTTTTATGAACCTTAATCAAATGTTGTTAGTGGAAGAACTTAGTTCCTACCATTTTGGCATGATATGTAATTGAATGTGTCTATATAAAGACATCTCCTTGAGGAACAATTTAGTAGTTGGATAATATTGATAATCTGCAATATAGTTTGTAGTAGTTAGTATTTACTTTCCAGATGCACTGAATATGTCATAGAAATTATTTGAATCAATATAAGTGGATATCATTATGAGTATCTCATGTTGTTAAGATTACCTTTGTCCCAAGGAAGAGCAAGGGCCCACTCGACCAAGGCAACTGGAGGCTATTTACATTTACACATGAATGTGGTTTTCTGATAAGTCATAATTTTCTCATTTCCTCTACTGTAATTTCCATTCAGTGTGTTTTATGTAATTTCCATTCAGTGTGTTTATTTCCTTTATCGCAATTTCCATTCAGAGTGTGTGTTTCCTTTTATGCAAATTATATTTAATGTGTGTTTCTACTTTTATTAAAATTTCAATTCGAGTATGTAATTTCAGTTCTGCTATTTTAATTTTGTGTGTGCATTTTCATTTTAGTTAAGAATATTACTTTTAGAACTTATTTCTATCATAGTAATTTAATTTCCATAGCTTAGCATTAAGTTTTTGTAGATTAGTAGAAAATGAAGGAAGATCTAGCAGAAAACCCCCAAAGAAAGACCCAACAACATAACTAGTTGTATAGGGATTCATTGCATACAACCTAGGACACAACCCTAGTTTTATAATGACACTAGTAGAAGAATCTATTAGTTAAATGATTGGAGAATATAACGACCCATCATTTTTGATGTTGTTACTAGGGACACAATAAGAAAAACATTTCATTTTATCTATCTTACATGCTATGAGTGTTATTGAATCTCATATATGCAATCAGTAGGAGTCTCAAGCCTTTATTTACAAGACCAATATTGATGCATAGGCCACAAGACATTCAAGGGAGATTTATACCACACAATATCCAAAAAATATCTCAAAACAAAGTATAAATAGGGAGCACTAAAACTGATATCTGAATCTAATCTAATGCCAATAATCCCTTATGAACATTCTACATCATTCTATTTAGAACCGAACAAAATTAAGAAATGGAAGACAATGGGAATAATGAGAACCCACCCTTGGGTAGAACCTTTACCTATCCCATTATCTTACATTAAGATGAGGGTGCACCTATGAAATATATCTTACCATCCATCCTCCCTATCTTCCAAGGAATATCTACGGAAGACCCATATCGAGTTCTTATTTGAATTCAAATTTCTTTTCCATACATATGACTATAAAAGAGACAATCGAAACTCAAACTATTTCCTTCTACTCTAAAGGACTCTACTATGAGTTTGTTCATGGGATTGTCCCCTAGCTCCATCCATTCTTGGGAGATCATGGAGACAATGTTTTTGGATAAATATCACGACTATTGTATGGGAAGGGATAGGAAATAAGATTTCTTCTAGATAAAGAGAAAAGAAGATAAAAATCTAGAAGATTATCTTGATAGATTTCTTTTTCTTCATCGAGGAGTGGTTATGAGTTACATGAAGAAATCACTAAGACAATTTTCCTTAAAGTAATTGATGAGGAAACCAAGGATTCCGTCCATCTTATGGGAGGAGGTGATGTGTATAAAATTAGTATGGAGAATACCACCGAGCTATGCAGAAGTTACTCTAGAACATGAGGAGGTATAAGGAAAAGAAATAAATCCAAGATTTCCCTAGGTACTTTAGAACTTTTGGAGGAAATGGGTAACATGAAAAAAACATCATGTCACAATTCACATCAACCATAGATTAGCTGAAAGAAAAAAACCCATGCTACAAAAGAACATCCGGACATATATTTCCCTAAATACATGAAGAGACATCCCTTGAGAGAGTGTCCTTTGGATGTCACAGACATGTGTTTGATCTGTGATGTCACTAATCACGATACTAAGCATTACACTTTCTTACCTCAGTTGAAAGAAGGATTGAATGTTGTCTCTCAAGCTGATGTAGAGGTAAAATTTATTCAAAGGCCAAATAATTAGGTTGTGTATGCTCCTTTCCCTACTCAGAACCCCTGGAGAATGTCATGGCCCACCAGCTCCTCATCCTACTTGGGGACAACTCCGAGTGGATAGTACCAAATTGGATGGATTACCCACATCCACCACCATGGACAAATCCCTTCAATCAATAGGGCTAGACACCACAAACAATGCACATTCATGGAAAAATCAACAATGGGAACCTCAACAAAATTCTAATCAATAGAGGAGGTTCCAACAACCATAACAGGATTTAATGGCCCCACCACAAAAATATAAAAAAATGGGAAAGAAACAAAAACTCAACTTCTAGCCCATCTTGCGAAAACCAAAAACATCAATAGATAACTTCAATTAATGAAGTAAGATAGAGTGATACAATGCAAGTTAATACTATCAATAATTTGTGACTAAGGTCTGGGAGAACCTTGAATCATCCTCCTATTGTTATCACAAAAATACCTATAGAAAATGAGAAAGAAGAGAAACCTGAGGAAAATGAAGAAACTGAACATGTTCCACAAATGCAAGACACTAGGAATGGTCAAGGAAAAGATAATAATGTGCATGCAACTCCTTTTCCGAATGATTATAGGAAATTCAAACTACAGAAGAAACAACACTAGTTCAAGAGTTGAAAAAGATGAACATTGAGGTCCCACTTCTGAGAGAAATAAGGGACATTCCTAAATTAAACTAGACCATTAGAAACGAGTGTATAAAGACACCAGGAAGGAAGAATAAATACCAAAAATGGTCAAAGTAGAAGGGATTCTAGCTAATCTTGTTGTTGGAAAGCTTATTTCACAAAAATATAGGGATCTTGGGATTCCAATCATTACTATTTTTTTAAATGGTCAGTCAATATCTAACGTTTTAGTGGATATTCATGTTTTCATCAATGTGTTAAAAAAATTTGTTCAATTTGTTGTCTTTAACAGGATTGCATGTAACCAATAGCGTTCTTCAATTGGAAGATATATCTATTGCCGTATAAGATGGAGTGATTGAGGATGTAATTGTCATGGTTGAATCCTGAGAGTATCCCATCGATTTTATGGTCTTATAGCCTAAAGATTAGAAGTTAGGATATCCAATAATCTTAGGAAGACCCTGGTTGGATGTTGTTACTGCATATATTGACTGTAGGTCGGGAAAAATGACCATTTCAAATGGGAAAAAATCAAAGAGTATTTCAATGTATCCTCCTGCCCAGCCATATGTTTATGATTGTGAACATGTATGGGTATATTATTCAGATACTAATGGTTTGATTTCTGCTTATCTGGTCATCATTGTAGTGAAAAATCACATGATAGAAATTTTTGAGTCATACACAATGTCTGATGAAGAGGAAACTGTGGTTACAAAAATCAGAACTGGGGCTACAAAAATTGGAACTAAAGCTTCGTAACCATCCTGCATTCGAACACGTTAGATAATATTACCTTGGTAAGTGACATTTCTTATGAAAATTGTAAAGAAACCTATTCTTATAATGTGAAATGTGCAATCATTGAATTCTATTGTCATTTAACCAAGATTATGTCTCTTGAAAATATGACTATTTTACACATGCTTCACCTCATGTTTTTCCCTTGAATTATTTAATTACTGATGTAGATCTCACTATTTTGAAAGATACCAAGCAAGTGACTGTTGACATAGGAAAAGAGTTGACCATTGGTAATAACTTAGAGGCTAGCCAAGAGACTAGGGTTTTAGAAATCTTGAGGAAGCATTCCCAATATTTTTCTTGGGATTATACTGATATGAAGGGGATTCATCCAAGCATCTGCACTCACCATATCTACACTGAGGATGTTAAACCTATAAGATAGTTACAATGAATAATTAATCCAACACTCAGAGACAGTAAAAAATGAGATAGAAAAATTGTTGAAGGTAGGATTCATCTATCCTATATCTGATAGTCAGTGGGTATCACCACTAGTTATAGTTCCCAAGAAAAATGGTAAATGGAGAATCTATGTAGACTATAGGGAACTTAATAAATCCACAAAGAAAGACTACTTTCCCCTGCCCTTTATTGATCAGGTTCGGAAAATCTTATAGGTAAGAAATATTTCTCCTTATTGGATGGGTTTAGTGGGTATAACCAAATTAGTATTACACCTACTGATTAGGATATAACCACCTTCACTTATCCTTGGGGTATATTTTCATATAGAGGCTTACCATTTGGTCTTTGTAATGCATCTGCTACTTTCTAGAGAGTAGTTTTGGACATTTTGAAGATCTTACAAATGACTATGTTGAAGTTTACATGGATGACTTCACTGTCCATGGCTCCACTTTTAATGAATCTCTGAACAATCTTGAAAAAGTATTAACTAGATGTGAGAAGCACCAAATTTCCTTGAGTCATGAAAAATGTTTGATTATGGTTGATCAAGGAATTGTCTTAGGTCATCATATTTCTGCCAAAGGAATACATGTCAACCCTAGAAAGATTGAGGTAATAACTAAGTTTCCTACGCCAACGAATCGACCGACATTAACGGTTTCCTTAGACATGTAGGGTATTATAGGCGGTTCATCAAATACTTTAGTAAAATTTCTGCACCTATGTTTTATTTTCTGACAAAAGATTGTGTTTTTGAATGGTCTCCTCAATGTCAATAGGATTTTGAGATTATCAAGGAGAAGCTAACCACCGCTCTAGTATTGAGATGACCTAATTGGTGGAAACCTTTCCATATTCACATGGATGAATCTAATATAGCCATGGGATCTGTTCTTAGACAAAAAGATGAAGAAGATCATATGTATGCCATTTATTTTATCAAGTAAGAATCTGACCCCTATAGAGAGAAACTACACCACTACGGAAAAGGAATTTTTAGTTGTTGTTTACTCCCTGAATAAATTTAGACATTACATTACTAGGTACAAAATATTTGTTTATATTGACCACTCGACCATAAGATATTTGATGAATAAACTAGTAGTCGGGGGCCGATTATTAGATGGTTACTCTTGTTATAGGAATTTAATTTGACCATTATTGATAAGCCAAGAAAAGCTAATGTTGTTGCTGATTTTATTTCAAGATTGAATGTTTCAGGTGATGAAGAAGCAGTCCAAGATCATTTTCTAGATGAACATTTGTTTGCAGTATCAACTCAACCTCCATGGTTTTCTAATATTGCAAATTATCTAACTATAAGGAATTTTCTTGCCTATTTTACTAATAAAGAGTGACAAAGATTAGTTAAAAATAGTGCAACATATAAGTGGTGTAATGAAATTTTATTCAAATGTTGTCTTGATATGGTTCTTTGCAGGTGTGTTTGTGAGGATGAAGTATATGACATACTGAGAGCTTGTCATGATGAGCCTGGAGGAGGACATTACTCAGTGAAGAGGAAAATTTGCAAGGTCCTTAGAGATGGTTATTACTAGCCTTCTCTTCACAAGTCTTTCAAGAAGTAAATATGGCAAAGTGTGATGCATGTCAAAGAATGGGAAATCATTTATCATCCGTGGAAATGTAAACAGGGATGGAAGCCTGAAAATTATATTAATTAGAATCAACCAATTTACAATAGTAGGACTGCAATACTTATAGGTATTGTACAGTCATGTGTAGACAAAATAAATATGTTACACAGGTAAAACAATACTCACAACTGCTTCCAATATTACATCCAGAAGCATAAAAATACAACCAAACAATTATATTGTTAAAACAATATAACAACACCGTATTGTTCAAATACAAACAAATAGATGGTTATAATTAAATATAACCATACAATTAATAATTAATAAATTTATTAATATGCAATGCATAATTAATTAGGATAATAATAATATTTTATCCTAACATTCCCCCCCTTAATTGTGCATTGTCTCAAGGGATGAGGAGAGGAACTCTCTGAACAACTCAAACTTGTCACGTGCAAGTGACTTCGTGAAAATATCTGCCCGTTGTTTAGGAGTTGCAAAAATTGAAGCTGGATGTTGTGCTTAAACACATGCTTGTATATGAAATGAACTTGTACATCAATTTGCTTTGTTATTTCATGAAACACTGGATTGTGAACAATTTATAGAACACCTTCATTTTCAACATACATGGTGGTTGGTTTGTCCTGTGGTATTCCAATTCCTTCTAGTATGCGACGTAGCCAAATCGCTTCACAGACAACTTCTCCTATAGAACGATACTCAGATTCTATGGAAGAGTGAGAAACAAAGTGTTGTTTCTTGTTGCCCCATTATATTGGTCTAGATCCCATAAAGAATACAAATCTAAAAGTGGATTTTCTATCATCAATGTTACCTGCATGATCTAAATCTGAATATCCAGTCAAGAAGAAGTTGTCATTCTTCTTGTATTCTAGACCAAGATCCACTAATCCTTTGAGATATCTCAAAATGTGCCTTGTTGCTTTCTAATGACAAACTTTGGGTTCCTACATGAACCTAGATAGATAGCTTTGCAAAGCTAATATCTGGTCTAGTGTAGGTCAGGTAAATGAGACTCCCAATCAATTATTGATAGAGAGTGGAACTTACCTTAGGAGATGGATCTGAATGAGATAACTCTAACCTATTCTCCATGGGTGTAGCAATTGGTGTGTAATCCATCATCCTGAATTTCTCGAGCATAGTCTTGGTATATTTAATCTGAGAAACAAAAATATGATTCTCTTTCTCCCACACTTCCAATCCAAGATAATAGTGCATTAGCCCGAGATAGGTCATGTTGAATGATTGATTAAGACATTTCTTCATTTCATCGATCATCCTCACCGAACTTCCAAAGTGATGACTAGATTGTCAACATAGACAATGACAATGACAATCTCCACCCTTTCTTTTTGAGGTAAATATTGGGATCATATGGATTTCTAACAAATCCATGTTATACGAGATGCTCATAAATCTTGATGTACCATGCTCGAGGTGCCTGTTTGAGGCCATACAAATATTTCCTGAGTCTACATACCTTTCCTTCTTGACCAGGTACTACATATCCCTCAAAGTTGAGTCATTTAGAAATCTTGTAAATCTCTATGTAGGAAGGAAATTTTTATGTCCATTTGGTAGACTTTCCATCCAAATCGAGTAGCTAGAGAAAAGATCATCCTAATCATTTTGATCTTCGCTATGGGAGAAAATTTCTTCTCATAGTCAATGCCTTCTTTTTGTGTATACCCCTTTGCTACAAGTCTTGCTTTATAATTGTCCACTATCCCATCTGCTTTGTACTTTGTTTTAAATATCCATCTGCATCCAATGGGTTTCTTCCCTGGTGGAAGATCGACAAGTTGCCAAGTGTTATTCTTCATCACTAATTGATATTCAAAATCCATGGCATATTTCCAAGATTTTGACTGTAGGGCTTCCTAGACTGTAGAGGGCTCATCTGATTCAATAAATCTACTCATCAAATCAAAGTTAACTTCTTCTCTTGCTTTACTATGAGTCTGCGGTCTATGGGTGGATGTATCCAGTGGAGCATCCATTCTTACATCTCGTAATGTTCTTGTACACCATTTAGGCATACACTAAACTATTACCATCAGTTGTGGTTCTATCTTATCAAGACCATCATCCCCATCATCACTTTCATCTTTAGAGGGAACATTAGCATCAATTTTTATAATCTGGTGAAAAATCTAATTCTTGTGAGTCTGGAGGAGGAGTCTCTGCTTCCTTCTTCTCAAAAATTCAACATCTCTGTTGGTGTAGAATTTTTTGGTCTTAGGATCCATCAATCTATACCCAAGATTCTCTTCACTATACCCAATGAAGACGAGTTTTTGTGACTTCATGTCCAATTTATTTCTATTCTGTTTGGGTATGTGCATGCTTTCTTTGCACTGAATACTCTAAGGTGTGGAATAGATGGTTTTCGTTTTGACCATGCTTCTTATGGTGTTACTCCGTCAAGAAAAACAATAGGTGATTTGTTCAACAAATACACTGCTATCTTTTTCGCTTCTACCTAGAATGTATTTATAAGTCCGAATCATCAATCATGCATCACACCATTTCCATGATAGTATGATTTCTTCTCTCAACAACACCATTTTGCTATGGTGTGTGTGGAGGAGGAATTTGTCGATGAATCCCATGAGTTTTTAGGTAGTCTCGAACTCATCACCGGTGAATTCCCCCTCGATTTGAATGGAGAGTTCGATGTGATGACTATTTTCGGTCTCAATCGCTACTTTTAACTTTTAAAGGTTTAAAATGCTTCACTTTTCTAGTGAAGATAGAAAATCCACATTTTTCTCGAATAGTCATCAACACAAAGCATGAAGTAATGGAATCCGAGAATGACTTGGCTGCATTGAACTACAATGATCGGTATGAACCAGTCAATTTTACCATGAGCTCAAAATTTACTCCTCTGGAATGAAGCTCTGTGTTGTTTTCCTGTTAGGCAGTGAGGACACTTATTTGTATCTTTCTGAAGAGATGGTAGCCCATGTACCATATTACACCGGTAAAGTGTTTTGAGATATTTGAAACTTACATGACCAAATATCTGATGCCATAAATGTGTTGAGGTGGAGTTCTTAGCCACAAGTTCTTGATCATCTCTATGAACAAAATCAAGTTGGAACATGCGTCCCACATTGGAGGCTTTTGTAATTATTTTTGAGCCTCTTGATTTGTCTCAAATCAAACATGTTTTCTTGTCAGATTGACTATCAAAGTGAATTTTTAGGTTGTGATCTAGGATTTGAGTGAGTGAAAGAAGATTCTTAGTTAACCCAGGGACATATAGGACATCCGATAGTCTCGCATTTGCATGACCCAAGGGGTAGAGAAATGTTCCCAATCCTTTGAACTGTATATGAAGAATCATCTCCCAACGAAACATGATTTTTTGATGGCATGTCCCTTATTGAAATAAACCAATCTTGTGGCCAGTCATGTGTTGAGTGGCCCCCAAATCAACATACCAAACATCACTAGATGACATGGATGGTTCACTTGATCAAGCAGTGAACAAGAAGTCTTCATTATCTGATTGTTCTTGTTGCTCAACAATATTTCCTTGTTGATGGGGTCTTCTTTTCCAGTTCCCCTTTTTCTACCCTTGATTGTAGTTAGAATGTCCCTTGTGAGATTGTTGTGGAGGTCCAGAGTTTCTTGATGAACCTTTCTTGTAAGTATTATACCAACAATCTTGTAGGTTATGTCCTCTTTTACAGATTGGACATTGCTTCTTCTGTTGTCTATCCCCTTGATACTGATTTTGATTTTGGGATTTTTGATAGGAATTAGGTTTTCCTTTACCTTTTCCTTTCCATTTTTGATGTGAATAAAGTGCCTACTCCTCTTCATCATCCTTATTGTGCATTGCTTCCTCTTGTTGCAGTAGGTTTACCAACTTGTCAAAACTAACTGTCATATCTGACAAGTTTAGTGTTGTTACAAAAATACAGTATGAAGAAGGGAGTGATATTAGAACAATGGGAACAAGATCATCATATTTGACCACTTCTCCTAAGGCTAGAAGTGAAGCCCTCAATTTTGTAACTTTTCTTAGGAAATCTTCTATTTTTTCATTCTGCTTGAACTTCAATGTGTGTAACTGGCTCTGTAAATTCAGTATAGCATTCTTGTTCTTGTCCTCATATATTGTGATCAACTTATCCCATGCTTCTTTGGTTGTTTTGGCATCTTAAATGTGGGGTCGCACATCATCCGGACACTCCAAACAAGATGATGAGTTTTATTTCTGATCTACTTTATCAAATTTCCGTTGTTGTGTAGTATCACTAGTTGATATGGTCGAGTACCATTCACAACAAAGCTTTATTTCTTCAAACTCAAGTTGTGTCTTGATTTTTATCTTCCATGTAGCATAGTTGTTTCCTCCGAGTCATTGTGAATCCGAAGAAAAAATTTGGGGGAATTGGTGCCCATTTTGCAGAGATCAGCACGGGGTTTGAATCTTATCACCGGGTATAAGGTCTCCCAATCTATATACCATCATCGATATACCGAACCTTTTTATATATGCACCCTTCCGATATAGCCCGACAAGACGTGGAAGTAGCTTTCCCTTTCTATATACCCACAGGTACGTGAAAGAGGCGTTAACGTACATGAAAGAATTCAATATGTGGTGCCAAGATAGTACTGATGGGGTCTATATGATTATTAACACCAGGTCAAAGAAATATCCTCATACGCATGCGTAACTTTGCTATATACTTGGATAATTTATCAATTCATATTTATGTCATGTAATCATTCACAGACGGATGGGATGGCTCATAGTGTGTGCACTGTGACCTTATTACTCCCCGTCGATTTAAAGGGTCGATGCCTAGATGACATTGTTGTAGCTATATTAGGCATTAAGTGCAGTAGTAGTCATGACGGCTTTACCCGTAAGTGCTTCCTAGAGGCACTGTATATACCGAATGTTGCGAATGAGATCTAGGATCTCGTGAGTGTTATAGAACCAATTTCTTTTACTTTTTGTGATTACACTATTCTGTCAATTTCTAAGCAGTTACAAAATTTGTAGTTTGACTATGGCAACCTGAAAATTAGTACAATATAATGCAATATACAAATTACATTAAAAAAATGGAAAAATTGAATGGTAGGCAATTTTTTTGTTTTAGGGCCCTAGTGGCCTCCGGAGCCCAAAATGACCCAAAATGCTAGAAACCATTAAAAAGAGGCCCAAGATGAAGTTTTTGGATGGTCTTCCTTTTGCAAAAATGCCTGAAATGAAAAAATAGGCTTAGTGAGGAAAAAAAAAATTTACCCTAAATTTAGGGTTTTTCTCACTAAATTTTTAGATGCCTGTTTAGTTACGACTAAACAGTTTAGTCAAGGTTTTTCAGCTAAAAAGCCCTCCAGAATTGGTGGTTTCACTAAATTTTCTCCAAATTTCAAAATTGAAAAAACTTGTGTTTTTAGTGGGATTTGACCCATGCACCTCCCAACTCCAAAGCTTTCTCCTTGTCCAACTAGGCTCTATGAGCGCTCATGCTAAAAAATGAAGAATTTGATATTTAATGTATACAAATTCGAACTAACCTTTTAAAGAAGATGCGACTTGGCATAGATGGAGTCCATGTGGAGCTTGCGTGGAATGTGGATTAGGGTTCTATTGAGCTCAAATGATGGATCTGAGAAGTTTTTATCTCCCTTTTGTTTTTGATTTTCCTCCGCTTTGAATCATCTGCTCGTTTATTTTGATTTTGATGTCTTTGGTCGCTTTACCTGCGTGGAGGTATTTGTTGTGTATGATTTGTATTGCAGGGTGTTGACTGGCTCGGTATGACCCTAAGTCATTGTTTGTATCAGAGAGGGCTCACTGTTTGTTTATTTGTATATGCCTTTTTCATTATTTTTTTCTCTTGCTTTGTAGTTGTTTTGGATGGATTGTTTAGTGCAAGTTACAACCGAGTTTTCTTGTGCCACCATTTGAATTTTTGTTGTAGGGTTGGTGGACGTGTCAATGACCCATCTCTATGCCATTTTAATGAGGCACGACTCAATCTCTTAGTACTACGTTTGAATACATCTCCAATTTAAGGCATTGTCTAATGTACACAATACACAATGCAAAGGATGTAGTTCGCTTTGTGCAAGTTATTTGAATACACAACTCCATGCTACCTTCCAACTTGACTTGGTCTAGATGCAACTCAGATAGACTTGATGAATAGCTCTCTTAAGAGCTCGATGTTCTTCAAATGAGACACAGTCCCCTCCAAATGTAGCAGGGATGCTAAATTCAAAGAAACTAAATTGACTTGCAAATTTAGATGCAAAAACCCTAATGGGGGAAAACAAAATAATTTTATTTTATTTTTTAATTTTCAATACCTGCAGCAGATTTTTCCTGGTGCTAGGTGCACCAAATCTGCAAAAAAATTACATTCCAAACACCGGAATGAGTAGGAGGATGTGGGGAGGTAGGGATGGGGTTGGGAGGTTGCACGAGGCTGCACAGGCTCTCAAATGCTGCAAACACTTCTCCAAAACTCCTCTTTCTCACTGCTCTCTCTTCCACTCCTCCACATGTCTAGATTCTCGCTCTAGTACCAAATGTAAATAGGGACAAAAACTTGAAAATTATATTAATCAGAATCAACCAATTTACAATAGTAGGACTACAATACTTATAGGTATTGTACAGCCATGTGTAAACAAAATAAATATGTTGCACAGGTAAAACAATACTCACAACTACTTCCAATATTACATCGGGAAGCATAAAAATACAACCAAACAATTATATTGTTAAAACAATATAACAACACCGTATTGTTCAAATACAAACAAATAGATGGTTATAATTAAATATAACCATACAATTAATAATTAATAAATTTATTAATATGCAATGCATAATTAATTAGGATAATAATAATATTTTATCCTAACAGAAATGCCTCTCAATCCTCATTTGGTCTTACGACCATTTGAGAAATGGGGAGCTGATTTTGTTGGAACTTTTGATCCTGCATCCTTTGGGAAAGAATACCTATTGGTGTACATCGCTACATCAAAAATGGGATGAAGTTCAAGAACTGGAATCTGCCAATAAGGATGTTGTTGCTGACTTTCTATATAATCATATAATGCTAAGATTTGGCACCCCTAGAGCAATTGTATCTGATCAAGGGCCTCAATTTGTGTCTAACATGATTGAAGCTTTTCTGGAAATATATTGAATCAAGAATTAGAAATCATCACCATATCACCCCTAATCCAATGGGTAGGTGGAAGTCACAAATAGATAACTTGAGAACATTTTGACCAAAGTGGTCAATGTGGATAGAAAAACTAGGTACCAAAACTCCCAGAAGTGGTATGGGCCTATAACACAACCTGGAAGAATACTACTGGATTCTCCCCTTATGAATTGGTATATGGGAAAAATCCACTGTTACCCATGGAATTCAAGTTGTGAACATGGAGAACAACATTGGAAATCATAATCAACTTGGATGAAGCACAATGTGAGAGAGTGATGCAACTGAATAAATTAGATGAAATGAGGATGGAAGCACAACAACAAATAGAAATTCTCCAACATCAGAGGAAAACATGGCATGACACTCGTATCAAATATAAGAATTTTAATGAGGGAGAATGGGTCTTAATTTTTGATTCAAAATATCAATAGTTCAAAGGCAAGTTGCAAACACAATGGTTGGGACCATACCAGATCGAAAAAGTGTTTGATAACGGCTCTGTGAAATTATTGCCAATTGATGGAGACAGAAGAAATCTTCTTGTGAATGGACACAGACTAAGGATGTATAAATATCATATGGACAAGGAAATATTTAATAAATATATGTTGCTATGTGAGGAAATGGATTTAGTGGAGGCACTCATCTCCTCCTGTCACGAGTGATTTTTTTCAAATTTGAATAAAGGAAGATGATCATGCTTTCGATCTTCTTCCCTTAGTTAGATGTTTTGTTTTCAATAAGGCAGAAATATTCATTGTTTGAATGAACACTAATCACATTTTATCTAAGAGTGCAGGATGTGGAAATCTATGGATATCGAGAAGATGAGCTAGTAAGGGTAAGTGCATTTTACTTCACTACAGATATTTCCTTTTGAATAAATTCCCCATTGCATGTACCTAGCATGATTAAATCACTACACAATGTTTAATGCATTTATTAGGAATATCATTCCAAATCTTAAGATACAGAGTGGGGTGTAATGAGTCATAATTACCAAGGAAACCACATGTGTTGAGTTTCTATGAAGAGGACACACTGCATTGCTTTATAGGAAGGAAAGGTGGAATTACTATTCAAAATGATGGGATATGTATCATACCACGCATTAAAAATTCTCATGCATACCTAGTCCTGTCAACTTTTCATGCCGCCAAAATTTACACCGACTACAGACAACTAAAATATTGTGGTGTATTTCAAATTGTGACTCGCTAATCACTTCTTGCCATTACTCTGTGCATTCGAACACAACCTTGTTCTTGTCTTTTCCACTGTCTGGATTCATCTACACTATGGGGAAAAATAAAAAATCTGAACCAGACTCTCTGGACCCACTGCTCTAGAATGCTACAATTTCCTAGGTATTTTATGATGTTAGTTGGCTGGAATTCATTAGGAAATTTGAAGGATTTGATGAAAATTTAGTGGATGAGTTCTGGTAAATTTTGAAGCCACCTGCTCATGCATTGGGGGAAAGTGAGTAGAAATCAATAGTTGGGTTGTTTCTGAACTATCTGGTTTACCAAATTTTGGTCTCAAGGTTATGAAAAATGCTCCTCTTAAGGACCTAATTCCCCTATTTCATGAGGATGGAAAATATTTTCCAGAGGTAATCCTCACCTCCAATGGTGTTCAGAAGGGGATTAAGAGGGAAAGTATTCCTGAAATTTGGAAATAAGTAGCTAAATGGGTCAATAGATACTTCATCTATGATGGACAAATCATCTATTCTTGGCAAGGATTCGCTAAAAATTATAATTCATTTAAAGAACGGTTGCATAAACCCTACACTCAGGGTAAATTTACCTAAATATTTAGCTGATGCAGTCATCAAAGTAGGACAAAAGTATAAGAATGGATGTGGTAAGGTAGTGCTAAAAACCTAGGGCTTATTCAATTACTTTTCTCGCATCAAATTTTCTACGAGATTGAAGAGAAGGATCTAACTGATAAGTACGGGGGAGGGTTCCAAACCAACAAAAATAAAAAGGGGTTATCTTTCATTTTTCAACCCAAGCTCAAGTAATCCTCTCCTCCTTCATAGGAGAATGTGGAGGAACCTAGTAGTTAGGGATTCCATCTTCTATGCCTCACAATTCTAAGGGTAAGAGCACCTTGTCAATTTATTCTTCTATTTCATTAAGGCCAAGGTAGTCTTGTACTTTGCAAAGACCTGGAAGTTCCCATATAAAATATTTTTAGGATAATTATACTCCCATTTGAGAAGAGAAGGAAAGGGTTGGTACCTTGACTGCTCCTATTGACAAATCTCAGGATGTTACATTCACCATAGTTATCCCTTCCACATAGATCTCAAATATGCCTACATCTTCGGAAATCAACTCAATAGCTCTGGAAATACCCTCAGTACCTGAAACACAAACCCCAACTCTAGAACTGGTTGCGATGGAGATTGATGGCCATGGGTTACATGAAGATGATGTACCAAAGTGTTATTTGGAAGAAATTGCCTCCCTTAAAGAAAAATTGAAAGGTATGCAGGAAACAAATTTATCTTTGCAAACTACATTCACACAAAGAATGGTAGAAAAAATTAAGAGAAATTACTGCTTTACAGGTAGAAATTAGCAGTCTAAAGAGATAAAAAGATATAGGCCTTAGAGTTTTGGATGATTTCAATCAATTATATCTTCAGAATAAATAACTAAAAATGGAAGAAAAAAATTAAAGGAAGAGTTTGAGGCCAACACAAATGAGAAAAGGAAGTTACAATCTCTTTTGGAATCTTCTGGCCTATAGGAAACCTTCTTTTACCTATAGTATGTTTGTCCAAGAACAATTTTACTCTTGGTAGTTACTGAGATTGTGTAGTCAAGAACCTTATGAAGCTCCTGATGGTAACACCTTTCTATTAATTTATCAAGACAGTCCCCCTGACATACAAAATAAGCTATGTGAATTCTACCTCCACAACATGCTAGTCACCAATGTTCCTGACTTCTTTATTAACCTATTTGTGGGATATTTTTAATTAAAGGCCTTCCAATCACTACTTAGGAATCAAATTATTTGGGAGAGAAAATGGACATTTTTAATCAAACATCTCACACCATTGGGTTCTACATTAGTCCTACCCATCACAATGATGTGGCCATGAGAAATAATTTTAGATCTCTTTACTATCAGTGGTATTGGAGAAAATACTTCAAAAATCCTACTAAAATGTGTACAGGACTTTGAAGCCTATAGTCAGTGGCATTTTGGATTAGAAAGGAAGGATTTTGATAGAAGGTGGGATAATTTGAGTTTACCATTGAAAAGGAGAGAAGTTATCTCCCCTCAAAATTTGAGTCAGAGTGTGAGATGAGGTGATGCACTCATCACAATTATTCGATGATTGTCAAAAAAGAATGAAAAGAAATACAATGATGAATGGGTAGGACTGCAGGTGAGGCCACCTCTTCTCCTGAGTCTAACTATAACCTAGAAAAATAATGTAGCCCAGTTGCATGAGAGTTTCACATCTTGGGTAGAAGTGATTTCAAACACTCAGGGATGTAAGGGAACCAAAAAACAATATGCCAATCAATTTGAGGAGTGTGACAAGGCTCAATAGATTTTCCAAAGGGTAGGAAAAAGATGAGTTACATTGGGACATGATGAGTACATTATTTGACTTATTTATATCATTTATATGATTGATAATTTGTCATTTAAACATAATTTACTAGTGCATGGGGATGTTTTATATGGTTATATCTTAGTGATTTTAATGCATTTTCCTTGCTCTTGTTCATGCAACTTGTTAATCTGTATAACTTCCTACTAATTTCCTTTGTGAGTGAAATGTGGTAACGTGTGTAGGATAATAATGAACATTTACTACCAGTTTTGGAGTGTAGTCAAGGAGCTTGAGTCTGGAGTCGGTATGCAGTTGTGGAGGAATTTTTCCATTAACGGCCTATAAACATGGGTCTTGTTTCTAGCAGTTCTATAGGGTTTTATGAACCTTAATCAAATGTTTTTAGTGGAAGAACTTAGTTCCTACCATTTTGGCATGATATGTAATCGACTGTGTCTATATAAATACATCTCCTTGTGGAACAATTTAATAGTTGGATAATATTGATAATCTATAATATAGTTCGTAATAATTAGTATTTAATTTCTAGATGCACTGAATATGTCATAGAAATTATTTGAATCAATATAAGTGGGTATCATTCTGAGTATCTCGTGTTGTTAAGATTACCTCTTTCCTAAGGAAGAGTAAGGGCCCACTTGACCAAGGTGATTGGAGGTTGTTTACATTTACACATGAATGTGGATTTTGATAAGTCATAATTTTCTCATTTCCTCTCTGCGATTTCCATTCAAAGGTGTGTTTACGCAACTTCCATTTCACTATGTTTATTTCCTTATCACAATTTCCATTCTGATTGTGTGTTTCCTTTTATGTAAATTCTATTTAATGTGTTTTTCTACTTTTATTGCAATTTCAATTTTGAGTATGCAATTTCTGCTCCGATATTATAATTTTGTGTGTGCATTTTCATTTTAGTTATGAATATTTATTTCATAACTTCTTTCTATTATAGTAATTTAATTACCATAGATTAACATTAAGTTTTCATAGATTAGTCAAAAATGAAGGAATATCTAGCATAACCCCCCAAAAAATACCCAAAAACATAATCTGGTTGTATAGGGATGCATTGTATACAACCTAGGACACAACCGTGGTTTTATAATGACACTAGGAGAAGAATCTATTAGTTAAATGACTGGATAATACAATGACCCATCAATTTTCTCCTTATCCCTTTTCATTGTTTCCTTATTTTAGAGTGTTATATTGGGAACCAAAACTGTAGATGACACCATTTCCGGTGGACTTCAAGGTCATTCAAGGTTGGTTTATCATCCTTCACTTCAAGAAAATTTTATCATAAGTTCTCAAAAATATTTACACATAGTTGTTAGGATAATTTTGTTCAAAAATATCCATTTGAAGAAAGTTCTCAACTTTCATAAGGTTTTGATAGGGTTTAATTGTGAGCCCTAAAATACTATTACCTACGGTTTATTAGATCATATTCTCATTTTTGTCTTTGTGAATGTAATCAATCATTTTTCTAGATTGTAAAATCTAGTGGCGAATCTAATCTCATTACTAGGTTAGATCCATGTTTATTATTGCTACATTTTGTTTGTGATTCATCTTTGCAATCTTGGAAGTGTTCGGTCTTCATTGAGATCAAATTATGAAGAAGAAATCTTCCTAGAGATGGATACTTTGCATTGGAGAGGGAGAAAATTTTGGAAATAATGTTTTGATCAATATTCATAAAATAAGATTCTAAAAACATTTGATCATAACATTGATACTTGTATAATTAAAAATCTTGTCAAAATCAACATGGATCCTCCTCATCCAAGAGACCCTTTCAAAGTTAATGCCTTTAGACTTATAAATTTTGGGGGTTCCAAACATTCTCTCTCTTTAACATTAATTGATAAAGAAGATACCTACAATGTAACACCCTAAAATGTTATTACTTTCTCCTTTGCATTCAAGTGTTGATATGTGATTTTCCCATATGAGGATATGTTCTTTTGGTTTTGGGAAGTCATGCTTGATTTGGTTGTCTTTTCTACTCTTAAGATCTTTGATTGAACCGAGAATATGCTTGGATTATTTTTCTTTCATCCCTTGCATATGAGTGCAATCTGATTTTTGGGAGATTGTAGATTTATCTACCTCTATGACTCATCCTTGGATCAGTTGCATTGATCCAAGGAATGTTTTAATTATATTTAGGATGAACAATTATGTATTGACATTTCGTGAATTATTAAGTCTGACTGAACTTTGAATGTACAAGTTCTTTTAAACCTCCTTCATATAAAAATATGTCCGTAGAGGAAAGTTTTGTTGGATTCGGAAATTAATCCTGATAGATCATTGCAATCGGAATCTGGTTTCAGTCATTTTAGCATCGGGAAGAACCTGGACTTTAAACTAGGTAAGATATGTGAGCTTCCCATCTAAAGCTATATTACTTGATGCAAATCCAGAATCTGATCTGGGAATGTTGTATTCTATTTGAATTTTGAATGCTGATTTATCCTATCTAGTGGACCTAAACTAGAATCAGTAAGGTTATTAGTTTTAAACCTAAACTATAACCTATTGTTGCAAGGTTAGTTAATCTAACCTAGTCCTAAACTATGTACTTGATGTTCCTAAGGGTTATCTAAACCTAATACTAAGGTGGGTGACTAATGTTATATCCTATGGCATAAGATTAAATCTACCTATGATCTAACCTAAGTCACTAACCTATCCTAAACTAATGCTATGGAAAGGAACCTAAGGGGTCGCAAGTTTTGGGTGGTGATTTCAATGGCATTTAAGGAAAGGATATGGATGAAGGGATAGGGAGTACTGCAAGGTTAGTGGAGGTTAATTTGGTAAGTGGGGAGCTTACGTGGCAGCATCTCTAAAATGGAAACTCTTGTTTATTGCAATGGAAAACAGGTGGGAGAAAGAAATTTAATGCAATTAATTTGCATGGGTTCTCGAGCTCGGATTGCTTTGGGAGGCATGTGAATGGAATTTTTCTTGGTTGTTTTATTTTTCATGCATTCCATTTTTTTCTCTCGCATGAGCACTGGTTTTTCGAACCAACAGTTCACTCTTCATTGCATGGCAATTTTGAAAGTTTCTAATCTACTTTTATGTCGTGGGGAATATATAAGGCATGGAGGAAGAAATATTTTGTTGTTTAATCTTTTGTGGAAAAGAAGAGAAAGGGTGAGCTCATCCAGAGGTCTTCTTTGACTTTTAAGTGACACTATCAGACATGATAGGCCCTAACTATTAAAATCTTGCTTTCCTTTAAAGGTTTTCATTAAAACAACTCTATTCGAGGATATACATGCATTTTTGACTTGTCTAGAAAAAATGATTTGTGGGTTTTTATGTTAACTTGGATTCTAGGTTAAACGTGGAAATTTTGGTTCTGAAAGAAACTTGTTATCATTGTTCTCTTGTTCCCTTTCTATGGATTAAGCTTGGAATTCTTTACTTGGTTAGAACTATTGCATTACTTCTCTTCGCTGTGTATTTGTAACTAGAAACCTATACCAAACTTCGGAGGGTTTTCTGGGTGATGAAATTGGTAAATGCGTTTGATTTCTTAAGATCCTTATTGATGTTAGCAATCTGGTTGTATTCGTTGCTCTGGTTTTGTGAACTGTCATGTTTTCATACCCATTTGGGTAAACAACTGACTACTGCTGTAAGCTCTTGTCTGGCTGAATTTCTAGATTAAAAGCTTGTTCCATGAAAGGAAACATTTTTAAAGGTTACGTGCTTTAATGCTATGTTAATCTCTTATTGCTTTGGCTATGAATGAAGTAATAGATTGTTGCTTCGCCAAGAAACTCTGACTGTAATAAGTTCATGTTCAAGGAAGCTGGTAAATAAATTCGTGGACGAGTTGTTGGTATACTCTGTAAAAACTTGACTGTCCCAAGTTGCGTGTTTTTGAATTACTAAATGTTTGAATCAGATCTCCTCATACAAAGGGGTTTGATTGTTTCTTAAACCCGCAGTATCGTGAGTTATACGCCTATGGTTTAGTTTTTTATTTAAGGTAACCATGAATGTTGGTAATACGAGTTATACTAAAAGGATAGTTGTGGAATAGATTTCGTGTTCTTCTTACAAATTTTTGGTTGATCTTGGTAAGTAGTAAGAAGATAGTGGGTTTATCAATTCGGGTTTTTAAACATACTTAGAAATTGAAAATAGAATTGAAATGGGTTGAGCTTATGGAAGACTTGTTTTTAATCGATGTTATTATATATTCTTTATGATAGTAAGAACAGCGATTCGACCTTAGGTGTTTTTGAAAATAATATTTGAATACATTTTTAATACTGAATATTCAATCTTGTTTAGTGTTTTATAAATAAATGGCATCGGATGATGAATCGGCCTAGCTAGATTAGTAATGGATTACCATGTAATCAAGGAAAATGATAAGTTAACCTAACTTGATGTTAGTCTCGAATGGTTCAAGCATGTGAAGGAAAGTAGCATGTTTCCTTTGGATCGTGGTTCTATCGAGTTCGATAGGTTGTGATGTTTTATGTCAAATGTTGATATTTGTTTCATTAGATGTATGGTAGTAGATCCTGTAGGGCTCTAAAAGTAATTCTATATGGTTTCTCTACCTGAACCACATTGTTGAATGTACTTAAGTGCTAGAACAAATTCTTCTTCCTTGATTATGTTTATTAAATGGTTATTATTCCTTGGAAATTGGATTTAGTTCTAAAAATATGGTTACAAAAGTGTTCTGGTCATCTCTATTTTATCTTTGAGTTGAAAAGAGAAGGATGGAAAGGGATTGTAAAAGAAAGAAAGTTATATTGATCTCTTCTTGTATGTTAATATACTTTTTCTTGGAATTATTTGAGGAATTCAATCAAGAAAGTTAAGGGACCAAAGATTATTACATTAAGTTGAAAGAAACATTAGGATTGGGGATCCTAACTGAAGACTCCTTCCTTTTACAACATGTTAAGATCTTGTTATAACTTACCGTTTGATATTTTCTTTTCAAAGTAATTCAGTTTTTATTTCCTTGCATACTTGTTATGGATTGAGAAATAAGTATAATAAGATGAAGGACAGATGGTAGGTGAACTTGCAAGTGGCGATAACCCATTCCTTCGTTTAAAACTAATTTTGTATGAACTCTGTTGGAATGAATACTAAAAATGATTTAGTGTTAAATAAAGGTGATCAAATCATGATATACACTATTTCATCTTTTTCAGATGATTAGGTGCATAATAAACAAAATGTTCTTTCTTACTT
Organism: Taxus wallichiana var. yunnanensis; assembly: GCA_018340775.1. Taxonomy (NCBI): domain Eukaryota; kingdom Viridiplantae; phylum Streptophyta; class Pinopsida; order Cupressales; family Taxaceae; genus Taxus; species Taxus wallichiana. The sequence goes on from CM031233.1 coordinate 346,253,978, forward strand.
TCTTGTAAGAAATGAGATGAAACATCCAAAATAGATTAAGTTGAAATTACATCTGTAATTAAGTTATAATATGAAGATGTATTATAATTGGTAGGAAGAAAGCTCAGGGTGTATTATGATCTTTGATAGTGAAGGTAATTGTTGGTTTCAATTATGCTTTAAATTTAGGACAAGCAGAATAGAATATTCTTTCTATCCTTTTGGTTTCAACAGTGTACTAAAACTCTTTATATTGACTTCACCTTGGGATAGAAAGTATTAAGTAAGGGATGTCATTTTAATAGGGTTGTTTAATGGAAACAATTAGTGGAATGCAATTTTTTAAGGATTAGTGCTTATCATGCTCAGTTCATTGAACTAACCCATGTTAGCAATTGTTGTAGATGGTCTTCATAAGTGGTAAAGGAAGAAAAATTCTGATATGATGCATTGGCTGTTCTAAATTGGCTCTTATGAAGAATTCTAATTTGATTTCTAAACAGTTTTATGAAAGGAAAAGTTACCTCTTTTATTTGAAGGCTATTGTCTTAAAAGTATGCCGTAGTGCATAAGTTGTAATTGTATGGGTTTGGAAATGATTGAATTAGTGAGAAATTGCCTATGTAGAATGTGTATCATATCTTGTTGAGATGATCTTATTATTATCTATATGAATGTGTGTGCATTCTTATTGTTTTATACAATGGATTATAGATGAATTTATTAAGTAAGCCATAACTAATTAAGTGGCTGATTACTACATTCTTAATTGGTGATTCATTATAGCTATTGATTGTGATAAAATAAAAAAAAAGAAATCGTGAATAAGATCACCGTATTTAAGGGATCATAAAGAGGGGGATTATCCATAAAATGTATCTATAAGAAGAGGAGGACTTTCCCCTCTTGTACCGCACTAATTATAAAAGGAATAATTGGTTATAAATCGTTAAGGCTTAACAAAGTATTAAGTCTATTATGTCTTAGCCTATTAGGTTGATACATTTCCCTCGTTGGATAAGTTATTTCTAAATAACGAAACTTCAATGGTTGTTGTACTATTTTTTGGGGATAAAAGGTTTTAGGTCCTAACCCGGCGATCAGAAACAATCTTAAGCTAATTAAGGTTATTTTTGCAAAACTGAACCCTAATTACAAAAAGGTAACTTAAAGAGTATTGGACTCGGGGTTAGGGAAGGTTGCCTAATTATGTAGTCCTGTAACCTAAATATAACTTAACATAAGTAAATTCTTGGAGGTATGTACATCTTTCCGAGGCTATTTCGTAGGATGTTGACACACATCAACTACAAGGTTGTACCTTCGAGAAGATTAGGATCTTCTCAAGGATACAACAATGTAGATGACATGTGGCAACACCCTTCTACATTGATCGTTAAGATTTACACACCTGGGACTTGATAAATATTTCTCTTTGGGACTAGTTAGGACCATAATCAAGTTATGAGGAATCCCTTTGAGATTCAGGGTACCTTGGCACATGGAGTAAACTTTGATTGACCCTGTATGCCAATTTATCATTAGTCTTTAAGAGCCTCTTCATAACATGGTCTATGATGTTAATCCAATCTAGAGTGAAACCTTTGGTCAAGGGACCGATAAGTAAGTATAAGATGTTCTATATAAAAATAGAGTGGGGTGAAGAATTTATTCTAGATTGACAAATATGTCGTCAAGGAATAAGTAATATGAATAGGATGTTAGGAATCTTTGGCCAAAGTATCGCAAACTACCGATTGCGTTGTCATTTGTCACCTATTCTCGTGGATCGTGATGCTTTGATGAATAAGTGGTAACAATTATTTAGATAGGTTCCTTGGGTAGATCACTCAGAACCTGAAATAGGGTAAGAGAACCATGAACATGAAGTATTCAGTAGAAAACTTCAAGCTCAAAGTTACACATGAATAGATTAGTAGTTCACCGAGTCATGGAATGAATAGATCGGTGGTACACCGAGTCATTACAGATACATATGGTTATCTATTATAAGAATGATTGTTATGATATGTGTGTTCTAAATTATGTATTTAGAACAGAGAACATTAATCATGCAAAAAAAAAATCCTTGTTCTAAAGTATTAAAATGGGAATGTTACATACAACATAGGAATTTTTCCCTTTGATATTAATGATAGATATAGTTAGAGCTTATTGATTATTTTTCTTTGATATCATAGTTGGAAGCATCAAACAACTATTGGAAACATCAACTAAACATGGAAGAATAAAACATGACATGCTTCCCCTATCTCCATGCATACTTTCTCAAAAAGACCACTCACCTTGTACTTGACATGACATATCTGACTCAAATATTTGATCACACACTATGCCACTATACTCTTGACATCAAATGAAAAAATAGGGACTCCTTTTGTTTCTTCACAAATTGATCTCACCAAATGAGTCATTAGGAATCTTAAACCACCCTCTTCTTCATTTAAAATTCTTGATACCAACACCAATTCTCAACATAGATCAATCTCTACTATTAACATCACTAGAAACAAGAACAACTAATGTAAACAAAAAATCATGCACTTTAGGCATTATTTAGTTATAGTCTAAAACTACTATTCAAAAGGTTTTTGAGTAAAGAAAGTACTACTTAACCCCCATCTTTTGGACATATTACTTTTTTATGTTTTCACTCTTGACCTCTTACACCCACATTCCCAGTCATCTTTCATTGTTTTACATTATTTTAGCCTTGATTGGGGGAACCCAAATTAGTATTGGGGTGCCCTTGTCCCACCAGAGTACCCCGATCATTTTTGAACTTTCCCGCCATTTTTGGGCTCTACTAGCCATTTGAGATCTTTGTCTTTTGGTGGTGAGACATTTCGGGGTTAATTAAAAATTTGATTAAGAGAACCCTATAAATATAAAGTTATGAGACTATAATGAGGGACCAAGTACTAGTCACTACTATCATCCACCTAGAGTTGCATCCATTTGGAGATCATTTACATCCATTAGCTCCATCACAAAAGCAAGGTTGGTTTATCTACATCACACAAACATGGGTAGGGATTATATACTATAACTTGCACACATTCTATTACATTTTATACATATAGTTATTGCTCACTACTTCACAAAGTGTGACTGACACAAGATAACCTAGCGCACATGATGCACACACAAACAATATCAACATTTTATTCGAAATGTATGCAACACTTAGTTAATAAGCCCATTGTTGTGGCATTTGAGGTCAGTCTCGACCCATTCATTCACATGATTTTTTTATGGTTTTAATACTCCTCTTTGGTCTTTTTTGTGTCTTCTATATATCTAGGATTATCAATTACACTTACCGCAAAGGCAAAGAATCGGATGCAACACATAACGATGGTTTTAGATCACCTTCGAGCTTGTGAAACTTAGTTCCAGTCCTTATGCATAAACTAGGGAACCTATTCTTTAGACCAAAGAAATTGTACGCACCTTAGTCCCCCTCTCCGTGCACTCCCCCAACTAAATAGCTCAGATCCATCCTTTTCAGGATCTTTGCACAATTGTTCTTGTTTCCTATTCCTCCAGCTCATTATTGTGACATAGGTAAGATTTTCCTCTTAATCAACTAAGTTTTTCCTTGTTCTTCTTACATATTAGGGTTTATAATTTCATTGGATTAGTTTCTTTGGTCATTTTCCATAGTCATTTATTGCATTTATTTACTGTATTTACATGTCATTCTAGATTAGATTAACTATCATATATCCCATTTTTAGTTAATCATTTTGGTGAACCCGACTTGATCATTCACGCTTCTAGGATCTTCATTCATACCTTACCATCCTAGGGTTTATTATCCTTTTCCATGGATCACTGTCATACTGAGTTTATTGAAGAACATATTAAGGCCATTAATGATCATATTATTGAGCAATCTCAAGATCTAGACTTACTTTTACATGTGGCTCATGAGGAAGCTACTAATTTTGCATAGTTAAATGCTTCGCAGCTATACTAACCTTTTTTACAGCTCAACCACTCACTTGTAATCTTTCACCTATATCTATTATTCCTATTTCACTTACTACCCCTACCAATCATTTTATGCCACCCTAAGTTTCTCATATATGATAGTTTCATGTTTACAATCAATACTTGAATTCTCTTTATTGTAACCTTCAAGATTAAATTGAAAGTTACAACATGCCACTTTGTATGCATCAATGTATTTAGATTCTACTTTATTTTTGCATACACCATTCAAACTTGCCATCTCTACTTATCCATTTATTGTTATTCCAATTTCCACCCAACAAAATTGATCAAACCCGACCCCACACAGAAGAAATCTAAGGGTCGGTTTCGTCGTATGAGCCCATGTTTCAAATCCAATAGTCAAAGTTACAAAGCGGACTCAAAAATAGAGGAGCAGGGTCAGCGAAGGGGGAAAACAACGTCAAAGAAACTAGAGGCTTAAAGGATGAAAAAAGGAAAGGCTCAAATTTTTTGGACTTAGCCACATGCGAGTCAACTTGGGGCCAAACAATAGACTTGTGGAAGGCACCACACATCAGCTTGGTGCAATTCCAAAAGGGCACTTCAAAATGGAGAAATCAAACATGCGTGGAGATTCCATGTGTCCCAGGTACGAAAAGGGATAAATCCAGTCGTTGAAAATTCCAAACGCGTGGAAAGAACAACGTGTTAGCTTTACACAATTTAAAAAGTAAGAGGCCAAGGTAGAGACTCAAACTAGTGTCATCCCTCCACATGGTCAGGGTCCAACAGAAGTCAAATGTTAGCAGGCCCAAATTAGTTAAGTATAAGAGTGTTAGCAGAAGGTGCCAAGTGTCTGAATGACGCACCTTAAAGGGTCAAAGCTAAGGATGGAAGCTCAAACATGCACGAAGCTTCCACTTGTCCTGTGCACCCAAAAAGGGAACATAGTTGACCACTTAAATTAACTAAGTATAAAGAACCATCAAAAGTATCCACGTGTCTCATTAGCACAAATACAAAGGTGCGACCCAAAGAAGAGACTCAAATAAGTGTGAGGCTTCCATGTGTCTAGGGTTCAAGAAAGGCATCACCTGAATCAGCTAAGTATCACAGACTCATGGAAGGCACCATGTGTCATCTCAACACATCTATAAAGGTAAATCTAAAAATGGGTCTCCCAAACTAGTGCTAGCCTTCCACATGTCCCAGGTCCGAAAAGGGACAGAGTTGACAGTTGAAAAGTCAAGATGGGGGAGAGTTAGCGGAGGGTGCCATGTGCCTCAATGAATAAAATTAAAAGGGGTGGCCCAAGGGCTAGTCTCAAGTGAGCGTGGAGCTTCCACACATCCAAAAGTCAAAAACAAGGATAGAACCGACCGCTTAAATTGACTAAGTATGGAAGGGATGGTGGAAGCCTCCACGTGTCATCTCCACACAAATTCAAAAGGTAAAATATGGAAGCAGGTCCCAAATGCACAATACCCTCAACGTGTCCTAGGTCAGACATATGGCCCCACCAAAAAAAAGGGACTTAGCTAAAATACAAAGAAAAAGAGAGGCCACAGAATCCGCTGTGTGTCTCTTGATGCAACTTCAAAAAAATCCAAAAGTAGTCCCCAAACATGTGCCATCTCTACACGTGGCCATGTTTCAAGTTAAAGCGGGAAGGTGGGTCTCCAGAGGTAGTTTGAACCTTTTGGATTTTGTTTTGAAAAGGCGTAAAGTTTAAAAGTAAGCTACACCTCCACCGATGCCTAGAGAAGCCATATGTTAGTGCCTAAATTACATGCGAGAAGGTAGGATTTTGAGGGATTCTTTTCCAAAAGCAAACCGGATGGCCTGGGGAGACTTTTCACCCAAATGGAAAATGTGGACTAGTGGGCCTAAAGATGGTTTTTTGGAAAAAGTGAATTGCAAGCTTACGGGGATATGAGGCATTTTTGCATTTTAGTATTTGTGTGCAAAAGGTTAAAGTGAATTTTGGGCTGCATGGACCCTTTTGCAAAACTGATTTTCCACCATTTTGTACAGATCTGATTTAAATATTCAAATGAACATAACTTTCGATCGAGTGCTCGAAATTCAAAAATTTGGCACCGTTGGAAATATCTTGACCTCCTCTACACCATGGAGGCATGAAACCCTAATTTTGAGAATGTTAGGTGGGTAAGAAATAAGAAAAATTCTTCATGCCATTAATATACGATCTGATTGCTTCAACAATTGGATCATATTTGATTTGATCCACCATTCTTCCTTCTTCAACATGCCAAATAGACATAGAGTGGAAAAATTGACAGATTGTGGGTAGATTTGTAGGGGCATTGATGGCTGGTAGCTTAGCTCAAGCACAAGGTTTCCACCCTTTTTTCTTCTCCTCTCTTCATTGCATCTATAAAGGTAAGAGCTTTCCTTATTGTAAAAGTTGACATTTTGGTTTTGTGCCCTCCTTCTTCTCTAATATATAGATGAATTCATGGAGTCTAAAGCTCCCATTGAGATTATAATACATTTTTTTCTCCTTTTATCCAAAGTTGTAATGTTTTGTATCGCTTTTATGAAGTAATAATACATGTTTGTGGATGGTTTCAACCTCTCTTGTGGTCATTTACTTTATTTGATATTTCATTACAATATTGGTTATCTATGCATAGTGGTTGTATCAAATTTTAATGGTTTGTGTTTGATATAAAATCCTCGTGTTCAACATTCCTTTGTCAGATTACCTCTATTAGTTTTGGTTTAATTTCTTGTATCTTCTCGACCGTGTCTCCTTGGAAAGTTAGAATAGCTTTCATAATAGATCCTTTGCAAAAATTTATGTGTGCACTGAATAGAGGAATAGGAACCGACCTTCATCCAGAGCTCTCTCAATTTCAAAGTCACATGCTTTGAGAGATGCTCCATGTTATGCAATCACACTAAAAGTCTTAACCCACCATGTTCTAGACATTCAGGGGTTCTTTTATTTTTCACTAACATTTTTGGCATGCTCGGTGGGACCAAAAGGTCTCCATCTTTATTATAGCAAGATTGATGTGCACTTATTGGAAGGTCTCAGATATTAAGAAGCTCTTAAATTACACATCCGATGACTCCAAAAGAGCTAGATTCCACTTGGTTTCAGCAGCCCTAGGCTCGACATATTCATGAGAAGGATTAAGAATAGATCAAGAACTAAAGAAGAAGAATTTTCGTCTATCTACACTTATCCCCAGATGCAGGGAGAAGGGGAGAAGAGCTCAAAGGTCTCCATCTACACCAAATATAACTTTATCGACATCTCCCCCTGGTAAGCCTTTCATCCAATAAACAAGGGTTCTTAGGCCAATCATAATGGCACATCCACCACCTAACCCCTATTTTAAATTCACTGGTAGCAACCCACTTAATCTCAATGCATAAAATCTAGTTTAAGTTGAAACATTAAAGATCATTCCATATTTTACTAGAGAGAACCAGACTACTCCTAGTGACCACATTCAAGACATTGCAAATGTCTACGCAATTCATGAAATCACTGAGATGGACATTGCAGTCAAATTGTTAGCCTCTTCATTCAAGGGGAAAGTGTCACAATGGTTTAGGAGTCTAACAATAGGCTCTATTCAGAATTGGGACCATCTATGTAGAGCTCTTCACAACCAATTTGGAGAGAAGGGAGATAATCTATCCTTGTTGGAACATTTGACAACCATCAAGAGGGCTCCTAATGAGTAGTTGACTAATTTCAACTTCAGATTCCAGTGAATGTGGGATAGGATTCCGGTGGCCATAATACTAACAGATGAAGGTGCTTTTCTATAATTCCTTAGAGCTTTAAATTCTGATATTTCCTTAATGATTCAATCCATTGGAGGTGTAGCCTTACCTGCAGCCTCTATAACATTTCCATTAGAGATGAAAATTGTTTAATCTAGGCCGGTAAACTCACACCTACACCACGTATGCCTCTATATCACGAGCTAGGAGTTCCAAGCACTAGTCAAAAACCCACATTATCTCCAATACCTTCTCCAAGGAATCAAAGTTCAGTTGAAGCTTCCATCTCATCTTCTAGCACTTCAAAAGAGCTAGAAGAGGTTATGAAACAACTGTAAAACCTAGAAAATGAGCTAGTGACTATCAAGAGGCAACAAACTCATATCTGTATGTCATATCAGCCTCAAACTCAATATCAAGCTATTCCCCCAAATGAACAAAATATACCACCAGCTTAGGTCAGAATCAAAATCAAAACCAAGGACAACCTCAAGTTGTTAGGCCTTTTCGACCATATGATCCAAACACAGCTTCAACATCAAGGGCCTTGGTTCCAACATAAAACAACATGGCACAAGAATATGATTGGTGTTTCCCATGTAGTCAACCCCATAACTAGTCAATGTGTTTCAATGGTGTGCTAAACCAGGCCTTGATGGTACAGACCATTGGTGTGTCCCAAGAGCCCAGTCAAGAGGAAAATCAATAGCAAGAAACCTAGAAAGAGGCACCTCCAAGTGAGACCATGCTTGTCAATTGGTAAGTTGAAGATTTATGTGGTATGAATCAAGCACCTCCTCATAGTGTGGCAAAAAATACATGATCTCAAGAAGAGGAATATTGGAGAGGGATAGTCATCAAACTCAAGTAATCCAAAACTCTCTATTACTCCACAAGGTATTGGCAATCAAGGTGTAACTCCCAATGTGCAGAGCCAGCCCAAGCCACCCTCCAGACTCCACTGTGCACCATTTGTAACAACTCATGTGCAAGAGAAGAATTTACCACGAAAGGGGCACCAAAAAGATAACTCATCCCCATTTAACATCATTGAACAGATGAAGAAGAAAATGTAAACATCTCAATGTGGGAGTCATTTGCTATCCTAGGACAAAGGGACATGTTGCAGGCTGCTATGGCCAATTGGTCAACCTCAAACTAGCCCCCAACCGACAAGAGAAAGTTCTTACCAATGCGAATCATCCCAAAGGAAACCATGGAAGATAACAAGGTAAGAATTTGAAGCCCTGTCTGATTCTATGTTTCATTGATCATTGGGGAAAAATTGGTACATAATTGTATGATTGATTCGGGAGTGAGTAGCTTAGTCATGCTAAAGCAAATAGCCAATTTGTTGGGTCTTCAATACGAAGTCATCTCCAAGGGTGTAGTGCAATTGGTTAGGACAAAGGGTAACAACAGCTTGGAATCATCAAGCATTTGAGCCTCACATTGCATGCATGCCCCAATGTGACCATATTGTAAAATGTATCGGTCATAGACTTGCCACCACACTTTGCATTGTGTTTGTCAAGAGACTTCACTACTAAAATTGGAGGCTATTTGTCTACTGATTGGTCACACAAGATTTTTAGAACAAGGTATGGAGCTAAGTATACGATCAAATATGAGCCCATTGCAGATTTCTATATTGAGCCTCATGTACCCATCCCAATAAATGTGAATTGTTCAGCATTTGATCAGGAAGACCTCCCAAGCACTTATGAGGCAGATACAAAGGTTGGGTGTATTCCAGACTTGAATCGGACGAATGTGTGAACAAGAGGCATGCTTTTGACCCCTACAAGGAAATGGAGGAATCTGAGCTCAAGTTTATTTTTTGCATGAGGAGAATCATCCTCTTCCTAACATCACTAAGCCAGACCACAAGGATAATAATGAGGTATGGCAGTTATTCTTCAATGGCTCAAGAAGTAGACAAGGAGCCGAGGAGGAGCTATGCTTGTTTCACCTCAAGGTATGAAATATTACTCATCCTTCCATTTCCAATTCACTTGCTCAAATAACACAATAGAGTATGAAGCCTTGATCCATGGACTACATTGGGAAAGAAAGAGAGGGATCAAGAATCAGAATATTTGGTGATAGTGAGCTGATTGTGAACCAAGTCAAAGGACAACATGTTACAAGGAATGACCTACTCAGGAGCTATAAAAACGAGTATGGGACCTCATCAAAGACTTTGAAGCTTTTAACATTGTGTCCATACCTAGGAAAAATAATGATGCAAAGTGGAAAGATTGACAACAATTGGGGTGGAATTTGATGTAGTAGAGAGTATCAAGAGTGAGAAATCTCAGCCCCATATTAAAGTGGTTGTGAGACCAGTTGTTCCAGATAACAATACAAGTTGGCAAGTCTTTGAGAATGATTAGAAAATTGTCAATTTTTAACAAGAAGAGGGTGAGTTCTCATCCAAAACCAAGATAAGTTGGAATAGTGGTATGGTGACTAAGTGGTGCATTGAGAACCATTAAATTAGCAAAGGGTCTTGTAACTTTGGAGTCAATATTCAACCCAAATTATTAATTCCGTAAGGAGATGGAAAATATTTAGGTAAGAGGTGAAGATTCGAGCCCATTTCCATGAAGAAGGAAAAGCGTTGTGAATTGGCAAGGTAAATACTCAACAAGAAAAATATGAATTTGTTCAACTTTGTCAAGAATTCCTAGATATCTTTGCTTGGACTTACAAGGATTTAAGAGGTTTCAACCCAAAGTTTGCACAACACACTATTTATATTGATCCAAGATATAAGACTTTGAGACAAAAGAAAAGGCTAATAAACCCTCACATCGAACCTCTCATGAGAAAATATTTGAACAAGATAATTGAGGCCAACATCATCTTCCCCATCAAGCATTCATGTTGGGTTGATAACTTGGTGCGTGTGAGGAAAAGAAGTTGAGAAATCAGATTGTGCGTAGACTTTCTATGATCTAAATAGAGCATCCCTAAAAGATCACTACCCACTTCCATCAATGGAGCAAATATTACAGGTTGTAGTTGGCTCTAAAAGGTTTTCATTTTTAGATGGTTACTCAAGGTATAATCGATAATGGTGAAAGAAGAAGATCAATTCAAGATAGCCTTCACCACCAAATGGGGTACATATGCTTATAAGAAGATGCTATTTGGACTATCAAATGCCAGAGTAACATTTCAATGAGCTATGGATATAACATTCAAAGTCTTGATCAACAAGATGGTGCATGTATATCAAGATGATATCACTATCTTCTCAAATGACTCAATAGGCCATCTCTTCCACCTCGGACATGTATTTCAAAGGTGTAGAAGGTTTGGAGTTTAATTGAATCCAAATAAATGTGTATTCTTGGCATATGAGGGAAAATTTTTGGGCCACATTGTCTTAAGAGAAGGGTTAAAAATCATCCCGAAAGGTTTGAAGCCATCTGAACACTTCCATTCCCACAACACAAGAAGTCTCTCCAAATATTCTTGGGGAGAATAAACTTTGTTCACATATTTGTGCCTAATTTTTCCACTCTTGTGAAGTCTTTAACAATAATGTTGAAGAAGAGTCTTGCGTTTAAATGGATAGTAGAAAGAAAATAGAGTTTTGAGGCCATCAAGGTTACAATATCACAGGACCCAACCCTTGTTAACCTAGAATTTTCAAAGGAATTCATGTTGTATTCTTTTAGAGGGTCAGACATAATATCAACTATCTTGGTTTAGCCTAACGATGAAGGTTCATAATAGCCCATAGCCTTCTTCAGTTAGAGCTTGGAGGATTATGAGGTAAAGTATTATTTCATTGAAAATAATGTCCTTTCTGTCATTAGGAGTTTGAAGAAGTCTAGACACTTGGTCTCGAACAACAAGAGTCAACTGCTAGTGTCTTATGCTAGTGTAAAATATTTTCTCTTAAACAAGGACTTGAATAAGAAGAGAGTAGGTTGGATCACTCGTGTAATGGAGTATGACATTGAAATCAAAGTGACAAAGCTAGTTCGTGGAAAGGGTCTATGTGAGTAGCTCACTTCCAAGCAACAGCTGAGTCAATGGATGAAGAAGAGGTTGTTTTACTACTGTATAATGATCAAGAGTAGCTAGCTAACAATGCACCTATTCCACGTTGGACTCAATCCTTGGTGCATTATCTCCAAATAGTTTTGTGCCCTCCAGAATGGAACAAAGCAAAGAGGATATACTTTATATTACAAGCCATCCCATATGTGCTTATTGGTGGTGTCTTGTTCAAGAAGGATATCAATAGTGTTCTATTGAGGTGCATTAGGACAAGCCAAATTGAGAGGGTGTTGCATTAGTTCCATGATGGAGAAGCAGGAGTCCACTTTTCTCCTCTAGTAACAATTATCAAGATCATGAAATTTGGTTATTATTGGCCTATAGTGTTTAGTGATTGCTACTCATGGATCAAGAAATGCAAGAAGTGTGCATTCTTCATAAGGAAGGAAAAGTTAGCACTGCTGCCCCTTCATCCAATTTCAGTGGATCAACCATTCATACAATGGAGACTAGACTTCATTGAGTAGTCAACCCAATTTTTGCCCCCGGAAAAATTGATCAAACCCGACCCCACACAGGAAGAAATATAAGGGTCAATTCCATCGTGCACGAGCCGTGTCTCAAATCCAATAGTCAGGTTGCAGATGGACTCAAAAATGGAGGAGTAGGGTCAAAAAAGGGGGCAACAACATAAAAAAACTAGAGGCTCAAATTAGGATGACAGAAACACTTCAAATTTTTAGACTTAACCACATGCAAGTCGACTGGGGAAAAATAGTAGACTCATGGAAGGTACAACATATCAGCTTGGTGTAATTCCAAAAGGGAAATTCAAAATGGAGACCTTGAACATACACAGAGCTTCCATGTGTCCCAGGTCTGAAAAGGGATAGAGCCATCCATTGAAAAGTCCAAACAAGTGGAAAGAACCACATGTCAGCTTGGCGTAATTTCAAAAGTAAGAGCCCAAGGTGGAGACTCAAACTAGTGCCAGCTCTCCACGTGGTCAGGGTCCAACAGAAGTCAAATGGTAGTGGGCCCAAATCGGTTAAGTATAAGAGTGTTGGCAAAAGGTGCCAAGTGTCTCAATGACGTACCTTTAAGGGTCAAAGCCAAGGGCAAAGACTCAAACATGTGTGGAGCTTCCATGTGTCCTAGGCCCAAAAAGGGGATAGATCCAACCACTTAAATTGAATAAGTATAAAGAACCAGCGAAAGTCTCCACGTGTCTCATCAGTGTAAATTCAAAGGCATGACCCAAAGTGGAGACTCAAATGAGCACAAGGCTTCCATGTGTCTAGGGTTTGAGAAAGGCATCAACCTAAATTGGCTAAGTATCACAGACTCGTGGAAGGTGCCATGTGTCATCTCTCGGTGCATCTTCAAAGGTAAATATAAAAGTGGGTCTCCTAAACTAGTGTTGGCCTTCCACGTGTCCTGTGTCCGAAAAGGACAGATTCAATAATTGAAAAGTCAAGAGGGCACATGAGTTAGCGGAGGGTTCCATATGCCTCAACGACGTAAATTAAAAGGGGTGGCCCAAGGGCCAGTCTCAAGTGAGTGCAAAACTTCCATGTGTCCAAATTCGAAAAACGGGATAGAACATGCCTCTTAAATTGACTAAGTATGGAAGGAATGGTGGAGGCCTCCACGTGTCATCTCGTAAAATTGAAAAGGTAAAATCTAGAAGCAGGTCGCAAATGTGTGCCAGCCCTCCACATGTCTCGAGTCAGACATATGGCCCCGCCAAACAAAAGGGACTTAGCCAAAATACAAATAAATAGATCAAGGCCATGGAAGCTACTACGTGTCTCTTCGGTGCAACTTCAAAAGAAAAATCTAAAAGTAGTCCCCAAACATGTGTCAGCTCTACATGTGGCCATGTTTCAAGTCAAAGTGGGAAGGCGGGTCTCCGGAGGTAGTTTGAACCTTTTGGCTTTTGTTTCATTTAAAAGTAAGCCACACGTCCTCGACACCCCTAAAATCCTCATTTCAGGCCTAAATTACATGCGGGAAGGCGGGCCTTGGAGGGATTCTTTGCCAAAAGTGGACCGGCGCAGGCTGGGAGACTTTTTCACCCAAATGGAAAATGCGGATCAACAAAGCTTGAAGATATTTTTTTGGAAAAATTTAATTGTGGGCTTACATGGCTATGGTGCATCTTTTGCATTTTTTTATTTCCTATATAAAAGGTGCAAAGTAAATTTTAGGCCCATGCAGACGTCTTGCAAAACTAGTTTTCCACCAATTTTGTATGGATCGATTTAAATATTCAAATAAACATAACTTTCAATCCAGTGCTCAAAATTTACCAAATTTGGCACCATTGGAAAGATATCAACCTCCCCTATACCATAGAGGCATGAAAACCTAATTTCAAGAAGGCTAAGTGGGTAAGAAATAGAAAAACGTCTTCATGCCATTTATATACAATCCAATTACTTAAACAACTAGATCAGATTCGATTTCATCCGCCATTCTTCCTTCTTGAACACGCCAAATAGACATAAAGAAGCGAGAGTTGAAGAATTTCAGGTAGATATTCAGGGGCATTGATGGTGGAAGTCGAGCTCCAAACCAAATTTCCCACCTTTTTCTTCTCCTCTCTTCACCTTGCATCTATAAAGGTAAGAGCTTGGCTCATTGTAAAGGGTTGGACATTTTGGTGTTGCACCCTCCCTTCTTCTTTGATCTACAGATGAATTCATGGAGTCTAAACCTTCTATTAAGACTGTAATGCAAGTTTTTCACCTTTTGGCCATTGTAATGTTCTCGTATCGTTTATGAAATAATAATGCATGTTTGTTGATGGTTTCAAACATCTCTTGTGTTCGTTTCCTTTATTTGATCTTTCATTGCAATATTGGTTATCTATGCGTAGTGGTTGTATTACATTTTAATGGTCTATGTTTGATAGAAAATCCGGTGTTCAACATTCCTTTGGTGTATCACCTCTATTATTTTAGGTTTAATTTCTTACATCTTCTTAACCATGTCTCCTTGACATGTTAGAATAGGTTTAATAGATCCTCTCGAAACTTTTTATGTGTGCACTGAACAGAGGAATAGGAAATGACATTCATTCTAAGAGCTCTCTCAATTTCAATGTCCCACATTCTCGAGAGATGCTCCATGTTATGCAATCACACTGAAATTATCAACCCACCATGTTGCAGAAATTTAGGGGTGCTTTGTGATTTTGCACTAACAATTTTGGTTTGACAAAGAGGTCTCCATATTTATTGCAGCAAGGTTGATGTGCACTTGTTGGAAGGTCTGAGATTTTAAGAAGCTTTGAAATTACACATCTGGTGACTCCAAAGTAGGTAGATTCCACTTGTTTTAAAGCAGCCCAGGATTGACAAATTCATGAGAAGGATTCATACCAGATCAAGAACTAAAGAAGAAGGATTGTTCGTCTATCTACACTTGTCCCAAACATAGGGAGAAGGGGGAGAAGAGCTTAAAGGTCTCCATCTCCACCAAATAGAACCTTATCAACACCTCCCCTAGTATGCCTTCTTTGTAATTGAAGATCTTTGGTCGAGTCGGAATATGATTGGACTCTTTTTTTATTTCTTTCATTTTGCACCGAGTTTAATCTGACCTTGGAATGAATTGTGGATTTATCCATCTATAAGACCCAACCTTAGATCAGTGGCATTGATCCAAGTGATGCTTTAAGTTTATTTGGGATGAACTAAAATTATAGACCTTACGCAGGTTGCAAGGTCTGAATGTGTTGAATAAGCTATTCCGGAGTCTAACTCAGGCTGATCGTGTTAAATGAATTGGTTCCCGATATCATAATATCAGGAAGGTCTTGATCGTGGGCCAGGTAATAAATTCAGATACATTTATTCAACTAGCCTATTGGCAGTGCTGGAGTGAATCCTTTTCGTGAATGTATGTCTGTAGGTTCTTATTCTGAACATTTTAAATGTTAGACCTAAACTGGATTTATTAAGGTTAGTAACCTAAAACTAAACTATAACCTATGGGTTAGATTAATGTTAATCTAACCTAGGCCTAAGCTATAAGCTAAATGTTCTAAGTTAGTAACCTAGCGCTAAGGAGGTTAGACTAAGTAGCATCTTAAATCCTAACCTATGCTTCTAACCTAACTAATGAACAAGGAAGAAAGGGGACCTATGAAGGGGTGCGAGCCATGGGCGGCAGTTTCTATGGCATTAAATGGGATGGATAAGTATGAAGGACAGGGATTTAGTGGAAGTTTCAAACGGCTAGTGAGGCTGACGTGGAAAAGTCGCCAAAGTTAGAAATGGTCTTTGAATTATTTTTATCCATCGCCAACTATGGCGGTCGGTGGCAATGGAGATTGAGTGGGAATTTTGGAGTTAATACAATTAATGAACTCGGTCTTCGAGCTCGGATTTCTCGGGAAGACATGTAAAATGGAAAACTGGTAGTTTGTTTGGGTTTTCATGCGCTCCGGTTTTCTCTGTTTGATCACTAGTTCTTCGCACTAGTCTACTTGGTGTTGCATGGCAAATATGAGTGTAACTCGCTCTTTTCTCTGTCAAGGAAAGTTTATAAGGCATGGAAATAACAAATTATTGTTGTTGAATCTAACGTGGAAAAAGAGAAGAAGGCTCGAGCTCTTTCAGTGGTCTTCTTCAGATTTTTAAGTGGCATTACCAGGCATGTTAGGCCCTAACCTTTAAAAATCTTGCTTTCTTTCAAATGATTTCATTAGAACAACTCTTTGAGATGATTTTTGGGTTGATTGGTTTTTATGGTAGCTTGTGTGATTTAGTTGCTTTGTATCTTCTTACTGGCTCGATTTTTCAAGTAAACCCTTGATGGGTGTGTATTGTGTTTCAAACTGTTGCACTATCTTGCTGTGTTTTGCATTTCGGTTAGATTTTGAAGAAATGCTTGCAAGGAAAATACACGAATTCGGTTCCGTGGGAGTCCATGAATTGTTCTCTTGTTGGGTTCAGACTTCAGTCGATACCTTGCCGTTTTCACTTGTTGAAAAGGATACTGTTGGAATTCTTGAATGTACATAATATTTCGACTTCTGTTTAATTTATGTCGTAAGTAATATATGTTATTGAGGCTGTTGAACTTCTTGAAATGAAATTATGTCTTGGTTTCTGAAGAAGTACAGTCGGGAATACATTATGTTATTGAATCCCATTGGAATCCTTGAGTTGATAGTATTTTGACTTCTGAAGGAGTTTTTGATTGAGAATATTACTTGGGTTCGATTCTTTTTGAACTATTGATGCGTATATTATGTTTTCCTCTTCTGTATAAGCTTAGAGTGAATATTGTTGTATGGACTCAGTTGGAGTCCTTGTTATGAAACCAGTATTTTGCTTCTGTATAAGCCTGATTGTGAATAATTATTATTATTGGCATGGTTGGAATCCTTAATATATATAAATCTTGTATTTCAGCTTCTGTAGAAGCTTTGTCGTGAATACTGTATGATTTTGGATATTGTGGGAATCCTTGAATAGATAGAGTTTTAACTGTTACAGAAGTTTAATCAAGAATACTATACGGGTTCGATTCCTTTTTGAGTCCTGGAAAGGTAACATACGTTTCTACCTTTGTAGAAGTTCAGTCGTGAATACTGTATGTTATTGGTATAGTTAGAATTCTTGAATTTGATATGTATCTTGTATCTTTCTACTTCTGTAGAAGTTTATTTGAAGAATACCACATGGGTAAGACTCCTTTTTTATCCTGGAGGCGTATATTATGTTTTCCTTTCTGAATAATCTCAGTTGTGAATACTGTTATGATTCTTGTGTTGTGGTCGCATGAAAGCAACTTCAATCTAAACCTTGTTTTGAGCATTAGTGGTATGGATACTGTTGGAGATTTGAAATGTTGTGAGTTGGCTTGATTTTTGATTTAAACCCTCGCTGTGCGTGCATGACATTCAGACTCCTTTTTAATATTCTTGTGTCCCTTTCTGTCCACTTCTGTGGAAAGTAAAGGAAGGGGCTTTCTTTTCAAACTATACTTGGTTTGAGACCTTGTTGTAATCCGTAGTAGCTTGGCATAGGAGGAAACTCTGAGGAAAATACTGTTATGGAATTTCGGCTTTTGATCTAAGTCCTTGCAGAGTTTTAGTAGGGACTAGATTGAGTTGTATGTTGCTGAGTGGGATTGTTGTCGTGTTTGTGCATGATTACGTCTTCTGTTAGTATGAATATCTAGTCGTGAGCTTGACTGAACTAATGAGCTGTTAATTGTACCTCGACAAGCGATGGCATTGGTTATTTTCTCATTTGTTGATTAGTATGGAAGGTTATGTGGAGTCTATTTGATAGATTAATCATCACTGCCTTGGCGCGAGAGCTACTGTATTGCTAGTAAACTACAGGAAGTTGTTTTATTTAAATTTTAACAAAACTGTGGTTCTTCTTGTGGTCTCGTCTGACTTATTCGCATGCGTATAAGGTGAATGCTTTACTCTTGAGGAGACGGTACAGTCATGAGCTTGATTTGAAGGGAAATATGAATGACTCATTTTCTTTCTCTTCTGTTGTAAAGTATTTGTTGATATATTTTTATCTAACTTTTGGAATTGTTTTAACATACTGATGGAATCATGTATTGTTATGATATTCATTTTACTATGTTGAATGTAATGGTCTGTCTGATGTTTGTTGTCCTTGGGATTCAGATGGATAGTTGTTTTAGATGCATTGGTTCTTCTTGGTCACTAACGTTTATGATGAAATATCTGGAAGGTATCTAGGACTATTTAGTAACTATAATATGAGTTACGTGTGTATAGTTTTATTGTATTACAAGAGCATAATCTGAAATATGTTTACATGTTTGGTGAATTGATTTCATTTAAACAGGTTGTTTAATGAAAACAATTGGTGGATTGCAATTGTTTTAAGAGTTAGTGCTTATCATGCTCAGTTCATCGAACTGACCCGTGTTGACAATTTTTGCAGATGGTTGCCGTAAGTGGTAAAAGCACGCAGATCTGATAGGATGATCAGATTGTTTAATTTGGTTTTATGATGAATTACAACTTGATTCTCTAAATGTACTACTTGAAGAAAGATGTTCTTTTTCTGTTGAGTATTGTATCAAGTATGCTGAATGCATAAAATGTATTTGATTAGTTCTGAAAGGAATGGAAAGAGGTATTTGTTACTTATGTGTTTGCATTCGTATCTTGTTGGGTTGATCTTCTTCGGTTCGAATGATCTTGAGAGCATTATTATTATTGTATAATTTGGAGACTTTTGTGATTATCTAAGTAAGCTTGCAAGATTATGTGACTGAATACTTATGATTGTTTAGTAGTTCTAGTATGTTCTATCTAAAGCTAAATTGGAATTTAGATCACTGTCTTTCTGGAAGCTAGGGTTAAAATAAACCTGAGCAGGAAGCTAAACAAGCTGAATAAATTATTACTTCCTAGTCTTGATCTAAGTCAAGACAACGTTTAATTGGATTCTTAATCACTATATCTCGATACTAATAAGTAAGATATAAATTCAGTTATGAGAACTGATATAAACCTAAAAAGGGTTTGGTTGGCAATCTCATGTGAAGATTATGGGTTATTGTCCAATTTTGTTGATTTAGAATTATGTATATTCTATGAACTCCTTGATGGGACCTCTAGTCTTAATAACTTCTCTTGTGTAATGGGTTTTATTAAGAAAGGTCATTCTAAGGTGAGGAACCCAGGGATTGGGAAAGGCTAACCTTAGGGGAGCGTCTTTTAGTATAATTTTAACTCAACGTGTAACACTTATTAATAAGTAGATCTTTTCGAGGTGGATTTAAAGGTTGACGGCACAAGTCAACTGTAAGGTTGTACCTTCGAGAAGATTAGGATCTTCTCAAAGATACAACAATGCAGGTGACCTTTGACGACACCCTTTGCATTGATCATTAAGATTTACACCTTAAACTCGAACAAGTTACTCTGGGACTGATTAGGAACGTGGTCACGTTATAAGGCTGCCCTAGGAGACTCGGGGTATCTTGACACACTGGATTAACTAGGGTTGACCCAGTATGTCAGCGTATCCCTAGTCCTCGGGGCATCCCTATAACGTTGTCATCTCACTAATCCATTCCTGAGTGAATAACTTGGGGCAGGAGAGTCTGACAGAAGTCAGTATAAGACATTCTACATAACATAGGAATGGGGTGAAGGACGTATTCCAGATTGACGAGTATGCCATCAAGGAATACGAGACATAAGCAGTATGTTTCAAATCTTTGGCCAAAGTATCGCAAGTTGCTGATTGCGTTGTCCTAAGTCACCTAGTCTAAGGGATGAGATGCCGATGAATAATGGTAACAATTATTCAGATAGGTTCCTTGGACAGAGCATTCTGAATCCTAGAATAGGGAAGAGAACCGCAAGAGTGATGTGTTAAAAAAAAATGCCAACTCTTAATACTCATGAATAGATCGGTAGATTACCGAGTCATGGAATGAATAGATCGGAGGTACTCCGAGTCATTACAGCTGCATATGGTTATCTGTTATAAGAATGGTTGTTTTGATTTGTGAGTTCTAAATTATGTATTTAGAACCAGGAAGCATTTATCAAAAAAAAAAAAAAATTACTTGTTCTAATGTATAAAAATGAGGATGTTACATCTTGGTATCAGAGCTGAAGGTTGCAGCTCTTGGACCTATTGTGTCCATAATCTGATGAAAACCTGAATTTTCTTGTAACAGAAAATGGTTAGAACAAGGGGAACGTTGCGAATAATGCTCCACCTGAAGGAGGGGTGGCAACAACCCAAAACTTGATGAGATCCTTGCTGCCCTGTTGGACACAAGAGATCGTTTAGCTGTACTTGAACAGCAGGTGATGGGAAATGAGGAGGATGATGAAGCTGGTAATAACAATCAAGCAACCTCCTGAGGACAACCCCGATATGGGTGTTGATATTAATGTTGGAAATGCACTGTCCAACTAGAAAACAAAAAGGCCAAAGTCAAAGTAGCAAGAACTCACTAATGATATAAAAAGGATAAGCCCACCTAAGTATGATGGCACCACATTAGGTGATGGAGCTGAGAACTAGCTCAGTGAAATGGAGAAGTACTTTGCAATAAGAAACTTCTCAGAGGAAACCAAAGCTATTTGGGGAGCCTATCAGCTTTCCCACGAAGCATCTTCGTGGTGGGATAGCCGTAAAGCAGAGCTAAATATTGATGAGACCAATATTACTTGGGATCAATTCAAAGGCTATTTTAGGCAACGTTGGCTGCCACAACTTTTCTATGATCAGAAAATGACAGAATTCCAGAACTTAGCTCAAGGGAAGCTAATGGTAACTAAATACTGGGAGCGGTTTACAAAACTCCTCAAGTATGTACCGCAGTATCAAACTGACGAGAAGTTCAGAATACGGAAATTCATCATGGGATTGAATCCCGTGATAGGGGGAGAGGTCGATGTTCACAGTCCAACCACTATGGAAGGAGTTGTTGAAAAGGCCATAAGACAAGAACAGAAATTAAAGGCTATTTCTGCTCATAAAGAGGAAGTGCGGAAGAAGATTGCAAACCCTTCTTCAACCTCTCTTGCACCCAAAAAGGGACCATGGAAAAAGTTTGGAAACAAAAGTAAGTTTCCAGGGGATAATAAGAAAGAAAGAGAAATAAGCCTACTAGAAATGTAAGGGATAATTTTGCCAAAAATTATAACAATGGGCAGAAGCCCTATGGAGGACAACGTGATAATTACAAGACTGGAGGCAATTTTGAGCCTAAAAAGGGACCTGTAGGAGGCTGCTACAATTGTGGCAAAGACCACTACGCAAATCAGTGCCCTTTGAAGAAGGATGATCGTAATCAGCAGCATAAGATACATGCTGCAGTAGTAGACAAGCAAGCTGAAAAGCAAGTGACACCTATAGAAGTTCGGGTAAGTTATTTGGCATACCTGTCACTATTCTTTTTGATACAAGAGCTACTGAATGTTTCATTTCTAATAAACTTGCTTCTAAACTTAAGAGAAAAGCTGGAAAAATGGATAAATCTTGGACTGTACAATATGGTAATAACTCTGTTCATACAGTGAGTATGTGTCTTTTTGGGGCAGTCCTTGACTTACCTAATTTCTCCATGGAAGTTGACCTCTATGTTACACCTTTAGGATCGTATGACATTGTCATCGGTGTCAATTGGTTAGCTAACCATAAAGCAAAAGTAGACTGCTATGAAAAGAACATAAAATGTTTAGATGATCAACTGGAAACAATAGAGATTCAAGGTGTGAAACGGGAAATTTCAGTTAGAAAACTGTTAGCTATGCAGCTTAAAAAGGCTAAAAACAAAGGATGTACCCTTTATGCAGTAAAGATATCTGAATTTTCAGAAGAAGATGGTGATTACATGAAACGATTTCCTCTGCTACAAAGTTTTAGGGATGTTTTTTTGGAAGAATTACTAGGGTTACCACCCAAGAGGGAATTTGACTTCACCATCGAAATCAAACCAGGAACTGAACCTATTTCCAAAGCACCTTATCGGATGACTACTACATAGAGTTAGTCGAGCTTAAGGCACAATTGCAAGAAATTTTGTCTAAAGGTTTGATTAGACCAAGTGTTTCACCTTGGGGAGTGCCTGTAATATTTGTGAAAAAGAAGGATGGAACACTTAGGCTGTGTATTGATTATCGGATGTTGAATAAAGCAACAATCAAGAATAGATACCCACTTCCAAGGATCGACGATCTATTTGATCAGATGCGTGGGGCAGTGGTCTATTCTAAGATAGATCTTCGATCTGGTTATCATCAGTTAAGGATTAGAGAAGAAGATATTCATAAAACAACTTTCCGAACAAGGTATGGACATTATGAATTCACGGTTCTACCCTTTGGATTAACTAATGCACCCACAACTTTTATGAACTTAATGAACAATATCTTTCAAGAATATTTGGACAAGTTTGTACTTGTATTCTTGGATGATATTCTCATTTATTCTAAAAGCGTTGAGGAGCACAATGAGCATTTGAAGATAGTTTTGGGAATTTTGAGAAAAAGAAAGTTGTATGGTAAGTTATCCAAATGTTCTTTCTTTGATTCAGAAGTTCACTATTTGGGTCATGTCATTAGCAAGGAAGGAATTACTGTAGATCCTTCAAAAATAGTGGCAATAACTGAGTGGCCTGCACCAAAGAATGTGCATGAAGTAAGAAGCTTCATGGGTCTTGCTGGTTACTATAGAAAATTTGTTAAGGATTTTTCTAAAGTGGCTGCACCAATAACTTCATTGCAGAAGAAGGATAAGAAATTTATTTGGAATGATAAGTGCGAAGTGGCTTTCAAAAGTCTGAAAAGCCAGTTGACTTCCGCACCTATATTAGCTGTACTAGACCCTAATGGGAGCTTTACTGTTGTAACGGATGCTTCTGGGGAAGGCCTTGGAGGTGTTTTGTTACAAAATGATCAAGTCATAGCATATGAAAGTAGAAAACTTAAGTTACATGAGCTGAATTATGCTCCTCATGATTTGGAGCTTGTTGCCATTGTTCATGCACTTCAAGTCCTGGAGACACTATTTACTTGGGAAACCTTTTGAGTTGAAAACTGATCACTTAGGACTGAAATATATTTTCACTCAGCCTAATCTAAATGCCAGACAGAGAAGGTGGTTAGAATTTTTATCACAATATGATTTTGATATTAGCTACATCAAAGGGAAGGAGAATAGAGTAGCAGATGCTCTAAGTCGTAGGAGGCACATTTATGCTCTTATAACATTAAGAACTCAGTTTAAGGATGAGGTAAAAAGTGCCTCAGAATCTGATATTTACTTTCAGCAAGTAAAATCAGCGCTTGCTGCAGAACCTAATGATGAAAGGTATAAAGGTTTTCATTTTGATAATGAAGGAATCTTGCGTTATGAAAACAGGGTATACGTACCTGTTGAATGATTTGAGAAAGAAGTTGTTAGTTGAATTTCATAATTCACCTTTCTCTGGACACCCGGGTATCACAAAAATGCTTGTTGATCTGAAACAACAATACTTTTGGAAAGGTATGAAAAAGGATGTCATTGATTTTGTGACTCATTGTTTGGAATGTCAGTGGGTTAAGGCAGAACATATGCACCCTGCTGGACTGTTATATCCTCATAGCATACCGCAGTACAAATGGCAAGTAATAACCATGGACTTTGTACAAGGGTTACCCATGTCCAGGAATAAACATGATGTTATCCTGGTAGTTGTAGATAAACTAACTAAGGTAGCTCATTTCATCGCTGGAAATCTAAAGGATGATTCACCAGTGCTGGCCAAAAGATTTGTACATGAAATTTTCAGATTACATGGTGTACCAGAATTGATTATATCTGACAGGGATCCAAGAATGACGTCAAGGTTTTGGCAAACGCTTAATACAGCTCTTGGAACGAAACTAAACTTCAGTTCTGCATATCATCCGGAAACGGATGGACAAACTGAGAGGGTAAATCAAGTGTTGGAGGACATGTTGCGAATGTATTGTATGGATCAACAGTATAAATGGGAAGAGTATCTTCCATTAGTTGAATTCACATACAACAACACTTATCACTCATCTCTTAAAATGGCACCATTTGAAGCACTTTATGGAAGGAAGTGCAGAACCCCTGTTAGTTGGGATAGTGTTGAGGATAGAGTGGTAATTGGACCAGAGATCCTCACTGAAATGGAACAACAAGTTAAGCTGATTCGTGAACGATTAAAGGAAGCAATGGATAGGCAGAAGAGCTATGCTGACCTTAAGCGGGTTGATCGAAGGTTTGAGCTTGGTGAGAAGGTTTTTCTTCGTGTTAAACCCAGAAAGAGTTCTATAACTTTTGGCAAGGCTGCCAAGTTGTCACCTCGTTACGTGGGACCTTTCGAAATTGTTGAAATAATCAATCCTGTAGCTTATCGATTAGCATTACCACCTGCTTTATCTCGCATGCATGATGTTTTCCATATTTCTTTGCTTAAGAAATACGTTTCAGATCTATCACATGTTTTAAATTGGAATTCCTTGCAGGTCCAAGACCCAGGAATAATCATGGTTAAACCCACACGAGTGCTGGAAACTCACCAATTGCATTTGAGAAATCGTGAAATACAACAATGTAAGGTCCAGTGGGACCAGTTTAACGAAGAAAGTGCAACTTGGGAAAATCTGGAAGAGATGAAAATTGCTTTTCCTTTTCTTTTTTAATAGAATGAAATCTGTTGACAAAACATTTCTTTTATGAACTTATCTTTTTCAAGTTTATATGAAAGCCAGATGGAGGCAAACATTATTCAGGCTGAATAAAATGTGTTGTGACATTGATTTCTGGAACTATTTAAGTTGGAAATAGTCGCATTGTTTTGTGAACTAATAAATTGGTTGACCTGAAGGTTAATCGAATATGTAATCATCGGGATGATGAATCTTTTAGGAGGGAAGCATGTAACACTCTGAACTGTTGTTACTTCCTCCTGAGCATTCAAGTGTTGATATGTGATTTCTTTTGTAAAAGGATGTGTTCCTTTGATTGTGAAGTCATGCTTGATATGGACTGTATCTTCTTTGTAATTGAAGATCTTTGACTGAGTCGGAATATGATTGGACTCTTTTATTTCTTTCATTTTGCACCTGAGTTTAATCTGACCTCGGAATGAATTGTGGATTTATCCATCTATAAGACCCAGCCTTGGATCAGTGGCATTGATCCAAGTGATGCTTTAAGTTTATTCGGGATGAACTAAAATTATAGACCTTACGCAGGTTGCAAGGTCTGAATGCGTTGAATAAGCTATTCGGAGTCTAACTCAGCTGATCGTGTTAAATGAATTGGTTCCGATATCGTAATATCAGGAAGGTCTTGATCGTGGGCCAGGTAATAAATTCAGATACATTTATTCAACTAGCCTATTGGCAGTGCTGGAGTGAATCCTTTTCGTGAATGTATGTCTGTAGGTTCTTATTCTGAACATTTTAAATGTTAGACCTAAACTGGATTTATTAAGGTTAGTAACCTAAAACTAAACTATAACCTATGGGTTAGATTAATGTTAATCTAACCTAGGCCTAAGCTATAAGCTAAATGTTCTAAGTTAGTAACCTAGCGCTAAGGAGGTTAGACTAAGTAGCATCTTAAATCCTAACCTATGCTTCTAACCTAACTAATGAACAAGGAAGAAAGGGGACCTATGAAGGGGTGCGAGCCATGGGCGGTAGTTTCTATGGCATTAAATGGGATGGATAAGTATGAAGGACAGGGATTTAGTGGAAGTTTCAAATGGCTAGTGAGGCTGACGTGGCAGAGTCGCCAAAGTTAGAAATGGTCTTTGAATTGTTTTTATCCATCGCCAACTATGGCGGTTGGTGGCAATGGAGATTGAGCGGGAATTTTGGAGTTAATACAATTAATGAACTCGGTCTTCGAGCTCGGATTTCTCGGGAAGACATGCAAAATGGAAAACTGGTAGTTTGTTTGGGTTTTCATGCGCTCCGGTTTTCTCTCTGTTTGATCACTGGTTCTTCGCACCAGTCTACTTGGTGTTGCATGGCAAATATGAGTGTAACTCGCTCTTTTCTCTATCAAGGAAAGTTTATAAGGCATGGAAATAACAAATTATTGTTGTTGAATCTAACGTGGAAAAAGAGAAGAAGGCTCGAGCTCTTTCAGTGGTCTTCTTCGGATTTTTAAGCGGCATTACCAGGCATGTTAGGCCCTAACCTTTAAAAATCTTGCTTTCTTTCAAATGATTTCATTAGAACAACTCTGTTCAGATGATTTTTGGGTTCAGTTGGTTTTTATGGTAGCTTGTGTGATTTAGTTGCGTTGTATCTTCTTACTGGCTCGATTTTTCAAGTAAACCCTTGATGGGTGTGTATTGTGTTTCGAACTGTTGCACTATCTTGCTGTGTTTTGCATTTCGGTTAGATTTTGAAGAAATGCTTGCAAGGAAAATACATGAATTCGGTTCTGTGGGAGTCCATGAATTGTTCTCTTGTTGGGTTCAGACTTCAGTCGATACCTTGCCGTTTTCACTTGTTGAAAAGGATACTATTGGAATTCTTGAATGTACATAATATTTCAACTTCTGTTTAATTTATGTCGTAAGTAATATATGTTATTGAGGCTGTTGAACTTCTTGAAATGAAATTATGTCTTGGTTTCTGAAGAAGTACAGTCGGGAATACATTATGTTATTGAATCCCGTTGGAATCCTTGAGTTGATAGTATTTTGACTTCTGAAGGAGTTTTTGATTGAGAATATTACTTGGGTTCGATTCTTTTTGAACTATTGATGCGTATATTATGTTTTCCTCTTCTGTATAAGCTTAGAGTGAATATTGTTGTATGGACTCAGTTGGAGTCCTTGTTATGAAACCAGTATTTTGCTTCTGTATAAGCCTGATTGTGAATAATTATTATTATTGGCACGGTTGGAATCCTTAATATATATAAATCTTGTATTTGGCTTCTGTAGAAGCTTTGTCGTGAATACTGTATGATTTTGGATATTGTGGGAATCCTTGAATAGATAGAGTTTTAATGTTACAGAAGTTTAATCAAGAATACTATACGGGTTCGATTCCTTTTTGAGTCCTGGAAAGGTAACATACGTTTCTACCTTTGTAGAAGTTCAGTCGTGAATACTGTATGTTATTGGTATAGTTAGAATTCTTGAATTTGATATGTATCTTGTATCTTTCTACTTCTGTAGAAGTTTATTTGAAGAATACCACATGGGTAAGACTCCTTTTTTATCCTGGAGGCGTATATTATGTTTTCCTTTCTGAATAATCTCAGTTGTGAATACTGTTATGATTCTTGTGTTGTGGTCGCATGAAAGCAACTTCAATCTAAACCTTGTTTTGAGCATTAGTGGTATGGATACTGTTGGAGATTTGAAATGTTGCGAGTTGGCTTGATTTTTGATTTAAACCCTCATGTGTGCGTGCATGACGTTCAGACTCTTTTTTTTAATATTCTTGTGTCCCTTTCTGTCCGCTTCTATGGAAAGTAAAGGAAGGGGATTTCTTTTCAAACTATACTTGGTTTGAGACCTTGTTGTAATCCGTAGTAGCTTGGCATAGGAGGAAACTCTGAGGAAAATACTGTTATGGAATTTCAGCTTTTGATCTAAGTCCTTGCAGAGTTTTAGTAGGGACTAGATTGAGCTGTATGTTGCTGAGTGGGATTGTTGTCGTGTTTGTGCATGATTACGTCTTCTGTTAGTATGAATATCTAGTCGTGAGCTTGACTGAACTAATGAGCTGTTAACTGTACCTCGACAAGCGATGGCATTGGTTATTTTCTCGTTTGTTGATTAGTATGGAAGGTTATGTGGAGTCTATTTGATAGATTAATCATCACTGCCTTGGCGCGAGAGCTACTGTATTGCTAGTAAACTACAGGAAGTTGTTTTATTTAAATTTTAACAAAATTGTGGTTCTTCTTGTGGTCTCTATCGACTTATTCGCATGCGTATAAGGTGAATGCTTTACTCTTGAGGAGACGGTACAGTCATGAGCTTGATTTGAAGGGAAATATGAATGACTCGTTTTCTTTCTCTTCTATTGTAAAGTATTTGTTGATATATTTTTATCTAACTTTTGGAATTGTTTTAACATACTGATGGAATCATGTATTGTTATGATATTCATTTTACTATGTTGAATGTAATGGTCTATCTGATGTTTGTTGTCCTTGGGATTCAGATGGATAGTTGTTTTAGATGCATTGGTTCTTCTTGGTCACTAACGTTTATGATGAAATATCTGGAAGGTATCTAGGACTATTTAGTAACTATAATATGAGTTACGCGTGTATAGTTTTATTGTATTACAAGAGCATAATCTGAAATATGTTTACATGTTTGGTGAATTGATTTCATTTAAACAAGTTGTTTAATGAAAACAATTGGTGGATTGCAATTGTTTTAAGAGTTAGTGCTTATCATGCTCGGGTTCATCGAACCCGACCCATGTGTTGACAATTTTTGCAGATGGTTGCCGTAAGTGGTAAAAGCACGCAGATCTGATAGGATGATCAGATTGTTTAATTTGGTTTTATGATGAATTACAGCTTGATTCTCTAAATGTACTACTTGAAGAAAGATGTTCTTTTTTTGTTGAGTATTGTATCAAGTATGCTGAATGCATAAAATGTATTTGATTAGTTCTGAAAGGAATGGAAAGAGGTATTTGTTACTTATGTGTTTGCATTCGTATCTTGTTGGGTTGATCTTCTTTGGTTTGAATGATCTTGAGAGCATTATTATTATTGTATAATTTGGAGACTTTTGTGATTATCTAAGTAAGCTTGCAAGATTATGTGACTGAATACTTATGATTGTTTAGTAGTTCTAGTATGTTCTATCTAAAGCTAAATTGGAATTTAGATCACTGTCTTTCTGGAAGCTAGGGTTAAAATAAACCTGAGCAGGAAGCTAAACAAGCTGAATAAATTATTACTTCCTAGTCTTGATCTAAGTCAAGACAACGTTTAATTGGATTCTTAATCACTATATCTCGATACTAATAAGTAAGATATAAATTCAGTTATGAGAACTGATATAAACCTAAAAAGGGTTTGGTTGGCAATCTCATGTGAAGATTATGGGTTATTGTCCAATTTCGTTGATTTAGAATTATGTATATTCTATGAACTCCTTGATGGGACCTCTAGTCTTAATAACTTCTCTTGTGTAATGGGTTTTATTAAGAAAGGTCATTCTAAGGTGAGGAACCCAGGGATTGGGAAAGGCTAACCTTAGGGGAGTGTCTTTTAGTATAATTTTAACTCAACGTGCGTAACACTTATTAATAAGTAGATCTTTTCGAGGTGGATTTAAAGGTTGATGGCACAAGTCAACTGCAAGGTTGTACCTTCGAGAAGATTAGGATCTTCTCGAAGATACAACAATGCAGGTGACCTTTGACGACACCCTTTGCATTGATCGTTAAGATTTACACCTTAAACTCGAACAAGTTACTCTGGGACTGATTAGGAACGTGGTCACGTTATAAGGCTGCCCTAGGAGACTCAGGGTATCTTGACACATTGGATTAACTAGGGTTGACCCAGTATGTCAGCGTATCCCTAGTCCTCGGGGGCATCCCTATAACGTTGTCATCTCACTAATCCATTCCTGAGTGAATAACTTGGGGTAGGAGAGTCTGATGAAGTCAGTATAAGACATTCTACATAACATAGGAATGGGGTGAAGGACATATTCCAGATTGATGAGTATGCCATCAAGGAATACGAGACATAAGCAGTATGTTTCAAATCTTTGGCCAAAGTATCGCAAGTTGTTGATTGCGTTGTCCTAAGTCACCTAGTCTAAGGGATGAGATGCCGATGAATAATGGTAACAATTATTCAGATAGGTTCCTTGGACAGAGCATTCTGAATCCCAGAATAGGGAAGAGAACCGCAAGAGTGATGTGTTAAATAAAAAAATGCCAACTCTTAATACTCATGAATAGATCGGTAGATTACCAAGTCATGGAATGAATAGATCGGAGGTACTCCGAGTCATTACAGCTGCATATGGTTATCTGTTATAAGAATGGTTGTTTTGATTTGTGAGTTCTAAATTATGTATTTAGAACTAGGAAGCATTTATCAAAAAAAAAAATTACTTGTTCTAATGTATAAAAATGAGTTCAGAGTCTAACAACAGGCTCTATTTAGAATTAGGACCATATGTGCAGAGATCTTCACAACTGATTTTGAGAGAAGGGAGATAATATATCCTTGTTGGAACATTTGACAACCATCAAGAGGGCTCCTAATGAGTAGTTGACTGATTTTAACTTTAGATTCTAGTGAACATGGGATAGGATTTTGGCAGCCATAAGATCAACGAGGCGAAGGTGATTTTCTATACATCCTTAGAGCTTTAAATTTTGATATTGCCTTAATGATTCAATCCATGGGAGGTGTAGCATTACCTACGACTTATAACATTTCCATCGAGATCCTGAATTTTTTTAATCCAGGATGGTAAACTCACACCTACGCCACCTACCCTCTATAACAAGAACTATGAGTTCCAAGCACTAGTCAAACAACCACATTAGCTCACATACCTACTCAAAGGAATCGAGATCATCACAAGCTTTCACCTCATCTTATAGCACTTTAAAAGAGTTAAAAGAGGTTATGAAATAATTACAAAACCTAGAAAATGAGCTAGTGACTATCAAGTGGCAAAAAACTCAGATTTCTAGGCCATATCAACCTCAAACTTAGTATCAAGCTAGGCCACCACACCAGTAAAATAGACTACCAGCTCAGGTTGTAAATCAAAACCAAAACCAAGGAAAACCTAAAGCTACTAGGCCTTTCTGACCATATGATCGAAACACAAATTGAACATCAAGGGCCTTGGTCCCAACACAAAACAACACAACAAAAGAATATGATTGGTGTTTCCCATGCAATCAACCCCATTATCAGTCAATGTATTTAAATGGTGTGATAAACTAGTCCTTGATGGTATAAACCATTGGTATGTCTCAAGAGCCCAGTCAAGAGGAAAATAAATAGCAAGAAACCCAAAAAGAGGCACCTCCAAGTGAGACCATGCTTGTCAATTGGCATGATGGAGATTTCTGTGGTATGAATCAAGCACCTCCTCATAGTGTGGAAAAAAATACACGGTCCAAGAAGATGAATATTGGAAAGGAAAATCATCGAACTCAAGTAATCCACAACCATCTATTACTCCACAAGGTATTGGCAATCAAGGTGTAACTCCCAATGTGTAGAGCCAACCCAAGCCACCTTCCAAACCCACTCAGGCACCGGTTGTAATGACCCATGTGCAAGAGAAGAATGTACCAGGAAAGGGGAAGAAAAAGATAGCTCATCCCCATTTAACATCATTGAACAGATGAAGAAGACAAATGTAAACATCTCAATGTGGGATTCATTGGCTATCCCAGAAAAAGGGACCTGTTGTAGGCTACTATGACCAATTGGTAAACCTCAAACTAGCCCCCAACCAACAAGAGAAAGTTCTTACCAATGTGGCTGAAATTGAAGGAAATCATGGAAGAAAACAAGGTAAGAATATGAAGCCCCCTCCATTCTATGTTTCATTGATCATTGGGGACAAATTGGTACATAATTGTATGATTGATTTGGGAGCGAGTAACTCATTCATGCCAAAATAAATAGTTGATCATCTAGGTCTTTAATACGAAGTCATCTCCAAGGCGTAGTGCAATTGGATGGGACATTAGTAACAATAGTTGGAGTCATCAAGGATTTGACCCTCACATTGCATGCATGCCCCAATGTGACTGTCATAGCCTTGCCACCACACTTTGTATTGTGTTTTTTGAGAGACTTCACTACTAAAATTGGAGGCTATTTGTCTATTGATTTGTCACACATGCTTTTTAGAACAAGGTATGGTGCTAAGGCTACTATCATATCTTAGCACATTGCGGATTTCCATATTGAGCCTCATCTACCCATACCAATCAATGTGAATTGTTTAGTCTTTGATCAGGAAGAACTCCCAAGAACTTATGAGGCAAATACCAAGGTTGGGTGTATCATATCTTAGAACAAGAGGCATGCTTTTAATCCCTATAAGGAAATGGAGGAATCAGAGTGGGAGTTTATTGTCTATATGAGGAGAATCATCCTCTTCTTGACATCACTAAGCTAGACCACAAAGATAATAATGAGGTATGGTAGTTATTCTTTGATGGCTTAAGAAGTAGATAAGGAGCCAGAGGAGGAGCTATGCTTGTTTCACCTCAAGGTATGAAATATTACTCAGCCTTCCATTTCCAATTTGCTTTCTCAAACAACACAACAAAGTATGAAGCCTTGATCCATGGACTGCATTGGGAAAGAAAGAGAGGGATCAAGAATCTGCAAATATTTGGTGATAGTGAGCTGATTGTGAACCAAGTCAGAGGACAACATGCTATAAGGAATGACCTACTCAGGAGCTATAAAAACCGGGTATGGGACCTCATCAAAGACTTTGAAGCTTTTAACATTATGTCCATACCTAGGAAAAAGAATGATGTAGTGGACAGATTGGCAACAATCGGGGTGGAATTTGATGTAGTAGAGAGTATCAAGAGTGAGAAATATCAACCCCATATTAAAGTGGTTATGAGACTAGTTGTTCAGATAACAATACAAGTTGGCAAGTCTTTGAGAATGATCAACAAAAATTGTCAATTTTTTACAAGAAGAAGCTGAGTTCTCTACCAGAAACCAAGACAAGTTGGAACAACGGTATGGTGACCAAGTGGTGTAGCTGAGAACCAACAAATTACCAAAGGGTCTTGAAAATTTTGAGTCAATATTCAACCCAAATGATCAATTCCGGAAGGAGAAGGAAAATATTCAAGTAAGGGGTGAAGATTCAAAGCCCATTTCCATAGAAGGAAAAAGTTGCAAATTGGCAAAGTAAATACTCAATAAGAAAAATCTGAATTCGTTCAACTTTGTCAAGAATTCCCAAATGTCTTTGCTTTGACTTATAAGGATTTAAGAGGTTTCAACCCAAGGTTGGCACATCACACTATTGAGCTAGATATGAGATCTAAGCCTTTTAGAAAGAAGAAAAGGAAATCAAACCCTCACATTGAACCTCTCATGAGAAAAGAGTTGAACAAGCTAACTGAGGCCAACATTATCCTCCCCATCAAGTGTTCAAGTTGGGTTGCAAAATTGGTGCCTATGAGGAAAATAAGTGAATAAATAAGATTGTGCATAGACTTTGGTGATCTAAACATAGAATCATTGAAAGATCACTACCCACTTCCATCGATGGAGCAAACATAGCAAGTTGTAGCTGGCTCGAAAGGTTTTCATTTTTAGATGGATACTCGGGCTATAATTCGATAATGGTGAAAGAAGAATATCAGTTCAAGACAACCTTCACCACCAAATTGGGTACATATGCTTATAAGAAGATGCCATTTGGACAGTTAAATGTCGAGCATCATTTTAGAAAGCTATGGAAATGAAGTTCAAAAGCTTGATCAACAAGATGGTGCTAGTATATCTAGATGATATCATTTTCTTCTCAAAGGAATCAACAGACCATCTCTTCCACCTCGAGATAGATATTTCAGAGGTGTAGAAGGTTCAAAGTGTCATTGAATCCAAAGAAGTGTGTATTCTTGGTGCATGACGGAAAATTTTTAGGCCACATTGTCTCAAGGGAAGGGTTAACAATTGATCATGAAAGGGTTGAAGCCATCCCAACACTTCCATTGCCACAACACAAGAATTCTCTCTAAAGCTTCTTCGAGAGAATAAAATTTGTTCACATATTTGTGCCTGATTTTTCCACTCTTATGAATCCTTTAACAATAATGTTTAAGAAGAGTCTTGCGTTTAAATGGATATCATAAGGAAAAGAGAGTTTCAAGGCCATCAAGCTCACAATATCATAGGCCCCAACCGTTGTTAAGCTAGAATTTTCAAAGGACTTCATATTGTATGCTTTTGGAGGGTTAGACACAATCTCAGCTATCTTGGTTTAGCCTAACAAGGAATGTTCAGAAAAACCCATAGCCTTCTTCAGTCAAAGCTTGGAGGACAAGGTAAAGTATTATTTCATTGAAAATCATGTCCTTGCTATCATTAGGAGTTTGAAGAAGTTCAGACACTTGGTCTCGAACAACAAGATTCAACTACTAGTGTCTCATGTTGGTGTCAAATATTTTCTCCTAAAAAAGGACTTGAATGAGAAGAGAGCAGGTTGGATCACTCGTGTAATGGAGTATGATATTGAAATCAAAGTGACCAAGCTAGTTCATGGCAAGGGTCTATGTGAGCACCTATCTTCCAAGTAATAGGTTGAGTCAACAAATGAAGAAGAGGCTATTTTACTACTACAAAATGATCAAGAGAAGCTAGCTAATGATGCACCTATTCCATGTTGGACTCAAGCCTTGGTGCATTATCTCCAAACAAGTTTGTGCCCTCCAAAATGGAACAAAGCAAAGAGGAGATATTTTAGATTACAAGCCATCCCATATGTGCTTATTAGTGGTGTCTTGTTTAAGAAGGATATAAATAGTGTTCTATTGAGATGCATTAGGACATGCCAAATTGATAGGGTGTTGCATTAGTTTCATGATGGAGAAGAAGGAGGCCACTTTGCTCCTCGAGTAATAGTTCTCAAAATCATGAAAGCTAGTTATTATTGGCTTATATTGTTTAGTGATTGCTACTCGTGGATCAAGAAAAGTAAGAAGTGTGAATTCTTCACAGGGAAGGAAAAGTTAGCAACCCTACCCCTTCATCCAATTTTAGTGGATCAGCCATTCATGGAATGGGGACTAAACTTCATTGAAGTAGTCAACCCAATCTCCCCCCCAGAAAAATTGATCAAACCCAACCCATAGGAATAAATCAAAGGGTTAGTTCCATCGTATGAGCCCACATTTCAAATCCAACAGTCAGGTTGTAGGTAGACTTGAAAATGGAGGAGCATGGTCTATGAAGGGGAAAACATTGACAAAGAAACCAGAGGCTCAAAGGAGGAAAATAGGGAAAGGCTCAAAGTTTTCAGACTTAGCTGCATTCGAGTCGACTAGGAGCCAAACAATAGACTTGTGGAAGGTTCCACATGTCATATTGGTATAATTCCAAAAGGGAAATTCAAAAGGGAGACCTCTAACATGCACTGAGAGAGATTCCACGTGTGTCGGGTATGAAAAGGGACAGATCTTGCCACGAAAATTTGAAATGAGCGGAAAGAACCATGTGTCAGTTCAGCAATTTCAAAAGTAAGCATATTGGTGATAAAAATTTTCTTGTGGAAAACTTTGGTGGGTTTAAAGACAACACTATGGGAATCTAAGACCTTCTAATTGAATGGTGTAACTTATGTATGTGTATGCGTGAAAAGTTGATTTCAATGGTGGCCTTTTGACCAGAGATCCAATAGGAACACTCCACCGATCCTATGGCAAAGCTAGTAATGTCTCACTAGAGAAAAAAATTTGTCTTGGAAAGGGGAAGGGGAGTGGAAATGGAGGTAGGAGAAAACTAATGTTGTGAGTAGAATATCAGATGCCCAGACACATTAATTAGAAATTTCATTTACATGCATTTATAGTTAGAAGAAAAAAAAAACTGTAGGAGAAACTATAAGACCAAATAATACTCGTTGGTTGCAAAGTACCAATTAATTCCTCAATCAAAGAGGTAAAAATTCCTTCTTTTATTATTGAAGCTCGAGAAGAGTTTGTACATAGCTTAAGAATGGAAGAAATCAAGGAAGAAGAGAAAATAGAAGAAGTGTGGAATTTGCTATCTTTTCTAGGTACAGAGCACTCTGGTATTTTTTTAAATCAATCGCCAACCCCTGGAATGACGTCGAGAAGCCATTATATTCTTTGTAAGAAACTGTTACAACTTCAAAAATCCTCAATGCCTTTTCAAATTCCTCTGTTGTGAAGAAAACACTCATGACAGGTTAAAAACCAGATCTTGCAAAGCAACCGTTACATTTGATTTTCTAGTTTAAATATAGACCATTTGATTTTCTCCTCTTAAATTTGAAATTGGGCTGCCCATATGGCAAGGAGGGATTGGAGTGGTTATGGGGAATCCTTTCACATTTTGTGATTTTTCGTGAGATTTGGCAATTTGGAACAAATTGGCCAGCAGCCCCACTTTGACTCTTCAACTTAGACATGTGGAACGTTCTTATTAGAAATGGGATCGCAGCCCTTTTCTCAACATTTTAACCTTTTTTTGGAAAAAGTCTCAAAAATCAATTTCCTCTGCCAGCCTGCTACTTTGATTTGACTAGGACATGTGGCACATTATGGTTGGAGATGGGGTCATGACTCTATTTTAAACATTTTAACCTTTTTTGGAAAAAGACTCAAAAACTCAATTTCCTCCACTGGCCCACTACTCTGATTGAACTCTTGACATGTGGAATCCCTTGATTGGAAATGGGGTCATGACCCTTTTCTCAACATTTTAACCTTTTTGAAAAAAGGCTCAAAAATGCAAAGTTTGCGCCATTCCTCTCCTCCACTTTGACTTTTCAATGGTGGGTCCGAGACCTTAGCGAGCCATGGAGCATTCTAGAACTTTTAATTCACTTTTGGGAATTTGGTTAAATTTCCAAAAGTGCCTCGATGGCTCACTCTGCGTCTACTTTGAATTTTCCCTGCAGGTTTTAACTTTGAATTTTCTCTACGGGCTTCAACTTTGAATTTTCTTTGCGGGCTCAAAATTTGAATTTTACCTTTATAGCTTGATCGAGGTTGCGGGGAAAATTTACCATTTTCACCAAAAGTGTTAAGTTCACAAAAAATATCATTCCTCTCCATCTAATAGGATCTGACCACGTACCTGCATTCATTAGGGTCAAAATTTGATGAGGAAAAGACACCCGTCATCCTGACTGTGGAAAATACACAGAGGAAGAAAACTTCATCGTTTTGAGTCCAATTTTTGAATTTCCTTCACGAACTAGAGGCATGGAGGAAAAAAAATTATTTGACAACCCAGGCCATAGAACAAGTGAACAATTTTGATCAAAAATGGAGGTTACAAAGAGGATATTACGTGCATAGACCAGGAAATGAAGGATTTCTAAAAATGAGCAAAACAGAGGTTTAAACAGCTCTAGGGCATGAATTTTACTAATTTCTTGAATCTCTAACTTGTCTTAAACACCAAAAAATGGCATGAGATCAAAGAAATTATTTGTCCATGAAAACGTAGAGTAGTTTTTGGGAGACAACAACTAGCTCTAGCTTGGAGACATGGCGTGAATTGGGCATGGCTAGGGCACAACATGAGGATCCAAAATCTCAAGTTTCAAAACATATTATGTTGACCAGTGCCTTATCTATTGGACCTTTCAGAGTCATGTAGAATTCTTAGAAAGAATGGAAGGAGGAAACACACAAGCCAAACCACACACAACAAAATCAAACAAAACTAAACCAAAACCAGCACAATAGGAAAGGGACAAACACACCAGGAAATCACCTATGGTACAAGGTGGGGGACAAACCACTTTCACTGATGATACAATTTCAAGTATTTCCCGCTTTGAGGCAATTCCAATGGCATTCCATCCAATTATGAGAGGAGAAAAAAATTCTCACCACAAGCTCCATGAATTTGGAATGGGCCAAGCCATAATGAATCAAACTTTCCATGGCTGCCCTTTGGTTATCTTCTCTTGTCCCAAAGAAAGAAAAAGTCTCCAACCTTGAATTCTCTTACCTTTTCCCTCTTTTCAAAGATCTTCTTCACTTTCAATTGGTGTTCTTTAATTCTATCCACCACTTGGCATCTACTTTCCTCCATCTTATCCAAGAAGAGGATTCTCTTGTCAATGGAGTCTTTGTATTGACTAGCTTCTATTTATCACAAGAACTTGAGAGCCTGGCATCTTAATTGTGAGGGGAATCTTTCCTTAAATCCATACAACATTTGGAAAGGTGACATACCTATTTCCTTCTTAGGAGTGATTCTATTGGCCCACAATGCATCATATAACTTCTTTTTCCAATTACTTTGATTCTCATCTACCACTTGCGAACAATGGTCACAATGTTCTTGTTCCTTGACTCAACTTTCCCATTTCCCGTGGGTAGTAGAAAGAAGAGTGAGATAGGGAGATTCCAAATCCATAAAAAACTCTATGAGCTCCTTAGAAGAGAAATAATAGGTGGCATTGTCTACAACAATTTAATGTGGTATTCCAAAATGAACAATGATATTCTCCTTGATGAAGTTGCAGACTGTTTCAGAGCTGGCTTGCTTGGTTGGGATGGCTTCCACCCATTTAGTGAAGTAATTAGTTGCAATGAGTACATAAGTATGCCATGTACTAGAATGAGGATTCAAAACACCAATAAAATCTAGCCCCCATTGTTGAAATGGTTATTCAATTACCATAGGCCTGAGTGGCAATGCGGCTAGTTGTGGCTTTCCAACAAATTATTGGCATGATTTGCATTTGGAAACCCAATCTTGAGTTTTGTAAAGATGGAGGGAAAATAATATCTCCCTTTCAGTATCTTATGTGTGGTGACTATTGCTAAGAAATGTCTGCCACAAGCTTGATCATGATATGCCCTGAGCAACTTTTCTTGCTGCTCCTTATCTACACACTTGAGGAAACAACCATCTAGGCCTCTCTTGTAAAGTGCATGATTCCGTGATTACAAACTTAATTTCCTTTAGCTTGATTTTTCTTCTTCTTTTTTATTCAAGATGAGGAGGGCATTCTCCATAAGTGATGTAGTAAGAAATGTCAGCATACCACCCATCAAGTAGTGGTGGCAAAGAGAGCCGTGGACTGTCTCCGAACAGGTTGAGAAAACATCATCTTTTTCTCCCTACTTGAGCCTTGAGAGCTTCATCTTCAACATTCAACTTTCACAAACAATTTACTCTTACCATATTAGAGGGTCTAATCTCTAGGTCATACTTGAGTCTTTACAATCCAACTTCCTTTGTTATCCCCAGGATCTTGTTGAGTCAAAATGGACTTGATTGCACTTCTAGGAACCATCACTCTTTGTGTATGAGAATTGAGAATGTAGAATATGAAACTTTTAATAGCTTTGACCAATACGTAGGCATGTTTCTCCAATTGGATATACTTTAGCTCATAATTTTTCAAAGGACAACTCATGAAAGCAATGGGTGCTTCAAAACCTTCATCATTTATTTGAATAAGGACAAAAAAGAGGGTATGTTCTGATGCATAGCAATAGATGATGAACTCCTTGTCGAAATCTTGAGATACAAGAGTTGGAGATTTGGAAATGGCTTTCTTGATCTCCTCAATTTTTTTTTTCCTTCCTTATTCCACTTGAAACTTTCTTGAGGCTTCATCATGGAAGTTATATGCTTAGTCGATTAAGAAAACTCAGAACAAAATGACGAAGGAAGTTTACCTTTCCAAAGAATGAATGAACTCCCTTTTTTTGGTTGGTAAGGCTAGTGATTGGATAGCTCGATCCTCTCGGGATCAATGTGTGCTCCATGTTTGTTCACAATGTGTCCTAGTAACTTACCTTTCGTGATTAGAAAAATGCACTTCTTTGGATTTAGAGAAATTCCATGTTTCCTACACCTTACAAGGACTTGGTCCAAATGAAAGATATGATCTCCCCAACTCTTTGAAAAAGCTGTGATGTCATTAAGGTAAATGACAAATGCAATATTTAAAATATTTGAAGCCCAAGTCCATTGCTCTCAGAAAGTGGCCCCAACATTGATCAATCCATAAGGCATTTTGTTGTAGGAAAAATTTCCCCAAGGTGTTGTGAAGGTTGTTTTGTTACAATCCTCTTCTACCACCTTGATTTGGTTGTACCCTGAGAATCCATCAAGAAAAGAGAGCATTTCAGATCCAGTGACTGATTACAAAATATTATCCATGATGGGAAGAGGGTAGTTGTCTTTGAGAGATGCTTGATTTAGAATTCAGAATTCTACACAAATCCTTATTTTCCCATTCTTCTTCCTTACTTGGCACAATGTTAGCCATCCATGTTGAATGGTGGATGGGGAAGATGATTCTATCATTGAGAATATTTGTCACCTCTTCTTTGATAACATTGAAAATATTTGGATTATAGGGCCTTTGTTTGTGCTTGAAGGGATTAGCTCCTTGCTTCAAAGGAATGGAGTGATGTAATTTCTTTGGCTGAAAATATTTGAGTTCATCATAGGAATAAGCGGGACATCGAGTAATTTTTAGCAGAGCAACAAAATTTCTCTTCTCTTCTGGTGAGAAACATTTAACAATGTTAACAATCCTTGGATTCTCTAAAGTTCTAATGTCTTCTTGATCAAAATCAGATGGACACCGAGAAGACTATTTTTCTTTCTCTTGGATGAACTGTCATGCTTGTCAAATAGGTCTTCCAAAGAAACTAGGCCTTTGGGGATTTTTTTTCCTTTTAATTTGATTACTCCCTCTTCATCAATTCCTCAATTCCTTCATTCTCTTCTTTGGGGATTGATTCATGGTGTGGGTTTTCAATTCCTTCAAAGAAAATATTATTAAAGTTATCCCTTTTTTCTAAGAAGGCTAGGATATGATTGTCATCATTGAAGACATGCCGGTGATTTGCATTGTCTTGTATGTTGGGTTTTAACACCATCTCAATGGTCACTTTATCCTTGCCAAAAGAAGGATGAGGTGTCACTAAGGAAGCTAACACTACTATAGAATCATCCTTTTCATTCTACTCCCTAGGGATAGCTTCAATGGAGAATGCATCAAAGGATTCAATGCAGTCCCACACTCTATTTCTATAGTGCCCGAGTCTAGGGTTCTTCACCTGATATTGTTGGCGAGACCTACTTTACCACAACCTCTACATCACCTTTGCATCTCAACTTCTTGATTCCCATTTCCTTTGTTGCATTCATGCCTAAGATTAATGCTTCATACTTTTACGTATTATTAGTATTTTCATATTGTATCTTGTAGGAAAAAGGATATACCTCATTGGAGGAGAGCATAATACTACACCAGCTCCTTAACCTGCTCTCGAATGGCTACCATCAAATTCCATTGTCAGATTCGGTCTTCTTATTCCTCCATGAGAAATGGAAATTACTCATCCTTACGTGATGTAAGGAGGTAATTTCCAAGCCCAAAATATTGAAAAAGGATATCATCTCTTGGATCATCATACTTCCTTCTTTGT
This sequence comes from Taxus wallichiana var. yunnanensis, assembly GCA_018340775.1. Lineage (NCBI taxonomy): Eukaryota > Viridiplantae > Streptophyta > Pinopsida > Cupressales > Taxaceae > Taxus > Taxus wallichiana. The sequence continues at coordinate 346,295,406 of CM031233.1, forward strand.
GAACTTCATTTTTTTGATCGGTAGCAGCTTCTTCATTTCTCCTTTCATCTGGGATAGTTACAAATGACCAATATATTTTTATTTCTCCACCTAGATCTTTTTGCAAAAACTTCTACTCAACAAACATACCAAAATATGCTACAATGTCTACCACCAAAATGGTCAGGAGTATCTTCTTGTTAGGGTAATTAGCTAGTGCAACCTAAGAATCCTTAATCATTCCTACCAATGGAACTTGTTTGGATTCCATTGAGTAGCATGTGCCATTTACCCGGTCAAATTGAGGCCAAAAGAATTTACAACTTTTGTTGGCATCACATTATTTGAGGCTCCATAATCTATAATGCAATTGTTTAGCTACAAAACTTTGATGAGAAGTGACAGGTAAAAAGGCTCAACTCTATTGGTGGTGGAGGCACTGAGGGCTAGCATGTTTTGAGAAGATGGTGTGGATGGTGTGGGAAGTAAGCCTTTAGAATTAGAGATTAGGGATGTAGAGTTACCACCCCAAACTGCCTTGATGAGTCTATCAAATTGAGCAGGATGTGTTTCAAGGTATTCAATTTTAGAGAGCTAGACTTTGGTTTTGCTAGCATGCTCTACAAAGTCAAATGAAGTTATGGTAGATGAGGAAGACATTCCAGTAGTGGATGAGGACTTAAATGGTAGATGCGTCATTATTTTTGGTGTCGGGTTCTCCTTTTCAAATGTAGCAATTGTCTTGGAAGGAGATGGGGGTAGCCTTTGATTGAAATTTAGATGTTCTTGTAGAACCAATATTTAAATGATAATTGCTCTTAACAACTTTTGAGTTGGGATAAGAATCAAATAAATTACTTAGCACAACAGTGTGATCCCGACAACTGGTGAATCTAATTTCTCTCTATCTCGATTCCATGGAAGGTGGTAATGGTGATCTCCTACTGCTAATCTTGTTTAGTGGAGGTTTTTGAGAGCTATATTTTTTGTTCTTCCTAATCTCGGTTGCAACTCACGAGGCTAAAACACCATTCTTGGATTGTGCACGAGTGAAAACAACACGTAAAAAACTTGGAGCTTCTTCATAAATTTCCTCCTAATTAGTAACGTATTCAATCAGGCCATTGTGCATGTCAACCTCTTCAATTTCAAGATAGTTTTCATAGTCATCCATGCTTTCTTCTTTAGTTTCCTCAATGTCTACTCCTTTTGATTCCCTAGTGTCATAGATGACATTGACTAGTGGTGCTTCAAGAGCAAGCCTATGATGAGGTGGAGCAATTCTTGGTCTATCAGGAAGATTTGGTCTCCTTGGAGCATTCCTCATTGTGATTTGTGACAACTGTTTCTTCAAAGCAACTAGGTCATTTGCCATTTTTTGGAACATTGGATCAGTGGTGACTGAATTTGAACTTTGACCTTTTTTCTTCCCATTTGGTCCTTTCACTTTGCTAGAAAGAATTAGATTATCACTAGTCTCAATTACAAAGTCTTTAGCTTCCCTCAATGTTCTTGGTTGGGGTCTTCTGAGGAAGAAACCAAATTCTAATGGCAAAGCAATGATGAAGAACCTTTTCAAGTTTTTTTCGAGAGGGTACCACATCTTTGGGATCCTTCTTATCAACCTATCATACCTTGCTACAAAATCTCTAATTAATTCAGAGGTCTCCTTATTCATCCGAACCAATTGGACCAACAAATCCTTACAATCTTCCATGCTCTTGAACCTATGTTCAAATGCACTTCTTATATCTTCCCAGCATGTGACAAATATTGGGGGTAACATGTAGAACCATTCAGCAGACTTTTTCTTGGAGTGAATTCACAAATATCCTAATTGAAACATCTTCATCTTCAACTCCAAACACTCCACAAGTAGTAATGAATGCTGCTACATGTTCTTCGGGAGGTGAGAACCATCCCCTTGGAATTTTGGGAAGTTCTTTCTTGAGCCTCTTGGGATCTCATGAAGTGGTTGTGGAAGAGCAAGTGGATTCGTATTTCTTCCCATGGTATGTTATGCCTGTGTACTTCATGCTCATGATCAACCATTCTATTCTTGTTTCTAACCTCCGGTATTTCTAAGGCTTCTTCTTTTATAACTATTTCTTCTACTTCAATTTGGAGTATTTATATTTTCTCAAGTTGATCCTTTATCTCCTCTTCACTCTTGCCTCTCTTTCAAGCTCTTAAAATGTGGGATCAACTTGTCCTCCTTACCTCAGTTTTTGGGTGTATCTTCTATCAGCTAGCTTGAAATTTTATGCTCTTCTTTGGGGTGCTAGAATTTGTCTCTACCTTTCCAATTCAATGCACATTCCTCTTCCAGCTCTAGAATCCTTATGGCAATGAAGTATTGATTGACACTTTGTCTATTATGCTAAATAGCTTCTCTCAGATCAGAAGCAATGTCTTCTTGGATGTGAAAGAGTAAATTAGTTCTCTCAATAGGAGGATTTCCCACAATATCCATGATTTACATCCATGTAGTTTGTGTGATTATTCAATCTCTAGAAAATTTTCCTCTAGAATCTTTTTTTGTATTTTATGACATTGAGGTCATTTTTAGGCGCAGATCTTTGCAAAATCTATCACATGGTGGGTGCCAAAAACTATTGGTGAGAAAATTTGTCTTGTGGACAAATTTTATGGGTTTCAAGCCAACGCTATGGGAATCTAAGTCCTTCTACTTGAACGGTGTAGCTTTCATATGTGCATGCATGAAAAAGTGGATTTCAATGGTGGCCTTTTGATGAGAGATCCAATAGGGGCACTCCACTGACCCTGTGGAAAAGCTAGCAATGTCTTCCTAGAGAAGAAAATTTGTCTTGGAAAGGGGAAGGGGAGTGGAAATGGAGGTAGGAGAAAATTAATGTTGTGAGTAGAATATTAGATTCCTAGACACATGAATTAGAAATTTCATTTACATGCATTTATAATTAGAAGAAAAACAAATCCATAGGAGAAGCTACAAGACCGAATAAAACTCATTGGTCACAAAGTACCAATTAATTCCTCAATCAAAGAGGAAAAAATTCATTCTTTTATTATTAAAGCTCAAACAAAGTTTGTACATAGCTTGAGAATGGAATAAATTTGAGGAAGAAGAGAAAATAGAAGAAGTGTGGTGTTTTCTGTCTTTTCAGTACTGAGCACTTTGGTATTTGTTGAAATCAATCGCTAGCCCTTGGAATAACTTTGAGAAGCCATTATATTCTTCACAAGAAACTGTTACAAATTCAAAAATCCTCAACACCTTTTCAAATTCCTCTGTTGTGAAGAAAACACTCATGGAAGGTTAAAAACTATATCTTACAAAGCAACTGCTACATTCGTTTTTCCGGTTTAAATATAGACCATTTGATTTGCTCCTCTAACTCTGAAATTGGGCCGTCCACGTGGCAGGGAGGGATTGGAGTGGTTATGGGGGAAGCCTTTCACATTATTATTGGAAATGGGATCATGGCCATTTTCTCAACATTTTAACCTTTTTTTGGAAAAAGGCTCAAAAAATCAATTTCCTCCACTGGCCCCCTACTCTGATTTGACTAGGACATGTGGCACATTGGTTGGAGATAGGGTTACAACTCTTTTCTAAAAAATTTAACCTTTTTTGGAAAAGGACTCAAAAATCAATTTCCTCCACCATCCCACTACTCGATTGAAACCTTGACATGTGGCATCCTTTGATTGGAAATGGGGTTGCGGCCCTTTTCTCAACATTTTAACCTTTTTGGAAAAGGCTCAAAACTCAAAGTTCTCTGCCGTTCTCGCTCCTCAACTTTGAATTTTCAATGGTGGGCCCAAGACCTTGGTGGAGCCCACGGAGCATTCTAGAAATTTTAATTTACTATTGGGAATTTGGTTAAATTTCCAAAAGTGCCCCGATGGCCCGTTTATCTCGCTTTAAATTTTTCCCTACGGACTTCAACTTTGAATTTTCTCTGTGGGCTCAAAATTTGACTTTTACCTTTATAGCCTGATCGGGGCCATGGAGAAAATTTACCATTTTTGCCAAAAGTGACCAAAAGTATTAAGTTCACCAAAAATCCTATTCCTTCCCATCCAATAGGATCTGACCATGTACTACGCATTCATTGGGGTAAAAATTTGACGGGAAAAGATGCCCGTCATCCCGACTGTGGAAAATACGTAGAGGAAGAAAAATTCATCGTTTTGAGTCCAATTTTTGAATTTCCTTCACAAACCAAAGGCATGGAGGAAAAAAAATGATTTGATGACCTAGGCCATAGAACAAGTGAAAAATTTTGATAAAAAATGGAGGTTGCAAAGAGGATATTACATGCACAGACTAGAAATGGAGGATTTCTAAAAATGAGAAAAATAGAGGTTTAAACAACTCTAGGGCATGAATTTTGCTAATTTCTTGAATCTATAACTTGGCTTAAACACCAATGAAGGGCATGAGCTCATTTTTTTTTAATTTGGCCATGAAAACGTAGAGTAGTTTTCAGGAGACAACAGAGCCCAAGGCGGAGACTCAAACTAGCGCCAACCCTCCATGTGGTTAGGGTCCAACAAAAGTCAAATGGCAGTGGGCCCAAATTGGTTAAGTATAAGAGTGTTGGTGGAAGGTTCTAAGTGTCTCAATGATGCACATTCAAGGGTAAAATCCAAGGATAGAAACTCAAACATGCGCGGAGCTTCCACGTGTCCTGTGCCCAAAAAGGGGACAGATTCGGCCACTTAAATTGATTAATTATAAAGAACAGGTAGAATTCTCCACGTGTCTCATCAATGTAAATTCAAAGGCATGACCTAAAGCGGAGACTCAAATAAGTGTGAGGATTCCATGTGTCTAGGGTTCAAGAAAGGCATCAGCCTGAATTGGCTAAGTATTGCAGCATGGGAAGGCACCACATGTCATCTCAAAGCACATATTTAAAGGTAAATCTAAAAGTGGGTCTCCCAAACTAGCACTAGCCTTCAACGTGTCCCAGGTCCGAAAAGGGACAGATTCGACAGTTGAAAATTCAAGATGGGGTAGAGTTAGTAGAGGGTGCCACATGCCTCAATGGTGTAAATTCAAAAGGGGCAACCTAAGGGCCAGTCTCAAGCGAGTGTGGAGCTTCCACGTGTCTAAAATTCAAAAATGAGGGATAGAGCTTGCCTCTAAAATCAAATAAGTATGGAAGGGATAGAAGAGGCCTCCACATGTCATCTCTCGCATAAATTCAAAAGGTAAAATCTTGAAGCAAGTCCTAAATGCACACCAGCCCTCCACATGTCCCGAGTGAGACATAAGGCGCTGCCAAACAAAAGGGACTTAGAAAAATACAAAGAAACAAAGCAAGGCCATAGAATCCACCACATGTCTCTTCAGCACAACTTCAAAAGCAAAATCCAAAAGCGGTCCCCAAACATGTGCCAGCTCTACACATGGTCATGTTTCAAATCAAAGCAGAAGGCGGATTACTAGAGGCAGTTTAAACCTCTAGGATTTTTTTCAAATAGGCTCAAAGTTTAAAAGTAAGATGCACCTCCTTTGATACCCATATAAGCCATGTGTTAGGCCTAAATTACATGTGAGAAGGTGGGCCTTGGAGGGATTCTTTTCCAAAAGTGGATTGACGGGCGTGGGGAGACTTTTCACCCAAATGGAAAATACGGACCGATGGGCCCGAAGATGGTTGTTTGGAAAAAGTGAATTGTGCACTTACATGGTTATAGGGAATTTTTTGTATTTTTTTATTTTTTGCACAAAAGGCGCAAAGTGAATTTTAGGCCCACGGACCCGTCCTGCAAAACTAGTTTTCCACCATTTTTATACGGATCTAATTTAAATATTCAAATGAACATAAATTTCGATCTAGTGCTTGAAATTATACAAATTTTGCACCGTTGGAAATATCTCGACCTCATCTATGCCACTTGAGGCATGAAAACCTAAATTTCAAGAAGCTTTGGTGGGTAAAAATAGAAAAACATCTTCATGCCATTAATATACAATCTGATTGCTTCAACAACCAGATCATATTTGATTCGATCCACTGTTATTCCTTATTCAACACGCTAAATAGACATAGAGTGGAAAACTTGACATAATGGGGGTGGATTTGCAGGGGTAGTGATGGCTGGTAGCTGAGATACAAACTAGGTTTCTCACCTCTTTCTTCTCCTCTCTTCATTGCATCTATAAAGGTAAGAGCTTGTCTCATTGTAAAGGGTTGGACATTTTGGTTTTGTGCCCTCCCTTCTTCTCTGATCTACAAACAAATTCATGGAGTCCAAACCTCCCATTGAGACTGTAATACAAGTTTTTCACCTTTTGGCCATTGTAATGTTTTGTATCAATTTATGAAGCAATAATACATTTCGTGGATGGTTTCAACCCTCTCTTGTGTTCATTTCCTTTATTTGATCTTTCATTACAATATTGGTTATCTGTGTGTAGTGGTTGTATCACATTTTAATGGTCTATGTTTGATAGCAAAGTCGGTGTTCAACATTCCTTTGGTGCATCACCTCTATTAGTTTAGGTTTAATTTATTGCATCTTCTTAACCCTGTCTCCTTGGCAAGTTAGAATAGGTTTCATAATATATCTTCTACAAAAATTTTATGTGTGCACTGAACAAAGGAATAGGAACCGGCCTTCATCCGAGAGAGTTCTCTTGATTTCAAAGTCCCACATTTTGAGAGATGCTCCATGTTATGCAATCACACTTTGAAAGTCTCAACCCACCATGTTCTGAGACATTTAGGGGTGTTGTGATTTCACACTAACAGATTACCCACGGCTTCATCACCCCTAAGCTTCCCATTTTCAATGGACATGGTTACCCATAAGAAAATCTTAGAGAATTTTATGTCACTTTCCCGTATTTCACTGATGATCATACTCTTTTAGCTAAAATATTTCCTTATAGCGTCCATGATTATGTGATGTGTTGGTTTTATGACCTCCTATTCACTTTGTAAATTCATTCACGCATCTAGTCGATTTTTTATTACTCATTTCTCTATCAATATCGGATCTAATATCTATTACATGTAGCTAGCACAATTTAAACATGGATCAAATGAACACCTCACTAACTATGTTTTTAGGTATAAGAACAATTTATCTAAAATGAAAAATGTGCTTGTGGAATCTAAGCTTTAGGACTTGTTCATTCAAATTCTCTTACCACCTCTCCAAGAAAGTGTTCTCTTTAAAACATCTCCTTCATTCGATCATCTTTGTCATACTCTTAAGCTTCATAAGACTAAACTCATATCCATAGGGAATCTTAATTATTAGGAGTAGGATTTGTCCTCTACGCATTTTCCAAACAAGAATCCATTCAAACCATTTTCCACTAATCCAACCAAAGTTAAAATTACAATCAACGTATTCATTCCTACTAAAGAGGTTCAATCACAACAACCTCACCACATGTTTAGTAACTTTCCAATGGCTCCATATATCATATTGAAACATCTTCTTGAGAGTAATATTATTACCCTTCCCCCACCACTTGAGTTAGACTCATCACGACCAAAAGGTAGGAAATAAAACAAAAACCTCCATTATGATTATCATCGATGTGTGGGACATGTTATCCATTCCCCCAAAAATGGACAACGGGTAATCTTGGACCTAGACACTAAGCGGGGCCATCGCTTGTGAATTTGGAGTTATAGGGTAAATATCAGGTTTTGGGAGTAGTTTGGGGTAATTTGGGAGGTGTGAAGTCATTCAAAGGATTTTTTCTTTTTCGTGTTTTAGAAAAGCTCGGTTCTTACTTAAGGTGAAAATGAACCCGAGGACCCACATAAAAAAATGAGAAAAAATGGGAAAATTTGGAAATCTAGTTTCAAGGAAATTAAAAGTGTCCATATACCCCGTGATCGAGAAAACTTTGACAAAAATCCAAAAATTCAAGGTCAATGTTAAAAATTACAAAAATAGCCCCATAGGGTCACTAAGCCAAAATAGCTCAATGAGCTACTTAGAGAGCTAATGTAATATAAGGGGAGAATTGAGCTACAATGGAGTTTAGGTGAGCTTGAAGATAATGTGAATGGGTGATTTCACATTAAGCAACTCGACATGTTTCTCAAAGCAAGCCGCACTATGGGTGGCTCATGCATAGATCCACAATGCAAGTGTGGAGCTCCCATAGGACTTGTGACATTGTATTGAGGAGGGATCAACAATTGGTTGGAGAGATATTTTTTGGAAAAGAGGGAAAACTTAGTCGGGAATGGGAAAAGTAAATTGGAGGCTTTTGAGGTGAGCATACATGTAACGGAAGATGTGATATCAAAAGTGAGCTAGGTGCGATGCAGAGTGAATCGGCTTGACCTTCGGTAATGGTGAGCTCATATAGGTATTCCAAGGTAGGTTCGTGTGGTGTTGGGTTGGCATTGTAGGTACGAAGTAATGGGGGAAAATATCACCAAATTGGTGAGCCTAGTTTGACTTATAGGTGGGAGATTGCATGGCAAGTCAAGTTGGCCTAGAAGGTGAATGAACAAGTTAGGCTCGTAGTTTGGACAATATAAGGGAGGATCCACATGGTTGAATACCTAGCTCACCATAACGAGTTGGTGGATCATGGATCTAGGAGATAGCTTGGCCAAAGGGCTAAGATAGTGGGCGGAGGAGTTAAGGAAATCTAGATTCTTGATGATTCACAGATGTGAGGGGGCTCAGCATGGAAGCCGAGCTTAAAGAGAAACAAAATTTATCAGGGTTAGATCACCAAGGTGAGGTACTGGCAAGGTGATTTTGGATCGTCAGGGGAATTTTGGAGCATTTTACATCATATTTTTGGAGTAATAGACTTCAGACTTGGTGATGGGTTTTACGCAGAGACATGTGAGTTATCTAAAGTTTTGAAACCTTGGAGTCTAAATTTTAGACTTTGGGATTTCAGGGGTTCAGAGCTTTTTGTGAGCTCACCTAATGAATAGTGTGCATGCATATGGGCATGAAAAATTCAAAATTTCAACATGGAAGAAGTCTGAAGTAGATGTAGGGGAGATGTCCAAAATGGACCCCGGAAGAAGTGGTCAACATGGCGAGGTGGGCTCGACATTTGAGTCGGTTAATAAAAAACTAACATGTGGATATTTGGGAAGGTCTGAGGTGCTTTCTGACAATCCATTGAGCAGAAATGAGAATTTAGAGGAATTTTGGGGGTGGCCACATCCATGGATTTTTCAAGAACTTGGTCTACATGCAAAGGGATCTCAAAATGGGTGGAATTTTTTCCACAAATGTAGACACCTAAATTTAGTATCCATACCCTTAATTTCCCACGTGCACATATATATTTAATTCATCCCCCTTATTTAATTAAATCATTATCCAATCCTCATCAATCAACATTAATTAATTAATCCACATTAATTAATTAATTAATCATTTAATCTTTATTAATTCACATTAATTAATTAATTCCCTTTAATTAATTAATTAATTAGTATCCACATCCACATGCCCTAATCAAATCTTCTATTTAGGATGTTTTAATTATAAATATATATCCCCATGATTTTATATGATTTTCCTAACCTATATTTATTCCCTAACTCATTTGTATCACATCCCTTCTCACTTACTTGCTTTAAAGAAACTTTTCTACTCATCAAAACACAAAATCCCCTCCCTTTGGGAAACTTTCCCCAATCGGCGGTGACCCAACCTGGTCACCATTGACCCTATAAAACCAAGTTACACCTCTCCATAATCAAGGTGGAAATCATCGAATGCAACAAGAAAGCATCAGTAAAAGAACAAAAACAAAAAAACACACAGAGTAACTTCCTTCCATTCTCCAATTTCTCCTTTGAACTAGAGCATCTCAACAACCCTCTTCTAGCCCTTACAAGATTTTCTTGATCATCTTGTATAATATCATGAGGTTTACATTTATTTTTATTCTATCTCTATTATTTCTGCTATTATCTTGATAATAATAACATCTTACAGTTACGTAGTCATCACTCCATTATCAAAATGTTCTTCAACTTTTTATACTTACAGTTTCCTTTTCGGTTAATTTACTCTCATCCTTTCCTTATTCTACTACATTTTCCATCACCTAGTTCAAGGTGTCATCAACTCATCTCTCTATAATTGTGTTCTCCATCTCCTAAGCCTTCTCCAACCTCGTCCTATGTTATGTCTCTATTCTATTCCTCAAGAGCCATCATCCTATTTCCCTCATATCTTAAATCAACCTATCTACACACACAGTCATCATTGCTTCACCTTGGTCACCATCGACTAAGCCCCGATTCTCAATCTACCCTTTCAAATCCATTTCTTACTTATTCTCTAGTTTCTTCTCCCTTAGATCACCTTTTGTAGGTTTAATCTAACATAAACAAGCCATTGTTATGTCCAGATTACATCCCAATCTTATAGGGCTTACATATTTCAATTCTGAGTCTAGATCTAGCCTCCCACATCATCATCAACCTACCTCTGTGTAGTTCTTGTCACCAATGACCCTGTCATGTAATCTTGTTTTGCATTCATCTAGATCATATTTGTATGTGCCTTAAATTTCTGCATATTTTAGTTTCTGTGTGCCTCAGATTCTGCATATTATCTAGCTTATTATTATTACTTTTATCTTATCTTATCAAACATGGGGGTTGTAATCGCCAAATAAGTTAATGCTTTTTGGATCCTACTTTTCAGTCAAACCCTACTTATCTTATCTAATCAATTTTCTTTAGTTTTTTTGAGTTACAGTTTATCAAGCTTATAACGGTGGGGATCAATCACTTTAGTGCCCGTATCCATCACATTACATCTGAGGTAACATAAACCTTCCAACATTTATGAGTTGTGTATACTTTTTTAGTAGTTATCTCATTAACTTGAATTGAATGAGAAGATACTATAACATTCTTGGCACGCACGGTGGGACAACTCTTTAGGTTATCTCTTACATTTATTTCTTTTGTATTTTACTTTTTCCATGTTCTACTAACATTGTATCATGAGGTTCTTCTTTATTTTTTTCTCGTGTTGGGTTCATGGCTTAGATCGCTTATTACTCAAGAATGCATACAAATAAGAAAAGTGTTATCCATGTATTTCTCTCTTTTCCCTACTTTCTCCTTTTTTCATTGTAATTTCCCATTCTTGTCTGTTTCCTCATCCAATATAACAATTTTTTTGGGCTTAAAAATAACCATGTCTTATTTTCATCCTTCTTACTTAGTTATCTTAAATAGGGGTTCAATCTTCTGCATCACACATCTTATCACACATGACCTAAAAATCACAAATCAATTAACATATCAAAACATCTCCTTATCTGGTAGATTGATTTGGATTTGATCACCCAAAAGGATCCACCGATACTTCCTAAGCTAAAACATACCTGAAACCAAACATAGATTGCCTTCTCCTAGGTACCTCATTATCCATTTCCCCTTTTCTTTTTCATACTTTCTTAAACAAAAACATAAAAATAACCTTTTTCCTGAATTGATTGATTTAAAATGGGACAAAAATTCACCCCAAATGGTTCTGCACAAACATCTACCCATACATAAGATATTCCCATCCAATCCCAACCATCTTATCATGTTTCTTCTTCCCAATATCATACACCCCCTCAACAAATACAATCTTCACCACTCCCTGACATTTTCAGAGAGCCCTTTCCTAACCCACCACAAACAAATATGTTTTCACCAAAAAAATATAACCCATTTTCAATCGATACCATACCTCAAACACCTCTACCTCGTGCTCCTTTAGAGACCTTTGAGCCTTCCTCTAGCCCCATCTATGATTTCCTATGTTGGAAATCCCCTGAAACCCCTCAATCATGTCAATCCACTCAATTGGTGGATCTTATTACACCTACATCATGTCATATCAACCCTATCCCTACTTCATCTAGAATACCTATCCAATCACCACAATCTACCAAAATTCACACTTCTCATGTGCTCCAATAATAAAATATTTTAATCCAACAAAAACATCCTATCAAACATCTCCTCTATATTTAACACACCAAGCTTCCTTATATCCTTATCCATCCACTCCTTATGTTATACAACCAAGACCATCCAACACTTATCCTACATCCACATCAACCATAACTACAAACCCCATACATATCACATCAATTACCGCTACTCCTTAAACATCTAGCATGATTGATATCTCATGTTTGTCTCCTTATAGCCCCATCTACAAATACTTTCACTATAACTCTGGTTCTTAATCATGTCAACCAAAGGGTCCTACTCCATCCCCGTCACCTTATACCAATGCCATCCCTGCTTCATCTACCACACTTTATGTACCTCAAAAATCTCATCCATCCTACTATGTCCCTACTTCCCAATATTACACAATCCCCAACCAATTCAATCTCCACTCTTGGATATCTTCGAAAAAACCTTCCCAGATCCACCATCGATAGATCCATTTCTACCTTCCACACCATATAATTTCAATCCTTATTCAATCAATACTATACATCAAACACCTCTTTCAATATCCACACATACATCTACCATTGATTCCACATCTATATCTACCTCATCCAATCCATCATCCACATCTATTCCATCTTTACCGATAATACCATCCATAGATCCAATACTAGTCCCTGCACTTACCACATTAATAATTGAGACCACATCCATATCATCCTACTCTCATACATCATTTGAATAACCTTTGAAATAACTTCAACTTATGAAAAATTCAAATGATCCTTCTACCTCATCAGCGCAATTGAATCAATATTCACTTTCCTTAGATTCCATCAAAAATACTGCTCCCTATGCCTATACCAACACTACCTCTGGATCCTTTGGAGGAAATTTTTTTCATTTGTCCTAAGGATGCGACCTCACAAAAAAAATCTACAACCATTAATACATTACCTCAAAAATCCCTTATATATTCCTATAAGGAAATTGACATTCCTACCTCTAAATAATCCAACATGACAACATTTTCATCAAGAACATTTCATCAACCAAAATTGAAACCATTCAACACTAAGGAATTTACCAATACCAAAACTGAATTCATGCCATCAAGACATCAAAATGCTCAAAATTTATCCTCAACATCCGGATCATCTCAAACATCCACTTCTTCTTCAAAGACAAAGATATTCCAAAAGACAAAGAACCTCCTAACGCTTTGGTTGAATCATGTATGGAGGTCTTCGACACTTGTTACAAATTTTGCAATCACACTTCCACCTATTAGGTCTTTGACCCAGATAGAAATAATCCATCAAGGTTTAATTTTAACCTCGTATGTGTATATCATCATACCCATGAACATGATATTGAACATTATAGATCACTTTAAGCCATTTTTCATAATTTCATTAAGGATACCTTATTCCCAAACCAAACCAATCTCTTCCTTTCACTTCAACATCCACACCTTTGACTTCATCTATCCAAATATGAAATTTCCCTTGTTCTTCAAAATATTTTGTAATAATTTTGCTTCCAAATGACGATTCTTCTAATGGATCCTACATAGATATCCTTCGACATCTAACTCAAATATCTATCATCACAGTTCCCTTTGTTAAATATTTTAATCCAAATAGTCCCAAACCTTCATGGTTCAGTCCCAATCATGCTTGCACTTATCATCGTACTCGGGTCATGACACCAAGCATTATAAGGCCTTTCAGACTATAGTCCATAATCTTATTGAGAAAGATGATTTCCTCATTCATGGGAACCATTCTTCTCCATCCACCACAACCAATCCAAATCCAATTCCTACATCCCCATCCACCAAAATTACTAAATCTCATCCTTCATCCACATCATCCCTTACCATTCCTCCTAAAGAGGGTCCTCCCTTGTTTATTGATATTATTGGTTTTGTTAATCACCCTTGTGATCCTCAACCATCTATCCAATCCAAGTTCAAGACAATCTCATCTAAACTCTTTTGACATCCATTAACTCATCCACATCTAATTTTTCCATAGTGATATAATATCTTTCATTGGGGGAGAAACCTTCCCCATCCTTGAGCATATCATCTGCATTAACTCATTTCCTATCCAAAAAACTCCCTTGATGTTGGGGGACTTCACTCTTGACATCAATTTATTTAACCTCATCCAATTTCATCCAATCCATCTCATCTAATCTTAATCTAAATTTTATCTAAGTCCAAATCTCAATTAAAGTCCACCATCGTGGCCATGTTTTAATCTTTTACTCTTCTCATCCTAAGCCCACTATTGTGGCCATACTTGTTTCTCCATCGAGAAACCATTATTCTCATCCTAAGTCCACCATTGTGGCCATCCTTGTTTCTCCCTTGAGAAACCATATTTTCACTCCAATTCCACCATTGTGGCCATATTTTTCCTTCCTTTGAGGGACCATTTATTCTCATCTAAGTCCACTTCTATGGCCATGTTTGTTTCTCCCTTGAGATACCATCTCATTTTAAGTCTACTTTTGTGGCCATAATCATCCCTTTCTTGGGGGACCATTTATTTTTATCATAAGTCCACTATTGTGGCCATATTTTTCCTTCCTTTGAGGGACCATCCATAGTTTTTTTCAAAGTCCGTGTTTGTGGCCATACTCATTCCTCATTTGGGGCACTATATTTTTCATCAAAGTCCACATTTGTGGCCATACTGCTTCTCCATTTTGGGAACCATATTTCTATATTTTTCATTAAATTCCATCATTGTGGCCATATTTGTTCCTCCTTTGAGGGACCATCCATCTTTTCATCATAAGCCCACTCTTGTGGCCATTTTTATTCTTACTGGGACACATTATTTCTCTCACTTCCTCACTTTTGAGAGGTAGTGCATAGTTTCCATGTTATCTATCTCTCAATGTCTTATCCCATCCTAAATCCACTGTTGTGGTCATATTCATCCCTCCCTTGGGGGACCATTCATTCTCATCCAAAATCCATCATTGTGGTCATATTTGTCCCTCCCTCAGGGGACCATATACTCATCTCATTAGGGATGCATATTTTTCTTCCTTAAGGGTAGCACATAGTTTCTATCCTCGCTCATTTATCTCATCATATCCCATCCTATCAAGTTGTTATCCTATCTTGAATGTGGATTTAATCAAGATATTGAGTGGAAAGTTTTCCTTCCTCGAGGGTAAACCAGAAGTGGTACTATTTAATGCATTGAAATTGCAGCCATTCTATTGTTAGCACATTTACCAAAGTGTGCCCTTAGTCATCTTTAGATCATTCATCCATATTATCCTTTTCCATCTCTCATCGTGATGATTTGGAATTATGTGGTCTTTCGTCACTTTCTAGATGTAACCTTAAACATGGGCACCATGACTCTTTCCATAACATTATTCCTTATAGATAGGCTCTCCTCTTTGGTGAAAAATCCAAAATAATTACATTCATCACCTTCTTTTCACCTATTAGAACCATGAAAAGGGTTCAAGGGTGTCTCTTGTACATTTATTATTCCATCCTCGTTGTCTACCTAGCTAGTCCTAGCTCTCCCCATGTAAAATCACAATCCATGGATGCTCTTGTCAAAATAAAATTTATCAAAAATAGACTGATCCTTTGAAGGAAAACTCTTCATGCAAAAAAAAGGAAAAAAATATATAGAAAAGCATTCAAATCTGAATCAAAATCAAGATAAAAGGAAATAGATTGATCCCTTAAAGTACGGCTATCATGTATTCTTGTAATCTATATATTGTATAAAGTAGACCATACCCTCAAAGGATGGATACTCCTTATGGAATTTTAAGGCTTCCTACATTGATCATCCTTCCATTTTATCAACATCCTAATAAAGCTTCATGCATTGATCAAATTTCTCTTTCCCTTTCCCAGAGCTAGGGCATAGACTTATGAAACACCAATCGTGGAGAACCCTCTTCCCTTTATATAAGGACATATTAAACCCCTCTAGAATGTTGACATTAGGTTTATGAGCTCATCTCATCCATTGTTTCCTTATGATATTTGATATAACTAATTATCATTGGCTATGTCTTAACATTATGTTTTGGTCAAATGTGCCTTGCATTACTTGCATCCCCTATTGTTTACCTCTAATGTAATCGAATGCATACTTTCCTCACATGTTCCTTGATGATGTAACATAACTTGTACCCTTTTGGTTGCATCTTATTTGATTAGTATCTATTATCTCATGTATTACACCCTAGCTATGTCATATAGCTTTATTAAATCTATCTCATCTAATATTATCTAATCTATCTCATCTTATGTCCACTTTTATGGCCATTTTTGTGTTTTGTCTCGGGCACCATATCTCACCTTTTGGCCATTTTCAAACTCTTTTAGGTCACCATTTCCTCATTTCATCTTGTCTCATAGTCCACCTTTGTGGCCATATTCTAATCTCACTTATCATTTTAAAGTCCACATTTGTGGCCATAGTCATTTTTCCTCCAGGATTTTAATTTAACATCTAATCTAAAAATTATAGATTTTTGGCCATATTCATCTTCTCCTTTAGGGAATCACATTGATTATATCAAGTCCACTATTGTGTCCATACTTGTGCCTATTCCTTGGGAACCATTATTTTTCATTAAATTCCACCTTTGTGGCCATGCTTTTTCCATCTTGGGGCATACCTTTTTCTTTTTATTTCCTTTGCATGGCAATACCTTCTTCCTTTGGGGCATATTACTTGATCGTTCACCTTTTCATTTCACCTCCTCGGCCATTTTTCATGTCCCATTAGGAACCGTATCATTCATCCTCATCCCTTATGGACACATACCTATTCACTTGATTCCTCATGTATGAATGATTTCACATACCCTTTTGCATATAGTTGTGCATACTTTGATGACTTTCCTATGACCCGTTGGTCATCCCGACATGCATCTACGCTTTGCAGTGATTTTTACATACTCACTATTTTGGAGAATGTTATATCCCGTCTCTGTTGAGACCAAAATTTTCCTCTACCAATGTGATATTGGAGTCACCACCATAGTTTTCATTATTATTGTGATCCTTTTTTCCTGGGGAATCTTGCCTTGGTTATTCTTTCACCCATCTTTTCTTCACCCACCCACCCTTTATCAACTACATTTTTTCAAGTGCACCATTGATTTCCTTGGCATCATTGATGCCCTATTTGAGGGGGAACTCATCATCTACCTTTTCAATATTTATCCAACTCTCATCACTTTTTTTCATGCGGCCTACTATCGCAAAACCACTCACCAAAAAGGGGGAAAATGTAGACACCTAAATTCAATATCTATACCCTTAATCACCCATGTGTGCATATTTATTTAATTCACCCCCTTATTTAATTAAATATTTGTCCAATCCTCATCAATCAAAATTATTTAAATAATCCCCATTAATTAATTAATTAATAATTCAATATTTATTAATTCCCATTAATTAATTATTTCCCTTTTATTAATTAATTAATTGGTATCCACATCCACATTCCCTAATAAAATATTCTATTTAGGATGATTTAATTCTAAATATATATCCCCATGATTTTCTATGCTTTTCCTAACCTATATTTATTCCCCAACTCATCCTTATCACATCCCTTCCCACTTGCTTGCTTTAAAGAAAATTTTAACTCATCAAAACACAAAATCCCCTCCTTTTGGGAAAATTTCCTTGAATCATGATGACCCATCCTGGTCACCATCAACCCTATAAAACCAAGTTACACTTCTCAATAATCAAGGTGAAAAGAATCGGAATATAGTAAGAACGCAGCTAGAACACAACAAAAATACAAAAACACACCTGAGATGTGATTTCCTTTCATTCTCCAATACCTCTTTTAAACCAGAGCATCTCAACAACCCTCTTGGAGCCCTTCCAATCTCTTCTTGATCATCTACATAATATTGTGATGTTTTCATTGCTTTTTATTATATCTATATCATTTCTCGCTATTATCTTGATAATGCTAACATCTTGTAGGTTCTCTAGCCATTGTCACTCCATTATAAAACTATTATTCCAAATTTTATACTTACAGTTACCTTTTCAATAAATCTACTCTCATCCTTTCCTTATTCTACTATAGTCATCATCACATAGTTCTAGTCATCATCAAACCGGGTCTTTGAATCGTGTTCTCCATCTCCCAGAGCCTTCTCTAACCTTTTACTATCTTATGTATCTATTCTAGTAATCTAAATCCATCATCCTATTTCCATGTTATCTCAAACAATCCTATATACACTCCAGTCATCATCGCTTCACCCCGGTCACCTTTGACCTGTGGCCCCGATTCTCAATCTACCCTATCAAATCCATGTCTTATTCTTTGGTTTCTTCTCCCTCATATCTCCTTTTGCATGTTGAATCCACAAAAAAATCCACTGTTGCATCCAGATTACATCCCAATCTCATAGGGATTGCATATTTCAGTTTACAGTCTAGATCTAGCCTCCCAAGTTTCTATCGACCTACCTTTGTGTAACTCTATTTTCCATCAAAATTGACAAATAATCTTGTTTTGCATTCATATAGATCATATTTTTATGTGCCTTACATTTTTTCATATTTCAGTTTCTAGGTGCCTCAGATTATGCATATTATCTAACTTATTTTTCTTACTTTTATTTTATCTTATCAAACATGGGGGTTGACATCCACCAAGGAAGTTAACGCTTCTTAGATCATATTTTTAGGCATCCCTCACATATCTTACTAATCAATTTTCTTTAGTGTCTTTGAGCCGCAGTTTATCAAACTTACAACAACGAGGATCAATCACTTTAGCACCCATATCCATCACATCACATCCGAGGTAACATAAACCCTCCAATATTTATGAGTTGTGTAGTTTCTTTAGTAGCTAACTCATTAATTTGAATCGAATGATAAAATACTACAACAACAAACACAATAGAAAATTGTTAAGGCCGAGGGACTCGGCTATAAAGGTGAAGTGGTTAGCCAACCAACACATGTGGCTCGGGAGATGGTGCCGGGGGACTCGCTTGAATGAGGAGTCTTAGCATTAAATGGAGGAATATGGAAGGGATTGTAGGATCTAAAAACAATGAAAAATCACCAGCTCCCCCACAAACATTATGCATGCCCTAATACATCGAAACATGCCTTATTCAAATGGGCATATCTTGAGCCCTGTAGCTCATATTTTCATGAAATACTAGTCGATGGAAAGGGTAAAAAGAGAGCTTCAACATGGGATCATCAAAAGTGGAATTTCAGAGGTTTTGAACCTCCAAAATTGAGGAATAATGAACAATAGGAGGTAGGTGAAGGAGTTATTAATGGGGAATGGACACCCAATTTTTCAACATGGGAGATAAGTACCATGTGCATGGGCAACACAAAAGGATGATGAAAAAAATCATGAAACTCCATGCACTCTAGAATTTTGAATTTCTCCTCCACTCTCAAGAGTTCTACTATAAATTGTAAGAAGGGGCTCATTTCAAAAGGTTGGACACTTTGCATTTGCCCCTCCCTTCTTTCTTGTAGGAAATATGTGGAGTTTCAAACCTCCCTATTGTAACACTATAATGCAAACTTGTGCCTTTGTTCCCAAAATGTAATGATTTTATCAACTTATTAGAACAATACAATCAGATTTGTGGATGTTTACAACCCTCTTTTGTGTTTTATTGCATCTTTCTAGTCTTTTCATTACATGCAAAGGTTATTGTGCATTGTTATATTTTCATTACAAGGTTTTTGTAGATTTTTGTTTATTCGTAAATGAGTTTATAGCAAGTGTTTTGATTTGTGGTCAAGAATCACCCTCTTAAATCTTACCTTTTTTCATTCTCATGTTGTTTATTGATCAACATTCCTTCTTGGTGCATCACCTCCCTTTAGAGTAGGTTTAATTTTCATGCAATCCTTCTATCCTTATCTCCTTGGAAAGCATTAGGGTAGGGTTAAATTAGTTGTTCTCTACATTTTGTAGTAGTTTAGCACTAGGTGGGAAAGGAATCTAAACTTCTTTGGAAAGCTATTCTATTTGCAAAGTCCAACCCTTTGGGATAGCTCCATTTTTGAAAAATTACACTAACTACCTAGTTATGCACTTGCAATAATTTATGGGCATTGTAATTTTCTCATAACAGACATTCTAAAAATAGATGTTTACAACTCCACACAATCATTTAGAACCTAATTGATGATAACAAACTAGAGTTTCTAGGGTCTACTAACTCTTCCCTAACCAATGACAAGGGTAAAATCAATCTCTTTAACAATGAGTTTCAACAAGGATACAAGAAGACATCCAAATATTTTTCCAATCATACATATCACACAATACCTCCTCCTAGATAATGAGCTCTAGATTTATTAGTTTCAACACCGATGCTTCGCAACCACTAATTTGTTTTTCTACCCAAAATTATCATGTGAATTTATCATCTAATCATTTACATATCAATACATCTATTGGATAGACCTCTATTAACAACACTAAGTTTGACCCATCATGGCCCATGTGTGCATGCTCTATTTCACTTCTCAAGGCTATCGGCTATCCTCCATCGCAAATTGAGTACCCTTTCAAAAAACCCTTCATTTTTGTTAAGCTATATGTTACTGTGGGTCCTCTTACTCTACTTTTTCCATTCCTCGTTGGAAAAAAAGTTGATAGATGCGGCATGCTTCTTGGTCTCAATTGGATTCATCACTCTCAATCTATCATTTCTATGAATTATTTGTAACTCAAATTTATTTACAAAAATTAATTCATTTCTAACGATGGTGTCCCTTCATCTTCTCCATGGTCATTATCTCCTTGCACAATAGTTATTACATTATCTAATTCATCTACCACATCACACTCTATGTTACTCAAATCTTGATCTACTCCTAGTTAACCTACTCACGCATTATCTACATAATCGTAATGCTCTACTAGTCCTACACTTTGGTATAGGCCTATCCTAGGATAGTTACTACATCTTGATGATGATAACCAACTTGATTTATTTAGCATGAATGTTCCTCACCTTCACACATTACATCATATAGATATTAATTACTGACACATTTTTTATGTCATGACATTCATCCATTGCATAAACATAGACTTCATTCACCAACACAATGTTTGTTTACCATACCACCATTATTAGACTTTAGTCATTTAATTTCATCATCACCTTCCTTGACTAAAGGACCTTTGTCCTGCAATCTCATTGTTTATTTTATTTCATTCATGACTTGGGGGGCATAACATCTAATACACCTTCCCACCTCATCATATCATCTACACACCTCTTATCTTGGAATTATCATACATCAATCACTTAGCATATGCATATTCAGTTATACTTTAACATTGTCATTACCCAATGACACACTCTTGTGCTTCAGCTTAAAATTTGACTATTGAGGGATAAGTACACATGAACCCATCACATTGCATAATAGATACTACACACTACATATATTCACACATCATGCATCTTACAACACACCTTCTATAGTTAGTTTACATCCTTATGACATTTACACACCTACACATCATACATCGTACTATTCCTCATCATACATGTGTCACATGTTGGGCCTTAAAATATTGGCTAAGTACAAGAAGGAGTGTGGGCATGCTGGGCCTATATGAAGAAGGGTGCACAAGGTAAAGGCACATAGGATAGGGTTTTAGAAGGGTTTAGAAGAACCCAAGGTGTGCGCACAAGGAAAAGGAAAGGGTTTTAGGACTTAGCCATATTCGGTGTTTAAGGAAGCACATGAGAAAAGTATGACCCGAATGAACATGCAAAGCGGATAAGGTGTTAACTTGGAAAATCGATGCTCAAAGAAGGAATATTCCTTCGATGAAAGGATATAGAAAGACATCATTGAAAAAAGTGAAGAGATCATATGGGAAGAATAATTATCCATTGAAGGACAATATAGACACTTAACAACTGATTTATTACTTCAGGAAGGAATGACGGTAGATGTTAAAGCTATATATAGAGATGCTGCTAGGTAGAGGAAAAGGGTATCCAGAGAGATATCAAGGGAGAAAGAGAAGAAGAAGAGGAGAGGTGAAGCCCTGTAGAAATAATAGTAGATTCTATGGGTTAAGGTTCTCATTAGGTGGACTATAGGAGATATGGCATATCTAGAGGGATGAGTCTATGAACATCTTTGTAATCTGGAAAGCATAGTTTAGGATTCTGATGTATAATTCTTATCTACACTAAGAAATTTTGTTTGTAATGACCTTAAGGAATGTAATGTGGTTACTAAACTAAGATTAATGAGGAATATATGATTATGTTCTAAATGTATACATTGTTCATGCGTATAAACCCTAGTGCCTTTTTCTTTGTATTAACAAGATATGTTATCTGTTTGATATTTTCATTGTTATATGAATGAATGCATGGTTCTTTCCTTCCTATATCTGAAATTTTGTTAGTAGGGTATGTATTCTAAAAAAATCACATAAACGAGAGGCTCGGCACCTACGCGTGCCTGGTGAGTGCCTGGCCTTGCTAGGTGATAAGATGACACACATGGGATTAGACTGTTGTTTATAAGGACATAAAAATGACTAGATCTTGGTTCATGTGAGGCGTGATGATAGAAAATTTGACCTTGAAGAGTGTTAAAACATGGTTCAAGATCATGGAGGAAAAGTTTGTTCAAAGATTCAACATGGGACCTGAGTTTGATGCACATGGATGGGTAGAGGAGAACCTGTACCATGAGTTGTACAAGACATTCTTTGATTGTTTTCCAATAGAACTATATGAATGGCTTTCAGCATATGCATCCAGATCAAGCTGGTACTATAGATCACGTGTATGGAACCAAGATGATTACCAGAGGCTACATGATGTAAATATGACCTAGAGGTGTGTTGTAGATCACTGGTGGAAAGGAGTCCTGACCAGTTATACTCTAGAATACGCCATTTCTACGTATTCTTTCCCAGAGGTTGCTAAGTTTGAGTTTTTGAGGGAGCCTAGAGGATCATTTTTATGTGTTATCCCTTTGGCTATGAAGATCTTGATCATTACCAAAAGTTTAGAGGAATTCACTATGGTCGGCTAAGATTCTTTGAGCACTAGGTGAGGAAGCTAGGGTAGTGGAAGATGGTGGAGATTACAGATGAAAAAGAAAGACAAGAGAGATGACTCCAATATATTGAATCTTGTGAAAGGGAGATGGCTAGACAATGTGAGGTTATAGGTGTGATGGATCTATAGAGGAAAACATTATGGGAAGGATTTGATGCTCACGTAGAGGATGTGGAACCCGAGAAGTCTATGTTACCCCATCTTGGAAAGTGTGGGAGAGAAGCCCCTTCAGATTTTGATGAGAATTTTTGCATTGATAAAGGATATCTATCAAAGACAAATATGAACCCACCTAGTTAGAAACCCCGGCACTTGATTTTCTAGATCAAGGGAGAAGTATTGATAATCCCATTAGTATCAGCAAATTAACGATCTATGCCTAGGAGATATAATTTCTCATTTGGGACATCCATGGTTGTGTAAACTATTCATGTATTTGGAGGAATTTTTGGACAAGGTGCAAATACACAAGGTTTTGGTTTCACGTCCTGGAAGTGGCATGAGACACATAACTAGCAACAGGATAATATCATAGACCATTGGCATGCAGTTCAATGAGACATTAGAGCCACTAGGTTTGACCACTTAAGGCCATTTTTGGCTATAGGGGGTGGATCTAGTGGTATAAGATACGGAGGATGTGGTGTACCTAGCGGAGGATCCGGTGGGTCGGATTGATAAGACCTGGTGGGCCTAGTGGATTTGGTGGTGGAGGAAACACCGGAGGGAACCAAGGTTTTGGATTATGGGGATAGGGGCTGTAGCCACCTCCACAAGTATTGTTTGAGATGTCTTTGCACTTACCAAAATAAAAAGGTATTGAGGATTCCACAGAACACATGCACAAATGTGAATTGTTGTGGTATGAAAATGGAATCACTACCCTAGAAAAAAAAATCAATTCAGTTTGTAATAACGTTGAAAGGCGCACATACAACTTGTACTAGAAGTATGACCCACATTAGATAGTGGTGGACTACACTAAAAGGAATGATAAACCAGATTATACCAAGCCAAGAACACGAGATGCTAATCAAACACCATGATTAATAAGATGAAAACAATTTTCCTGAATATCTTTACATAAAACCTTTGCAAACAAATGAGCAACAATATAATATATTATAATGGAACTCAATGTAATACATTGAGAATGGGCCTTGCTTAAATAGGACAGAATAAAAATCTAAGAACCACGGTCAAGGTCGTAGATCAAGCCATAAGTAAAGGAAATAACTAGTCATCAAAGAACTACTCAAGACCATAGATTTAGGAGAGAACTAGACATTAAGGATCTAGACAATACCATAGATCAAGGAAAGAACTAGTCAATACCATAGATCAAGGAAAGACCTATACCTAACATAAAGATAATATCTCCTAATATCTAAATAAGATAAAAGAAATATCCACACACATAAGTGGGTGAGGATAAATACAATAAAGGTAAATAAAGTACCTAGGTGAACATGAGATAAGGTAAATACCTACTCTAACACCCCCTCAAGTGAAGCTAGGGGCCAAAATAAAAGTGGCATGTCCACAATATGAGTCCCGGAAACTAGGCCTGATGAGGTACTCATGTACAATAATTGGGAAAAAAGGGACACCACAAGGTACCCAAAATCAGTAACAACAAAGTAAAGAGAGTAAAAATATGCTCCAAGGCATCCCAAGAAGCTTGGATAAAAACTTGTCCAATGTGAAGAAGTTTAGTGTGTATTATGGTTTGAATCCACTGCTCGATCATAGAACTAAAAAAACTGACACTGGGCTTCACTAGAATAGCTCCATAGAAGGAGAGTGTCAATGGAGTGATGTCAAAAGTGCAAAAAAATACCAAACATAATTCGATCAACTACTACAAATAGGTTTGCCATAATCCAAGAACAAAAACCAAAGCAACAAGGCAAGGACACAAAATCTAGAGTTTCATGATCCAAGAAAAGCCAAGGTAATAGGCAAGGACACAAAACTTGAAGAATTAGGATCAGCACCACACCCTCCCATACTGCTGAATGGGTGGAGTGGCACTCCAATTATGTATGAGTTGTCACAATAATTACTCGAACATTAACAAACTAACACTAAAATGCATAAGAATAGATCCCCTATAAGAGATACTGTCAACATGCCAAAAGTGTCGAAAATACAAATACAAAATCTCTCAACAAACAAGAGAGATACACTACACCTGCTAAAGAAAATGCTCAAAACAAGAAGCATCACAATGCATAAGGTATAGAAAGTGGAGCAAGAGGCCGAATGGTGGAGGAGCCACACTGTAGAGTCCTCTCAACGAATGCCTATGTCGCTGCCATGAGTGATCAGATATCCACCCCAAATCAACATGGATGGATGAAGAAGATGCATGCATATGACTTGGTGCAAAATGCACAATGGGTGCATGTAAAAGAACATCAGAATGTGTGTTAGGTTGATCATGTATGACAGCTGAAATCTCAAGTTTCTCAAGCCTGAGTGAAGGTGCAGAACTCATGTGTTTCTCATGATCCTCAGAAAGAGTTGAGCGAACAAAAAGGAGCTTTGTCAATGTGTGATCCCAATGAATTATCTACTTTGATACCATGAAAGGAACAATAAGTAGATCATACCAAGCCAAGAACATAGATGCAAATCAAACACCGTGATCAATAAGATGAAAGTAATTCACGAATAGCTTTACATAAAACCTTTGCAAACAAATGAGCAACAATATTATATATTATAATGGAACTCAATGCAATACATTGAGAATGGGGCATTATTAAATAGGCAAGGAATAACAATCTAAGAACTAGTAAAGGTCATAGATCAAGCCATAAATCAAGGAAATAACTAGTCATCAAAGAACTAGTCAAGACCATAGATTTAGGAGAGAACTAGACATCAAGGATCTAGACAATACCATACATCAAGGAAAGAACTATACCTAACAACTAGATAATATCTCCTAATATCTAAATAAGATAAAAGAAACATCTACACACATAAGTGGGTGAGGATAAATACAATCAAGGTAAATAAAGTACATAGGTGAACATGAGATAAGGTAAATACCTACTCTAACATACACTTCATTCAAGAATGTCTTCCTAGCATAATTCCATATCCTTGAGTTTGAGAAGAAGAGCATCATCACTATGAAGGAGATATAGAAATGAATGATAGAGAGTGTGCGGGAGTATGATGCATGGTTCAAAAATCTCTTGTCAAAACTATCCTATGACATACACCCCTCTTAACATACTCAATGGTTTGTTGGGGGATTGATAACACCATTTAGAAGTGCCCTATCACACAAGACTTTCACAGACCCACGTGAGGCTATTGGAAGAATTGATACTGGTGTTAGCCCTTTTTGGAGGCTCAAATTGCTACAATGGCCAAGTATTTGGAGAAGCTATCTGCAAATTTAGTGCATGAGGTTTGTAGTGGTATTTGGTGTACAAAATGTGAAGTGGAATGGCATACAAAGGATAGTTTCCTTGGAAGTCGTTACGTGCCATAATGGTAGACTGTGATATTTTTCAAGGAGATCATGATGTAAATAGATTCCCTCTACTACAACACCTAATCTGCAATAATATTTCTTTCTATTGTAAGATATGTACCTCTATGACCCATAATACCAAGGATTTCAAGATGATTGACCAAATTCATGATGTTATTGATCTTGGTGAGTGCCAGACTAGCCTTGCAAGTAGTTCCAAGGATGATGATTGCTGCTTATGAAGGATACATAGTTGGAGGAGCACTTGGAAGAGGCTTTCATGGAGGATTTCATGGTCACAGAACTATGGTGGTGAAAGAGGTGAGTTCCCATGAGGAACCTATTATAACTATGGGTTTACAAAGAATTATAAGCATGAGTGTCCAGATCTATTGCAGTGCTCATGGTGTGGAAAGAAACATAAGTATGAGGAGTTGCTAGATTTTTTTTAGCACATGAGCCAAAAACACCGAAAAGACAAAGGTGCTAGGATGGTAAGTATAAATAAGGCCGACCCACCATGGATGCCAAGAGTGGCATGTAAGTTAGGATTAGAACTTGCACTAGTGATACTATGAGCAAGAGGCTATGCGTGCAAGGGAGATGCCAAGGAAGAAATTGGTTATTAGGGAATAAGTGGTACATGGGAAGTATCTGGACCCTACTCATTAGAAGGAAGTGTACCAAGAGACTATCGATGTGATTTAGGGATTACAAGGAGAGATCTAATGACCTGAAGAAGCGATTAAGGTAGTTAGAGTAAAGGAAGAATGTTGAGGCTCTGTAGAAGGATCTGGATGAGGTCAGGGAAGTGTGAAAAATGTTAAGGTAGGAGAATATCATTCCCTTGCTAGGATAATGGTTACGAGAGAAGGTACCACACACCAAGAGAGAGCATGAAAGGTAGGTTCTACATGTCAACCTTCCTCCTCATAGCCTTGACTATGATAAAGAGATTACATTGAATGTAGTTATTGATGGGTGGCTTCTAAGCAATATCCTCATCGACACAGGAGTGGAGGTCAATGTTCTCACCTTGGATGTATGGCATCAAATGGGAAGGCCCACATTACAGCCATCTTAAAAGTCATTGTATATGGAAAACAAGACAAAGGCAATGCCCATTGGATTCTTGAAATATGTGGTTATCAATATTCGGGGTCAAGTTCACTGGGGAATTTGAAGTCTTGGAACTCACCGAGGTGGATAATTTCCAAACATTACTTAGGTGCCCTTGGCATTATAATAACAATGCCAACCTGTGGTTTAATAAGGGGTATATAAGTTTTTAGAACAAGGAGGAATGGGTCATCATCCCCTTGACAAATGGAAAATCAGTACCCTATACCGAGCCCTTAAGAGAGGAAGTACTCGACAGAATCTATGTGCGTTCCATCGATACCTTGAAATAATTCATCTTATAGAAAGAGTTTCCAATTTGAAGATGCTCATTCGATGAGTGATATAACTAGCATAGCATGTGACAATTGGGCACATGGGACTTATGAGTTGATTGGGTGAAAATTGAGAGGATCTGTAACAAGGGTGATGAAGGCGTGCTCAGTCAAGCACCTGGGAAGAAAGAAGATACCAAGTTACTCTAGAGGAGCAAGCTCTAATGATTTCTTACGATAAATGGAGGCTTAGTGGAAAAATGAGGATGAAAGAAGAAGTATGCTTAGTTATAACTTGCTCAGGACTGTAGCATGTTGGTGGGAAACACATCGCGAGAGTCTCCTAGAGTGGCGCAAGGTAAGAGTCACATTCTCTATAATATTCTGCAGAAGCAATGTGCCCACTATTATCTAAGACTACCATGGAAAAGAACCCACCTCTTCCCATATCCAAGCATGTGAGAAGGCCTAGATGGAGGGCACAAAAGATTTACCACCTTCGTTATGGGTACATAAGTTATATTCCACCTTACAGGGTTGTGCGTGTGCATGGTATATTCACTTTGAGACATGTTTCTAGATAGGAAATTGGTAAGAGTTAATGGCTAATCTCATTTAAGTGTTTGAGTATCAAAGTACCAAGCCATCAGTGGACAAGGAATTATAAGTTGTCAAACACCTTATAATAGGAGATAGTGCTATAAAAGAAGATAGGTTAATGGAGTTATGAGGTGAACCTTGTTTGGAGAGGTGTCTAAATGAAGAAGAATCAGAAGAAATACAACTTGAGTACACATGAATTGAAAAGGAAAAATGAAAGATGGTTTATGTAGTAGATGGGGAAGAGATGGAAGGTATGGATGTTAACCACTCCATAGGTATGCTTGAAGTCATATATAACATTAATGAGCAAGAGCGCGCATACCGCGAGCCCTTGAAAATCAATAAGGTTAACATTGGCTTAGAGGCAGAACCTAAGGAAGCTATCATTGGGGACTATTTTTCAGAGAAAGAAGTTTCAAAGATCATTGATTTATTACATGAGTTCCAGGATTTGTTCCCACATGGGTACTATGAACTAAAAGGCATCCACCATTCCTTGGGGGATATGAGGATCAATTTGAAGAAAGGTGCGCACCCAATTCTAAAGAGGCCTTATTAGATGAATCCAAACTTACGCGTACGGTTCAAGGAAGAAATTTATAATATGATTGCTTCGGGCATCATTGAGGCTATGAAGGAATTAGAATGGATAAGCCTAATGGTCATCAAGATATCAAGAAGTATTGAAGAATAAGGATCTATGTTGACTACAAGAACCGAATGCGTATGTGTTATCGATCCTTTCCCAACCTCTTTATGAAGAAATTCAAGAGAGAGTAGTAGGGCGCAAGGTCTACTCTTTCATGGATGGGTTCTCGTGGTATCATCAAGTCAAGATTACAAAGGAAGACTAGAGAAATACAAATTTTTCCACTGAGTGGGGAATTTTTTCCTATATGGTCATGTCTTTTGGATTGAGAAATGCACCTTCTATATTCTCGTGCATTGTGGTATAAGCATTTCATGAATTCATCCACAAATTTCTTCAAGTCTACCTGGATGACTGGATTGTGTATAAAGCTGGTAAAATACCATTGTGACAATTTGAGGCTAATTTTTTAGAGATGTCGAAAGTTGAGGATATCCCTCAACATTAATAAATGTGTATTTTCCACTCCATTTGGAACCTTGTTGGGGTATATTATATGTAAGGAAGGCTTATTAGTGGATCTCACCAAAGTTGCATTTATTGTGGGATTGGGGGATCCTTCTAGTCGAGTGCGAAGTGCATAGATTTCTTGGGCATACGGGTACTACAAGAAGTTCATCAAAGGATATGCCAAGATCTCCATGCCCTTGGAATAATTGTTAAAGCACAAGCATGATTTTTATTGAGGAGAGGCACAGTAGAAGGTATTTGACACTTTGAAGGATAAACTTGTCATTGCGCCACCAATACATTTTTCTTCTTGGGATAATCCTTTCCATGTGCATGTTGATGCCTCAGGAATATCCATTGGTGTAGTACTAGGATAGCTTTGGTGAGGGATTTTGATCACCCTTTTTGTTTAGCAAGTAGGAAGTTGACACCAACAAAACAGAATTACACAACTACTGAGTGCGAGGCACTATCAATGATCTATGTGCTATAAGTTTAGGAAGTATCTACTAGAAACACCTTTTATATTATACACAGATCAGATGGCACTTAATTATTTGGTAAATAATCCCATTTTTCAAGGTCACATATGTCGTTGGGCCTATTATTTCAAGATTTTGAGTTCACGGTGGTTGTAAAACTAGGAAAAAGTAATTCAAGACTTGACCACTTATCAAGAATTGACTCAGGAGAGGATGCACATAGTATTGAGGATATAATTCTATATGTGCAACTATTTATGTTATAGTACACACCCTCATATTTAGAATATATTACATTATTATTTAAAATAGGTTTGCACTTGGAAGGGATGAAGGATTTGGAGAGAAAATAGTTAGCAATATGCACCGTGCCCTACATGTTGATTAGTGGAGATCTATACAAATTAGGTCATGATGAGGTTATTTTTCGATGCGTTTAGAACACAAGCACATGGAAATTATGGAGGAAGCACATGGTGGGATTGCAGGAGGAAACTATGTAGGAAATGCTACCATGTGAAAGATTCTAATGGTAGGGATTTGGTGGGAAACCATCTACTAGGATTATATTGAATTTTGCAAGGCCTACGACCATTGTCAGCACCTAGGAAAACCTAGAAAGAGGGATGAGATGTCATTAAGGTTGATAGCTAGTGCAGAGCCATTTGAAAAATGGCAATCGACTTTGTAGGGCCAATTTCACTTGCCACATAAAGGAATGTTTCACACAACATCATTATATGCACTAATTACTTGACAAAATGGGCAGAGGCAGCGCCTACAAAGGATTACACTGTAGCGACAAATGCTAGATTCTTATGGGAAAACATAATCAATATGTATGGATGTCCTTTGAGCTTGAATAGTGATAGGGGTACACATTTTCTCAATAAAAGAGTCAAGATTCTGCAAGCAGATTTTATGGTGGACCATCACAAGACTACCCCCTATCATCCACAAGAAAATATATCTTCTTAGACATTTAATAAGATACTAAGTCACATGTTGACAAAAATTTGTGATGTCGGAATATAGGATTGGGATAACAAAGTATCAGCCATTCTATGGGCATCTAGGACAACTTATAAAATATTGAACAAGGCCACACCGTTTCAATTGGTGTTTAACATAGAGGTTATTTTTCCTGTTGAATTCATGTTACCATTGTTGTATATAGTGTGCATAGGAAGATTGGCTGATGAACAAGTTCTCGAAGAAAGGATTGATAAGTTGATGTAGTTAGAAAAGAGATGATCACTTGCTAGATTGAGCCATAAGACTAAAAAGGAAAGACAAAAGGTATGGCATGATCATTATATCAAGAACAAAAAGTTTGAGGTTGGGAAGATGGTTTTGTTGTATGATTCCAAGTTTCTGCGCCATCCTGGGAAATTGAAAGTCCATTTCTTATGCCCTTACATCATCTCGTACATCCTTAATTCAAGAAAATGTTAGTTACAAGTGCTGGATAGGACAAAGCTACCTGGCCATTTCAATGGGAGTAGGCTAAAGCCCTACTATGAATAAGTCTTCTTAGTGTTGTAAATAAGGTAGTATTGCAGTTAGATTAGAATTTCCCTTTATGCATTTTTTTCTTTTCTTTGTGTTTCCCTTTCTCGTTGCTTGTTCCTTTCGTTGTTTTGTTTTGCACCTTATGTTCCATAGTAACCACATTATTTTCAAAAGGTTGTGTATGTGCAGAGGACCACACATTTTTTTAGTGTGGGGTGGAGTAGTGTGAAGTGAAGTATAAGTTGTGACATTAAAATTTAAATGGCTGATTGAAGGATAGATAACGTGTTGAAAATGGTGTACGTGAATTGTTGGTTTCAAGATAAGGCTTTATAAAGACCATGTATAGAGAAGGAAAATCACAAAAACAACATGAGGTAGGTGAGGGGAAAAATTAGGTAAAGGACAGAAGAGGTTCCTTCGGCACCACGAACATGTGCGTAAGAGTCTTCAATCAATAAGGATTTTTACACACCATAAGGTTGTAAAGATTTTTTCACAGGATTGGGCACATGGGTAAGGGCGCTTAAGGTAATATTTAGTGGAAAAATTCACATTTAATGCTAAGTACATTGGTAGGTGGCATAGCATTCATGATTGGAAACGAGGAAAAACTATAAGTATGAGGTCGGTTGAATCATTATTTTACCTTTATATTACGAAGAATAAGAGATCTTGCCACCTAGGGAATCTAAAGAGATTTGTGTGAAGGATGAAGAATCACAGAGATCTAAGTGCACAACTAGGTTGATTTGCAAACCAGAGTGGAAGGAGGACACGGGCATGGGGAGAGTTCTTTTGGAATACATTGTCTGTGGAAGGGTTTTCCTAGTTAGGGTTTTGAAGATAGGGCATGGAGGTAGGAGGATTATTCATGGAGTTGAGCCTTAGAGTTGAGCAGAGTAGTCGAGTAGAATAAGGAGGAATTTATGTTTTAACCTGTAAAGTAGAATGACACCAAAGAAGGTAACTATCTCACCAAAGAAATAAAAGGGGAAGGGAAAAGGAAAACAAACCGCTTCCGCCACAGTTCCAATGAAGAGTGGTATATAGAGATGCAATACCCAGATGGAGTGTTTTTGGGAAAAGAGTGGGAATCACACTTGAGGAAGATGGCCATAAGTGACTATAATCATCGCATGAGCACTACAGAAAAAGATATGGCATTAGAAATGGTTTGTCTAACTAACAAGAGGACACCAGAGGGAATGTCAATCTATAGCGATGAAGTAAAGGTGAAGTAGGAGAAGGCTAGGTTACTGTAACTATATGAGTTTCCCTATTTTGGAAAGCCCGAGTGGTTATACTAGTGGTTGATTTCATGCATACACAAAGACCACTTCTATTTTGCAAGCCACAAAATATGCATATCTCCTCAACTCATATCAAATTTTAATGGCTTGATTTACAAAGGAGACTCCATAAAGGATGACTTGGATGATAAGGATACCATTAAGGAAATTGTGGAGGCTATGATTACAAAAATGGCTCGCACTATTTTGGTATCACAGATATCCTAAATGATGTTATGAGCATGGCCATGTAGTTGGTTACCAAACTGAATGATCAAGAAAGGTGGACACAAGTGAATAAGGAGTGGTTGAGTGTATGCCAAAAGATTTCTGAAGGTACCATTTATAACTTATCTTCCTATATTATAGATGAGATCATAGCGATGCACAAGATGGAGAGAAGATTCTATTTGAAAACATTCTCCTCACCATAGTATTCTCGAAGATTGGAGTGCGCAATGGCCAGAGAAGTTTTTATGGGAGTATCCAAAAGAAAATCCCTTGACCATGAAAATGTTTGAGAAATATACTTGTGAGACCATGATGGCCACTCACAAGGCGTGCCTGGAAAAATGATACAAGTGGGTGCATGACACATTTGGGGTAGAGTGGAGGATACTTGATCGAGTTTCCCACACTCGTAGATGGGGAAGTGGAGTTTGTTGTATATCAACATTTTTGTATTGGCCACTTTACCTTAATAAATGGTATTGAGAGTCCATGGTGCAAGCTACCATTTTATTTCACCGTGCAATACTTCCAAACGAGGTTTAACCTATTAGTGCAAATTCACAAAGCACCCCCAAATGAGTTATGGATGTTTCTTTTCTAAGGCAAACTCATCGAGTGTGAATGCATAACATTGAGATTTCCTAAAGTGTGGGACCTTTGCAAATGCGGAAAGCTCTCTAGAGAAGGTTGGTTTCTCTTCCTAAACTACACGCCACAAGCTATTCCAAAGTGTAGGTAAGCTAATCTAATCCTAATTTAACTTCCGAGGAGACAAGAAGAGAGAGAAAAGAGGAAAAATAGAAGCTCCTGCACTAAAACGGTGATACACCGAGAGAAGGAAAATGTTTTACATCTATCAAAATTGCCATGGAACAAGAAGAGGTGAGCAATGGGAAGGATGGACAAGTGCATCACACAGGCCCAATGATATATTTCACATAGAAAATGTCCCAAAATCCATGAACACAGCTCCAAACCTACAATGAACACTCAAACATGCACAAATACCTACAATGAAGAGAGGTAAGAAGAAAATGAGCAAGGATGGACAGATGCATGACAAAACACTTTTTTTACTCGAGGAAGTTTGCAAAGAACATCATTTTAATGGTAAAAGGAAAAAAATCATTACAAAGAATGGGATGAGGTTCCAACTCCATTTTCAAACCTAGGAAGAAAAAAGGGAGGCAGAGTAGAAAAGATAAACAACTTTCTACAAATGAGCCAAATCGGCTTTTATCACGGAGTAGAATGAAGAAAAGAGAAAAACACAGGCAAATTTTATTTGCAACTCCAACCACTAAAAATACTTCTAATTATCCTACAAAATGATGGGTTCCCATGAAAAATCCCATACTTCAAAGTACATATCTCTGCAGATCCAAAAACACCCCATACTTCATTAAATTTGATGGTTGGGTACCATTTCGCATTTTTGCTTGCCATGAACATTTCTCCATTTTTCTCTTGTAAATATCCATAAAAATACAAAATTCAACCCTCCATCGTGTAGATAATTTTACCATATTTCCAATGACACCAAGAACACAAAAATCCAAGCTTTGGATCAAAAGTTATGCCCCTATGAAGATTTGGGGTAAAATTAGGCCAAAAATGGATTGGCGGGCCAAAAATTTAAAATTTTCCCGTTTTTGAATTTGGGAAATTTTCCCAAAAAAACCGCACCTTGCCACCCTGTGCCATGTGGTGCTCTCTCGATTGGTCGATGGGATCACGGGCCCAAACTTGCCTTTCACCCCTTTGATTTTGCATTGGGAAAATTTCCCAACTTTGCCCGTGCTCCACTGTCCCGGTGACACATGTCACTTCCTCATTGGTTGGTGGGGATGCACTTCCATTTTTTCCTTTATGCATTTTGCAATTTTGGAAAAATTTTCCAAAACCCTCAAGCACCTCAGACTTACGCCTTTGGCTGGACATGTGTCACCTCCGGTTGGTGCGAGCCTTGGGGCCTCTTTTTTCTTTTCTCCCTCTACCAACCGTTTATCGAAATTTCTAACTTGCCTCTGTTGCCCCAACCTCTGCTACCACGTGTTCCTTTTCTTTTGGCTGCGGGCCTTCTCAGGGAAAATTTCTCCCAAAAAGTCCGTCGAGCCATAACTTGAGAAATATTTGGAGTTAGGATGAAAATTTTACCTTTTTGGAAAGGTGAGAAAATTATCTATCTGATGAAGCTATTTCCAGAAATTTTTGAGTCCCTGAAGCATGCCAAAAATTAATTTAAGTGCCAAAAAAGGAGAAGAAGGAGGAGTTAGCGAGAAATAAGGGGGTCTTATTTTGGATAAAAATTTTAATGACTCAGAGGGGTCATCTGCCTGCTAGATGAATGATCAGTAGCCTTTGAAGCATCCATTGGGCATGGAGTCATAAGTAGTAGCCTACAAATTGATCTAAACTTTAAAAACTTCCTTCTGAGCCACTTGAAGCCCACTGAACTTGGAGGTGTTTTCACCAAAATGCAACTGAAATGAATTGTGCAAGAGCAAAACCAGCAGCACCAAAAACTATGTACAAAAATGGAAATCATACATACCCCAAGTGGGATATGTAGAGTGTGCACAAGCACTTTTTTGGCTGAAAGCAGACCTACCTACATTACTCTAACTGAAAGCAAAGGCAAGCTAAACAAACCCTGCAACTGGTTGTGCAAAATAGCTTCCTTTCTTCAAAATGGGCAGCCATGCAATTGATTTGGAGTTGATCATGGCTGCTTGGATGAGTGGAAAATCAACAAGAAGTTGGTCTTCTACCCAAATCAACAAGGTGTCAGCTGAAGGCAAATTAGATACCTCTTTTAGTTGCTTTGTATTTGGATTGAAGAGGTAAGGCAGCTGATCCTTGACACTTTGTAGCTCATCCTCATGCTTGGGAGTAAGCATGACTGGTTGTGACTTCTCCTTTGGCTCCAATGAAGCCAAATACCTTATTGGGCAAGGTCTGGTCCATTTGATATGCCCATAGCTCTGAAATTCAACTCCAAAAATGGAGTCTTCTTGTAGACCTTCTTGAGTGAATGATGTGGAAGAAATGATGAAGTTCATCTGTTGTTCTCCTTCCTTTTCCAATGAAGAACATGGAAGATTAATATCTTCCAACATTGGTTCCAAAGAGATGTCACAAAACACAGCTGCTATTTTTCAATGTTCTCCTTTGTGGAAGTAGGCTCTTGATGTTGGAGAATGAATGGTGAAGAAGAAAATATTGTAGTTTCAGTTGGCTCTTCATCCAAACATTCTTCTAAGTCTGATGGCAAATCAAACTCTTCAATGTCCTACTGCAAGGTCTCTCCTTCTTGTATGGTGGCCTCCAAATCTGCATTTTCTTCACCATGTGTAGTTTCATTTTCAAACATGAAACTTGTCAATTCAAACTCATCCAAAAAATCAGATTTTTAGAGAGAAAACATGAAATTTCTTGTGCCTCTTGCTCATAATTTGGACCTGTTTTGTTCACCTCCATAATGGCTTCATCAATCAAATCAGCCCCTTCAAATGAAAGCAAAAATGTATCAATAATGCTTCCTTCTTCTGCTATTGT
This sequence comes from Taxus wallichiana var. yunnanensis, assembly GCA_018340775.1. Classification (NCBI taxonomy): domain Eukaryota; kingdom Viridiplantae; phylum Streptophyta; class Pinopsida; order Cupressales; family Taxaceae; genus Taxus; species Taxus wallichiana. The sequence continues at coordinate 346,332,100 of CM031233.1, forward strand.
AAAAACTGACTTGATCTCATCCATTTTCTCCTCTTCAATGGGATTTGGAGCTAGTTTTTCTTCCTCCACATCTTGAAGACAATCTTGCTCTTGATTAAACTCTCCCTCTAGCATGAAGTTTTTCAAATCAAACTCTTCAATTTGCTACTCTAGAGGACAAGTTGGGGCTGCAAGATCTTCTTCTTCTATGGCTGATTGTGTAACTTGAATTGGATCAGCATTTCCTTCAAATAGAGTGCCAACATGGACACTACATTCGAGAAAACTGATTGCTGATCTGCTTCTTCTTTTTGTTCTTCTTCTACTGCAACAAAATCAGTCCTAACCACCATTTGTTCTTCAACTCGGCCTCCTTTGAAGGCTTAACCATAAAGGGGATCTTTGTTATCCCAAATTTGAGAGCCAAGATTACCAAACTTTTTATCTTTTCATCCTTGTTTGGCTCTTCTTGTTGTTGTTGTTTTCCTTGACTGGCATTTTGATTTTTATCTTCCCAACATGGATTTAGGAATGCAAGAGGAAGGGTGGGTTGTGACTCAATTGATTTTAAAATTTGTCTTGGTTGTGGAGGAGATGAAACCTCTTGTTTCTTTGGAGGAGAGGGTATTTCATTTAGCTCTTGTGGAGGGGATGAATGTTTGGAAGGGAATAGGAAAGAAGAATTAAGATGGGTCCAAGACTAGGGAATGGAGAAATGGATTCAACATTTGGGACAGCATATGGAGAGTTTAAAACTTAACACTGCTGAGATAAAATAGATTGGGAAAGAGGAAAAGGAAATGCATGAGATGGTGTGGTTACCTATTGATAAGGTTGCTGAATACTCCTCTCATACACCTCTATTCCTTCAGTCCACTTTACAATCAATGGCAATGTTGCAATCATGAATTTGAGCTTCTCTTGAGGGTTGTAATGCCTTGGAAAAGGTCCCACCAATGGACAAGGTGCTCTATAACTGATTCCAAATGATTTCATTTGTTCTTGAGCCCTAGATTGCACCATGTTTACCTCCATCTTTTGGATTTTCTCAGTAGATCTACATTTTCTTCTTGACTTCCCTCACAATCAACATACCCTTGTGCTTGACATGCTTCATAGCCAAACTGATTTTGGCACTGCTGCTCATATGGGTATGCATGTTGATCTTGAACTTGATCAAAATGCTGATTTGGAGGATTTGTAAAACATGTTGGAGGTAGAAAACATTGCTGCTGTTGTAAATGTGAATTCCATGATGGAAATGAAGTCATGATTGCACAACTTCATGGAATGGAAAAGAGTGAAAGGGATGGAAAGAAGAATGAATGAAAATGAATGGAAAACAAGTCTGTAACTTAGAGAATGAGTTATTTACTAGATGGAGTCACCAGATGTGCTTTTGAATGTGCCTCCAAAAGGTTGAATCTTTAACAGGAACACACCAACCTGTCAAAAAATGAAGTGGAAGACCTCTAAGGTCCCACCCAACGTGCCAAAATTGTTAGACCAAATTCACAGCACCCCCAAATGAGTTATGGATGTTTCTTTTCTAAGGAAAACTCATCTGGTGTGAATGCACAACATTGAGCTTTCCCAAAGTGTGGGACCTTTGCAAATGGGGAAATATCGCTAGAGAAGGCTAGTTCATCTTCCTAAACTACATGCCACAAGCTATTCCAGTGCAGGCAAGCTAATCTAATCCTAATCTAACTTCCAAGGAGACATGGAGAGAGAGAAAAGAGGAAAACAGAAGCCTACACTAAAACGGTGATACACCAGAGAAGGAAAATGTTGAACATCTATCAAAACTGCCATGGAACAAGAAGAGGTGAGCAATGGGAAGGATGGAAAAGTGCATCATAGGCCCAAGGATAGATTTCACACAAAAATGTTCCAAAACTCCATAAACATAGCTCTAAACCTATAATGAACATTCAAACATGCACAAATACCTACAATGAAGAGAGGCAAGAAGAAAACAAGAAAAAAATGAGCAAGGATGGACAGATGTATCAGAAAACACATTTTTGTTGTTCTAGAAGTTTGCCCGAACATCATTTTAATGGTAAACAACAAAAAATGTCATTACAAAGCATGGGAGGAGGTTCCAACTCCATTTTCAACCCCGGGAAGAAAATAATGGAGGGTAGAGTAGAAAAGATGAAAACCTATTTACAAATGAGCCAAATCAGGTTTTCTCATGCAACGAGAATGAAGAAAAGTGAAAAAATGTGGGAAAATTTGATTTACAACTCCAACCACTGAAAAATCCTTCTAATTAGCCTATAAAATGATGGGTTCCCATGAAAAATCCCATACTTCAAAGTACATTGCTCTGCAGATCCAAAAACAACCCATACTTCATTAAATTTGGTGGTTGGGAACCATTTCTACATTTTTTGCATGCCAGGGACGTTTCTCCATTTTTCTCTCACAAATCTCCATCAAAATACAAAATTTAACCCTCCATCGTGTAGATAATTTTACCATATTTCCAATGACACCAAGAACACAAAAATATGAGCTTTGGATCAAAAGTTATGCCCCTCTAAAGATTTAGGGCAAAATTAGGGTAAAAATGGATTGGCGGGCTGAAACTTTAAAATTTTCCCTTTTTGAATTTGGGAAAATTTTCCAAAAAAACCCAGCACCCCACCACCCCACTGCCATGCGGCACTCTCTGATTGGTTGATGGAATCACGGGCCTAAACCTACCTTTCGCCCCTTTGATTTTGCATTGGGAAAATTTCCCAACTTTTCCCCGTGCTCTGCTATTTTGGTGACACGTGGCACTTCCTCATTGGTTAGTGGGGATGCACTTCCATATTTTCATTTGCACATTTTGTAATTTTGGAAAATTTCACCAAAACTCTTCGTGCCTTCGACTTTTACCTCCATCTGGACACGTGTCGGCCTCTAGTTGGTCTATGAGCCTTTGGGCCTCTTTTTTCCTTTCTCCCTCTACCAACCCTTTGGCAAAATTTCTAACTTGCCTCCGCTGCCACGTGTCGCTTTTCTATTGGCCGTGGGCCTTCTAAGGAAAATTTCCCCCACAAACTCCACCGAGCCATAACTTGAGAAATACTTGGAGTTAGGAGGAAAATTTTACCTTTCTGGAAAGGTGAGAAAATTATCTATCTGATGAAGCCATTTCTAGAAATTTTTGAGTCCCTGAAGAATGCCAAAAGTTAATTTAAGTGCCAGCAAAGGAGAAGAAGGAGGAGTTAGCCAAAAATAAGCAGGGGGCTTATTTTGGATAACACAACCCTTTAGGGAGGCCAAGAGACTAAGGTTTGATCTCAATGAGGTAGATAAAGACCACCGCAAGCTTTCTTTGAAAGCCCATATAACCAAAGAAGCATGCATATGTGGAGAAATATATCTCCCATGAAGTCCAGATGATAAAACCAATAACACTGCCAATCGCTAGAAGGGTTGCAACAAGAGTATGTCTATGCATAAGGCTAAAGTTTGAGAAGGGCACCTACCTAGAGAATGATATCTCCATTCTAGAAGACCCCACAAGAAGAAAGAAGGTTGTGCCAAAGAAGAGGGAGAGAGAAGAGGTGTAGGAGAAGAAGGCACCAAGTGTGTAGACAACACAACTGTGGGTGCTCGGAAACAAGTGCTAAGACAAACACTTACGCACATAAGAAGAAATCCCTAGGAGGAAGACCCCGAAGAAGAGGCACCAAAGCAAGAGGATCCCCTCATAAGAGAAGATTCACCAAGGAAGGATTCACCCACTAAAGAGAAAGAGAGGGAAGAGTCTCCTATATTGGAATCACCAGTTAGGAAGAAACAAAAGGTGATAGAGAATGCTGAATAAGAGGAAATGAAGGACTTAGAGAACTACATGGGAAAAAGGATGAGGATGAGGATGAAGAAGTTCATAATCATCATGTGTATGATATACATGATTCAGAAGAAGAAGGAAGCGAAGGGAAGAATGGTGAGGAAGAAGCAGATGCTCAAGGAAAAGGGGTGAGAGAATAAGTAAACACAAGAGATCAGAGGACCCCAAGCCTCACCAAGGAATAAATAGAAGAATCTGTGGAGAGAGAAGTGGCAGGAATCATCGAAATGTTATTGGAACATGAAGTAGAGCGTAACGTAGATGAAGTGATGAAGGAGATTGAGAAAAAAGTGTTGGAAAGGAATATAGTAGGATGGATGGTGATCCCAATGTGGCCGTGAGCTTTCCAAAGGTTTTGGACACAAGTGGGAAGAGCATGGTGGCAACACAAGGGCAAGGAATGGGTTACATCAATGAACCAAGAAAGGTGATATGCACATTCTTCCGAGCACCGTACCAATTAAACAACTCCTGGACATGCCCTCATTTGACATAGAAGGTGCATACCCACGAACCAAGAAGATGTTATCTTGGGTATTTGAATCCCATGTCAATGAACCTGAGTTTGAGGTAAGCCAAGGGGTGCTAATGAAGATTCCAAAGAAAAAATGGATAAACCCCTTGGTTAATGCTCAACAATTATTAGATGAGCAAGTCTACAATGCACTAAAAAAATTTCAATTGAGGTTGAGGCCAAACTTTTTGGGAGGAATGATAGGGTGAGATTCCTAGAGGTGGAGTTGGAGGAGGAGGAGCTTCTTAAGAAAAGAAAGGACTGAAACAAGAAGAATTGATCAGCACATAGTTAGGCGTGAACTAAAAGAGGATAAGGTAAGGGTGCATGAATTACATAAGAAAATCAAGATGATTACGGATGTTATTGTCTTAAAGCATCCCGACCTAGCACCACCCGAGCAAAAATATGAATCAACCTTACAGTGCCTAGAGGATTTGACTCACATCCTCACTATGGAGAGGAGGCCACTTGCCTTAGAGTCCATAGAAGAAGCATTGACGTGCCAAGAGAGAGAAGACAAGTTGAAGGTCATAGGGATTGTTGCTCAATATACCAAACTCCTTGCTAATGTGAAGGCCACTGCACAAGTTGCTGAAGTTGCCTATGATAATTGTGTTGATAGAGATAGAGTAGAAAGCATCTTGGTTGCTACACATGAGATGGAACTCAAGGAGTTCCAAGAGAAGAATAAGGGAAAAAAATCAGAGTGGGATAGGAAATTGGGTGAGGTCAAGAATAAATCGAGAGGCTATCAATACTTTACGGGGCTCGATAAAAAAATGTCTAAAGGAGTTATACCCCTAGATAACCCATAGGATGGACTCCCTCGAGTATTTGGGAAAACAACTAGAAGAAATTTTTGAAATGATGAGCGCCATAAGGGAAGGAATAATATTTTACGAGGTAATAACCCTAGTGGGTGACCTCTATCAGCAAGTGCAGAGTGAGGTTACTAGCTTGGAGAAGCTAGAGGCAGATATAGTGAATGATTTCCCTCTCCTCCTTCAACAATGAACATGTTCTCCTTCATTTCCCTATTCTTTCATTATTTCTCCCAATTCTTCATTCTTTCATTCTTTTTCCAACTATTCAGATCCCACCATTATTTATTCATTGAAGAGAAGTGTTTCTGAGGACGAGAGAATAGGCTTAGTGTGGGGTGATGTTGGGCCTCAGAATATTGGCTAAGTATAAGAAGGTGCATGGGCACACTTTGGGCCTATATGAAGAAGGGCACGCAAGGTAAAGGCACATAGGATAGGGTTTTAGAATGGTTTAATAGAACCTAAGGCACATGTGCAAGGTAAAGGAAAGGGTTTCAGGACTTATCCATATTCAGCATTTAAGGAAAAACACAAGAAAATCGTGACCCGAATAAGCATGCGGAGTGGATAAGGTGACGCCCTAACAACTCGATGGTAAAGGAAGAAATATTCCATGTGATGGAAGGATCTAGAATGACATCATTACAAAAAGTGGAGAGCTCGGATGGGAAGAAGTATAATCCATTGAAAGACCACATGGACACTTGGCAACCGATCTATTACTTGAGGAAGGCATGACAGTGGATGCTAAATCTATATATAGAGATGTTTGGGTAGAAGAAAAGGACATCAGGAGAGATATCAAGGGAGATAGAGAAGAAGAAGAGGAGAGGTGAAGCCCTACAAAAATAATAGTGTTGGCTAGATTTTTGCATAGCATAAAACCTAGGCGAGTCATGAGATAAATCTCCCTCATTTAACCTGGTGAGGCTCTCGTGTCATGTGTTATTATATATCGGGGTTTTACTTTAACCAATTAGTTCATGAACCATAACTAAGAAGTTTTGCAACAAGTAAGTAGTTGTTCAAGAAAGGAAGTATTTTATAGAAGGAAGTAAAGGAAATACAGAGAAGAAATGGGGAAGATGTGCATCTCAATTAGTATATAGCAGAGCTAATTACATGCACATAGAAGAAACTTAATAGATATGAACACATAGAATTATAAAAAAAAGGTAGCTCTAGATCCAGATCTAAAATAACACAAATTTTATTAAGATATCTAAGGTTAAAAGTAAGAAACACAAAGACAACGTGACACAAATTTATCTCGAAACCTACTCCTTTGTATTCCTTTGCTCCAAGTTGCTCTCAAGGGTTCAGCACAAAGTCTAGAACACAAGATTGCTACTTACAAATTCTGATTATTAACCCGAAGGTTCTTCCTCTACTTATAGAATGTAGAGGGGCAATTACAAGTTGAAAGCTTAAGTTGAACTGGCACATGTGGAAGTCAGAGAAAGAAACAACTAGCAATCTTCCTCCTGGAATTCCTCTTTGCATGACATGTATGATTTGCAACTAAAAATAGAACCTTCTACCTTACATGTGCCACCTATCTCCAAGTAGTTGACTTCTTCAAGTAATGGCTTTTAAACCAATCATTTAAGTTGTATAATTTAAATGATCACTCAATTACTTTGTTGGAGGAAAGAAGAAGGAAGAGGAAATCTGACTTTGTCCTTTTTCATGTTTGCATGCACGCACTGATTCAAACCGGATCTGGAAGCAATGGATGTGGAAACAATGGAATTGGAAATCGCTAGAATTAGAAGTTGTTAGAATTGGAAGCGGTGGAAGTAGTGGATGGATCGGAAAAAGCTGGATCTGGAAACAACAAGTTGGAATTGGAAACAGCTGGATTTTTCCTTCGCCTTGTCTTCTCTTTTATCCTTGAAGCTTTTGCAGTTCTTCTCTAGTACATGCATCAATGCATTGTTTGTCGTAAATAACTCATCATCCTTATTTTTAATTTCATATGAGCAATTAAAAATTTTGGAAAGCACTCCGGATGAATGAAAATTTAATGAAGGCTTCAACTGGAAGATGAGAGCATTTGCACAAGATCTTGGAAGGACTTTTCCATGCACTGACTTCTTCATGGGCTGCATTTGAAACAAGAGGATGAAGCCTTTGTGCCGGAAGCTTTTGCAACTATGAGATCTGGATCTGGATCTGTATATGGATTTGCATCTGGATCTGCATCTACATCTGGATATGGATCTACACCTGCATAACAAACTTTTGCAACTGGGCTATGGATGGAAAAGCTACAACTTGAATAATTCCACTACTTTTAATCTACACGCATGAGTGAAGTTTCTCCTGCACGCATGAGTGAAGTCTTTCCTGCTCTGGATTTGTCTATCAATTCAACAAGAGGTTTCGAGCCTAGATCCGTGTCTCCAGTATCTACAAATTTAGAAGTGATGCATGACTTTCGTTGTGCTTTATTCGCCATAGATTTGTTTATCTTTGTCCGAACAATTCTTTTGCTTCTTATTTAACTAGAATTCTTCAAAAGCAGTGAGATCTAGATAATCCTTCGATTCGAGAGGAAATGTTCAATGTATTAGACATTGATATAAGTTCCTTTTGTTTTGAAAAACATATGTAATGAATTCTTTAGCTTTGTAACACTTATGTAAACAATTATGCGAGACAAAGATCATTTTAGCCTTGTTTCCACCTTGCCTAAGCAAAATCCTTCTTCAAATGGGGGCGCACTTTTCCTCTTGGCTGCAATTCTTTACCTGTGAATTAAATAATTCACCCATATGGCTGCCCATGCTTATATAACCCTCACAATTCTATAATTAATAATTGCCCTAACAATTAAAGGTAATTAATTAATTAAAAATCAAGCTCTTCTCTTTTAAATATAACATGTTTAAGGACAACCATCCAATCAATTAAATTAATTCAATTTAATCATCCACACTTCACTTCACTTAAGCTTCACAGTGTGCTTTGACCATAGCCACTGAAAATAGGAATTAATATAATCATTTAATACTTTAAAAAGTATTAATTCCTTCTCAAAAGGGGCTGCATTAAATAAATTAAATTTATTTAATTTTGGAATTCTATTTTTAAATTACTTATGTCCACTTCCTTTTGTTGAATTTTCCACAAGCCTGGGTGCTAAAATTGGGTGAATAAATATTAACAAATATTTATTTAATGCATTATTATTCACCCAAGGTGGGTCACACTTTTTGCATAATAGAATTCTAGTTTTAAGAATTTCGACAATGGGATTTTTTACCTTGTAAGGAAGCCCCAGAAATCCCATGATCCACTTAAGTGATTTGAATTTGACAATGGGATTATTTACCCTACAAGGAAGACAATAAAATTCCGTGATTTCACTTAATTCACTTTTCTTTTATTTCACCATGGGAATTTTTTCCCTGTGCAGTGCAATAAATTCCCGCCTGCCTGCTACCTCTAATTTTCCCACTGCGGCTTAAGTGAATTTTATATCCTGAGAAAAATTACCCTGCAAGGTAGTTACAAAATTCCCACATTGCCTGTTGCTTCTAATTTTCCCACTGCAGCCTTAAGTGAATTTTCCAAAATGCGCTCAACCCTCAAAGGCTTTCTGTGCACGACTTTGATTTTTCCCAGTGATCCAGACCTCCGATGGTGACTTCCTTTGGGCATAACATGCGTATATGTTTTCCAGCAACTCCAGGCTAAAAATCAGGCTTACCCGGTAAAGGAATTGTTCTAGAGAAATTTCACAGAAAACGAAACGGGACAAGACAAAAACACGAAAAATTGTCAAAATTCACAAATAAAGCCCAAAACTTATTCCTAGTTAAAATCCTTCTGGTATAAGGGAATAATGATATGTTCAATCATAATAGAGTTAAAATGGAGTGAAAATAGCCTCAAACGAGGCTTAAAATAATTAAATACAAATTTCCCACAGACAAATCCTGACTGAGCTGTAATGTAACAATTTTGGGCATCCGGGTATTTGGCAAAAAAGGCTAATATGGATCTTTGGGAATATCTTGACACAATAAAAGAACTTTTAGGAAATAAAAAAACAAAATGACCCATTATTTTAAAAGTACAAAAAAATCGGATAGGGTGGTCGCAGATTTCAGGATGAAATGCAGGTGACACCATCGGCTCGTTTGTGGACATCTTTTTCTCTGTCAGAATGACAAAGGGAAAAGATGAGATTCCAACATCTCTGGTTTCGTATCTTGTCCTTTGGGCATAGGGTTAGACAAACAAACACAACACAAAAACAAAAACAAAACAAGGAAAAACAAACAAAGTTTTATTTATATATATATAGGTTTTAACCTACTTTTTCAGTTCCTGAATAGCTTCAGATGCTGCCCGTTGAAAGGCAATGGTAACTCAATTCCATCCCAGTAGGAAAGGAATAAAGTATCCATTCCTGCAACTCTTTTGATCATGAAGGGCCCTTTCTAGAGTGAATTGGTTTTGTTGTGCATGCCCTTCGGTTCATGTCTCTTGTCCCACTAGAGTACCCAGTCTCTGATCTCGAACTTCCTTTCTTTGACCTTCTTGTCAAGTACTCTGGGCAAGTACCTATAAACTTCATCTGGTGGTGGCTCATCCTTTCTTCTCTCTGTGGTGGATAAGTTTGCATCAACTTGCTCCGTTCCCAGATTTATGTGCTGCATTTTTTAAGAAGAACTATCACCATATTCTTTGTTCTTCTTCAAATACTGATCATGCTTGTTGAAAGTTTCCACTAAGGAAACTAAACCCTTGGGGATTTTGTTACCTTTTGGTTGGATTGCTCCACTATTGTCATCATAACATGGATCAACTTTTTCTATGACTATTTGTTGTGGTGGTAATTTACTCCCCTCAACATGCAGACATGCAAATGTTTGTTCATGGACTCTAAGGTGGTAGACCATCTCCACTTTATAGTTTCCTTATCTAAATATGGATGATGGTCTATCCGGATTCAATAGTACAAAGCTGTGACTACCAAAGAGTATACCTTGGAGTTTTGATTTATTGGAATGAAGTCAATAGAGAAGGCTGCAAAATCGAATGTGGCAGAAAGCACTTTATCTCTGTAATGCTCCAAATTATCTCTTTTGACTTGACTTTGCCCTCAAACTTGCTTTACTAGAAGTTCAGCATCTCCTTAGGCTTTGAGGATTTTTACTCCTTTCTTCTTAGCTTGCTCCATTCTTAGAAGCAATGCTTCATACTCCACCGTATGATTGGTGTTCTCGAACATCAGCTTGTGGGAGTATGGAAATATCTCATGATCTGGAGATATTAGTAGAGCGCCGGCTCCTGATCCAAAAGAACAACAAGTGCCTTTAAACTCCAAAGTCCAAAATTTTTCTTCTTTTTTTGGACTGGTTCAGTTGAAGTTCGGCTCGGGACTGTCTTTATCCATTTCCAAGAAATAGACCCCATGGTTAGATTCCTGAAAAAGAATTTGAGATCTAGGATCCTTAGATTTTGTCACTATGTACTTGGAATTCTTTTCGGCTCTAGCTTATGGTTAAGTCCTTTGATAGGAATATGCGCACAGGACCAATCCATATTTACTTCTCCTCCCAGTTCTTTACAGAAGTTTCTGCTCAGCAACATCCCATAGGAGACAGGAATATCTGCAACTAGAATTGTCATCTTTAATCTTTTGTCAGGAAAAGCTGCCAGAATAGCTTGTGCATCTTTGATTTTTCCGATTAAAGGGACTTTTCTCTCCATGGAATAGCACCTTTTTATGGTCTTCGTTAGGGTAATCTTAAGAGCATCTATAACTTTAGCTGCCATGACATTATCTCGAAGCACCCTAATCTAGAATGTAATTGCTTAACTTGAAACCATTAAGCAATAAGGAAACATAGAACGGTTCCACCCTGTCAGAAGATGGTGAGGGTTTAACAACTGCAGTTTTGTTTTGTGGAGGAGTATCCTTAGGCTTAGGAAAAAGGCCTTTTGATGCATTGGATTTTCTTGGTGATTGTACATATTTGACTAGCCTATTTAATTGCTCGGGAAAATCTCTTAGGTATTTGGCTTCTGACATTTGAACTTTAGTTTTCTTGGCATGATCAATAATGTCAAAGGGAGAAATACATTCAGATACCTGAGCCACTTTCTGTGGTTGAGATGAAGAACTTGCATTCTTATCTCTAGGAGCTAAAGAAGAGGGTAAAGGGTTGACGCTTCTTTGTTCGTCAGCTAATGCCTCAAAGCTTAGCAAGTTTGTGATCTTGTAAGTACTGCATATGCATGGCCATGATCATCTTCATGAAGTTTCTCATTGTCATGTTCAAATTTGTAGTTTAGGTAATTAGTGTTGGAGTTGCCACCGGGACCTATAAAATCATCATCCTAAAGCGAGATCGAGTGTCAGTTTCTTGGTCCTCTTCATTCATCTCCACGTTGTTTCGGTAGAAGCTTCAATTGCTAATCTTTAGGAACCATTAATGTGGTTCTAGTTGTCATTATTGAAATTCGAGTAGGGGTAGTATTGTTGCCTTGAGCCATTTGAGCTGTTTGTTTCTTCATCTCGCATCATCTCATTTTCTAACTTTTGTAGCAATGAATCGAAGTAGTAGCAGAGGATGAAATTTCAGCTCAAGAAGTGTTGCTCTTTATCTTTCCCGTGATGAGGTCATCTTCAATTTCAACCGCCATGTTTTGAGCTGTTAACAAGTCAGCAGGACGTGCTCTTTGCAGTTGATAGCTTACTTCAGGAAGTAAAGCGTTGATGAAGAACACCTTTGGATTCTCATCATTTAGAGAAGCAGAAGCCAGAATTTTGTATAGTAATCTTTGGAATTTTACAATAAAATCCCGCATGTGCTCATGTGGCTCCTTATTCAACTAAGTGAGCTAAGTAATCAATGTACTAGAATCTTCAGCTGGTTTGAATCTTTTCAGGAACACATCCTGCATAGTAGCCCAGTTTGTTATGGTGCCAGGAGCTAGCTGGTAGAACCATTCTCTAAATAATTCATGCAGAGTCTCTTTGAAGAGTATAATAGATACATCTTCGTGTTCGACTACAAGAACTCCACAAGATATGAAGAAGGCCGCCAAATGATCATCCAGGTTTTTCTTTCCATCTCCAAAGAATTTTGGAAAATTCTTTCTCATCCCTTTAGGTAGATCATGCATATAAGGAGTCGATTCAAAGGTCAAAGGCTGCACCCCATGGAGCAGTTGCGGGGGGTAAGTGGATGATTTTACATAATGAAAGGAGCACATCTTCTTTGAGAATAGACTTGATGAATAATTCTAGCGAGATGGATTATGCTTGAAGATGATCTCGGATCTGGATGTGTTTACACTCTTCTTCTTGGTGAGAGACTAGATCTACGACTTCTAACTTGAGGAGGATGATTGAAATTGAATTGCTCTTGTAGTACGAAGAAATGACCAGTCCTTCCTTGTGCCTTCATGGATCGGGTGAATGGGCATTCAGCCAAGTTGAGACTTGTATGGAAAACACTCGATCTTCAATAGATAAGCTTTGATATGCAAAGATAGTTTTTCCTAATGAGTCACCAAAAACTATTGGCTAGATTTTCGCATAGCATAAAACCTAGGTAGTCATGAGATAAATCTCCCTCATTCAACTAGTGAGGCTCTCATGTTAGATTTGTCAATAAAAATGTGTTATTATCTATCGGGGTTTTCCTTTAATCACTTAGTTCATGAACCATAACTAAGAAGTTCGCACCAATTAAGAAACCTGTTCAAGAAAGGAAGTATTTTATAGAAGAAGGAAGTAAAGGAAATACAGAGAAGAAATGGGGAAGATGTGCATCTCAATTAGTAGATAGCAGAGCTAATTACATGCACATAGAAGAAAATTAATAGATATGAACACACATAATTATAAAACAAAGGTAGCTCTAGATCCAAATCTAAAATAACACAAATTTTATTAAGATATCTAAGATTAAAATCAAGAAACACAGTACACCGTGACACAAAGTTCTCTAGAAACCTACTCCTTTGTATTCCTTTGCTCCAAGTTGCTCTCAAGGGTTCAGCACAAAGTCTAGAACACAAGATTGTTGCTTACAAATTCTGATTATTAACCTGAAGGTTCTTCCTCTACTTATAGAATGTAGATGGGAAATTACAAGTTGAAAGTTTTAGTTGAACTAGCACATGTGGAAGTCAGAGGAAAGAAACAACTGGAAATATTCCTCCTGAAATTCCTCTTTGCATGACATGTATGATTTGCAACTAAAAATAGAACCTTCTACTTTGCACGTGCCACCTATCTCCAAGTAGTTGACTTCTTCAAGTAATGGCTTTTAAACCAATCACTTAAGTTGTATAATTTAATTGATCGCTCAATTACTTTGTCGGAGGAAAGAAGAAGGAAGAGGAAAGTTGAATTTGTCCTTTTTCATGTCCGTATGGAGCTGATTCAAAGCTGGATCAGAAGAAATTTGGATCTAGAAACAATTTGGAATTGGAAATGGCTAGAATTAGAAAGCAATGGAATTGGCACGGTGGAAGTAGCTAGATCTGGAAATAGTGAATCGGGAAACAACAAGTGGAATTAGAAATAGTTGGATTTTTCCTTTGCCTTGTCTTCTCTTTTATCCTTGAAGCTTTTGCAGTTCTTCTCTAGTACATGAATCAATGCATTGTTTGTAAGTAAATAACTCATCATCCTTATTTTTAATTACATATGAGAAATTAAAAATTCTTGAAAGCACTTCGGATGAATGAAAATTCAATGAAGGCTTCAACTCAAAGATGGAAACATTTGCACAAGATCTTGGAAGGACTTTTCCATGCACCGACTTCTTCACGGGATGTATTTGAAACAAGAGGATGAAGCCTTTGTGTTGAAAGCTTTTGCAACTATGAGATCTGGATCTGGATCTGCATATGGATTTGTATCGCATCGCATCTGGATATGGATTTGTACTGCATAACAAAATTTTACAATTGGGCTATTGAAGGAAAGCTACAACTCAAATAACTCCACTACTTTTAATCTACACGCATGAGTGAAGTTTCCCGCACGCATGAGTGAAGTCTTTCCTACTCTAGATTTGTCTATCAATTCAAAGCAAGAGGTTTCGAGCCTAGATACGTGTCTCCAGTATCTACAAATTTAGAAGTGATGTATGACTCCGTTGTGCTTTCATTTTTATCTTTCTTTGCCATAGATTTGTCTATCTTTGTCGAACAATTCTTTTGCTTCTTATTTATTGGAATTCTTCAAAGCTGGTGTAGATCTAGATAATCCTTGATTAGAGGAAATATTCAATGTATTGGACATTGATATAAGTTCCTTTTGTTTTGAAAAACACACTGTACTAAATTCCTTATCACCTGTAACACTTATGTAAACAATTATGCAGACAAAGATCAACCTCCTTCAAAGCATGCACCAAATTTGGAAGCTTTTAGCCTTGTTTCCACCTTTCCTGAGAAAAATCCTTCTTCAAATGGGGGCACACTTTTCCTCTTGGGTGCAATTCTTTACCTGTGAATTAAATAATTCACCCATATGGCTGCCCATGCTTATGTAACCCTCACAATTATATAATTAATAATTTCCCTAACAATTAAAGGCAACTAATTAATTACAAATCAAGCTCTTCTCTTTTAAATATAGCATGTTTAAGGACAACCATCCAATTAATTAAATTAATTCAATTTAATCATCCACACTTCACTTCACTTAACCTTCACAGTGTGCTTTGACCATAGCCACTGAAAATAGGAATTAATATAATTATTTAATACTTTAAAAAGTATTAATTCCTTCTCAAAAGGGGCTGCATTAAATAAATTAAATTTATTTAATTTTGGAATTCTATTTTTAAATTCCTTATGTCCACTTCCCTTTGTTGACTTTTCCACAAGCTTGGGTGCTAAAATTGGGTGAATAAATATTAACAAATATTTATTTAATGCATTATTATTCACCCAAGGTGGGTCACACTTTTTTGCATAATAGAATTCTAGTTTGAAGAATTTCTGACAATGGGATTTTTTACCTTGCAAGGCAGCCCCAAAAATCCCATGATCCACTTAAATGATTTGACTTTGACAATGGGATTATTTACCCTACAAGGTAGGCAATAAAATTCCATGATTTCACTTAAGTCAATTTTCTTTTATTTCACCATGGGAATTTTTTCCCTGTAAGTGTGCAATAAATTCCCACCCGCTCTGCCTCTAATTTTCCCACGTAGCTTAAGTGAATTTTATATCATAGGGAAAAGTACCTGCAGAAGGTAGGTACAAAATTCCCATGTTGCCTGCTGCTTCTAATTTTCCCACCGCAACTTAAGTGAATTTTCCAAAATGCACCCAACCCCGCAGGGGCTTTCCTGTGCACGACTTTTCTTTTTCCTAGTGATCCAGACCTCCTATGGTGACTTCCTCTAGGCATAACGTGTGTATATGTTTTGTAGTTGCTCAGGGAAAAAATCGGGCTTACCCTGCAAAGGAATTTTTCTAGAGAAATTTCACGAGAAAACGAAACAGGACAAGACAAAAACACGAATTTTTTTCAAAAGTCACAAATAAATCCCAAAACTTATTCCTAGTTAAAATCCTTACAGTACAAAGGAATAATGATATGTTCGATCATAACAGAGTTAAAACAGAGTGCAAATAGCCTCAAACGGGGCTTAAAATAATTAAATACAAATTTCCCCATGATAAATCCCGACGACATAATATAACAATTTTGGGCATCTGGGTATTTGGCGATAAAGGCTAATATGGCTCTTTGGGAATATCTTGACGCAATACAAAAACTTTCAGAAATAAAAACACAAAATGACCCATTATTTTAAAAGTATGAATTTTTTTGGATAGGTTAGTCGCAGATTTCGAGGATGAAATCAGGTGACACCAAATAGTAGATTCTATGGGTTAAGGTTATCATGGTGGAAAGTAGGAGAGATGGCATATCTAGAGGGATGGATCTATTAACATATTAGAAATATTGAAAGCATAATTTAGGATTTTGATGTATAAGTCTTATCCTGAGTAAGACATTTGGTCTTTAATGACCTTAGGGAATGTAATGTAGTTCTTGAACTAAGATTAATGAGGAATAAATGGTTGTTCTAAGTATATAAATTGTTCATGGGTATAAAACCTAGTGCATTTTTCTTTTTATTATCAGATCTATTATCTATTTGATATTTTCATTGTTATCGAATGAATGCATGGTTCTTTCCTTCCTAAATCTAAGATTATGTTAGTAGGGGATGTATTCTTTAAAAAATTACATAAAGGAAGGCCTCGGCACTGCGCGTGCCTTAGGTGTGTGCCGGTTCTGTTTTGTGATAGGTCGGTGTGCATGGGATTAGACTATTATTTCTAAGGACATAAAAATGACTACATCACACTTTCATCTAGCATTACATCCTAATCATCATTCACATAACATACCATTCATATCACACTATTAGTCTACCTTTGTATTTTTACATTACATCTTATATATTGCATATCACACATTCCACTCATCACATGGTTGTAAATTATCATCATGCATCTTGCATTGTCTTCTACGCATTGCACTAATTACGCTATGATGCACTTTAGTTCCCTCTGCCCATACTCAATTTTTGAGGGTTTACAAATCAAATGAACCTTACATTCATCATGCGGTTATCATTCACCCCTTTTCATCATGTGACCTTACCAGGATAGTGGCATACACTTTAGGTTAAATCATCACTTACTTTTTCATCCTATAGTGGTATATGTTTTAGGCTACATCACCACTCCTTACCATTCATCTTGTAGTGACACATGCTATAGGCCACATCATCACTTTCTGTATTAATCTAGTAGTGATATACGCTTAGGGATAGATCATCACTCATATATTCATTTTTTCATGATATACACTTAGGCTATAAGGTTCATGATATAGGATTTGTCACATATCATCATCACTATGCATACATACTCATCACAATGCATTAGACACAACACACACTTTGACCATTTCTCGATGATGCACTCTCATTTATGGTTCATTCTTGACTACTAAGGGGGAAAACCAAATGAACCTCATTGTATACATTCCATCAACTCATGGGGAACACAACTCCTATCACTCCATTTTGTATTCCATTCCATCCATCCAAAAATATTGCATATTATGGTTGCTTTTACTCTTTCTTACTTTTTTTGTTCATGATCACTTTATTACACATGCTAGTTAGATTACTTGTATTTCATTTATCTATATCATCCACACATACACGTTCACGTATTTTTCTAGTTTTGATCACAGATATAGGTCTCTTACACACAACATGGATGCTCTACTTCTACCCTATCTACACCTTTGGTCGTTGGGGGCATCCACATTCATCTCTCACAGGTTTTATTGTTTCATTTTGTACTTAACATTGTACATTCCTTGGTTATACACACTTTTGACATACTTTTTATCTTTCTAACATGCTAACGGGTGCTTCATGTGCAACATTTGTTATGCAGGGATATTTGCTTCCATACTTGTTTGTTACATTATCTGTTATTATTTGCTCTTGTTTGCGGGTCTTGCCCTATGTTTGGTGTGCACACTTGTTTGTTGTTGTGGCCATTATGGCCTTATGTGTCTTACAACATCATGAGTGATATACCATTTTTACAACCTGTTTTGTGCATCTTACTTTGTCTTACTTGTGTTTACATCATTTTTAGCTTAAACACTATTTGCGTAGTTTATACATTGTTTTCTAAATGCATGCTTATTTGTGCTAACACTTGTCTTTGGATAGAATTCTTTATTTTATGCACATTTGTTTCTACCAAGTGCATTCCCTTCCCCTACAAGGTATATTTTTAGAGTACATTCAGTTGGTCCTTATTTAGGGCCGCATTATCTTATCGAAATATCGTATGCACCCCCAAATAGGGGCATAACTTGGGTTTTACATAGTACATAACACATGTACACCTTGTTTAAGTTTAATTATGTTTTCACCCTTGGCATTATGGGTTACATAAAATGAGTGGGTTCAGACTAGTCTATGAACCCTACACACAATGAATTTTATAAGACATGGTGTCCTTAGCATTCTGGGAAGTAGTTACAGGCTAGGAGGTTATAGTGGGTGTTCCTCCCTATACTACTTTAGTCGGTTGCATCAGATTGCCTAAAAACTAGGAGGTATAGATATCTCTTCCCATACATTCGAGGAATTAGTTACATGAAGGAGAATAACGTAGGTTTCTCCCTACACTTCTTCAGCCAGTGGCATGAGATCACCCAAAAAACTTGTAGTACAAGATATCCTTCTACACTCTCTTTCTCGAAATGGATCCAGTGCACATGTTCCATTTACACTTTTTCATTTATGTATTTTACATTCACATGATTTTTACATTTATACACATGTGTCTTTTACATTGTGTGTTTTTAGATATACATACATATATATGTGACAATTGGATCATTTTATCCTTGCAGAGTCCGGTCATATGAGAAACAAGTAGTCAAATGGGGAAATTAAAACAACAACATCAATAACAACACTTCGTAGTAGCACACACCATACTAACCATGTAGGTAAATCACATAAATCAATAAATACACATGCATTTCCACCCTAGGTTCAATCTCATCACCTTTTTACATTTTTTCATCTATAATTTCCATGCTTTGTCTAGTCCTTCGATGCGTTTTCTATTACAATATTCGTGGACATGAGGCACACATCTCTATTTACTTTATATTACTAAGTTTTCCACTCACCAACATAAAGTGGGGGCAAATGTAGACACAAAATCATGCACTTTAGGCATTATTTAGTCTCGGTCTCATACTACTATTTAGAAGGTTTTTGAGTGAAGAAATTATTAATTAACCCCATCTTTTGGCCATCTTACTTTGTTTTATTTCGTCATTCCCAACCTCTTTCACCCACATGCCCAATCAAATTTCATTGTTTTGTGTTATTTTAACCTTGAATGGGGTGCCCAGATTAGTACTAGGGCAGCAAAGGGTGCCATGGTCCCACCAGGATGCCCCGATCCTTTTGAAATTTCCTACCACTTTTTGGGATCTTTCTAGCCATTTGAGATCTTTATCTCTTAGGTCGTCAACCATTTCGGGTTAATTACAAAATTAGATCAAGAGAACCCTATAAATATAAATTTTTGATACCATAATGAGGGACCAAAAACTAGTCACTACTATCATCCACCTATAGTTGCATCCATTTGGAGATCATTTGCATCCATTAGTTCCATCACAAGGACAAGGTTGGTTCATTTGCATCACACAAGCATAGGGGGAGGGATTTTATTCTATTCCATGCACACATTTTATTACATTTTCTACATATAGTTATTGCTCACTACTTCACGAAGTGTGACTAGCTTCTACGAGAACCTAGGGAACATGATGTGCACACACACCAGAACTAAATTTGGGTCTGAAATTTAGTACGGTGCTCAATTATAAGTCCACTATTATGGCAGCTAAGGTCATTCGACCAATTCATTTGCATTCCCTTTTTTTTTAGGGTTTTGATACTCCTATTTGGTATTGTTCAATTCTTTTATACATCTAGAATTATCAGCGACACACAGTGCAATGCAATAAAATATAATGTGACACATAGTGAGGGTTTCAAATCACCTACTAGGCATGTGAAAATGAAAATTAGTTTTGAGACCTTTTTACATACTAGGGTGCCCATTCTCAGCAAACCATAGTACCCATAGGATCCCAGTCCCTCTCCAGTGCTCGGTCCAACTAAATAGCTTGGATCCATCTTTTTGAGATCTTTGCACAATCATTCTTACTTCCTATTCCTCCGGTCATTTATGCAACATAGTTCGATCTACCTCCGAATCAGCTAAGTCTTTTCCTTGTTCTTCTTGCATATTAGGGTTTCTAATTTCATTAGATTAGTTTCTTGGGTCATTTTCCATAGTCATTTATTACATTTATTTATTGTATTTACATGTCATTCTAGATCATATTAACTATCATATATCTCATTTTAGTTAATCAATTAACAACACTTCCAACTCTGTCAACCTTCTTTAACATGTGTTCATGACTCTGCATATCTTATTGGCACTACTTACCTGCTCATAGAGTTATTGAGCTATTTGATTAGCTCCCTTTAGCTTACTATACACACCTAAAATCAGTATCTTTACCTTATATGTCCATGTGTGCATATTCGGTTAGGGTCCTATCTAGGTTCCCTTTTAATCAAATACATCCTCCTTAATTTAATTAAAACACCCATCCCATCACCTTTAATTAATTAATAGGAATTAATTTAATTAACTCCTATTAATTAATTAATTAATATCTGTTATCCAAAGTTCACCCCCAGGGTAAATTTCGATAACATGCATCAGAGTTTTCAGTTCCAAGCAAGTAGGTCGATTCAGGAAAAATCATGAAATTGGCTAAGTCCTACTCCAGGCCAGCCTTTGGGACAGTTGGGACATCAAGGTGTGGATTGGCTGAAAAGCCTCCAGGCGGCCCGCGAAGCAAAGGGACATCCGGGACAAATGGACGCGAAGGACGCGAACCGGCCGGTTCGGCCGAAATGAGGAACTGTAGCACAGGGACAATCGGGCCATCGGGATGCGCGGGACATGGAAAGCCGGTTCGGCCGAAGGAGAAGAAAATTGACTAACTGCTCGGGACATTTGGGCCTTGAGGACGCGAACCGCCCGGTTCGGCCGAAAAGGAGAACTTTCACACTAAGTAGTCGGGACATCTGGGCCGCGAGGACGCGAAGGACGTAAAGGACGCGAAAAGGCGAAGCGGCCGAGAGCAAAGGAAGCCCATTTCAGGTGGTTCAAAATAATTTGTCCCAGACAGTCCAGGACAGTTGGAACAAATGTACGTGAAGGACGCGAACCGGCCGGTTCGGCCGAAACGAGGAACTTCAGCACTGGGACAGTTGGGACAAATGGACGCGTGGGACGCGGATAGCCGAGAAACCCGAGGGCCAATCAGATCATGACACATGTCACCGGTAGATGAGGGACAAGGAAGCCCATTTCAGGTGGTTTGGGAGTTTTTGTCCCAAACAGTTTGGGACATCCGGGATAGAAAGATGCGAAGGGCGCGAAGAGCCGGCAGACCCACGGACCAACCAAATCATGACACGTGTCACAAGGAGAAAAGTCCAAAAGGTCAGAGGGCGAGGTTTCAAGCACTGACCCAAGCCAATAAAAAGAGGACATGTGTCTAATGAAGCAAGGAAGGAGAGAGAATCACGTGACCAATCAATGCATGCCATGTGTCATCCAGGTGGCAGAGCGCAAGAAGAAATTTAAAAATCCGTTTTCACTGTTTTGTGCCCTAAATCTTCGAGATCAACATATCTTTCGATTGAGCTCGATTTGCACATTTTTATATCAACGGAAAGCTCATGAAATTCTCTACATGATTTTAGGGTTAATCTTGAATTTTGGTGTAGTCGAGAGAGAAAGTTGAGAAACGGTTTTGCACGTGTTCATGGTCGAAGTGACATTTCGGTGACTGATTTAATGTAGAATGGGTCGCATTCTCCTGTAATCCAATCAAAATGATAGGGTATGGGTTTATAAGGTCCCCATGCCATTTTAATGCATCTACTGATCAAGGAGGATGGGTTCCCATGTTTTCAGACGTTTTCATCCCCAGGCTCGACCCATGCAATGAAAAGCCGATTTGGCTCATTTCTAAGGGGAACATTTTCTTGGGATAAGCAAGCTTCTTCTTTCACCTGTAACAAGTGATTTTTGCAAGTATCAGACCTCTTCTAAAATTGTAACAGGTTTTCTACCTTTTTGATGTTGTAATACAAGGGTTTTGACAGTGGAAATGACAATACAGGCTCTGTGATCAGTTCTTAGTCCTCTGTTTGTGTTGCTTGTTTCATTCAAGACCTCGATTACATCTTATCAACTTGTGCATGATGTTTTATGTTGCATTTTATGATCTGTGTCTATCTGCAGAACAAGAAGTGTTCACCACTCCTCCTTTGGTGTATCACCTGTTAGTTTAGTTTCATTTTTGCACTTTCTATCTCTGTCTCCTTGGATTTTAAGGTAGGATTAGGTTTCAAACCTCTATAGTTTTGCAAAATATAGATCTAAATCAGAGGAGTTTGAGGAACCAACCTCTAATCTGGAGATTCCTCTCTCAGTTTCACAAGTCCCCACACTTGGAGAGAGGTTTCCATGTTGTGCAATCACACTGGATGCTAGAGTGATCAACCTAGAAGCATGATCTGCATCCAGGGGTCTTTGTGAGTCGCAACAACAATATCCACATCATATCATGCCCTAATCTATTTTCTATTTAGGATGATTTTATCCTAACCTACATCCCCTTGTTTTTCCTAGCTTTTTTCCTATCTATTCTTATGACCTAACTACCCATGACACATATTCTTCCAACCTATATGCTTTAAAACACCCTTCCAAACCTTAAAAACATAAAATCATGCAAAAAACACAAAAATATTTCCCATTGGGAAACCAACCCTAGAAAGCCAACTTAAATCCTTCTAAAAAGGGGGAGAAATCATTAGATGTGTGCAAATTCTGGAGATTCATTATTAGTAGTGAATTTACTCTTGTGCCTAAACATTCATGTAATAGTTATGGACCTCCTTGACCTTATTTGGATGTTCTTTCATCACTCACATTCATATTTCATGAGCTTATCATTGTTTTTTATTTCTTTAATCATATTATCATTGCTCTTTTTGTAGCTAATGTTTTCCAGAGTTCATATTAGTCTCTGTAACACTCAAGGATTACTACAATCATTATTGATCCCCTTGGTCACCGTTGACCAAGGTCCTATTCATACAAAAACCTATCCAAATAATTGTTTTCTATCCTTCTCTCTTCTTTTATATCTCATAGATCATTTTTTAGGTTGACTCAACATACTCGAGCCTCTACAACTTCCATATTGCATCTCAACCTTGCATGGTTTACAAATTTAGCTACTATTCTAGATCCTAGTGCCAAGGTCACCATCGACCTGGACCAAGTAACCTTCAAGTTACACATTTTTCAATTGAATAAGCTTCTAGATCAATTTTAATCATTTCTCAGATTCAATATACTTTTGTTTTTGCATGCTATCTTTTTTTCTTGAATTATTTCACTCTTTCTAAACACACGGGAGTTGATATCCACCAAGGAATTTAACGCTTATTGGATCTACCGTGAAATCCCTCGTATAAATCTATCTAATCAATTCCATTTTAGTTTATCTTATTTTTAGGTCATGAGTTACAGCAAGGATCCATCATCACTTTGCACTGTTTATCCATCATATCGCATCTGAGGTAACATAAACCCTCCTTCATTTATGGGTTTCTAGTTTATTTTAGTAGTTAGTTCATTCATTTGATTAGGAAAGAAAGAAATCTGAAAACATTCTTTGCATGCCGGTGGGACAACCCTTTAAGTTATCCTTTTGTATTTCTTTCTATTTTCTACTTCTTTTGTCTTCTATTAACACTGTAGAACAAGGCTTCACTTTTTTCTTTCTCATGTTGGGTTTGGCCACTTGGATCATTCATCCCATAAATTTCATATAAAAATAAAAACATTTATCTAGGTATTCCTCATTTTCATTATTTTCTCCTTTTTGCATCGTATTTCCCTTTCTTGTGCATGTCCTCATCGAAAGATCACACTTCGATTTGGTTTTAAAAAAGAACCTTTTTTCGCATCTTGCTTTCTCATCACATAGTTTAAGTAAGTGTTTAACGTATTGCATCTCACCTTTTATAACACACAACCTAAAATTCACATATCAATTAAAACATCTAGACATCTTCCTACTCGGTGGACTAATTGGGATCTCATCACCCAACAAGAATGCTGAGAATTCCTTAGCCAAAACTACCTAAAATGAGCCTTAGAATGTCATTCCTTAGGCTCCTTCATTATCAACCTCCCTTTTCTTTTTCTCACATTTCTTAATTAATCATGCTAATGAGAAACATGTTACTTTATTTGTTTGTTAACAAAGTACATAAACAAATATTCACCTATTTCATGCCTATTTTTACCCTTTCTCAAGTTGAGGCGATGACAACAATCCACTCCATCCAATGACATACCTTCCTCTAATGATCCTTCCCAATAAGATTCGAACTTGAGACCACACCTTCAGTTTCCCAACCCCTTGCCTACATGGTCTTGCTTCCGAGGACCATGTCATCCAAAATCATCCCTTTCTTAAAACCAATCCTCATATCTCTAGTCAATCTAACCTTTCTAGACAAACTACACCTAGATTAACTAAAATTAACTAACTAAGGAAAAGTATAATGATAGTTAATCTAATCTATGAGGACATAAAATGATGTAAATAAATATTCTAAAGAAGTGTAAATTGTCTAAATAATTTAACTAATAGAAATAAAACCCTAATGTGCAAAAGTAAATTGAGGAAAGAAATCACTGATTATAGGTGGCTATCGCAGAGTGTCGTAGGTATGATAGGAAATTCTAGAAGTAGGATCAACTACACGAAGTCCTAAAAAGGGTATATATCGGAGGATCGAACAAATTGTAGCACCCAAGAAAGTACTAGAGCACTTTGGGGTGCCTTGGTCCATAGAAATAAATGCCTCGGTATCGTAAAAGCTCAAGATCTCGGTATTTTTAGGGTGAGAGATAGTATGTAACCTTTTCGCTTGTCACACTGAATTCATTAAACTACACCAAATGTACCAAAATGAAGTAAGATGATGCTTGAAGACCTACAACAGAGAAAGAAGTATCAAATACAAAAAAAAATATGTAAATTATTTTTTTGGAATGACTTCAGTGTCCACAATAGTGGGCTTATTAAATTGAGTGCTTCACTACATTCATGACTCAGATGTAGTTCTGGTATGTATGTGCATGTCATTCCCTAGGTGCTCTTATGTTAGTCATACTTTGTGAAATAACAAGTAATAACTAGATGCATAAAATCAAATAGTATGTGTGCATGGAATAGAATAGAGTCCCTCCCCTCTAAAGTGTGTGTTGATGAAGATATCCTAGCCTTGATGCATGGAACTATGTGGATGCAAGTGATGCAATGGATGCAACTCTATATGGAGTGATAGTAGTAATTGATGTTAGGACCCTCATTATGGTCTCATAACTTTATATTTATACGGTTCTCTTGCTCTAATTTCATAATTAATCCCTGACGAGGATGACCATTTAAAATATAAGGATGAAAAATGGCTAGAAGAGGCCCAAAAAGTGGTAGGAAAGTTCTATAAGGATCGATTCACCCCCATGTGGGACCGTGGTGCCCTGAGGTGCCCCAATACTAAATTTGGGCACCCCAGTTACAACTAAAATTCTGGGGGATGTGCGAAAATGGTTGGGCATGTAGGTGCAATAGGTCGTAAATTATGAAATAAAATAAATAAAATGGCCAAAGGGATGGGGGTTAATTAGTAATTTCTTTTCTCAAGAACCTTCTAAATAGTAGTATGAGACCGGGATAAATAATTGTCTAAAGTGCATGATTTTTTGACTACATTTTCCCCCCACTTTATGTTGGTGAGCTGAAATCTCAAGTAACATAAAGAAGATAGAGATGTGTACCTAATGCCTATGAAGAGTGTAATAGAAACATTTGAAGGAGTAGAAAAATTTATGAAATTATAAAACGATGGAGCATGGAAACTATAGATGAAAAATACACAAAGAAAAAGTGATGAGAGTGAACCTAGGGTGAAATGTGTGTGTAGGTACCATAATGATTACCTACATGGTTAGTAAAACATGTGTGCTATCACGGAAGGTTGTTTTTGTTGTTGTTGTCACTTGTTGGTGCACTTTTTGTTACCCCAGGTTGATCGCTTATTTCTCATATGCCCGGACCTACAAGGAGAAAATGATCAAGTAGTCAAATATGTATGTATGTAAGTGTAAAAATACTATGTAAAATATACATGTAAGATACGCTAATGTAAATGTAAAATGTAAATGTAAGTGCAAATGGAAATGTAAATGGAACATGTACACTTGATCCATGTTGAGAAAGAGTGTAGAAGGATATCTTGTACTATCTAGGTTTTTTCAATGATCCGACGCCACTGGACAAAGTAGTGTAAAGAGGTAAACCCACTATAACCTCCATGCCTATAACTACTCTATAATAATATGTGTAGAGATATCTATATTGTCCAGGTTTTTTGGGGGATCCGATAGCACTTTGGACGGAGTAGTGTATAGAGGTACACCCACTGTAACCTCCAAGCTTGTAATTTCTCCACAAAAATGCTAAGGACACCATGTCCTATAAAATCATTATGTATGGTTTTGTAGACTTTTTCGAACCCACTCATTGTATGTAACCCAAAATGCCAAGGGTGAAAAGTGTACTAAACTGAATCGATGTAAATATGTTATCTTAGTATCTACAAAACCCCAAATGATGCCCCATCTTTGGGGGCGCATGCGATGTCGTGGATAGGAGACATGTGGCCCCAAAAGAGGGCCAACCACATGTATGTTGTAGCGGTGGAAATTTCTTGGTAGAAATCAAGGAATGCACAAACAAGAAAAGGATATCTAAAGACATGCATTTAAAAATAGTTTATAAGCTACACAAACAAATTGTAAAAGCTACGAAGCAATGTAACGTAAAAATTCAAGAAGTCAAGTAAGCCGTAAAAATAGGGCTGCAAACGTGGGACATAACTTATAATGTCGTAAGACATGTAATTCCATCATGGCCACAAAAAGCAGACAAGTTTGCATACCAAACATAGGGCAAGACCCGTAAACAATAGCAAACAATAAAAAACAAGAGCGGACAAGTACAAATAAACAAACAAGTAGTCATGGAAATATGTAATCTTGAAAAATAATTATTGCACTTGGAACAACCATTAGCATGTTAGATTAATAACCAATATCTCAACTCATGTATGATCAACTAATATAAGATTCTAACTACAAAATGAAACCATAACATTTGGATGAGATGAATGTGGATGCCCCCAAAGAACTGCAGTATAGGAAGGGTAGAAGGTGAGCATCCATGTCATGCATAAAAGTCATGTATCTACAATAAAAAATAGAATAAGGCTTGAATGTGCATGTGTGGATGATATAGATAATGACATATAAAATATCAATCTAATATGTGTAGTAATGTGACCATGTAAAACATGAGAAAAAATGATTAAATGCCCCTAAGACAATGCATTATGCTTTGAATTGATGAAATGGAATACAATATGAAATGATAGGATCCATGTTCCCCCTGAGTGGATGGAAATGTATGTAATAAGGTTCATTTTTTTTCCCCCTCAGAAGTCAAGAATGAATTGTAAATGACAAAGTGTGTCATCAGGAAAAGATTGATTAGTGTGTATATCACGTCTAACGTGTTGTGTTGAATGTGTATATGTGTAGTGGTGATGATAAGTGACATGTAGAAGAGATGTGTGTGGGAATTTTAGCTTAATCATATACCACGAAGAGATGAAGTATGGAGTGATGATTTATCCCTAAGCATGTATGACTATGAGATGAGAGAATGAGGGTGGTGATCTAGCCTAAGGCGTATACCGCTATGAGATATAAAAGGTGAGTAACAATTTATCCTAAAGCATATGTTACTATCCTATAAATGTCGTAGGATGAAATGTTCAATGGCGCATTGTGATGTCCATTTGATTTGTAAACCCTTGACAATCGAGTATGGACCGATGAACTAAAGTGCATCATAGGGTAGTGATATCACCGTGTAGAAGACAATGTAGTATATAAAATTCAACCATATGATGAGTGGTATATGTAAGGATGTAATGTGTGGAATGTGTAGATATGTTACGAGTAGAATGGGATTGCAATATGTGTAGGATGTGTAAAGTGTAATGTAGATAAAATAGGAATGTAATGTTAGATTCCTATATGATGAATACTAGTAGAATATATGTGAAAATACATAGTGTAGTATGTATGGTATGTAGATGTATGTAACTATCATGATGTATGAGGTGAAGAGATGCAAATGACAAAATGTTGTAGAATGTATAACGCGTAATGTGTGATGAAGTGTAATGTGTAATGCCTATGGTGTAGTGTGTGGGGTTTAGTGTAATGGTAATCCCTCAACAATCAAGTGTGAACCAAAGCACAAGAGTGTGTCATTTGGTAATGATGCTAAAGTGTGCAAGGAGTATGCATATGCTATAAGATTTATGTAGGAGAATGAAAAAGTGAGATATGTGTAAATGTTAAGATTAGGGGGAGATGTGGGATGCTATACCCCTCAAGTGTATGATAATGCATTTATGATGTGATAAATGATGTATGAGGGTGATTAAGAATTAAATATTTTGTTTAATTGATGATGTGTAAGGAGCATTAAAGTATTATAAATGTGTTTCTATATAGGTGATGTTGTAATGGAATAATATGGTAATGTAAGATGAAATGAGGTTATTTATGGTGAAATACCCCTCAATAGTCATATATTAACCATAAGAATATGAGTGTGTCATCAAGACGGTAGAGTGACAAGGGTCACCTACTAATGACCAAGTTTGCATGCGGTGGGACCTTGTTAGTTAGGGTTTATATTAGAAGTAGGTGGTGGCGGTGTAAGTGAAAATGTATCGTAAACATTAGAAGTGGGATTAGTTGCTTTGATGAACTTAATTGGTTATATTTTAGATTTAAGAGTAGGCCATGTTGCACTACATTTTAAAAAGTTCACTTAGGTGGAATTTTTAATTATATACATGACTTAGCAGGAGGAGTTAGTGATCTAATGTCGATAAATGGTTGATTAGAAGTTGCTTGAGTGATGCTAACTTTGATGCTCATCGGATGGAGAAGGAGAAACATATAGAATAAGAGAATCATGTGATGGAACTATAGTATTTTCTTGACTAGGAGGAGAATCATTATGTGAGTGACCATAAATATCAAGCATGTAATGAATAAGAGAATTATCTAGAACTTCCATGAAAATATTAGGAGGCTCACTAGTATCTGCATAGCATGGCATTTTGAGTAGGGGATGAATTAATTTCGATAGGTGGTTGAATTTGTTGATTCGGGGATACTTGTAGGTGATTACTTAGGTGGATGATGACTAACCAAAGAAGTAATAGCCTTATAATCCCACGTGGGTGTAACCTTTGTAATAGGATGTTTTGCATTAAATAAAATAAGACCTTGACACTTAAGACTTTGGATTATGCATGATGAAAAGTATGGAAATCATTTTCATTATGTCCATTGATGTGATGATAATTGTAGTATGGTTGACCATGATATTTTGCTAACCGATAAGGAGAAAATTAATGAGTAGGTGGTAGGGTGATTAACTAATGACTAAGGAGCTGAATAATAATTTCATGTGGTGTAGTATTATGCTCAAACATGAGAGGGTCAGGAAATGACATGTCTTAAGGTTCAACTAGATGACATGTAGTGGACATAGATTGAAGAGGAGATGTAGAGGGAGTAGAAACATGTGATTGAGAAACATCCTTAAGTTGTTGGATTTCAGATATAAGAGATGTGATTGTGGATTCCATAGATTTCATAGAGGATGTATGTGATTGAGAAGAATCTTTGAGCTATTGGATTTCAGATCTAAGAGATGTGATTGTTGATTCCATATATTGCATAAAGGATGTATGCGATTGAAAAACATCTTTGTACTATTGAACTTCATATCTAAGAGATGTGATTATAGATTTCACGACAAAAAATATTCATGTAAGGCCTAATCAAGTCTCAAATAGGTTGGTACAATGGAGGATCATCAAGGTCAAAGTTGACAAAGAGAAAAATGAAGCATAAATCTTAATTCATGTGGAGGAATATTTTCATAATAATACTTGGTGTCTAAGAATCTTTGGAAAATATCTTGATAAGTAGGACGTTTCTTAAGTAAATTAGATAAGGAGACTTGATGACCCATGACAGAAGAAAATGATGATCATAAGTGTGAAGAGAGAGTTGGGTTCACCAAAATTATTAACTACAATTAACCGACTAGGGGAAATTATAATGATAGTTAATCTAATCTAGAATGACATAAAACAATGTAAATAAATATTCTAAAGAAGTGTAAATTGTCTAAATAATTAAACTAATATAAATAAAACCCTAATTTGCAATATTAAAGTGAGGAAAGAACTCAGCTAATTGTAGATGGCTATTGCAGAGTGTTGTAGGTATGACAGAAATTCCAAAAGTAGAATGAATGCAAAGAGGTCAAGAAAATGGTGGATCTAGAGAATCGAACAAAGCTGCAACACCCAAAAGGTATTGGAGTGCCCATAGTGTCTGTTCCACTAAAATAAGTGCCCATTTCTATGTAAAATCTCTGAATATAGTTTTTTCAAGGTCAAGAAATAGTCTATAACCTTCCCTACTTTTCACACTAGATTTTTTTGAGCTGCGCCAAATGTACCAAATGAAGCAAGATGATATTTGAAGACTTGCAATAGAAAAAGAAGAATAAAATCCCTAAAAAAATAAAAGATGCAAATGAATGGGTCAGATTGACCTCATCTTCCACAACAATGGGCTTACTAAATTGATTGTTGCACTACATTTTAGACCTATATGTAGTTCTAGTGTCTGTGTGCATGTCATGTGCTAGGTTCTCTTATGCCAGTCGCACTATGTGAAATAGTGATTAATAGCTAGATGTAGAAAAATTAATAATATGTTTGCATGGAACATAATAGAATCCCTCCCCTATGAAGTGTGTGTTGATGTAGATCTCCTAGCCTTGATGTGTGGAACTATGTGGATGCAAGTGATGCAATGGATGTAACTTTAGATGGAGTGACAGTAGAAAGTGATGCTAGGACCCTCATTATGGGCTCATAACTTTATATTTAAAGGGTTATCTTGCTTTGATTTCATAATTAACCCTGAAGAGGCCAACCAAAAAAAATAGAAGGAAGAAAAATGTCTAGAAGAGGCCAAAAAGTTGTGGGAAAGTCTTTAGAAGGATCGGGGTGCCCCTTAATGTGATTAGGGTGCCCTAATTACGAATAAAATTCTAAGGGATGTGTGAAAATGTTTAGAATGATTATTTCAATAAATTGGGACTCATTCCAAAATTACACATATTTGATTCCAATATCGCATATATTTAAATCTAGAATTACATATATTGGAATCCAAAATCACCTATATTGGAATTACATGTACTCCAAAGTCCCATTTATTGGAATCCAAAAAATTAAATATTGGAATCCGTTATATGGGCTAGCGTCCGTTATGCATTATTTATGATTTGTTATGTACAAAACATGTTTCTGTTTTATAAGGGCCAGCTGCCACCATCCATTATTTATGTTATTTTATATGGGCTAGCGGCTGCCAACCCTTATTTATGCTATGTTATAAGGGCTAGTGGTCACAATGCATTATTTATGACATGTTATGTACATAACATGTTTCTAATTTATACTGGATAATGAACATATTATCTTGTCCTTCAATGGTTGCAAAAAAGGCCACAATGTAATGTTGAATTTGATGCTCGTTTAGTCCTATTTTATCATTTTCATATAGGCTAGTAGTCATTAGGATAATGAATTTCAAGAGATGTGAGATACTTCTAGGTTAATTTACTGTGATTTGATTGAACCTTAATGTAACTAGAGAATGATAGAAGATATTATGAAGAAACTAGAATAGGGTGTCAATCAATACTATTAGAATATAATTAAATTTATGTATACATTACTTATTTTAGTATGACTTAATTTTACAAAGTGCATCTATGTATCTATGTATCTATTGCATATTTGATATTTCATGCGACTTAATTTTAAAAGTCAGTTCTTTTATTATTACATCATTATTGTCGGGGAACCATAATATAACTCATATAATAGGTAAATATCCTTTCAAGTCACATTCCTTCAAGAATCATATATCTAAAACCTGCACTGCTCACCATAGAGAGAAAATCAAATAATAATTAACTTTACAATACTTGTTTCTTTTACATGATTTGATAAGAAGCATGTTAGAGCCAAATCGAGTTTGGTCTACATTGAATAAATATTTAACTAAATGTGATATAAACTCTTTATGTTGAGAGGAAGTAAGTAAAAGACTCCATAGAAAGAAGGAAATCATGTCTTCTTTTGAGTCTACCTTTCTTCAATTTTGTTTTTAAAATTTTTTTCCTTGGAGTGGACCATTCCACTCGAGAGAGTAATTTTTTTAAAAAAATTAGGTAAAAGAGGGTTGATGGGATCCTACCCCATGCATAAAAAAATCCAAAATAGAGCAAATATTTAATACCATACCATACAAAAATATAGTTTGATCTAAAAAGAATCAAAACTAATAGCTAGTACTGATAAACTAACAACAATAAAAAATAGAACTAATAACACTAAAAAACAACCTAGCATCCACAACTAATTTTTCATTTCCTCTAAGTTGGCCACCAGAGTGGCCCATTCCTTGGCGTGATTCAATGTTAGTGCCTAGAGTGTTTACATCAAATTCAGATAGTTCCATTTTCCTCTTCTTTGATGTCCCCTGCTATTCACATTTTTCGTAGGCATTAACCATTGTCGAGAGTTTGAAGGTGTTTTAAAGTGCAATTGATAGTGAGAATGCTTCACTCGGTGAATTTCTAAAGCATAGCCTTAAGCTGATCCACATCATTGTTTAAATTCTTTCACTTTTCTTGTTGAACCTCCATACTACCACCCTTTATGACTTGAGCCACATCCTCAAATTTCATCTTAATTACATGTCGGTCATTGAGGATAAAATGGATATTGATTTTAGTAATTGGAGTGTCCCATTTCATGTTTTCAAGGTCTGTGACCAATTTAACAAGATCAACTACCTCTTCCACACCATCTTTTCCAATCACCTCCATTTGGGTCTTTCCATAGCCACCACCTTCACATCATTTTAGTTTAGGCCTTAGATTCCCTATACTTCTTCAACTTCAACAACATTTTGATCATCCCCTTCACTTGACTCAGGGTATTTGCTATACTCCTCATTCTCAAAATTAGTTTCATCTTCCACAACATAATCTTCAAGGGATTTTGATAGGACACTATCCCCATTAACCATTTTATCCATATCCAAGATTGATCTCTTCACAATGGCCATAATAAAACCCTAATGTAGGGGAATACTGATTTTTCCTTTTTTGTAGTGGTCCATGGTAACACATAGAGAACGCATTATCTAGTATTGAAAAATAAAACTATACCCATGTCTGAGGAAATTGAACATGGGAAGATGGTAAGCATAGATACATTTTTGGCATCCCTCAAGAGTGAAAAAATGGATTAGGTTAAGGGCCACTTTTTTTGAATGGGGAGGTAAGGAATTCCTAAGAAATCCCACAAAATGAGGGGTGAATTTTTCCTTACCACATAGAAATAAGCGTATTTCATCTATGAATATTTTTGGGTTTGTAGACTTCACGTCCTTCCATGGGAATGCCCATAACATAAGCCACCATGTTGATTGATAATTCAATCTTTAATCCCCCAGCATCACATTGCCCAGTCCATTTCAATCTGAAATCCTTATTGGGTTTCTCATTGTACCCCTAAAAATATTTAAAATAATTGAGAACCCAAGGCTCAATGCAAACCAAATCTTCCTCCATATTCCTATAAGAACTAGGATATCACAAAGGAAAACTCACATTCAATGCTACACTGAGACTCCAACCACATAATTGCAATACCAATACTCCAAGTAAAAACATAAATCCCATATTTTTAATGAGGATTAAATGCACATTAACATCACCTTAATAGAGGAATAAACCCAAATTCCAAGAGATAATAAAACCATATTACAAGAACATTAACATCCCCTTAATAAAATACGTGCACCACACTGCACTTGTAAGGATTTCCAAGTGAAGAATAAACCTCGACGGTGCTTGCATTACAAGAAAATTAACCTCCCCTTCATAGCTATAAACCCTAGTAGTGCTCACATTACAAGAAAATTAACATCCCCTTAATATTTATAAACCCAGATTCTAATAGAGGAATAAACCCTGACTACAAGAAAATTAACATCCCTTTAATAGTTATAAATGTGCGACGTCATTCATCATTAACCCCATGCGTTACCTTCCGCCATCCTTGTGTACCTCAAAATAAGGGACATGAAATCACTGTGGACATTTACCTCCCACACTTGATACTTTAAATGAAAATGAAAATTCTCCTACTCCCATTGTCAAGTGGATATCTTTTCGTAATTAAATATAGATATAAAAATAAATTAAAACTCATTTTCTAAAGGTAGAATTATGGTAATTCATTTTAATAAGAATTTGAATTTCATTGTAATACTATTCATCATGTTGGAATCCCAAATTCATAGAATAATTTAGTAATGCAATTAAAACCATTTTCATGGTATCTATGAACACACTAATTTTTAAAGTGCACGAGAATTTTTCAATTCTTTATATACGTTAAATCGATGTGAACAATTTTTTCAGCAGACAGATTGAAGTTGAGAAGATAATATGACCTTAAAAAATCAAAGTAAGAGAGTTAATACTTAATGCTCACTAGGTAATGTCAGTGTAGCTTATCATGGTAAATTAAAATTAATCAAATAAGAATTCACTAGAAATAAAAATGTTATGTACACTTTTTATATATATTAAGATATCTATTATCATTTAAATCCTTTATTGTATTATAAATTTCCTAAATATAATCACACATATTATACATATAAAAATTATTAAGATAGTCAGGCACATTATACAAAAACTTGTTGTCAAATAAATTTAGGGAAAAATTACATAATTTTATTTTTATATAGTTAAATGCTTTTAACCGGAGCTATGAACTAGAGGGTTGATGGGTCCCCACCCTACAAGTATCCCATATTTTAATCAATGAAAATCTATATAAAAATACTAAAAATGAGTATGAAAGATAACAAGGAAAACATGTAACATGAATAATCAAGCTTGTAAAAAACATAGAGTTGTGAATACAAAAAAATAGAGCGGGAATGATAGAGAAACCCTAGGGTTCCACCCAGCCAAGCATTGCAATCATCTTGAGAAAGGAAAAGGATGTTCCAAAGCAATAGATTTCAAGTACACCATGTGATCAGGAAGGTGCGGGGTTGGTTTTTATGAGCTGTGACCAGGTTCAAGGATGACACGGTGGAGATAAATGCCCCATCCGAACAAAAATGCTTTGAACAGTGTTAGAAAATTGAAGTAGGACCCAAATTTTCAATTCTAGGGCATCAAAAATCCTACTATCAATAAAAAAAGGTGATGGAAAAGGATTCAACTTTGCAAAGAGATAAGGAAGACATACTTTTTCCAGAGCTTTAACTAAACCTACATGATGATCTGGATAAATGAAATGGGATGTGACCGCCATGACCATTGCTTTATCTACAGACAACACCAAGAAATTGAAAAGGAAGATGCCTACAATCTTAGAGTTTACATGATCTCTCCTAGTTCTCTGGAGATAATCCACACCTAGGATGTTCATAATCAAATTCATAACATCTATGAAGTCTATGTGGAAGACATTGCAAAGATAACCATCAGACACGATAGAGATGAAATTCATTTCTCGCTTGTTGTTGTGCAAGAGGATGAATGGAACATAGGTAGATGCCATGAGAGGAAAGGGGAAAACAATAGACAGAAATGCAAAAAATGAGTGAGGACAAGAGAAAGCACAACCCAATAATTAAATAGTCCCATGACTCATGTGAGGAAGGTCAATGCAATAAAAAATAGATTGTGCCATCAACTTTTTCCCATGCATTTGATATATTATTTAATTAAAATGATATTATATTATATTAAATACAACACGATACAAGATTCTCTCAAAAAAATAAGTGGGTGGTATGAGAGAAATCCCCAAATCCACAAGCACACTAGGCCAAGCCTTGCAAAACAACAAAGCAACAACTATAAGGGATTATGAGGAACACCAAAAAAAAAGGATAGATTATGAATAAAGGATACCCTTGATTGATAAACACACATTATACAAAATCACATTACTAGAGACAATCACACACATTATACATAAAGGTGTTATCAATTAAATCTACCGCACCACCCTTGGAGCTAGCCGGGAAAAGCATCGCACCTCCACCAGATTTTGAATCATCGGTCTTGGATCCCAGTGGACGGGGTACTATAAAAGGATTTATTCTAAGGAGATTCCTGTAAAGTTTGCTAAGGGATCTTTGTTGGCAGCATTGCTGAGCTTGCACCACTCATCACCCTAGATATCATGCTTCTTAAGGTGCACTTTGGTCACTTTGCATATGCACGTGGTAGTGGTGTGAACCACTTTCTAGTCGTGCTCGATGAACTTGTCTTCCATGATCTTCTTCATGCCATTTTTTTTGGCCCAATGATATTCGACGGTGGCTAATGAAAATCCAACTCTTTGTTATCCTCCTCTTTAAGCTCCTCCAATCACACTCTGCATGACGCCATCAATGTTTCTATTTTATACTAGTTAGCTTGATTCTTAGGCTCTATTTTTTTCCCTTAAATAATGTTTTTAACAGTTTTAAATTTTATTAACATTATGTTTTAAAATGTATAACCCATTTCTTGTTGTTGCAAATCAGCAGCACCCCTGGATGCAAATCAAGGTTCTAAATTGATGTTTAGGGCATCCAGTGTGATTGCACAACATGGAAACCTCTCTCCAAGTGTGGGACTTGTGAAAATGAGAGAGGAATCTCCATATTAGAGGCTGGTTCCTCAAACTCCTTTGATTAGATCTAGTATTTGCACAACTGCAGAGGTTCAAATCCTAATTTTACCCTAATTTGCAAGTAGACAGGGATAAGAAATGCAGAAAATGAAACTAACCTAATGATGGTGATGCACCAAAGGAGTGGTGAACATTTTTGCTCATAAAAATAGGCACAAATCCATGAAATGCAACATGAAAAACATACACAAGCTGATAAGATGCAATAAGAGATCTGAAAATGAAGTAAAAACAATACAAACAGAGGACTGAAAGCATTCACAGAGTTTACACTGTCATTTCCATGTAAAAATCCCTTGCATTACACCATCAAAGAGGTATAAACCTATTACAATCCTTGAAAAAGGCCTGATACTTACAAAATTCACTTGTTTTCAGGTGAAAGAAGAAGTCTAATGTTCAAAAAAGTGTTCAACCCTCAAAAAATGAGCCAAAACTAGGCTTTACAGTCATGGGTCGAGCCTAGGAGAGAGAAAACATGCAAAACACATGGAAGCCATCCCTCATTGAATGAAACTACACTAAAATAGCATGGAGGTCCTTACAAACCCATGCTCTGACATTTTTGACCATGCTGGAGAGAAAAGTGACCCATTTTGCATTAAAATTGGTTGTTGAAATGTCATTTCTAGCCATGGACACGTACCAGAAGTGTTTTTGATTTTTCTCTCTCCAAAATGAACCAAAATTCAAAATTTACCATGGAATCATGTAGAGAATTTCATAATCTTTCCATTGATATAAAGAACGTGCAAATCCGAGCTCTGGATCGAAAGTTATGGAGGTCTGAAGTTTTAGGGCAAAAACGGCCCAAAAAACGGATCGGCGGGCAAAAATTTGAAATTTTGACCCTTTTTGCATTTGGAAAATTTTTCAAAAAAAAAAACCCACGCTCCACCACTTGGGTGCCACATGGCATGATTTAATTAGGCATGGGCCCTTCCTGACTACTTTCCCTTTGTTTTTGCCTTTGGAATTTTTTTCCAAAAACCTCTGCGGCCCGCGACTTGGACACGTGTCGCTCTCTGGTTGGTCGGCTGACTCCTCCCTCCTTCTTCCTTCATGGGGTGCTTGATGTTTTTGTGCCACTTGGACACATGGCAGCATGCGATTGGCCAATGAAAACAGGGTGGGCCGATCCCTTAGAATTTTTCTTTGTTTTTTCATTGGGAAAATTTCCCATTTTTCCCCGCGCCCGCCACTTCGGGACACGTGGCATGATTTGGTTGGACGACAGGGCGTGGGCTCATCCTTCGCCTTTGAATTTTTGGGTGAAACTTTTCCAAATTTTCCATTTTCCACCCGAGCTCGAACTCTCGGGACCATAGGACACGTGTCCTATTTCCATTCGCCGCGGGCCTCCTGCTCCAAATTTTCACTTTGAAAATTTCACCGAACACTTAGCAACTTTTTCCTTTCTCCCCCATGCCGCGAACTCCCCGGCCACCTCTGCCACCTGTCATGTTTCTATTGGCTCAGGCCAATCCTCCAAAATTTGCCTTTGAAAAACTCGGCAAAAACACTTAGCCAATTTTTGATTTCTTCCCCCCGCCGCTCTAACTGATGAAGACACGTGGCATGATCCCATTCGCCGCGGGCCATGCGGTGAAAATCTACATTTGAACCTTTTGGCAAGACTTAGCCAAATTTCACTTTTCTCCTCCACGGTCCGCGACCCTCCTCTGGACACGTGGCGCGCTCCTATTGGTTGCGGGCCAAAATTCAAAAAATTTCCTGCGTAAAAACACTTAGCAATTTTTTACTGCGCCTCCCCTTGTGACACGTGTCACACTGTGATTCACCCGGCGGGCCCACGGGAAAAAATTTTCCTTTTGCGTTTCCGACCAAAACTTGGAAAATTTTCCAAGTTCTCCTCCGAACCCCGCCGGCTCCTGGACACGTGGCAGCTTCCTATTGGCTGCGGGCTTCCAAAGGGAAAATTTCCCACAAAAACTCTACCGAGCCATAACTTGAAAAATATGAGGAGTTAGGAGGAAAACTTTACCTTTCTAGAAATTTGAGAGAGCTCTATCTAATGGTGCCATTTCTAGAAAGATTTGAGTGCCTAAAAATCAAAAAATGAAGACTGAGGCACAAGAGGGGTAGGAACACAAGGAGTTAGCCACAAAAATGAGCAGGGGGCACATTTTGGATAACAATTTTGGTGACTCAGAGGGGTCATCTACCTGCTAGATGAAAATACCAGTTGCCTGAAGCAGTCCATTGGGCATGGAGTCATCAAATTTTCTATTTGGAACCCCAACTAACTTAGAATGTTGCAAGGAGGAAGATGGAATATCACCTGATTGAAACAAGGACTGCAAAACATCTCCAGGGACAACAAGTTGTGCCAAAGCACTTAGGGAAAGAAAAACTAACCTACAGCAAAACAATGTGCACAAGCACTTGAAGGAATGGAAACCTAAGCTAATATTTACAAGATGGAGAATTCCCCTTTAGAAACAATGCTTGAGATAGATTCCATTGACTAGAATCTGCAGTTCTTCACCATCCAATGAAGCCAATTGGAAAGCATTGTTGTTCTTGCACTTCGTGACCATGTATGGGCCACTCCAAATGGCATCAAATTTTGAATGCCTTCATGGTTTTGCTCTATCTCGCATCCCATTTCAACACTAGATCTCCAACTTGAAAAGATCTATCCTTGGCCTTCCTATCAAAGGTCTTCTTGATCAAAGCTTGATCCTTCTCCATTGCTTGGGATGCCTGATCTCTAATCTCTTGTAGCTCCATCAACTCTGCATATCTCACCTCCATGGGCTCAAACTCCAACAACTCCAACTATTTCATGAGTTCCAATGTTGGCAACTCAAGTGACATGGGCAAGATTGCTTCTCTTCCATAGACAAGCCTGAATGGAGAATTACCTATGGATCTCTTGGGGGTTATCCTATCAACCCATAAGGCTGATTTCAGCTTGGTATGCCAAGACCTCTGATTCTCATCAAGAGTTCTCCTAATGATCCTCAACAAGTTCTTGTTTGTAGACTCATCCTGGCCATTACCTTGAGGGTAATAGTTTGATGAAGTACTTAGGTAGATCCCGTTCTTGACAGCCCACTCAGTCACCTTGGATCCAATGAATGCTAATGCATTATCTAAGATTATCGTAGCAGGTATGCCAAATCTGGTTACTATCCCCTCATAGAAGTCTAATATGCTGGACTCATTTGCCTTCTTCTTGGAGATAAGCTGCAGGTATTCAAACAACACTTCTTCTTCTCCAGTTCTTGACCTTGTGGTGACTCTTCTCATGAGTTTTTAGGCTTGCACTCACTTTGCAACAAGTTGATTCTTCCCTTTGGAGTCACCGGATGTGCAATTTATGGCTCTTTTGAAGCAAGAAAATTGCAGCGAGATGCACATCAAATTTTCTACAATAAAAATGAGACCTCTAAGGTCCCACTTTGGGCATGCCAAAACTATTGTTGCAAATCAGCAGCACACCCACGGATGTAAATCAAGGTTCTAAGTTGATGTTTAGGGAATCCAGTGTGATTGCACAACATGGAAACCTCTTTCTAAGTGTGGAACTTATGAAAATGAGAGAGAAATATCTAGATTAGAGGGTGGTTCCTCAAACTCCTCTCGATTAGATCTAGTATTTGTACAACCTGCAGAGGTTCGAGATCCTAATTTTACCCTAATTTGCAAGTACATAGGGATAAGAAATGCATAAAATGAAACTAACCTAATGATGGTGATGCACCAAAGGAGTGGTGAAAATTTTTGCTCATACAAATAGGAACAAATCCATGAAATGC
Source organism: Taxus wallichiana var. yunnanensis (assembly GCA_018340775.1). Taxonomy (NCBI): domain Eukaryota; kingdom Viridiplantae; phylum Streptophyta; class Pinopsida; order Cupressales; family Taxaceae; genus Taxus; species Taxus wallichiana. The sequence continues at coordinate 346,372,830 of CM031233.1, forward strand.
AACATGAAAAACATACACAAGCTGATAAGATGCAATAAGAGATCTGAAAATGAAGTAAAAACAATACAAACAGAGGACTGAAAGCATTCACAGAGTTTGCACTGTCATTTCCATGTAAAAATCCCTTGCATTACACCATCAAAGAGGTATAAACCTGTTACAATCCTTGAAAAAGGCCTGATACTTACAAAATTCACTTGTTTTTAGGTGAAAGAAGAAGTCTAATGTTCAAAAAAGTGTTCAACCCTAAAAAAATGAGCCAAAACTAGCTTTTACAGTCCATGGGTCGAGCCCAGGAGAGAGAAAACGTGCAAAATGCATGGGAGCCATCCCTCATTAAATGAAACTACATTAAAATAGCATGGAGGTCCTTACAAACCCATGCTCTGACATTTTTGACCATGCTGGAGAGAAAAGTGACCCATTTTGCATTAAAATTGGTTGTTGAAATGTCATTTCTGGCCATGGACACGTACCAGAAGCATTTTTGATTTTTCTCTCTCCAAAATGAACCAAAATTCAAAATTGACCATGGAATCATGTAGAGAATTTCATAAGATTTCCATTGATATAAAGAACGTGCAAATCCAAGCTCTGGATCGAAAGTTATGGAGGTCTGAAGTTTTAGGGCAAAAACAGCCCAAAAAACGGATCGGCGGGCAAAAATTTGAAATTTTGACCCTTTTTGCATTTGGAAAATTTTTCAAAAAAAACCCCATGCTCCGCCACTTGGGTGCCACATGGCATGATTTAATTGGGCACGGGCCCTTCCTGACTACTTTCCCTTTGTTTTTGCCTTTGGAAATTTTTTCCAAAAACCTCCGCCGGGCCCGCGACTTGGACACGTGTCGCTCTCTGGTTGGTCGGCTGACTCCTCCCTCCTTCTTCCTTCGTGGGGTGCTTGATGTTTTTGTGCCACTTGGACACATGGCAGCATGCGATTGGCCGGTGAAAATGGGGCGGGCCGATCCCTTAGAATTTTTCTTTGTTTTTTCATTGGGAAAATTTCCCATTTTTCCCCGCGCCCGCCACTTCGGGACACGTGGCATGATTTGGTTGGACGACAGGGGCGCGGGCTCATCCTTCACCTTTGAATTTTTTGGCTGAAAATTTTTCCAAATTTTCCATTTTCCACCCGAGCTCCGAACTCTCTGGGACCATAGGACACGTGTCCTATTTCCATTCGCCGCGGGCCTCCTGCTCCAAATTTTCACTTTGAAAATTTCACCGAACACTTAGCAACTTTTTCCTTTCTCCCCGCACCGCGAACTCCCGACCACCTCTGCCACCTGTCATGTTTCTATTGGCTCGGGCCAATCCTCCAAAATTTTCCTTTGAAAAACTCGGCCAAAACACTTAGCCAATTTTTGATTTCTTCCCCACCGCTCTAACTGATGAAGACACGTGGCATGATCCCATTCGCCGCGGGCCATGCGGGTGAAAATCTACATTTGAACCTTTTGGCAAGACTTAGCCAAATTTCACTTTTCTCCTCTGTGGTCCACGACCCTCCTCTGGACATGTGGCGTGCTCCTATTGGTTGCGGGCCAAAATTCAAAAATTTTCCCGCACAAAAACACTTAGCAATTTTTTACTGTGCCTCCCCTTGTGACACGTGTCACACTGTGATTCACCGGCGGGCCCACGGGAAAAAAATTTCCTTTTGCATTTCTGATCAAAACTTGGAAAATTTTCCAAGTTCTCCTCCAAACCCCGCCGGCTCCTGGACATGTGGCAGCTTCCTATTGGCTGCGGGCTTCCAAAGGGAAAATTTCCCACAAAAACTCGCCGAGCCATAACTTGAAAAATATGAGGAGTTAGGAGGAAAACTTTACCTTTCTAGAAATCTGAGAGAGATATCTATCTAATGGTGCCATTTCCAGAAAGATTTGAGTGCTTAAAAATCAAAAAATGAAGACTGAGGCATAAGAGGGGTAGGAACATGAGGAGTTAGCCACAAAAATGAGTAGGGGGCACATTTTGGATAACACTTGTAAAGAGTGAAATATGTAAAACTTGTCACATTATCCTTAATCATAATCCAACATGTGTATGGGGAATTTTTGTGTATCATTATCCTCCTATTCAAGCTCCCCACATCTCACTCTATCAGACGTAATCACTGTCGTCTCGAGCTCAAGAAAAGGGAAAAGTAGTGAAATCCTCACGCTTTTAGAGAAAATCTATCACCGGTTTACTGAGACACTCAAATCACTTTGGTTACTATAGTAAAACCTTGTCAAATAAACATAAGAATACTTATGCTCATGTAAACTTCTTATCAAGGGCAGAAAATGCTTCTCCACCAGATTTAAGCTTAAGGTTTTTTTTTTAATAAAAAATAAATGTTTTTGATTTGGTTTAATCCCAATAGATCATCAAATCATCAAGTACTAAATAATATAGAATAACACTAGATAACACAAGACACTCTCTTACGAGAACATGTATCTTAGAATAACAAAGAAACCAACTCAAATCCTTTATATCATCATTTACATTAAAGTCGGTGGAAGACATCAAACAATATAGAACTTCAACATCTTGCATTATCTTAAGGGGTAAAAAAGTAGAATACAAATCATCTAGAAAAATACCATAGGAGTGGCCCATTTGACTCTAAGAATAAGATTATCATAACCATAACCATTAAGATTATTGATAGCTCTCTATGCATCCTCCCTGTTGACAAAATTAACAAAACCAAACCCCTATTAACCCCCGTCTTCTGATCCATGGCCATGTAGACACACATGATATGTCCAAATGGCTTGAAAAGCTCATGTAAATCAACATCCATCATGTCCTCGAATAGATTGGTAATCCGATCAAAATTTTCTTCATTTTTGTGGTGCATGGTGTCACCGAGTGGTCCACAACACCCCTAATACTAGGAGGGACATAGGTTGATCACCCAACAGACAAAAGAAGTGGCGGTAACACCGTCTGCTACTTACACTGCAATGAGGCCCTTGGTGGCATTATCCATTATTAAGGTTTTTATGGCACCAGCGTGGGCGAGATCCTTGTAAGTCCATTTTGATGTCCAATGATCACCCTTCTTACCTTAGATACAAAAAACCATGAGACCTACACCACCCTTGGAGCCATTTAGCACATAAAGTGTATCTTCACCAAATTTTGAATCATTGACCTTGGATCCATGATTGTCTCTTCACCCAAGTTAAAAAAAAATTCTTTCCCAAAAAAGAATCGGAAAAAATGATTATACACATGCGAATCTTTAAGAATCTTAAGGTAGTTACTTTATTCCATACAAATACAAAATACATTGTTTTATTTGGAAGAAAAGTATATAATTGAAATGTCAATTGTGCATTCTAACTTTTCAATGATCTAAACATGTTTTTATGCTCTTCAACATATTTCAACCATGTACATAATTTAGTATAGATTTTGAATCAATCTTAGAGTTTCCATCAAATCTCCAATATATGTTGGGGTTTTGAGAGTAATTTCTTCTTTGACCTCAAGTGACAAGAATATCACCTCATCAATAAAAATTATTTTTTTCACCATAGAAAATACCATAAATGTATTCTATCACTGGCTGCTGGCTTTTTTATTTGAACTTAAATTCTTGACATCCCCAAATGAACCTAAAGTGGGTTTCTCATAGAAAACTAATTTTTTTATGAACATGTGTTTCACCATTGTTGAATCCATAAATGAAGACCATAAGGCGAGTGTCAAAATATTTTTATGCAGTACTTATGAAGTCAGTAGTAAAATCTTGTTCAAAGTATTATGTATTCTCGGATCTAAAACTGGAACCATATTACGAGGTATTTTATCACCAATACCAGAAATTCCAAAGAATAAACCTTCAACTCCCAAAACTAGTAATTTTTAGGCTTCCCAATAGGATATATAAAAACAAATCGAGTCAATGTAAGCTTCCAAAAGTGATTAAAAATAAGTCATCAAAGTATTTATTCACAACTCAAAAACAACTTATAAAACTATAATATCATCTTAATCACAGTGAAGATATAAATATTTCCTACTTTTAAATTTGTAATCTCAACATATAAAATAAAGAGTGACCATATGATTGTACGAATGAATATCATTGTAAAAAAATTTAAAATAATTAATAGTTCTATATTTTTTTGTTTTTGCTGCAATTTTTAGATGCCCTTTGCAACATTCAAACCCCGACACAATATCTCTCGTTATGTTTATGTACAAATTGGTCATCAACCACTTATCTTTGAAACAATTTTCTTCATTGGATTTCTTCCCCACCATAAATTTTTCTGGAGGGTTTCCCTTTGGGCCCATTGTAATACATAATGTGTTTCTAAGGACAAAAACAATACCATCTCTACTCCAAATCTTTTAGAGATCTTTTTCTGCAATTTTGTCTTCTACATAACAATGTTCTTTACCCAAAATAATAAATGGTTTGAATTCAAACATAATTTTTTTCAAATCCTTAATCAACTTTTCAACTTCGGCGCAAAAGATATAGCTAGACCAAAATCCTACTTCACATTTTGTTGTCAGTAGCTTTAAAATTTCCTTGAGCCCACCTCACAAGTTGAGAGTCTCCTTACCGAACTTGATTGTCAAATCTTTATTGGATTGGTTTTTCTCATAGAGTAAACACTCCAAATCTAAAATACTTAAATAATCCTTTTGGCCAGCTACACAAAATTATTTTTTTTCTCAATTTTTTGCAATTCGGTATTAACCAATTCAAATAATCAAAATTTCAGAATGTTAAAAATTACTGATTAAGACTCCATATTGATTCTCTTGCACTCCCCTTCTACATGTTCTTGTAATGCTCATTCTATTTAAAAAATACTAATCAATTCAAAATAAAATTTAAGTCGATGTAAAAAAATATGTGAAACAACTCACTTTTATACAATATTGCATAGATGTAGTTATATATTAGTGACTAGTAGGAATAAGCCATTAATGCCTGGACTATGTTTGGGTTGACAATATATGATGGGATTAGTGACCGCTAATAGCCATTTGTACAGAAGTAATTATTTTCGATTGTTTGTAAATAAATATTAACCAATAAACAAAAAATTTACTCAATTCAAAATAAATCTAATTAAAATATGCATGTTAATGACCGCTAGGGTAATACATATTACAAATAAACTACTTCATTATAGGTTCCTTCAATTATGAGGGTCTTATAAATGGTTTTATTTATAATTGTATATGACTATCATACCATTTTCTCATTTGTGATTTCATGCGTGACATGCTAACAACCTCCCCATTTGGCATCAAATCTGAAAAAATTGAAGTTATTATTAAAAATATGTAAACAATGACAATAGGAAATATCTTGTTGTGATAAATTTATAAAATGAAGATTTCCCATTCACCTTTTATAGATTTATTAGATGGTTGGTTAGCGAAATCGGGCAACAAGTTGAATTGGTTATGACATACTAATATTGACATCATCTCCTCTATTTGTATGTAAAGAAGTAGAGATAGTGTCTTCCTCTATTGTTTGGTTTTCTACATAAATATTGTATGTATAAGTTTAAATGCATTAAACTAATAGACTTGTTTTAAGTGATCTTATTGAATGTACCTTTTTCAAATGACAATAGTAAGGTTGTGTTGGTCCGAAAATCTGTCGCTTGGGCAGATCTATGGATAAACGAGCCAACGGTGCGCGAGGCATAGCCCTCTTTGAGTCGAGAAAGCGGCGGTTTATTGCTATTCTACCAGCAGGAATCTATGCAAGTCTCACAGATTCTACCTTCGGGGGTTTGGGATCTCATCCCAGTAGGTTTATTTCCGGCTGCGAAGAGAAAGGAATGAAAGAGAGGAGGAAGAAGGAACAGGTCCGAAGGGAGAAAAGAAATGAATTCCAAAGCAGAAAGGTCAGAAGATTTATGTTTTTGGGTTGGTAGTAAACAGAGCCAAACCTACTTGCATAAATAAACAAAGCAATACTGATGATAAATAAATGACAATAAAATAGAAGCAGATCCAACAGAATAAATACACAGATCTAACATAAGAAAGATCTAATGTATATAACACAGGTATTCAGCACAAAGTCCAAATATTGTATTACTAATTTGTTCTGTTACAAAAAGCTCAAAGTCTTTTCTCCTTACTCCTATTTCTCATCTGAAAGATATTCATCCATCCCTCAACACAACAAGTGTTGGGGTATTTATAGAAAAAGAGGAGAAAAGAAGGCAAAAAGGAGCCAACAACTATTTACAAAGATATTTACAAAATATCTAAAAGTCATGTTGACTTTTTACAACTTGATGGATGACATCATCCCATGATGCAACATGGATGATGTCATCATTTGCATCAACATACTTCAGACATTCCAACAAGAAAGTCGAGAGAAGAGAGAGAAGAAGAAGGAGGAGGAGGAGCAGCTACTCGTCGTCATCATCCTGCGGCCGAAAGGGAGTAGCCTGCTTTTGATGCTGCTCAGGTGATGAGATATGGAACTGAGCGGTATTCCAAAAACTTGTTAATCATTGGCCCAAATTGATCCTGAGAAGGATCCTTGTGCAGTTCGCTGATTGCCTCACAAGTCTCTCGCTCATCTATGAGCTTCTCTGGGAGTTTGGAATAATCTTTTCCGCCTCAATGAGGAACCCGATGAAGTCCCTACATGCCAAAGCGAGGTTGTTGATAGATTCAGTGTCAAATGTGACCTCTAGCCCCTGTTCCTCGAGAAGTGATCTCCTTGAAGATCGGATGGTTTCATCGGTGACCTTAAGATAAAGGAAGGAGTGAGCAACCACGGAGACATGTTGAGATGAATTCACTCCATTTGGTGCATGGCATCCGTAGGCTGCTTCCTTTACCTTGTCGATTTTTTCCGAATAAATTCAAGCGATCCACCCGGTAGTCCGAGTGGACATGGTTTTGTTGAGGGCCCCGAGATGACCGAAGACACCGAACTTGACCAGATCTTTGACTGAACAGTCGAACATCTATTAAAAGGTCTCGTGTTGGAGTCTAGCATGATCTAGCTCTTCTGATATGGGCCCCGCTAATGCTTGGAGCTCTTTGTTTGCCTTTCCGATGCTCAGATACAAATTGACAAACTCGGCGATCACTCTTTCACTGTCCTTGAGGATTTGGCTCCTCCAAGCAGAAACGGCCATACCTTGCTCACCAATCTTTGTATATTCGTTGATTTTCTCCTGGCTGAGAAGCTCAGAAGTTTCGGCGGTAGTTGTGGGAGGCGCACTACCCATCTTCTGTAAGGCTTGGAGCAGATATTTGTTTTGCTCTTTTAGTAGCCTTTTCTCTTCTTTTGTTTCTTGAAGCTTTTGACAAAGGGCGTCGACCATGAAAGAGCTTCCCCCTGGAGACTTTCAGAAGATGTCCCCATTGTGACTTGGGTCACGGTAAAATCTGTCGGAGACAGATCCTTCTTCTCTTTGAGGGGATCGGGGTATGTAATTTCCATGATTCTCTCACTGCAAAGACTTTTGCACAGAGAAGCGCGCAATAGGCTTGACTTCTTTTGCCTCTTTGGTTGGGATCATGAAAAGTCCATCGGAGCGATGGGAACTTTCCTCTTTTCTTTGGCTCAGCTCTTTGAGAGATCAGGCTGGTCCTACGGAAGAAGGACCAGAAACAGAGGAGGGGGCAGCTACAGTAGAAGAGGGGAAAAACGTGGAGACATGCGGAGGTGGCATTGAGAGAATAGCCGAAGAAGTGTCCACGGGAGGAAGGGAAACTGCAGCTGCGGAAGACATAGGAAGGGAAGGGAGCTCGGAGATGAGGGAAGAAATGGAGGAGGACAGATCAGCGAGGGAGGAGAAGATAGATGAAGAAACAGGGGAAAGAGTAGAAGAAGGGGCGGAGGACACGACCAAAGGGATGGTCGCTTGAGTCACTCGAGGAGGGGAAGGAAGAGAAGAAGAAGGGATAGAAGGGACCTCTGTTGTGGTAGCAATGCCGACATCCTGAGTGGATGGGCCAATTGGACTATCCCCTGCTGCTTCTTTCTCTGGCGAATCCAGAGTTATTACTTGTTCTGGCGCTGTGGAAAGAGGACTCTCGGGGGCTTCTTCCTGAATGGTGCTGGATTCACCTTCTACACCTTTGCCTTTAAGCTACTTTTTGGACCGTGAAGGTGCGTTGCCCAATGGGGAGGTTGTGAAATCTACCCCGAGGTAGATTAGGCCGTTCATCCGGCACCAGTGCTCTGTCCTACGCAGAGTTTCCTTGACCCTCTCCTCAATTGTCTGAGGAGCCTTAGTTCTGTCAATGGCCGGAAAGGGCCAATCGTCCCCATCTGTATCATTATATACCTTGTCCACTTCATCTTCTGTTGTTTGGTAGCCTTTGGGGACAATGGCTACCCCATACTGGATAATTTCTGCCAATGCTAGGCGAGAATGATCCTTTCTTCTGAGCTCTACCTCATGGAGGATGTCAATATAAATATCCTCGATCTGAGGAACGTGGATTGGATCAAGCTTTGCTCTTGGCAGGCAGCCCCTTGGGTCGAAGGTGGGCCTGGCTGGGAAGTCATGCTTCAAATTGAGTAACTCCAGCTCTGCAAACATTTCCTTCGCCTTGTGGTGGGTAGAGCATGTGTATCGGCCCACTGTGAGGGGGAAAGGAGTTCCACCCTTCTTTCTTTTCAGGAACTTTTCGTGATATGTGATTAGCTGCCTTGACAGCTCCAGCAGAATCAGCTTAGGCCCAGCATACCTTGGTAGCCTGGTTGGCTCTCCCAAAAAGTTGGCAGCCCTCAGATAGGTGAATGTAGGAAATTGGGTGAACAGGGCTCCCCATTTCTCCGTGGCTGCCACTATGTTTTTGGTCATACGACCATGAGTCAGATTTGGCCTCAATAGGCAGATGATGTGATAAAAGAATGCATCGTTGATTTTGGTGAATTGGGCGATGCTATTCTCCAGCTTCAACTCTGGATAATACTCATATATTTTGACCTGAGGCCAAACTCCACTTCGTGCTAGGCCTGGATAATCCCTCTCTGATGCTGCAGCGTAGACCACGTAGGAGTTCATATGGAATACTCCCGTTGTGCTGAACTGTTGTAGCTGCTCGGAAATGGTGCTGCTTATAATTTCCCCCAGCAAAAGCGTTGCTCAGGCACATTCTTATTCATTGTTTCCAAGTAGCGCAGCATCCATTTATGGAAGTAATGGGCGTCAGAAAGCCCGAAGACCCTGCTCAGGAAGGTAATGGTATCGCTGAGCTCTTCTGAGAAGTCACTGCGGTGGATGATTTGGGGCCACCGGGTTACCACCTTCTTGTTCTTCAAGTAGACTTCGTTCATTAGTTGCATGCATTGGTCTTCATTGTCTTCCCAGGCCTTGATGCACTCTGCTTGGCTGACGGCCACGAAGTGCCGGTGGTGAGGGATGCCAAGTATCATCTCAAAATGACGGGCAGTGAGGTTAATGACTACCTCGCCCTTACTGTTTTCGACACATCTGGTGTCTTTGTTGTAAGACTGAGCAACCACCATTATAAATTCATTGTTGACTGTGCTGATGGGGATTCCTCCGGCGAAGTGCAGGGCACTGCCTATCAATTTGTCCATCCATGGACTCCTTGTAACTTCTTGAGTTCTGGCCCAGAATTCCTCCATGTCAACATGCCCCATTCTGAGTCTCGACATCCATGCTGCATTCGGCCTGTGACTCGGGCATTCTGACCCTTTGATATTTATACTTCATCTCTTCTTCAGTAAGCTTAGCCTTCCCTTTTGATTTGGTGGGTCTCTTGCTGGATGTAGACATATGTTCTTCTAAGATTATCTGCTGATCTACATGAAGAAGACGCGAGACCTAATCCAAAAAAAGTTGAATTAGCCATTTGATCTTCCATTGGAATGTTAGCGAGAAGAAAGAGTTAGAGATTTTTAGGCTCGTGGCGCAGCAAAAATACAACTTACAGGCTAAATAGGCGGGCGCACGAGAAAGGGCTGTTGCACGAGTTAAAGCGGCACCAAAGGTGCATGGCGCATGCATATCTTGCAAAGTGCATTTTAGTAAAGCGCGATGAGAAAATCATGTTGCATGGAGACAGGATGCGCCAAAGGCGCATGGCCCTCTGCATGTTACATTGGGATTTGGTGCGCCCTTTGGCGCATGAGAAAAGCGTGTAACAGGAACTTTTCGTGCGCCAAAGGAAATATGGCGCGGCGCACGGAGGGTTTACACGGCACAAACAAATTGTTACATTAAGGAGGGATGTGCTCTGTGCTTTTGACTTTATACTTAGTACGTGCAGATAAAGCTTGTGTTGCATGGATCTTTGGCGCGCCAAGGGTGCATGTAAAGGCGATGCATCATGGAAAGATGGCGCACCAAAGGGGCGCAAGGAAACTTGATGCAACAAGCATGATGGGTGCGCCATGGGTGTGGGTTCTAGTTATGCTGCAGGGGGGACAGATGCGCCATGGGGGCGCAACTGTTTATGATGTTGCAGGACGCGCCAGTGCGCCCAAGGGAAAAACAGGGTTTGTCATATGGTTCATCTCTTCATTCTTTCTTTCACTCCCAAGGATTGGTTCAAGAGATACAATGTTTCAAGCCAAAGGGGGTTCAGACCAAGTTTTTTTGGATAACATCCTCCTCCAGCAGATCTGGAAAGAGGGGGGCTAGCTAGCTCAACATATGCATAAAAAACCAAACAGCAAGCACGGAGAACCAGAAAACAAAACACATGGAAGAGAAAAGAACCTCTTACCCGGATAAATAGCAAAAGCTCGAGAACGGGTCCACAACACGTTGAAAACGACGAGGCAGAGGCTGACAGGCTCAGAAAAATCACGTGCACAGCGAATAGTGAAAATGACATTTGGGCGCGCAAACCATATATATATAGGTTAGCTGGACATTAATGCGCCACCCACCTTTTGAAAGGCGCATCAAAACTGCTGTCGACACGGGAAGGCATGCGCCCTTTGGCGCACCAAAACGTATGCCAACATGAAATAAAGCGCACCTTTGGCGCATCAAAAGCAATGTTGACACGGTATTATGTGTGCCCTTTGGCGCATCAAAAAGTGGCGCAACAAACGTTGTGCCAACACAGGCGCATGCGCCTTGGCGCACGCAGGGAAGGCTCGACATACTTTGGCACACCAAAAGTTGTGTTAACACTGAAAATCACGCGCCAAAGGTTTTTAGGGGGCGCACCAAAAGTTGGTGTTACATAGCAATTTCATGCGCCCAGCCAAAAAAGGCTCAAAAGACTAAGTTCGAAAAACCAGATTTCCTGGGAAGGGATTTTACAATGTTTGACGCATGAGGATCCCTAACGAGGGATTGGGGTAAAATTTCAAGTATGGTTATTGGTAAAATTGCCCTTGTCAATTTTATGGGATAACATGATTGTAAAACCATTTCTTGACCATGTGATTCAACAATAAAATCCATAGATATACTTGAGTCAAAAAAATCATGCACCGCAACACTACTTACATGTACAACACTATAATTGGAGAATTATTAGAAGCGAGTTGAGTGAACATATGAGACCAAAAAAAAAGATCTCTCATAAAGAAAAGGATGTATTTTTTCTCATCAACCAATTTATCTTGTAGTCACCATTTGCTACGGAAGTTGATCTATCCAATCCATTGTGATTTCAACTATATCCCCATCATAAACATCACAATTGTGCACATCAGCTATTGTGTACATAAGACACAAGCTCTTAAATTTTCCACTACTATCATAAAATCTATAACAATGTTCCACAATTGATTCCCCCTTGTTTTTGAATTTTCACATGTAGTTTTTTAGTGTCTCTCTTAACATTTTTAAAGAAGTAATAGGTAACAGCACAACAATTACACAATTTAGTAGACTACATCCAAAACTATAAGCGGGTCTATTATTGCATCAAAAGTGACTACACTAGAAAAATTGTAGAAATCTACGATCACACATTCTGCATTGAATGGATTAGTTGACAGAATAGAAGATATTGTTGATATGAGTTGGAAGGGATGTGCACATTGATAGGTAAAGTCTTTGGTGTCATCCATCCTTGCTAGAATATTTCCTTCCATTGCAATCACGTAGTCTTCTATATTTTCTCGAGCTTCCCATTGGGAGAACCGCTTCCACTTCAACATCAAATTTTATTTTTTTCTATTTTTTCCCTTCCTCCAAAATCATATTTTCTTTTTTCCTTTAGTTTCTTCTTCCAAGAGTACACACAACTAGTGGTAGTAAAATTCATGCACACCATATTTTTCAAAAATATTTTTTTAGTGCATTTTGCCAATACATGATTACATGGATATTTACTTTTCATATATTTTAGAAAAATTTCTCTCATCCTTCTGTCATCTTTTACTCTTTGGCAGTAAGTATCTAAAGTCTCCACTATGTTTCTGCTTCAATGGAGAAAGTTAGCCATACTTTCCCTACTTACACTTTATCTAGTAGAATTGATATCTCCTCATCATTCATTCCTCTTGTAGACTTGAAGTAATTCACTTTGTGAACCTTGCTAATGAATTTAGTTGAAATTTAGGTTGGTTATCCTTAAAAGGAGAACAAGCCACCCACCAGATTTAAATAACTCAATGGTTGTTGTCAATTTTTTCCATATGTCCTTAGGTAAATATAGAAATGTCATTTTTTCATGAAGGGTATCTTTCTTAGAAACTTTTAAAATAGCAAGACATTACATCTCGAAACACTGCATTGAAAGATTAAATAGTATATTTATTTTCTACATATTACAAAATTAAATTTTAAGAACAAATGCGCTAAAATTAAGTTTTGTTACCTTCAAATTGTTTGACTTTGAGTTTCCCGCTCTGGGCCTCCGAGGACATCCTAGGGATCTCCAAATCATTTGATCCTTGTAGAGTACATCAATAAAATTTGTATCAATCCAATTTTTGTTTACATCATTTTGTTGCTGGAAAATTTTAACAATAACTTCGCAAGAAGCATGTGAAGACATAATGCGAGCCTTTCTAAAATGCATATTAGTATGTAATGATTGTATTTGATATCATTCAAAAAATAATTTGGGCAGAAATGTTATGTTGGCCATCAAAAATTTAGAAGTGCAATTCATCCCTTTTCAGGTCATCTAGATCTTCAAGTTGCAAAAGTTCCTTTGTAGAAGGTAAAAAGGGAAGAAGAAATGCATCCCTCGATGTAGGAATAACATTAATCAGCATTGAATAGACAAGCATTTCAACATTATCATCTTGGAAAACACATAATTGATATTATGGTGGTGTTAAATGGAACCTAGAAACTTCAATTGTAAAAGCATCACCGTTAAACAAAAAAAAAAATTGTTCAACATTTGTAGTTTTTTTGCTCAAATATATTGGTTGCTTTCTTCAACAAAAATCCAAGTTGTGATTCTTTTTAAGCCCTTGCAACTTTGAATTATATGGATCCATCTCTAATTTAGAAAAATAATATATCCTCATCGTTGTAAAAATATTTGCATGTTTTGGTGGAGAAAGAAATTTTTTTCTATTCATATAATGAAAAATAGAAGAGTTGTCCTCACTTCTATAAAATTTTTTGAATACCAAATTCATGTTATTATGAAATTCAAGGGCATTTCCACGGCTTGTTTTATCTAATTGCATGAAATTTCCCAAATTCTAACCATATTTAAGACAATAACACACCTTATTTCCTCTATAACCCTTCATTTCTAGTTTCTTGAACAATGAAACTTCTAACTCCATGTCTAGAATAAGGAACTTATTCAAGATTGACATCAATGTGTTCAACCTAAAAACATAATGTTTTCTCATCAATTTTTTTGAATTTATTACCATATTGACTTCTTTGACAACATCCTCATTAACAAAAAATAACCACATATCACCATGGTAATTTTATGGGAACACATTTCTACAAACCAGAAATCATCTCTCTTTTTCCAATCCTCGATAATTCAATCAAAATAATTTACATGAACAAAGTGTGGATAATGAAAGACATATTACCTAATGAAGTGAACTAAACAAATTAATATTTCATAAGTAATTGGAAAGGACAAATATTGTTTATCAACAATACAATAGCAACAAGATTATGTATCCTCTGTCATTATTTTCATAAAGTAAAAGTCAATAGGAAAAACTATTTAGAGCATAGAGGTCACCAAGAAAAGTTCAACCCTCCTTTAGTTATAAAAAAGAAAGCCTTAATAAAAAAATTGTTATGTGTTACACTAAGCAATTTAAATAATTAATCGCTATTAAATTTGGTGTGTTTCAAGTAGTCAATATTTTGCTAGAAGTGAAGACTAATGACCACTGGCATCTATATATTCCCATCATTATTTATCACATACATCAGCTGCTAGCAACATAAGATATATCATGTATATCACATAATTGAAATCAGATAGTATAAAGGAAAATGTCTAGCAGCCACTAGGTTCAATTAGTAATTGAAAGTTATGGTTTCCCGGTATCAAGCCTTAATAGTTTATTATTTTAAAATTAGTGATTGAATAAAAAAACAAATCATGGAAAACCCTAGTGTCTACTAGGATCATTGTGGTGGCTAATCTACCTAACAGGCACTAGGATTAAGATTATATGTTTGACTACATGTATTGTATTCTCTTGAATCTACATTTTGAATCACACATATTCAGAAAAAGTCATTAAAAATTTATTATCTTGGAGTATTTTTGTCTTCTTTTGTCTTAGAACATCAAATAAATGTAGTAAGCATCTTCCCTGGCTATTGCTAGTCTTGTAAAATTTAAATACAATAATGGAGCATAATTATTTTTAGTGAAGTCTTTACTACTTGTCCCATATAAACGACAAAAATATAATATGCCACCAACTACAATATAATATGTGAGGCTAGGAATAAAATGTAATAGAATTCGAATATTCTTGTGTTAATTATGTATATTCAGAAAAGTGGTAAATATTTTTAATTACATGTATTCAGGAAAGTGGTAAATATATTTCTTATCTTTGAATATTAGTTGTCTTCTCTTGTCTTGGAACATCAAAGAAATAAAAATTCTTGGTGACCACCAAGGTATCAATGAAAATTTTTAGTGACCACTAAGTATTTAATCAATGAAAAATTCATTGTCTACATTATCGACAAATATAAGTGTTGGAGCATAATAATAGAAGTACATATTTTAAACCTAAAGACATATAATGTTCTTCTTGGCCCTGCATATTTTAATAAATTACACGTTCAACACACGAATTACTCAAGGTTTCTAAAATTTGATCAATAAGGGAAAGTTTGTTTACAATCTCAAATTTTTGCCAATGGCTATACATCTCTGCAACCAACTTGACGGGATCCATTTTGAAAGCCACATAAGAAATAACTTGTTTCTCAAAAAGTCTTCCTAGAAAAATGGCTTCTCTCGACTATTCTCTCCTTTTTCTCTCGACTAAATTTCAGAAAAAATTAACCCCCTTTTTCTATGGACCTTTCATACTTTTATATTACTCACTTTAATTCAAAGCTTCCCCCCCAAAAACAATAATATTCCAAGGAATACTTTTTTCGCTCAAGGCCTGTATCGGATAAGTATAGAAAAGGCCAGTGAAGCCTCTATGTTTCTCTTTAGCACAACTTCAAAGGTGAAATCTAGAGGCAGGTCCCCAAATGAGCACAGGACCTCCACGTGGTGGATCACGAGAAAGTCACACGAGCCATTAAAAATTATAAGCATGGGAAGAGCTAGTAGAAGCCTCCATGTGTCTCTTCAGCGTAACTTCAAATGTAAAATCCAGAGGCAGGTCCCCAAATGAGCGCGGGATCTCCACATGTCTAGGGTTTGAGAAAGTTACACTGGCCGTTGAAAATTCTAAGCATGGGAAGAGCTAGCAGAAGCCTCCATGTGGAACATATTTTAACTAAAGTGGGCCTAGGGGTATGTACTTTTAGACACTTTGGTCTGCCCATCTACTTTTGATGTTAGCTCAACACGTGGCTTTACCAAACTTCCTTAGACCAAAGTGGGCCTTTTAACCTCTTTTAAGAGGTTGCTCCTCTCATTGACTTATTTGTAAAAAAATTTCCCCAAGCTCTTTATTTTTTTTTCCTCAAATAGTTCCACCATGGACTAGCTAGCTAGGATTTCTTCGTATTTGGATCGAATACCAGTGAACTTAGGACATTGGAGAATAAAGTGTGCTTCCGTCTCAATTGCCCCTATACTACACAATACACAAGTTCACTCTTCCCACTACTCCTTGGGTATTTTCCACCTCCCTGTTTCACATCCAATCCCATAATTCAACATTTCTACACCTATTTTGGAGCAAAGAGGGCTTTCCATCCTCCTTGTATTCATTTCATCCTGCATATGTCCCAATTGATCCTATTATGATCCCACCCATTTTCCACTAGATGTCTGAGTGTGACACAATGATCAATGGTTGAGTGTTTGGGTCTAAAACCAGCTTGTCCCTTTTCTCTTTTCCCTCCACTCTCTACCCAACTATTGATCTTGTACTCTATCCCATGATATTTACAAACATCATCCTGTACGGACAAGTGTATGGAAAATGAGTATTTTCGATGTATTTCATCTACGTCTGACTGGGAGATCTGGTCTTCACTTTTGGTAGGTCATCTGAAACATTCCCTTCTAATTTTGATTTGTTCACTTGAGGCCCAAATCAGCTAAGTATAAAAAAGGCTAGCAGAAGCCTCCACATGTCTCTTCGACACACTTTTGGTATGAAGCTTAAAAGAATGACTCCCAAATGAGTGCACGCCCTCCACGTTTCTAGGGTCTGAGAAAGTTACACCAGCCGTTGAAAAGTCCAAGCATGGGAAGATCAGCAGAATCCTCCACGTGTCTCTTCGACACAACTTCAAAGGTAAAATTCAGGGGTAGGTCCCCAAACAAGTGCATGATCTCCACGTGTCTAGGGTCTGAGAAAGTTGCACCGGCCGTTGAAAATTCTAAGCATGGGAAGAGCCAGCAAAAGCCTCCACATGTCTCTTTGGTGCAACTTCAAAGGTAAAATTTAGGGGCAGGTCCCCAAACAAGCACAAGCTCTCCACATGTCTAGGGTTTGAGAAAGTTGCACATCCACTTTTGATGTTGGCTCAACATGTGGCTTTACTGGGCGTTGGCGGGGTAGCGACTTACTTCTACAACTTTACTCCCTTTTCAAAACAGAGCCACACAAAGGAGACATGATTGTGGAACACTCCCAACTACAAAAGTTTCACCACAGATAGAAAAATGTAAATAATACCAAGAATCAGCATGATCTACGACCCAAGGAAAATACTAACAACAACACCTTACTGAAGGTAAAAATTCATGCCCATCCACATAGGAAGACATAAATTACATCAAGCCAGGAAGACTAAAAATTTGTAAACGAAAAAAGGAGAGATTACAATTGAGCTCCAACATAGATGATGAACATACAAAACCACAACACAAGACAAGTAGCCAGTTCTCCTTCCAGATAACGGGAATAATCATGGGAGCATATAGGTTATAGTGTCGCGGAACTAGACCTAGGCATATCTTCTTCGATCAACCACCAACCACCTTCACTCACAGGATCTGCAACATACCAAGTAAATATTTTTATTTTATCATTTTTTCTTATTCAAGTATAGATATTTCATTTCTTTCTATATTTAATTCTTTCTATTACCCACATATCACCTTCTTCCCACAAACCCACTATTCAACCATCCCAAGCCTTTACACCCTTTCTAACCTTCTTTTCAACAAACCTGAGTCTTCTTAACAATATCACGACCTTGTCAACACCACCTTCACTCTATGTGCAATCACGAGAGAGGTCCAAATTCCTTTTTTAATATTTTAAATAAATTTCCCCTCTCGACATCGGTTAGCCAAGCTGTCATCAGTCTATCTTTTAGACTTGCAACGGTCTTTGAGACTAGAAATTTTTCCTTAAAAATGAGTTAACAACTTCCCGAAAACAACTCAAAACCTTTCCTAATTTCACCCATTCCTCACCTATAGCCTTGGCTACACCTACGATCCCAAACCAGCCCATTAATCATCTAGATTTAATTATATCCATTACTGTTGAGTTAAATTATCTTGTTGTATGTTAATATGAGATACCTAAATCTTATCAACTACAATAGGAGTTGTTATTTGTTACATTAAATTGTATTAAACAGAGGATTGAAAACCATTCAAGGAAGCATAACACTTTTCAGATCTAATCTTACTAGGTAGTCCTTTCACTATAGCTATTTAATACTATTTTGTGGTATTGTTGTTTTTCATATACGGGTTGTTCCTCCTAGCCAAAGGGGAGCTTACGAGAATCATCTTGGATCAAAATTCTACAGCGCACACAACAACTTATACTATCAACATAATAGAGGTATTCTTCATATTCCCATTACCCACTTATCTATTTTACCACATTTAATTTTTGAGGTGAAACATTTTGGTATGCCTAGTGGGACCCATCTAGGGTTCTTTGCATTGTTCATTCCTAGGGAAAAATATTGTGTGTCTATTTTCATTTGAAACAAGTTCACATTAAGCTTCTTCTCTAGAAATATTCTTTTCTTCTAATTGTCTCAGTGACACTTGTTTTTTAGGATTAAAAAGAACTCTTCTTTATTTTCTTGCATTGCACTTAGTGAAAGTCATGCCCTTAACCTCTTCATAATTTGTTCTCATCGAATATAATTTTTGGATTTGGGTTTTAAAACTTGTGCACTTGTATTTTTGAGTTTTTTGCATTATAGATCATCTAAATTACGGGTAACCTATATGCTGGAAGTCATGCCTAGCTGATGGTTGACAAATTGAACTATAGCTCAAATTTTGCACACTCTCTATACCAAATCACTAAAAAAAAACTACACAGTTCTTGAACAACATATTTCTGGAAGAAGTTGTCAACAATCACATAATCAGAGGACTGATAGTGGGCTCTAGTTGGTTTCTCTATCCATTCATCATCTCAAAGAAGGATCTACAACGAAAAACTTACCGAAACCAACCATAGTTGTCACCTTTTATATGGAATCTTTGTTAACAAAAAATTGTATCCCGATTATACTCGATCCTAAATGGTATGAGCCACAACATAAAATATACAACTTAGGATTTCATGTTTGTTAGATTTTTGTCTTCTTGTGTTTTGAGGTGTGAGTTACATTTCTTCATTCTTTCTTATCCTTTTATGACCCACATCATAGCTGGTGTATTTTGGTTTTATTCTAGGTTTATTAGGACTCCTCATAGCCATACTCATTCTCTGGGTTGGTCCTTTTATTTGATCTAAATCATGAAAAATTCATTTTTCCTTCTCTTCCCATATTTCACACTAACCAATATGATTCTAGCGATCGCCATCGGTTATATCATCTCACCGCCATCCACTAATTGATTGATGTCGTTTTATGATTTTTTTAATCTTACCAATATAGTATTCTTCACCTTTTTGTTGTTTTCATGTCTAGTTCTATCATTTTATCACACTTTTAGGTCTTTGATATCATTTGCAGAGTCTAGGTGGACTCATTTTCACCTTTCATTACCAGATCTTTAAATATCTTATTTTTCATCAGTAACCAACATCGTCTAATTTGAATAACGGTGGTTACGCTCATACCGACATAAGTTACCTAAATCAACGTTATTCTCTGTATTTTGATTTTCCAATCAAAACAATGATCTAATCACTCATTTTAGAATTATTTTTCCCCATTACGCCTATGTTTTTACATCATCAATGAAGCTCAAAATACCTTTTCTATCGTTAGTCACATGGTTTTGACTTGTAAACAAGGTAGCACTATTTTTTTCATGCTAGCCACCTACCACTCCCACCTATCCCATCACCCCATTCAATCTCATCACCTATGGACCCCAATAAGTACTATCTCACTCATTCATCTACCCACAATTCATTAGGGTGGCTTGTATATGACATGTTTGTGTTCATTCCTCTTACCCTTGCACCCACTTCTGCATCAACTACTACTAGCTTGGCCTTACCCTCTTCCACCTTACTACCTATGGTTTCCCATCTTGACTCTACATCATCAATATCTTACGCACCTATGACATCTATCACACTTTTATGTCTATCACTCCTACAATGTCAACCATGATTTTATCAACATCCTTGAGTTTTAGTCTATCTCGCACCCACCACCTCTCATATGCATATTGCATCTCAGCCACCATTGGTATCGAATCCCATACTCCTTTCAAAAACAATTTCTTCTCCATCCTGTAGTCTCTTCCTCTGATTTATACAAGATTCTTTACATCCACTCCACCTACCTACACTTATCACCAAAAACCCCTATTTCATCTACCACTTATTTAGGATACTTTCCATCTACATCTATTCGGCCTATATTCCTTCATCACAATTTTTGTACTCGGAACCACTACATACTTTGGGATGCCACCCACATCAAACCCTCCTCATCTACCCCTTATACTACAGGGGGTGCCTAGTCTTCACAACCTAAGAATGATCTTATCAAAATGATGATGGGAAAGATTTAGACATTGGAAGCATGTGTCTTTGGTTCATGTAACTCTCTAACACACAACAAGATTTATAATGAGCCCCTTCACTCATCCATTTTGATCCATCCATACCCTCCCGTTGGGAAGTGCCTAAATTCAACCGGTTTAACAACAAAGAAGACTTGCAACATCACTTGTGGTTTTTTAAACATGTGTGTTATCTCATTGCTCATGATGACAATTTTCTCTTGTGGACATTTGTAATGTCATTGACAAGGGTGGATTTAGACTGGTATAGTGATTTACATGGGAATTCCATCTTTTCATTTAGTCAGGTAGCTCAGGATTTTCTAGACAACATTTCTATCAACATTTTCAAAAAATTCACCATGACTGACTTGTCCGCAACATGCCAATATGAAGATGAATCTCTAATGATTTTGTTTCTCATTGGCGAGCTTGATCAACCAAATCACATTACAATTGCCTCAAAACAAGTTAATAGAGTTCACCGGAGCTTGTGCTATACACATCTTGCCAACTCTCCAAGTTGAAACCTTCCACACATTTGACAAAGCATTCACCATGGACTAGAAACTTGAAATTTGTTCCATTGAAGAGAATAAGATATAATTATATAACAAGAACATTGCGTTCAAATTAAACAATACCTCTTATTATTTAAAACCGTAAAATATGTATTCTAAAGGAAAAGGATCTACCAATGCAAAGTAGTTTTGAAATTTGTCCCATCTCATCCATCCAACCAATCAAATCCTTCTTCTAATCTTTCTCCTATTTAGGATTTTCAGTTCAAGCGAGAGCAATGAAAATATACTCCCATAGGAGAACCCTACTCTTTAATTTTAGAAAAATTCTAAAATCCGAGTAGTCACTCTTCCACCCATCAAACCACATATTGGTTTTGACCACTCTCTTCTTGTTCCTGCATGGTAAAAATAAAATTATTATTATAACTATCATCACGTTAGAGGTCATAGCGACAATAATTGTATAACTTTCAAAAACATTGTCCAAGAAATGTTAGATAATGGAGATCTCATCTTGGATAACCCTAACACACCGACTAATAATAATCTTCACATCTTCAAGAATATGCTCCCAAATTACACCCCATCATCTAACCAAACCAGAAAAATGTCAACCAATGATAGTGATGTTCATGAGGTTCATGTTGTTTTTGACATCATACCAGATCTTCCTACTCAATTTCCTCCTACTCCATCTATCACGGAGATTATTGCATGATATTCTTTATCCATGGAGGGACTTGTTTCATCTGATCCTTTACCCATAGAGGAGTCTCTCTTATCTCCTCCTTCACCCATGGAGGAGTCCACCATATCTGCCGATGCAGTTTCTCCACTCACCTCTCAACCTGATGAACAACCTGCAGCACTTACTCTTATACCCACATGAGAGTCATGTTTGCCTTATTCTTCACCAAAAAATGAACTTACCTCATCTAACTTTCCATCTCCCCTACCCACAGTGGATCTTTTAGCAGTGTCCCTTCCTATTGGTGACAATTATCCATTGGCTTTTAAGGATCCTGTTGATTTGTTCTTGTCTCTTTTACCCACAGTGCAGTCCAAGCAAACCATTTCCCTATTCTCACAGAATTTTTTTTATAGGGATTACTACCAAATCAACATCAACCCCTACATCAGTATCATTCTCACATTCTACCGACCACTTGGATTATGTTGATAATTCCATGCTTTGGGGACATCTTCGACTTCTGTCTCAACTCAAATGCAGATGTTGTCTGCTGACACTTCCACGATCTATCCAAAGGTGTTTTAGACAACCAAATCAACCATGCCCATACCAGTTGTAGTGGCCCCTTCTTCATCACCCTCACCCACAGCCTAAATCTTTACCAACAATTTTTTTTTCTATGCCTAAAACCTTACCTGCTCATATACCTTCCTCCGCATCCAGACCCATTACCACATTAGGATTCATGAAGACATCAACTCTAGTCCATCATCGTGTTAAATTAGATTTAGTCACATCCTCACAAGCCGTCAAAAAGACTATTCCCCATGTAAGAGGAAGATCCAAGCTCTTAGGCTGCATACATCAGCTTCACCCACTACCACTCTATCACCTTCACCACTTCCATCTATCCTAGGTCACCACCCATCAACCTTGGCCAAGAAACCTCCTACCTATCTAGTAAACCAAAAACACAATAACCCACCTCGTCATGATCCTCTATTACACCCAAATTACCTACACAAATTATGCCTTCAAAGTCACCTACATCCTTTCTATCTCATATACCTATACCACTTCTAGTATCCTCATCATTACCCATGTCATTTCCTTCCCCTCAATCAAGTACCTTCCACATTGCCTCTTAAAAAAAACTTCACCACACCTCCATTATCACCTTGGCTAACCTGTCCCCTTCCACCATCTTCTTTCCCTTCTATATCATACACTTATTCTTCAACTTTACCCAAAAAGGAGAAACGAAAGTCCAAGAGCCCACTACCTTCCAAAGAGGTAGTTAAACCTATACTACGTCTAAAAACTAGTTCACCTGCTACATCCTTACCCAAGAAGGTGAAATCCAAACCTAAAACCATACTATCTACCAAAAATAGTGGTCAAACTTACTCAGCCTTTGACTCCACCTCCAATGATGCCTCTCCCACCAAATTCACCCACACTTCCATCTAGACCCACACTTACCTCACATTGTGATCTATTGGCAGGGTCTTACACCAACATCTTAGCTAACCTTTTGGAAACCTTTGTCATCACATTGCCACTACTTAGACCTTACAACCCACTCAAACCTAAACCAAAAGAGTTTGATGATACCAAAATTTGTGCTTACCATTGTGTGCCAGGGCATGATGTGGAAAATGTTAAGCCTCTTAAGAATATTCTTCTCCAACTATTTCCTCTCAAAGAAAACATTGACGATGATGATATTTTAGATGAAGACCCTTTTCAACATGCACCTATCACTACACATTCTCATCTCGTACCTATTACAAAATCTTCATCTCCCCCTCCACAACCCTTTTATCCTCCTCCACCATTTGAAATCAATATGGTCCGCATAAGAGAGCTAGCCAAACCTCCACTTTGAAATGTCAATGTGTTGCATTGTTTTCACAAAACTAGTATATGCCTTCACCATATTTTTACCCTTTATGTCGCTACACCTATCATGACATAATTTCTCCTTTATTACAGATCAATATGGTTCAAATTACCAATTTATCCCAAAAGGACAAAGGAAAGGAAAAACAACTAGCTCATCTACTACTCTTTTACCCAATATTCCATCTACACTGCACCCAAAATCACCATCTGTGGACCCGCATACCCTATTTCTAACGGGGTTTCCCATCGTAAAATGATTAAAAATTTTCTTGATCTCCTCTCAAAATTTATTTATACGACCTTGTACAAACCTTTGAGTCACATTGTTAAGTCCTTATTGAGGTCGTGCAATCTATTGAGGTCCTACCCAATAACCCTACACTGTTGCATCCTCCGCCCTTCCTCTCTGCTCCCACTACCACTCATCAAATAACCACTCTTTGTTTCTCTAATGATGAGATTATACCTCTCTAATCGGATGATCTTGATCCCGCCCGCCCTATTTATTTCCATCTACATTGATAATATAAGTGTCTAATGATGATAGATGGAGGTTCCTGTATCAACATCATTTTGTACCATGCATACAATCAAATGTGCATCCTCGCCAATTACATACATAATAAACCAGGTTATGTTGCATTCATTTAATGATGCTATGACTTCCACCCTCAGCACCATCATTGTCCACATTTGTGTAGGCCCCCGTACCATTCCTAAATTATTTAATGTCTTGAAGGGATAATTCTAGTACAACATGCTACTTGACTAACCTTGGATCTATGTTTTGGGTTTTGTTCCTTCAACCTTACTTGTTGTTTTAAATTTGAACATGAAGTGCACAACTATACCATTCCATCTCGACCCTTCATCTGTGCCAATACATGTAACATGTTGTATCAACCCAACGATGTCCTTATACTAGTTAAGGCATCTACCACCACTACCACTTCTTCTTTAGTCACTGCCTCATCCACCATTTCTGTTGCTACATCTTTCATAACTAACTCCTCTATTCTCATTGTTTCCCACAGCTTTTGTAGCTAACCCATCACCCAAACCATCTACTATTCAAACATCAAATGCTTATTCTTCCTAGCTATCCAATGATTCATCCATTCCCGCTACCCACATACCATTTGCTGATCCCTTCAAAGGTGTTTTTAACATCTCACTTTGGGGGAGTACCACATTTATAACATTGACACATTCCTTACTCCTTAAGAGTATGGTAACGTTCACTAAAATCCCCGATATGATCACCGCATAGGTGAGGTTTTACCCTATGATCCTCCCCACATTTGCACTAACTTATCATATGGGGGACTTGATGCTTCTACCTACTCACCCAAGCCACCCTTCCAAACTTAACCATTTTCCTTTGACCTTCAATATCTCACCAACCTGTTGCTTCACCCACACCTTCCTCCATCATTGTGCTTGGAAGGGCTTTGGATTTTGTTTCTATGAACAAGGCCACCATATTGTCATTCCTTGCACCACTCATAAACATAAATACTGCAATGGTATTGGATTTGTCAAACCATCTCCCAAGAAGGCTTGAGTCAAACTCATTGAGGATGATAAACATTCCCCACCCCATTCACCAACTTCACCACCTTCACCTACATAGTCTATGGATCTAGAATCCATTCCTCGTAAAAAAATTCATGAACACCATTTCCCGGGACGTCGACTTATCGGCATAATGGAGAGGCTCCTCTTCTCTTCCCTTCATATATCCTTTTGAGACATAAACCATGTTGAATGAATAAACCATCAAAATCAACATTCACACCTAGGACAACCTGTACATTCTAAAAATAGGACAATCTTTAGATCTTTGATGAACAAAAAGTGTTCACTTATTTCCTCCGGGATCATAACAATGCTTTTGCTTTGTCCTATGTTGATATTCCTAATATTGAACCAAACATTTTGGTCCATAATATTGTAACCATTCCTGATGCCAAAATCATGAAATAGAAGCTGCGAAAAATGCATCCTCGCATTTCCCTTCTTGTTAAAGAAGAACTCCAACGCATTCTTTTGGTTTCCTTCATCCTATCCATTGAATATCCCTAATGGATCTTGCACATCATTATTGTCACAAAAGAGACAGGGGGACTCCACATTTACATGGATTTCTGCAACCTTAACTTAGCTTTCCCTAAAGACAACTTTCCTCTACCTAGTACTGACCAACTAGTTGATCCCACCACCAACCATGAGATGCTATCACTCATGGAATTTTTCTTAAGGTTATAACCAAATATTAATCGCCCGAAAGATCAATTTTTTTTTTCCTTCATCACTCCTTGGGGACTCGCTATCGTGTTATGTCCTTTAGCCTAAAAAATTCTAGTGCTACATATTAACAGGTTATGACTTATATCTTTCATTGCATCATGCATAGTATATTGAAATATTATGTTAATGATCTTCTTGCCAAATCTAAACATCAGACCAAGCACCTTTCTATCCCTAAATTTGTCTTTAACCATCTCATCAAATATTGTGTTCACCTTTAACCTAAGACATGTGTCTTCTCTGTTCTCTCTAGTAAGCTCCTTGGTTTTATCATTTATTTGTGTGACATTAAAGTTGATCCCGCTAAAATTAAGTCTATTCTTGAGATTCCTCCACCTACTAACCTATGTTAACTTTGTAGTTTGCAAGGCAAGTTACAATCTATTCGTCACTTTATTTCTCAAACTTTCTGACTACTACCATCCATTTCATCATCTTCTAGAAAAGGATGTTTCTTTCAAATGGGATGATGAATGCCACAAATCCTTTGATGCCTTAAAAAATACCTCCTCTAATGACCTATTCTCATTCCTCCTAAGGATGAGAAACCATTTTACCTTTACATTTATACTACTACCGATCATTCCCTGGGTGCCATGCTCACTCATGATGATGAGCAACATAGGGAGAAAGTGGATTATTATATAATTCGTAAGCTTTTAGACTATGAAACTAGATATAATCATGCCGAAAAATGCTACTTAACGTTACTTTTTTTGCCACTAAAATTCTCCATTACCTACTCAACCACAAAACCTTTATTATGACAAATATTGATCCTCGACATTACATGTATGCTAAGCCCTACTAACATCAACATGTTGCACGTTGGCTCATGCTTCTTTTAGACCTATATCTCTAATTCATCCATCAAAAATATGTCAAAGGAAAAACCATCATTGATTGAACTTGCAAACACACCTCTCTCAAGAAACCAATCTTCTAACTTTGATTTCCATGATCAATCCATCACTACCTTCTCCCTACATGATACTATTTACCGGATGATCTGTATTCTTTTATGGTTCCAAATGTCGGTGTGGGGGTGGTGCTAGAGTTATCCTCATTCCTCTTCACGGTGAGCCTATGTCATTATATTTTAAACTAGATTTTGATTGTACTAATAATATTGCGAATATGAAGCACTCTTTCTAGGTATTCAAACCACCATAACCTTATACATTAAATCAATTAATATCTTTTGTGACTCTCAATTGGTTGTGAACCAAGTTAATGGTATATAAAAATGTCGTAGAGATATATTTCAAAAGTGTAAGGATCATGTTAACATGCTTTTGAATACCTTTGACCATTATGAACTTCAAACCACCCCGCATTCCACTAATAAATTTATGGACACCATGGCCTGTCTTGCTTCTCAAATCCCCACTTCACCCTCTGACTCAAAAATATTTGTCACCGTACAAAGGTTGCAATCACCTTCTTATCTAATTTGAGACATCAACCTTGTAGGAAACATTGAAATTGACCCACATGACCTTTGGTATAAGTAGTTTGCTAACTATCTTTCCCTTTCAATTATGCCTCCAGATCTTACTCATAATGGAGAACACACATTTCTCAAAAGGGTCTCTCAAGTATGTCATCATGGGTGGTCTTTTCTATAAACGTGGCTTTGATGGCATCGTCTTAAAATGCCTTACAAGTTCTGAAATTCCATACACCATCAAAGAAGTTCACGATGGGATTTGTGGGGGTCGATTCAAAGTGGTTTAGTTTCCACTAAGCACATCCTTCGTCTTGGATATTAGTAACCAACCTAAACCTTGATTATGGTGACTATGTAAAGCATTGTGTAAAGTGTCAATAACATACTAATATTCATCATACCCCTAGTCACACTTTACAGTTGGACAAGACCTTTGGCCTTTCTCTCAATGGGGCTTGGATCTTGTCGATGAGATCAACCCTCATTCTTCCCAAGGTCATGAATGGATTATTACCGCTAGAAAATATTACACTAAATGGGTGGAAGTCATACCTCTTATTTCTACAAAATTTGAGAAAATATGTGAATTCATCAACCATCACATCATTTTTCGCTTTGGTGTTCATCACCACCTCATCACTGATAATGGAAAACAATTCAAGAACAAAACCCTATGGAAACTCTATGATACCTTTAGAATTCAACTTGGTTTTTCTTCACCTTATTATCCTCAAACAAATGGCCAAGCGAGAATTGACTAAAAAACCCTAAATAAAATTATTATAAAGGTGGTTGATGATACTATTATTAAAATGGCATCTTTGACCATTATATTGTTGAATCAAGTCCTATATCACCTTCCATCTATTAAACGCTCCTCCCTTGAGAAACATTCACCTTCCACTTACCTATTTTAAGGATCAACAACTAAACAAGAACCATGTGATTACCCATCACCTTTTAGCCTTACCTTTAATATGATTACCATGGCTATACTTATGGCATGATTCTCATCGATAGTTTTCATCCTTTTCAATATGGAATCCACGTTTGTTCGTCACTTCAAACCTCTCTTTCATAGATAACCCCCTGTGTGTTATGGTTTTTTCTTCATAAAATAAGCCTATACTTATCTATAGTCTTGTCCATGACTTAAAAGTCCAAAACAAACAATTCAAAAGTAATATACGATATTTTCAAAATCACTCTCCTTGAGTCAAAATTCTATAAAATAGATGAGTCCTTAAAAAAATGTCTATCATTTTATCTTGTTGCTCTAAATGGACTGCTCCTTGAAGGACAACTATACATAGTTAGCAATATTGTACATAGTCTATCATAACAAGAAAACAAATTTTGTAAAATAAAATAAAAAATATTTTGAATCTTCCCGCATCGATCAAACTTCACAAAGACCTCAAGGATATATTTTATTCATCTCATATAGACTTCTGTATCGATTAGTCTATAAAATAAAAGCAAAAAGAAAAAGAAAAAAAAGATAGCTTTTTTCGTCATGGACTTGCCTATTTTGGTCTCGGGTATTTTGCGAGAAGAGGCATGCGAGTCTCACACCAAGGTTATTCTAAAAACAACCCCTTTCACCTCTTCATATTTCCTTTCTAATATCCTCCCTACTCAAGGGATGTGTCGTAAATGTGATATTTTGTGGTCATGTGAATTTCTTCACCCTTCGAATAGTCAATCGTGTAACGCATTTAGGGTCTTATGGTCTTAAGCCAATCTTTGGTATGATAGACTCATAATGGTTCTTACCAATTAGGTAGATTTTTTTGTCTCCTCTTACTATTCACCCCTTTTCTTACTTATTGATTCTACTATATAGGACCAGACCTTCGACACCTATTCGCGAATTCCTCTCCCACCTAAACAAAACCATGCCTAAATGACCTAAACTACACCATGCATAAATGACCTCAAATTAATCATACCTAAAACCTACCAAACCATTCATCTACCTCATCATATTATTCCTTAGCTTATGGGAGAACTACGTCGGCGTGAGACCCCTTTTCCTCGGGGCTATGTAGGCATCACTCTGAGGGCATGGGTCTCTTGGAGGTTAGCTTGAACACTTTTACCTGTAACCTATTTTCCCCCTTTATGTTCACATTCTACCCTAGTTAGTTTCCATTTATAAAAAAACTTGGGAATTAATATATCATAAAAACATACATACCTACCATTTTATCACCATGACCATATTCTACCTAAAATCATTTCATATTTTCATGATATTAATTACTTGGAAATTTAACCACAACATACATACAATACATTATTTCCATAAGATCAATAATTTGGAAATTACCTAGGTGTCACCATTCCTATACCCGACTCCACCATGCCTATACCTAACTCCACCATGCAAATACCGACCAAAAAAGCATATACTTGACTTAATCATGCCTATACCTAACCAAACCAGGCCTATACCTAACTCCATCATGCCTAAATGACCTATAATCAATCAAGCCTAACTCACCTAGTTCACATGATACACAACAAAAATAACAATGGAAATTAAACAAATCACATCATTCATCCAATAATAATCATCAACTATATAAATGGGAATGTCTATGTATTAAGACATATATACAGGGATAAATTATCAAAGTGTCTAAAATACTCTCATATACAATCTCAAAAAATATTCAACACGTAGGATAGTATATATAAATAAAACGTTATCATATAAGCATCCAATTTCATGATCAATCAACCCCTTCTAAGACCCTCCTCTCCACTCTCACCCATCTCCTCCTCATGGCCCTCAATGAGGCCGGGTATATGAGAACTTGTAACCTCACCCTGACCCTATCTTTAGGGCCAAAGACCCCATGTTCTACCTAAGTTGTGAGTCCTGGACATGGTCCTCTCACTAGCCTCCTGCTTTGGGCCCTATGCTCAACATATGAGGGAACATCAATACCTACAGTGGCTAGATGGTCCTAGTAATAATTAGCCTCATTTAGGGCATCCTTGAACCTCATTATAGATATGGTCTAGGGTTGTGCCATTGGCCTAACTACCACATTTGAACTCTTCCCTACTACTAGAGGACCTTGTCCTAAGTACCGGTGCATGTACTACATGACCCTATCCCCGGTGCATGTGTAGCTACTTGAGCCTGTAAGGCCAAAACTTGTACCTGTGCAATTGCGAACTATCCTTGTAAACTAGTAACTTACACACTCGTAGATCGCTACCTATCCACCATCCCGTGTAGGAGCCTTTACCTATGCTCGTGCTTGGGCAACAATTAGCTGAACCTATAATGTAGTCACCTACCCTATCGGAGTAACTACTTGAGCTTGTGCCACTGTTAACTAAACTCTTAGCGCCATCACATGTCCGTGTAAGGCATCCCTCTCGAACCATCATTGTGGATAAGTTTGACTAACTGGATGTGGTGGTGCTTAGGTAACTCCGCTTCTCACCACTATCTATATGCCACAGTGGTCCATGTATTGTTCAATATCGTATCCACGGGTACCTCCTCTTGTCCTATGGGGTTTTTTTCGAGGTGGAGACAAAGGTATCTCCACATCATCCTTGTGGTACTATGGGAAGGGTGGTAGAACATCCTATTGTAATCTAAAGCGGTATCAAAATATTTCCATCGGGATCATCTCGTGCTCATCAGAATTTCTACCCTATATCCACCGCACTAACTATAACTCATGTATCTCCTCAACCATCCCTCTAAAAGCTAGAAAACCAACATAGGGTCACTAGACTATGTCCATCGCATACATGCCCTCCATCTTCTGCCTGTAGTATACTACGTCACGAGCTACCTCCTCTACTTGAGGATGACCACCTATGGCCACCCACCTCATGTAACCTGCCCTTTGTCCCCCATGGTGCCAATCTGGTACTAGTGGTCCTTTGGTTGCACTACCACAATATGCTTGTATGCCCATCGGTGCGGTAGGAATGTACAATAGATGTCATAGTGTCGCATCCTCTGGTAGGACCACAAATCCTTGTATAGATACACTCAATATGTAGGTTCCAATGCAAATAAGACCCTATCCTCGATCATATCCCACAATACTCCCATCAGCCCTCTAGGAAACCGACCACCCTCTAAACTAGGAAGTGCACTGACCTCCCACCACCACCATCATCAACACTGCTAACCACGTCTCTTGCGGGTGTGCAACATACAAAGTCCCATAAACAAGAGTGGAACTATGCTCTATCATGTCACTCGCCATCTCCCCAAATACCTCAATCATCGCCTCAAAGGATCCATCTACAAATACCGAATATACTAGATCACCAATTATAGGCACCATGAGAATCCTTTATACATCCTCCAATATGATGGTCATCTCACTGGTGGTAAAATGAAAGGTGTTGGTCACTGCATCCCATCTATTGATGAGTGTAACCATGAGACTATGATCCCATTAGATCCACCTATAGTGCCTAATGCCTACCAATCCGACATCTTGCATATGTGTCCACTCGTCCTTAATAATGCTGAGACACATCTCCCCTAATAATGGTGGGATACGGTCCCGCATCGTTAAGCGATGTCATTCCCACATCCATACCACTCAACAATGTCAAATAATAAACTACTTTTCCCATTTCTTTACAACCTAATTACCTCACCTATCTATTTCTTAACTACCTCCCGGACCTATCATTTCTTCTAGTTTAGCTTACCAAGTTCCCATAACCCATTCCATCACTATGACCTAATCTTCCTCTATTAGCCACCTATGTTCACCTATATTTCCTTTAATTGCTACCTATCTACCCTCCAATTTAATTTTTACCCCATTTTTGGCCTTTTCAACTTAATCTATTCGGACAAGTGACTTTTCATAGTAATCGATGTTAGTTACATTGACCGATACTAATCACCCCGAATTGACGTCGATCAACTATTTTCCCACCGATGCTAACATGCCGATCGGTGATATCATTTATGACCGACCGATGTTGGTCTCTAGTTCGGCTCCAAAACATAACCCCACGCACCTAATTTTATAAAAAAATTAAAAAACAAGCCTAAAACCTACAAAAACCACCCAACCCCACCCATTTCCATTTTACACTCTAATTAATCTACATTACATCCACCCAATACCCAAATTCTTTTGTTTTTAACTACATTTTTATTTCACCCTATTTTAGTTCATTTTCTCCTACAACTTCAATAAAAAGCAACCAGAAAGGATTGAATCCTACCTCTACACATCGACGTCACCTCATTGGGATCTCTCGGTCTTTGACCGATGGTCCTCTCGTACCTCATCCTGCTTTGCCGCCATGTCTGAATCAAACCCCTATCTCTCCACCAATCAAATCATGCCAAAAGATCTCATAGGCCCACCTCTACACCTCTCCAACCACTCACCTCTCTCCAAATTAGCCTATAATCTAGCCCAATCATGGTCACTCTCATAAATAGTATGTAAACGAGTCTCTGCTTGTCATTTTTCACAAATGGAAAAACACAAATTAATTTGTAATTCATGAATTTTACCTTTTTATTCCAAATCCAAGCTGAAAGACATCGGTTTCCCTAAACCGACATCATTCATGTTCCCTAGTGCACCACTCTCGGTTTCTCTTGACCAACATCAGTTGGCATGACCATGGTTAGTTAGCCTTTTTACCTCATTACACCATATAGCACAAAATCTGCATACCCGAAACCTTTTTCTACCTAACCTAAAGTTGACCCTGACATTACACCTCACCCTCATGACCTTATTACCTATCACCCAACCTCAAAATTAGTTAGGGCATGTTTTTCCCCTACCATGGCCTTACCTATGACCTTACCTAAATCACCCAACCCAACCTTTCCTTTTATGACATTTGAATTCATGTACTCACTATACCTTGCAATGTGATACTCATGTTGTTCCAACTAATGACCTTACATTGCCAAAATCTATGCTATTTATCTTGACCATACCTTTAGTGCCTTGGAAAAAAACCTATTGCCCATTCCTACACCTAGCCTAGTGGTGTTTCAGGACCATATCCTATACCTTGGATACCTGAACCACTTCAACCTTGTTTGGATAAACCTATTGACATTTGACGACGTAGAGTTTACAATATCTTCAACCTAGTACCTTATCGTACTTTATACGTACATGTGTTAGAATGCCAGTACCTATTACCCGACCGAAATCACCCTTACCTATGACCAACCTACCCTCATTTTTATCACTTACCCATTTATCAAACCACTCACCGACTCCATTTAACACCTCATCAATTCTGGTTTGAGGGGGATCACCTCCACCCACACTTGGGGTAACCTAACCTTCACTCATACCTGGAGCACTCGACTTCCTATTTTTTTGGCGTCACTTATCAATACAAGATACATGACAAAAAGGGTCAAATGTAGACACCAAATTTGGGTCACACTCCCCTTGGCCCCTTCAATTAATTAACGTAATGCATTTAACTTATCATGACCCCTTCAACCCATATTAATATTCATCCTCGCATTATTAATTAAATTAATTGACTTTATTTCATCTTCACAATACACCTCATCATGACAACTCATCTTGGACCCATTCCAAGGGCATTTAACTCATAGTGACCAAGTCATTACTCTCAAGAATAAGTCATCACTCCTAATGCTTTGTCATTACTTGACCTAACTAACTAAGAATTCTTCCTAAACCTACCCGGACTTCTAAGATCTTCTTAGCTTCTCTCACGACAAATCTACTTCCCTAAGCGGACTCCAACAAGGAGAACACATCAAATATGGGAAGATCTACCTATTTTTGGTACATAAGAATATTTCACCCTAATCGACGCTTGATTAATCCTCGACCGATGTCGGTCATCTAAAGCGCCATCAGTTCCTTTATATAGAATTTTACAACCCTTTACCCAAGTTGGTTATTCAGTTATTGGAGTTTGAATGCATTTAAGCATGAATCTTCAAGCCCTCCCGCATTCAGATGATGAACACATAACCATAGCACAAGAAAAGCATCCAGTTATCCTTCCAGAGTGTGGGAATACTCATGGGACCATACAATTTATATCTTTGTTGTGGCACTAGATCTAGGCATCTCTTCTTTGATCAACCCCAACCACCTCCACTCACAGGATCTGAAACATACCAAGTAAGTATTGTGATTTGATCATTTGTGCTTATTCAAGTATATATCTTTCATTTCTTTCTATATTTCATTCTTTCCCTTACCCATATATAACCTTCTTCCCACCAACCCACTATTCAACAATCCTAAGTATTTACACCCTTTCCAACCTCCTTTCCAAGATACCCGAGTTTTCTTAAAAATATTATGACCTTATCAACACAACCTTCACTATATGTGCAATCATAGAGAGGTTGAAACTCCCATTTTTAACATTTGACCCAAATTTCCCCTACCGATACTAGTTAGCAAACCGACATTGGTCTATCTCCTATCTGGCATCGGTTAAACAACCGATACCGAGTCTTTGAGACTGGAAACTTTACTTATAACAACAAGATAACAACTTCCCAAAAACAACTCAAAACCTTTCCTAATTTCACCCAAACCTCACCTACAGCCTCTGTTACACCTACAGACCCAAACAAGCCCATTAATTGTCTAGATTTAATTCTAACCATTTCATGTTGAGTTAAATTCACTTTTTGTATGTTAATAGGAGATACCTAAATCTTATTAACTATAATAGGAACTGTTATTTCTTACATTAAATTATATTAAATAGAGGATTGACAACCATTCAAGGAAGCATCACGCTTCCCAGATCTAGCCTTGCTAGGTAGTCCTCTGACTCTTGCTATTTAATACTATTTGGTGGTCTTGTTGTGTTTCTTATATAGGTCATTCCTCCTAGCCAAAGGGAAGCTCACACAATCATCTTGGATCAAAATTCTATAGCACACACAATGCCTTCTACTGTCCACATAACACAAGTATTCCTCCTATGCCTGTTACCCACTTATCTACATTTTATCGATTTACTTTTAAGGTGAAACAACACCCATATTGCATTCATATATCTTACCTATTCTATATCGTACACTAGATTTCCTTATACTTGGGTCTAATTTTATCTATCATCATTACACATTCTATTTCTACTCACCCATAAATTTATTTACCCTCCATACCCATTACACACTCTACATTACATTGCCTACACCACGCATTTACATACCTTGGTCATTTCTACCATGTTGTTTTCTACGAGTTATACTCATCACCCTATGATGCACTTTAGTTCCTCGGTCCATACTCGATCGCGAGGATTTACTAATAAAATGGACCTTACCTATATGTGACATGTCATCATACAACATTCAATGAGACTAGTGACCTATGCTCAAGGCTATATTATCACGTACACTCATCTGTCACATACTCTCTTGGTATACACCTTAGGTTAAATCGTCATTCTTTTCATAACTCCTACATCATCCTATTACATCCTATCATCTGTTATTATCTCCTCCTATTACATTTTCTCAATTCTAAATTATTCCATTACATTATCACACCTTCCATCATCTTGTAGTGGTATACACCTTAGGTTAAATCATCACTCCCTTCATCCATTCTACTTTATCCTCATGCATCCTATCATCACACATTATATTATCCTATTCTACGTCATTCTATTACCTCATTATTTATCTTACTCATCCCTTGGTGGTATACACCTTAGGATAAATCACCACCTCATTCTTATACATCACATAGTGGTCCAAGTTTATTACTAAACCACCACCATCCATTATCCACTACATACTAATTTATGCTCCATCCGAATTTATCACCCATATCGTAGTGACATACACTATCGATTAAATCATCACTTTATTCTTCCATCATGCGGTGATATGCACTTAAGGATAAATCATCACTCTTTCATTCAACAAGTCATGGTATATGCTTAAGCTATAGGGTCCATGCATATCTTTCTATATATCTCATTCGCACACACTCATTCTATAGTGATATATTCTTCGGCTATAGGGTTCATGTGCATATTATCCCCATGTCACATTTAATCACCATCCCATACACATCCTCATCACTACGCGTTAGATACAACCAACACTACTCGACGATATCTCGATGATGAAATATCATTTTTGGTTCATTCTTTACTACTAAGGGGAAAAAAATGAACCTCACTGCATACATATTCCATCCAATCGGGGGAACGTTGCTCCTATCATTCCATTATACATTACATTCCATCCATCCACAACATCTTTGCATTGTCTTGGTACCATTTACTCTTGCTTACTAGTGTTTTGCATGCTCACTCTACGACACATGTTAGATTAATTTCTTATATGTCATTATCATACACACATGCGCGTTCATGCCTTTTTCTAGTGTGATCATAGATACAAGAATTTACACATGACATGGATGCTAACCTTCTACCCTTCCTATACTTGATCGCTGGGGGCATCCACATTCATCCTATCTAAGTGATATTGTTTCATTTTGTACTTAACATCTTATACTACTTGTTCATACACACTTTTACATATTAGTTATCAATCTAACATGCTATTGGGTGCTCTATGTGTAACACTTGTTTTGTAGGATTATTTATTTCAATGACCACCTCTTTGTTTCTCCTTGTCTACATTGTTTTCCATTGTATGTAGGATTTTCCCTTTTCTTGTGTGCACACTTGACTGTTGTTTATGGCCATGATGGCCTTGTGTGTCTTCTGACATCACGAGTGATGTCCCATATCTGAAATCTACTTTGTGTTGTCTACTTTGTTTTCTTGCATGTTTACACTACTTTTCTTAGTAGTTTTACATTGTCTGCGTATTTAACACTTGTCTTCTTTTTCATGCATGTTTTAGGACTAACACATTTATATTGGCTAGCCATCCCCTTTTGTGCGTGCCTTGGTTTCTACCAAGTGTTTCCCTTTTCCCCTATAGGGTAGAGTTCTACAGGCTAGAGTGTAGTTGGTCCTCTTTGGGGGCCACATTCTCCTTCCAAGGTCATCACATACACCCCCAAAGAGGGGGTATCATTAAAGGTTTTCTACTAACATAATGTATCTACACCGGTTCAAACACAATGAATGAGTTCATACCAGTATATGAAATCCATACACAAGGGCCTTAATAAAACATGGTGTCCTTCAACAATTTTACAGAGTGGTTACAGGATCAGGGGTTATAGTGGGTGTTCCTCTCTACACTTCTCTGTCTAGTGGCATCAGATCACCCAAAAAAATAGGACAATATGGAGATATCTTCCAACATTTCAGTACAAGTGGTTAAAGGTTGGAGGATACAACATGGTTCCTCCCTATACTTCTTTAGCTAGGGTGATGTGAGATCACCTAAAAAAATTGTGACACTATAGGATATCCTTCTACACCCTTTTTCTCAACATGGATCAGGTACACATGTTCCATTTTTCCATCTACACTTTCTATTCTAGCGTATTTTTAATTTTGTTATTTTTACACAACATTTTTACATACATACATATTTGACTACTTGATCGTTTTCTCCTTCCAGGTCTGCCATATGAGAAACAAAAAGTCAAATTGGGGGAAACAAAAACAATGATAATGAAAATGAAAACACCTTTGTGGAGGTACTTTTCACACTAAGCATGCAGTACACTACACATAGCAGTAACTACACATACGTTCTGCCCTAGGTTCACTCTCATCACTTTTTATACACAATTTTCATCTTTAGAATCCATGTTCCTCCACATTTTTCTTTCTATCATCCCATGCTTGAGTCTAGTCCATTAGTATGTTTTCTTCTACACTCTACATGGTTATTAGGTACACATCTCTATCTAATTTATGTTACTTATCTTTCCACTTACCAACATAAAGTGGGGGCACTTGTAGACACAAATATTGCACATTAGACAATATTTAGCCTGATCTTATACTACTATTTAGAAGGTTCTCAATTGTATAAAGTACTAATTAATCCCACCTTTTGGCCACCTTTTTCTTATCTTTTATTTCATCTTTCTCACATATTTCTTGATACTTATCAGCCCATTTCATGACATTTCCAACATTATAGCTTGAAATCGTGGTGCCCTAGCTGATCTTGGGGTGCCTCAAGGCACCCGGTCCCATTTTGGGTGCCTAGGTATATGCACAACCTGTTCCACTTCTTTTTGGGTCACTTCTAACTGTTGGTCATCCTTATCTTCTTCTCGATTGGCCATGTTGGGATTAATTATGAAATTAAGCTTGAGAGCACTATAAATATAAAGTTTTAAGACCATAATGATGGTCCTAGGTCATTACATCTTATAACTACTATCTCTTCATCTATATCCGCATCACTTGCATCCACATAGTGTCATGCATTCAAGCTAGGAGATATACATCACACACACTTCATAATGGGATGGATCCCATTTTATTCCATGCACACATGCTAATTACATTTCTATAGCTATTATTGCTCACTACTTCAAAAAATTTTACCGGCATGAGAGAAGCTAGGGTACGACATGCACACACACACTAGAACTACATCGAGTCGAAATGTAGTTCAAAACTAAGTAATAAGACCACAAGTTTGGCATATGAGGTTATTCCGATTCCACTAACCTTTCATTTTACAAAGTCATTATCCACCTCATCGATAGATCCAATGTGAAATATAGATAGGGTTTCATTCCAAGTTGTGACACTTCCGAACTTAGGTTTTGAGCATCTACAGTATTTAGAGTGCTCATATTACAAACCAGGAAACTCGGGAACTATACGATGGAAAAGTGACAAGCGAGCATGGGAATCTACAAGTAACTCTTCCTTGCACCTGACCTCCCGAGGTCATGCTGAGACATCCGGTGGGGATGGAATACACGTGGGATGTAGAAAAACTAGTTTGGCAATCTTATGTCTTCGATGCGCACTAGTGGAATCTATGAATCTAAGGCAAAGAAGGCCCTCCTAACCTGAACTGGCATGATAGATCAATTAGAAAGGATGAATGCTCAAAGGCTCCAATCAATATCGAGCTCTGGCATGATCCGATCTATTCGTTGTGGGATACGAGGAAAATGACCTAGGATTGTTTCGTGTATATCTCCAAATAGGGTCATAAGAGGTGATTATTTGGTCTAGTCCAGAAATCTTTAGCTTCGTTAGTTGTTATGTCTAACATGGATAACTGTGTGATAATGGTTGGCGGAAGTGGAGTGGATCTAAATACTAATGAGCGTAAA
The DNA here is from genome assembly GCA_018340775.1 of Taxus wallichiana var. yunnanensis. Lineage (NCBI taxonomy): Eukaryota > Viridiplantae > Streptophyta > Pinopsida > Cupressales > Taxaceae > Taxus > Taxus wallichiana. The sequence goes on from CM031233.1 coordinate 346,412,454, forward strand.
CCAAGCGTCAACGTCGGATTGACCTTTGGACTCGTTGGGTTGTGGGATTTGTGAATCACAACCGTAGATTTGTGGTTGTTGTGGACCTGCTATGGTCATGTGTGGAATCAGTCCCTAATCCCTAATATCCAATAGTCATATGCCTTCTCGACCTCTATGTTCGAATTAACAGTTGTGCAATCTTTTCAGAATATCTTACAGGTGTTCTTGCAACCTGAATTCGTAAGCTAGTGTCTATGTCAGTGAGAATGTCTCCTACATCTGGCTATGGGACCAAAGGATCACAACCAAACGTTTGCTCTCTTTCAGGCCCTTTTACAGTCATGTGGATAGTTATCTAGGGTAATCTATAGTTTGGCTGGTTTGACCAAAACGTATGCGCTTTGTCATCTTCTATGTTTAGTCCTCTCAGTTGTGAGCTGATTTGTTGTAGGTCTGTTGTTGTTTGGAAGACTTGGATTCTAAGGTTTTGATCTATATCAGTTATTGCCGTAATGAGATTGGGTTGAGGCACGATTGGTTTGAATACGTATTCTCTGGGCTCTCTAGGTCCCGTGATTGTCATGCAAGAAGGAAATGATATAAATCTAACTAATGACAGAATAAATTAGCTACGCAAGATATATCTATGTATATTCCTAAATCTGATTTTATTGATAAGCTACTGAACAGAATTTAAAAGAGCAATTTATCTAATATATCTGGCAATTGAAAACTAAACTAATAACACAATTAAAATAGACAAAGTAACTGAGTATAGCTACTTGTCTGTGCAGCTTGTAGATCTACTCTAAATAAACAGATAACCGATCTATTCTATTTGAAAGACTCTCGATCTTACCTCAGAAGTGAGGAGTGAATCATAGTTTCTCAGAAACTATCAATCCCCATAGCTTCCCTAGCAATATCAAAAGTAAAATTAACTAAAATGAAATGATTGGCTACTCTATTTGATATGCTTTAACTAGAACTTTGAAAGCTTGAACCTAGATTTTGTAGAACAGTGGCGAATCGATGGTGTGTGGCCTTGTCCCCTCAGTGTGATCTCCTTGTTCTTTTGTGCTCACATGGATCTAGAAAAGCATGTAATGCTAGCATCAGCAGAAGTAGATATTGGGACAATGGTAGCTTAGGATGCAGACCGAATACAATGTGAGTAGGAGAGGGATAGCGCAAGAGAACAGAGCTTGGCTTATGTAATTCCTAGCGGGATTTATTGTGAGTCATGTAACATAAAACATCCAGAACCTGAAACTATCTTATTTGATGAGTAGAACCTACAAATTTTATGGCTTCCTACTAAAAATCAAACTATCCTACTCTAATTGATTGGATGAAATAATAACAACACTTTGCACAAGAAGAATATGTATCTTTCTAACAGCTAAACAACACTAACCATGCATACAACAAACGAAGCTGCGAATGCTAAGCAAAATTGAAAGGCTAAGCTATTGAAATGAGAAATTCATAGGAAAATTTGAGGGGCCATTTGCTTGAGCACAAGCTAGCTATTTATAGAATCCTATTTACTCAAAGGTGAAAACCAAATTGATCTCTTAAACAATAAACAATGCCAAAACATTATTCCAGGAACGAGAATCATAAATACAAGAAAAGGTAGTGAAAAATGTAAACGTTGAAAATTTACATGAGTCACGTTGAAAAGAGTATTCTGGAAAAGTCATGAAGGACCACCACCCTGACTGGGTAGTGGTCACGAGATCGCCACCCAGGCAGGGTAGTGGTTTCATCACTGAAGACCAAAACACAAAGAAAAGGAGGCGAGAAGAGAAAACAAAGCACACAGGGGCTAAGCGGGGCATGCGGGATGTTAACACATGGTTGTAGAGATTTTTTGGATTCTAAACACCTTGCGAGAAGACCTGTATCATCATTGGGGCACGTGTGACATCATTCTGGCAGTGTAGTACCCTTATAATTTTGGGTACGTACATATTGCCCCCTTGGAGAAGTGTTTTAGCCATGAAGAGGCGTAAAATGGTGGGTATGAGTATGACGGTCCCGAAATGGGAAGTTAGAAGTTATACCTGATATGTCCATGTGTTGAAATGACACCATCCAAAATTCCCGCCACCTGTAAAATGAAAAGAGAATTCAAGTGTAGATAGACAAAATAGATCAAAAAATAAACACTAAAATATTATGAAATGAGGATGTACCATTTGTGTGGGGATAAGAACTTACCTCCGTCGGTGCTCCAAACCTATGAAAAGGGGCATTCAAAACAAGTCAGGTTGTTATATATGTAAAAGTGGGCCCATTTTCCTATTCATTTGCGCATGTTGATTTGGTTGATTTTGAGCTCTGGGACCCACGGTGATGGTTTCTCATGAGAGTATAGTAAAAATGTTCGATGCAAGATTGTGATCATGCCTCCACGAGCGGAACGCTGACCCACAAGATCACATGTTAGTTTTTCTTGATTTACCATTTTTGTCTTCAAAATGTTAAAATGGTGAAATGGGTTATTTTTGAAAATGTCAGTTTTAATAGGGTCTACTGGGGCGCCTACTGGGTAGGCCTTGTTTGAATCAAAATGGTCTTTATTTTTCTTTTGTATCCATTTTTAGGGTATATGACCCACGTGGGTTTTCAGGACACACCACCGCCCGATCATGGCGGTGGTTATAAGACCGCGCCTTTAAGGTGGTGATTACAGAATCACCACCCTGCTCAGGGCGGCGGTCCTACACAGAATGTAAAAATAACACTTATTTGAATTTGTTTTTACATTCTTAGCATCCTTATCTACTTTCATGATTTTTCTAATGTCATTTGGATACTAACTTACTCTGTTTTGTGTGTTTTTGGGTGTATGCAGGCGAAGGAGGAGTACATCCGATGGAGTCGGGAGAGGGAGTGTGATTGGCTTCCGTAGTATTGGATGCCCTTTCTCAGGATGAGTAGGACACTCTTCAGAGGGCCGGTATACTACGCATATCATGGGTCCCGCATGTTGCACCGTCTAGTCACATACTTTGTGACTTATTTTCATATTGGGATGCTGATCAGAACACTTTTCAATTACTAGGGGTCTGGGGTGAGTGGACCATTACTTTGGAGGATGTTTACCATATCTTGGGGGTCCTAATTATTAGGAGATGGCTCACTCTTGAGACAGCAGGTCATGGGCTCAGACAACATAGTGGGCCTCATATATGGGAGATGCAGTTATCTCCACTAGTTTGAAGAAGGGGGTGAGGGTCTGATCTATTCCTAACCTACCTATCCCCATGATTCATCAGGCCATTATGGGGATCCTTGCCTTGAGATTGATCGGGGACAAGGGAGGAGACACCTTACTATATTGCTGGTCCCCCATCATTACACAGATTGAGGGGCACGGCCGGATTTACACCTGGGGAGCCAACATTCTTGGGACCACCTATCATGATTTGTACTGGGTGGTCCATTTGCAGGGGTAGTCATTGAGCCATCCGACCCTAGTTATGAGTTGGGTCTATGAGTGTTTCATCCCCTATGGGAGAGGTGTAGAGGTGGTAGATCTTGGAGTTGTGAGGGAAGCCAGATGGATAGACATGTCGGTGCTTAGAGCACCTCATCAGCTAGTCACCTCCTTGACCACTGATGACATGGAGGCCACACCTTATCAGGCCATGACAGGTTTATGGCGCGAGGAGGCTCTTACTTTGATCTCTTGCTCCACCACAGGATGCTTGTGGACAGGATGGGGAGGGTGGAGATACATCCATTTGGTTGAGTGCCCCAGTAGTTTGGCCTTCCTTACATGGGTATGCTTCCCCTAGTGGTACCCGAGTATATAGATCAGTTTGAGAGGCCGGGGTTAGACGGTTGTTACTCTAGTGTCTCCATTGCGAGATAGGTGGGTAGTACGAGCTTGAGGGAGAGATGGTGCTCCTCAAGCACCCTTACTTCAGATTTGCCGGTCCCGCCCCACACGCAGCAATGACCCCATTGATATAGAATCGAGTCCGAGGAGTTTATAGGGGGAGATGGAGGAGGAGACCAAGTCGAGGTCGGTGAGTCGGGTGCAAGAGGAGGACAATGATCCTGAGTGGCATGACACTCAGGATATATTACAGGAGGAGAGGGCAGAGCAGAGTGCGGAGAGGGTGACTTTGGTTTCAGAGGAGCCACTCTCTCAGGGCTTGGGTGGAGAGGATGAGTCGTAGTAGGACATTATGTGGCCCAAGGCACAGGAGGAGTGCACCAGTTAGTGGTGGCATCTGTGGTAGGTGCCAACCCTAGAGATCCATCTTAGAGGCCCGGAGATCTAAGTGAATTATCATCCTTCCTTTTAATGTTTGTTTCTAGTTAGGATTTCCTTGGTTTCTATCTTTCCTTTTGTTTATATTTGTTTCTATCTCTTGATTATTTCTAATAGGGTTTTTCTCCTTTGCTTGCAGAGACTGCTGATGAGTGGTGAGACCTGATTCGCCAGGTATGCATTGATACCCTAATGATCCCTATGGAGAAGACCTGCGTGGAGCTGTCCATGGATGCAGGGGAGCCTTCAGCAGTCGGTAGGCATACCGACATTTTTTCCCCTATCTGGCATGTGGCTAGGATGGTGACTTCCCTCCATACTAAGTTGGTAGGGTATAGGATAGTAGAGCACCTGATGAGGAGTCACTCTCATGGCGAGGCCACAGCTGCTCCTCGGGATCATGAGCCCTCCATGCACTCAGAGCGCCGGTGTAGCTAGAGTCCTAGACGTGGGCGTGCACCCTCAGAGGGATCTCATAGGGGTTGAGAGGCCGTTCAGCTCTCTTAGACTGTTTGTATGATGTATTTGTATTTCCCGGGCTCTTTGAGCATTTGACCATGCTTAGCGCATGATGGCATTTGTACAGAATTTTGACTATATATATATATATTCTTTTTGGATCAGACTTTTGGCATCAATGTTCTTGTGATTTGTTTTCGTATGTAAACTATAATGTTGTTTTTATATGCCTTTCAGAATGTATGCAATGGAGAACAAATGATACAAATGTTTTCTTTCTTTTTGTATTTTGTGATGCTGATGTATGATAATGTAGACACAATGTGATTTTGAACTTTAGTTTCTTCAAGCAATTTTTGATACTTCATATTTGTTTTTGACAAAATGTGATGATAAACCGGTATGATGAGCAGATGAACTTGCCCCACTCCTATCTCCATGCAACTAGTAAGATGCGAGGGCTCATCACCGAGAGCTAGAAAGGGCACAAGTTATGAAATTTGTTGAATGGTAGTGATGAGAGATAGACAAAGATTTGGTGGAACCAAATTAGGACACTACAAACCTACTCTACTCAAGTGACTCCATAGTTTAGAATGCTACTTGCTTTGCATTTTATCTAGACTTAGATCCATAGATGGCCACATGGTTGACAAAATCTGGTTTTTAGGGTTTTGAACTCTCTTGGGATTTTGGACATCTGAATCATTCATTTTTGACTCAAGATTTCAAAGGTTCATTTGAATTGTTTGCTGACTACCTTCAATATTTATTGTTAAGAGGACCCCCCATACCCTGCCCCATGCTACTAGTCAGAAGCGTGGGCTTATCACCATGGATAAGGTACAAGCGAGTAAGGGCATTCCCATCCTTTCCCAACCCTACGTCACTAGTAAGAGACGCAAGCTCATCACCGAAGGTTGTGTTGTAAATATCTCCCCCCGGGTCGATATAGACAAATAGGAGAATATAGAAATCAAAGAAGCTCAAATCCCTGACATGCCCAAGGTGCACAGAAGTGGTGCATGACAATGGATGTCGACAGGGAAAATGGTGTGCCCAAGGCGCACAGAAGTGGCGCATGACAATGGATGTCGACAGGGCAAATGGTGCACCCAAGGCGCACAAAAGTGGCGCACAACAATGGATGTCGACAGGGAAAATGGTGCGCCCAAGGTGCACAGAAGTGGTGCATGACAATGGATGTCGATAGGGAAAATGGTGCGCCCAAGGTGCATAGAAGTGGTGCACGACAATGGATGTCGACAGGGCAAACGGTGCACCCAAGGCGCACAGAAGTGGCGCACGACAATGGATGTCGACAAGGAAAACGGTGCGCCCAAGGTGCACAGAAGTGGCACACGACAATGGATGTCGACAGGGCAAATGGTGCACCCAAGGCGCACAGAAGTGGCACATGACAATGGATGTCGACAGGGAAAATGGTGCACCCAAGGTGCACAGAAGTGGCGCACAACAATGGATGTCGATAGGGCAAACGGTGCGCCCAAGGCGCACAGAAGTGGCACACAACAATGGATGTCGACAGGGAAAATGGTGTGCCCAAGGCGCACTGAAGTGGCACATGACAATGGATGTCAACACACACATGGATGTGCCAAGGTGCACCTTCAGGAGGCGCAACATTTTGGCGCCGAAAAGGAAGCAGACCCTGGCGCAAGATATTCAGATGGCCATAACTTTGACTGGGAGCTCGAATTCATGCAAGGTTGGACTTTCGGAAAGATTACGAGGTCTCTGTCCAACTATGACTGGATATCTTTAATTAGGTGGAACAAATTCTTAAAAATTTGAAATATAGTTTGCCACTTTTTGGGTTCGCTAGGGTTCTCACCTACCACCATAATGAGATAATTAAATGCGATCACGGAGGTGGTTGGGGTAGATTTCGAATTCCTCTCTTCTCCCTCTCTCATTCTTCCTATAAATTGTAAGGAGGGGCTTCTTTCGTGGGTGGTTCATCTTTTCAGCTCTGCGCCTCCCTTCTTTTTCTTCTCCGGGGTTGAAAAAATGGAGTTCGAACCTCCTCCTCTACTCTGTAATGGCATTTTTGCCTTTTACTATTGAAATGATGTTTTGTGCAAACTTCTGGAGCAATAAAAACATGTTTTGTGATGCATCTGTCCATCCTTGCTTGTTTTCTTCTTGCCTCTCTTCATTACAGTATTTGTGCATGTTCTCTTTGCTCATTACAGTCCGGAGCTGTGTTCATGGAGTTTTGGGACATTTTCTGTGTGAAATCTATCCTTGGGTTTGTGATGCGTCTGTCCATCCTTCCCATTGCTCACCTCTCCTTGTTCCATGGCAGTTTTGATAGATGTTCAACATTCTCCTTCTCTGGTGTATCACCGTTTTAGTGTAGGATTTTTCTATTTTTCCTTTTTTCTCTCTCTGTCTCCTTGGCATGGTTAGATTAGGTTTAGATTAGCTTTCTTGCACTGGAATAGCTTGTGGCAAGTAGTTTAGGAACAGGAACCAGCCTTCTCTAGAGATTCCTCTCTCATTTTACAAGTCCCACACTTGTAGAGAGGTTTCAATGTTGTGCAATCACACTAGATGCTAGAGTGATCAACCTAGAAGCCCGATCGTGTCCAGGGGTGCGGTGATTTTGCAACAACAGTTGGTAGGGCAAGGAAATGTGTAAAATAAAATTTTCTGTTTGATCTATATTTGACTTGTTTATTTGAGAAAAATGTCAGTATGTTCTTACTTCCAAAGAGATATGCATACGGGATAGATGTGACACGATGAAGCTTCTAGAATAGACCATAGGAAAGACACCTATCCTAGGGAGAAACCAAAAGTGAGAACAAGCATGCAGACCTTGGTATGGTTACCGTTAAGACTTTGTCATATCTAGCTTTGTCTGATGAAATTATTCAGAAACGGGTGATGTGACTATGAAAGTGAAGAAGTATGATTTGGATGATTATGTCAATACCATCAAAAGTTTGTAATGAATTACTTTGGGAATAAGTTCCTTGATCACAAGATTTGTATGAAACAAGCGGACGAAATGAACCTAACTACATGAAGATGCAATGTAGATATAATTATATAGATAGTGCTGGTCACTTATGCATAGAATCGTTTAAGGTGTAGGGAATTGATAGTTTCACCAAATTCCTCACCTTCCAGTGTGCATAAGAGATATGCACCATTTCCATAGTCCTTCATGACTCGGTATGGGCCCAACCATTTGGGCCAGAATTTCCTCCCTTCACCGGTCTTTTTATCGATCCGGTTGTCTAGTCTTAGAACTAGATCACCTTCATATATGTCTCATTCATAGACCTTCTTGTTATACTTCTAGCACATCTAGTCAGCATAGACTTTGTGCCACTATTCAAAGATCTAACCTGACTTCATCTAGGATTTCTAGTTTGGAGAGATGTGCTTCTCTATAAGTGTCTTCATCAATAATCCCTTCTAATGAGATGCGGAGACTGGGTATTTCAACCTCAAGTGGGAGAACTGCTTCTCGCTCGAATACCAGTGAGAAAGGATTTGCTCCTGTTGGTGTTCTTATTGAGGTTCGGTGGGCCCACAAGGCCGGGTATAACTTTAAATGCCAATCTTTTTTGTTTTCTTTCACCGTTTTAAGGAGAATGGCTTTCAATGTTTTGTTTGTTGCTTCATCTTGTCTGTTGGCTTGAGGGTAATACAAGGAGGCTGTATGATGGCTTATTTTAAATTTATTGCATAGTTCATGAACCTCATCATTCTTAAAAGAAGTCCCATTATCTGTGATAATGATTTGTGGGACACCATACCTGTAAATGATCTGGTTCAAAATGAACTTGGTGATCATGGAACCTGGTACAGTGGTGAGAGGCATAGCCTCTACCCATTTGGTAAAATACTCGATGGCCGTGATTATGAAGTTATGGCCATCTGTAGATGAGGGAGAGAATTTCCCTATCAAATCTAGCCCCCACGTAGAAAAGGGCCATGGAGTAGCGATTGGTTTTAGAGCTTGTGTCGGCATGTGAATCTCGTGGGAGAATTCTTGGCATTTATGACATCTGCATACAAACTCTACTACGTCGTGTTCTAGAGTGGGCCAGAAATAGCCCATCCGATGTATTTTATGAGCGGTGGCATGACCACCGAAGTGGCCTCCACATATTCCACTGTGAGATTCGTGGAGAATCTTCTTGGATTCTTCTGTGTCAACACACCTTAGAAGCATTCCATCGAAAGCCTTACAATAGAGCACTTGTTCTATAATAATGTATTTAGCTACAATAATGCATAACCGCCTTCTTTGTTGTGGCGTAGCACCTTCTGGATATGTATGGTTCATGATATAATTAATAATATCAGTATACCAAGGACATTCAGAGATGGGAGGTCTAGTTTCGACGTAATATATGCATTCATCGGGAAAGTCCAAATTGACTAGATCACCTCTATCTAATGGGTTGTCAGCTAACCAATCTGCTATGATTTGTCCCTTAACGGACTTTTGATTTACAAAAGTTAATTCAAATTCACCCATTAAGGTTATAAAGCGTCCAACCTTCTTAGACAAGGACCCTTGCATGAGGAAGGTTTGTAAATGGTCTATTTTTACAATGACCCTCGTTTCTTGATTTAGTATGTAATGTCTTAGAGTTTGGTTTCAAAGACTATGACAAGGAACTCTTGTTTTTCTTACATATAGCATGTTTCATAATTGAGTAACATGCAACTTATAAAATAGATCGTGTGTTCTCTCTTGTCATTGTCTTCTTGAGCCAACATATAGGCTAGCGAGACATTGGTAGCTCGTGAATATAAGATTAAAGGGTGGTCTGGTTTAGGTGGCATTAGCATGGGTGGTGACAACAAGAAACACTTAACTGCTTCAAAAGCGTTAGCAAAGTCATTAGTCCAATCGATACTATAATCTTTCTTGAGTAGATTGTTGATTGGATGAATGGCAAAGCTTAAATCTGGGATGAATCTTTGGATTGCACCGAGTTTCCCAAGAAATGACCTGATTCTAGATTCATCCGACGGTGGGATCATTTCAAGAACAACCTAGATTTTGGTTGGGTCTACATCGATCCCTCGTGACGATATAATGTAACCAAGGAGCTTCCCTCCTGTCACACCAAAAATGCATTTTTCTAGGTTTAGTGTGACTCCGTATTCTATTAGACGTGAAAGAATGATGCGGAGTACTTCCGGGTGATCGCAACACTTCCTGGCCTTGGCCAACAAGTCATCTACATAGGATTCCATGATCTTGTGAATAAGATCGTGAAATATGTATGTCATTGCCCACTGGTATGTAGCGCCAATGTTCTTGAGACCGAATGGCATAAAAACGTAACAATAGGTTCCCCAAAGAGTTATAAATGTGGTTTTGACTTGGTCTTATTTAGATATTCTGATTTGATTGTATCCTGAGAATCCATCCATGAGCGACAAAAGCTCAAAGCCAGCTGTTGTGTCAATGATGATGTCAATGGATGGTAATGGGAAGTTTTCCTTAGGGAAAGCTTTGTTAATGTCTCATAAGTCTATGCAAATGCGTATCTTCCCATTCTTTTTTAGAATGGGAACGATATAAAATACCCATTGAGAGTAATTGACCGGCTTGATGAATCCTACTTGGAGGAGTTTCATTACTTCTTCCTTCACCATGAGAGCCACCTTGGGTTTCATTGGTCTCAATTTTTGTTTAAATAGCTTTGTATCTGATTTTTTACGAGTGTATGTACCACGATGTGTGGTGTAACCCCATCGTTTCTTTATAATTAAGCACAAAAGATTTTTGATGTTCTCTGAGGATTCGCGTGTGTATTTCTATCTCTTCTGGAGTTAGCGAAGATCCTAGTTTCAAGATCTTTGGTTCTTCCTTCATTCCAATGTTAATATCAATTGTTTCTTCAATTAAAGAAGCGTTACCTTCTTCAAACTCAGGAAGGGTTGGACGTAGTTCCGATCGTCTCCATTCTCTATTGTGTATATGCTGAGTTATTTTTGTGGGGAAGCTCTATCATGGGATTTCCAAAGTAGGAAGATGAATGTGGGATTAAGGACAAATCTACTATGTGATGGGTGAGATGTAACACTACATAGGTTTTAAGTAATCCAGAGTGGCTCTATCACTATCAATGTGGTCTAGGATAGTAGAGTTGTTCTCATCTATGTTCGTTAAAAGAGGGTTTGACATTGTTTTCACTAACGGTTCAAGAAGGGATACCATGAAACGGGTATCTTCTAACTCACTGTTTGGGGTGAAGCATGACGTTGAGGTTGCTATAGAATCCACAAGAGAATTTTGTTCTCATGGGATTGCTTCAATGGATATGAAGTCAAATTCTTTGCTCAAAGTTAACACTCTTGTTTTGTAGAGCTGTAAGTGTTCAGCTCTGGTCTCATACACCTCAGAGACTTGATTTGCTACTAATTGTGAGTCTCCTAATACTCTGATGTCGTTAACACCGAGCCTTTTAGCTATGATGAGGCCAAGGAGGAGGGATTCATACTCCACGCCATTGTTTGTACATTTGAAATTTAGTTTAAAGGTGAATGGTAGGATCTTTCCTCAGAGAAGTAAAGATCACACCTGCCCCAGCCCCATAACGACATCTTGCTCCATCGAAATGGAGAGTCCAATATTTAGTTGGGAAGATGGACATTGGGACATTTTCTACATCACTTTCTTCTGCTTTGGTTACTTCTACCATGCAGAGATCCTCTGTTGGAAGAGAACCTACTCCTAGGGTATATCCCATACCTACAGAATCAAATGGTAGGAAAATTGGTAGATCCTATTCTAGTAAGTCGACAATCTTTGCAGTAGTTCCTAATGATACTGCTTCTACAATGTTAGTCTCATCCTTGAGGGCTGGGATAGTCTTGATTAGGCTCATAGTCTCAAGATCTGTTGTAGGTACCAACTTTTCTTCTGGTTTTGCATCGGTCGGTTTATTAAGTTGGTTTGTTGGGAGTTCAAACTCAGAGTGAACACCCAATCTTTTCTTTAAGTCAGCTAGGTGTATATCGAATGGTTTTGGATCACCTTTGGCTATGAATATCTTCCTAAGTGTAAGAACCTTACTTCTTGAAATAACGTAGAAGGGATTGCCTTCATATGGTGTATCCATGGTCAGCCGAGGATCATATTATAATTGGTTTCCCAATCTATAATATAAAACTCAGTCATGATTGTTTTGGGTCCTAAGGTAACTGGTAGTATTATAGTTCCAATCAAAGTGGCCTTAAGGCTATCATAGCCTCTTAGCGTATTCCGAGTCATGGAACAATTTGTTTCTCCATACCCTAGCTTTTGAAGGAAAGAGAAGGGGACTATGTTAACTACTACCCCATCGTCAACCATTGTGCGTTTAACATAATTGTTATAAACCCACACTTGCAAATGTAAGGCTAGATCACCTCTACGTGCAATCTCAACATCTATTGGCATTTTGTTTATTTCAAAAATAAACTCGGTATCCCTATCCGGCTGCCCTGGAGGGTGGATATCAAAGTCTATATGGTTTACCTGTGTTTTGGGAGGTGGAGTGATGTTAATTAAATGACCCAAACCTAATGCTTCTAAAAGATAAGCCCTATGGGCAGGAGAGTTCTTCAATAAGTCCAAAAAGGAGATGTGAGAGAAGGTCTTCGTTAGGTCATTAATTAAATCATAGGCACCTATGGGTTTTACTAATATTTGTTGGATGTTATCTGTCTCTAGCGAGTAACTTGGACTTGGCTGAGAGGAATACTCTCATGTCCTTGTTACAGCTTCTACGTGTAGTTCGGTGTCTAACTCTACTAAACCGACTATCTTGGGTCGTGGCTGACTTCCTAATTGTGGTGCAACTGGTGGATTTAGTGAAGTCAAGGCTTCATGATCATTGTTTCCTATCATTACACCCTTGTTCGTCCCATTTGGATTTAATTTGTTGTTATTGTGACTTGGGAGTGGATCGTTGAAGATCTTGAGGGATGCATTTTGAGGGGAAACTACTCCCGTGAAGGTGTTTGGTGTAGGTGATGCAGGATCTGCTAAGAACATATCTATGAAAAGTTGTCTTTGCTCCTCTGGCAAATGTTGCATGAATTTATTGTAGTCATGGCACGTTCTAGTGTCGTGGCCTTGAATCTTGTGAAAACCACAATACGAGTTAGGATTGTAATTTCTAGGTTGTTGGTTTGGCGTATATTGTGGTCCAAAGCTCTGATCAAACCATTGCCTATTAGGATTAAAGTTTTGCATTTTTGTTTTTGGTTTTGGTTTTGGTTTTGATATCCAGTTGAGTTTTGGCTTGGACCCTATGTCTAGATCTGCCATTGTTGTTGTTGTTGTTGTGGATGATTAAAATCCACTATATTGATTATTGGGGTAAAATTGTTGTTTCGTTGATTGTTAGTCATTGGTGGAGTATTTATAACATTTTCCTTTTTAGCTTGGTTAGTTACCCCATCTGTTGTTGCACCGTGATTTTTGTTAAGGATTTTAGGTCCTTGATTGATGTTTGTGGTAGTAGGATAAGTCATAGTATTCTGGTTGGGGATGATTAACCTCCCATTTGTTCCATACGTCTTGCGACCACTATCTATTACCGTTTGATCTATTTGGAGAGTGCTCTTAAGCACTTCATTGTAAGTCCTTAGTGGGAACTTTTGGACTTATTCCTTCACCTCTCTGATGAGAGAATGAAGGAATAAATTGCATAATTCCATTTGGTCCATATTTGGAGCACTGGCTGAAGAATAAAGGACTGTACGCCATCTTTGGATGAAGTGAGTGACAAATTCATTGTGTTCTTGCTTAATGTGCAAGAATTCCCTAATTCCTGTTCTCAACAGTTTGTTCATGTCAAATGCTTTAATGAACTCTGAAATGAGTTGTTTAAATGAATGTATTGATGCTTTGGGTATTCTGTAATACCAATCGAGGGTGATGCCCTCTAAGGTTTTGGGGAATATTTTGGCAACAACCCCATCCCAAGGGAGTAACTCTCGAATGGCTGTGGCATAGGCCTTGATATGTGCATTTGGGTCTCCCTCCCCTTTGTATTTGGGAAAATTAGGAAGCGGTCTTGGAAGCATGATGCTTCATATGGTGAAATCTAAGGGCTCTTTCAAATATTCTGAATAAGTCCCTATCACGTAGGTTTCGACCATTGATGGTGCCTACTGAGGGGGTGGAGGTGGAATGGGTTGTTGATACGGTGTAGCGTATGCATTTATAGGGGTATAAGGAAATCCCTGTGGTTGAGAAAACATGCCAGGAGAGGAGAACACATCTCCCTGTGGTGATTTGGAATACATGTTTAAGTATGAAGGAGTATTGCCTAGGAATGGATTGTTTCGTACTAGACTAGGAGGTAACATATTCGCCACCGGAACAGTGTTAGAAATGGCAGTTCTAGTTGGTATTTGTTGTGAATACTGAGGAGGCATGCCCAATGTGCCTATTCCTGTGAGGAGGTCTACTTGGCTAGGATGATGTGGAGGATTGGAATTTCCTGCTTGCATGAATTGAGATGTTTGACTCACTTGAGCAAGTTCTAACCCTCTAACTTTTTCTACTAAAGTTGAGATGACTTCATCTGGCGAAGTCACAGTATTTTTCCTTAGTGGCGTTTGTTGTATATTCTGAGGTTGTATAGGCATGTGATACCCCACTATGAATTGATCGTTTCCCTGCCAAGTTTCACCGAGGGCATTTCCTATAGGTAGTGGCATGGAGGTGTTTTCTTGATACTTGAGTCATGTTTGTAAACTTCCTATAGGTGGGTACATACTCCCAGAGCATTGTTCATTCCTAGTGTAACGCACTGAATGTTCATCATCTAAAACCAGGTATGGATCTGATTGTCTGCTAATTTGTGGTCTAAGCAAAGCACTGAGGAGTCAAACAAAATTCTCCTATGAAAGTCATATTGTTCCATCCTCGAAGGCTCATGTTTATTGTGTTTGTATGAGTTGATCCAACTCCTCTATTTGGAAAGAAGAACTATATCTAGTCCTTGGAGGTGGAGCTTGTGTTGATAATTGGTTATTTGAATAGTTGTCACCCCATACTGAGAGTGAGGGTGATGACTATCTATTCAGTTGAGTGTAGTATGCCTCAATACCTAGAAGAGGTCTGCCATATGCATCGAATCTTGACATATTTGGGGGTATATGAATACCCACAGAATAATGGGAAAGAGCAAAGGTGGAAGAAAGAGGTAATAAAGAAAAGGGGAAGCACTGTGTTTTTCACGTTGGGTTCACCAATTTTGTACGATGGAAAAGTGACAAGTGAGTGTGGGAATCTACAAGTAACTCTTCCTCACACCCGACCTCCCGAGGTTGTGCCGAGATAGCCTGGTGGGAATGGAATACGCGTGGGATGTAGAAAAACTAGTTGGGAAATCTTATGTCTTCGATGTACACTAGTGGAATCTACAAATCTAAGGAAAAGAAGGCCCTCCTAACCTGAACTGGTGTGATAGATTGATCAGTGAGGATGACTGCTCGAAGGCTCCAATCAATATCGAGCTCTGGCATGATCCAATCTATAGGTTGTGGGATACGAGGAAAATGACCTGGGATTGTTTTGTGTATATCTCCAGATAGGGTCATAAGATGGATGATGGATATATAGCGGATTCTACGGGTGATTATCTAGTCTAGTCCATAAATCTTTAGCTTTGTTAGCTGCTATGTCTAACACGGATAACTATGTGATAATGGTTGGTGGAAGTGGAGTGGATCTAAATACTAATGAGCGTAAACCAGTGTCAATGTCGGATTGACCTTTGGACTCATTGGGTTGTGGGATTTGTGAATCACAACCGTAGATTCGTGGTTGTTGTGGACCTGCTATGGTCATGTGTAGAATCAGTCCCTAATCCCTAATATCCAATAGTTGTATGCCTTTTCGGCCTCTATGTTTAGAATTAATAGTTGTGTAATCTTTTCAGAATATCTTATGGTGTTCTTACAACCTGAATTCTTAAGCTAGTGTCTATGTCAATGAGAATGTCTCCTGCATCTGGCTATGGGACCAAAGGATCACAACTAAATTTTTTCTCTCTTCACGGTCCCTTTTATAGTCATGTGGATAGTTATCTAGGGTAATCTGTAGTTTGGATGGTTTGACCAAAACATATGCAATTTGTCGTCTTCTATGTTTAGTCCTCTCAGTTGTGAGCTGATTTGTTGTAGGTCTACTGTTGTTTGGAAGACTTGGATTATGAGGTTCTCGATCTATATCAGTTATTGCCATAATGAGATTAGGTAGAGGAACAATTAGTTTGAATACATATTCTCTAGGCTCTCTAGGTCCCGTGATTGTCATGCAAGAAGGAAATGATATAAATCTAACTAATGACAAAATAAATTAGCTACACAAGATATATCTATGTATATTCCTAAATCTGATTTTATTGATAAGCTACTGAATAGAATTTAAAAGAGAAATTATCTAATATATCTAGCAATTGACAACTAAACTAATAACACAATTAAAACAGACAAAGCAACTGAGTATAGCTACTTGTATGTGTAGTTTGTAGATCTACTCTAAATAAATAGATAATCGATCTATTCTATTTGAAAGACTCTCGATCTTACCTCAGAAGTGAGGAGTGAATCATAGTTTCTCAGAAACTATCAATCCCCACAGCTTCCCTGGCAATATCAAAAGTAAAATTAACTAAAATGAAATGATTGGCTACTCTATTTGATATGCTTTAACTAGAACTTTGAAAGCTTGAACTTGGATTTTGTAGAACAGTGGCGAATCCGATGGTGTGTGGCCTTGTCCCCTCAGTGTGATCTCCTCATTATTTTGTGCTCACATGGATCCAAAAAGCATGTAATGCTAGCATCGTAGAAGTAGTTAGTGGTACAATGGCAGCTTAGGTTGCAGACCGAATACAATGTGAGTAGGAGAGGGATATCGCAAGAGAACAGAGCTTGGCTTATGCAATTCCTAGCAGAATTTATTGCGAGTCATGAAACATAAAACGTCCAGAACCTGAAACTATCTTATTTGATGAGAAGAACCTACAACTTTTATGGCTTCCTACTGAAAATCAAACTATCCTACTCTAATTGATTGGATGAAATAATAACAACACTTTACACAAGAAGAATATGTGGCTTTCTAACAGCTAAACAACACTAACCATGCATACAACAAATGAAACTATGAATGCTAAGCAAAATTGAAAGGCTAAGCTATTGAAATGAGAAATTCAGAGGCAAATTTGAGGGGCCATTTTCTTGAGCACAAGCCAGCTATTTATAGAATCCCATTTACCCAAAGGTGAAAACCAAATTGATCTCTTAAACCATAAACAATGCCAAAACACTATTCCAGGGAACCAAAATCATAAATACAAGCAAAGGTGGTGAAAAAAGCTAGTAAACATTGAAAATTTACACGAGTCACGTTAAAAAGAGCATTTTGGAAAATGCGTGAAGGACCGCCGCCCCTAAGCAGGGCAGCGGTTATAGGACCACCACCTTGACCGGGTGGCAACATTCACGAGATCACCGCTAAGGCGGGGTAGTGGTTACAAGACCGCTGCCGACCGGGTGGCAATCACGAGATCGCCACCTAGGCAGGGTAGTGGTTTCATCACTGAAGACCAAAACACAAAGAAAAGAAGGGGAGAAGAGAAAACAAAGCACACAAAGGCTAAGCAGGGTATGCAGGATATTAATGCATGCTTGGAGAGCTTTTCTAGATTCCGAACACCTTGCGAGAAGACCTATATCATCATTGGGGCACGTGTGACATCATTCGACAATGTAGTACCTTATAATTTTGGGTACGTACAGGCACCCTAGTACACTCCCATACACCTCAAACCGCTCAAAATACTTAGATCTTCCCTTCACGGGGCTCCCGAGTATCCGCCTCCACTTCCGATTTTATTCCCAGATTTGTGACACTATGCGTTAATCTTTTGTTATGGGTTGAGTCTTTTCCTTACTCTTGTCTTGTACATTAGGTTTCATTTCATCTAGAATATTTTATTTACATTTATTTCATATTGTTTTACTTCATTTACAACATTTTAGTCATCCTATATTAGATTAACAATTTGCTATAAGTTGATTTTTACTTAATCACAATCGATCCTCTATATGGTTATCGATGTATCTGTTGCAAGTTATTTCTCTCGATTGTTCACCGAGCTAATTACATCAAAAGGGTCTACATAGTGATAAATGTGATATCACCCCATAACATAGTAGTATCCCTCTATACCCGTGATATCACCATTGAAAGTGTACTTGATGGTCCCTTGGATATTATCCATTCATATGGTTTTTCATGTGCACCATGATTCCACACACTCTACACTCCTCCATATCCATATCCTTCTCCCCCTCTAACTCCTTAAACTCATACAACTCATGGATTAGGTGTTCTAGGTGGTGATAATGGCTCATGTACTAGTTCTGAAATGGCACCCACATAGATGTAAAGGAATCTATGGTTCCTGTCCCTACCCCTATACCTATAAAGGTACATGTAATAGTATATGCATCTCGCACCACTATAATATGTACTAATGGAACTTTTTCTTACTACAACTTGCACCTGGCACCTATACTAGAGCCTATGGTGACATCGATAAAGGATCCTATGCAACCTATACCATAACCCCTATGCCACTAGAACCTATGGACACTATCCTTACACATGTGGGCCCTATCCCTATTCATGTACTTATCCTTATAAATATTTCTCATCCTCATCCTAGCCTAATATTCCTTTGGATCCTCTATATGGCACACCCATGGCTAATGTTGTTATCCCAACTCATATAACTACCTGTTGAATAGTGATCCATCTAGGCATGATCATTACATACCATAAAACATACTTTGGTGTCACCCATAGAACAACAATCTAATCCCGAGCATCCCACACTTGTGTAATGAATCCAAATAAAATATCCCTTATAATTCTCTCTATGATCTATGGACCAAAGTCAACCTGTCTTAAGCTCTACTCATGTGTACCACTAATCACCACCACATATACGATGTACATCTCGAAATGTCATCTCACTTGATATACCTTGTATATCTATAATATATGACTACGAGATACCAATAATAAAATGATCTACCTCCAATTTGGACAACTCTATCCCATTTTTGTCCCACTAATATAGTGTGTATGGTCTTCATGTCACCATACACAACTACATATCATCAAATGCATAATGGTAGAAGGATATATCCCCCATATGGCTTCTCTATCCCACACCTATTATCTCCCATCTAAATTATGAGGGCTCATTTGAATGTGTGTCACGTATAAGCCCCACTATCCGTCTAATAGCTATATCGTCACACACCCATATCTTGCACAGTAGTGTTGCTTTAGGCTCGAGACTCCCATACCTCTATAGAATATCAAATGTAAGTCTTTGTACAAGTGTGCTAAGATACATTGTCCCCATTAAAATACCTTTCCCTCCATAAGATGTGTGACTACAACTATCTAACCCAAATGAAAATGTGATCCAATGTTATTAGTAAATAAATATCGATGATAAAATCCTTAAGATAAATGGGTAGTCTTACTACCATCCTGTCATCCATACACCGATATAGGTACACTATCATGCTATGTCTAGGTATATCCTCTAACAAAATAACATCCCATATATGTCTGCAGATACATCTAATGTCTCCATCCCACCTGCACCAATCTACCCCGTATCAACACGAAGGATCTCGATGTACATCCTCTAAGGTCATTTTCATCTCACTCACTTTGTGCAACTTGAGAGTCCAACACTCATTGTGTCATCAATTAGCCAATAAAGTCAATAAATAATGGTCTAATATAATATATGAAAATTGTGCAATGTATGTTAATCCATTCACCTCTAGTAGTGTGACCAACTATCTCTATTGATCGTGTGAGTGAATCTCTTATGGAATGACTACATGCATCCATGGTACTCTCGCACGTCCAATAAGAATGGTCTATCCTAAAAATCATCCAAAAACATTTTTATATCATCTTTATTCTATTATAACCCCCAAAAATTCTTCTAAAAATCACCTAATGATGTTAGCACACACATTAATACACTAGCGCATATACCTATATGCTAGTGCGTATAATACAATGCTAGCGCATTCTCTCGTAACACTAATGCACTCATGCTAGTGCGTACATATTAACAAAAATTATCCTAATTTAACACTACCATATGCAACATGCTAGTACATTTCCCGTATCATGCATATGAACTCAATTGAATAGTAGCACATACACTTGTACACCAAAGTGCATTCCTTGAGTTATGTTAGTGCACTCAAGTGTATGCACTAGTTATTAGTTACAATTTCTTCCTAGGCCTAACTAACATCAAATGCATCAAAAACTATGTTTTTTCCACTACTTACTATGAATGCCTTGTCTAGCCTCCACTTGAATCGTCGAACATGATATGTATGATGTTTGTGCTACGATCGGTGAGCCATCTCTATTGAATCTTATAGTTAAAATATCACTCAAATAATAAAAGGAGTCTATAAGAACAAATGACATATGTTATTTTCTAAACCTCCCACCCATCTATTTATGCCATTATAACCCTAATTATTCTCTTTTTGGGAATTGTGACCAAAATAGTAGTTTTTCTTTATCATTCATCCATGGTCTCTTCACTCTCCTCTCAATCAAGTAATCCTTTGTTCCATCATGATTCCCACCCAGTCCTCATGGCACTCTAATTAACTAATTTCAACCTTCTAAGGTATTTCAATACTCCACCGAAGTAACTCAAGTAGTTCATGCCACATGGCTCTCATTTTGTTAAGCTTGCACCTTCTTTTCTGAGTCAAATATAAAAAAATCAAACAAAAAGTCAAATATTCTAAAAAATTGCAAAAATTATAAAAATCCAAATATATTCAAATAATCAAACAATCCTAAAAATTAAAAAAAACACCAAAAATTCTAACAAAGTAAACACAACTTGATCAAATAAAAAATTTAATTCCCACCCTAATTATTGTTTCAACCATCTTACAACTATGAAGATAAATAATCTTCCACTTGTATGTCAATATCCTTGCTTGAGGAAAGTCAACTCAATTTTTCCCTCGCACGTATCTTTCTTTGAGAAATCTTGGCTCTCATTCCCTCCCATGAATTTCAATGTTATTTGTTGGGGGTAATGACCCTTATTAACTCTTAAATTATTTTTCAACATAAATCTAACAAGATTATCATGATCAGTAGTTATTCCACTCTCCATTCCGATCATATCCCCTTAAATTTCAACGTTATTACTTGCGGGAATTTAAATATAATTAATTATTGCCATGGCATGAATTAGGGGCATAGTTAATCATCTTCTTTACAAGTTATGTTACATTTTTCTATTCTTTTTGGAACAATTACATGTATTTCGTTATCATCTTGGCTTCCTTATAGCTATGGTGCACACTTTTACAGTGTATATTGGGTTTGTTTTCAATTTTTCTTCTCTTTCTTGTGTGTGTTTGTTTACACACATAATGGGTTGAACATCCTAATTATTTCATAAGCATGGTGAGAACTCTATTGTGTAACAATAAAATAAGGTTTCTCTAAGTCAAACTATCTAGATGGAATCTCATGCTATGAGAAAAATACCTCCTATCCTCCTTCTACTCCTTGTCTTCTTCTTATCAAATGAATATCCACCACTTTACTGCATCACCCATCCACTTGAGGGGGACTTCCCTTACCATCCACACTTGTCAAGACATCCAACTTCTTCACCAAGGTAAATCAATATCATCCGCCATGTTTCCCAACCATTTTTTTACTAGTCTACATACATCTATTATCTTTAAAATGTTATTACTTCATAATAACACTTTAAAGAGGGGAAAATATAGACACCCTAAAAATACATACTTATTTCTATCCTATCCTTGGATATCTATATCCTTTGCATAATGTTCCAATTTACAACCCTTTAGAATTAATTAAATTAATTCTATTACTCATAAGTCCATCCGTTATAATTAATTAAATTAATACTATCATGCTTAAGTCTATCCCATTAGAATTAATTAAATTAATTCTATCATCCTTTAGCTAATGTAATTAAGTATTTTATCACCCACTTACATCCTTTAACTAATTAAATTATTTATTTAAATAGAAATAAATCTATTTATCTACTCACACTCCACTTCACTATCCTAGTCACTCCATTCCACTCCACTTCTAGAATCCTAAAAAGGTGGAAGTAGAAAAGTTACAAGTATAACCACCTTTCAGGATGTAAACTTATTTCCAACTAAAAATTCATTACCCCTCAATGGATATTGAATTTATTTGAATTTTCATAATGGTTATTTCATGAAAATGAATTCATGATCTCATTATGAATCTTCAACCACTCTATTTCCTCTCCTTCCATTATAAAGAACAGACTATATTCTTCACAAATAATCCCTGGAAGCTTTGTGCAATTATAGAAAACTTCTACTCCTTTTCCATTTAATATATGCTTATTGAAAGATTGTCCTTGTGCTTATTTCTTACTCATAGCATTATTCCTATACTTTGAGATAAATTTAGAGCACCCACAACCAAACCATTTCAAGAGATACAAGAAGAGTTTTTGAAATTCATATATCTCATCATTTTGGTCATAGAAGATCTTATATAAGGTTTGTTTTGTTTTATTTACTTGTACTTCATTTTAGCTTATTTTTTCATTGTATACAACTTGTATTAATTTGGATTAATCTAATTTTTGTGGAATTTGGGTGTGTTTTTTTGTGCAATTTGTATTTGGAATTATAGGGTTTCCTTCTCTAAGTCTGGTTAGTTAAAATTAAATTTAGCATATATCCAAAATTGGAGGTCCTGTTAGGTTTTTCTTTCCTCCAGGACCTCCATTGCACCCCCTTCCTTCCCCATCTCCTAATCCCTATTTCCTCACCCTACCCAAGCTATGTTCTTTTTGTGTGGACTGAGCCACCTCAAAGCTTGACCATAATCCCTAGCACCTCCTTTGGCCTAGATTGTCCCCTGCATTCAAGATCCATATCGAGCTCCTATTGATCTCGGTTTGGGAGATTTTTTGAAGATGATTACACCACCTCGGTCTCATCCTATCTTATCTTAGTCTTTCGATCCACCTCGGGCTCGTCCCTTGCCGTCATTCCTCTCACACTCATCATTGAGCTCTCTATAAACCCCAATATTCTTCACTAACTTGCCACTTTTTAGAGATCATGTCATTGTATCTCTCATGGAATGGTTTCCTTCTTACCATAGTCGACCACCGTATTTACCCTTTTTTTTTAGTCTATACCCTTTCACCACCACCCAAGCTAGGACCTCATCACCATCATCCATTTCCACCCTCCTCAAACTTTGTCCCTACTTGTCTTGCTTGGTCTCTCTATACCTATCCATCTTGGCTCTCCTCTTCATCAAATTGCAACTTGTCTTAGATGACTGAGCCCAAGCCCTTCCTCTAAAATTTAGGTTAAATTTAGGTTTAAGTTATCTCGTTAGCATTTCCCTAATATTTTTTTATTTAATTTTTAAGTTATTTAATTCAAAATTAAACATTTTAATTATCTCATTACTTAGTTAGGGTTATTTTTAAAATTATTTTATTTTATAGACTTTTTTTTAATCAAAATAGACTAATTAGAAAATATTGGAAAACTCAAAACTAGGGTTATTGGCATTTTCTATAATGTTTTTTTGGAGGTTATTATGAAATTTTAAGGCTTTTAGATGATTATGTGGATTTTATGGAGGTATTTTACATTTAGGAGGTTGTTTTGTAACTTTTTAGTGTTCTTATTATTGCTTTTTAGTTAGTGAGCAAGTCTGCCATAACCTTTGGTAAGAGATTCCCAACCGTGATGTGAGACATTTTTTCTCACACAAAAACTTATTTTTCCCTTTTTGTTTGCTTTTGGAATTTTTCTTTTCAAGAGCCATATGAGGTATATTTCTTATTTTTTTAGGTGAGTCTTCTATATCTTGTATGTGGATATTTTCCCAATGGGTTTTATTCAATTACTTAACGTCCTTTTTGTACATGGGTACCTCATCGGGCGTAGTTTCCAATAACCATTTGTATTTCTGACTTACCTTGCCTCATCCTAATCTTTGATGAAGGAGGGTGTTAGTATGATGAATATTTTTCATCTTTTATTTATTAAATAGGTGAATTTACCTCACCCATAGTGACTCATGTCGCTTAGGTGAGTCATCTCACTTAGGTGATTCATAGGTCTCTAGATTTTCATTAGGAGTTATATGATAGATTTTGTCATAAAATATTTCATATGCATCAATGTGTGTCACACATGATTTAGATTCCATTTATAAATTGTAACTCCTCCCTTTTGGAGGTATGATGATCCCATACATGGGATTTACAAAACACTCTTATATGTACTATTTTTAAACTATGAGCATAAGTCAACCCTTTATTTTACATGCACAATTCTTAGTGATTAATTACTTGTTTTTTGATTAGAGCTACCCCACATTTCCATTTGAGTGTAACTTTTTTGACGTGCATGCATTCAATTTTGATATTCATGCTAAAACTCTCTCATAATCCCAGATGATAAGGAATACATTAGAATAAATATGAGTGTGAGATATCCCAAATGGAGTGACCCATCTCACTATAAACTTCTAAAATGTATAGAGTAAATCTAAAAGAATTCAAGGCCTATCCAAATTACACAATAAATGGAATATGAGATGACAAAAATGGATGAATTAATTGGTACAAAAATCGAAAGTATAACATCCAATCCCATATTCAAATATCACCCTAATATAATTCATAAATTTATGATATAATATTATTAGATTGTCATCTTGTTCAAAGTATAAATATTTTCGTAATCACTACCAAAACCTTTAGCAAATCCAATGCTATACCTAATAGATGGGTCTCCATAATTTCCTACAAGTTTTAAAATACCCTATTTTACATATAGAAAATAAATTGTAGCCACTAAAATTTGGTAATTAGGTACTTAATATAATTTATTTGGATTATATCGCTTAGTAATGATTTATACACACAAACATATCTTAAATTGATTATCTTAATTTTCCTTAAGGATTACAAATAATTCCTATTCTCTTATTATGATGCTCTTAAAAATACAAGACTAAATTATATACTCATGAATATCATATATCCCCTATCATACTTCTCCATATCTTCACTTTGAATATTATGTCCTCATGGGAATTACTTGTGCAGCAAGGACAAAAGTGCCTACTTGTTCTATCCTACATGGTAGGTATATAAAACGCACTCCAATGGTAATGTTTCCTTATGTTTATATTGTTTTAACTTTATAATTAACCTTAAAATGAATTTTTATCCTTTGTATTTGTATAAAATACAATAAATTGTAATCATTCATTCACCTAGAAATCCTTACACTTATCTATCTTTCTCAAGAGATCCTCTAGAAATATATATCAAATATCAAGAAAAACTACCCTTAACTTCCATAATTGAATAAAAAGTGTTAGTATCAACCTATATTCAATTATGAACCATATTAAACTATATTGGAATTATACCAAGCCAAGTTAAGAGCATCTCAAAGTAAAATTAAGAATTTTCAAGTATCTACTTATTGAAAGTGAACTTCAACGGGTATTTTATTTATTGTTTATATATTGATAAGAAATATACTTCAACACTCAGAAAGGGTACATAAATAGTGTACCTAATTAGCTTTCTATTTATGTTGAGGCCCAAGGTAAAACATAGGGCAAGGAACTATAAAATTTATTTCACACTTACAAAAGCACTAGGATAACTACATGGAGTTTAAGACCATAATTTAATAAATGTAGTGAAAATATTTCTAAAAATAAACAAGGTTGTTGGCCACCAAGGACATTCCAACCGTACCACACAAAAAAACCCATTTTTTAATCTAATCATGTACTTGAAGTGTTAGTGTATGATCTTAGGTTTTTTATCATTAAAAGTGCATGTAAAAGAATATTAGAAGGAGAAAGGAATTAAAACTAGTAAAATAGTGATGATATAATATAACATAGAGAAAAAGTGAAAATCAATACTAGACAGTTTCTCTAGGTAGGATAAAATAATTTTCCAATATTGACCAATTTGGCACTATTTTTGAAGGTTTTAGGACTCCAATTGAAGATGAAGCAAACTAATCCCTGTAATTACCCATTTGACATGTTTCTCAATCCACATAAACTTGTGAAATATCAAAAATATAATTTGACTCATCATCTTGTGCTACTATATTTTAGCATGTTCCCTAACTGAATAGTATTTCTTCATAAAACTTGCATGCATTGGTATATCAGGATTTGGGAGTATTTATATACAAAATATAAGTTTGTATTAGTTTAAATTTCCAATCCAAACCACATAGGTAATAACATATTATTTAATGTTTTGTTAAAACATTTGGTGAACATACTTACCAATTTTACAAAACCTTCCCTAGCCTCTTGGTTTCATATTTCTTTTACAAGTTTTGATCTCAGATTATGATATTTACCACCTCTACACTTAAGTTTTGTCCCTATATGTATTCCACCCTTTGGTTTTTTCATAGATATCATATTTTTTGGTATTTTTGGGATTAATATGGATGTAAATATTTGAGCACATTGTAGTATTTTTTCCATAGGTACTTCTACCTTTAAAATTTTCATTTTTTTTATTCTTAGGCCCTTGTGTATGGCTCCATCTTCCAAAGAACAATTTTTAGTTGTTATGGTACCTTTATCCTATAAAAACATTAATGAGAAAATAAATCTGGATCATGGCAATAGTAAACATGTATATGTGGAGCATCGTGAATGGTAATGATTATATATTTTCCTCTATTGATGAAATTCAAAATGAGCAACATGTAGTCAAACATCCTCCTACTTGTACAATACTATATTGCAAAATTTACCAAGCGGATAAAGACCAATAATTATAATCTAATAGAAATGTATCTAATAAATCTTATCCCCATTCAAACCAAATGATTCCCATATTTATATATACCATGCATACACACCCAAGGATGATGATATAGATGATAAATATAGTAGTCATGATGCTAATTATTATGAGGCTAATAATGATAGTGACAATTAATACTCTTTAAATCTAAATTTTCCCTCTCTTAGTTTTAATATTATATTTAACTTACCCCACGTAATCTTGATGGTATCATATTTATCTCTTCTCTTTAATCATAATTATAGAGAATTATCTTGGCTTCTCTCAATCTTCTGTTGGGCCAAGAAAGTGACTAAGTACGAGACATACGTGAAGGCCAAAGGATGCACACAAGGGTACACACAAAATTATGATTGAATTATCTACAAAGGTTGGAATAAGTGTGTAGGAGTAAACACACGAGAAATGAAGAAGCGTATGTGAAGGGTTACGCACAGAAATAGCTAAGCCAATAGTTGGTAAGATTTCCAAGGTAGAATAACAATAGGAAAAAGCAAGGCTTTAGTGTTAAAAAGTTTTCATTGATGTCAAGGTGAGTTCGAGTGATGTCATATATGTCAAGATGATAGTTTCCTTGTTTAGGTTAGCATGGTTGAGTACAGGTCAACATTGAGAACCCTAATTATGGTATAGTGACTATTTAAGCATGGTACTTGATGAGATGGGTGCATACAGGTATGTAGAAGGCTATTTACCATTTTTGAGCATGGAATTTTTTTATAATTCATTGAAAAGGTATGGAGTTAGTTTCAAGGTTAGTTATTGCTTGTAAACCAAGTTGTACATAGAAAAAGTGATGAAATCAAGTCCTAATGAGGTATGAGGCTTAGTTTCCAAGGAAATTATGGCATGTGAGTATTTTTAGAGTTGTAAAATGTTTTTCTAGGCATTTTTATGAATTTATTATGTCACGGATTGAAGGAGAAAGCATGAATTTTTTTTGAGGTCTGTACTTAGAGGATTCCTTGAGATTTACCTATCCTAATGAGGTAACTTGATCACTTTTCAGTTCTAGTATGAAAATTTTAGTATGGTAAGTTGGTTGAAATGTTTTTTTAGTTTTGGGGACAAAATTTTATGTCTTATTTTGTAGTATTGTGCAAGATATTGAGTTTTTGGTCAAATTGGATTCTTGAAAATAGTGTTTCCGAGGTTGAAGTGCACTTTCGTTTCTCTTTAGTGTGCTAATATTTTGCATGTTAACCTGATATATTTGGGATATGTTTGTATGTGTTGTAGATAAGAATTTTTGTAATTATTTTCATATTTAAGGTCCACATATTTATGAACAACCATTAACACCAAAACTAGTCTAAAACCCTCCTAAAACCCTAGTTTTAAGTTGATAGGGAATATATTGATGGAACAATCTCAGAAGTGATTTTTTTAATAATTTTTATGTTTGGATCATGCATAGGAATATTCAATATATTCCTAGGTGGTTTTTTTGTTGTTAGATGAGTTATTGGACCCCATAAAAATTTCTTATTTTAGAAGAATATGCTATTCAAGTTATACATTAGAAATGATGAAACAATGGATGTTTGAGGATGACATGGACACATAATTTATTTATATTATAATGTATATACATTTAATATCCCTAAGGTGGCCTAACCTAGTCAATTTGCATGACTAGTGGTTTTTGGGTTTTGAGGACAATTTTGATAGTGCTTCCAAGGAAAAGAGTTGTTCTTGAGGCCTTATGCTCCGAGTTTAAGTATATAATGCAATTAGTGATGTTTTTGGATTCATGTATTACTTGTTCACATGTATTTTTTCATAATTGAGTGATTGAAGTTTTCAAAAGATTCATCTTCGAAGGTAATTTTTTAGGTATGCAATCCTAATAGGACAGTCTTGGTTTTGAGATGGTTTCATGGTGAAAATGCATGTTGCAGAGCTTTTCAAGCATGGTGAAGGTCAAAGAAGGTCATGTAAATTTTTATTGAATATTTTCAAGATTTTATGAAGACCATAGTTGATCAAGAAGTGTCAAGTTGTAAAGCTATGTTTGTAGACCTAGTTGAAGAAGGTTTCTTGAGTCCAAAAATGATGTAAAAGATAAATTGAGTCATGTAACTCCATAAGAAGGTTGTCATGTAATTTGTATATATTTTCTTGATGTTTTGGGTCTTGGCATGGCCGACCTACATGATGTAAAACTAACCTATGTGGTTGTGTAATTGAGTCTCATATATATACATATAAAAAGTAGTCTTAGTTAAGGTTGTCTTGAGGAATGTATGAGTGACCTATAAAGGATTACGAGGTTTGTATGAGGTCTAACATAACATGAATAATGCATCTATGTTGAATAAATGAATTTTATCATCTTGAAAAATTTAGTTTTTTCATGACCTAGTGATGGTGAAGAAGAAGAGCAAGTAAGAAAAAAAGGTATTTTTATGATTCTTTAAGAGCAAATGTGAAAGGATATGAAGAGTTGTTGATGTTTGAGGATAAAATAATGTATAATATATTTGAATTAATTTTTATGTGATTTATGTATCAGATATAGAGGGTATACCAAGAATAAAAAGAGAAGAAGAAAGAAGAAGAGAAAAGTAGTCCATCATTTGTTGAGATATGGTGTCCCTAGATTTCATCCGAAATCTGTGACTACCCTATCCAGAAAAAATTTCTTAGTTTTAAAATAGTGGGTTGTTTTGTGTTTTTATTGCCATAAAGTTCTTGTATTGCATCAAGATATTCTCAAAGAGCCATATTAGTCATTTTCGCCAAATACCTAGATGCCCAAAATTGTTATATTCTCTGTCGCCGGGATTTGTCTCGTAGGAAATTTGTATTTAATTATTTTGAGCCCCGTTTGAGGCAATTAGCACTCTGTTTTAACTCTAATGTGATCATAAATATTGTTATTCCCATATACCAAGTAGGGTTTTAACCAGAATAAGTTTTGGGCTTTATTTGTGACTTCGGTAATGTTTTGTGTTTTTGTGTTTTTCCGTTTTGTTTTCTATGAAATTTCTCTGGATAAATTATTTTTCCGGTTTGGCCTAATTCTTGGCCTGTAGTAGTGAAGATCACATATGCATGTTGTTCCAAAAGCAAGTCACCATTGGAGGTCCGGTTCATGGGGAAAAGGTGAAGTCGGGCACCAAAAACCTCTTTTAGGCTGGCCGCATTTTTGGAAAAAGAAGAATTGAAGTGGATTATGGGAAAATTAGAAGCAATAAACTAGGTGGGAATTTTGTACCTACCTATCATGGTACTTTTCCCATGGAGGAAATGCCACTTAAGTGACAATGGGAAAATTAGAGGCAAAGCAAGTAGGCGGGAATTTCTTACCGCCTTGCAAGGTAAAAATTCCCATTGTGGAATAAAAGAAATATCACCGAAGTGAATCATGGGATTTTCAGGGATGGTTTGCGGTGGTAAATAATCCCATTGTCATGTGATTCTTAAAAACAAAATTAGTTATGTCAAAAAGTGTGCCCCCTTTAGAGAAGTAATGATAGCCTTTAAATTGATTAATTTAATTAATTGTTCACCCAAAATAGGCACCAGGATTGTGGAAAAGTCAACAAGGTTAAAGGAAAAAGGTGGATGAAAATAGATTGTTCTAAAATTAAATAAATTAATTTATTTAATGGCAGCCCCTTTATGTCAAAAAGTGGGCCCCTTTTGGGAAGAAAATAAAACTTTTTAAAGTATTAAATGATTAAATTAATTCCTATTTTCAATGGCTAAGGTCAAAGCATAATGTGAAACTTGAGTTAACTAGAAGTAGATGTCTAAAATTAAATAAATTTAATTTATTTAATGGCAACCATAATCATGCACAAAATAAGCACCCCATTTGAAGAGTGAAGTTCATTAATTAATTAATTAATTGCCAGTAATACCAAAGGCATTAATTAATTATAGAATCACTGAGGGTTATATAATTAGGGGCTGACATAAGGATGAATTAATTAATTCACGGGTAAAGAAATGCAGCCGGAAGAAAAGTGTGCCCCAATTCAAGAGGATTTTTACTCAAAAGAAGGTGAAATCAATGCTAAAAGCTTCCAATTTTGGCGCATTGTGTTTAAGGGAGTTGATTTGTGTCGGATAATTATTTGCATAAGTGATACAAGTGCTCGGTGAAGTTGGAAAATTCATGTTCACTTTGCATGCAAACAAAACATTAATTTTGGGGCAAAGCAAGGTTGAATTATGCAGATTTTTATGATTAAAATTCAATGTTCATGTTCCAGCTTTCCATCTTTGTCTCGAATTAATTATAGGAATTCATTACGGGTGATTTATAAAAGAAAAGGAGCTTTAATCAATGTCCAATACATTGAATATATCGTCTGAATTAGAAGAATTATCCAGATCGCACGCACCAATTTTGAAGAATTCTGGCCAAATAAGAAGAAAAGAATTTTTCAAACAAATATAGACAGAGCCATGGCAAAGAGGGATGAAAAAGAAATCACAACGGAGTCATGCATCACTTCCAAATTTATAGACAGGAGATACAGATCTAGGTTTGGAACCTCTTTCCGAATTGATTGATAGATCTAGTGCAGGAAAGATTTTAGTCATGTGTGCAGTTAAAAGAAGTGAAATTATTCGTGTTGTAGCCTTTCCATATATAGCCCAGTTTCCAGAGTTCATTATGGAGTGTGCTATATCTTACCATCCTTCATCTAGATTAGTGCAAGATGCTACGGGGAAAACAATAATTTGGTTAGACACAGAGTTCATCAATTATTGTTTGAATATTCCAACACAAAAGGTGGTGACTTCCATTAGTATTCAAGATGTCGGTAATAGGTGGGAGAAATATAGAGTTGACTGTGTGAACATAATGACCAATAGATACATGAAGAAGCCCAGATCTCCTTCTAAGCTCCCAAGAACTCTTCTACGGTCCAATCTGGTGCAGGAGGTAGATGATATTGTGAAATTGTTATGTAGGATTAATGGTGAGGTGAATGATCACACTTTCCGTACATGGATGTATGCTTTCATCAGGACCATTGAATTCAACAAGGTTGATTCCATAATCAATTGGCGTAAATCATTAGCAACAACATTGGTGAGCAACTCCGGAACATGAAGCGTACTTTTAGCTTCAAAATGACTTCCTACTTGGTGTATGTTGAAGCTTCACAAGGCATCTTCTCCAAACTAAATAGATGTGGCATTCTTTCTAAGGAAACCATTTTAGAGTGCTATGCATAACTTAGTGTACCCGTGTGCAAGAAGGATTTCAAAGTGGTCAATGATGGATTCTTCTACGAATTCATTTACAAAGCTAAATAGGGACCTACAAAGCAACGGGGTGAGCAAGGTAAGCGTGGGAATTTGTATCCGTAATTGGCAATATATTCATTAAGTTTGTAGATTTCACATACCTCATGGTTACTATCTTTTCTAGAGAACTGGTTAAGCTACCCAGATATCCGAATGATAGATTGATCACCATGGAGTTGAGCAGAAAGCTTGTGGAGATACATGACCTTCAGTCGAAACAACACAAGTTGACAGGATTCTTCTCAATCACTATGGGACATTATAGATGCCGAGTATTCATAAAGATTGAGGGATGGATATGGAGATGTTATCCAAGTATGAGAAAGAGTTCTTCCCAGCATGGATGAACTTCGATCCATTTGGAGTAGCCAGGAAGATGATCTCCTAGGAGTACGCACATGTGCCTTCATTAGAGGATTTCTAGATGAAGTGCAAAAGTGAGTACGAGGTTAGAAAGAAGGATTTTAGCAGGCTATCAGCAGGGAAAGTGTTTAAATTTAGATAAGTGCGGATACTGTGGATCTTAAAAATGATGGGAATGTGTTACTTGACACTTACCATCAAATGGGAGGAGATAGAGCCATCCTTCAGATAATATAGGGGGTTGTCATATGATTAAAGAAAGGTCTAGCAATGTTCGGGTGAATACTTCAAACTCGGTTCTTTGACGAAGGGATATTGCCTTGATGAAGCATTGATGAGTCAAGTCATGGGAAAATTCGGTGCAGGAGATTCCCTCAAGAGGAAGTATGAAGGAGAAAGAAGAAGAAGGTCTAAGAAGTTGAAAGTACAAAGAAAATCTCAATCAAAGGAGAAGATCACTTTCACGGCTATGACTTTAGTTATGGCTTCTCTAGCATCCAGTACTTCACCAACTGTTACACTACAGTAGGGAAATTTCATGCCTCCACTGAATCTGGCAACATTCATCTTCTCTCCTCAACCACTCCATTCAGCACCTATTCCAAAAGAGACGTTGAAGCTATAGATGGTGGAGTTTGAAAGAGATTTGTCCTTGGATGATTCAAGATGGAAGCCATAACATTGTAGCACTTTCTAATACAAAGGAAACAGAGCGGGAGATAGTAGTGCACTCAGCGATTTCTCATTCTCCAAGAAGTAACTTCTCAGAATGGTTGGCTTCACAGTTGGTTCCAGAAGCTAGAGTGGAAATGAACTTGGAGGAACACGACTTGCAGCCTACTCCAGAGTCTAGGCAGAAAAGTCGAAAGCCTAAAGTTGCTAAGGTAACTTCAAGGTTGATCATCGAGGAGTTGGGGCAGAAGTTTATTGAGATGTTAGTTCCAGCGGAAGGAAAGAAGGAGGATGAGCTCATGGAAGAAGATGTAACAGTAACTAGAGTACCCATCAGTCAAGCCACCATAGAAGGATTGAAGCAAGACACAGATACATTGATAGATTTTCTATTCCTTAGGCTTGACTTTGAAAAGGCAGAGAAATACAAGCTTCAGAAGTAGGTATCTCAATTGTGTGAGATCATAGCCAAGGTTGCTAAATCTTCTACACAATCTATTTCAGAGTAGGTGAGTGATCATCTTATGCAGGAGATGGAGGATGCAAGTAATCAGGTGAAATCTATTGATGAATGGAAGAATCTGATTATTCGTCAAGCTTTTATACAACTTGGAGAGGTGCCAACCCGCTTGAAGGTTATGAATGATGCAGCAAATCAGCTGAAGCAACTGGTGACGAGCATAGTAGATATGAACATAGTTGCTGAGAGTAACCTGAGTACTTTGGCTGAAATCAACAAGCTACCGGGAGAAGTATTGGTTGCAGAGAAAATTATACTAGATGGATCAGTTGAGAAGGGGAAGCAGTTGGAGTTTGCAGTATCTTTCTGTTTGGAGATCTGCAGAGTTTTGCTAAAGAGGATGCAGGCACTTGAGAGTAAGACGTCATCCCTACCAGATCATATCATTGCTTTCATTGAGGAGGAAGTGGTCAAAAATGTTACTTCATACGTACGGATCGTTCCTAGCAAAGTGCCTAATTCTTCCTGGAAAGGACTCTTCTAATGGTATAAAAGAGAATTGATGGAACTACTAAAACTTTAACAATGAATTCCATTAGCATACTAGTGGCACCGCAGAAAATATTGTGAGGTTTGGGCCGAGCTTAGATGATTTGGAAGCATGTATTAAGGTGTTGAACGAAGGATTGCTGCAGTTTAGGATATAAAAGGAAGTGGTGGCTAAAACAAATGGGAAGATGCTGAATCACATGTTCGCCAAGTATATGTAGTATCAAAATAAAAAGAAGACATAAATGTTACAACTAGCTTGACTTCTTCTGCAATTCTTTCTTCTTCTATTTTTCATGTTCTCGGATGAAATTGTAAAACTTTAATGTTATTGGTTTTGAAACCATTACTTAAAGTTATGTGGAACAATTCTATTATTTAAGTGATACATGTGTCACTTAAGGAGAAGTTAGTGGAGGATGATTACCAAATGTCATCTTTACTTGTTTATGTTTCATTTCAGTTGAGTTTCCCATTTGTACTTTCCCTCCTACATTCTATAAGTAGGAGAAGAACCTTCGGGTTAAGGATCAAAATTTGTAAGCAACAACCTTGTGTTCCAGACTTTGTGCTGAAACCCTTGAGAGCCACTTGAAGCAAAGGAATATACAGGAGCATATTTCTCGGAGAACTTTGTGTCATGGTGTATTGTGTTTCTAGCTTTTATATCTTAGATCTTTTAGTAAACTTTGTGTTATTTCAGATCTAGATCTAGAGCTACCTTTGCTTATAATTCTATGTTTATATCTATTGGTTTCTTCTATGTGCATGCAATCAACTCTGTTATCTATTGATTGGGATGCACATCTTCCCCATTTCTTCTCTGTGTTTATATAATTCCCTTTCCCTTCTTCTATAAATATTTCCTTTCTTTAAACAATTGCTTACTTGCTGCAGAACTGTACAACTATGGTTCATGAGCTGAACAGTTAAAGTAAAACCCCATATAGATACTAGCATATTTTAATTGAAAAATCTAACATGGGAGCCTCACTAGTAAATGAGGGAGATTTATCTCATGACTGCCTAGGTTTTGTGCTATGCAGAAAATCTAACCAATAGTTTTTTGGGACTCTTGGGAATAACTATCTTGCGCAGATCAAATCTTATCTATCAAGATCGAGTTTTTTCCATACAAATCTCAACCTAGCCGAATGTCCATTCATGTGATCCATGAAGGCATAAGGAAGGACTAATCATTTCTTTAGACTGCAAGAGTAATTCAATTTCAATCATCCTCCTCGAGTTAGAAGCCATAGATCTAGTCTCTCACCAGAAGGAGAATGCACACCCATCCGAGATCTAAATCATCTTCAAAGATAATCTGGTGGATAGAATTATTCACAAAAGTCTACATAAGGAGAATATGTGCTCCATTCATCATGGCAAATCAAAATCAGATTATACCTATCCCATGGGAACAAGCTTTTGGGCCACCGAGCTTGGCTTCACCTATGCACAATATACCAAAAGGATCCAAATAGAATTCTCTAAAATTCTTTGGAGATGGAAAGCAAAACCTGGATGATCATTTAGAAGCCTTCTTCATATCTTGTGGTGTACTTATAGTAGAGAATCAAGATGTCTCAGTTAGACTCTTCATTGAGACTCTACATGACTTGGCTGGCGAATGGTTCTATCGGCTAGCTCCTGGCACCATAACCAACTGGGTGACTATGCATGAGCAATTTCTGAAAAGATTCAAGCCTGCAGAGGATGCTAGCATGTTGATCACTCAACTGACACAGTTGAAGAAAGAGACAAGTGAGAACATGCAGGACTTTATTGTAAGGTTCCAAAGGATTCTATATAAAATCCCCACTTGCTGTATTGAGCGATGAAAATAAAAAGACATTTTTATAAACACTTTGTTGCTCGAGGTTGGGTATCAACTAAGAAGGGCAAGACTTGTAAATCTACTTAAAGCAAAAAAATGTTTCCGTGGAATTTGAAGATGACTTAATCATGGCTGGAAAACTCAACAAACCATCTCACAAAGGTGATGGCACTTCTTTAAGTACTTCAGATCCTTTGTTGCAGAGATTGGCTAATGACATGCTGCAAATCAAGAAGTAGATCTCCCAAGCAGGGAATGCAACCCCTTCAAGATTAGCTCCTTCAAACCTTTAATGGTCAAAATCAAAATCAAAACCAAAACAAACTTTTTGCTACACCACAATAGTTGGCAATGAAGCTACTCCAAGGAATAACTTGGAAACTAATGAATAAGATCTCAGCATTGACGAATCATTCGATGATGAAGACTTTGTAGATCATACATTGGCGAATCCAATATTGGTTACTTGGACTACAAATTTGACGATGGATATTATGAATATTTTGAAGATTTTGATGGTCACACATTTGCGGTGTTCATAAGGTCTCAAACACACCAAAATGTCAAAGCATCCACAAGCAGCCAAAGAAGAGAAAGAGAAGATCCGGGATGGATGTTACTATCTTAAAAAGAAGCAGCCCTCTTCCTTCTTCATTAGTGCCCAAAGATAAATATTCAAATTATTTCAATTCACAACAAAGGGCCAACACACATCTAGTGAAGAAAGTCAAGCTTTTGACATCATCAATCATATTAAGAAGACCAAGGTCCAAATGTCAGAAGCTGATTATTTGAGGGCATTTCCTGATCAGCTAAATAGATTGGTCAAATATGTGTAAAGTAACGGTCCCAAACCAATAAATAATCCTTCAAGTGGTATCTTATTAAGTCCTAAGATTACTCCTTCAAATAATGTGGCTACAAGTTCTTCTCCTTCTATCTCTTCTCCTGCTATATCAGAAAGGATCGAGCCATTTTATGTATCTTTGCTTATCAATGGATACAAATTCAAAAATAGTATTTTGGACTCGGATATTTTGATGTTGTCATGCTTGCCAAAGTTGTTGATGCCTTGGGTCTCACATTGACAAAAACCATCGGAAGATGTTATTCAATGGAAAGGAAAGTTCCTCTTGTTGGACAAATCAAAGATGTGTAGGCAAAGTACTTGCTTCTTTTCTAGACAAGAGATTGAAAGTGACTATCCTCAGTGAGACATCCCAAGTCTATTATGGCATGTTATTCAAGAGAAATTTCGTAAAGAGCCGGGAAGAGAAGTCAAGATGGATTGTTCTTGTGTGCACACACCAATCAAAGGAGTTAATTAGAAGTTAGAACTTGAGAATAAATCCAAGTACACAATATCAAAGTCCGAGGATCCTAGATCTTAGATCTTGTTTCAGGAATCTGATCACAGAGTCTATTATCTAGAAATGGATAAAGAAGATGTTAAACCTGTGATTCAAGAACCACATCAAATTGACAATAAGGTTTGGACTATAGAATTTGATGGTAGCTATTGTTCATTTAGATGGGGTACAGGCATTGTTATTATCTCTCCACAAGGGAAGATGCATGAACACTCCTTCAAATTGATGTTAAAAAATACTAACAACACATCAAAATATGAAGCGTTGTTGTTAGGCATGGAGTAGGAAAGAACAATGGGAATCAAGCTCTTACACACAAAGGGAGATGCTTTGAGATAATTGTTAAGCAGATAAGAGGTCTCTATTAAGTAAAAAGGACAAGATTCGACATTATAGAGATCAATTCTAATATGCCATTTTGGATTTTTTAGCTTTCTAAGATATCTTATATTCGGAGAGAACAAAATTCAAGAGTTGATTCACTTGCAATGATTGCAGCTTTGTTAAATCCATATCAGCCTCCCACATTTTTAGATAAGGGGATTACAAAGTTGGGATGGTCTTTTGCCAAAAGTTCCCTACAACGTCAAACAATGGCAAAGTTTTCAACGATGACAAGTAGTTTTTTGTGTTTCTCCAACAAAAGGACAAATTTGAAGAGATCTACTATGAGGGAAGCAATTCACCTCCAAGACAAATTATTGTGGGAGAAATGGATGTGGAAATCTTGGGAAGTCAAGAGATTATCAAACTAAAAGAAATAAAATTCCCAAAGGCTTGGTATCTCTTGAGGAAATGTTTGACAAGCATGATCGATGCTTAATAAAAATGAAGAAAGTGGGGAAGGTTCTTACTCTAATACACACTTACTGAATTTGGGAGCCAATAATGATCCCAAATTAGTAAATATGGGTAAGTGTTATTTAGAGGCGAAATAGAAGCTTTTATAGAGCTTCTTAAGAAATATATGGATGTTTTTTCTTGGTCTTACCAAGATCTAAAAACATATCAGCCTGCAAAATTCCAACACTACATCCCATTAAAACCAAAACAAAATCCTTTCATGCAGAAGTTGTGGTAGCATAACCCTACCATTTCCAGAACCATCTTTGTAGAGATCCAAAAGTTGTTAGACGCAAACATTATTTATCCCATACATCATTCCAAATGGTTGGCCAACATAGTTCTTGTGAGGAAGAAGAGTGGAAAATTAGGTTTTGTGTGGATTTTCGCAACCTCAATCAAGCTTCTTTAAAAGATAACTACCCCATCCCCATCATGGATCACAATCTATAGGTGGTCACTAGATCTAAGATGATTTCCATGCTTGATGGTTTCTCAGGCTATAATCAAGTCAAGGTGGTGAAGAAGATCAATATAAAATGGAGTTCATTACACCTTGGGGAACGTTTACTTACCGAAAATGTCATTTGGTTTGACAATGTTGGAGCTACATTTCAAAGAGCTATGGATTTAAACATAGTGGTATACCTTGATGATCCGATAGTCTTTTCCAAGGATATAATTTTGTAAATATCTCCCCTAGTAGATATAGAGAAGCAGAAGAATATGGAAATCAAAGAAACTCAAACCCCGACATTTATTGCGTTTCCAAACCAGAGGGGCACACATAAAGAGATGTTGACATGGAAACGGATGCACCCTAGCAGATTGTGGTGTAAGTGGTGCACAACAAGAGGTGTCGACATGAAATGGATGCGCCATGGCGTAGGTAAGAAGATGTCGACACGCCTAAAATTTGCGCCATGGCACAAAAAGTTAGAGGCGCACAACAAGAGGTGTCAACATGCAAAAAGTCGTGCCAAAGCATAGGTTAAGGGCGCACAGAAAAGGATGTCGACATGCAAAAATTCACGCCAAGGTGCATGTTAGGGCGCACATAAAGAGATGTTGACATGGAAATGGATGCACCCTGGTGCAGGTAAGTGGCACACGTAAAGAGGTGTCGACATGAAAATGGATGTGCCCATGGCGCAGGTAAGAATATGTCGACACGCAAAAAGTTACACCCATGTAAGTACAGTCGAGGCGCACGTAAAGAGGTTTTGACATGAAAATGGATGCTCCTATGGCACATGTAAGAGGATGTCGACATAAGGATGGATGCGCCAAGGCGCACCTTCGTGAGAGGTGCAACATTTTGAGTGCCGACAGAAGCACTCGACCCAAATATTCAGACGGCCATATCTTTAATTGGGTAAGAAATAATTCTTAAAAATGTAGAATACAAGTTCACCACTTTTGGGGTTTGCTAGGGTCCTCACCTACCACCATAATGAGATGAATTAAATGCAACCTAGAGGTGGTTGGGGTAGATTTGGATTTCCTCCGTCTTTTCTCTCTCATTCTTCATATAAATTGTAAGGAGGGGCTTCTTTCTAAAGGTTGTACATTCTTGTTTTGCCCCTCCCTTCTTCTCTTTCGGGCAGTGAATTTGTGGAGATCAAACCTCCCATTTAAAAGCGTAATGCAACTTTGCCTCTTAGCATTTTGTGTGTATTGTATCAATCTTTGGAGTAAATAATGCATGTTTGTGGATGATTCTCAACCCTCTCTCGTGTTCATTTGCATCTTCCCGATCTTTCATTGCAAATCATTATCTGTGTATGATCTTACATTACATTTTAATGGTTTGTGTTTATTGGCAAGCACAGATGTTTCTTCATTCCTCGATGCATCACCTTTGTTAGTTTAGGTTTATTTTTGTGCATCTTCTTACCCTATCTCCTTCGCAAGTTAGATTAGGTTTTTGAGTAAACCTCTCTGCATTTTTATGTGTGCATCTAAACAGAGGAATAGGAACCTGCCTTCATCCGAGAGAGCTCTTCCAATTTCACAAGGTCCCACACTTGGAAAAAGCTCCATGTTATGCAGTTACACCGAGAGTCTCAACCCATCGAGTCAGCAGACATTCGAAGTGCCGTGATTCACCATCAACAATAAACACGCACATTTCGAATCTAGAAGAGGTTTTCATATAATGCCACAAACATGGTATTTCTTTGAACCCCAAGAAATCTATCTTTGTTGTAACCAAAGGAAAGTTGTTAGGGAACATTGTTTCCAAAGAAGGAACCAAGATAGATCTGGGGAACGTGTAAAATCCATTCATACATTACCATTGCCCACATCTATAAAAAGGATTTCACTCTTTCTTTGGAAAAGTTAATTTTCTCAGGAGATTCATTCATGACTTCACTGAGCTAGCCCGTCATATCTCGAATATGATGAAGAAGACACAAGATTTCAAATGGAGCAGTGAAGGGAAGGAACCTTTTGAGAAGATTAAGGAGGCCCTGTCAAAATCTCTAGTCTTGGTTTCACCCGACTTTAGTAAAGAATTTATTCTTTACTGTTATTCCTCCGAACACACCATGTCAGCAATATTGATGTAGAAAAATCAAGAGGATGCAGAAGCTCTAATTGCTTTCATGAGCATGCCCCTTAAATATTATGAGTTGAAATATACTCCCATGGAAAAGCATGCATATGCAGTGGTGAAGGTGTGTAATGAATTTAGGTATCATATCCTTTCCTCACACACCGTGGTCTTGGCTCTAGATATCTGCAAAGATAAAATATATCCTCACTCAACAAGAGTTAGGATTGTTGAGAGGCACATGGGTGAAAAAGGTTCAAGAATATGACCCGGGTATTAAACCTATGAAGCTGGTTTGAGGAAGATTTCTATGTGAACTAATGATAGAGATGAAAGCATCGGCCTTAAGAAGATCAAGAAGAGATAGATGAAGATTTTCCTACGGTACTTTTTATAGATCTGGTGGAGGAGTGGTACAGTAACATTGCCTACTTTCTGATGTATGGAGAATGTCCAGATCAACTTTCTTAGAAAGAGAAGTGAACAATTAAACTAAAGTCCAAAGACTTCGTTCTATGGGATAATGGTTTATACAAAAGAGGAATTGATGGCGTATTTCTCAGATGCATGGATAAAGCTCAGTAGGATCAGCTCTTACAATAGTTTCATGACATGGCTTGTGGTGGTCATTTCTCAGCCCGAGTCACTACACACAAGATCCTCAGAGTAAGGTATTATTGGCCCACACTTTTTCAAGATACTGCAGAGTGGGTAGCTAAGTGCCAAGCATGCCAACATTTTGTTGGGCATGTGAAATTACCTGCATTACCTCTAAAACCCATTGTAATTGAAGAACCTTTCCAACAGGGGGAATGGATTTTATTGGTATGCTCAACCCAGCCTTCCAAAGGTGCACCACCACTACATTAGAACAACTACTAATTATTTCAGTAAGTGGGTAGAAGCCATTCCTATGAAGAATGCCACTTCCGCCAAGGTGTGTAGTTTTATAAAAGAAAATATTGTTGTCAGGTTTGGCATGCCCAGTAAAATAGTAGTAGACAATGCTCTAAATCTTTCTTCTGAGGAGCTGGTTGACTTCGCTACACTCATAGGATTTAGCTGATACATTCCTCAAACTACTATCCACAAGGGAATGGCCAAGCTAAATCAAGTAACAAAAACTTGGTAACTATTGTGCAAGCTAAGTAACGTAAAAATCAAAGGACTTGGCATAAAAATTTGTTTGATGCATTATGGGCCAATAGAATTACACCAAAAAGGGCTATAGGCATGTCCCCATTTCAGCTATTATATGGTAGAGACACAGAGCTGCCTCTTACCTTGGAAGCGCCTACCCTACAACTTTCTAGAGCCCTGGAAGATTCCACATTCATGGATGCTATTGATAAAAAATTATGTACCTGACTGAATTGAGGGAAGTACAAACTCAAGTTGTAGATAGGTTGACAGAGCATCAAAGGAAGGTGAAATTCATCTTTGACAAAAAATCCAGGGAAAGAAAGTTTGAAGTCAATGACTGGGTCCTTTTATGGGACAAAAGAAGAGAAGCAAAAGGCATGCATGGAAAATTCGATTCACTATGGAAAGGGCCTTTTGTGATTAAGAGGATCGCCGAGTAGATAGCTTCATTCTTGCTCATTAGGATGGAGTTGAATTGTCATTGCCTTTCAATGGGCAACACTCGAAGCTATTCTAGACATAAGAAGGAGGTAAAACCTATATGTACATAAATAAAACTTTGTTTGTTCTTCTTTGTTTTGTTTTTGTTTTCATGTTGTGTTTTTTTCCTAACCTCATGCCCAAAAGACAAGATACGAAACTAGAGATGCTGGGATCTCATCTTTTCCCTTGTCATTCTGATAGAGGAAAAGATGTCCACAGACGGAGCCGACTGCTGTCCCCAGATTTCATCTTGAAATCTGTGACTACCCTATTCGAAAAAATTTCATACTTTTAAAATAGTGGGTCCTTTTGTGTTTTTATTTCCAGAAATTTCTTGTATTGCATCAAGATATTCTTAAAGAGCCATATTAGTCATTTTTTCCAAATACCCAAATGCCTAAAATTGTTATATTCTGTCGTCGGGATTTGTCTGCGGGAAATTTGTATTTAATTATTTTGAGCCCCGTTTGAGGCAATTAGTGCTCCGTTTTAACTCTGTTGTGATCGTACATATTGTTATTCCCATATACTAGTAGGGTTTTAACCAGGAATAAGTTCTGGGCTTTATTTGTGACTTTTGGCAACGTTTTGTGTTTTTGTGTTTTTCCTGTTTCATTTTTGTGAAATTTCTCTGGATAAATTCCTTTTCCGGTTTGGCCTAATTCTTGGCCTGGAGTAGTTGGAGATCACATATGCATGTTGTGCCAGAAGGAAGTCACCATCGGAGGTTTGGTTCACTGGGAAAAGATGAAGTTGTGCACCAAAAAGCCTCTTTTAGGCTGGCCGCATTTTTGGAAAAAGAAGAATTAAAGTGGATCATGGGAAAATTAGAAGCAACAGGCAGGTGGGAATTTTGTACCTGCCTAGCAGGGTACTTTTTCCCATGGAGGCAACACCACTTAAGTGACAATGGGAAAATTAGAGGCAACAGGTAGGTGGGAATTTATTACCTACCTTGTAGGGTAAAAATTCCATTGTGGAATAAAAGAAATATCACTTAAGTTAATCATGGGGACTTTTTACCTACCTTGCAGGGTAAACAATCCCATTATGAAAGTCAAATGACTTAAGTGAATCATGGGATTTTCAGGGCTGCCTTGTAGGGTAAATAATCCCATTGTCATGTGATTCTTAAAAATAGAATTCTTTATGTCAAAAAGTGCGCCCCCTTTGGAGAAGTAATGACAGCCTTTAAATTGATTAATTTAATTAATTATTCACCCAAAATAGGTGCCCAGGCTTGTGGAAAAGTCAACAAGGGTAAAGGACAAAAGGTGGATGAAAATTGATTGTTCTAAAATTCAATAAATTAATTAATTTAATGGCAGCCCCTTTATGTCAAAAAGTGCGCCCCTTTTGGGAAGGAATTAAATTTTTTTAAAGTATTAAATGATTAAATTAATTCCTATTTTCTCGTGGCTAACGT
This sequence comes from Taxus wallichiana var. yunnanensis, assembly GCA_018340775.1. Taxonomy (NCBI): domain Eukaryota; kingdom Viridiplantae; phylum Streptophyta; class Pinopsida; order Cupressales; family Taxaceae; genus Taxus; species Taxus wallichiana. Next base: position 346,456,173 of record CM031233.1, read on the forward strand.
CAAAGCATCTTGTGACACTTGAGTTAATCTGAAGTAGATTTCTAAAATTAAATAAATTTAATTTATTTAATGGCAGCCATAAGCATGCAAAAATAGGTACCCCATTTCAAGAGTGAAGCTCATTAATTAATTAATTAATTGCCACTAATAGCAAAGGAATTAATTAATTATAGAATCACAAGGGTTATATAAGTAGGGGCTGACATAAGGATGAATTAATTAATTCATAGGTAAAGAAGTATAGTCCAGAAGAAAAGTGTACCCTATTTGAAGAGGATTTTTACTCAAAAGAAGGTGAAATCAATGCTAAAAGCTTCCAATTTTGGCGCATAGGTTGAAGGGAGTTGATTTGTGTCTAGATAATTATTTTCATAAGTGATACAAGTGCTCAGGTGAATTTGGAAAATTCATGCTCACTTTGCATGCAAACAAAACATCAATTTTTGGGGCAGCAATGTTGAATTATACAGATTTTTATGATTAAAATTCAATGTTCATGTTCCAGTTTCCATCTTTGTCTAAATTAATTGCAGGAATTGCGTTCATGGTGATTTATAAAAGAAAAGGAGCTTTAATCAATGTCTAATAAATTTAATATATCTTCCGAATCTGAAAAATTATCCAAATCTCCACCAGCTTTGAAGAATTTTGGCCGAATAAGAAGAAAAAGAATTGTTGAGACGAGAGATAGAAAAATCCATGGAAAAGAGGGATGAAAAAGAAAGAGCAATGGAGTCATGAATCACTTCAAAATTTGTAGACATAGGAGACACAGATCTAGGTCCGTAACCTCTTTCCGAATTGATTGATAGATCCAGAGCAGAAAGACTTCACTCATGCGTGCAAGTTAAAAGAAGTGGAATTATTTGAGCTGCAACCTTTCCATACATATCCCGAGCTTGCTAGAGTTCATTATGGAGTGTGATAGATCTTACCATCCTTCATCCAGATCAGTGTGAGATGCTACAGGGAAAACAATAATTTGGTTAGACGTAACATTCATTTGCAGGCTAGATAGGGACCTAAAGTCCAATAGGGTGAGCAAGGAAGCATGGGAAGTCAGTATCAGAATTGGCAATCTATTCATTTATTTTGCAAATTTCACATACCTCGTGGTTACTTGGCTTTTCTAGAGAACCGCTTAAGCTACCTGTGTATCTCGAATGATAGATTGATCACCATGGAGATGAGTAGACAACTTGTTTTGATACACGATCTTCACTCAAAATGACACAAGTCTACGGGATTCTTCTCAATCACTATGGGACATTATAGCTTCCAGAGCATTCATAGATCTCGAGGGATGGAGATAGAGATGTTATCGAGTATGAGCAAGAGTTCTTCTCAAGCACGGGTGAACTTCGATCCATTTGGACTAGCAGAAGACGATCTCCCGGGAGTATGCAAATGTACATTCATTAGAGGATTTTTGGATGAAGTGCAAAACTGAGTACGAGGTTAGAAAGAAGGATTTTAGTAGGCTACCAAAGCACGGCAAGTGTTCAAATTTTAACTAGCGCAGATACTTGCAGATCTTAAAGATGACAAAAATGTGTTACTTGACACTTACCATCAAATGGGAGGAGATAGATCCGTACTTCAGGAAAACATAGGGGATTCCATATGATTGAGGAAAGGTTTGGAATTGTTCTAGTGAATACTTCAAACTGGGTTTTGACGAAGGGATATTGCCTTGATGAAGCATTGATGAATCAAGTCACAGGAAACTTTAGTGTCGGAGATTCCCTTAAGAGGAAGCATGAAGGAGAAAGCAGCAGAAGGTCCGAGAAGTTGAAAGTACATAGAAGATCTCAATCAAAAGAGAAGATCAATTCCATGGCTATGACTTTAGTTCTGGCTTCTCTACCATCAAGTACTTCACCGACTGTTACACCATAGCAGGACACTTCCATGTCTCTCCTCAGCCACTCCATTCAAAGCACCTATTCCAGAAGAGATGTTGAAGCTATAGATGGAAGAGTTTGAAAGAGCTTTTTCCTTGGATGATTCAGAAGATGGAAGCCATAACATTGTAGCACTTTCTGAAAGAGAGGAAATAGAGCAGGAGATAGTAGTGCACTCAGTGATTTCTCATTCTCTAAGAAGTAAATTCTCAGAATGGTTGGCTTTCAGCATTGGTTCCAGAAGCTAGAGTGGAAATGAACTTGGAGGAACATGACTTGTAGCTACTCCGGAGTCTAGGTGGAAAAGACAGAAGGCCTAAAGTTGCTAAGGTAACTTCAAGGTTGATCATCAAGTAGTTGGGAAGAAGTTTTTGAGATGTCAATTCCAACGGAAGGAAAGAAGGAGGAAGAGCTTACGAAAGAAGATGTAATGTAAGAACTGAGTACCCCTTGGTCAAGCCACCATGAAGGATTGAAGTAGGACACATAGACATTGATAGATGCTCTATTCCTTAGGCTTGACAGAGAAAAGGTAGAGAAAGATGAGCTTCAGAAGTAGGTATCTCAATTGTGTGAGATCATAGCCAAGGTTGCTAAATCTTCCACTCATCCCATTTCAGAGTAGGTGAGTGATCATCTTATGTAGGAAATGGAGGATGCAAGCAATCAGGTGAAAGCTATTGACGAATGGAAGAATCTGATTATTTGTCAAGCTTCTGTACAACTTGGAGAGGTGCCAGCCCGCCTAAAGGTTATGAATGATGCAGCAAATCAGCTAAAGCAACTGGTGACGAGCATAGTAGATATGAACACAGTTGTTGAGAGTAACTTGAGTACTTTGGCTGAAATCAAATAGCTATTGAGAGAAGTATTGGTTGCAGAGTAGATTGCACGGAAAGATCGGTTGAGAAGGGGAAGTAGCCGGAGTTTTCATTATCTTTCCATTTGGAGATCTACAGAGTTTTTCTGAAGAGGATGTAGGCACTTGAGAGTGAGATGTTGTCCCTACCAGACCATATCATTGCTTTCACTGAGGAGAAAGTGGTCGGAAATGTTACTTCATACGTAGGGATTGTTCCTAGTAAAGTTCCTAATTCCCTAAAAAGGTATCTTATGATGGTACAAAAGAGAATTGATGTAGCTACTAAACCTTTCATGATGAATTCCATTAGTAGATTGGTGGCACTGTAGGTGGATATTACAAGGTTTAGACTAAGCTTAGAGGATGTGGAAGCATGTATCAAGGTGTTGAACGAAGGATTGCTGCAGTTCAGGACAGAAAAGGAAGCGGTGGCTAAAACAGATGAGAAGATGCTAAATCACATGTTCGAAAAGTATATCCAATATCATAACAAAAATAAGACATAAATGTTACAACTGGCTTGACTTCTTCTTCTATTCTTTCTTCTTCTTTTTTTCATGTTCCCGGATGAAATTGTAAAACTTTAATGTTATTGGTTTTGAAACCATTACTTAAAGTTATGTGGAACAATTCTATTAGTTAAGTGATACATGTGTCACTTAAGGAGAAGTTAAGGGAGGATGATTTCCAAATTTCATCTTTGTTTATGTTTTAATTCAGTTGATTTTCCCATTTGTACTTTCCCTTCTACATTCTATAAGTAGGAGAAGAACCTTCGAGTTAAGGATCAAAATTTGTAAGCAACAACCTTGTGTTCCAGACTTTGTGCTGAAACCCTTGAGAGCCACTTGAAGTAAATGAATATATAGGAGTAGATTTCCGGAGAACTTTATGTCACGATGTATTGTGTTTCTAGCTTTTATATCTTAGATCTTTTAGTAAACTTTGTGTTATTTCAGATCTAGATCTAGAGCTACCTTTTCTTATAATTATGTGTTTATATCTATTGGTTTCTTCTATGTGCATGCAATCAAATCTGTTATCTATTGATTGGGATACACATCTTCCCAATTTATTCTATGTGTTTATATAATTTTTTTCCCTTCTTCTATAAATATTTCCTTTCTTTAAATAGTTGCTTACTTGCTTGCAAAACCTGCATTTACGACTATGGTTCATGAGTGAAACAGTTAAAGTAAAACCCCATATATATACTAGCATATTTTAATTTACAAATATGACACGGGAGCCTCACTAGTAAATGAGGGAGATTTATCTCATGACTACCTAGGTTTTCTACTATGCGTAAAATCTAGCCAACAAGATAACACCAAGAAGAGGTGGAAAACATTCTTAGGTGGTTGAGTTGGTGCTTAGTCTTTCTTGTGAATTATGTGCTTCACTAAAACTCTATGGGGTTTGTACCTCCTTTTAAGTTGGTTCTTGATAAATTTATGTCGCTGCCTTATAAAATAGGGATTGGTACCTCCTTTTAAGTTGGTGCTTGTTAAAATCTAGTTGGTGCTAGATAAATTAGGGGTTAGTGCTACTTTTGGAGTTGGTGCTTTACTAAATTTTGATTATTGTTTATTAATGAAATTATCAATGGGTTTTATTCCCCTTGTGGGTTTCCCACCTAATTTTTTTCATGTGGATGATTGTTATGTTGTTTTGATGATTTGATATTACTTATGCAATGACATCATATTGAATGGTTCATAAAATTTAAGTAAAACTAAAAATAAATGAATTTAAAGTTTTGAAGACATTGATTGACCCCAGATCTTAGTTATTATGCTTCCAAAATTGACGTGATTGTCAAAGTAATATGAAAATAGACAAAATCATGGATAAAACACATGTAGGGCTAATAATAGAGTTGAAAAATATATGAAAGAGGTAGATCTATTCATAGCACATGTGGATGAAGATATTTATAATGCATAGGATAAATATGGATCTTATATAAATAAAAATCCACCTATGGAGAACCACATGCTAGGCGTCTATTTATGGGAAGCATGAGTTGGAAAAGCTTGCAATATATGTATATGACTAATCTAAGTTTAGATTAAAACATGTAAGAATTGAAAGACAAGTTCCCTCCCTATATATATATGTGTGTGTATATAGCCATGTGAGATTTAGGTCCATGAGTGAGCTATTTGAGTTCAACTATTGTTAGATTCCTTCCTTGAGCATGAGTATATAGATGATTGTATAAGCAATCATGTTGATATTTTATGTAATATGTGTAATGTATCATCAAGACAATAAATATAAAACTCCTTTTGGTTGATGACTAACCATCTTCATGCATGTTAAATTAGTTCATTTTATTCATGTGGTATGTTTCTATAGTCACAAAATCACGCACTTTAGACATTATTTAGTATCAGTCTCATATTACTATTCATATGGTTTTTGAGTGAAAAAAGTAGTAATTAACCCCCATCTTTCGGCCATTTTACTTTGCTTTCGTCATCACTTCCCACCTATCACACATACATTACTAGTCTATTTCTATCGTTATGCAAAGTATTTTATCCTTAACTAGGGCACCCTAGGTCCCAATCGGGTGCCCCGATCCTTTTCCACTTTATCTCCATCTTTTGGGAACTTTCTAGTTGTCTAAGCATTCTACATTTTGGTGGTAAACATTTTTAGGGTTAATTGTGAAATTAGATCGAGAGATCCATATAAATATAAAGTTATGAGACCATAATGAGGAACCAAGCACTAAGCATTACTCTCATCACCTAAGGTTGCATCTATTAAAGGCTCCATTTTCATCCATCTAGCTCCATCATAAGGCACAAGGATGGTTCATTTTCATCACACCGCATAAGAGGGAAGTTAATTCTATTCCATCCACCATTTTAGTACATTTATACATAGTTATTTCTCACTACTTTCACAAAGTGTCACCGACATGAGAGCAAATAGGGCATGATTATACACACAAGAACATAGAACAAAATCAGTTATAAGATGCAAGTGTAGCACTCAATTAGTAAGTCCACCATTGTGGCAGCTAAGGATAGTTTGACCCCTTCATACAAATCTTTTTTAATAGGGCTTTGATACTTGTCTTAGGGTTTTACAGGTCTCATCTTCATCATTTATTTATAATGACATATAACTCGAGTTCAATGACACTAGTGTGATAGGAAGTGAACACAAGCGATCACTCAATGACAACTTAGAGGAAGGTTGTAAAGATTTTTCACATACCTGTGGTGCCCAGTTCTCAAACCGTGGTTCCCACAGAACCCATGTCCCTCTCTCGGGTACCCAGTCCGACCTCTTGTTCTAGATCTACGTTTTTAGAGCTTCTTTGTATGCATCCCTACATTTTGTTCATCCAATTTATTACGTGACATAGTCCTTAGGCATCTTTGAATCAGATAATCTCTTTCTAACTCTCCTTGCACATTAGGGTTTTACATTTCTACATGTATTAGTTGTTTGGGTCATTTTCCTTATTTATTTCACTGTTATACTTCTTATATTAACTCTTAAAATTCATATTTTTAGTTAATCAGTTTATGTGTTATGTTTACCATGAATGAAGGAATACATATTGGAAGTCAGAGACAAGGAGGGACATGGTAGAGTTACGTGTACTTCAAGTGATCACTTAGGCTAGGCCTAGGTTATGTGACAATGCACCTGACAATGTTGTGTTGGAACTAGACTTAAATATGACATTTTGGTTCCATTCCCAGGGCCTTCTTTTACTTTGACTCTCAAGATGTGGAACACATATGGTGTTTCATCTATCCTTGGATAACATTGAATGTTGGCTACATGAAGGTGAGGAGGAGTTTGAGAAAAGATACAACACCAATTTTAATTTCAATCCACAAAAAAGGGTGAAAGAAAACAACTAGGATAAACTTTTTTTTTTCTGAGGTTACCTAGGGAGAGGGACCTTTTAATGCCCCTAATTTGTTGATATCTGTAATAGATTATTTTAATGAGGTTGAAAAATTTGAAATGTGATTTCTTTTCTAAGTGGATGTACTATTAAGAAGCCTGGTAGATCATGTTTTTTGGAATGATATTAAAAATCTATGAAATCTGATTGTTAATTATTCTTAAGGCATTTTTGCACTTATGTTGATTAATCATTGAGTACTCACTTGACTGGTTTTTGAAATAAACCAAGTGATTTCAGCTTGTGGAAAGGGAAATCAGATTCTTGGGACAGGTAATTTGGTGAGCTATCTAAGTTTTTATATGATTTTCTATTCCTAAGACTATTGCATCTATATTAGAAGGACAATACCTTGGATCAATTTCAGTGATCCAAGGTATTCTCTTTGATCTATATACTATTATGATCATATTTGATAAGTCTAATTGACTTCATTATGTTTGTTGATATACCATCTTATTAGACTTAGTTGATTATAAGTTGCAGGAGTTGTTTTGTAGCATCTTATAATCACAATCATATTGTTGCTTGATCTCATTTGGATTTGATTATTATATCGGGTTATTTCAATTTCTTGAAGGCCTAACCTAACCTATTCTAAGGTGATATTATATATGTTAAAGGACCTAACTATGTTCTATTTGCATTTAAATTAAATAGTATCAACCTAAGCTAAGGTTGATACATTATTAAATGGGGACCTAAAACCTATCTAAGAACCTAAGACTTAACCTAAGGAAAAACCATGGTTGGCATTGTGTGGAAAGGTTAAGGTATGGTTAAAAGGTTGGCACCAATACATATTGGTACTTGGAAAATTAAATGGGATTATTAATGCATGAACCACCACCTTTGGCAGTGACCAAGTCTAACTTGGCATGCATGATAATCAAGATAACTATAAGGTTTGGCAATGTTTTGTTTAATTGTTAGTTGTTGCTAATTTTTAAATGGAGGTTGGAGGATTTGAAGGGATAACTCGACAATAATTCCTTAGAAATTAATGTTCATTGGGAATAAGCAAAACTACCTTGGGGAAGGCCCAATGGTTTTGGGAAAAAGAATAGGAGTTGTTTTTATTTTTCATTTGGTATTTCGAGCACTATGGCTTTGCATGTTGATCTTTTGGTTTTTAAACTGTTAGTTCATTTCTAGTTTATTTGTGACCTCTTCATTGCATGGAGGATTTAGCGGAGAAGAATTTATTGTCTGGGATATAAAAAAAAGGAGAAAGAGAATAATGGGCTTTCTATGGAATCTTTTTCGTTTTTTTTCTGAAAGCTTATGGGAAAGCTTGGATAGAGACTTTTAGAACTTGGAAGAGATTTACAGAAGCTCTACCAGGAATGACACACTCTAACTCCTTGAAATATTTTTCTCTATTTAATTATTTCATGAAAATAACTCTGCTCTTGAAATGAAATCATATTTTTTGGTGTTGGGTTTTTCGTTTTCAAGTTATTCGTTAATTATATAGTTGTGTTAGGAAATATTGTTTGTAATCTTGATGCATGTCGATTGGAATGACGACTAGATTTGTATACATGATTTTGAATTATTATTTTAAAGCAATAATTTGTTTCATAGTTTTTGGGTTGTGTAATTTGACAGAGCTTTTATGGTTTCATTCTTAAATATGTCTTGTCAATTTAGTAATGTTGTTACCCTTTAGAAGTTGTTTTTAAGTGTTTTTCAAAGAAGTGTAACTTTTTTTTATGAAACCCATCTTTGTTGGGTAAGTGTAAGTTTTTATGGGACAATTCTAAGCTTGGATGAACTAGTAAAGGAAATACAAGTCGTTTATATTCTTGACCTAGGAATTTACCGTTTTGGGATATTATGTTAAATTGGTTCTTGAATTTTTCCCTTCTGGCTACTCTATTTTGTTCAGAGCTTGTCGATTTTTTTTTCTATCAATGTATATTGAGATTATGGTTTAATTTTTCTTGAGACTCAGTATTAAATCATTATACTTACTAGATGTTTGTGTTTGAATCTATGATGAACTCCATAGTTGAGGCAATAGATGTGTTGGGTTTTTGTGTATTCAAATCCATTATGGAAACCTTAGAAATTGTAATTGGGTTGTTATTTGGGTAATACCATATATGTTAAAGGATTATGTGTAGTTTATAGTTAATGCAAATTCTTCTATACTTTGTCTTCTTTACATAGATGTCATTGTATCTTGAGGTCAGAACCATACTCAATGGTTGGGTTGAATGGTTTCATCATTTTATTTTTTAAGTCTTGGACTATGTGAACACACCATGTACGAATCAATTCATGTTGAATGAATGATAATTTTGGGACTTAGGTATTTGTTAAGCTCGAGTTCAACTCGACCATTCATTCTAATGAATTAGTTGTTTAATATTTTTCATCTAAAGGACTTTGATGTCATTATGTTATCCCATGAACCCTTGAATGGATGTATTCAAGTTGGAATGATTATTTTGATTGATCTCTTCAATTTGATTATAGCGTAATGCTTAGTTGTTTGTATATAATGGCCTCTTGTTGAGTTAGAAATGAAAGTTGATTCATGTTTTAAAATCTTTTCTATATGTTATGATTTTTGATATGGTCTTGATCCACTATAGGGACTTAGTTTATAATTGTTGATGGATTACCATTAAGATATGGCCTTTTATCTCTTCTATTTAGTTCATTTTGAACCATTCCTAACTCTAGTTGTGTTTTTTTGTTATTAGTTTAAAGTATGAAGTTCAAGTCTATGAAAATTACTTGACTATTATAATGTGTTATAGGATTATATAAATGGCTCGGTTGGCTTGTAGTAGTACAACAGGGTTTCACTAACAAAGATGTTTGTACTTTAATTAATGATATTTGATCACAATCATACAAGGATGGGATTGTATTACTGCAATCTTGATAATTCATTTACCTATTATTATTAATAAGCCACTTACTTTATTGTTAGTATTTGACTTAATTATAATAATTAAAATATTAAGTTGTTAATTACTTTGTTAATGAAGATATATGATTGCAGTCTTATAAGCATGAGCTTATATAACTACAATCATATTGATCTTGCACTTCTTTTTGTGATTGAATAGGGTCACTAATACTCATTTCAGGTCACTTTTTTTTTACTTAGATTATTATCTTCTTGAATATTTACAAGGAAATGTATGTGTTAAACTTCTCTTCTTTTATTGTTTCAATTACGATGTTCTTGGCATTATCAATTAATTGATTTACTTTCTTTGAGACTTATAATAATTTTATTAAACAACAATGTTCCTTTTATAAAATTGTTAAGTAAGAGCATGTTGTTATGAATATTTAGTACCTATCATGCTCAGTTCATATGAACTGACACATGCTAACAATCTTGTAGATGGACTTCATGAAAGATGAAAGAAGGAAGACTTATAAGAAGTTGCATTTATTTTATTGATTGAAGTTAGATAATTTGGTTACATGATTATTGTATAATCTCCTTGAAGTATTTATGTTTTGGAAACTTGAAAGGCCTATGGCCATTTATTGTAACTATTTGGAAACATGTTGATTATTGAAGACTGAAATATGTTTGATGATATTTATAGTTGAAAGGAATAAAGATGAATTCTTGATTTATATTGTTCAACAAAAATGACTGAATGTTGAGAATAGGAAGTTAGTGTGATTCCTTCATTATAAATAATGCATATTTTATTCATATGGTTTCTAAGTTAAACATAAATATGATTTATTGAATATTATGTAGCTTGTAAATATGCTAAATAAAGGACTTAGATAAAGTCTGATAGTTGAAAGAACTATTATGATCATATTAAAATGATATTATGTTCTTTGTCTTGAATTTGCTACAAAGTATTATTATGATCATATAAATATGATAATATGTCCTTAAAACCTGAGATTATGGAATCAAACTTATATGGTTGAAATGAAATTTATATATTGATTCTTTAATACATGTTAGTTGTTTATAAACTATTACAGTTTGATAAGGAAGATGTTTGCAATTGAATAATTGTAATCAACCTTAACTAGAGAAAGATGTAGGAGTGTGTTTTATCTTGATGAGTTGTGTTACTTATAAAGGGATGATACACCTAAACTTATTAGTAATGTATAAATGAGCTATTTATAATAAGGTGAAATAAAGAATAATTGTATCTAAGTTTCCATATATTTACTATAATTGAATTAGGGGCATGATACTTAACTGTATTAATGAGAAACATATGCTTAATTGATTAAGCTTAATGCAGAATTAAAGTTATAATTTTATACTTAAATAAAAGATCGTTTTGATCCTTAATTAAAGGGTTAATCGTGTATAACCATAATTGTACCTTATGCATGATACCTAACAATGGGAATATTAATGGGTGGATTAACAAATTGCAATTTAACAAAATAATAAACTTATTAAGTTATGTAGTTTTTAGCTTAGAACTCAATGAGATGTCACATCATAGTCACTACTACACAATACCCACTTAATGATGCATGTCATTAGGTGGATACTATAGAGTAGCCAATATGGCGTGATAATCTCCTCAACTCTCCTAAACACATCTATCATAAGTTTAGATTTCAGGTCGTTATTCTACACTAAATAGTGAGTGAAATATGACCTATGTGATGTCAAATTATGTTGACTAAGGGATAGGAAGTGCATTCAAATATATGTAAGTTTATTAGAGTATGATTAATTACTATTAGTCGCCACAAGTAAACCATCAACACTAGTCCATGTGAGTTGTCCCTTGTTAGCGTCTAACATGGAATTGGAAATGGATGAAGGAAGTAAAGAAAGTCTAATCTAGATAACAATATTCAAGTGGGATGAAAAAAATATTTCTTTTTATGAGTATGTCATCTAGGAATGAAAGTATAGTAAACATGTCTTCAAAATTTGGCTAAAGTATTGCAAACTGTTGGTTGCATTGTCTTGTGTCACCTTGACTAAAGATGCTTGGTATCATATGAGTATTAGTAACTTGTACTCAGATAGGTTGTTTAGGCATTAACACATGATTGAACCTGCAAGGATAAGGAAACCAAAATTATACTTAGTATATGCATTGATATATGAAACATGAGAGATTGGTTTAATACCAAGTCATGAAATGAGAGATTAGTTTATACCAAGTCATTACATCTGCATATGGTTTTTATTGTTATGAGATGGATTAGCTAATGAATGTTTGTCATAAATTATATGAATTTAGAACAGTGAAAATTATATTTTAAAAAATAATCCCTTGTTTATGAAGTCTTAAATGAGGATGTGAAAGAGCTAGCCCATTGTGGCATCACCAATCCACACCGGTCATGGAACTATCTAAGTTTCTAAATGTAAGATCTCGGATATCCCACAGATTAAACCACATTATCATGGTACCCTATCACTTTGGGTATCCAAACCATCAGATAAGTTTTCTTAACATGAAAAACATGCAGGATCAAATTTTTCAGACATTATTCATCTTATTTCCATAGGAATTATATGAGTGGTTAGCAACTTATGTGTAAAATAGTGGAAGTACAATTGGATGTGAGTTAGATTAGGTATCGGTGTTGAATGATTTGGTATTCCACGGAAACACACAATAGATCATTAGTGGGAAGGTGTCTTGAGGTATTACACTTTAGAATATGTGATATATACATATTCATGCCCAGATGAAGCTGATTCTAAGTTTCTTGGAAACCCTATAGGATTGTACTTATGCATGCTTCCACTTGCTATCAAAATCTTGATGATTGAACTGGGATTTGAGAACTTATCGATGGTTAGATAAAACCCTATTTTACGTAAAAGATGGAGAAATGGGTCAAGAAGGATAATGTTGGGCTAGATGGAACTATTGGATAGAGAAGAAATACTCTTTAAAATATACTAATGCGCGAGAAAGGGCGATTGAAGAGGTGCTGAAATAGAGAGGAATAGGGTCGATCAATAGTGATGGGAACCTGCAAGAAGTAAGGGGCCATAAAACAATGTCCCTCTAATTTTAGGAAAGTGCAATATAAGTACCCTCTTAGAATGTGGTGAAAGTGAGTGTGATGAAGAGTTGGAAACCATTGGCACACATCTTAACGACCCCAGACCCTTAGCCCTTCTGCTTGGTATTTCCACATTGGGATGGAGATATAGGAAGATACATACTAGTATCAACTTAAAGGATGTGTAGTAGATAAAAATAGTGAATATTGCAGTAGCTATTGCTACACAATAGGATTTGATAGCTGGTTAGTACATTTTTTTTGGGATTATCATTGTAGGTGTAACATCAAGATATACAGTTGGCACACTACTCTTTCGAATCATCAATATAGGTACAATAAAAACACATAGTGTTAGTGCACATACAAGTTCTACCACTAGCATGTATATGAGAGTCACAACAACAGGGGCCTTAGGAGGTTTTGGTCCTCCACCAAGTGGAGGTTCAAGGTTGGGATACAGTTCTTCCCAAATGGGAGAAATCCAAGAAAATTAAATAACCCACCACCACAAAAACCTCCTCATATTTTCTATGAGATGTCACTCCACTTTCCTGAGTACAAAGGAGTAGAGGATGCAATTGAACATGTGCAAATATGTGATCTCTTATGGAAAGATAAGGGGATCACCAAATCAAACAAAATGGCCACTTAATGTTTGATTTCACTACAAGGCCATGCACACAACTGGTATAGGAAGTATGATCCACATCAGATGGAAGTGGATTATGAGCTTATGTGCCACCTTATTTTCCAAGTTCCACATTCCTAAGTTTAAATAGTAGAGCATTAACACATTGAAATAACTAAAATAAGGACTATATGAGAGTGTTTGGGAATATTATGGATGGTTCAAGACTCTTTTGTCAAATATATCATATGATTTCCATTAACTTTAACACACACAATGGTTTATGGGTGGATTTTGACACCTTTCAAAAGTGCACTATCACATTAGATATTCGCATATCGATACGAGGATCTAGAGTTAGCACTTTGCACACTAAAGTGGTTAGAAGCGTCGATACTAGGGTAAGCCCATTACTTGATGTAAAGATTTAATTTATGGCCATACGGTTGGAAAATTTATCTCCTATCTTAGTGCATGACACTTGAAGTGGTAATTGGTGTACAAATTGTAAATTAGAGGGACATACAAAGAGTACTTTTCTCGTATATGAATGTGCGCACTCTACTAGTAGCTTTGAGATATGTCACAAGGACCTAAATGTCGAAACCATCCATTCCTCCCACGTAATACGTAAAAAAAAAGTGTCATTGTAATACAAGATTTGTGATGTGCATATGGATGATACATCTCGTTACCTCTTGATTGATGACATCCATGAAGCTTATGAAATAGGGTTGCGCCATACTAACACAGATGCACAAAGCATAAAATTATGAAGTTGGAAAAATAAAATAGTGGCTATGGGGGAGGATATCATGGTAGAGGTAAATGTGGTCACAAAGTAAGGTTCATTTGAGGTACTTGTTACACTTTTGGATCTCCGATCATTATCAACATTAGTTCCCAAAGAACATGCCTTACCAAAATGTAGAAAGGGCACAAGGTATAATATTTTCCTAATGTATATGCACACATGTGCAAGAACAAAAAGGAGAGATACATGGAGTTGATAAAAATTTATCCCACTAGGTAAGGGAGGTGGAAGCTAAAGGAATTGGTAGTTTTCAAGATATAACATTTGCTAGCTACCACTCATGTAGAAGCTTCATGTGTGTGAGAGGAGGTGTGAACTAAACCAATCATATGATGAGAATATGTTTTTCAACCTAATAAGTATCTTTCTATAGAACAATAAAAGGAAGTGTTCTAGGAAACCATGAGTATTATCATAGATTTATATAGGGAGATACAATTCTAAAAGAGAAAGCACTAGATAGGAGCACACAAGACATACGGAGGTACATGTGAAAGACATTGATGAACTTGGGGAAGTATGTAAAATTCTTAGAATGGATAACATTGTATCTTTGTTAAGCAAGTGGTTATGTCATAAAATTATGTGTAAAGACAAGGATAGAGAAAGATATATATTGTTGAAAGCACAATCACTAAGAGGGGGTGAATTAATGTCCTTGTAAACTTTACTTCAATTAAGTCTTACCATTAACTTACATGAACCATCAAAGAAACATTATTAAATTATAATGCATCAGTAACCATTAAAATGAATATGAAACAAGAGAGAACACAAATGAACACAAAATATATGTGGGAAACCCTCAAGGGGAAGAAAACCCACTAATATTTGTATTAATAAAAAAAAATCAAGATTTAGTGAAGCACCAACTCCACAAGGAGCACCAACCCCTAATTTTTAAGCACCAACTTGACAAGGTTTTAGAAAGCACCAACTTGCAAGGAAGTTATAACTCCCTAAGATTTAGTGAAGCACCAAATCCACAAGGAGCACCAACCCCTAGGTTTTAGCAAGCACCAAATTGTAAGGAAGCACCAAATCCCTAAGTGAATCAACACCAAATCAACAACCTCTCAATGTTTTTCATCTTCCCTTTGTTTCCTATCAACAAATGATGACCATCTCTTTGCCCTTCTTATTTTTGTTCACACCTTCATCCACTCACTCCACATGCACTTGTGCTTTATTTTTATTACTTGATACCAGAGATCTGCAATACCCACTCTTCCTTCCTCTTTAATATTCTACCATTTCATTCAACTTGAGTTTGTTACTTTCCCCTCCAGCACATTCTCATCATCTTCTCTGCGCAGTTTGTTCTTTCTTCCTTTTCAACAATTCACTATTTATTTATAGTTGCACCTCTTTTCCTTTTAGATTTTCTTATCCTCAAAATATACATTTTCTCCATCTACTCTTCAATTTTATGAATAATCATCATAATGTCACTTCTCTTATATTTATATCACTTTCTCTTATCTCTTCATATTCCAACCTCTACCTTTTCAGATTCATCTACCTTTATAATTGATTATGTGACTCTTCACTTGATATGATTTGGCTATTCAAAGATCTGTCATTCAATAGTGACCTTTTTCCTTCCATATCAATTTCATCTGCATACATGTTGCACAATGGATGCATTCTAACTACATTCGGTTGTATTCTCTCGAATTTTGGCAATGTAATTGATCCATTCTCCATTATGTGAAATCGATAATACCAAAAACTCACTTTATTGCTAAATATTCAAAATCAAGAAACCATAATGCATCAACATACCTGAAACAAAATTAATAACCTCTTTCATTGCTCATATTTTCATACTTTCTCTAAAAATTGATCATCATGCCATACTTTCTTCATCTTTCTCTACACCTTGGAATTTTTCTTCAATTGACCTTGAAACTGACTCCCATACCTTTTTCCATGCATTATAAATCATATTCTCATGCTCAAATAATGATGTACAACCTCTCATACATATGAAAAATCATCTCACTAAGACATCAAGCTCAAACAATCTCATAAGGTCTCTTCATACCATGATCTTAACTAATGCAACAACACTATTGCAGAATTATGACATCAACATTTGACATCAAGACCACAACATCCCAAAAATCCAACTTGACATTAATGAAAACTCACAAAAACTCACCACATAATATTTTGACATCAACAAGACAAAATATCAATCTAGACATCAAAATAAAATTACAAGAATCTCCCCTTTTTCATTAATAGAAAACACACTATAATGTGAAATTACTTCACATTGGTACATTTACCATTTTCTCATTCTCCTCTTATGGTACTTTTACGATATGCTCATTCTCCCCTTTTGAAATTAATGAAAAAGGGTCTTCCAAAACTATCATGTAATCCTTGGAAATGAACTTCAATAACATAGTGAAATGCTAACAAAAACTCATCTTAGGCTCATACCAGTTATTGTAGTAAATTTCATAGCATAGAGAATTAAATATCCCCATGAGTATATTATTCTCTTCACACTATTTCTCTTAAGTATGAACATTAGGAACCATTCTCTTACAAGATATTTCTTCACATTGGTATCCTAATGAGGTAGTAGATGTAATCAAAATTAGAATGCCAAAATTTCAAGGAAATAGAAACATCTTAAATTGTTTGAAAATATCATGGATGATTATGAATTAGAACATGAATATGTTTTTTTAAAGTTATTTGTACACACATTAGAAGAGGATGCAAGAGAATGGTTTAACTATTTTCCTCGTAGTTCAATAAATTATTAGGATGAAATGATGGATGTTTTTAGAATTCAATATGGTGATAGGACTAACCCTAGGTTCCTCCTATCTGAATTTGAAAACATTAAGAAAAACCCAAGTGAATGTGTACAATACTTTAACACTAGATTCAATAAAACCTTGATGAGACTACCAATCAACTTGAGACAAAGTGAAGAATCTTTCTTAATCAAATATTGTGATGCATTTGATAAGAAGGAAACTTAATTTTTAAGAGACAAAGATCCTATGAATTTTAGGTAAGCATTTTCTATGAAAATTAAAATTGATAACAACATCAAGGAAGATGATAAAAATCCAAAAAGATAAGGTGTCAAATCAGTCAATCTTGAGAAGAAGCAAGTTGGAAAATCATCAAATTTGGAAGAAGTGGTCAACACTATAATTGACACTATCGTGAGGTATATCCTCCATGTTGGAAAGGGATGATAAGGGACTATTTTTGGGACCAAAAATCAGATCCAAAATATTTATTTGCATCATCCTAGAGTGGGTCATGGAGGTAATGATAAAGGAAAGAGGCATATAGGTCAAATAAAAAAGAAAAAATGCACCTAAGCATTATAGAGGAGTTCTTGACCATTTAAATGATAGAGTTTTAGTAGTTGAAGAAGAGAATCACATCATTGATTGGTGTGATAAGTTCTTCATGCCTCATGTTCCTTGTACATGTTGATTTTACTAATGGAGTTACTGAGTATGAATTAGAATATGGTGATTCCTTCATGCTTAATCAATAGGTGAATTTTGAACATGGTGCCACCTCCAAAAATATATTATGTGTGAGGATAGTAGAGAACAAGATATGTTATCCTCCCATTAAGGTTACTTCATAAATTAAAATAGGAGTGTCTAAACCTTTTGAAATTCCTAATCATAGTAATGAGATTTTGAGAACTTTATTGGCTGAGAAATGTGATGATGAATTTCCTACAATGGAGGATAGAGAATTGTTTCCTAATGTAAAAGTTGGTGAAGAAGATAAGTTTTATTATGGAGGTATGCAAAAAAAATGTTTAACATTTACTCCCAAGGATGAGATGTTTGCATTAGTTAGATTTTCCATGGATGTTCTGAAAAACATCAGTCATATGAATCTTGTGTCGAGAAACCTGTTAAAAAACAAGCGATTACACCCTCTACGAACGATCATGAATGAGCATCATAAATTTTTTTAAACATGGTATTATCTTCAAAGTGAGGGACTTATCTCCTTGATAATAACCTAAACTATCAAACTAAAACTATATATAAAACTAAAACTAAAATATACAAGATTAAGGGTTGATATAAAAGGAGAAAGATAAAAAATGAACACTAAGATAGGGTTCAAATCGACTAGAAAGACATAGAACAACTGCATGAGTAGAGGTTTTAATGGAAACCAAAAAAATGGAGAACATTTTAGGGAAAATAACCTCATATGTATCACATTTACAAAAAAGGTTAGATATCTCATGCAAAATATGAAGTTGTAGGGATTTGGAGATAAGAAAATTTATTAATTTAAGGAAAGGCATGTGGATTCGGAAGAAAGGAACTTTTAAAACATGATTAAGTACTTATATTTATAAAATATCAAAATAGGAGTGAGAGAGAGATGGAGAGAAACTTGAATTTGGACCTTCTATGAATGGATACAATCTTCCATCCAAAAATGCTATCATCATTAATCTCCTCGATAGACTTCCATTTTTGTGTAACACGTCATTGGGTTTGTAGGTGAGGGCATGGATGCTATTTGAGGTTTTACTATGGATAGGTGAGGTGGTTGGGCGCTTGAAATAAATAACTATGCATTTCCTCTTTTTCTCTTGAGTGCTCATGATTTCCTCCAAAACTCTTTACAATACAAGAAATCCACACTTGAACATGAAGGCTATGAAGAGATGAAGAAAATGCACCAAATATCATGCAATTTGGAGTAACGCACCAGAATATATGATTAAAACTAGTTCATCCTTGTTTTGTGCCACATAAGATATTATGTATCTTCTATGTCTAGAAACCTAAATTCAACAACACAATTTTAATACTAAAATTGTACTCTTTATCGTCTTTCCTATCATTTTCATTATAATTAGTGATTTCTCACTAATTAGCTAACATTCCTCTTTATCTTGGTCAATTAACGACGCTTCATTAATTAACTATCTTTCCATTCATTCTAGATGTTGATTAACGATACTTCATTAGTTATAATCTTCTTTAAATTAATTAACTAATTATTAGTTAATTAAGCCTTTTTAACCTTGTATTTACTCAATAAATCTTTCTATTGGTTAAATCCCCCTTTTAAATCCTACCAAATTCCATGTAAATCACCTCTAAATGGATTTCTATGCTTATCTTGGCCTATTAATTAATCCTAGTTGATCAATTAAATCATCTCCAACTCCCATGAGTTTCTAATTACTAATTAATCTCTTCAGTCATGCTTATCCCTTTTTAATTATACTTTACCTTTATCCCACATTCTTTAGGTTTCTTACTTCTCCCAAATTGGAAAGTTATATAAAGAACCTACTACCTTCCTTCCAAATCTTACACCACACTTTTTCTATTGATATTATATGCACATGATAAGGGCATTTCTACTTGGAATAGCTCATTCATTCTTGTATCCATTCTTCTCATAAGAGAGTAGTAAAGGAAGATCCAAACATAGTCATTAATCCATTTTGGTGAGATTATTTACTCTTCATTGAGAAACCATTCATTTGGTTGCTAATGATCAAGATATGACCATAATAGAGAGAAATCATACATACAAAGCACATCCAAATTTCAAAGGGATGGCTTAGCATTTAATGTTTTCATGTTGGATGCATTTAGATTAGATTTCTCTTTCAAAATTTATCATGATGTTATTCTTGAATTAGCTTAGTTATAGGGATTACTTGGTATTAGTTCCTAGTTGTTAACTTATCCTAATTTTACATACATACCTATGGAATTCCTGGTAAGAGTACTCCTTTGTCTCATACACATTTTTTCAAGTTTTAGTAGTTTAGTTTCATTTTTTCTTACTAACCCTCTTTTTAGCACTTATAGATAAATATTATATTTCTTAACTTGTTTTCTTAAGTTTGCATGTGTTGAGTGTTCCTTACATATGTAGTGGAGGTGAGGTGTTGCCAAATTTGAAGCTAATTAATAAATATTTGAGATTTTTTACATTTATGAGGTCAAAATCCCATGTTATCAAAGTTACACAGGCCCCACACAAAGCGTTGATAGCTGCATTTGCGTTGGTCCTCATGCACTAACATTAAATCTATTACATTTATGTTGCTAGTTGTGTGATAGTGTTTGTTTCCCATGTGCTAGCATTATATGTATTTTGTACTGTCTACATAGATAACCCCACATGTTAGCATTGAACCTTTTTCATTACCATTTATATACATGTGCCAAAGTGTTGTTCCTCATGCGCTAGAATTTTCTGTATTTGTATTCTTTATCTACACAAAATAACTTTATGCTATTGTTGATCACTTTGTGCTACCATTGACCTCTTTGTGCTAGAGTTGCTTCTTGTGCGCTACCATTGATCCTCACGTGCTAGCATTCTATGTAAATTTTTGGTTTGGATTTCAATATTTTAAGAATATAGTTTTTGGTGTTTGTTGTTGTTTTACAGGTTTTCTAACTTCTATTTTGTAGGTTTTACATTTAAATCAGTTTTCTAACATGTTTAAATGCTTTAATGAGGGTTTAATTTCCATGATTTGCTGGAGTAAGGCTAAAGTTTGTGTATGCTCTTCTCTTACACCTTTTGGTGATCTTGAGAATCAAAAACAACTCGGTATTTTTTCTAACATTTGGATTAACTTGGAAATTTCATCATTTATATTTTTAAGGAAATTAATCTTTTACAAAGCATTTTTGAGGTCATTTGATTTAATTTTTTAATTTATATCTAGTTGAATCAATCATTGTGTATTCGATTCTCTTGTGTCTTTTGATGATCTTGAGATTCAAAAGAAACCTTGGTCCTCTTTATATGAGAAACTCCTAAATATTTTGTTCACATGACCATATACTTGTCAAAGAAATCAAATCAAAAAAATACTAGCTACAGTGTGTTACAAGTTGCCAATGATGTGCTAAACCACATTTTAGTTAAAGATAAAAACACACCACTTTATTCAAAACATTGTATTTGTAGGTTTGGATAAGGGTTAAAACCCGTCTTCTTTAAACTTTGGTAAATATCTTGGCATAAGTCATAAAACTAATTATAAGGGTTACCACAGGAACCCCAAAGTAATCCAAACCTTGAGGGAACTAGTGGATGAAACAAGAAGTTCCACACTACCTACTTGACTAGAAATACCCATGATAAATGCTTCAAGTTTTATGTATAAGGCACCATTCATTAATTTGATTATGGGAGAATGGTCCTTCATCTATGAGTTATCTAGATAAGTGTATCTCTCTTAGGTAGGTATTGGGAGTGTTGAGAACAAAATCCTAGGTAGACATTTGGCATTAGGACCCACTTTGCCTTATCCGATCATGTTCTAAAGAGCCTTCACAAAGAAATAACTTTTCAGAGTCAAAACCTTATTACTCGAATAAGGGGAGAGTTCATCAAAGTTTGTGTCACGTGTTATTCATCATGAAAATCACAAAGAAATTTTTTTTCCTAGTTTTTACCTTGTTGTTGAAGAAGCTAGAAATCTGCCAAAGCTAGGCTACATATTTTTCATCACCACTTGTATTATCTCCCTTGTTTTATTGTTGACATTTTTGGTCAAAAGAGAGAAATACAAAGTGTTTTCAAAAAATTTTCCACAAATTTTCACCTACTTATATCCTTCCTTATTGTGATTATGATAGTAAGCGTTGAAAGTGTGTTGGTACGTATTCATATTTTGGTATCCTTATCTTGATACCTATATTGAGATGTATCATTTTACTTAGGTTATCCTATATTGATTTCCCCTTCGGTTATTACGCTGCTTTGCAATCATGGAAAATTTTAAGGGTCCCTCCGAAAAAAATCCTTAGAAAATATTTGGCGAATATTGGTAAATCCACATTTTCTTGTATGGCGAATTACAAGAAAAGTTGTTTTGCGCATGAGGTGATTTTATAAGAAGTTTTTTTAACTAAGGGAGAATGTAAATACTCTTGGTGATAGAATTTTGTATGCTACTAGATGGCAACATATAGAATTCTATTAGCTGGTAGCATTTTGCATGTGCATGTTGTCGACATTGTAGCATTTTGCATGCTGCTCTTGGCGTGCAGTAGCATTCTACTACATGTCTTTGTTGACCGACATCATATACAATGCTACCGATGTGTAACATTTTGTATGTTACCGGTCGGTAGCGTTTATATACTAGAGGCCGGTAGCATACAAAATGCCATCGGCCGGTAGTTTGTAGAATGCTACCAGCCCGGTGGCATGCTTTGCATGCTACTAGGATGGCGGCACTTTAATGCTTCCAAAGTGGCCCACTTTCACTCCTATAAATACATAAACATAATCATTTTCACTACACACAATACAGAAGCTAGAGCATTAGAGCAATGAGCATACGAGGAAAAAAACAAGAAGAAACTTAAATTCTAAAGGAAATCTAATATACTAAAATGAAGAATCTAGAATGCCAAAGTAGAGATACAAACAATAATTTTATAATAGTTTAAAAAAATTCCAAGAAGAAAGAACACTTCCAGAGAGCCGAAGATCCTAGTTGTGTCCACATAAAATATGAAGAAGTTTTCGTACAAGATCCTGGTATTTCCTCAACTATATAAAATTATAAAGGATCCCATTATGTTTTCCCAATGGATCGAGGCAACCAGTTTCACAGGGATCATATATGTCCCAATTTAAGACAGAGCACAGATCACTTAACAATCTTCTACTCAACTACGACACTTCCAATTTCACATTTCATTATACACTCCCATCTCATGCAGAGTCATTTGGAATGTCACTTGATGACATTGAGCATTTCACAAGACTACCACACAAAGATGTGGATCCTGTCATGATGAAGGCTATTTTATCGGATGAAGAATGCAAGTATTTGGAGTCTAATTTTCAATTTTCTATTGATGCAATTGCAGTTGCTTCTGCTTGTAATTTTATTTTCTATTTTACAACATTACATTTTCATTATTTTCAATTTAACAAAGTTTTTATGTTTAAAATTTACTAACAAAATGTTTCTCTTTGTTGTATTGACAATTATAGCTTCCCAAAACCCTTCAAAAAGAGGGATTCAACTCAAGGATTTCAGTCACCCATTTCTACAGGTCGTTGTGTAGTTCTTCCAGAAAGAATTATTTTACAAGGTCGATATATGAATATTCCTTGGTGGGCTTTAACATATATCGTTTGTACCTTATGTGGGAAGAAATTTGATTGGTGTAGCTACTTATCCTCTAGGATTAGAGCTGATTTGGAAAATATTCATTTGAATGAGAATGTTACCATCAACTCAAAAAAATTTATTCTTGGTTTATATTATGAGTCTCTCTATAATTTATGTGGCACCTCTCCTCTAAAAACAATGCATTCAAAGCTAACAACTTTGAATTTAACACTAACAATTGAAGAGCAAGAGGTGAGTCCCAATTTTTTATAAGATGGTTTTTAATTATTGTTTTTCATATTGTAATATTTATCTTTTAAATTTAATATTGTAAATGAATTAATATTTTAATGTTAAATTATAATAGAAGGTGGTAGTGGAAAATGCATCATGAAGGGATGCTGCTATTAGAGGTCACTTACTACTAGGTTCAAGAGATTCTATTACTATTTATGATGATACGTAAATAGAGGAGGACACCCCTCCACATGCTAAAAAGATGAGGAGTTCCATAAACCCTCAAACCCAATCATCCAAAATACCACAGACATTAATCAGAGTATTTTAATTTATGATGTATATATGTTTCAATTTTTTGAAAATAAATGTAATTAATTATATAAAACTTGTATGTGTTTCAAAATTTCTTACAATTTATATTGCTTTGCTGTAGAAAACTACTAGCGAGAACAGGATTATATCATCAACCTCAAAATGTTGGAAGTAGAAATATATTCAATACCTCAGTCTGTTGCCCTAGGTTTGAATCTC
Source organism: Taxus wallichiana var. yunnanensis (assembly GCA_018340775.1). NCBI lineage: Eukaryota > Viridiplantae > Streptophyta > Pinopsida > Cupressales > Taxaceae > Taxus > Taxus wallichiana. The sequence goes on from CM031233.1 coordinate 346,480,228, forward strand.
TTGTTTTTTATATGTTTACTGATAATTGATGATATTAAATTCAACACTCTAATAGATCTTTAATTATTAATTATATTTTAGAATCACATCTACCTATCTTTCTAGTATACTCCTCCATAACCACTACATCAATAGAATCAGGCTTCATTTGCAGCTCAACAACATTCCTCTCAACAAAGTAATTTTAATTTTTAATAATCTTATATGAATTTATTTATTTTTCATTTCTATTATGTTTGAATTTTGAATTTCGTCATATTATTTACAAAATTACAATTCAATGTCTTAGGGCCTCCAATTCAGTATCCACTACAAATGCAGATGCCACCTCTACCACCCCCACCATTAAACATGAGGACAATGTTCACTGGAAAGAATATTTCATTCACTTGGCCAACTGCAAGCAGGGGCACACTTAATTTTGCCTCTGATTTTCCAATGTTGTCAGTGGGAAATTTTCCTAGTGGACAAGGTGTTTTAGTGTTGAACAATATTGATTTAGATGAGGAGTATCTTGGGATTGAAAGAAGACTTCAAGAGCATGGAACATTCAATCCCCAAGATATGATTCATGTGGCAAGGCAACCTTCTCCAAGAAGACATAGATAGATCAAGAACACCATCTCTAGTACATGTTGGCATTGTCTTAACTGATGACCAAAAACTACTTTTCCACTTGGTGTTCTTTTGGATGATAACACAAAAGCCAATATTGATATTATTTGAAGGAGGTTGAAGAATTAAAATTGTGGGAGTTTAGGGCTAAATTTATTATTAAAGAAATAAATTCATGATATAAAAATCACAACCAAAGACATATATTGTATTCTTCACATCAGAACGAGCTAGAAATATTGATATTTTGTTGAATTAGGATGTGTCTGGTTCTATATCATTTGATAATAATTATGAAGATGAAGTGTTGAACATTATGTTGAATAGAGTTGAGAATTTAAATGTAGAAGCACAAGCCTACCATAATATGTGGTCAAGAGACAAGGGCCTTGTAGTTATAGAAAATGCGGAACAAGATAAGGCATTGGTAAGTCTTACTAAATTTTCAAGTATTATTTTCATTTTTTGAAATTTTACTAATATTTTTTCTCTTGTGAAATGCAGTCAAAGTATGAAAATTTGAAAAATGAGGCTAGTGTGCTTAATTTTCATTTACAAAGTGCAAGGAAAAGTGTAAATGCAAAAATTGAATTGAAAGAGAAGCTTGTTATCCTAAACAAGTAGAATAATACCTTGAGAAGAATTATAAAGGAAAATGCAATGGATCTAGACATACTATTGAAGAAGCAAGCTGAAGATGATCAAACATTATTATTTCTTTGGTGAAGTGGAAAATCAAGAAAAAGTGATTCTTTCAAATATTGAAGTTCTTTGCAAAGGATTTGGTTCAGTCTAGTGTTGTCAAAGAAAGTTCTTTAGTGCAGGAGAAAGAATCACATAGAGAAGAATCTTCTCAAAGTTGAATATGAAAAAGACATTATGAAATTATAATTATTTTTGTTGAATATTTTTATAAAATTGTTTCAGATTATATCACAATATTGAAAGTTTCAAACTTTAATCAATGTGGATTGTGGCATTTTACTTTTACTTTTGTTATAATATATTGTGACTATTTTGTTATTCAAACTAATTCTAAATGTGATTGTTATTCTCGATTATATTTGTTATATTATTACATGGTAAATTTCTTATTATTATCATTTTAAAATACTTTGTTGACATAGAGAAGAATCTTCTCAAAGTTGAATCTGCAAAATACATTATGAAATTATAATTATTGTTGTTGAATCTTTTTATAAAATGTTTTGATTATATGACAATATTGAAAGTTTCAAACTTTAATCAATGTGGATTATGACATTTTACTTTTACTATTGTTATAATATATTGTGATTGTTTTGCTATTCAAACTAATTTTGAATGTGAATTTTATTCTTGATTATATTTGTTATATTTATTACATGGTAAATTTCTTATTATTATCATTTTAAAATACTTTTTGATTAAAAATGAACTACAAGTAGCATTTATATTTCAAAGAACAAAAATAGAAATTATCTAAAAATAGTGAAAATTCTCCAATAATGTAATTATATTTTTTCATTTTAAAGACAACAAAACAATAAGTATGACACATTTAAAAATCTAAACAAGTAAACACATTGCAACATTGAAAATAATGTTAAAAAATGTACAAGTGTATAAAAAAATAACAATATACATAATTATAATCAGAATCTGATATGAAAATTTCTTTCCAGAATAAAAATGTATAGTCAGTCTTCTTTATTCAATATCAGCTAGATCAAATGCAAAGTTATCCTGAAAAAGTTTGCTTCCCAACACTTTTATCTAATCTTTCACTATGATTTTCAGTCATTGTTTCATTGTTATCTGTAGTCCATGTATTAGTATTATTGATCCCTCTCCTCTCTGCAAGATAATTCCATACAACCATTACCCATTCATAAGGAAAGGTATCCACATCATATCTTGAAATGCATATCTCAAGTAGGTCTCAAGATTTTTATCAAGTCTGTTTCGATATTTTGATTTTATAAATGTTAATGCGTTGAAAACTCTTTTGTCTTCAACTGATCCCAATATCATTGTTTGACATAGTTCATACAATCGGAAATACTCACTTATGCTTTCACGAAGGATGGAACTAGGATACAACCTTTTCCATAGAAGTGTTATTTCTCCCTTCTCTGTTGGATCTTTCAATTATTCATATTGTTCCTTCATTACCTATCTAAAATCATTTGATTGCAATGCAAGAGTTTCCTTTTGAAGAATACCATTAATCTAAAATCCATTACATTCAACTGATTATGAAAAATTTTTAATTATAGTACCCATGTGTCTTTTAAATGCATCAGTAAGAAGTTCCTAAAGGATTCCAAAAGTTAGGATTGACAACTCCCATGGCCTCAAGAATCTCTCCTTTTTTAAAATGATCTTTGATCTCATTTGATAAGAATTGTGAGATTTTTCTAAATTTTTTTCCTTGTTTCAGATATAATAACATCATATAAATTACATGTAATAGGAACTTCTTCAAGCTCTGCTCTAACAATATCAACTCATTTTTCTAATGTGTGCATTTTAATCTCTTTCTCGTTAACAAAGATACACAAATGACTAGATATATTGAATCTGAAGTAGTTGTTAGGATCTTTTAAATCATTAAATCTTTCCTCTAAATGAAAACATGTCCTTTAAAGTAGTCATCAGAGTTATATAACATATCTAGAGTCTGACACACCCTTTTCCTGAACCTAATGAAGTCACTATATATATGGACCATTCTTGTGCAAGTTTTGTTATGTAATTCATCTCATGCAACATTGGAAGAATCCCACAAAGTGTTAACAATGTTTCAAAGTCTGTAAGTCGGTAAAGAAAATATTTTTCCTTGTCAACTTGCCTACGGTTCTTATACATGAAACTAGTTAAAGATGGATATTCCTCAAAAACTCGTGTGCAAGCTCATACATAGAAATCCATCTAGTATCAACATCTTTAAGAATTTTCTTACCATCTGTGACCCCAACTGAAAAATTTTGAAACTCTAGAAATATTTTTAGACTACTTGACATATAGGCATGCACTTCATGGATAAGCTCTTCAAATTTCTCAACACATTTGAATGTGCTTACTATCCTATATGCAAGATTCATCCTGTGAGCCATGCAATGAATAAGAATCATGTAAGGAGAAAAAAATGTTTGGAGACGCACACATAGACCATTTATGTGACCCTGCATCACTGATGCACCATCAACACCAACACAAATCAGATTTTTGGCTATAGAATAATTATCCATTCCTGTTATGTCCTTCAAATTAGATATCACCAATTTGGAAAGATTTTCAGCATTGCAGTTTTCTTGCATTTTATGAACTGATAGCAAATGAGGTGTTCTAGTGTGGTTCTAGAATGTATATACATGCATGCAAACCCAAGAAGTGTTGTCAACGATTTTAACTTCATCAATTGAAATGGAGATGAAAATTACATTCTTTACATTTTCTTTTAGATCTTCTTATTTAATCATTGCAAGACATCTCGCCATTTCCCAGGAAATGCTCTCTGACCAATGTGAATTTGGAAGGTTTGGAAAACCTATTGAACTTGAACAATTTTTTATATTTTGAAAAGTATGAAATTGGTCTACCCATTTTCAAAATAAATAATATGGTTGAAAATTGTGAGGTTTTTGCCTTTAGATTTTCATTTGCAGCTTTTCCAAAATTTACATTTATGGTATGTCCTTTCTCCTGGTGTTTTTATGTGTTTCATCTTATTTTCATACTCCTCCTTATATCTGACATGCATGCACTCCTTTGTAGTTTTCCATCTATGAGTCTTTGTTTTTTCCCATCATTGTTAGTGACTGTGTAATATAATTTTCCACAATGTTTCTCTATAGTGTCCAATTTAAGCTACATTCTATGTTCTTTACCCAATTTCCAAGTACAAATAGTACATATACATTATTTGGGAGTATCACTACCATTATTTGTTGTAGAATCTCAATAAATGGGTATTTTCTTACCCAATCTACTTAAAATGACCTTCTAATTGTCCAAGATGTTTTCTTCTTTCTCCCAAACTTATTTTTTTGAAGGTTTATGTCATTATCATCTTCTGCTGGAATATTTTCATTTAAACCTTCATATCTTAAATACATTTGAAATTCAATAAAATATTCAAGCTCTATCATGTCTGGATTAATATAATCTTCATCTACTAAAATAATTGTTTCCTTAGGGTTTATGTTTTGGTTTACTGTTTCATTCTAAATAAAATTAACATAAGGGGTTTCTATTTTCAAAAACAAAAAATGTTTTGACTGTCACAAAATTATATTAAAAAATTAACTGTACTGATGAAAAACTTAAAACAAGAAAATTCCAAATGGTTATGATAGTCTATTACAACTTACCAGTAGGAATATCTTCAAGCTTTGGAATGTCTGGGTCAATATAATCTTCATCTACTAAAATAATTGTTTCCTTAGGGTTTATGTTTTGGTTTACTGGTTCATTCTAAATAAAATTAATAGAAGGGGTTTCTATTTTCAAAAATGAAAAAATGTTTTGACCATTAGAAAATTATTAAAAAATTAAACTGTATTGATGAAAAATTAAAAGAGGAAAATGCCAAATAGTTATGATAGTCATTTTACAACTTACTAGTACCCTTGTTCATGTTTCCAGGTAACAACTTGGGCCTTCATTTTTTTGTGGGGCTGAAAAAATTGCTATGCTACCTTTTCTTTTTGTGTTTCTACCTTTCATTGATTGTTTAGAGAATCCATTTTACCTATCCATGAAAATATTTAAATTAGATAAATGTAATCAACATCTAAATAGTTCTAAATTTTTTAAATGTAATCAAAAGAACAAAAGATGATCTTTAGCGGTAGAATGTAACATGTTACCATTTAGTAGCATGATACAATATTGCATGTTGGTAACATGTTACATTCTACCAACTGGTAGCATGGCATAATGTTTTCGGCTGGTTGAATGCATGTAAGCATGCTATCGGCCGATAGCATGGCAAAGCATGCTGCTTGACCCGATGAAGTATGGCAGCATTCAACCAACCGGTGGCATGGAAACATCCTAATGACCGTTAGCTCACCGGATGGTATGACCGGTAGCATTCTGAATGCTACATACTGGTAGCATAGAGAATGCTACCGACCGGTAGCATGCAATATGCTACTAATCGGCAGCATGTAAAATTCTATTATCAAGTAGTATACAACATCATCCATTCTACCAAACGGTAGCAAGAAGCATGCTTACGAGTTGGTAGCATTGCCATCCGAATGATACTAGATGACAACATGCAGAATGCTACTAGTCAAAAGCATTCTTCATGTTGTCAACTGATAGAATTTAGAATGGTACCGATCGGTACCATGCTGAATGCTACAATCCGGTAGCATTCTTCATGTTACCATTTAGAAAGTATGCCGCATACATGCTTCAAGTATAGAAAAACCAAAGTACCTTGAAAGTAGAAAGGAAATATCTTCCTCTACTCACCATTCCTCCAATTTTGAAAGCAGAAATCCTTAATGAAATATTATGTATTTAACAATTTATGAAGGTTCCAAATGTTGATGTTTAGAACTATGAATAATTAACTATAAATACTTAAATATGAGGAAAATTTGACATATTTTAATTTCTCTATAAGGGTGATTTTAATGATAACAGTCGGTTGTCGGTGGAAACTCCTAGGTGAACCGACCCCTAACATTAACTTGTACCCAGAAAATTTTGGTGACCTAGTCCCTATTCATACCCAAAAATTTCACCAATTTCAAATTTTGAAAACTGAAATATTCGTGAATTAACAAATATTCACCACTAAAATTTTCCCTTCTTGCATTATATCAATAAATTCTTGATACTTACATCTTGCTTTCATAAAAATTTATATAAGTGTCCAAATTATATTGTTACCCTACTCACATAGTATCAAATCCTTGTTATATTTAGAATTTTTTTTTTCAAACATTAGTTTGAGTTTTGGAAGATGTTATAGTTACATTTCTCGCATTGTATTAATACCTTTTTATACTAACATCTTGTTTTTCCTAAAAACTTGACTAAAAGTATCCCAATTGTATTGTTGTGTTGCTCACATTTGTAGCCTCCATTTTTAAAACTTGGAATTTGTTTGTATTAAAATCATTTAAGTATACCTTGAATCAAAATCACTTCAACCCATTTTTAATACTTAAGTCTTGTTTATTCCAAACTCAATTTAAGTATTGAAATTGTGTTGTCATCTTGAACAAAAATTTTATTTAGACAATATAGACATATGGACTAGGTTCTTTTGTGATTGATCCCTTATTTGAAACTTGCTATATTTTCCTTCAGTAACTTTCATTGTACATTTTCATCTCCTTAGAAAATTATTTGATTTTTTTATTCTTTACACCATTCGAGCCTTGCCTTGATTCTTTCAGATTCTTTTTTATTCTTTGAGATTATTTGATATTCTTTGTGACAAATGTCATCTGTTGGTTTTTTCCTAGGTTTATTTTGATACATGTACACACTTGTCAAACCTTAGTAAAAATTTCCTATCATCTCATACCTCCTATTACCAAAATCGAACATAGAATATCATGATCTAACCCAATAAAAAAATTGAATTTAGACCACTTACGTGAAGAGGAAACCATGGTTGACCATAGTGGCGATGAGGGGTACTCTCCTCAAGATTAATTTGAATTTGAACATGCCCATATTCCATAACAAAGATCAATTGTTGGTATGAGTTGTAGAATAAAGAGCTAAACTACCACCTAAATTTGACCATACTCTTCTCACAAACATGGTTCATGAGAGAAGAATAATCGAACATCCCCTTTGACCCATTGATGACATATTAAATCTAGGATATGCTTCAAATTCTAGTTAATAAATGAAGAAGATGCACCCTCTAAAAAACATTAGTGGTTTTGACATAGCCATTGTTAGAATTAACCATAACGGTGGAGGAGAGAATGAATATCATGAACAACCACCCCCATGTAAAAGCGACGACGAACCCCAAAATGACTAGGTCACTATTTAACATTAATTGCAAGCCCTTAGTCGTCAATTGGAGATCTTGGCTTTCCATTTCAAAAAGACCTAGGAAGAGCTGTGAATAATGAGAAACCAAAGGTCTTGTATAATGAGCTTTACATTGCAAATTTTGGGAGTGAGACATCAAAATCTAACCATGTGTATATACCGACCTCACCTTCACGTGGCCAAATATTCGATCAAGAGTGGTAGTCAATGAAAAATTCCCTCACAAGTTTGGAAGAAAATATCGTTCAACACAATAAGATATACCAATTTCAAGAACTGTGTCTCTATCCTTTTGATTGGGTGATATTACAAACACCCTTTCCTCCTCACTTTGAATCCCTTAAGTTTGAAAAATATAGGGGTAAAGGTAATCCACATGATCATGTAAAATAATTCTTCATGGCTTGCTAAGAAGTTGCATATAGTGAAAATTACCTTATTCACCTATTCCCATGGAGTCTTGGGGGTCAAGAACTTGAATGGTTCCTCCATATACCTAAAGGGTCTATCTTCACATTCACTGAATTGGTCAAAATTTTTGTGTCACTTTTCATTTAATATGGAAAGTGACATCACCATGTTAGATTTATGTAACACCAAACAATGTAACAATGAGAACTTTGTTGGTTTCTTATAATGATGGTGAAGGCTATCTAGTCATTTTCCTTGCTCCATTTTGGATAAACAAATTGTTAGGATTTTTGTTTTCCAAACTTACATCCTAAAATTGATTTTAACTTGTAAATGCATTGTGTAAACACTATCAAATAATTCATAGAGAAAGGAATCCAAATGGAGAAGTCTTTCTTAGGTAAAGGGACTTTGAAACCATTTTAGAGAGAAAATCATGAGTTCAAACTTGAGGATAAACCTAAATTATTTAACAAAAAAAAACATCGTAGGTGATGACATAACATATTCAAAACACGTGTAAAAATTCCAGAATAGTGATCCTTTAAAATTTTCCAAAGGACCAGTTGTAGATGAAGTCAAATGTCGTGTGTTAACTCCTATTAAAGATTCTTGTCATCAATATTGAAACAATTATATGCAATGAACATGGTAAAGTTACCTAACACTACACCCTTCACAGATGATGCACCAAAGACATCATTATATAGAGACCATGAATATTGTGAATATCATCGTGTTAATGGCCATACCATAGATAAATATTTGTAGTTCAAACACTTCATTCAAGGCCTCATAGATAGCAGATATATTGAAATGGATTCTCCTGCACCCAATAAAACTTATAATCAAAAGCGGGAATTTAAAAAGAGCCATTCCCAAAACAAAAATAGGTAGAAAAAAATTCAGATCAAATCACCAATCATGTTATCACCAAATCAACTAATCCATTTGATTTCCTCATTTCTCGTGTTCACCCTCTTATTTAGCATGTGAATATAATTAATATTAAGACAAGAGAGTGCACCATAGAAATGTGAAATTCTCATCTTGTTATTACGGAACCTCCTCTTCCTACCCCTCGGGATAGTAATTATGATCTTCTAGAAAAATTGATAAGACTACTACCAAATATTTCCATCTTAGATCTTCTTAAAATATCCAACATTCATAATTTCATCCTTTACAAAAATCTTCAAGGTTAAGGATTCTCAATTGATATTGATCATTCATGGATCCAAGCCTTGGTCATAAAGATTACCCCTTTTGAACACATTACTTTTAGCTAGCATGAGATTCCAATGGATGATCATATGGACAATCTACCTTTGTACATTGAAGTGATTATTACTCATAAGAAGATAAAAAAGGATGTTTTTGGAAAACGAGATATAGCCTAAACATTTATACTTTAAAACTCATTAGACATCTCGGACACGGTGATAATGAATTAGATCCTAATGTTATCACCATTAAGGATTATGATAATGTAAAGTGGTAGTCATATGGTACAATAACATTTCCTATGGAAGTTGGGCCTACTATTCATGATACCCGATTCTATTTCTTGGACTTGGAACTACCATATAATATTCTCCTCAATCACCAATGGATTCATGTGATACGAGAAGTGCCTTCAACTTACCATCAATGTATCAAACTGTACCATGAAGGAAAAAATCTTTCCATTCTTGGGGATCCCCAAACCTCTACCCAATGTATTGCATTTTTAGGTTATTTCCCCACTACATATGAATGTAATTCAACTAAAATTGTTTTTAGATTCAACATGAGGCTATCGCCTCTCATATTGATCCTAATACACTATGCTCTCATGAAAATGATGATTCCACTTTTGTATCTTTCTTTTCTTCATGGGAGATGAAGGTCCTCTTGCAATCGGATGTGGATGATACAACCTGCTCACAGGCCATCTTAGTTTCCAATCTCCCCTATCACCCAAGACATGTGGTAGGCCCAATTATAAATATCAATGGTCCCAGTACACTATAAAATTAAAACTTTTCTTCCAGGTGGCCTTTTAGCGAGATGAGAAACTACTTGAAACTTTTATATCCTAGTCTCTTGATGATGAGATGGCTTCATGCTATCAAGCTCCTAAATATTCCATCCCTAACAAGATGATGTATGTCATGGGTTACCAAGGATATGGATGTGGCGTAGATGAGTAGGGTGTGTGGGAACCTCTTTTGAAACCACATCACAAGGTGGAAAAATATGGTATTGGTATTTGGACGTATGGATCCCATCCTCTCGGAGTTCAAAGTTGCTTCTTACGAACGTGATGATAGTTCTTTTGGTTATGATAGAAAAACAAAGTCCTAATGTAGTCTCTATGAAGACCTTACCTCAACGAACATGTTTCCTGATATGGATATTTTAAGCTTATCCCCTTCCAATCCTACATTGAATATTTTTGACCCATCCCTTGTAAACTAGGACCAACAAAAAGGAATTCTCCATCAACCTTGATGCATATGCATATTTTGGGAAGGAGTATGAGTTCTGTGGTTAGAAAAATGGATTCTCCATCAAGGGTCTCTATGATGACAACGATGAAGCAATTGGTGAATTTATGGATCTCTGTGATGACATTCCTATTGGTGACCACAAAAGGGATTCTACATCAACCTTGATGCATATGTTTATTTTGGGGAGGAGGATGAGTTATGTGGTTATAAAAATCATAAATAAAATGAGGGAATGATATCTTCCAAAAATCCTTAGTAGAAGAAAATTTCCAAGTCCCATATTGAAAAACTCTTTGAGGAACTAGTGGACAAACAAATGGAAAAATCAACCGACATAGAAAGTAACCAGTCTAAGGGTGAAAATCTCATTGACATTACATTAGAGGAAGATCTCAATCTCCCCTCAATCCTACACATATGAAAGATGAATCCATATTGTTGGTAGAGGAGACTATTAATGTTAATTTTGGAATAGAAGATGAGCCTAAAATGGTTAGGCTAGGATCTTCCCTCTCAAAGACAAGAGAAGAGAAAAAATCATGCTTATTTGGGAATTATTAGTTATATTTTCTTGGTCCTATGTAGACATGTTGAGATTATATCCTGCTTTAGTAGTGTATAAATTTGTTTTTCATGAATCATCAAAGCCGATTAAGAAAAACTCCACAAGATGTATCCTCGTGTAGATCTATTGGTCAAAGAGGAGCTTGAAAAATTATTGGCAGTAGGATTCATTAGACCTATTGACTATTTAGAATGGATTTCTAATATAGTACTTGTAAAAAATAAGCCCATTGGTATTAGAATTTTTGTGACTTTCGGTGACATCAACAAGGAATGTCCAAAAGATGAATCTCCTTTTCCAAAAATTCACATTATTATTGATTCAACTGTAGGTTATGAAATTCTATCCCTCATGGATGGCTTTTCATGTTATAACCAGAGATAAAAATTGCTGAAGAGGACTAACATAAAATGCCTCCACTACCCATTGGGTTACATTATGCTATCAAGTCATGCCTTTTGGCCTCAAGAATGTAGGTGAAAATTATCACGGGAAATGACTGTCATCTTCCATGACATGCTAAATGATATTATGGAAGACTATGTTGATGAAATATTGGAAAAATAAAAACTAGGGTAGAACATCCTGAAATTCTATGGCATATATTACAATGTCTTAGATATTATAAGGCCAAACTCAACCCAAGGAAGTGTGTTTATGGTGTTCATTCGAAGAATATTTTAGGCTTCATTATTTCTAAAAGATGAATTGAATTGGACCCAAGAAAGGTCATAACTATCATAGAAATGCCTCCTCCCAAGAACCTCAAACAACTACATAGTTTGCAAGGTAAAATCTAAGCTATCCACAGATTCATTTCCAAACTCGCAGATAAATTACAATCATTCACACATCTTCTCAAGAAATATTTTTATTTTCACTAGGGTCCTGAATGCTAACAAGAGTTTTCCTTGAACAAGAAGTATTTTTCCAACCCCCTGTTCTTATGCCGCCTACCCCAGGAAAACCCATGTTTTTATATATCTTAGCTACCCAATTTTCTATCATCAAACTTCTACCACAATATGATCTAAACCAAAAAGATAAATCTGTCTAATACCTTAGCTGTACATTGATCTCTTGTGAGCTCAACCATCCGCAAATTGAAAAGGCTTACTTATCCCTTGTTTTTGCTTTCCAAAACTTCGTCACTATATTTTGAACAATAAAACTAAGCTTATTGTAGACACTAAAATTGGGTCACACTCCCTTGGTCCCTCATCAAATAACCAACTCAAACATACTCACCTAACCATGGCCCCTTTCACCCCACATTAATATTAGTTTAATTAACTTAATTAAATTAATACCCACCCTCATAATATACATTACTTAATTATTCTAATTAAGCTAATTTCCACCTCACCTAGCCACCTCACCTTAGACCTATTCTTGGCATGTTTCCATAACTAACTAAGACTTAGTTTAACCCTAAAAATCAATGCCTACTATCCCTCTAACCACCTTCCCACTCATAAAAACGTAACATCCATTATACATCTAGGAAGAAAGGAACGAACCTGAGCTAAAAGAGGCGAGATCTGCCAATTTTAGTAAACCTAGGAATCCTTCCTTAAGCGACACCGGTCACCCTATACCGATGCCGGTCAATCGGAATGACCGTTGGTTACCATTTATTCACCTTAGCAACCTTGTTTTTGGGTGGCACATTACGGACCGGAGGAGAGAGATCAGATCCGCATACAAGTAACCAACATCCTTTCACGCATCCACATATTTATAGCGAACTAGGACAAATCCAAAAACATTGTAGTCATGGAAGAGTTCGGGATTCACTACTACGGTACCAAATACCATCCTTTTGATCAACTACCATTACCATTTAGCCATCCATCTGCACAACATGATAATTGTATCCCTAACCAACATTGTTATTTCAGTTAGTAGATTTTGTTACTTTTGTTATTAATCTACACTTTACATGCTCATTCTTCTATCCCTTACCAACATGTAACCCAACCATTTCCTTACCCACACCACCAAATCACCCATCCTTGCCTTCTATTCATCCTTGAATACACCTGAGAATTATATAAACCTTCTTATCCACCCTACCATCTCTATCAAATCCCAGATCAAACCTTACAATCAGATCTCTTTGAGTTTTGTACACCTCGACCTTACGACACCTTTGGTTACCCATAATTGTCATTGGTTATATATAAACCATCACCGGTCATACGGCATCGATGTCGGTTTCTATTTTTATACCCTACCCAAGAATGGAGCCAAACAACCTCCTACCAATTGATCTAAAGAACCCAGAATCGACCTTGAGTAGTCCCAATACCTTAACAATCACTTCATCCTTTAGATCCAACTATAGCTTATCCTGTCATGATTTTATTTTCTTATTGTACTTAAATGAGATACCTAAATCATATCAACTACAATATGAATTTACTTATTTCTCGCATTAATTTATTTTAAACATTGGATTGATAGCCATCTAGGAAGTATCACACTTCCTAGAAATAACATACGCTAGGCAGTCCCCTATCATATATCATTTAACTTCTCTTTTATGGTCTTGTTTTCTATTATAGGTAGTTCCTCCTAGAAAAAAGGAAGCTCTCAAAATTTACATTGGATCAAGAAGTCGAATGCACGCATCAATCTCCAACCAACCCATTTAATGTATTCTTCCTTATCCCTTACCCTTATCTGTTTCATCTTAATAAAGTAAAGAAAAAGGTGAAACATTTTGGCATGCCGGTGGGACCCATTAGGGGTTCTATGGAATTTTCTTCATTTGTAGGTGAAAGTTGTGTGCTTTTTCCCTTTAAAAGGCTTACATAATAATATTTTCCCCTAGTAATCCTCTCTTCTTTCAGATTGCTCTAAAATAAACATTTCTCTTGGTGCATTTAAAAGGAATCATTCTTCTTTCTTGCTTTCTACATTTAGTGAAAGAGAATACCCTCTCCTATTCATCATTTTCTTCATTGAACGTAATATTTTCGATTTGGGCTTAAAATTGGTTGCATTACATTCTGATTTACTACATTTAGCTCACATTAAAATGAGGGCAACCTATATGCTGGAAGTCATGCCCAGCTGATGGTTGACACAAAGAATTGTAGAAAGCACATTCTCTCTCTCTCTGTCTTACCAAACTACACAAAATTGAAATATACACATATTTCTTAAACAACATCTTACCTAGGAACACCTGTTAGCGATCACACAATTTGATACGTAGTTACTCCCCACCTCGTTACTTCTGTTGAGTCATTACCTCATAAGACAGACCTTCCTCTCCATAACATACCTGAAACCTCTCCTTTTATATATCCTTCTTCGTAGGAATCCTTCCTCACCAAAATCTGTATTCTAAATTCATGATTCGAGTCTTCTAAATAACATAAGGTCAACACATTAAAAATAACTTGTTAGGTGTGTGTTTTTAGTGTTTAATTGACATGAGTTTTGAGGTGTGAGGATACGCTTCTCCATTTTTCTATTTTGTTGCCTTACACACTCCACAATCACGGTTGGAGTATTCGACTTCTTCTAAGAGTGTCGGGACTTCATTTCATCAACTCCAAACCTCTCGGGTTTATTATTTATCTCACTAAAATTCACAACAATCTATTTTTCTACATTTTTCCAAATTTTCACAATAACCGGCATCGGTTACCCCTGACCGGCATCGGTTTTCTTAACCGGCATCGGTTTTTGGTTCTTTTGGGTTTAATTACCTAAAAACCCTTATTTCATTTTCTTTTCCATCGAGTTCCTGTGAGTCTCTATACTCTCTAGGATTTGATAAACAATCATCATACAACTTGTTCATCTAACCGTAAATAGTCTCTGCTTCATCTGGTAAAACTGTTATTGTCTCACAATAACCGATGTCACTTACCCCTAAACCGGTATCAGTCACCCTTAACCATTGTCGGTTACCTTGTGCTAAATCTCAGCTGATACATTTCCCCAATCCACTTATAAACACTTGTTTTCTTCATTATTATTGTTCTCTATATCATCTATAGGATACAACATCAATTGTTATACATTCATTCACATGGTGTTGACTCACAGTCAAGATAAGACTCTCATATTTCACGCGAGTTGTCAACCACTCCCACCTAGTCCTTCACCACCATCTATCCTATCACCCATGGATCCAACCTTACCTACCACCATTGCCACATGTGAAGAAGAATTTTAATGATTTCTTTGATCATAATCCCACAGCCTTGAAGTTCTACCTTTCCCACTCTTCCACCTAGGACTCCTTAGGTCAGTTGATATATGACATGCCTATATCCATCTCTCCTACCCTTATTCCCACTTCTGCATCAACCCCTAATAATGTGGCATTACCTTCACCTACTTTACCCCCAATGGTTTCACAGCTAGGACCCATACCTGCTTATGAAAGCTATGTCTATAGTCTCGGTCACCCGTAGTATCTATTATCCCCTCATCAACCACCCAAACCATAACATCATCCACACCATTTGTATCATTGATACTGAGGTTGAAACACAACCACCTATGGTGTCAGTGACCCCTACCCCATTCTAGAATCGTTTCCTCTGCATCCCACAAACACTTCCCCCAATTGCTATTAGAGTCACTACGACCATCCCACCTACATACACGTACTATCAATAACCCCTGTCTCATTTGTCACCCATTTTGGATATATGCCCTCTAGGCCAGTCCCCTATTCTTAACCTCCCTATTTAGCATCACCATAAATTGGAATGCCACCCACATCACATGTTCAATACTAGTCCCCTTATGCCACAGGAGGTGCCCTTCCATCACAACCTACCAATGACCTCATCAAGTTGATGATGGAAAGGATGTAGACACAAGAAGCATCAGTTTTTGGCTCACACAATTCTCTCACCTATGATGAAATTTGTAATGATCCCATTCATCTATCCATCCCTATTTTCCCATACCTGTACATTGGGAAATGCCAAAATTCAACTGTTTCAATAGTAAATAAGACCCGCAACAACATTTGTGGTCTTTCAAACATGGGTGTTACCTGATCGCCCATGATGACACTTTACTCCTACAGACCTTCCCAATGTCCTTGATAGGACCTACATTGGACTGGTATAGTGGGCTACTAAGACACTCCATCTACTCGTTTAATCAAGTATCCCAAGCCTTTTTAGATCACTTCTACATAAAAATTGTTAAGAAGGTTACCATGACTTATCTTTATTCCACACGATAGTACGATGATGAGTCTATCACCGACTTTGTCACTTGCTGGCACAACCTAATTAACCAGATCACATTTAAATTATCTCATAGAGTTGTTTACTCAGGCTTATGCTAGACACATCTCACTAACCCTGTAGGTGTAAAAATTTCTCACTTTTGACGAGGCATTCACCATGGCACGAAATTAGAAATTCATGCTATCGAAGAGAAGAAAATTCAACTTCGTAACAAGAACATCACGTTCAAATAAAATGTTGTTTCTTCATATTTGAAACCCAAAGGATCTGACAATGCCATAGTTCTCAAGGATAGTCCCCCTCATCAATCAAACCCATTAGAACCTCCTTCTAATATCTCTCTCGTCTAAGCTTTCCAGTTCAGATGATAATTGAGAAAGTACACTTCGAAAGGAGAATATTATTCTTCTATTTTGGAAAATTTTGTTAAGGATGGTGCCATTACCCTTCCACATATAAAACCACAGGGTTTAATTGATGGTGTACTTGCCATTTTTGGCAGAGCTAGTTGACTTTAGTGGAGGCATACGTGGAAGCTCCACTAAAGATGGAATTGCATGTTTTGATGGAATTGGCATTTTCTAGTTTTAGGAGGTGGTGGAAAGGAAAGATACGTGGGAAATTTGGAATTAATGGAATTGATGGACCTTGGTTTTTGTGTGTAAACCATCTTAGAAACTTGGAAGGCGGGTTTGTGGGAGGTTGTTTGGTTTTGCATGCATTGTGGATTTTGCTTTGCATGGAGCTATCTGGTTCTTCGAACCAATATTTTGACCTTGAATTCAAAGCTACTTTTGGTTTCTATGGTCTATTAATGATCAAAGGAAAGTATATGAGGCATAGGAAGAAAATATGTTTGATTGTTGATCTTTCATGGAGGAGAAAAAAATTTGAAATCTCACCTAGAAGTTTCCTTAGATTTGTGAAGCACTATCAAACATGATAGGCTATACCCATTAAGATTTCATGATTTATTCTAAATGATTCATTAGAATAACTCGCTCTTATGCTTATTAATATTTTCATGTTTGACTAGTTATTTTTCTTGTGTTCTTTTATGAATCTCTGTGATTTTTGGATATGAATCCATGAAAAAAATAATGTTGTTTTGGAAACTATCTCTCTGTGTAAGTTCAATGATAGCATGCATGTGAAGCTTGTATGTGAAACTTGTTTTTGTAGCTCTGTTTTTCATTCGAAACTTGTATTCGAGGTTGTTGTGTTTTGAACTGGCCTTTGTTGTAATATAGGGTTATGAAATTTAAGGGAATCTTGAGTTCCATTTGATCTTGTATTAGGGCTTCGTGTTTTGATATAAACTTGTGTTGGAGCTTCATGTTGTTCTGAACCGGTGTTTGGAAACTTATGCAACGCTGAACTGTTGCTTGAAGTTTGTATTTGGCACTATACTCATATTTTATTACTTGTGAAGTTCTGAAATTTTGTGTGAAGCTCATGTTTGACACTGTACTCATATTTGGTACTTGAGTGTTAAGAAATTTTAATTGAATTGACAAATTCAATTTTGTTCTGGTATTTTTGTGTTGGGTTTTACTTGTATTAAAATTTTAAAGCTTATAACTACTTTATAGAACAACTTACTCACAAGAAAACTAGGAGATAGTTTTGCTGATTTGTTTGGTAATCTCTTTGAGATTTGGAACTAGAAAAGTCTTGTTTAAATGAACATGATATTTCTATTTTAAGACTATGTCGTCTTCTCTAAGATGGTAATGGTGTGAAATTTGGGGGTTATATTTTCCCCTCTATTTTGAGGAAACCCACTTCCTAGGTTGACTGCTCTGTTTGAAAACTAAGTATTCTCTATTGCAATTTTGAGGTTGTGAAAGTCATGTTTCATATTTATGTTTCATTGCATTAGAGGTAAGAATGGGACATCTTCTGACTTAAATGTCTTTGGGTTTCTTTCTCTCTCTTTTGATCCTTTAAAATAAGTTTTGGGTCTCTTTGGATGGATGTGTTATTACCCTTATACATTGAACTTGTAAGGGATGGGTCACTTCTCCATATGTTTATTTTGTGTATAGTTATTTTCGATTCACAAACTACTTACTCTTCGTATTAAGTTGTTGAAATATTTAAGAGACTTCAGTCCTTGAGTTCATGGATAATTCTGAACTTGTTAGCTTACTGTTTTGGGATTCTATTCTTGTTGGATATAGTGAATGAGTTCTTGGGTATTTTAAAAAGAGAGGAAATATATATTCTCTTGGGATCAGTATGCTATTTTTGGGACTGTAATGTGTTTTTCATTCTGAATTGAATTGAAATAGGAAATTCATTTGTTAAGTTTAATGAAATGATTAATTATATGGACCTTTCCTAATAGAGATCCCTTTTCTCTATCATTTAGATAAGTTCATTTATTGAACTCCTCTACACTCAATTCTCTTATGAGATGGTGATTTATTTATGGCTTGTTGGTCTAATTTGTTTGAATCATTTGTTGTGATGATGTAGAAGATAGTAGCTAAGTCAGTCTACTGATAAGTGAATGCATACTTGTTTGATCGACTATTGTTGACTAAGCATTGCTTTGTTTTGATGGATAGGAGTAGGTTTTGTCTCTTGTACTCTATCTTCTTGAGTGAACTTGAGTAGAGATTAACTCCTGTATGGGATTGCTTTGATTTGTGAACATTGGTTTCAGATATTTCAATGATAACTTATAACATGCAAAAGTAGACTTAGATTTGCAGTTAGACTATTTTCCTTGGATTGATATGGAATTTTGTTTAGATGTATATCTTAAATGTTGAATTTATAAGATTGTTATCCCTAAAAGGAAACAATTAATTCATGTTATGAACCTGATCTATTTTTAGATGTTTTGAGTTTGGGTATGGTACGTAATGGTTCTTCTTATTCTTTGCTTAAGATTTAGATGAATCATCCTAAAATGAACCATGTTGTAAACACTTCTTTTGTCTTATAGAAAAGATAAATGTTGTATTCTATTAGGATAGAATTATGAAATAATGGATGGAAAGATCTATTGTTTGTTTAAAGGTAATTGATAGGATTAATTAAAATTTAAGTTTTAAGACAGATGTTGTGGATTATATTCTGCTCTTCTCTTAAAAGTGGATCTAGATTTATTATTGTACTTCTTTTCTGGTTGGTATCACTTATGCTTATTGTATGATATATTAATTGTCTCATTAAAGCAAAGTTGTTTTAATGAAACAATTAGTGGAATGCACTTCGTTTTAATGCTTAGTGCTTATCATGCTCAGTTCATTGAATTGACCTATGCTAGTAATTTTTGCAGATGAACATCGTAAGTGATAAAAGAAGGAAAAATATTATATGATGCATTGGCTGATATAAGTCTAATTCTTTGTAAAGAATTATTATTCATTCTTTAGTTGTATTGAAAAATAAAATTTATATACTTTTTAGAATGAAGGATGTTGTTATCTAGTACGCCTAAAGTGCATAGTTTTGTAAATATATAAGTTTATAATGAGGAATTATGAGTTGAGACTTACTTGCATTGGTTGTGTAAATTATCTCGTACTTTTATAAAAGATATGGAAGTTTTATCTTGTTGATATATTCATATTATTTATATGTTTATTTGGTTATCCTTTGATAAGATGGATAAAGGGAGTTAGTTCAATTTCCCTATAAGATTTAGCTTGTAAAGTTGCATAAGATGATGTTTATTATCTAAAAATTTAACATAGTAATGTGATGTGTAATGAACATGCAATATGAACTATAGAAATGTGAAGGATAAACCCTGACACTTAATCATTTAGAAGAAGAATCTTCCTCTCTTAAATGAATGTGAACCAAAAAGGATTGGAGATATGATTGTAAATCATAGGAATTCATTTTGTATGAAGTCTAATTTAGTTGGACCTATGTGGTTGCTACACCTTCTTGAATAGTTAAGTCACATTTAATGGAAATTATGATATTGTTGTCTGTTTTGGTTAACTACTTGTTAAACTAAGAAAACGAACATTAAAAGAAATCATGAGTTAAAGGAAGTTCTTTAATGCTTAATTGATTCAAGTATAGAACAAGAACTTAAGGAGTGTTGGATTAGGGTTTAACATGGATGTTGTAATCTATTTTATAATCCAAATTAATAATATATTAATAACCTCCTTGGGGTATGTACATCTTGATGAGGTAGTTTCTGTAGGATGTTGGCACATGCCAACTACAAGACTGTACCTTTGAGAAGACAAGGGTCTTCTTGAGGATACCACATTGCTAGTTGACATATGGCAACACCCTTCGCATTGATCATCTAGATGTACACACAAATAAGGACTTGAACTTAGTTTCTCTCTAGGTCAAGTTAGTGACATGTTTAGGATAGGTGGTAGCTTTCAATGGCTCGGGTACCTTAGCACATCTGGTTGACTTAGGTCAATCAAGTATTCCCATATACCCTAAAACATTGTGAGAATCTTCCTATAATAAATTATGTTTCTAAATAGAGCTAGGGTTAAACCTTGGACAAGTGGGTGACGGTAGTCAAGTAAAGACCATTCTAGATAACAGATGAGTGAGGTGAATGATGTATTCGGAATGACGACTATGTCATCTAGAAATAGTGACATAAATAGTATGTTGAATATCTTTGGTTGAAGCATCACAAGCTACTGGTTACATTGTTCTATGTCACCTAGTTTAAAGCAACGTGATGTCGGATGAATATTGGTAACAAATATTCGAGATAGGTTCTTTAAGCAGATCACTCGAGTACCTGATTTAGGGTAGGAAAACCAAGTATATAAAGTATACAATAAGTATTCAATACTTAAAGTTAACATAAATAGATCTGTAGATCACTGAGTTATGAAATGAATTGATCAGTAGATCACCGAGTCATTTACAGCTGCATATGGTTATCTATTATGAGATTGATTGCTATGGAACATGTGTTCTAAATGATGTTTTATTTAGAACAGAGAACATTATGTAAAAAAATCCCTTGTTTCTAAAGTCTTAAAATGGGAATGTTACATCTTGGTATCAGAGCTGAAGGTTGTAGCTCTTGGACCTACTGTGTCCATAATCTGATGAAACTTAACTTTTCTTGTAAAGAAAATGGTTAGAACAAGAGAAAATGTTGTAAATAATCCTATGCCCGAGAAAGGAGTAGCAACTTCCTAGAAACTCGATGAGATCCTTGCTGCCCTATTGGACACAAGAGATCATTTGGCTATACTTGAACAACAAGTAATGGACAATGAGGAAGAATAATATGTCGACAACAATAATCAGCCACCTTTGGGGACAATGCCAATATAGGTGTTGATAATAATAATGTGAGCATACCTTTTCAGCCTAAGAACAAAATGGTTAGGATGGCAAATTTGAACTCACTAATGATATAAAAGGATAATTCCACCCAAGTTTTATGGTACCACATTAGGAGATGGGGCTAAGAATTGGCTTAGCAAAATGGAGAAGTACTTTGCAATAAGGAATTTCTCAGAAGAAACAAAGGTGATATGGGGAGCATATTAGCTTTCCCATGAGGCATCTTCATGGTGGGACAAACGTAAGGCTGAGTTAAATATTGATGAAACTAATATCACATGGGATAAATTTAAAGGATACTTTAGGCAATGTTGGCTGCCACAACTTTACTATGATCATAAAATGACTAAATTCCAAAACTTAGCTCAAGGAAAGCTAATGGTAATTGAGTATTGGGAGCAGTTTATAAAGCTCCTTAAGTATGTACCTCTCGAGTACCAAAGCGATGAGAAGTTCAAGATACATAAATTCATCATGGGATTGAATCCCGTTATTAGGGGAGAAGTGGATGTTCATAGCCCAACCACTATGGAAGGGGTTGTAGAAAAGGCCATAAGGAAGGAACAAAAATTAAAGACAATTTCTGCTCATAAGGAGGAAGTACGGAAGAAAATTCCCAACTCCTCTTCATCATCTCTTGTACCTAAGAAAGGACCATGGAAGAAATTTGGAATGAAAAGTAAGTTTTCAACTGATACTAATAAGAAAGCGAAATGAATAAATAAGTAAATTTGGAAATGCACGAAACAACTTTGTCAAGAACAATAATAATGGACAGAAGCCCTATGGAGATCAGAATGATAACTTTAAGGTTGGAAATAATTTTGAGCCTAAAAAGGGACCTGTAGAAGGCTGTTATAACTTTGGCAAAGATCATTAAGCAAATCAATGCCCTTTGAAAAAGGATGATTGTAATCAATGACATAAGATACATGTTGCGGTGGGTGACAAATAGGTGAGAAGCAGGCCATGCCCATAGAAGTTAGGGTAAGTTATTTGGTTTACCTATAACTATTCTTTTTTATACGGATCTCTTTGAATGTTTTATTTCTAGTAAATTAGCATCAAAACTAAAAAGAAAAGCTAGAAACATGGAGTGTATAGTATAGGAACAATGTTGTTCATACAGTTAGTATGTGTCTTTTTGGATCAATCCTTGATTTACCTAACTTTTCCATTGAAGTTGATCTTTATGTTGTACCTTTGGGGTCTTATGATGTAATCATAGGTGTATATTAGTTAGCGAGAACATAAGGATAAGGTGGACTATTTTGTAAAAGCATTAGTTGTTTAGATGACTCGTAGAAAACAATAGAGATTCAAAGCGTGTGAAACATGAGATTTATGTTAGAAAATTGTCACCTATGTAACTTAAATAGGCCAAAAATAAAGGTTGTACCTTATATGCAGTGAAAATTGTAGAAATAACTGAAGAAAAATTTGATTTCATGGAACGATATCTATTATTACGAGACTTCAATGACATATTTTTGGAAGAATTTTAGGTCTTCCACCCAAAAGGGAGTTTGATTTCACAATAGAGATCAAGCCTGGAACCGAACCAATTTCTAAAGCACCGTATTGAATGACTACTACAGAATTAGTAGAGCTTAAGGCTCAGTTGCAATAAATTTTGTCTAAAGGTTTGATTAGACCAAGTGTTTCACCTTGGGAGAATCTACAATTTTTTGAAAAATAAGGACGAAACACTTAGATTGTGCATTTATTATAGAATGTTAAACAAAGCAACAATCAAGAATAGATACACACTCCTTATGATTGATGATTTATTTGATCGGATGCATGGAGAATTGGTATATTCTAAGATAGATATTCAATTTGGATATCATCAATTGTGGATTAAAGATGACTACATTCATTAAACATATTTCAAAACAAGGTATGGTCATTATAAGTTCTCGGTTTTACCTTTTGTATTAACAAATGCACCTACAACCTTTATGAATTTAATGAATAATATCTTTCAAGAATACTTGGACAATTTTTTTCTCATATTCTTGGATGACATTCTCATATATTCTAAAAGTTTAGAGGAACACCATGAGAATTTGAAGATAGTTTTGGAAATATTAAGAAAGAGGGTTATTTGGAAAGCTATCTAAATGTTCTTTGTATAACATAGAAGTACACTATTTGGGACATGTAATAAGTAAGAATGGAATTGCTGTAGATCCTTGAAAAATTGTAGCTATAACTAAGTGGCCTGCACCAAAGAATGTACATGAAGTTAGAATCTTCATGGGACTTGATGGCTACTATATAAAATTTGTAAAAGATTTCTCTAAGGTGGCTACACCAATAAATTCTTTATAGAAGAAGGACAATTTTTTTTGAAACTAGAAATGTGAAATTACATTCAAAACTTTGAAGGAACAGTTAACTTAAACACCTATTCTAACAATACAAGATCCTAATGGAGATTTTATGGTGGTAACAAATGCATCTGGTGAAGGTCTAGGAGGTATTTTGTTACAAAATTATCATGTCATAGCTTACGAAAATAGAAAACTAAAGTTACATGAGTTAAATTATGCTCTACATGATTTAGAGATTGCTGCCATTGTTCATGCACTACAAGTTTGGAGGAATTACCTACTTGGTAAACATTTTGAATTGAAAGCTAATCATCTTGGATTTAAGTATATCTTCATTGAACCAAATCTTAATACAAGACAACAAAGGTGGTTAGAGTTTTTGTCTCAATATGATTTTGACATAAGTTATATTAAAGGAAAAGAAAATAGAGTGGTGACACTCTAAGTCATGGGAAGCACATTTCTGCTTTTATAACATTGAGAAATCAATTTAAGGATGAAGTAAAAAGTGTTATAGAATCTGATTCTTACTTTTAGCAAGTAAAGATAGAACTTGCTGTAGATCCAAATGATTTAAGGTATAAAGGTTTTCACTTTGATAACGAAGGAATCTTACGATTTGAAAATAGAGTATATGTACCTTTGCTAAATGATTTGAGAAAGAAATTGTTAGTAGAATTTCACAATTCACCTTTTTCTGGACACCCTGGTATTACAAAGATGCTTGCTAATACAAAACATAAATATTTCTGGAAGGGAATGAAAAATGATGTTATAGATTTTGTGACACATTTCCTTGATTGTCAACATGTTAAAGCGGAACATATCCACCCATCGGTTTGTTGTATCCTCATAGTATCTTGCATTACAAATGACAAGTGATAATCATGGACTTTGTTCAAGGGTTGCCTATGTCAAGAAACAAACATGATGTTATTTTAGTAGTTGTGGATAAACTAACAAAGGTAGAAAAATTTATTGCAGATAATCGAAGGATGATTCTCCTATGTTAGCTAAAATATTTGTACAAGAAATTTTTAGATTACATGGAGTACCTGAAATTTGATAGAGATCCTAGAATGATGTCAAGGTTTTGGCAAATGCTTAATGCAGATCTAGGAACTAAGTTGAACTTCAGTTACAGTGTATCATCTAAAAATGGATGGATAGACTGGAAGAGTTAATCAATTTTTGGAGGATATGTTACGAATGTATTGTATGGACCAGCAGTATAAGTGGGAAGAGTACCTTCCACTAGTTGAGTTTGTGTATAATAACACATAGCATGCCTCTCTTAATATGGCACCTTTCGAAGCATTGTATGGAAGAAAATGTAGAACCCGATTAGTTGGGACAACATTGAGGATAGAGAGGTAATTGGACCTGAAATTCTTAATGAAATGGAACAAAAAGTTAAAATGATTCATGAACGCTTGAAAGAAGTAGCAGATAGGAAAAAGAGTTATGTTGATTTAAAGCTGGTAGACAAGAAATTTGAACCTGGTGAGAAAATATTTCTTTGGGTTAAACTAAAAAATATCTCTATAACTTTTGACAAGGTGCTTTAAGTTATCACCTCGTTATGTGGGTCCTTTTGAGATAGTCGAAGTAATTAATCCGGTTGCTTATCATTTAGCATTACCTCTGCTTTGTCACGAATGCATGATATTTTCCATATTTCTTTGCTTAAGAAATATGTTTTACATTTATCACATGTTAAATTGGAATTCCTTACAGGTCCAAGACCGGGGAATAATCATGGTTAAACCCATACGAGTGTTGGAAAATCATCAGATGCATTTAAGAAATCATGAAATAAGTTAATATAAGGTCATGTGGGACCGGTTTACTTGGGATATCCTTGAGGATATGAAAACTTATTTTCCATATCTATTTGAACAGAATTGATTCTATTGACTGATAAAAATTTGTGATTTTATCTTTATATTACAATAAGTATGCCAGTTTTGGGTAGATATTTATTTGTTTTGAATAAACAACTATGTAATGTTGATTTCTAGAACTTTAAAATTCTTATATGTTTTTGACATATGATAAGAAAAGTGAATAAGTTGATTTTCCTAGATGCAAACTGTGAAAGTGAGGTAATCATCGGGATGATGATTCTTTTTAGGAGGGAAGCATGTAACACCCTTGACAATTGTTATATTCCTCCTTTGCATTTCAAGTGTTGACATGTGATTTTCTTGATAAAGATGTGTTCTT
Source organism: Taxus wallichiana var. yunnanensis (assembly GCA_018340775.1). NCBI lineage: Eukaryota > Viridiplantae > Streptophyta > Pinopsida > Cupressales > Taxaceae > Taxus > Taxus wallichiana. Next base: position 346,506,431 of record CM031233.1, read on the forward strand.
TTGACTATTGAAGATCATGCTTGATATGGATAAATCATTTTTGTTCTTAAAAATCATTAGAATAAAATAATATGGCTTTCAAGAATTCATTTTCACTTTGGAAAGGTGAGTTGCAATCTGGCTTTAAGAGTTATAGACTTATCCCTTCTTCTGACTCATCCTTGGATCAATTTCAGTGATCCAAGGAATGTTTTAAATCTTCTTCATAGATTGAATGGTAAATTCACATTTAGTAGTTTGAGGGACACATCGTACTGAACTTTGTATGTTACAAATTATTTGGTCTTATGTGAATGTGTTTTCATTCAGTTGTATGTTTGTGCTTGGGTCTTTGGTGATTGATCTTGGCAGGACATTACGTATAAACAAAATTCAATTTATTTCATGACAGAGGAGGAATTCGGAGTCCTAAAACCAAAGGATTATCCTAACAATATCCTAAGCTAGGTAAGAACACCTATGTTCTAGCTACGTCTACTTATTTGGATTTCATTCTAATCTAAGCCTCTTATTCTATTTTGTTGGGTTGGCATCCTAACCTAAGCTTTTGTGCTAAATGAATATGGGAGAGATTACTAAAGTAATGCTAGGCTATTTTAACTAATACCTAATACTAAATGGTTATGAATTTAATCTAACCTAAGGTGGTTATTGCTAGACTAACCTAAGTTTTATGGGATCCATCCTAAACTATTGAAAGGGAACCTAAGGGTCGCATGTCTCTAAGGCGATGGTTCCAATGGCATTTAAGTGAGTTGATAGGGTTTAATGGATGGGTGGTACTGCCAGTTATAGCAAGGGCTAGTTGAATTTAGTGGAGGCATACATGGAAGCTCCAATAAATATGGAATTACATGTTTGGATGGAATTGACATTCATCAGTTTTAGGAGGCGGTGGCAAGGAAAGATAATTGGAATTAATGGAATTGATGGACCTTAGTTTTTATGTGCAAACCGTCTTGGAAACTTGGAAGGCGGGTTTGTGGGAGGTTGTTTGGTTTTGCATGCATTACAGATTTTTCTCTGCATGGAGCTATCTGGTTCTTCAAACCAATAGTTTGACCTTCACTTCAAAGATATTTTTGGTTTCTATGGTCTATTTTTGATTGAAGGAAAGTATATGAGGCATAGGAAGAAAATATGTTTGATTGTTGATCTTTCGTGGAGGAGAAAAAGAGTTGGAATCTCGGTTGGAAGTCTCCTTCGATTTGGAAAAAGCACTATCAGGCATGATAGGCTCTACCCATTAAGATTTCATGCTTTCTTCTAAATGATTCATTAGAATAACTCTGCTCTTATGCTTATTAATATTTACATGTTTGATTGGTTATTTTTCTTGAATGATTTTATGAATCTCTATGATTTTTGGATATGAATACATGGCAAAAATAATGTTGTTTTGGAAACTTTCTCTCTGTGCAAGTTCAATGATAGCATGCATGTGAAGCTTGTATGTGAAACTTGTTTCTGTAGCTTTGTTTTTCATTCTAGAACTTGTATTCGAGGTTGTTGTGTTTTGAACTGGCCTTCATTGCAATATAGGGTTCTAAACTTTAAGGGAATCTTGAGTTTCATTTGATCTTGTATTAGGGGATTTTTCTTTATATAAACTTGTGTTGGAGATTTGTGTTGTTCTGAACCGGTGTTTGGAAACTTATACAACACTGAAATGTTGCTTGAAGTTTGTATTTGGCACTGTACTTGTATTTTATTACTTGTGAAGTTCTGAAATTTTGTGTGAATCTCGTGTTCAACATTGTACTCATATTTGGTACTTGAGTGTTAAGAACTTTTAATTGAATCAACGAATTTGATTTTGTTCTGGTATTTTTGTGTTGGGTTTTACTTGTATTAAAAGTTTAAAGCTTATAATTCTTTTATGGAACAACTTACTCACAAGAAAACTGGGAGATAGTTTGATTGATTTGTTTGGTAATCTCTTCGAGATTTGGAACTAGAAACATCTTGTTTAAATGAATGTGATATTTCTATTTTTAAGACTGTATCATCTTCTCTGAGATGGTAATGGCGTGAAATTTGGGGGTGTTCTTTTCCCCTCTATTTTGAGGAAACCTACATTTTGGGTTGACTGTTTTGTTTGAAAAATAAGTCTCCTCTGTTGCAATTTTGTGTTGTGAAAGTCTTGTTTCAGATTTCTATTTTAGTTGCATTGGAGGTAAGAATGGGACATCTTCTGACTTAAATGTCTTTGGGTTTCTTGCTCTCTCTTCAGATCCTTTAAAATAAGTTTTGGGTCTCATTAGATGGATGTGTTATTACCCTTATACACTGAACTCATAAGGGAAGGGTTACTTCTCCATTCGGTTGTTTTGTGTATAGTTCTTTTGATTCACAAACTACTTACTCTTCTGTATTGAGTTATTGAAGCATTTAAGAGACTTCAGTCCTTTAGTTTGTGGATAATTATTAACTTGTTAGCTTACTATTTCGGGATTTTATCCTTGTTGGATATAATGAATGAGTTATTAGGTCTTTTAAAGAGAGAGGAAATATATATTCTCTTGGGATCGGTATGTTGTTTTTGGGATTGTAATATGTTTTTCATTCTGATTTTAATTGAAATAGGAAATTCATTTGTTAAGTTTAATGAAATGATTAATTATATGGACCTTTCCTAATAGAGATCCCTTTTCTCTGTCATTTGGATAAGTTCATTTATTAAACTCCTCTGCACTCGATTCTCTTATGAGATGGTGATTTCTTTATGGTTTGTTGGTCTACTTTGTTTGAATCATTTGTTATAATGATGTAGACAGATAGTAGCTAAGTTAGTTCTATTGATAAGTGAATGCATACTTGTTTAATTGACTGTTGTTGACTAAGACTTGCTTTGTTTGGATGGATAGGAGTAGGTTTTGTCTCTTTTACTCTATATTTTTGGGTGAACTCGAGTAGAGATTAACTTCTTTATGAGACTGCTTTGATTTGTGAATGTTGGTTTCAAATCTTTCAATGATAACTTATAACATGCGAAGTAGAATTAGATTTGTAGTTAGACTATTTTTATTGGATTGATATGGAATTTTGTTTAGATGTATATCTTAAATGTTGAATTTATAAGATTGTTATCCCTAAAAGGAAATAGTTAATTCATGTTATGAACCTAATATTTTTTTCGAGATGTTTTGAGTTTGGGTATGGTACGTAATGGTTCTTCTTATTCTTTTGTTAAGATTTAGATGAATCATCCTAAAATGAACCATGTTGTAAACAATTCTTTTGTCTTATAGAAAAGATAAATGTTGTATTCTATTAGGATAGAATAATGAAATAATGGATGGCAAGATCTATTTTTTACTTTAAGGTAATTGATAAGATCAATTAAAATTTAAGTTTTAAGACGGATGTTGTGGATTATATTATATTCTTCTCTTAAAAGTGGATCTATATTTATTATTGTACTTCTTTTTATGTTGGTATCACTTATGCTTATTGTATGATATATAATTGTCTCATTAAAGTAGATTTGTTTTAATGAAACAATTAGTGGAATGTACTTTGTTGTAATGCTTAGTTCATTCAATCGACACGTGCTAGTAATTTTTGTACATGGACATCGTAAGTGATAAAAGAAGGATAAAATTTATATGATGCATTGGCTGATATAAGTCTGATTCTTTGTAAAGAATTCTGATTCATTCTTTATTTGTATTGAAAAAGAAAAGTTTTATACTTTTTAGAATGAAGGTTGTTGTTATGCAGTACGCCTAAACTACATAGTTTTGTAAATATATAAGTTTATAATGAGGAATTGCGAGTTGAGATTTACTTGCATTAGTTGTGTAAATTATCTCGTACTTTTATAAAGGAGATGGAAGTTCTATCTTGTTGATATTCTTCGTATTATTTATATGTTTATCTAGTTATCCTTTGATAAGATGGATAAAGGAAGATAGTTTAATTTACCCTATAAGATGCAGCTTGTCAAGTTGTATAAGATGGTGTTTATCATATAAACAATTTAACATAGTAATGTGATGTGTAATGAACATGCAGTATGAACTATAGAAATGTGAAGGATAAACTCTGACACTTAATCATTTAGAGGAAGACTTTTCCTCTCTTAAGTGAATGTGAACCAAAAAGGATTGGAGATATGATTTTAAATCATAGGACTTCAGTTTGTATAAGTCTACTTTAGTTAGACCTATGTGGTTGCTACACCTTATTGGATGGTAAGTCACATTTAATGGAACTTACGATTCTTGTCGTCTGTTTTGGTTAACTACTTGTTAAACTAAGTAAACGATCATTAAAAGAAACCATGAGTTAAAGGAAGTTATTTAATGCTTAATTGATTCAAGTATAAAACAAGAACTTAAGGATTGTTGCATTAGGGTTTAGCATGGATGTTGTAATCTATTTTATAATCCAAATTAATAATATAGTAATAACCTCCTTGGGGTATGTGCATCTTGATGGGGCAGTTTCAGTAGGATGTTTACACATGCCAACTATAGGGTGTACCTTCAAGAAGACAAGGGTCTTCTCAAGGATATCACGTTGCTAGTTGACATGTGGCAACACCCTTCTACATTGATCATCTATATCTAGAGACAAATAAGGACTTGAAATTAGTTTCTCTCTAGGTCAAGTTAGTGGCATGTTCGGGATAGGTGGTAGCTTTTAATGGCTCGGGGTACCTTGGCACATTCGGTTGACTTAGGTCAATTGAGTATGCCCATATACCCTAAGAAATTGTGAGCATCTTCCTATAATAAATTATGTTTCTAACTAGAGCTAGGGTTAAACCTTGGACAAGTAGGCTAACGGTAGTCAGTAAAGACCATTCTAGATAACAAATGAGTGAGGTGAAGGAGGTATTCCAGAATGATGAGTATGTCATCTAGGAATAGTGACATAAAAATATGTTGAAAATATTTGGCCAAAGTATTGCAAGATCTTTGGTTGCATTGTATTATGTCACCTAGTTTATAGAAACGTGATGTCAGATGAATATTGGTAACAAATATTCTAGATAGGTTCTTTAAACAGATCACTCAATACCCAGTTTAGGGTAGGAAAACCAAGTATACAAAGTATACAATAAGTATTCAATACTTAAAGTTAACATAAATAGATCGGTAGATCACCGAGTTATGAAATGAATAGATCGGTGGATCACCGAGTCATTTACAGTTACATATGGTTATCTGTTATGAGATTGATTGGCATGGAATGTGTGTTCTAAATGATGTTTTATTTAGAATAGAGAACATTATTTTAAAAAAAAAAATCCCTTGTTTCTAAAGTCTTAAAATGGGAATGTTCTGATTTTGACCCTAAGTGACCCATGCCCGCATGGTATAAGGAACATGACTTTTGTAACTATCATCATGTCAAAGGTCATAGAGACAATAACTACATCACCTTCAAGAATATCATCCAAGAAATGTTAGACAATAGAGATCTAGTCTTGGATTGTCTGAATGCACCTGCTAACCAAAACCTATATCTTCAAGAAGCCATTTCCTAATCATGCTCCTTCTTCCAAGCAAGTTGGTGATATTTAAAATATAGATAGCAATGTCAGTGAGGTCAACGCTATTTTCGATGACATACCAATTTCTTCCCGATTGCCTCATGTTTCTTCCATAGATGAAATCTTATCTCGAGCTCCCCTACCTGCACAAGAACCTATTTCATCTACTCATCCAACCATAGAGGAACCCCCTTGATTTTCTCCTTCACCCATGGAAGAGCCTATAATTAGCACTCTTCCTTTGACCCCTTCAAATTTTTGAGCAATTATCAGTGGCACCTCTCCTACTCACAAGAGATGCATGTCCATCGCCTACACCATCGCAAGGAGATTCCACCACAACCGGCCCATCCTCTCTCCTCTACCCATGGAGGATCCTATAGAAATGCTAGTGTCTTTTGATGACCATTCACCATCAGACCTTCAAGATCCCACTGACCGTCTTTCAGTTCTCTTACCCAAAGAGTTTGACGCTAGCCATTTCCCTATATCTCAAACACATTTTACGAGGATTTCCACTTGATCCACATTGGCCCTACTTACGATAGTACCATTTTTGCGCTTGGCCAATTTCCTAGACTATGTTGATAGAGCCTCACTTTGGGGATGCCTTCTACTTCCAATTTCCACCCAAATCCAGTTATCACTCAGTGATACCTCTACTATATATCCAAAAGTGTTTTGAATGAAAAAACCAAACATAACCACAACTATTGTAACACCTTCCATGTCACCAACTATAACCCAACACACACACCTCTACCCACAATCCAAAGCATACTTCTACACCCAAACACCTACCTACACCTATATCATCTCCCTTATGTAACATTCCCATTTTAAGACTTTAGAAACAAGGGAATTTTTTTACATAATGTTCTCTATTCTAAATAAAACATCATTTAGAACACACATTCCATGCCAATCAATCTCATAACAAATAACCATATGCAATTTTAATGACTCTAAGTACGATACCGATCTCTCATTCCATGACTCAGTTACCAACCAATCTCTCATGTTAACTTAATTATAGATTACTTCATGTATACTATGTATACTTGGTTCTCCTATCCTATTCAGGGTAGTGAGTGATCTATTTAAAGAACCTATCTAAATATTTGTTACCAATATTCATCTGACATCACGTTTCTTTAAACTAGGTGACATAGGACAACGTAACCAGCGGCTTGCGATACTTTGGCCAAAGAGTTTTCAATATATTATTCATGTTACTATTCCTAGATGGCATACTCTTCATTCCGGAATACATCCTTCACCTCACTCTTCTGTTATCTAGAATAGTCTTTACTGACTACCGTCAATCCACTTGTCCAAGGTTTAACCCTAGCCTTGGTTAGAAACATAATTTATTATAGGAAGATGCTCATAATGTATTAGGGTATATGGGCATACTCGGTTAACCTAAGTCAACCAGATGTGCCAAGGTACCCTGAGTCATTGAAATCTACCGCCTATCCTAAACATGACACTAACTTGGCCTAGAGAGAAAATAAGTTCAAGTCCTTATTTGTGTGTAGATCTAGATGATCAATGCGAAGGGTGTTGCCACATGTCAACCGCAACGTTCTATCCTTGAGAAGACCCTTGTCTTCTCAAAGGTATAGTCTTGCAGTTGGCGTGTACCAACATCCTATAAAAAATTCCTCATCAAGATGTACATACTCCAAGGAGGTTATTGATACCTTATAATTTGGATTATTGCACTGATTACAACAACCCTACTAAACCCTAATCCAACACTCCATAAGTTATTTCCTAAATTTTGTTTATTTAGTCATTAAAGAAATTCCTTAACTTATGATTGATTTTTAGGTTCGTTTTACTTGGATTAACAAACAGATATCCAAGGGACAAGACAAGAACATCAAAGTCCCATTAAATGTAACTTAACCATTCAAAGAAGGTGTAGCAACCAAATAGATTCAACTAGAAGTAGACTTTATAGGAAATGAAGTCTAATGATCAACGATCATGTCGCCATTCTTTAGATTACATTTCTTTGAGAGAGGAAGAATCTTCATCTACATGATTTAAGTGTTAGGGTTTGTCGTACCCTTATTATCTTTCAAAATTTCTATAGTTTTACTGCATATTCACTACACATTCCAATTCTATGTCAGAATTGTTTAGATAAAATTGTTATTTTATGCAACTTAACAATTTGCATCTTAATAAGGGAATCCAATTATTTCCCTTTAACCAACTCGATCAAGTTTACCGAATCAAGCATAGAAAAGATATGAAAAATATCATCAAGATAGGTTTTCCATTTCGTCATGAATACAAGATAATTTACACAACCAATACAAGTAAATCTCTACTTTAAATTCGTCATTAAAAACTATACATTACAAGACTATATATTTCGTGCATACTTGTATAACAAATAACCTTTATTCCAAAAAGAATACAACTTTTATTTTTCAATACAAATCAAGAATGAATGGAAACTCTTTACATAAGATCCATAATTAAATAAGTCCAATACAACATGAAAGTTCTTGTCTTCCTTTATCACTTACGATGTCCATCTTTAAAATTGCTAGCACGGGTTAGTTCAATGAACTGAGCATGATAAGCACTAAGCATTAAAGTAAAGTGCATTCCACTAATTTTTCATTAAATGACTCGTTTAATGAAACAATTAATATACAACATAAAAAAATCATAAGTAATCACATCTATAAAGAAGTACAATTAAGAAAATCTGACTTTACGTTTAAGAAAAGAGCATAGTATAATGAAACATCAGAATTATACACAATAATTAATTGATCTTTTCAATTACTTTTAAATAGTCAACAAGTCTTTTCCTTCCATTATTTTATAAATTCATAAGGATAGAGAACACATTTAACTTTTCCAAGTAGCAAAGGAGTTAGTTACAACATATCTCATATTAGTATGCTTCATCTTTCCACATAGACAAAGGAGAGAATCAATACATAATTATTTCTTAGAAAAAATAAATTGAAGGAATGAGAATCGGAGTTTAGAGCATGCATCACTGCCTCAGTCCAAAGATGATGAAAGAATAAGTCCTTACATTAAGAGGCTACAACAAAACAAGAATCCCAATTCCATTCCAAGAATATTAAAATAGTCTAAAAGAAAGCCTTACTACCTTCTATCTACGAGTAGATATAATGCAAAGGTCCGAAACTCGATGCTCACAAATCCAAGCTATACTTGGCAATTAAATCTCTTAATGAATCCACTAGAAAATTTCCTTCCTTGAAGAGAATTAAATAATGAGAATTTAAATCAATGAACTTAAATAGTCAACATAAAATGATCTCAAACCAAAATGGACCCAATCCATATTTCATTTCATTTATACTATGAACTGAAATCATTTATAAAATACAAACTTAGAAATTCTCTAGCTAGTTCCCAAAAGAGAACTCAAATAGAATGCACAATCGAAGGATGCACATTACCAACATTCTTCATAACACTTAAACATACTTACCTATTTTCATTCGCCAAGCTTAAATCCAAATTCAATCTCAAAACGAAATTCACAAAGATTGTCTCTAAACAAGATACTATCCTTAAGAGGTCCGATTCACTTCCATGTCTAAAACCCGGACATCCATTCAATTAAATCAACAAGGAATAGAAATATGCAGCCGTACGATGATAGAAAAGGGTCGATGAAACTCACAGTCCTAGGAACCGAATTTCCCAAAAATTTAGGATAGGGATCGTATTCCCTTTAAATGATACACATAGAAAATAGGTTTAAATTCATCGTTCAAGTAAAACCCACGAATCAGATGAAAAATTTGAAGAGAGTAGGGAACTAAACAAACTTTTCAAAACAAGTATTGTCCCCAACTTCCTCCACTTGACTGAGTAGAATCACCATAAGCCCCTCGATTTCCATTATAAGCTTATGATAGGTAAGAATTTTCTCAACATCAAAGACAAAAAGGTAATTAAATAATACATTCCATATGCCTCTTCAATCGATATGAGTGTCCCAAAATAGATTGTAGTTCCAGTCCATTAATTCATGAGAATTAAACAACCAAGCTCCCTACACACACATGGGATTCACTCAGGGTAGAGAAGGAGAGGTTTTACTTCGAACTCACATGCCTTGTCATATTCAAGAACACCGTGTGACCTAAAATAAAGAAGTAATATAACAATTATAACACAAGAAGTAAGACAGAGGAGGTTTTGAAAAGAAGATACTCGGTCTACATTTGACCAATACAAAACTCCAAAGGTCCCTTTAGGCAGATTAAATTAATAAGATTGTTGGGCACTGGAATATTGGGAAAGTATGAAGGCATGTGGGTGCATGGGATCCATGTTATCAAAGGGTACACAAGGTAAAATCACACAGGAGGAATAGTTAATAAGGCACATGGTTCGCGTGGTACGCGAAAGGAGGTTTGGGACTTAGCCAATTTATACAACAAAGGTAGAACACGTGAAAATTGTGATCATTTTTGTGCGAGATAAGATGCCGTCCCGACAACAGGTGGCCCAAGAAAGAGCATGCCAATGATGGAATCTTATAGAAGATCATCATGAGATGGAGTGGAGAGATTAGGCCTGAAGGAACATGCTTGCTTGGAGGACCACATTCAACACTTGGCGATGGATCTGAGGGCATGGAAAGGCAAGTTGGTAGCGCGGGAAGATGATAAATACAAGTTCCTGTGGAATAGAAAAAGAGATGGAGATAACATACAAATGGGGATATAGAGATAGAGGAAGAGATATACATAGAGAGAGAGAGATAACATGGGTGAAGCTTTGCAGGATTGTTGCGAGTGGAAATTTGATGCAGAAATGAATGTACTAGGCTTAGTATTGTAATTTCTTTTTCTTTTGGCATAGTTATACAAGCCTAGTGATGTGCATGACTATGGTCTGCCCTTTATGGCTCTTGTAATGAAACAATGAATACAATGAGGTTACCTGTTGTAAATAGACATGGATATCATGTGAATCGTAGTGTATATTTCATTCATAGGAGTTCTCTTTCCTTGCATGCTATGAATGAATGATTATATCTTTCTTTCTGTTATAATATATGTTATGGAGTCTATTAAAACATCCGGTCTAAAGAAGCTACAAGGATCTAGAGGCCATTCTGAGCCCTATGATTCTTGTATGTCTAAACTTCTTTCTTGAATACTCTTACACTAATCATAGATAAATTCTTCCCACTAAAACTCACATAAAAGAGAGACTCGACACCCATGCATGCCTCGGGTGAGCGCTCAGATTTTGTTGGGTGATAGTCCGCGTGCATGGGATTCCTTCCTTTTATAGTGGGAGTAAAATTGACTACATCTTGGTTTCGTTTCCGGGACCTCTTTTCAAAGTTGTAGTGGGATATAGCATGCATCATGATCTGTGTAAAGAGTAATGACGGATCGGTTAACATTGGAAAATGTTGAGTCGTGGTTCAAGAGCATGGAAGATGAATTTTCCCAGAGATTCAACACTGGACCTGAGTTCAATACACGTAGATGGGTAGAAGAGAATCTCTACCATGATCTGTATGAGAATTTTTTTCTCTGTTGCTTCCTAGTAGAGTTATATGGATGGCTTTCAGCCTATGCATCTAGATCAAGTTGGTGTTATGGATCGTGGATATGGACCAAAGAAGACTACCAGAGGTTACAGGATGCGAGATCGACATGGACTGTCTTTGTAGATCACCTTTGGTGGGGAGGAGTAATAGCTAGCTACACTTTGGAATACACCATTTTCACATATTCTTGCCCAAAGATTGCTGAGTTTGAGTTTCTATGAGAACCTAGAGGAACATTTCTATGTGTTATTCCTCTAGCTATGAAGATATTGATGGTTACCATGAGTTTAGAGGCACTCCCAATGGCCAGCTAAACCATTTTGAGCATTGGGTAAGGAAGCTCAGGTGGAGGAAGATGGCAGATGATATGACAAAAAGGGAGAGGGAAGAAAGATGGATCAAGTATGGTGAAGTGCGTGAAAGGGAGATTACTAGGTGACGCGAGGCTGCTAGTGTGATGGATCTATGGAGACAAATGTTGCAAGAAGGAGTTGAGGTTCATGTGGAAGACGTGGAACCTGAGCAGTCTATGCTACCCCATCTTGGCAAGCGTGTGAGGGAGACCCCTTCAGCTTCTGGTGAGATTTCGTCACATGGAGAAAGGAGAGTCGCTGGCACATATTTGAACCTAACCAATGACTGAGACCTAGCACTTGGTTTTCCCGATCTAGGAGGAAGTATTGACCCAATTAAAACCAGTGGAAGAGATAGATTCATGCCTAGGAGGTATAATTTTTCAGTTCCTTCTTCTATGGCTACACATATTCTAGTATTTGGAGGATTTTTTGGATAAGGGGCAAGTGTACAATATTTTGGTCTCGCATCAGGGAGTGACACAAGACAAATTAGTGGTAGTGGGGTGCTATCATAAACTATAAGTGCACGGTTCGGTGGGACCATGTGGGCACTTGAAATATCTCCTACATGCCATATTAGACCTAGTGGTTCCGTGGATCGGTGGTTCGGGAGGTAAAATACCCGATGGACACGGTGGATCAGTGTGTTTGAGGAAACCAAGGCTCGGTTCAGACAAGGACCCCATCCACCACCTCAGGTTTTCTTTGAGATGTATCTACATTTACCAGATTATAGGGGCATTAAGGATGTTGTAGAACATGTTCACAAGTGTGAACTGCTATGGTGCGTGAAAGGTATCACAACCCCATAATGAAAGGCTAGTCAATTTTCAACCACGTTGCAAGGGTGCACGCATAGATGGTATAGAAAGTATGACCCTCATCAAATGGTGGTGGATTACACTGACTTAAATAATGCATTCTTGGCGAGTTCCACATTCCTGAGTTTGAGAAAAAATCATTAGCACTTTAAAGGAGATATAACAAGGAATGGTAGAGAGTGTGCGGGAGTATGATGTGCGCTTTAAGACTCTCTTGTCTAAATTATCGTATGATATACATCCTTCTCAACATGCATAGTGGTTTTTTGGAGGATTGATCACCCCTTTTAGAAGGGCCTTATCTCATAAGACTTTTACAGATCCGTGCAAAGCATTGGAGGCTGCCTTGTGTGCCAAAGCTATTGGTAGTAAAATATCTTGGTGTTAGCCCGTTCTTAGAGGCTTAGATTGTTGCTATGGCTAAGCAGTTGGAAAATCTATCTACAAACTCAATCCATGAGACTCACAGTGGTTTGTGGTGCATATATTTTGAATCAGTGGGGCACATTAAGGATAATTTCCCCCAGAGGGTTGTACGCATTATGACATTAGAATATGAAATCTGTCATGGGGACCATTATACAAGTAGATGTCCCTTACTGCAACACACAATGAGGAAAAATGTATCTTGTTATTGTAATATTTTCATCTCCACAACCCATGATACTAAAGACTGTAGGATCATTTATTAGATACATGAGGCCATTGATCATGGGGTGTGCCAAACCAGCATTGCCAGTGGTTCTAAAAATGATGATCACCATTATGAAGAGCACGTAGATGGAGGCACACGTGGAAGAGGTTTTTGAGGAGGATTCCATGGATGAGGTAACCATAGAGGAAGGAGTGAGTTCCCACGAGGAACATGTTTTAACTATGGATCTATAGAACATTACAAGTATGAGTGCCCGAACTTGTTACAGTGCTCATGGTGCGGTAAGAAGCATAAGTATGAGGAGTGCTCAAATTATTTGAGCATATGAATCAACAACACTAGAAGGACAAAGGCACTATGATGGTTAGCATCAAGAAGGAATACATACAGTGGATGCCTTGGGTAACATGGGATGAAGGTTTGGAGCCTGTCTTGGTAACAACAAGGGTAGAAGTTGTGCATGTAAGAGAGGTACCAAGACAAAAGACCCTAGTTACGAGGGAGGAGGTCGTTCATGGGAAGTATCCAAACCCCGCATGGTAAAAGGAGATATATCAGGACACCATGGATGTTATTTGAAGCTTGCAAGGGGAGATCTAGTGTCTAAAGGAGCAATCAAAGAGGGAGGAATAAGGAAGGAGAATCGAGGCACAAAAATATGACCTAGATGAGGTCAAGGAGGTGTGTAAATTGCTAAGGCAAGAGAACATCATTCCTTTTCTTGGATCATGGTTGAGAGAGAAGGTACCACGTTCCGGAGAAGAGTGTGAGAGATAGGTCTTACACGTGAACCTTCCCCCTCATAGCCTTGACTATGATAAGGAGATTACATTGAATGCAGTTGTAGATGGATGGATCCTCAACAATATACTCATTGACACTAGCGCGGAGGTTAATGTTTTGACTTTGGATGCATGGCATCATATGGGGAGACCTGCATTACATCCATTTTATAATGTGTTACATATGGCAAACAAGACTAAGGCAATGCCCGTCAGTGTCTTCAAGGATGTAGCTATTACTATTCAGGGAGCCAAGTTTACTAGGGACTTCGAAGTTTTGGCGCTCACCAAGGTAGACAATTTCCTAGCACTACTTGGGTACCCTTAGTGTTACAAGAACAATGTAGACCTTTGGTTCAACAAAGGGTACATCATTTTTGAGAATAAATAGGAGAAGATCATTATAACCCTGGTTGGTGGGAATTCAGCACCCTACATTGAACCATTGGGAGAAGAAGTTCAAGACAAGATTTATATGAGCTCAATCGAGACCCCGAGATGGTACACCCTATTAATGGGGTTATCCGGTTTGAAGATGCTCGATCAAGTGAGTGATACCACTAGTCGACATGTGAAAATTTGGCACATGGGACTTACAAATTAATGGGATGGTAGTTGAGAGGATTGGTGACCAAGGTAATAAATGTGCACACGATTCAGCACCTTGGAGGAAAAGAATTGTCCAAGTACTGGAGGAGCATTCCCTAAGATATTTCTACTGAGAAGATAGAGGCTTACTAGAAGAACAAGAAGGAATGGAGGGAGATATTGAGTTAGGTCTTGCTCGGCACAATAGCTCGTTGGTGGGCCACACATCAAGAGAGACTTTTAGAGTGGAAAAAGGCAAGAATTGCTCTCTTTATTAGATTTTCTAGAAGTAATATACCCACCATCATTAGGGAGTACCATGGGAAGCAGCCCGCCTCTTTCCATATCTAGGAATGTGAACGGGTCAAGAGAGAAGGTACAGAAGTCTTGCCACCATCCCTCTGGGTACATAAGTTGTATTCTACACTACAGGGTTGTGCACACACATGGTACATTCATTCGGAGACACACCGTCAGATAAGGAATTTGCAAGAGATCGAGGCTGATCTTATTCAAGCCTTTGAGTATTAGAGTACCAAACCATCGGTTGATAAGGCCTTGCAAGGTATCAAGCACCTTACCATGGGGGATAGTGCCAAAACAGAAGATAGGCTATTGGAATTATTAAGTGAACTAGGGTTGGAGGAATATTTTGAAGAGATTGAAGAAACAGAAGAGTTACAACTTGAGCGTGCGTGTTTAGAAAAGGAGAAGGAAAAGTTAGTATATGTGATTGATGGAGAGGAATCAGAAAGTTTAGATGTTAACCATTCTGTAGGGACCTGCAAATTTGTGGATAGTGTAGATTCCCACGTGCGTGCTTACCATGAGCCATTAAAGACAAAGAAAATTAACATCAATTCGGGAGAAGAACATAAGGAATATATTATTGGAGATTATGGACGAGAGAAGGAAGTATCAAAGATCATTGATACGTTGTGTGAATTTGAGGATTTATTCCCGTGTGGGTACCATGAGCTAAAAGGCATTCACCATTCCTTGGGGAGATGAGGATAGAACTGAAGGAAGATGCACGCCCAGTTAGAAAAAGGCCCTATCAGATGAATCCCAACTTACGTGTGAAGGTTAAGGAGGAAATATACAAGATGATAGCTTCTGGGATCACTGAGGCATTGGAAGAATCAGAATGGATAAGTCTGATGGTAATCAACATCAAGAAGGATGGGTGGATTAGAATTTGTGTGGATTATAGGGAATTGAATGCATTTTGTGTCATGGATCCATTTCTGACCCCCTCCATTGAAGAAATTTTGGAAGGAGTCATTGGGTGTGAAATCTATTCCTTTACGGATGGATTTTTAGGATACCACCAAGTTCGGATTGCAAAGGAGGACTAGGAGAAGATAACTTTCACCACCGAGTGGGGAAGTTTTGCATATACTGGTCATGCCCTTTGGGTTGAAGAATGTGCCTGCTATCTTTTCACACATAGTGGTGCAAGCATTCTAGGACTTCATTCATAAGTTTCTCTAGGTTTATTTGGATGATTAGATAGTATATGGTCTGGTTAAGGACCACTGTGACAACTTGAGATTAATGTTTGAAAGGTGTAGGTAGTTGAGGATATCCCTCAACATTAAGAAGTGTGTGTTTACTACACTCTTTGGGACTTTATTGGGGCATATCATATGTAAGAAGGGCTTGCTGGTAGATCCTGCTAAAGTTATAGTTTTTATGGGGTTAAGGGAGCCTACTAGCTAGAGCATAATGCATGGATTCCTTGGGCATACAGGGTATTACAGAAAACTCATTAAGGGGTATGCTAAGATCACCACACCCTTAGAAGAGATACTTAGACACAAAAGTACCTTCCCTTGGGAAAAAGCACAGTGAGAGGGCATTTGATACATTAAAAGATAGGCTTATTACTGTGCCTATTTTATGATTTCCCTCTTGGGAAAAGCCTTCAATGTCCATGTAGATTCCTCGGGAACCACCATTGGAGCAAGTACTTGCACAACCGGGTGAGGGGATTGTTGATCATCTTTTATATTTTGCGAGCAGGAAGTTAACACTAGCAGAGTAGAATTATACCACAATCAAGTGCAAGGCATTGTCAATGACCTATGTGCTTTTCAAATTTAGACAGTATCTGCTGGCGACACCCTTTGTATTATACACCGACCATATGGCATTAAAGTATTTAGTGAACAAGCCCATTCTTCAAGGGTGCATATGTCGATGGGTGTTGTTGTTTTAAGAGTTTGAATTCACCATTGTAGTGAATCTCGGAAAAAGAAATTATGGACCTGATCATTAATCAAGAATTGATTCGGAGGGGATGCGTAAAGTATTGAGGAAGCAATGTCGTGTGTGTAACTATTTAGATTGTGGTACATGCCCTCATATTTAGAAGAGAGCTATATTTTTAAAAGAAGGTGTGGCGTCAGATGGGATGAAGGCATTAGAAAAGAAGAAGTTGGCCATATGTGCCACGCCCTACATGTTGATTAGTGGAGACTTATACAAATTGGGATGTGATGAAGTTTTGCGCAGATGTGTGTTAGAGCATGAGCTCTTGGCCATCATGGAGGAAGCACATGGAGGAAGTGCAGGTGGGAATTACGCGGTGACGCCACCGCATGCAAAATATTAATGGCAGGTTTATGGTGGGAAACCTTATACAGAGATTGTAGGGATTATTGTAAAGCATGTGACCACTATCAACACATTAGCAAACCAGGAAGGAGGGATGAAATGCCTTTGTGTCCTATTCCTAGTGCAGAGCCTTTTGAAAAGTTGGCAATCAACTTTGTAGGACCTATTACACCCACAACATGTAGGACTGGGTCACGTTATGTCATCACTTACACGGATTATCTCACAAGGTGGGAAAAGGCAGCCCTAACTAAATATTACATAGTAGCAACAACGGCAAGGTGCTTATGGAAGAATATTATCACAAGGTATGGATGCCATTTGATTTTGACCAGTGATAGGGGTACGCATTTTCTAAACGAGACCATGAGGATCTTGCTATCTCGAGTTCATGGTGGCTCATCATAAGAGTACGTCCTATCACCCACAAGTAAATGGAACCGTAGAAGCATTCAGCAAAATATTGAGTCATACCTTGACAAAAATATGTGATGTTGGAAGATAGGATTGGGATGACAAGGTATCAACAGTTTTATGGGCTTACAGGACTATGCATAAAAGAATAAATAAAGCCACACCTTTTCAATTGGTGTTTTACATGGAAGTTATTTTTCCGATTGAATTTATGTTACCTTCTTTGTGAATAGTGCGCACATGAGGATCAGCCGATGAGCAAGTGATGGAAGAAAGAATTGATGAACTTATGAAACTGGATGAGAGACGATCACTTTCCCATTGGAGCTAAACATCGGAAAAGGAAAAGCAAAAGGCTTGGCATGATCACCATATTAGAAATAAGAAGTTTGAGGTTGGGAAAATGGTATTACTGTATGATTCTAGATTTCTGCACCATCCTAGAAAGTTGAAATTCCATTGGTTAGGTCCCTACACAATCTCGTACATCCTTGATTTAGGCACGTGCCGTTATAAGTCTTTGGATGGAATGAAGTGCTGGACACTTCAATGGTAATAGGTGAAGCCCTACTATAAATAAGTCTTCTTGGTGTTTGTAAATAAGTAAGTTTTTCTGGTTAGTTTAGAAATTTTCCTTTATGCATTTTCCTTCCCTTGTGTTTCCCTTTCACGTTGTTGTTTTGTTTTATGCCTTGGGTGCCAGTAACCTTATTACTATTTTTGGAGAAATTATGAGTGCATTGAGGTGTGCATCATTTAAGTGTGGGGTGGAGAAAAGTGAAGAAGCACGTGATTAAAAGTACTAAGGAAGTTGTGTTGAAGAGCCTTATTGAGTAGCCTGGTTGAAAGAGAGATGAAGAGAAAAGATAGAATGGCTGGTGCAAGAATAAAGCTACTTGTAGATCCCATGTACAAAGGAAAAGAAAGCATAGTTAAAGAAACAAGAGGTAGGAAAAAGCAAGAATCTAGATAGAAGAAGTGTCTTTGACGCATGTTGAGTGCACGTAAGAGTCTCCTATCAGGTTGGTTTACACGCCAGAAGGTTGGAGGTATTTTCACACGGGGAAGGGCATGTGAATGAAGGCATTGAAGATGGGATTTTTTTAAAAATCCACATTAAATGAATAAAGTATGGGGGTAGGTAAAGTAGCCTTTAATGACCAGAAAAAGGAAAAACTATAAATAGAGGGTCGAGGCACTCTCATTTTACTTTGTGAAAATGAAGAGTTGGAGATATAAGTGAGTGTTATCAGCTAGGGTTTTTAGATTTGATCAAGTGGAAGATCTGTGTGATTAAAAATGTGAAGAGTTAGTTTGAGATTACAAACCAGAAGGAAGGAATTACACGGGTGTGGAAAGAAGTAAAAAGATGTTTTCTTATGAATAATTTATGAAAGTTAGGGTTCAGAAAACTAGGGCACGGATTTAGAAGAATTGTATTGTGGATTTGAGATCGAATGTGCGGAGAAGGAAAGTAGAGTAGCAAGGAGAGGATTGGAGTGATAAAATTACCTCAACCATGGCACCAAAGAAAGGAAAGGGAAAAGCTAAGGCTAAACAACCGTAACCAAGGTAGATACAAATGAAGAATGGTATGCAGAGATGAAGTACCCAGATGAAGTGATGATGGGAAAGGAATGGGAATCCCATTTGAGAAGCATACCGGTCAGTGACTATAATCACCACACCAACACTATAGAGAAATAAATGGCATTAGAATTGGTATGCCCAACTAAAAATGAACACCTAAAGGTTTGCCTATCTATAATGATGACGTAAAGGTCAAGCTGGCAAAGGCAACGTTACTACAACTCTATGAGTTGCCTTATTTTGGGAAGCCAGATCACTTGTACCAGTGGTTGATGTCTCAGGTGCATGAGGACTACTTCCACTTTGTTGGGCGCAAGATGCGCATGACTCCCCAATTGATTTCATAGTTTACATGCCTCATATATGAGGGAGATAGCCTGAAAGATGACCTTGGTGACAAAGAGGCTATTTAAGAGACCATCACTTGAGTATGCATGCAACAAAGGGTCAAGGTACTATGACATCTCGGACATTAAGGACCTCATTATGAAGATGGCCGCACACCTTGTAATGAAGTTGAATAGAGAAGAAATATGGAGACAAGTCAACAAGCCATGACTACATGCGGAGGAAGATTACAGATGGGACTATATATAACTTATCCGCATACATTGCCGACAAAATTATATAGTGCGTGAAGGAAGGGGACATGATCCTCTTTGAAAATGTCCTACTTAGCATAGTGTTTACAGAAATTGGAGTGTCGGATGCACTAGACAAGTTTGTGTGAGAGTACCCACCGAAGACCCTTCACTGCGAAGAGGTTACAAAAATATGCATATGATACAATGACAGCTCCCCACAAAGCACGACTTGAAAAATGGTATACATGCTTGAGAAATGCATTCGGGGTGGAGTGGAGGATCCCTAAACAACTCCCAGCAGCCACAGGGAGAAGCTGAGTTCACGGTGTACCAACACTACTACTTGGGTAGGTTCAAACTTATTAATGAATCATGGAGCCCTTGGTGCAAATTTCCTTTCGCTCACTACCCAATACTTCCAAGTGACGGTGAAGAGATTCAAAGAATCAAAGAAGCTAAGGCTAGAGCTAGAAAAGTTGGATTGGGAGCATAGGGATATGAGGAAGAAACTAAACTACCCCAGAGGTAAGCATGCGTACGTGGAGAAGTACGTGTCACATGAAATCCATATGACTAGGCCAATAATGCTTCCCATTCTTTGGAGGATATGTGGCGCACGTATACATGTGCATAAAGATGAAATTTGAAAAGGGAATGTACTTGGTGGATGAGATCTCAATACCTGAGGACCCCTTGGGAAAGAAGAAGCCAGTGTCTAAGAAGAGAGGCAGAGGAGAGGAAGGAGCACCAAGTGTGCCGACTGCTTAGACATAGTGAGCATGCCTTCTACAAGTGCCAAGCCAAGAACCTATGTTTGGAGAAATAAGTATCCAATAAAGGAGAAGACGCCAGAAGTAGAGGCACCCAAACAACCCACCACCATGGAGGAGTCACAAGAGGAAGAAGAGAAGGTAGAATCTCTTAACCAGAAGACACCTCTCAGGAAGAAGCAGAGGGTGGATGAAGAAGCTGACTCAGAGGTGACTGATAGCTTGGAGAGATATCTGGGAGAAGGAAAGGATGAGAGTGAAGGAGGTGGCAATGAGGAGGAAGAGCCAGAGCAAGACAAGGAACCTTTGGAACCTCATGTATTTAGTGTCTATGACTTAGAGGAAGAGAGTGGGGATAAAAAGCAAGAGTTCGTATTCGCATAACAAAAAGGTGCACAAGGTGATGAAGGCACTGAAGATTTAAACACGGATGAGAAGGATTCCATGGAAAAATAGGGAGACATAATTTTTACCAAGGAGTAGATAACCAAAGTGGCAGAGTGAGAAGCAAAGAATATGCTCAAGGCCCTTATAGACTAGGTGTTAGAGCATATCCCAAACATAGTGCTTGAGATAAGGAAGGAGGAGAGCGTTGAAAAGTGACATGACAACTTAGGAGGCCCCACTCACGGCAGTTAGCTTCCCAAAAGGAATGTGCTCAAGTAGAAGAACTCTAGATGTATAACAGAGGAAAATAATGGGCTATGTGGATGATTCAAGGAAGGTGCTATGTGCAAGGTTCCAGAGCACGATACCCACTAAGAGACTTATAGCCATGGGATCGTTCAAGAAGGAGGGCATGTACCCTAGGACCAAGAAGATGCTTTCTTGGGAATTTGAGTCCCACGTTGATGAGCTAGACTTCAAGGTCTACCGAAAGGTGCTTATCGGGTTAAGGGTCTAAGGAGACAACCCCTTGGTAAATTCTTAGGAGCTCTCAGATGAGAAAGTGTGCAATGCTCTAAATAATGTCATGGTTGAAATAGAGGTGAGGCTATTCACACAGAATGACAATATAAGGGATTTAGAGGGAAAATTTTCCAAGAAGGAAGAGGAGTTGGCTAAGGTGGCCAAAAACTTGAAACAGGAGGAATTAATCGCATAGCTGAAGCGCGAGCTCAAGGAGGAAAATGAAAAGGTGCAGGAGGTCTATAAAAGGTAGAATCGATAAAAAGTGCCATCATTTTAAAACACCTAGATCTAACGCCAATCCCCCAGAGGTATGCATCGATGTTGGAATGCCTAGAATACTTAACGTGCATCCTCACCATGGAGAGATGACCCTTGGCATTGGAATCTACGGAGGAAGTGGTCACACGCCTAAAGGATAAGGACCAGTTAAAGGTGATAGCACTTGTTTCCAAGTACAACCAAGTACTCACAGAGATCAAGGTCACTTGCCTAGTCTGTAGAAGCTGCATACGACACATGCGTGGATCGAGATAAGGTGGAAAGCTCCTTGGTTGCTGCACTTGAAGCAGAGCTGAAAGAGTTCTAGGAAGAAAAAAGGGAATAGGGTAGATTGGGACAAGGTTCTTGTCTGGTAGAAAAGAAATCAAAGGTGATTGAGGCTTTAAGAAGCTCAATTAAGGCCTAGTCAAGGAAATATACCTCGAGATCACCGAGAAGAATGGATAATCTCATAGATCAGGTAAGGAAATGGAATAGATTGTGGAAACTTTGGGCACCTAGGGAGCTAGCCTAAGATTTGATAAAGTGAGCACCCTGGTGGGTGACGTATGCAAGAAGGCGAAGGGTGAGGTCAAAGTGTGGAACAACCTGAGTGGCAGTCCGCAACGGGACTTTCCCAACCTTTTGAATTAATGTCCCCCATTCTTCATTCTTTCCCCTATTCTTTCATTCCTTATTCATTTTGTAAAATATATGTCTACATCTTGGTTCCATTGAACCAACTTGCACCTTGGTCAAGTAGAATGTTTCGAGGACGAGAGAACAGGCATAGTGTGGGGTGATGTTGGGCCCCTAGAATATTGGCCAAGTATGAAGGCACGTGGGCGTGTGGGATCCTAGTTATAGAAGGGAACACAAGGAAAAAGTGTGTAGGAGGAAGAGTTAAGAAGGCACATGGTTCACGCGGTGCACAAAAGGAGGTTTGGGACTTAGCCAATTTATGCAACAAAGGTAGAACATGTGAAAAGTGTGATCGGTTACACATAGATAAGATGCCATCCTGGTAATAGGTGGCCTAGGAAAGAGCATGCTAGCGATGGAATCTTCTAGAAGATCATCATGAGATGGAGTGGAGATCTCAGGCCTAAAGGAACATGCTCACTTGGAGGACCACATTCGACACTTGGTGATGGATCTGAGGGTGTGGCAAGGTGAGTTGGTAGTGTAGGAAGATGATAAATACAAGTTCTATGGAACAGAAAAAGAGACCGAGATAACATACAAATGGGGATATAGAGATAGAGGAAGAGATATACACACAGAGAGAGATAACATGGGTGAAGCTTTGTAGGATTGTTGTGAGTGGAAATTTGATGTAGA
Source organism: Taxus wallichiana var. yunnanensis (assembly GCA_018340775.1). Taxonomy (NCBI): domain Eukaryota; kingdom Viridiplantae; phylum Streptophyta; class Pinopsida; order Cupressales; family Taxaceae; genus Taxus; species Taxus wallichiana. Next base: position 346,529,208 of record CM031233.1, read on the forward strand.
AAGGAATGTATTAGGCTTAGTATTGTAATTTCTTTTTCTTTTGGTATAGTTATACAAGCCTAGTGATGTGCATGACTGCGGTATTCCCTTTATGGCTCTTGTAATGAAACAATGAATACAATGAGGTTACTTGTTGTAAATAGACATGGATATCAATAGCTTTAATGTATATTTCATTCATAGGAGTTCTCTTTCCTTGCATGCTATGAATGAATGATTATATCTTTATTTCTGTTATAATATATGTTATGGAGTCTATTAAAACATCTAGTCTGAAGAAGCTACAAGGATCTGGAGGTTGTTCTAAGCCCTATGATTCTTGTATGTCTAAACTTCTTTCCTAAATACTCTTACACTAATCATAGATAAATGCTTCCCACTAAAACTCACATAAAAGAGAGACTCAAAGACTGCACATGCCTCGGGTGAGTGTTCGGACTTTTGTTGGGAGATAGACCGACACTCATGGGATTCCTTCCTTTTATATTAGGAGTAAAATTGACTATAGATATTAAATATTTACAAAACGAAAACCAATGAAAACCCAGCTTATGCAACAAGTAAACACATCAACTCCCACATTGATCCAGAACACACAAAATTAAAATACCTGTACAATGTTGAATATGACTTCAAACATAAGTTCAGACTTTTCTAGACTCTAACACCAACTTTGTCAACACAAAATTCCAATGCGAGTCTAGTATTCACATTTCCATAATTAAGAATAAGACCTTAGCTCGAGTAAAAGTATAGAGAAAAACTCACAACTCAAAGACAAGTTCAACATGAGAACTAAATATAAGTACAGTTTGAAATACAAAGGCTCAACCAAGATTTCAGATCTATACTAAGTTCCATTTAGTCCAAACAATCACAAGGCCCCAACAAAATCTCATAATAAAGCACAAAGCTTCACACAATCTTAGAACATCCATAGAGCTGTTATAACTTACCGAAACACAAAACTTAAAGAGAGATACGAACTAGACAAACAACAATGCCAGTTCAAAATGGCCAAGGAACTCTACTTCAAGCTCAATGAACTAATGTTCTTAATGATAGTTTAGAACGAAACATATGGTAACACGTGCCCATTCAGACAACACCAAACTTGAATACAAGCTACAGAGCTATCTAAAACAAGTTCGTTTGAATACCAACCAGAACTAGAATAGATAAATTTCACAAGGACTACCATCTAATAGCCAAGGATTCATATTCCAATACCCACATAAATTTCAAAAACAAGCAAGTAAATAACCGGATACATCATGCAAATATATATATATATATATCCGGTGAGTAGAGTTGTTTTAATGAATCATTTAGAAGAAAGAAAGAAATCTTAATGGGTAGAGCCTATCATGCCTGATAGTTCTTCTACCGATTCGAAGAAGACTTCTAGCCAAGTTTCCAACACCCCTTATTCTCCAATCAAGATCAAACAACAATAATATTTTTCTATAGTGCCTCTTATACATTCCTCAAATCGAAAATATATCGAGAATTCAAAAATAGCCGCTAAGTGCAAATCAAACCGATGGTTGAAAAAACCAGATAGCTCCATGCAGAGTAAAAATCATGAAGCATGCAAAGAAAAATAACCCCCAAAAAATCCACCAAAATTCCTTCCAAGACAACTTTCTCACCAAAACCGAGGTGAATTAACGCCATTAATTTGCATATTCTTACCTATCTCTCCTTGCCACCACCATCCAAAGTTGGCGATACTAAATTTAAATTCCACTTGCATTTCCAAACATAGTGATGCTTCCACATAGGTTCCTCCAAATTTCCATGTAATTTCCAAGTCCGGTAATACTCTGTCTTTTTAAATACAAAAATCACATCTCATTAATAGCCTAATAACCACCTCTTAGCTCCCACTTTCCAATGACCCATAGGTTCCCTTCCATATCCCATTAGTTTAGGATAGATAGAATTCACTTAGGTTAGATCTTAGGTTATTTTAAAATATATAACCTCGGGATGTAACCTTCAAACAGTAGATTGTCACCTTAGGTCAGGTCTTAGTCTAACCAAATACAATAGGTTAGAAATAACTTAGCATCCCTTAGGTTATTTCCCATTCATATTAACTTAGTGTTAACAACTTAGGTTAGGATGTCATCCCATGTAGAGTGGCATAGAAGAGTTAGGTAAATCACCGAGTTCTAAATCCATTAGGATAGACCTTAATAAATATAGGACAAGTTTATAATCTCACTTTCTTCAGAATCCCAAAGCAGTTTCTACTTCCCTTAAAGTCATTAAGTGCCCTGCAAGGGTCAATCAAGAAGAACCGAGCAAAACACAAAACATAATGTAGGCACGGTCTTTCAAGATGATAAATAATTTACAACAAACACAAGTTCAGTCCATTAAGTCTCTTAAACAATGAATGTCATCTTTTCATTCAGTTTAGATAAGAAGATTTAAAACATACCTTGGATCAATGGAATTGATCCAAGGATGAGTCCAATTACAAAGGATAAGTTTGCAACCATTCTGACCAGATTACAACTTACTCATAAGAAGTGAAATAGATTATTGCAAGCAACAACATATCAGCCCTACAATAAAAGAGTAGAAATGATTTATCCATGGCAAGCAAGATTTTTCAACAACCACAAAGCATACATTTGTCCTGAAAATCATATGTCAATGCTTACAATGCAAAATGGGAATATAAATTTTTGACAAGGTGTTACATATGGTATCAGAGCTCCCTTACCTAAAAATATTACTATCTTAGGGGTCATACCAACATCTAGTCTTACTCACCAACCCATCAAATTAGATTTAGCCACATCTTCCAAAACTAACACTAAACTTACCCTACACCATAAAAAGAAGATCTAACCTCCTAGGCCTCATACACAAACCTCACCTACCAAGCCATTATAACCTTCACCCCTTCCTTCCATCCTAGGACCTCACCCCTCGACCCGGCGGCCAAGCAACCCTTATCCACCAATAAACCAAGAATGTAGTAACTCATTTCCTCATCACATACCTCTAATATACCCAAGCGACCCACACAACTTCTGCCCTCACCCGTAACCTTCTTACCACCCATACCACCACTACCGTCCATAACTTCTTCACTACCTATGACACTTTCTTCTCTTTCACTCACACATTCTACCCAACCTACACCACTCACCTCCATAGCACCTCGTTTACCCCCATGGGTAATCCTTCCTTTTCCACCATCTTCTTTTCCCTCCCCATCTTGTACACCTATGCCATCATTTCCCAAAAAGGTGCAACCTAAAGCTAAAAATATGCTACCCTCCAATAAGGTAGTTAAACCAACCAAACCCTCCACCACTAGCTCTTCTACCATGCCCATACCCAAGTAGATGCAACCAAGACCTAAGACCACTCCACACACCAAACTAGTTAGCCAAACCATTCCCCCTCCTGTAAATCCTTTTCCTCCACAATCAGCCATACCTATACCCAAACCCACATTCACCTCCCATTTTGATCCACTAGTAGGATCTTACGCAAAATTCTTAACCAATATCCTAGAAATGTTTATCATCACATTACCACCTCTTAGACCTTATGACCCACTCAAACCCAAACCAAAAGGGTTTGACGAAACTAAAATTTGTGCCTACCATCGTGTGCCAAGACATGATGTCAAGAAATGTAAGGCTTTGAAAACCACTCTTGTCAAATTGTGTCCTCCCGAAGAAAATTTTGACGATGACGATCTTCTTAATGAGGACCCCATTGCACCTTCACCAATCTCCCTATATCTTCTCCCACTACCTACTCAACGACCAATATCTCCACCCCGCAACTCTTTGATCCACCCCAAGATTTGAGATCAACATGGTCCGCATAAGAGAGTTGGCCAAACCACCACCCAAATGTCAATGTGCCCTTACTCATTTCACAAGGATAATATCCCCCATTAGGGTTTTTTCCCTCATGCCACTATACCTTCCATAACACACCCTCTTCATCCACTTTCCCTCAAATTAACATGGTTCATGTTACCACCCATGCTCGTAAAGAAAAGGGAAAGGAAAAGGCAACTAGCCCATCAACCAACACTATACCTAACATACCATCCACACCCATGCCTAAAGTCACCACTCGAGGTCCCTGTATATCCTATTTCGATGGATTCGCGCATCACAAAATTCTAAAAATACTACACCAATCCACCTCAAAATGTCCTTATATGACCTTGTTCAAACCTTTGAGTCACATTGTCAAGCCCTCGTGGAGGTCCTTCAATCTATTGAGGTTTTACCAAATGACCCCATGCCCATAGCATCCATCATTACCCTCACCATGTTTCCTCTTTCACTAGGTCATCACCTTCCTCTATGCCTCCACCTACTCACCAAGTAGTTTCCCTCAACTTTTCAGACAAAGAGATCACTCCCTTCTAGTTTGAGGACCCTGATCCCACTCTTTTCATCTCCGTCCATGTCGATAATATACAAATATGACGTGTTATGATTGATGGTGGTGCTAGTATAAACATCATCTCCTCCCTTGCATACGACCAAATGTGAATACCTTACAATTACATGTATGGTAACTTTGGTTATGTTACGCTCCTTCAATGATGCCATGACCTCTACCCTAGGCACCATCATTCTCCATGTCCATATATGTCCCCGCACTATCCCGTAAGTTTTCTATGTCCTAGAGGGGAGTTCCAAAGTATAATCTATTTCTTTTCCAACCTTGGATCGTGCCATGGTTTGTGTCCCTTCGAATTTACACCACTACCTCAAATTTGAACACGAGGGACTTATTTACACCATCTATGCTGACCCATCACCTTTCAAGACCTATAACATGTTATAATATCCTAATGATGTGCTCATACTAGTTAAGGCATCGCCACTATCCCTACTTCACCTTCACCTACAAGCCCATCCAAAAAAAATATTACTACCTCTTCTACATCTAACCTTGTTATCCCCACTATTATTACGGCCTCTACTACTAACTCACTCATTTCCCCATCATCTAGTGAGACCTCCATGCCCTCTACCCACATACCAACTACTGATCTCTTTGAGGGTGTTTTCCAATGCCTCACTCTAGGGAATAAATCCTATACAATATCAACACCTTCGTCCTTTGCATAAGAGTATGGGAACTGCGTCAACACCCTAGTTATGAAATCTGCATTGGTGACATTTTTCCTTATGGACCTCCCCATATTCGTACTAATCTAATGTATGAGGGACTCAATATGGCCACCTATAAACCTGAACCTCCATCCCAAACCCAACCATTTTCATCTGACCTACACTCCCTCACTAACCGCCGCTTTGCTCACACTTTCCTCCATCGGTGTGCATGGAAAGGATTTGGCTTTGGCTTTTATGAACAAGGCCACCATACTGTCATTTCATGTACCTCTCGTAAACATAATGACCATAGTGGCATTGGTTTTAATGCACCACCTTCCAAGAAGGTTCATGTTGACCTCATCCAGGATGGAAAATATTCCCCACCTCATTCACCCACATTACCATATTCACCCACGGAGTCCATATATCTCGAATCTATTCCTCTTAACTTTTTTTTGTAAACACCATTTCCATGGGACTGTTGACCTATCAATGTGATGGAAAAGCTCCTCTTCTCTCCCATTCTTGTATCTTGACATGATTGATGACGATATGCCTTCTATTAACATCATTCAATGTCAGGATGATGAGTCCATCCTCACCTACCTTGGTGTGGAAGACTCTTATATTCATCAATCCTTACCCCTAAGACACAAACCATGTTGAACAAATGGACCATCAAAATCAACATTAACACTTAAGACGACCAAAGACATTCTAAAGATCGGCCAATCCTTAGACACTACTAAATAGGAAGCCTTCATCTCTTTCCTTCGGGACCATAGTAAAGCATTTGCTTGGTTATATGTTGATATTCCTAATATTGACCCAAATTTTTGGTCCACAATATCGTAACCATTCTTAATGCCAAACCCATCAAACAAAAGTCATGGAAAATGCATCCTCACATTGCTCTTGTGGTTAAATAAGAGATTCAACAACTTATCTTGGTTTCCTTCATTCTACCCATTAACAATCCCTAATGGATTTCTAACATCGTTCATGTCACAAATGTGACAAGGGGACTCCGCATTTACATGAACTTTTGTGACCTCAACCTCACTTGTCCTAAAGATAATTTCCCCTACCGAGCATTGACCAACTAGTTGATCTCACTGCTAGCCATGAAATGTTATCGCTCATGGATGGTTTCTTAGGCTACAATCAAATATTACTAGCTCTAGAAGATCAACATAAGACTACTTTCATCACCCCTTGGGGAACTTTTTGCTATCAAGTCATGCCTTTTGGCCTCAAAAACATTGGTGCTACATATCAGCAAGCCATGACTTACATCTTCCATGACATCATACATCACATACTAGAAGATTATGTAGATGATCTTCTAACCAAATCTAAACATCAAACTAAACACTTGTCCATCCATAAAGTCATCTTTGACCGTCTCATCAAGTATTGTGTGTGTCTTCAACCAAAGAAGTGTGTCTTTGAGGTACTTTCTGAAAAACTCCTAGGTTTCATCATTTCTTTACGTGGCAAAGAAGTAGATCCTACTAAATTCAAGGACATTCGGAAATGCCTTTACCAACTAATCTCCATCAACTTCGAATTCTATGAGGAAATTTGTAATCTATTCATCATTTTATCTCTCACACTTTTCAACCCCTATCAACCATTTCATCATATTCTCAAGAAATATGTTTCATTCAAATGGGATGATGAATACCATAAAGCCTTTGAGGCATTAAAATCCTTCAACCATCGGTGTTCATTCCTCCTAAGGATGACCAGCCCTTTTACCTATATATTTCTGCCACTAACCATTCTCTAGGTACCATGCTTGTGCATCATGACAAACAACACGAGAGCAAGTGGTTTATTACATAAGCCACACCCTTCTTGATTCAAAACTAGATATACCCACACCGAAAAACTCGCTTAGTCTTAGTTTTCATCACCTCCAAACTATGTCATTACCTACTCAATCACAAAAATACATCATTACTAATACTGGCCCATTACACTATATGTATGCTAAACCATATCAACATCAATGTGTTGCACATTGGATTATACTTCTTTCCGACCTCAACCTCGAATTCATTCATCAAAAGTCCATTAAGGGCCAGAAAATTTCCGACTAACTAGCCGACGTAGCTCTTTTTCAAGATCAACCATCTAACTTCGAATTCTCAAATAAGTCTATAACTATCTTTGCTTCCTTGGAACTCATGCTTACCAAAGGACACTCTTCTTTGATGGCTCCAAGTTTCAGCATGGGAGTGAAGTTGGTGTTATCCTCATTCCTCTTGAGGGTAAAACTATTCCTTTGTCTTTCAAACTCGATTTTGATTATACAAACAATATTACATAATACAAAGCACTCGTATTGGGTCTCCTGTGTTGTATATGCCTTAGATGTTATGTAACATTATCATTTTAAGACATTAAAAACAAGGGAATTATATATATATATATATATATATATATTGTAATCCATTCTAAATAAAGAATTATTTAGAATGAACATTTCATGTCAATCAATCTCAAACAGAGATAACCATATGCAACTATAAATGACTCGGTGATTCACCGATCTATTCATTTCATATATATATATTATATATATATTCTTTATTTAGAATGGATTACATTATATATATATATATATATATATATATATATATATATATATATATTTTAATCCATTCGAAATAAATAATTATTTAGAATGAACATTTCATGTCAATCAATCTCAAACAGATAACCATACGCAATCAGAATGACTCGGTGATTCACCGATCTATTCATTTCATAACTCGGGTAATCTACCGGTCTATTTAGGTTAACCTTAAGTATTGAATACTTATTGTATGCTTGGTTTTCCCTACCCTACACTGGTCTTGAGTGATCTGTTTAAAGAACATATCTAGATATTTTTACCAATATTCATCTCGATATCACATTTTTTAAAACTTGGTGACATAGACAAGGCAACCAACAACTTGTGATACTTTGGCCAAATTTTTACAACATACTAAATATGTCACTATTCTCAGATGACATACTCGTCATTTTGGAATACATCCTTCACCTCACTCCTCTATTATCATGATTTGTCTTTACTGACTACCGTCAATCCACTTGTCCTAGGTTTAACCCTAGTTCTAGTTAGAAACATAAATTATTATAGGAAGACGCTCACAACGTCTTAGGGTAAATGGGCATACTCGGTTGACCTTAAGTAAACTAGGTGTGCCAAGGTACCTGCGCCATTAGCAGCCTACTTTCTATCCTAAATATGCCACTAACTCCGACCTAGAGTGAAACTAAGTTCAAGTTCATAATGTGTGTAATCTAGATGATCAATGCGGAAGGGTGATGCCACATGTCAACTACAATGATGATATTGTCGAGAATACCCAAGTATTCTCAAAAATACATCCCCGCAGATTGGCGTGTGCAAATATCCTATAGAAACTACCTCGCCGAGATGTAAATACCCCAAGGTGATCATTAAAACATAGTTAATTTGGATTAAGTCTTGGTTATAGCAACCCCTGCTAAACCCTAAACCAACAATCCATAAGTTCTTTCCTAAATTTGTTTCATTTATTCCTTGAAAAACTTCCTTAAGTTATGATTGCTTTTTAATGTTCATTTTCTCAGTTTAACTAGTAGGTAACCAAAATAGAACAATGATATCATAAGTTTCATTTAAAATGTACTTTAACTTTCAGGAAGGTTTAACAACCACATATATCCAACTAAAGTGGACTTCATACAAAATGTAGTCTAATAATTAATAATCATATCTCCAATCCTTTTGGCTTACATTCATTTGAGAGAGAATGATTCATCCTTTACATGATTAAGTGGTAGGATTTATCATTCACAATATCCATAGTTCTTACTTCATGTTCGTTACGCAACATATTACGATGTTAAATTATTTAGAGAAAACACATCATATTATACAACTCAACAAGCTACTTCGTTATAAGGAAATTGAACTAATTCCCATTATCTTTCTTATCAAGATAAAAATATAAGCATAATATAGTATAAACAATATAAACAAGATAGAATTTCCATTTCCTTTATAAAAGCACAAGATAATTTTACACAACGAATGAAAATAAATCACAACTCACAATTCATCATTACAACTTATAAAATTTACAAGACTATGCACTTAGGCATACCGTATAAAAACAACCTTCAATCTATAATTACACAACTTTTCTTTCTTCAATACAAATAAATAATGCATAAGAATTCGTTACAAATAATCTGACTTATATCAACCAATGCATCATATAAGATTTTGCCTTCTTTAATCACTAATGATGTCCATCTACAAAAATTGCTAGACAGTCGGATTCAATGAATCGAGCATGATAAGCACTAAGCATTAAAACCAAGTGCATTCCACTAATTGTTTCATTAAAGCAAAAATTCTTTAATGAGATAATTAAAACATCATACAATAAGCATAAGTGATATCAAATAGAAAGGAAGTAAATTAATAAATCTAGATCAACTTTTAAGGGAAGAGAAGAATATAATAAATAGTATCTTCCTAAGAATTTAAAGTTTTGTTGATCCTATTAATGGATTGTAAACAAAAAAAGAGATCTCGCCATCCCATTATCTCATAATTCTATCCTAATAGAATACCAAATTTATCTTCTCTATGAGACAAAAGAAGTGTAAAAACATGGTTCATTCTAGGATTATTCATCTAAATCAGAAACAAAAAATAAAAAGAACCATTACATGCCATGCCCAAACCTTTAACATCTGAAAAACAGACCAAGTTCATATCATGAATTACCTGTTCCTTTCCAAGATAACAATATTGTAAATTCAACATTGAGATATCCATCGAAACATTGGTTGTAATAACACGAAACCCCAACAAAATTTTACGTCCAAAAACGTAACCCAAAAGCAAAATCAAACAGAACTCAAATTTTCCCTAAGTTCAGATCCTTATATTGCCATGAAAGTTATTTCAAAGCACAATAACTTCGAATACAAGATCTAGAGTGTTAAAAAAAGATACATAACCAAGTTTCACACACAAAATTCTCATGCATACTATCATAAAACTTGCACATCAAGACAATTTCCAAAACATCACTATTTTTTCCATGGATACAAATCCAAACAACACAAAGATTCACCAAACCTAGCAAGAAAATAACCAGACAGACATGAAAATATGAATCTCATGAGAGCAGATTTGTTCTAATAAATCATTTAGAAGAAAGCAAATAATTTTAATAGTTAGAGCCTATCATGCCTAATAGTGCTTCCACCAAATCAAAGGAGACTTCTAGCCAAGCTTCCAACTCTTTTTCTCCTCCACGAAAGATCAACAATCAAACATATTTTCCTCCTATGCCTCATATACTTTCCTTCGATAAAAAATAGACCATAGATACCAAAAATAGCTTTGAAGTGAAGGTCAAACTGCTGGTTCAAAGAACCAGTTAGCTCCATGTAGAGAAAAATCTACCATGCATGCAAAACCAAATAACCTCCTACAAACCCTCCTTCTAAGTTTCCAAGACAGTTTGCACGCAAAGACTCGAGGCTCATTAATGCCATAAATTCCATTCATTCCAAAATTCCCACTTATCTTTCCTTGCCACCACCTCCTAAATCTGGTGAATGCCAATTCCACACAAAAATACCATTCCATCTTTTAGTGGAGCTTCCACGTATGCCTCCACCAAGTCTACTAGCCCCTGCCAAATCTGGTAGTACTTCCATCATTTAAACCCTATCAACTCATTTAAATGCCATTGGAACTGTCACCCTTGAGACATGTGACCCCTTAGGTTCCCTTTAATAGTTTAGGATGGATTCTAATAGAACTTAGGTTAGTTTAGCAATTACCAACATATGTCTTAAAACATTTACCAATAGAATTCCAACGTTAGGTTAGGTTCGATTCACAACTCTTTAGTATTAGGTATTAGTTAAAATAGCCTAGTATTACTTAGTAATCCTTCTCTTATCCATTTAGCACAATGCTTAGTTTATGACACGAACCCAACAAATTAGAATAAGAGGCTAAGGTTAGAGTAAAATACAAATAAGTAAACGTAGCTAGAACATAGGTGTTCTTACCTAGCTAAGGCTACCATTAGGATAATCCTTAAGTTTTAGGACTCCGAACTCCTCCTCCGTGGATTGAATTTTTCTTAAGTCCTTATAATTCTGGCAAGATCAATCACCAAAGACCTGAACACAACATACAGTTGAACGAAAACATGTTCACACGAGACCACATAAGTTGTAATAAAAAGGTTTAGTCTTTTATGTCCCTCAAACTATGAATGCTAATTTACCATTCGATCTATGAAGAAAATTTGAAACATTCCTTGGATCACTGAAATTGATCTAAGGATGAGTCAGAAGAAGAAATAAGTCTAGAACTCTTAAAGCTAGATTGCAGCTCATCTTCCCAAAGTGAAAATGAATTCTTGATAACCATATAATTTTAGTCTAATGGTTTTTTAAGAATAGAAAATGTTTATCCTTATCAAGCATGATCTTGAATAGTCAAAAGAACACATCTTTAAACAGAAAATCACATGTCAACACTTGAATTCAAAAGAGGAATATATCGGTTGTCATGGGTGTTACATGCTTACATCCTAAAAAGAATCATCGTCCCAATAATTATCTCATTTTTAACAAACTTGCATCAAGGAAAATCATCTTATTCACTTTTCTTACCATATGTCAAAAACATATTAGCGTTATTAAGTTCGTAAATCATCATTACATAGTTGTTTATTCAAAAAAAAAAAAAATCTGCCCAAAACTAGCATACTTATTATATTATAAAGATAAAATCACATGTTTTTATTAGTCAATGATTCAATTCTATTTAAATAAATATGGAAAGGTAGTTTTCATATCATCTAGGTTTTCCTAGGTTGCACTTTCTTCATTAAACTAATCCTATTGGACCTTGTATTGACTTATCTCACAATTTCTCAAATGCAGCTAGCGAGTTTCAAGAACTCGTATGGGTTTAACCACGATTATTCCCGGGTCCCGAACTGTAAGGAATTCCAATTTAACACATGTGATAAATTGAAATGTATTTCTTAAGCAAAGAAATATGGAAAACATGATGCATTAGTGAAAAAGTAGGAGGTAATGCTAAACAATAAGCTACAGGGTTGATTACTTCAACTATCTCAAAAGGTCCCACATAACAAGGTGATAACTTGGTAGCCTTGCCAAAAGTTATAGAACTCTTTTTCAGTTTAACTCGAAGAAATACCTTCTCACCAAGTTCAAATTTCCTATCAGCCCTATTTAAGTCAGCATAACTCTTTTGCCTATTTGCTGCTTCTTTCAAGCATTCACGAATCAATTTAACTTGTTCCATTTCAAAGTAAGAATTTCAGGTCCAATTACCTCTTTATCCTCCATGTTGTCCCAACTAACAAGCGTTCTCGCATTTTTTCTTTCATATAATGCCTCGAAAGGTGCCATTATAAGAGAAGCATGATATGTATTATTGTATGCAAATTAAACTAATGGAAGGTACTCTTCCCACTTATATTGTTGATCCATGCAATACATCCGTAACATGTCTTCTAAAACTTGGTTTACTCTTTCAGTCTGTCCATCCGTTTTTGGATAATACGCAGAACTAAAATTTAGTTTAGTCCCTAGAGCTGCATTAAGTGTTTGCCAAAATCTTGACATCATTCTAGGGTCTCTATCCAAAATGATTAATTTAGGTACTCCGTGTAATCTGAAAATTTCGTGTACAAATATTTTATCCAAAATAGGAGAATCATCCTTCAGATTCCCAGCAATAAAATTTGTTACCTTTTTTATTTTATCCATAACTACTAAAATAACATCATGTTTATTTATTAACATAGGCAACCCTTGTACAAAATCCATGCTTATTACCTTCCACTTGTATTGCAACATGCTATAAGGATACAAGAAACGGCTTGCAGTGCATATGTTCCACTTTAACATGTTAACATTCAAGGCAATGTGTCACAAAGTATATAACATACTTTTTCATTCCTTTCTAGAAATATTTTTGTTTTATATCAAAAAGTATTTTTGTAATGCTAGGGTGTCCAGAAAAAGGTGAATTGTGAAATTTTGCTAACAATTTCTTTCTCAAATCATTTAGCAAAGGTACATAGACTCTATTTTCAAATCGTAAGATTCCCTCGTTATCAAAGCAAAAACCTTTATACCTCAAATCATTCGAATATGTAGCAAGTGCTACTTTTACTTGCTGAAAGTAAGAGTTAGATTCCATAACACTTTTTACTTCATCCTTATACTAAGTTCTTAATGTTATAAGAGTAGAAATGTCCTTCCTATGACTTAGAGCATCAACCACTCTATTTTCTTTACCCTTGATATAACTGATGTCAAAATCATATTAAGACAAAAACATCTAACCACCTTCGTTGTCTTGTATTAAGATTTAGTTGAGTGAAAATATACTTAAGTCCAAGGTGATCAATTTTCAATTCAAAAGGTTTACTAAGAAGGTAATTTCTCCAAACTTGTAGTGCATGAACAATGGCAACAAGCTCTAAATCATGTGGAGCATAATTCAACTCATGTAACTTTAGTTTTCTACTTTCATAAGCTATGACATGACCATTTTGTAACAAAATACCTCCTAGACCTTCACCATATGCATCAGTTACCACCATAAAATCTCCATTAAGATCTAGTAATGCAAGAATAGGTGCTGAATTTAACCGTTCCTTCAAGGTTTTGAAATCAATTTCACATTTTTCATTCCAAACAAACTTTTTATCTTTCTTTTGTAAGGAAGTTATTGGGGCAGCTATCTTAGAAAAATATTTTACAAATTTCCTATAATAGCCAGCAAGTCCCATGAAGCTTCTAACTTCATGTACATTATTAGGTGTAGGCCACTCCATTATAGCTACAATTTTTGAAGGATCTATAGAAATTCCATTCTTACTTATTACATGTCCCAAATAGTGTACTTCTGTGTCATAGAAAGAACATTTAGACAGCTTACCAAATAACCGTCTCTTTCTTAATATTCCCAAAACTATCTTCAAATGCTCATGATGTTCCTCAATAATTTTTGAATATATGAGAATGTCATCCAAGAATACGAGCACAAATTTTTCCAATTATTCTTGAAAGATATTGTTCATTAAATTCATAAATGTTGTAGGTCCATTAGTTAATCCAAAAGGTAAAAGCGTGAACTCATAATGTCCATACCTTGTTTTGAAAGCTATTTTATGAATATCCTCATCCTTAATTCACAATTGATGATATACAAATTGAATATATATCTTAGAATATACTGATGCTCCATGCATATGATCAAATAAATCTTCAATCCTATGGAGTGGGTATCTAGTCTTGATTGTTTCCTTGTTTAACATTATGTAATCAATGCACAATCTAGGGCTTGCATCTTTCTTTTTCACAAAAATTATAGGTGCTCCCTAAGGTGAAACACTTGGTCTAATCAAATCTTTAGAAAAAAGTTCATGCAACTGATCCTTAAGCTCTACTAGTTCTATAGTAGTCATTCAATACGGTTCTTTAGAAATAGGTTTAGTTCAGGCTTGATCTCAATCATGAAATCAAACTCCCTTTTGGGTGGAAGACCTAGCAATTCTTCCATAAATACATCATTGAAGTCTTTTAACAAGTGGATATCATTCCATAACATCACCTGATCTCTTCTATTGATTAAGTAATTTTTACTGCATATAAGGTACATCCTTAATTTTTGGTCTTTTTAAGTTGCATAGCTTGGCGCAGTTTTCTAACAAAAATCTCATCTCACACACCCCGAATCTCTGTTGTTTTCGCATGTTGTCTAAATAACTAATGTGTTTTTCAAAATAGTCCACTTTAGCCTTATGTTCTACGCTAACGAATTAACAACTATGATTACATCATAAGACCCCAAAGGTGCAACATAAAGATCAACTTCAGTGGAAAAGTTATGTAAAACAAGGACTACTCCAAATGCACACATACTAACCGTATGAACAATATTGTTCTCATATTGTATAGTCCATGTTTTATCCATGTTTCCATCTTTTCTTTTCATTTTTGATCCTAATTTACTAGAAATAAAACATTAAGTAGTTCCAAAGATCAAAAATAATAGTTATAGGTAAGCCAAATAACTTACTCGAGAACTTCTATGGGTGTGGCCTATTTCGTAATGCCCACTTTTTCTAGCCTCAATTGCCTATTGAATTCTTAACCCATAGTTGTGACTTAACATGGTTTTGACATAATTTTTGACGTTATGATATGTGGTTGGCCTTCATGGATATGTATGGTGAATTGGGGCATGAAATGCCAATTTGACTTGATTAGTAGATTGACACTCTTTATTTGTGATTGTGGATACTAACATTTTTCTATGCGATTTGGGCCTAATTCCTATATGTTGGATAATTAGCTTAGTCATGTACCTTGTTTTGTAACGTAATCATTTTTTTGATAAGGATACATGATGGCAAGGTGATATGACATTTGTATGTATTGTAATACCTAACATATGACGAATTGTGTGAGATTATGCATTGCATGTTGATGATGGTGATATCATTAATTTACATGTTTGAATGTATTCACTTAGTGAGCAACTAGTTTACTCTTGTATTAGATAGGTGCATTTAATGTGTGCAATGAGTGTGAAGGTGACAGGTCACAGGAGAACGTGGGACTCAGGCCAGCTACGTAACTTTACACAAGAAACCCATGGGATAAGCCCTAGCCATGTTTATTTCTTGAGGCCTTAGCATTAGGATTATTGTTTTGGGAACCATGGGTGACCCTCATTTGTAATGAAATATGTCTTGTAATTATTAATTTTGCTTAGGGTGTCTAGTTGTGTTGTAAAACTTGTTTTGGGAGTTAATAATCCCACTTTCATTTAAATTTTTGATTTTGTTTAATGAGTCACTTAATCACAAGGGTTTAGGGTCACATGTGAGACCCTTGGGTGGTCCCCACACCCTCTACCCTTGTGCCAAAAATACAAAACCCGAAATTAGGTTATTTTGGGCATTTTTGGGGACCCCTTTTTAGCTTGGGAGTTCCCCTAACATAAAAATGAGCCCTTGGACCCTACCTAATGGGTAGGGGGGCTTATTTTCAAGGCTAGAGGGATTTTTACCTCTCTTTTTACCTCTTGTTTGGTCACATCCATGTAAGGAGTGTGGATTTGAGTGCTTATTAAAAGTTTCTCTATTTTTGTCTTGCTAACATTTAGGGGAATTTGGGAGAAGAGGGTAAAAAGACAATTTCACCCTTTCTATCTTTTGTTTTGGCATCTTTGACCTTGAAGAAGGAGGGGGTGACACATGTCACCCCCTCATTTTTGAGGATGCTTCCTTTCTCCTCTTCAAATTCTCATTCATGGGAAAAGAGAGGGACTTTTTCTTTGGAACTTCTTGCTTGGATGCTTGGGTGATTTGGAGCTTGTGATTTGCTTGAGTCAAGAGTGGAGAAACTTGAAGTTGGAAAGCTTTTTGGAGAGCTTTCCTTGAGGTAGGCTCTTATGTCTTATTGTTGTGTTGTTTTCTTTTTAGTTGTTAGATTGGTTGCTTGAAATTGTTATTGTTGTATGTAGATTTTGGTTGCTTGCTTGTTTTTACTCCCTCCATCATATGGCATGATGGAGTTTTGGAGTTGTGGGGGAGGAGAGAGGGATTTTTCCTCTCTATCCTCAAGGCTTGATGGACAAGCCTTGTAGGGTCTTAGTGTTTCCCCTCAAATGGTTGAGGTGGGGAAGTTGATTCATTTGGCTTGAATCTCCTTCCCCATTCTTGGTAAGGAAACCCCTTTGGGGTTTGAAAACCCTTCCAAGAAGGACTTGGAGAAAGGGTGGAGGAATAAGGAGGGTTTTGATTGAATTTAGGAGCAATAAGGAGGGTATGGAGATTTTTTCTTTGTGCAAGCAATTTGAAATATAACTTTTGAGAACTTTCTCCTCTCTTCCCCACTTTTGAGGAAGAACATGGGTTCTCCTCCTTGTAAATTTTGGAGTCTTGTTTTGTATTTATCCTATTTTTGTGTGCTTGTATCATTGTTAGTTCACCCTCCATCTTGTGCAAGTTTTGGTTAGTTGTCCTCCTTCCCATGGGCTTGGGGGAGGCTAGCATGCATCCCAACCTTGGGAGAGGCATGTAATGATGCCTATGGTTGGGTGGCAAACAAGCTCTCTCTCCTTTTTGGTTCTCTTGAAGGCAATGTACATGGGGATCTCATGTTGAAAGTGGATTGTTGGATTGGAGCTCTTTATCTCTTACCCTCTGTTGTGGTCATTACTTCTTGTCACTTGCAAGGAATGATTTAGTAGAATCTCCATTGTTGTAAATCTCTTCTTGTGTTGGTAAATTTCTTTGGACAAGTGTAAGCTACTCTTGAGCAAACTCTTTCTTCCTAAGCTTGTATGAGGTCTTGTGATGAACTTGAGTAGTATGTATTGGGTATGTTTTGTATACGAAAAACTTCAAGAAACTTGAAAAATGAAATATTTTTTTGTTGTTTTCCTTGATATTAAAAAAATTGTCATCTCCTTTGAAAGAAAATGTACATGGTTGAAAAATGGATATATTGTGAACTTATTTATACCCTTCATGTTGAATATCTATCTTGTTTTAAAAAAAAAAATCTGAAATGTTTAGTTACTTTTTGCATTTGGAAAACAATATTAACATCGTTTGAAAATCTTATATGTATATATCTCCTCTTGTTGCTTTCCTTTTTGTGACCATGTGGAATGGAGAGTAAATTCGATGTAACTTCCTAAGTGATTTGTTTTGCATCAAGGATAAGATTAAAATCTGTATCTATTTCAAGTGAAATTCTTACATTTTGCCATTGTGTTTAAATTGATCTCATTCAGTTTCAAGATAAGATATAAGCTTAGCTCAATTTTGTATCAAAATAATTATTAAATTTACAGTTTTCTTATAAAAAAATAAAAAAAATAAAATATTTCCTTTCCAACATATTGTGTTTTTGTATCTATCTCTATATTATACATATATTGTGTATAAATAATAATATTGTAAAATTATTACCTATATATATATATGCAAATATAAATAACAATATATATATGTAAAAATAAGATTTTTCATGTTTTATATATATATATATATATAGACTTATATATATGTACATATATATATATATATATACAACTAGATTTTAAAAAAATATTAATAGTAATAAATAAACCCAAAATGTATTATTAAACACAAATTTTAAATAAAAACAAAAAACAAAAAATTGGTGGGGGTTCGGCCCCCACCCCGCGTAGATACAAAAAAAAACAATCTTTGGTGGGGGCGTGTCCCCCTTCCCCCCTTCCCCCAAGACAAAACCCCGCACCCCTTTGTCACCCCTACCGCGCCCTCTAACGCCACGACCCTTTGTCCTCACCGCCCCTCATCTCAACCTCCTCCTCCTCTTCCCCGTGCCCTACGTGGAAGCCGCCCCCTCTACACAACTATCTCGATCTCCACGCCACCCTCTGCGACTCCCTCCACATAGCCCCCTTCACACCATCCCCGCAACAACAGATAAATCCGCTCATCCTCATTTCAATTTAATAGTAAATATAAATGTATATACATATATATATATATATATATATATATATACACACATATATATATATATATATATATATATATATATATATATATATATGTATGTATGTATGGGTATATATGTGTGTGTGTGTGTGTGTGTATATTTATCCCATAATAGAACAATACAGTAGGAATATATATAAAAAAATAGTGAAAAAAATAAATAGCCCCCTTAGCCTCTCCCCAACAACTCGCACAAGAGAAAAGAAAGCAAAATGAGAAAAAGAAAAGAAAAAAAGAAAGAGCTAAAGATGTGCTTAAGGAAAGTTAGGGAAAACATAAATCTAGGGCTAAGATCTATTTTGATCCTAGGGCCCACAATTAACCCTACTTCCTTTTGGAGCCAAGTGTATTTTAAATGTGAATGGGAAAATAAAGTTTAAGAGGCTGGTGTGTGCATAAATAAAATAAAGGGGGAAATTACAATTATCTAAAAAGGAGTGTTGACTCATACTAGGGTGTCCCTAATAAATCTAATAATAATTAAATAAATGAAAATTGTTTTGGGCGGGTGGTGTAGTAATTGGGTTAATCAAATTAGTTTAAAATAAATAATTTCATAAATCGGTTTTGTATCATTAGTTTTAGTATTGTTATTAATCACTTTCAAAAAAAAATTCTAAATTTTTGCATACTTTGGTTTGGTTTTTCAAAGTGTCCGGATGGGGCATTCTGATTTCTCGACTACTTACGGTCACCTTTGCAGCATGTATCCTATGTTGAGTATTGCGATCATCCTTCTTCAAAGGACATTGATTCATGTAATGATCTTTCCCATAGTTATAATAGCCTCCTACGGGTCCCTTTCTAGGCTTAGGTTTATTTCCACCTTAGAGTTATTGTTCGACCCCATAGGACTTATATCCATTATTATTGTTCTTAGCAAAGTTGTCCGTGTATTAAAGCAAACTTGTTTGTTCCTTCTTTCTTATTAGTATCGATGAAAACTCACTTTTCATTTTGAATTTCTTCCATGGTCTTTTCTTAGGTGTAAGAGATGATGAAGAGTTGGGATTTTTCTTCCTTACTTCCTCCTTGTGAGCAAAAATTGCCTTTAATTTATGTTCATGCCTTAGTGATTTTTCAACAACCCTTCCATCATGGTGGGCCGTGAACATCCACCTCCCCTATAACGGGATTCAATCCCATGATGAATTTCTCGTATCTTGAACTTCTCATTAGTTTGGTACTTGAGGTACATACTTAAGAAGTTTTGTAAAGTGTTCCCAGTACTCGATTACTGATTAGCTTCCCCGAGCTAAGTTCTAAAAATCAGTCATTTTCGATCATAGTAAAGTTGTGGCATCCATCATTTCCCTGAAGTATCCTTTAAATTGATCCCATGTGATATTAGCTTCATCAATAATCAATTCAGCCTTACGGATGTCCCACCATGAAGATGCTTCATGAGAAAGCTGATATTCTCCCCATATCGCCTTTGTTTCTTCTGAGAAATTCCTTATTGCAAAGTATTTCTCCATTTCAATGAGTCAGTTCTTAGCTCCATATCCTAATGTGGTTCCATCAAACTTAGGTGGACTTATCCTTTTTATATTGTTAGTGAGTTCAGCTATTAGCCTAGCCTTTTTGTTCTCAGGCTAAATAGGTATGTTCACATTGTTATTATCAACACCCACATTGGTGTTGTCCCTTGGAGGTGGCTGATTGTTGTTGTCAGCATATTTTTCCTCCTCATTGCCCATTACTTGTTGTTCAAGTACATCCAAATGATCTCTTGTGTCTAACAGGGTAGCAAATATCTCATCAAGTTTATGGGTAGTTGTTGCTCCTTTATTAGGCAGAGGATTATTTGCAACATTTCCTCTTGTTCTAACCATTTTTGTTACAAGAAAATTTAAGTTTTATTAGATTGTGGAAACAATAGGTCCAAGAGCTACAACCTTCATCTCTGATACCAAGATGTAACATTCCCATTTTAAAACTTTAGAAACAAGGGAATTATTATATATATGATGTTCTCCTTATAAATAAAGCATTATTTAGAACGAACATTTCATGCTAATCAATCTCAAATAGATAACCATATGCAGTTGTAAATGACTCGGTGATTCACCGATCTATTCATTTCATAACTCGGTAATCTACCGATCTATTTATGTTAACCTTAAGTATTGAATACTTATCATATACTTGGTTTTTCCTACCCTACACCGAGTACTGAGTGATCTGTTTAAAGAACATATCTGAATATTTTTACCAATATTCATTTGATATCATGTTGTTTTAAACTTGGTGACATAGGAAAATGCAACCAGTAACTTGCGATACTTTGGCCAAAGTTTGTATGTCATTATTCCTAGATGACATACTCGCCATTTTGGAATACGTCCTTCACCTCACTCCTCTATTATCATGATTGGTCTTTCTTGACTACCATCAGTTCACTTGTCCTGTGTTTAACCCTAGCCATAGTTAGAAACATAAATTATTATAGGAAGATGCTCACAATGACTTAGGGTAAATGGGCATACTCGGTTGACCTTAATTCAACGGGTGTTCCAAGGTACCCTGAGCCGTTAGAAGCTACTTCCTATCCTAAATATGCCACTAACTTGACCTAGAGTGAAACTAAGTTCAAGTTTCTAATGTGTGTAATCTGGATGATCAATGCGGAAGGGTGATGCCACATGTCAAATAAAACGCTGTATTCTTGATAATACCCAAGTCTTCTGAAAGTATAGCCTTGTAGCTGGTGTGTGCCAACATCCTACAAAAACTACCTCATCGAGATGTACATACCCTAGAAGGAGATCATTAAAACATAGTTAATTTGGATTAAGTCTTGATTACAACAACCCTACTAAACCCTAATCCAACACTCCATAAGTTCTTTCCTAAATTTGTTTCATTTAGTCCATGAAGAACTTCCTTAACTTATGATTTCTTTTTAATGTTCATTTTCTCAGTTTAACCAAGTAGTTAACCAAAACAGGACAGCGATATCATAAGTTTCATTTAAAATGTACTTTAACTTTCAGGAAGGTTTAACAACCGCATATATCCAACTAAAGTGGACTTCATACAAAATGAAGTCTAATAATTAATAATCATATCTCCAATCCTTTTGGCTTACATTCATTTGAGAGAGAATGATTCTTCCTTTACATGATTAAGTGTTAGGGTTTATCATTCACAATATCCATAGTTCTTACTTCATGTTCATTACGTAACATATTACTATGTTAAATTGTTTAGATAAAACACATCATATTATACAACTCAACAAGTTGCTTCATTATAAGGGAAATTGAACTAATTCCCATTATCCATCTTATCAAGATAACAAGATAAGAATAATATAGTATAAAGAATATCAATAAGATAGAATTTCCATTTCCTTTATAAAAGCACGAGATGCTTTTACACAACCAATGCAAATAAATCACAACTCACAATTCATCATTACAACTTATAAAATTTACAAGACTATGCACTTTAGGCATACTGCATAACAACAACCTTCATTCTATAAGTACACAACTTTTCTTTTTTCAATACAAATAAAGAATGCATCAGAATTTGCTACAAAGAATCAAACTTATATCATCCAATGCATCATATAAGATTTTTCCTTTTTTAATCACTTACGATGTCCATCTAGAAAAATTGCTAGCACAAGTCAGTTCAATGAATTGAGCACGATAAACACTAATAATTAAAACCAAGTGCATTCCACTAATTGTTTCATTAAAGAAACACTGCTTTAATGAGATAATTAAAACATCATACAATAAACATAAGTGATATCAAATAGAAAGGAAGTACATTAATAAATCTAGATCAAATTTTAAGGGTAGAGAAAAATATAATAAACAATATTTGCCTAAGAACTTAAATTTTTGTTGATCTTATCAATGGCTTGTAAACAAACAATAGATTTTGCCATCCCATTATCTCATAATTCTATCCTAATAGAATACCACATTTATCTTCTCTATGAGACAAAAGAAGTGTAAACAACATGGTTCATTCTAGGATTATTCATCTAAATCAGAAACAAAGAATAAAAGAACCATTACGTACCATGCCCAAACCTATAACATCTTAAAAACAGACCAGTTCATATCATGAATTACCTGTTCCTTTCAGGATAACAATCTTGTAAATTCAACATTAAGATATACATCCAAATAGAATTTCATAACCATACAAGAAGGTATAGAAAACCAGAACAGTCTAACTGTAATTCTAATTCCAATTCTGCATGTTAGAAGTTATCAATCAAAGATCTAAAACCAATGTTCACAAACAAAGTAGCCCCAAAGAGGAGTTAATCTCTACTCAAGTTCATCCCAAAAGATAAAGAGTACAAGAGACAAACCTACTCCTATCCATTTAAACTAGGCAAGGCTAATCAACAACAGTCAAACCCATAAGTATGCATTCACTTATCAGCAGAACCCTCTTGGCTACTAACTTTCTACATTATTGCAACAATAATTCAAACAAAGTAGACCAACAGGTCACAAGAAATCACCATCTCGAAAGAGAATCGAGTACAAAGAAGTTCAAACAATGAGCCTATCCAAAGATAGAGAAAAGGTAACTCTAATAAGGAAAGGTCCATTTAATAAATCGTTTCATACAACTGAACAAAAGAAGTTCCAGTTTCAAATCAAATCAGGTTGAAAGCATATTGCAGACCCAAAACAACATTTTGACCCCAAGAGAATACTTATATATATATTCTTTTTCAAAAAGAAACCAAGGTCTTATTCACTATATCAGTCGAGAATAACCTCCCTAAACAGTAAACTATAAAGTTTAGAATTACCCACGAACCCAAGACTGAAGACTAACAAAGGCTTCACCACTTAATATGAAGAGTAAGTAGTTCGTGATTCAAATAACTAAGCACAAACCAGCAGAATGGAGAAAGTATCTTTCCCGTATAGATCCAATGTCCACGGTAATAACTCAACCATCCACCGAGACCCAAAATTGTTTTAAAGAATCAGAAGAGAGAGTAAGAACCAAAAATGTTTAAGTCAAAAGATGTCTCAATCTTAACTCCAAAGCAACAGGAACATAATTCAAAACAAAACTCTCACATCCACAAAATCGTGACAGAGGTGACTTAGCTTCAACAAAACAGTCAACCCAAAATGTGAGATTCCTCAAAATAGAGGGGAAATAACACCCCCTTATTTTCTCACACCAATACCATCTCAAAGGAGTTGTTATAGTCATTAAACAAAAGTTCCACGTTCCTTTAAGAAAGACGTTTCTAGTTCCAAATCTCAAAGATATTTTAAATGACTCAAACAAGCTTTCACCTAGTTCCCTAGTGAGTAGTCACTCAATAAAAGAATTATAAGCTTAATAATTTTACTACAAGAGAAACCCAACACTAACATGCCAGAACATAATTGAATACATTGACCCAACTTCAAACTCATAACACACAAGTGTTACATACGAGTACAGTGTTGAACCCAAGCTTCACACAAAAGTTTAGAACTTCACATGAAAAATAGTGTGAGTACAGTGCCAAATATGAACTCCAAGCAATAGTTCAGTGAAGAATAAGTTTTCCAAACACTGGTTCAGAACAACACAAAACCCCAACAAAATTTTACGTCCAAAAATGCAACCCAAAAGCAAAATCAAATAGAACTCAAATTTCCCTAAGTTCATATCCTTATATTGCCATGAAAGTCAGTTCAAAGCACAATAACTTCAAATACAATGTCTAGAGTGCAAAAATAGAGATACAAAACCAAGTTTCACATACAAAATTCTCATGCATACTGTCATAAAACTTACACAACGAGACAGTTTCCAAAACATCACTTTTTTTCCATGGATACAAATCCAAACAACACAAATATTCACCAAACCCAAAGCAAGAAAATAACTAGACAGACATGAAAATATCAATCTCATGAGATCATAGTTTTTCTAATGAATCATTTAGAAGAACACAAAGAATTTTAATAGTTAGAGCCTATCATGCCTGATAGTTCTTCCACCAAATCGAAGGAGACTTCCAGCCGAGCTTCCAACTCTTTTTCTCCTCCACGAAAGATCAACAATCAAACATCTTTTCCTCGTATGCCTCATATACTTTCCTTCAATCAAAAATAGACCGTAGATACCAAAAATAGCTTTGAAGTGAAGGTCGAACTGTTGGTTCAAAGAACCAGTTAGCTCTATGTAGAGAAAAATTTTCCATGCATGCAAAACCAAATAAACTCCTAAAAACCATCCTTCTAATCTTCCAAGATGGTTGGCACACAAAGACCGAGGCTCATTAATGCCATAAATGCCATTTATTCCAAAATTCCCGCTTATCTTTCCTTACCACCGCCTCCTAAATCGGCGAATGCCAATTCTACACAAAAATACCATTCCATCTTTTAGTGGAGCTTCCATGTATGCCTCCACCAAGTCTACTAGCCCCTTCCAAATCGGGCAAGGTACTTCCATAATTTAAACCCTATCAACTCATTTAAATGCCATTGGAACCATCACCCTTGAGACATGTGACCCTTAGGTTCCCTTTAATAGTTTAGGATGGATCCCAATATAGCTTAGGTTAGTTTAGCAATTACCAACATAGGTCTTAAAACATTTGCCAATAATTCCTACCTTAGGTTAGGTTCAATTCATAACCCTTTAGTATTAGGTATTAGTTAAAATAGCCTAGTATTACTTAGTAATCCTTCTCTTATCCATTTAGCACAATGCTTAGGTTATGAATCGAACCCAACAAATTAGAATAAGAGGCTAAGGTTAGAGTAAAATCCAAATAAGTAAATGTAGTTAGAACATAGGTGTTCTTACCTAGCTTAGGCTACTGTTAGGATAATCCTTAGGTTTTAGGACTTTGAACTCCTCCTCTCGTGGATTGAATTTTTCTTAAGTCCTTATAATCCTACCAAGATCAATCACCAAAGACCCGAACACAACATACAGTTGAATGAAAACATGTTCACATGAGACCACAAAATTTGTAACAAACAAGGTTCAGTCTTTTATGTCCCTCAAACTACTGAATGTCAATTTACCATTCAGTCTACGAAGAAGATTTGAAACATTCCTCGGATCACTAAAATTGATCCAAGGATGAGTCAGAAGAAGAAATAAGTCTGCAACTCTTAAATCCAGATTACAGCTCATCTTCCCAAAGTGAAAATGAATTCTTGATAACCATATAATTTTAGTGTAATGGTTTTTTTAAGAACAGAAAAGATTTATCCTTATCAAGCATGATCTTGAACAGTCAAAAGAACACATATTTATCCAAAAAATCACATGTCAACCCTTGAATGCAAAACATGAATATATCAGTTGTCGAGGGTGTTACATGTTAAGAAAATCAATATCTTTAGTGATTTTGAGTTGGTCATAAACTAAGTCATTGGTATATACTAGTTTCATAATGATATCTTTCAAAAGTATAAGCAACACGTAGACATAATATTTTTACCACCTTTGACCATTATACACTTCAAACCACCCCACTTTCTACCAACAAATTTGTGGATACCATGGCCTTCTTGGCTTCTCGAGATACGTTCTTCAACCGCCGACTCTAAAATATTTGTCACCATACAAAGGCTACAATCACCCTCTTATTTACCTCATGAAGTTTACTCCATCAAAACCATTTCCTTGACCCACATGACCTTTGGTATAAGTAATATGCATACTATCTCACTCCTAATGGACAACATGCCTTTCTTAAAAGTTTCTCATGTTATGTCATCATGGGTATTATTCTTTACAAGCGTGGCTTCGACGAAATTCTCTTACAATGCCTTGAGAGTTATGAAATTCCCTACACCATTAAGGAAGTCCACGATGGAATTTTTGGATGTCACTTTAGTGGTTTAACTGTCGCAAAACACATCCTTCACCTAGGCTATTATTGGCTAAACCTAAACTATGATTGTTATGATTACATCAAATGTTACATGAAATTCCAGTAGCATGATAATCTCCACCACACACCTAGTCATGCCTTACAGGTCACACGAGACCTTTGGCCTTTCTCTCAATGGGGTTTGGATCTTGTCGGTGAGATCAACCCCCATTCTTCACAACACCACCAATGGATCATAACCGCTACCAAATATTACACTAAATGGGTAGAGGCCATTCCTCTCATTTCTACAAAAATGAGAAAATATGTGAATTCATCAACCATCATATCATTTTTCATTTTGGTGTTCCTCACCGCCTCATCATTGATAATGGAAAACAATTCAAAAACAAAACCCTACGCAAACTATGTGATGCTTTTGGCATCCAACTTAGTTTCTCATCACCTTATTACCCACAAACCAATGGTCAAGCCGAATCAACCAATAAAACCTTGAACAAAATTATTATTAAGGTAGTAACCGATCTTGGTAAAGATTGTCATACACACATTAATTTATCCTTGTGGGATTATCATACTAGTATTCACACTTTGACTGCTGCCACACCATTTTCTCTAGTCTACGGTACTGAGGTTGTCTCACCTCTCGAAGTCTAGATTCCATATCTCCACATCTCACTACAAGACATGCTTAATGACGATGAATTTTTCCAAGATCGTTTGGAAAAACTCAAGTTATTATATGAACTTCGCCTCAATTCTCTTGACCATCCCCAAATCCACCAAAAATGTATCAAACGTGCCTATGAAAAATGTTTTCACGAATGAATCTTTCAAGTCGGTGACCTTGTCTCGAAAGAAAATCAACATGTAACCACAGAGGAGAAGATTAAATGGGGAAAATTTACTCCTAATTAGCTTAGACCCTATATCATTACCCATTCCAATGGATCAGGTGCTTATCATTTGTCTTCACTCAAAGGTAAACCCGAACCTGAGACACTTAATGCCTTACATATTTGACCATTTTATTGTTGATATCAAGTCTTATATCAATTTCTATCAATTGATCGCTCGTCCCTTGAGCGTTGTTCACCTTCCATATTACCCATTTTGAAGATCAATGACTAAACAAGAATCATGTGATTACCCGTCACCATTTTAGCCTTGTCTTCAATATGAGTACCACGGCTCTACTCATAGCATGATTCTCATGGATACTTTTCATCTTCTTCAAGATGGAATCCCATGGTTGTTCATCACTCAAAACCACCCCCTTTCATGGTTAACTCTTGTGTACTATGATTTTTTCATCCGAACAAGTGCATACCCTTCCTCTATAGTCTTTTCCATGACTTAAACAGCCATAAACAAAAACGGATGCAACTCCTTGATTCAAACTTCCAAAGTGAAAGATGAATCCTTCAAAAGGGAAATATCTTCACTCTACTTCCATAACTATAAATAGACTTCTCCTTGAAGGACAACCATATCATAGTTATTTCAAAATTCAATAAAAATATCCCTGAAATTTCTAGCATCGATCAAATTCACGAAGACCTCAAGGAGATCATATACTCATCCCATATAAACTTCCTACATTGACCAGTCTATTAAAACAAACAAATGAAGAAAAATATGAAATTTTCATCATGGACTTGCCTATTCTTGATCCTCGGGTTTTTGTTCCGAAAGATATGTTTGTCGTATACCGAGTTACACTAAACCACCTATTCTCACCTCCTTTCCTTTTAGCCTAATCTCCTTGTTACTCAAGGGACTTTCCACAAATGTGACATTTTGTGATTATGCAAATTTTTTCACCCTTCGAATGGTCCATTATACATGTCTTTAGGGTCTTATGTTCATAAGCCCCTCTTAGGTATGGTTGACTAATTAGGTTCTTATCAATTAAGTGACTCTTTTACCACCTCTTACCATTCACCTTCCTCATTACTTATTGATTATCCTATATAGGAACAAATCATCAACACTTATATTTAAAAACCACTCAACCATGCCTACTTGACCTCAACTCAATCATGCCTACTTGACCTAGACTCAACCATGCCTACTTGACCTCAACTCAATCATGCCTAATTAACCTAGACTCAACCATGCATAATTTACCTAGACTCAACCATGCCTAATTTACCTAGACTCCATCATGCCTACAACCTATCCATTCACCTTTCTACCTCATCATATTTTTCCCTCACTTATGGGAGAACTACATTGGCTCGAGGTCTCTTTTTCACCTGGTACTATGTAGGCAACACTATAAGGAATGGGGCCCTCGGAGGCTAGCTCGGCCACTCTCTACCCTAACCAATTCCCCCTTTCCCTTTCCTATTCACATTCTACCCTAGTTAGTTTCCTTTCTATATCAATAACTGGAAATTAAACCAAACAAGCAACAATTGCTAAACATATTTACCATCATTATTTACACATACATTTCATCACATCTATAATTTATTTTCCATCATCATAAATTTTCCTATAAATTGTCTTAAATGATCCATACCATCACAAATTACACACATTAATGAATTAGAAATTTAATCAACTATAAAACCTAACTCAACCATGCCTAAAGCAACCTGACTCAATCATGCCTAACCAACCTGACTCAACCATGCCTAAATCAACCTGACTCAATCCATGCCTAAACCAACCTGACTCCACCATGCTTAAACTGACCTGACTCAATCCATGCCTATGACCTTACTCAATCCATAACTATGACCTGACTCAATCCATGCCTATGACCTAACTCAATCCATACCTATGACCTAACTCAATCTATACCTATGACTTGACTCAATCCATGCCTATGACCTAACTCAATCCATACCTATGACCTAACTCAATCTATACCTATGACCTGACTCAATCCATGCCTATGACCTTACTCAATCCATGCCTACACCGACCTGACTCTATCATGCCTAACTTACCTAGTTTCCATCACATGTACAAAATCATCATCGAAGTTACATATACTCATACACATCATACCATAAAACATCATCATCTCTATATATATCATCCAAATATGAGTGTCCATACATATATACTCGACTATAAAATCTATACAAATATCTCTCATCTACCATATAACAAATACAAAGGTCTCAAAATCTTTGCACGCAGGTCGGTATCATGTATACAAAAATCAAAACTCTCTCATAAACAACCTCACTATCATCGGCACGTAGGCTAGTATGTATCAAAAACAATCACAATACTATCCAAAATGATGATATCCCTTGTCTTCCCTTGGATACCTCAGTCAATCTCTCTCGACTCCTTTTCGCTCATGTGTGGTGCCCACTAACCACCTCCCCTCCTGCTATGGGCCTCAATCTAACCACCGATGGCCCCTCACCTAGAGCTAGTCTTCGTATACTAGTAGCCTCACCCTGCTCCTATTTATGGGCTAGCTAGGACCCTATGCTCTTCATACCGTGAGTACAGGATCGGGTCATCTCACTTGAGGATTTTTGTGCTCAGACTCTACATATGAAGGGACATCTATCCCTACCACTACCAAATGATCCTGATAATACCTTGCCTCACCTAGGGTGTCCCTGAATCTTTCCATAAGCACTATTTGAGGAGGTTCTATAGGTCTCAATGTGACCTATGTGCTTGGCCCTACTAATAGTGGCCTTTGTGCCTGTACCTGTACCATAGGATCCTATGCCTGAGCCTATACCGGTTCCTTTGCTGCTGCATGTGCTGCAACCGAGCCTGTAAGGCCACAATCTATGCCTGAGCAATGGCCAACTAGCCTTACAACCCTGTGACCTATGCCTGTAGGGTGGCTACCTGTCCCCCATCTCTGGCTCCACCCTGTGTGGGTGCTTAGCCCTTTAAACTTGTGATTTGGGCCTGAAGGGCCACCACCTATGCCTGTAACATGGCCACCTCTACCGTGACCCCGTCAGCTATCCTTGTAGACCTATAACCTGGGCCTGTAATGTGGCCACTTGTCCCTATAAAGTGTCCCTCTAGACTATGAGGGTCACCACATCTGGCTACCCTAGCTTGGGTGGTGCTGCTCATAGCTACATTGCCCACCACTATTTGTATTTGTCTATGTAACCGACATAATCAATCTTTTGGTCCACTAGTGGTTCCTTCGACCCAGTCGGCAAGGTAGGTCATAGTGGAGACATAGGTCTCTCCACATCATCCCTCCTATACTGTGGGAAAGGAGGTGGTACATCCTGCAACAGCCCAAATTATCGTCTGACCCTATCTATAGGTATCAACTCATGCTCTCCGCGTGACACCCCTCTATCCATCAAACCAGTTGTAGCTCATCTAACTCCATGGCCATGTGCCTGTATGAGGGGAAGCCCACATATGGCCTCCAAATAATGTCTACTCAGATAAGCCCTCCAATATGCACCTGTAATAGGCTATATCATGTGTAGCCCTAATAGCTCTGCGCGCTTCAAAGCAATCGGTACCTAGTGCCTGTAACCCACTCAAACCAAGCCAACATCAAATGCATCAGTGGGGCATACCTAGTGGCCTCACACATATAATGTGCTCATATGCCCAAAGTAGTGGAGAAGAAAGGTGCAACATAGGCTGAACCACCATAATCTCCTATATGCCCACAACTCCTGTACAACTGCACCAAGTATGTTGGTGCCCAAGAAAAGTGGGTCCTCTCCTCCATCATGTCATGGAGGACCCCCATTAGTGCCCATGGGAATCTCCCACCCTCTACATCTGGGTGCAAAACAACACACTACCTCCATAATAAGAACAACTAGCCTCATCTCCTTAGGATGGGCTGCATACATCTCCCCATAGCTCAGACTCGCGCTATGAAACCTCATCTCTGTCATCCCCTCACCAAAAATGATTAGGATAAACTCCTTAGATGCCTCTAAAGATATTAAATACACCGCATCCCCATTATTGGTAACTACAGGATCCTCGTTAGCATCCTCTAGGGTGACGATAATCTCACCCGTCAACAAAGGAAAAATATTGGTCACCGAGTCCCATCTCGTCGATGAAGGAGACCATTAAACTACGCTCTAGACTACATGTCGGTAGTGTCCGACCCCAATTAGGAAAACCTCTACCACATGGCACCAATCATCAATTGTCACACTCCCTCATACCTCCATGAGAAGGGGTGGTACCCTATCCCGCATCTATAGCCTGGTCCCTCACCGTACTCCAATAAAATACACTATTGTCAAAACCTTCCAATACTAAACACGTCACTGTACCCAATAAAACTTTTCCCTAACCCTTATTACTTATTATACCCACCCTACCACTTATCCCTTGCTAGACCAATCTATTCATTCCTTTATACCTATCCCTCTATTTTCCTCTCATGAAACCGACCCTTACACCTCCTGGGCATATCCTTAGCTCTTACCCTTGCTCTCTATTGCCCTATTTTCCACAAAATTCATCCAACATCGGTCAGCAATGACCATTATCAATCATGTGTAGCTGGCGCATCGGTCACCAACTACTTGACCCGTGATCGCCAAATACCACCAACATCGCCTAATACTTGACCGACGTTGGTCCCTATTGCAGAGCCGTATTCATCCCACCTCCCCTATTTTTCCAAAATTCTCAAAATATAACCTAATCCTCCTCTCTAACCTACCCAAACCTATCCTAGATTCATTCCCAATCCTATTTAACCTATAGTGGACCTTCCCACCCCTCATTTCCTTCATTTTTACTCATAAATTCCAAATAATAAAATTACACCCAATTTTTCACCCAACCCCATTTCAATAGCCTATTTCAATAAAAATACAGGATCGATAGAATCCTACCTCATCTAGATGCCACAAAGCATGGTGGTATATGACCTGCTACTACACAAGTGCCCAACCTAAACCTTCTCCCACCTCTACGATGTCCAATCAAGAAACCCAATTTTCCCGACCTCCAACCAATCACAATTAATCCCCTATGCTCGTGGACCCGTCTACCTAGAGCCTCTCACCAACTAGTACTCTCTCCCTCGATAGATTTTTTAATGTTCCCTTTTCTCCATGACAGTGCAATAAATAAATAGTGCTCTGTCATTTTCTCAAAGACAACACGATCAAATGAATCCATCTAATACAAATTTTTCCTTTTAAAACCCCCACCTCGACCCGAACATCATCGGCTATACTTAGACCAACATTGGTCTTGTGCCCTACCAAACCATGGTCAGTTGTACCTACATAGACATCGTCTTGTTCCCTAGAAAATTATTGTCGGGCTTTCGAGACCATCACCGGTTAAATATCACCGCATCAGTTACTTGTTATACTCCTCTCAACACCCTTTCCCCATTTCAGCCAAAAAATTTCCCTTCCCACCACCTTGTTTACCTTACTCGGCCTTATCGCAACCTACCTCTAAGCCTACATTACCTATACCCGTCTTTAATTACATTTAGGGACTTGTTATTTTACCCATACCTCATTCCTACCCATGCCATGACCTCACTACATGGACCTCAAAAATTATTAATAACCTATGAAACCATGTGCTCATTATACCTTGTGACACTATTACCCATGTTGTTTGACCTAATGACCTTACCTTGCCTATTTTTGTGTCATTTATCCTAACCCAACCTTTGGTGTACCGGAACATACCTACACGTTCCTGCACCTGACCTGTGATGTGCTTCTACACCATATCCTATACCTTGGATACTAGAATCACTTCAACCTTGTTTGGATAAACCTATCAACCTTGGATGATGTAGAGTTTGCATGCTCTTCAACCTGGTATTGTGCCACATTTTATATGTGTGCGTATGTTTAATGTCACTACCTTTGACCCTGGCCCATTTCCCTTTTTTCTTGATTTGACCTTTACCCCATTTCCCTTTTTACCTCCACCTACCCGACCCACACCTACCTACCTCACTGTTGATTAAGTGGATATTCCCATGTCTTCACCCATTGCATCTTGTGATGATGGTACCTGTTTTTCTCATCCTAATAGCCTTACCTTGCCTATGGTTGTGACCCTTATCCAAACAAACCTTGACCTTTTGACCTTTTGGATGTACCGGAACCACACCTAAATGTTCCTACATCTTACCTCGTTGAGTTCCCAAACCATATCCTTTACCTTGGATACCGGACCTCAACAACCCTTGTTTGGATGACCTTTACAACCCTAGCTAACATACATTTGTTATGTTGAGAAACCCTGGTATCTCATGGCATTTCACAACATGTACGAACATCTAAATGCTCTATCTAATCACCCACCATACCTCTTACAATCACCATACCCTCGACCATCACCTTCTTTACACCTAACACTATTTTCTCAAACCACTCACCGCTTCCTTCTCTCACCTCATTGGTTCCTAGTTTGAGAGGGGTTACCTTCACCCACACATGGGGTAACCATATCTTATTTTTGTTAGCGTCTCTTACCAATACAAGCTACAAAAAAAAAGGGGTAAAATGTAGAAGCCAAAATTAGGTCACACTCCCTTGGTCCCTCACAAATAATGAGCTCAAACATACTCACCTAACAATGGCCCATTTCACCCCACATTAATATTAGTTTAATTAACTTAATTAAATTAATACCCACCCTCACAATATACATTACTTAATTATTCTAATTAAGCTAATTTCCACCACACCTAGACATCTCACCTAGCCACCTCACCTTAGACCTATTCCTAGCATGTTTCCATAACTAACTAAGACTTAGTTTAACCCTAAAAGTCAATGCCTACTATCCCTCTAACCACCTTCCCACTCATAAAAATGTAACATCTGTTATATATCCAGAAGTAAGAAATGAACCTAAGCTAAAAGAGATGAGATTAGCCAATTTTAGTAAACCTAGGGAATCCCGCCTTAACCAACGCCGGTCACCCTAAACCGATGCTACCAATCCGAAACCACCATTGGTTACCATTTATTCACTTTAGCAACATTATTTTTAGGTTGGCACATTCGGACTAGAGGAGAGAGATAAGAGCTACATGCAAGAAGAACCAACATCCTTTCATACATCTAGACATTCACATGCCCAACACGAGGACAAATCTAGAAGTATTCCACTCACGAAACATTCTAGGATTCACTGTTATGATACTAAATAACACCCTTCGATCAACTACCATTACCATTCATCCATCCACCGCATCACAATAAGTGTATCCATAACCAACATTGTAATTTCAGTTAGTAGCTTTTGTTACCCCCGTTATTAATCTACACTTTTTATGTTCATTATTCTATCCCTTAATGTACTGTAACCCAACCATTTCATTACCCACACCGTCAAATCACCCATCCTCGCCTACTGTTCATCCCTGAATACACCTAAGACTTCTATAAGCCTCCTTATCCACCCTACCATCTCTATCAAATCCCATATCAAACCTTACAATCAGATCTCTTTGATTTTTGTACACCCTGACCTTACCGATGCCAATTACCCATTACCGTCATCCGTTCGCATAAACCCTCACCGGTCATACCAAAATGACATCGATCTCTATGTTTTGTATCATGTCGAAGAATAGAGCCAAACAACCTCCTACCAATTTACCTAAACAACCCATAATCGACCTTGAGTAGTCCCAAGACTTGAAAATCAGCTCATCCTTTAGATCCAACTCGTAGCCTAAAACTGTTGTGATTGGATTTGATTATTGTACTTGAATGAGATACCTAAATCATATCAACTACAAGAGGAATTTACTCATTTCTTGCACTAAATTTTTTTAAACAAAGTGGATTAACATCCATCTAGGAAGTATCACACTTCCTTAACTAGCATACACTAGGTAGTCCAATGTCATATATCATTTAAATTCTCTTTTGTGGTCTTGTTTTCTATTACAGTAGTTACTCCTAACCAAAAGGAAGCTCTCACAATCAACATTGGGTCAACAAGTTAGAACACACGCATCAACCTCCAACCAACCCATTTATCAGGTATTCCTCCTCAACCCTTACCCTTATTTGTTTCGTCTCAATAAAGTAAAGAAAATGGTGAAACACTTATATCTAGAGTTAAACCATTCAAGCACCTATTATATAGACTTGTGATTATGGGGAGGATGTCCAATTATATCATATTTCTTAGTGATTTTTATATTGAGTATGTCATCTAGAAATTAGTTAAAGGGAAAGTGCTTGCAGATCAACTAGTTGAATCCCCTTTGTCTAGAACTAAACCATTGAGTGTGGATCTTCCAGATGCTTCTATGATGTACATCGAGGAATCCATCACATGGGAAATATAATTTTATAGATCCTTTACTTTTCATGGCTCAGTGGTCATGAATTTTTCTTATCACTCTTACAAGTGATTTGATTCCTTAGGATTTTAGACTTGGTTTCCCATGTACTAATAATATAACCAAGTATAAATCCCTCATTAAGGGAGTGAAATTTTCTATACAATGGGATATCTAACAGGTTAATTTTATGGGTGAATATCAATTGATCATCAAGCAAATAAATGATGAGTATAAGTTCAAGGATGAGAATCTCATCCCTTACAAGAAATTGGTTGATACATTAAAGGAATTATTTTTGTGAATAAACTTCTATTAGATACCCAGAGGATAGAATTTCTTGGTGGATGCCATGGATACAATTGGGTATTTGTTATGCATTCCATGAGGTAATAATTACATTCCATTCTTTATGGAACATATTACGGTACCTACATACAAAATCCCGAAATATTTCTTGGTATGTGAAGATGTTGGTCCCTTATCCCCCTGGTATCTTGATATTTTTGACTACCTACATGATGGAACCTTTGCTCCCAACATTTCCCATTGTGAAAATGTAATCTTATCCAACACATAGACCATTATACCCTACTTGGTGAACTCTCTATTGTCGAGGCTACGATGAAAATCTATTATGTTGTCTTAACTTAGAAGAGTCCATTTTAATAGTCATAGAGGTACATAAAGGCATCTGTGGGACCCATACAAGTGGAATGGTTCTTTCTAAGAAGTTATTAAGAGTAGGATATTATTGGCCTACTATGGAAACTGATTGTTGTCATTATGTGAAGAAATGCTTACTATGGAAAAAATATGACCACCTAATACATGATCCATCACAATATATATATAACCCATCACGACACCATGGTCGTTCTCAAAGTGGGGTCTTGATCTCTTTGGGAATATTAAACCCACTTCCTATGATGGTCACAACCACATCATAACTACCATAAAGTATTTTACAAAATGGGTAGAGGTTGTTCCTCTTACTTATGTCACTGGTGCATAGATTGTCAGGTTTATAATGAATCACATCATTTTCGGTTATGATATTGCCTCTACCATTATATCTAACAATGGTAGATATTTTAAGAATAAACAAGTGAAGGAATTGTGCCAATGCTTCCAAATCCACTAGAAATGGTCAACCCCTATTACCCTCAAGGTAATGGATAGGAAGAAGCCTTGAACAAGACTCTTATTTGTATCATGGAGAAAATGGTTAATAAAACTAGCCATACTTAACACCTACATATTCATCCTGCCCTCTATGCTTATAGAACATCCATCCGCACACTTACCGGTACAACTTGATATTCCCTTTTTTTTGGTGCAGAGGCCATCTTGCCCCTTAAGATTGAGCTTCTCTATTTTTGCATATCCTTGAGAGATTATCTAGATAAAGAGGAAGAATATAGAGTGGCCAAACTTGTTGAGCTATAATTACTAGATGAAAAGTGCCTTCATGCATTGGATCACCTTAAAATGTATTATAACTAAGTGTTATAGTGTTATGAAAATGCATAATACCTTGTGCATTTGAGTTAGGATACCTTGCGCAGAAAGAGAATAAGTTAAACAATACAAAAGAATGAGATAAGAAAGGCAAGTTTGAACGTAATGGTTGGGGCCACATATTGTGGTCACTAAATTTAGTTTAGTTACTTATAATATTTCCTATCTTGATGGTGATGAACTTCGGGAACCCATGAATTTCATGCATCTAAATAATTTCTACGCGTAAACATGGGGTTCCTTTAAAAATAAAAATGTAAAAAAATCAGATAAAGTAACAAAAAATTAAAGATAAATAAATACATCCAAGTGTGAAAACAATGCAATTGTGGAACTTTGGACAAGTTTTTAGTTAAAACCGGTTCCCAAGTGCCATAGAAGGGTTCATTTTTCACAAGCATCTCACACTTGAGGGTATAATAAATTTTTCCTAAGTTAGTTTTCACCGTGTCGAGATCCTTTGAGCCTATCCTTTGGGGCCTTGATCCGACTGATTCTATTCTTATATATATGCGAGGAGTTTTCCTTGTAATTTCACATATATCACTGGGAATTTACACATATTTGTTTTCTTATACAAAAATTCAAATTTTTTAGAAATACCAAAAAAATTCAAATAGGTTTTACCAAAACAAATCATAAACAATATAACATTGTATCACAAAAATACAAAAACAACATAAAATGTTTCACAAAATGTTCCACAAAAACAAATTAGTGTGCTCTTACTTCATTTTTTGTTTCTAAGTAGTATTTTTTATTTGTCCTGTACATATCATGTGTCGTCTTATCTTCTTTATAGATTAGTTTGTTCTTTACTTGATTATATTAATTTCTTTTTTATAGATTACTATGTTGTTTAATTCATTAGATTAGTTCTTGTTGTTACAATATCGACCAATTATAACTCGAGTTATTAATATCTTAGTTCATTTATAACTTTGGTGTGAGTTAATTCATGCTTGTTCATATAAGGTATGTGTAACGAGTGCCGGGTAACGAGTTGGTGACACTAAAGAGGCAACAAGATCAAAATGTTAATTGTGCTTATAGAACATCCATCTACACACTTACTTTGGTGAGTTAATTAATGCTTTTTCATATGAGGTATGTGTGATCATTGAATATTTTTAAGCCTTTAGCGTCAATTCCATCCCAAGGAAAATAATTAAGCAAGAGAGATGATCGACAAAGATTGGGGATTCTTTTTGATATTGTAGAAAGTATCAAAAGTGAGAAATCTCAGCCTCATATCAAAGTGGTTGTGAGACCATATTTTTGGATAACAACACAAGTTGGAAAGTCTTTGAGAATGATCATAAAATTGTCAATTTTCTACAAGAAGAAGTTGAGTTCTCCACCGTAAATCAAGAAAACTGGAGCAAAAGAATATGGCAGCAAATTGAGAACTAACAAATTATCAAAAGGCCTTATAACCCTAGAGTCAATCTCCAACCCGAATGATCAGTTCCTGAAGGAGAAATAAAACATTTAGGTAAAGGGTGAAGATTCGAGCCTATTTTAGTAAATGAAAGCAAGACATTGCAAATTGGAAAAGTAAGTATGCCACAAGAGAAATCTGAGTTTGTTCAACTTTGTCAAGAGTTCCCAAATGTATATTCTTGGACTTATAAGGATTTAAGAGGTTTCAACCCAAAATCGGTGTAACATAGTATTGAGCTGGATCTGGAATCTAAGACTATCGTGGTAGAAGCAAAGGTCAGTGAATCCCCATATTGAACCTCTCATGAGAAAAGAGTTGAATAAGTTGATTGAGGCTAGTATCATCTTCCCCATCAAACATTCGAGTTAGGCTGCAAACTTGGTGCTAGTGAGAAAGATAAATGGATAAATAATATTGTGTGTGGACTTTCATGATCTAAATAGAGCATCACTCAAGGATCATTATCTACTTCCATCAATGGAACAAATCTTGTAGGTCGTAGCTAGTTCGTAAAGGTTTTCATTGCTAGATGGATACTCGTGCTATAATCGATAATGGTGAAGGAATAAGATCAACTCAAGACAACCATCACTATAAAATGGGGCATTTATGCTTACAAGAAGATGCCATTTTGGTCATCAAATGCGAAAGTAAAATTTCAAAGTGAGCTATGGATATGGAGTTCAAAGGATTAATTAATAGGATAGCGCTAGTATACCTAGATGATATTAATGTCTTCTTAAAGAATGCAATAAACCATCTCTTTCACCTCGCACAAGTGTTTCAGAGGTGTAGAAGGTTCAGAGTGTCATTGAATCCGAAGAAGTGTGTATTCTTGGCACACAAGGGAAAATTTTTGGGCCACATTGTCTCAAGGGAAGGGTTGACAATTGATCCTGAAAGGGTTGAAGCCATCCGAACACTTCCATTGCCACACCACAAGAAATCTCTCCAAATATTCTTGGGAAGGAAAAATTTATCCACAAATTTGTGCCTAATTTTTCCACTCTTGTGAAGCCTTTAACAATGATGTTGAAGAAGATTCTTGCATTCAAATGGACAGTAGAAGGAAAAGAGAGTTTTGAGAATATCAAGCATGCAATATCACAAGCTCCAACTCTTATCAACCCGGACTTTTCAAAGGAATTCATGTTGTATGCTTTTGGAGGATCAGATACAATCTCATCTATATTGACACAAATGACTAAGTAGAGAAGGTTCGAGAATAGCCCATAGCATTCTTCAGTCAAATATTGGAAGATTATGAAGTAAAATATTATTTCATTGAAAATCATGTCCTTGCGTATCATTAGAAGTTTGAAGAATTTAAGACACTTGGTCTCGAACAATAAGATTCAACTTTT
Source organism: Taxus wallichiana var. yunnanensis (assembly GCA_018340775.1). Classification (NCBI taxonomy): domain Eukaryota; kingdom Viridiplantae; phylum Streptophyta; class Pinopsida; order Cupressales; family Taxaceae; genus Taxus; species Taxus wallichiana. The sequence continues at coordinate 346,569,432 of CM031233.1, forward strand.
GGGGTCTCATGTGGGTGTTAAGGACCTTCTCTTAAATAAGGATTTGAATGAGAAGAGAGCAGGTTGGATAACTCTGTAATGGAATACAACATTGAAATCAAAGTGACCAAATTGGTCTCGTGGCAAGGTTTGTGTGAGCAACTCACTTCCAAACAACCCGATGGGTCAAAAGGTGAAGAAAATGTTGTCTGTGCATATACTACAGATTGATCAAAAACAACCAACTAATGATGCACTTATTCCATGTTGGACTCAAGACTTGGTGCATTACCTCCAAACAGGTGTTTTCCTCTAGAATAGAGCAAAGCTAAGAGGAGATACTTTAGATTACAAGCTATCTCGTATGTACTCATTAATGACATCTTGTTCAAGAAGGAAATCAATGGTTTTCTATTGATATGCATTGGAAAAAGTCAAGTTGAGAGAATAGTACATGAGTTCTATGAAGGAGAAGTAGGAGGTCACTTTTCTCCATAAGTAACAGCTCTCAAAATCATGAAGGCTGGTTACTATTGGCCCACGGTGTTCAATGATTGCTACTCATGGGTCAAGAAATGTAAGAGATGTGCATTATTCATAGGGAAAGAAAGGTTAGCAGTGCTTCCCCTCCATCTGATTGCAATAAATAAGCCATTCATGCAATGGGGATTGGACTTCATTGGGGTTATCAATCCAAATTCAAGTCAAGTCCACAAGTGGATACTTACAGCAATAAACTATTTCACCAAGTGGACTGAAGTAGTGGCACTTAAGGAGGCAAATGTATCCAACGTTTTAGATTTATATGAAGGGATAGTCATGAGGTTTGATGTCCCTACCACTATCATATTAGATCATGCATTGGCATTCCTTAGCACAAAGATCACTGAATGGAATGTCAAGAATTGTGTGTATCTCAGCACTTCATCAAATTATTACCCTCAGGGTAATGGTTAAGCCGAGTCTACGAACAAGAACCTACTAAAAATCATAAGGAGAAATCTTGATGAGAATTAGAGAACTTGGCATGTAAAGCTCAAATCAGCTCTATGGGTTGATAGGATCACACCCAAGAGGTCTATAGGAAGCTCTCCATAGAAGCTTGTATACAGGAAAGAAGCAGTTCTACCTATATCACTCAAGTTGCCACCATTGCAACTCAAGAAACAATTGAAACTAGCTGATTTTGAGCCTATGGAAATCAGGTATGCAGAGTTGATGAAATTAGAAGAAACAAGAGAACATGCAATGCAAACCATGGAGCAAGATCAAGCATTGATCAAGAAGAGTTTTGACAAGAAAGCTAAGGCTAGGATGTTGTAAACTGGAGATTTGGTACTGAAGTGGGATGTTGATCATACAAAGCCAGGAAAGCATTCCAATTTTGATTCCACATGGAGTGGTACATACTTGATCATTGAAAACAAAGGTAGCAATGCTTTTTGGCTGGCTAAGTTAAATGATGAAGAGTTGTAGATTCTAGTCAATGGAATCTATCTCAAATGTTGCTACTAGAAAGAGAGTTTCTCACCCTTGTAATTATTAATTTATAATTTCCATTCCTCCAAGTGCTTATGCACATTATACTACTATTAGAATAGTTTTCATTTCCCTAAGTGATGGTGCACATGTCCTATTGCTTATAATGTGTGCATGTTTACGATTCATTGAGCTCCTAAAAAGAAATTACAGCCACAAGAGAATCAGACCAACAAATGTTTCAATTGCACAAGGACACAGGTTTTCAAATTTTAGATCAAGTGAGATATTATCAAATAGACTCCATGCCTAATGGATTGCTACAGGCAGCTGGTCATACTTCATCTGGCAGGCAGATAACCCCGTTAAGTCACCAAAATTATTATCCAAAATTCACCCCTTAAGGTAATTTTGATAACATGTACCAAATTCTTCAGTCTCGAGTAAGTAGAATTGATTCAAGGCCCAAAATCATGTTTTGGGGTCCCTTTGGTATCTCTCTAACTTCCCCATCCAAGGAAAAATCCAACAAGCTAGCAAAAATTTGAAAAATTCAAAAAATGAAGTCGCAGGCTTGTTTTAATGCATTGTGGGTCTGGAGGTTGCGGGTTGTACCAGTGCGGGTTGTACCAAGGTTTGTCATACCAATTTTGGGGCCGAAATACAAAGGAATCAGATAAATCAAACATTTTTGTCCTGTGGAGGTCCATAGGACGGTTGGGACGCATGGGACGTCAAATCCAAAATGGGCAGCGGTGAAAATCAGCAAAAGTGGAAGTTTTTGTTCGCGCGGTTTGGGACAGTTGGGACAAAAGTACAAATGGGATGCAAATCAGCCAATTTTCTACAAGTCTATTGTGGGTGGTGCAGAGATTCTTGTCTGGGACATTCGGGACGCGTGGGGCACGGAAAGGCAAAAAGCCACAAAAGGGACCATGGGATGCAACAAATGCGGGAGTCAACAGCCCTTGCCCGGTAAAAGAAACGACATATGCATAGGGAAAAGGAAGCTTGAATCAACTCATGTGGAAGAATGTTTCGGGACAGCAGGGACACGCAGACCTGATTTTTTCGAAATAGCTGCAACAAAGAGGAAAGTCAAAGTTTGACCTCCTAAAATTCAAATGGCCATAACTTTTGACTCCAAGCTCTGATTTTCAGAAAATTGGACTTTTTGAAATGATCACAAAATCATCTGCATCACAAAATTGGATTTATTATTTTTGATTAGGGTAAATATATTTAAATATAATAAACATATTCAGCTTCAGCTTAGTTAATGCTCATTCCCGTCAAATGACAAAAATGCCAGCGATGACTCAAAATAGTTGCTCGCACTCGAGAAGGCCATAACTTTTGTATTTCTTAATGAAATCACACAAAATTTATACTGTTTAATCATGGCTTTGAGCCAAACACACAGAAATCAATAAATTCCACATTTGATGAGAAATCAATTGGTTTTTTTATAAAACATGGATGGGTTCATGACAGTGTTTTATTTGGCAGTTGGGAGTGCAATTAAGAGGCATGGTCATCATTCCTTCTTATTGCAGCACCTAGGACAATATGGGGAACCTTTTGCAAGTAACATACAATAAATTCTCTCCATTTAGTTCCTCTTAAAAGTGGTTGAAGGACGGATTTTAGGATTTCCATTTTCCCCTTCTCTCTCTCTTCTCATTTTCCTATAAATTGGAGTGTTGGGTTCATTGTAAAGGAGGGAGTTTTTGTTGTAGAAAATATCTATCAAAATTTATTTGTGAATCCAATGTGTTGCAAGCCCTTGTAGTGGACTCCTTGTATGGTGATCTAGGCCCTTATCTTGTAATAGATTGAATTGTGCATATCATGAAGCAATAAAATACAAGTTTGTGGATGCATCTTCCCCTGCTGTGTTTGTTTGCACTCTTCTTTCCCTTTCAACCTTCATTACAAGAATATTGTGTCTATTTTTATGCTCTTTCAGGGATCTATTATCATTGTGTATGATTGAGATGTTGTTGTGAATGCATTTTGCTAGATTGTGGAGAACTGTCATCACCCCTTCTAGTGTGCACTTTGCTTCTGTATCTCATGCATTGGAAGACTACTCTCACACCCCTCCTTTTCTAGTGTATCACCGCTTTAGTGTAGGATTTAATTTTCATGCATTCTCTCTCCTTGGTCCCTTGGAAATTTATATTAGGACAGTTAGTTTTTCTTGCATTAGAGTAGATTATGGTAGGTAGTTTAGGAGCAAGAACCAACTTTCTCTAGAGGTCTATCTCAATTAGCAAGTCCCACAACTTGGAGTTAGTAGCCATGTTATCCAATCACATTGTGAGCTCAAGTATATGAATTTTTGTAAACATAAGGGTGTTGTGATTCGGTGATAACAAAGTATACTTGCATGTTTGTTTAATTTTGTACACGCGTTGTATTTTTGTGTTGTTTATCATGTGTACATACTAGATTTGATTAAATGTTTCTTGTGTTTGTGTTTATTTCTTAAACATTGTTTGTTATCATTTCATCATTCACATATATCATCATAACATCGTGTATCATCACTAAAAATTATAAGCTACATCATCATAAAAATGAAAATCAACATGTATGCTAAGCTAACATCATATCATATCATCAATGGGGAAATAGGGATTATTTTTATCCCCCCTCATCATAAACCATAATAAAAACATGGAATAACATAATATCTCATAAATCAAAATGGGATACACATCAATGTCCATCATCATCATAAACATGTCAAAAACATCAATGTCCATATATAAAAGTTTCTCGATACAGTCAGATACAAAAATAAGCCATCATGGGCATGGATAAAAAATGTGTGTCTTCAACTCAAGGCATAACCAAAAACATACATATACATTGAATCAAAAATGTTCCTTCATCTTGAGGCATAGAACAAAAATAATACATAAATATAATCCATCTGGATAACTGAGTCAACCTTAACTCTCTCGCTCGTCGAGGCTAGCCATTTTGTGACCACGTGGGGGAATCTACATAGATCTAGCTTATCATGATTTCCTATGGGACCTTATTGATTTGTTTCCTATAAGATGGCTATAGGGATAGCCCTCTATGCTTCTACTACTGCAGCTTTGTATAAAGCCCCTGTAATATTCGACCACTATGGAAGCATTACAATATCGTATAAAAGACCCCCTGTGTCCAACCCCTACTACATGATGAAGCACATCTCACTATGTTTTAATCTAAACTACATCAACTTGTAGCTAAGTTCTCTCCACTACCCATTGTACCCTCTCTACCACAAGGTGATCTCGATCTACTATGGCCGATGTAACTTCTTCCTAAGGGAAGCCAACTCTCGTGGACCCCCGCTCAACCTATCTTTACACCTGCTCGAATTGTGATGAAGGTCATGTCATCCCACAACATCACCATATCAATTTTTATGTATAAAGTGGCCACCGATGGCCCACCTACTACCTGGAATGACCCTATAGCCTACGACTAGTATCTATGGAAGAACCGTGAAACTCCATCCCCATCCCCATGACCCCTATGACCTGTGCCACCACATGGACTACATGCTCTAGGGGTGATGGTGGAACTTGTAATGGTACATGTTGTTGTAAACCCCGTAAGGGCACAAACTAAATCGATGTCCCTTGCACCACTTGTATATGAACCTCGCTAAATCACTAGTACCTATATATCGAGAACTACCTATGGGGCTTGATATACCTATGGCTATGCCTAGCCCTCGGCCCCTGGACCTATGCCTCTATGGCATTGAATTTTGATGGCCAAGTTGGGCCCTATCATTAAGATGTTGCTCCCTAATTCGTGACCGATGCCGCCACTATACCAACCGATATAGCTTCTTTTGGAATTATGATCCACCACGAAGTCATATTTGCATACCATACTTGATAGTCTGTTATCATCCTAGGATTAATAATTTGTACACGTGCATCCCATACTTATGGGAAAATGCCATGAAAACTCACCTATGCTACCATAGGTCATATTTGGGGACCAAAATAAATTATCTTGTGCACTACACACATGTACCATCTCTTATCCGTAGGGATCCCTTGAGTAAATATAAGTTGTTGGTGCACTTGGTCCACTCGGTACCCATCCAAAATATGACTATGACTTCTTATTAGATAGTTCTCAACATCTACAATTCTCAAATCTATGGTATCGCCTGCATCGATAGAATTAGTATGGGTGATAGGTCACCATACGTAACTACGCAGATCATCTAAAGGTCACTCGTAGTAAGCAAAGTCTCCCAAGTGAGATCTAATATCAACACCCACCGGTTCCTAGGTTATACAAGATGGCTTGTCTCATAATCTAACTTGTAGAGCACCATTTGGGTGTCCAATGAAAATGTTATCCTAAGCCCAAATCTAAAGAAGGGTCACAGGACTTAGTATCCTCATCCATCTATAAGAAATTAAATGTAACTCAGTATATAAGTGGGCCAAGATGCAATGACCCTAGGTGGAGACCTCTTGATCCATAAATCGGTGCACAACTCCTATAAAGTTAATTTTGTAAATGTGTACCAGTCTTATCGTAAATCAAGTAGCCACCGATAAGATCCATAAGGTAAATATGAATCCATGTAATCCTCTTGCTCTCAAAACATCTATATAAGTGCATTGTCATACCCTCTTGGGGTATGTCCTGTCGGAGGAACAAATCCTAGAAGTGTCCTATAATCGATCATGGTGTCCATCATACACAACCAAAATTCCCTATATCGGTACTCGAAGAATATGATAAAAGTACTCGAGAGACACAATCATATATTTAGTTGGAAACTAGAAAGTATGGCTCTCGTTATGCCATCTCTCTATTACGAAAGTCAATATGCTATGATTTAACCTAATTTGTGGCAATTGTGTAATGTACGATATACCTATTTCCTCGAGCATGATAATCAAACTCCACTTCTCACATTAAGTGAAGGTCATCTCAAATTACCACAGATGTATGTGGTTCTCCCACACATCCAAAGATCCCGCCTTCTCCTACAGATTGCCTAAAAACAAAAATTAACATCATTTCTTCTAAATCATCTTCTAAAGTCTTCTAATCACTCCTACATTCGTCTAATCACTTCTCAAAATCTTCTAAATTCTTCTAAGACCTTCTAAAAGGTTAGAATAGGTAGTAGCACAATTATTTCTATGCTACCACATCCCCTTGCACCCTAACGCACCTCAAGCTACACTAGCACATGTCTTCATACACTAGCGCATTTCACATGATAGCATGCGATTCTAATGATCATGACCTCATTCACACACTAGTGCATTTCATGTTAGCACACATATTCTAATGTTTGTTCTCCTACTTTCACGCTAGGGCGTGAGACAATATATTGAAAAAACAATTTAACACTCATGCCCTCACTTTCATTCTAGAACATAGAATTCATGCTAGTGTAGCTAAGGCCATGATAACACACCCGAAGGCATGCACTAGTGTTAACTCACCATTTTCTAAAGATTAAAAAAAGTAATAAATGCACTCAAATTAATGTTTTTGTCTAACTTATTAAAAACCATTTGCTAGAGGCCTCCCATGCTCTCAAACATGGTCAGAATGATGTCTATGGTCCTGAATTTACACAATCTCTTTAATAAATTAGAGCAAAAATCTCTCAAAAGGAAATAAAGTATACTAGCACAAATGGATCACGATGGATTTTACCCCTCCCACACTATTTTTATACCCTCCCAACACTAATTCTTCATTTTTTTCACCTCCTAGGGGCTATATTAGTAACATATTCCTCTATTTTTTCTCTCCCCATACTCGTGTTCTTTCATGATGATTATTTTAATTAAATGGTCATTTTTACTAACATTTTCACCTCGTTGGGGCATATTTTTACTTCCCGATGACCTTTTCTTCTCCCTGGGGCATATAATTGCTTCCCTGAAGATTTTTATAGGTGTGCTACACACATCATTATTCTTATATATCACATTCTTCCCAAATTTTCAAAAATCCAATAAATTGGAAAAAAATTCAAAAAATAAAAAAATTGTAAAAATTCAAAAATTGGTAAAATTTAAAAAATCCAAAAAATTGGTATAATTTTCAAAAATACGAAATTGGTAAAAACAACATTCACACATCCTACACATTTACAAGAGATAATTTACTCAAACATATAAAATCATCCTACAAAATATCTTTCTTTAGAGCTCATTTGTTCTCTTGCATGACATATGGATCTTTTGATCCTCCCTCATTAACAAAGTTGGTTCATTTCATATGTTTTTATTCCCTTGCACATCCAGTTACTTGAGGTAGTTTGATAGTGCACGATTAATTTTTCATGGGACTTATTTATCCTCTATTTATTCACCTTGCATGTATCCTTGTTTGAGGGGCTAGTTTTAACCTTTATCATATAACTCAAACATTTGGGAACTGAAGCTAGATAAAAAAACAATTAGTGCAACTTTCTTGAATGTTATTTTTTTGAGTATGTTTGTTTATGATTTTTTTATTGTTCTACTTGTTTACTTTCTCATATTACATTTCCTCATGTTTTTTCTTTGAGTTAGTCCTTTCACAATGTAGAAAGATCTATATTATGGCCTTTAATGTCATGTTTCACTTTTGTTGCATGCTCATATCAAATAAAAAGTTACTCCTGGACCGGTGGTTCATTGATCATGTAAGAATATGATGATAAAAATATGATCCTAAGCCAATTGATATTCTTGTTATCTCCACATGTGGGTTTCATTCTATCTACTTTTATACCAATCATTTTCCACGTGTTCACAATTCTACCAATGGCCAACTAGAACATGTTTGAAAACCTTCCATCACCATCCACATTTTATTCCAAAACACTGGGAAATAGGGATTATATTTATCCCCCTCCCTCCCCTTGTTTCTTCTATCCGTTGAAACATAGGCTTTTCTTTCTCGATCATTCTCGTTGCACACAAGCCTACTAGGCTTGTTTCACATCTTCTTTTTAATCTTCGATCGACCTCTTCTATCACCCCAGTGACACTCGAGGGGGCATCCTTCATTCTACTAATTTTTCTTCTATTACTTCAAAATTTAATTTTTTGTAATTGTGTACTATCTTTGATGTGGCATCAATTGCATTAAACCACACCAAAGAGGGACAAATGTAGACACGTAAATCTGCTACGTGGTTTTAATATAAAAATTGAACTCTTTATCTTCTTTCCCATCATTTTAATTATAATTACTGATTTCTCACTAATTATATAACATTCCCTTTATCTCAATCAATTAATGACATGTTGTTAATTAAATAGCTTTCCCTTCATTCGGATGCTAACTAATGACACTTCATTAGTTGTAATCCTATTCTAATGAATGAACTTCTTATTAGTTAATTAAGTATTTGTAACCTTGTATTTAATCAATCAATATTCCTATTGGTTAAAACCCCATTTTAAATCCTCTAAAGCCCATCAACTTCCATCTAAATCACCTCCAAAAGGCTTTCTAAGATTATCTTTTCCTATTAATTAATCCTAGTTTATTAATGAAATCATCTCCAACTACCATGAGTTGGTAATTACTAATTAATATATTCTAATCATGCTTATACCTTTCTAATTCTACTTTATCTTTATCCCACATTCTCTCGGTTTCTAGATTCTCCCAAATTGGAAAGTTATATAAAGAACCTATTACCTTCCTTCCAAATCTTACATCACAATTTTACTACGATATTATATGCACGTGATAAGGGAATTTTTACTTGGAATAGCTCATTCATTCTTTCATTCATTCTTATCATGAGAGAGTAGTAATGGCAGATCCAAACATGGCCATTAATCCATTTTGGTGAGATTCTTTCCTCTTCATGGAGATAATATTCATTTGATTTCTCATGATCAAGATAGGTTCATAATAGAGAGAAATCATTCATATAAAGCACATCCAAATTTCAAATGTATGTCTTAGAATTTAATATTTTCAAGTTGGATGCATTTAGATTAACTTTCTCTTTCAATATTTATCATGATTTAATTGTTGAATTAACTTATTTATAGGGATTACTTGGTGTTAATTCCTAATTGTTAACTTACCCTTCTTTTACATGCATACACTATGTGGGAATTTCATTTGAAAGATGACCTGTGCTATCCTATGAATGCCTCACATGTATCCTACAACATCCCAAAATTTCTTTTTTTTGAATGTTATCGTAGATTTATAAATCTATGAAACACTAACCTCTAACCATCTATGGAACCTTTTCTCACGAGCCATTGAAGATTTCTAACTTCTTCACACTTCACCTTCATGTCAACACTTCAAACCGTGAAGTATTTTCCTTGAATCTACTTCCTCTATATTGTGGACTTAACATCTAGGGATTACAAAATTGGTAAAATATGTAGAACAATGGGGAGAGTTTGTGGCTTTCTAGACTTATCCAATTTATAATACTTCATTTCCTTACCATGCAAGTGCTTAAATTTTTCTCTAAATAATGTGGCTTTCACTTGGCAGAATTCACCCTTGTCCGTAAAATTGGACAACTTTGCGTAACATCAAATTTCTCCAAGTCTGCATAGTACCCTTTTCTCATGCCATAAAGGCCTAGAATTCATCACAATCCATATAATTCCTAACTCAACCTCTTCATTTTGAAAGTTAGGATAAATTGTGGAACACTAAATACTTAAATTCACAAAATATTGAATTTAATTATTTTGTGACCTTTAAGAAAAATTATACCTAAGTCCAAAATGAATTTTAAATTGTTAAAATAGTCCTAGGGGTTATTTTGGACAATATTTTGGTGACTCATGGGGATATTTTCCTGCTAGATATAAGATCAATGGATGTGAAGTAATCCATTGGGCATGGAGTCAAGTATAAAAACTTAGAAACAGATTTAAAACTTTAAATTATCTCCCGAACTTTGCATAGCTCTTACACTAATGAGTCTTCGAACACTTAAACCTCTCCAAAAGACTCTTGAATGAAAACCCATCCAAAATTCCAGGACATGTACAAATCACTTACGGAAATGAAACTACACTACGGTCATAATAGTGTGTTGAAAAAAATATGGAGGAACTAAAACTAAACTAATATGTACAAGGTAGAACTTTTCTTCAGAAGAAATTCTTGAGGTATATTCCATTGACTAGAATCATAAGATCTTCTCCATCCAATTTTGACAATTGAAAAATATTGTGCGGCTTAGAACCCGAGATAACATAGGAGCTGATCCATATGGCGTCAAAATTTGAGTGCCTTTTTGGTTTAGGATTGTATTGGTACCATTTTATGACAAGATTCCCTTCTTAAAAGCTTTTATCTATTGCCTTCCCATCAAAACACTTATTCATTTGAGCTTGGTTCAACTCTATTTCTTGTATGGTTTAATCTCTTAATTATTCTAACTTCATGAGATTTGTATATATAATTTCCATGGCCTCTACCTAAAACATTTCAAGATGGTTACTTGAGCTCTAAGCCTAGTAACTCAATAGATATTAGAATTTTTATTTCTTACCATAAACTAGCTTGAAGGGTAAGCTACTTGTTGATCTATTAGAAGTGATCCTCTCATCCCATAAGGCTAATTTTAGTTTTGTATGAAATTTTATTTGATTTTCCCGCAAGTTCCTTCTTATAACCCTTAAAAGGTTCTTGTTTATTGACTTGTATTTTCCATTACCTTGGGGGTAGTAATTAGAAGAGGTGTTTAAGTATATTCCATTCTTGATAGCCCAATCAATGATTTTGGTGCCAAGGAATTGCGTCATCGATAAGATTGTGGAAGGAGCACCAAATTTGATCACAATAGCTTCATAATATTCCAAGATGCTATCTTCATTTACTTCCTTCAAAGTAACCACCTTTTTCCATTTGGTGAAGTAATATGTGGCTATGATGATCCACTTGTGACCAAATCTTGAATGTGGATTTATCACTCTAATAAAATCCAACCCCCATTACATGAATGGTTTATCTATAAAGATGGGGTGGAGTGAAAGAGCTGCTAACCTCTCCTTTCTTATAAAATAGACACATTTCTTGAATTTTTTCAGCCATGTGTAGACACCAAAATTGGGTCACACTCCCCTTGGCCCCCTTGTCGAATAACCAACTCAAACATATTCACCTAACCATGGCCCCTTCCACCCCACATTAATATTAATTTAATTAACTTAATACCCATCCTCAAAATATTCATTACTTAATTATTTTTATCAAGATAATTTCAACCTCACCTAGCCACCTCACCCTATACCTATTCTTGGAATGTTTCCATAACTAACTAAGACTTAGTTCAAGCCTAAAAATAAATGTCTATTATTCCTCTAGCCACCTTCCCCCTCATAAAACGGTAACATCCATTTGGATCCGTGGGAAAAGGAATGAACCTAATCCAAAAGATACGAGATCTGCCATTTTTAGTAAAACTAGGGAATACCGCCTTAATTGATGTCGATCACCCCTAAACCAAACCTAGTCAACACGGAACCACCGTTGGTTACCATTTATTCACTTGAGCACCCATTTTTTTGGGTTGGCACATTTTGAGATCAAGGGGACAAGAAGAGAACGCATGCAAGAAGAACCATAGCCTTTTCACACTACGACATCCATAATGAGCACTAGGATAGATCCGAAGCATTGAACTCATGGTGACATTCCAAGAAGAATCACTATTGCACCAAGCTCCATCCCACTAATTGATCATCACCACAACCCAACGATTAGACTCGCAACATTTGTAAGTTTGTTTATCATTGAACATTTCCATTGTTATTCTGTCTATAGAGTTGTTATCATTTTAGTTAACATTCTTCCATTAATATTCCCATTCCTTCATAGTCTACTTTTTGACAGACTCAAAAACCTCACCCACCATTTTATCATATCACCTATCCTGGCCCTTCCACCTCTCTGAGTGTTCTCATCAGTCCCACAAACCTCATCATCCCCTTCATTAGCTCTATCTAACGTCAACCAAACTCTGTAACCTAGATTTTATTTTACTATTATCACCCGACTATACCAACACCGGTTACACATGACTGTCATCGGTCTCTCCTAAACCATCATTTGTTATATTAGATTGATGTTGGTCTCTGTGTTTTCCACCTTTGACAATAACAGAGCCAACCTACCTTCTACCAAGTGACCCAAACAACCCAAAACCTGACCCTGACTAGTTCCAACGCCCTGAAAACTACCTATGCTTCAGATCCAACTATAGCTTATCTGTTATGTTAGATTTTCTTATTGTGCTTGAATGAGATATCTAAATCATATAAAATACAGTAGGAATTTGTTTATTTCTTGCATTAAGTTGTTTTAAACAATGGATTGATAGCCATCTAGGGAGTATCACACTTCCTAGATCTAGCACATGCTAGGTAGTCCACTATCATATATTATTTAACTCTTCTTTTGTGGTCTTGTTTTCTATTTCAGGTAGTTCCTCCCAGCCAAAAGGAAGCTCTCACAGTCAACATTAGATTGAGAAGTCATAACATGTGTAAACAACCATTAACCGCCAAAGCATAAACAAGTATTCCTCCTCAGCCCATAACCTTTATTTGTTTCATCTCAATAATGTAAAGAAAATGGTGAAACATTTTGGCATGCCCAGTGGGACCCATCCGGGGTTCCTTGCATTTTTCTTCATTCCTAGGTAAAGATTGTGTGTTTGTTTATTTTCTAAACTTATTCACACTAAATTTCTTTCCTGGTAATCCTCTCTTCTTCTAATTGTCTAAAACAACATCTATTTTTGGTGCTTAAAACGAACCATTTCTTCTTTCTTGCATTCACATAAGTAGTGAAAGAGAACGTTCCTACCTGTTCATCATTTGCTTCATTGAACGTAATTTGTCGATTTGGGTTTAAAATCAATTGCATTTCATCCTTGTATCTTGCATTTAGCTCACATTAAAATGAGGGAAACCTATATGTTGGAAGTCATGCCCAGATGATGGTTGACACAAATAATCGTAGAAAAGCACTCTCTTTCTTCTTCTTCTACCAAACTGCACAAAATTGAAAAAATACACATCTTCTTAAACAACATCTCACCTAGAAGAAGCTGTCAACGATCACATGATTAGTGGATTGACAGTGGGCACCCAGATGGTTACTTTTATCTAGTCATTACCTCAGAGGACAGCCGCCCCTGCCATAACATAACCTAAAACCTCTCCTTTTAGATATCCTTCTTCGTAGGAATCCTTCCTCACCAAAAAATCTACTCTAAATTCATGAGTCAGTCTTCTAAATAGCATAAGCTCAACACATTAAAATCACTTGTTGGATACATGTTTTTTTAGCATTTGATTGATGTGTGTTTTGAGGTGTGAGGATACGTCTCTCCATTTTCCATTATTTTTCCTTACACACTCCATAATCATAGTTGGAGTATTCTGACTTCTTCTAAGTGTGTCAGGACCTCATTATATCATCTTCAAAGGCTTCTGGGTTGATCATTCATCTGATCTCAGTTCACAACAATCTATTTTCTTGCATTCTTCAAATTTTCATAGTAACCAACATCATTTTATTCACTGGCATCAGTTTACACCTCACCATCATTGGTTCTACCTAACCACCATCGGTTTAATTTTCTTTTTGGTTAACTTGCCCAAGCGACACCTATTCTCATTTTCTTTACTGTTTTGAGTTCTTTTGAGTCTCTGCAGTTTCTATACTTTCATAAACTATCATCATACAACTTATCTACTTAACATTCATAAATTTTTGCCCCTTTTGGTCAAAATGTTATTTTCTCATAAGTAACCAACCTCGGTTACCCTTTAACCATCATTATTCATCCTTAACTACCATGTCGGTTACCTTGTGTTGAATCTCAATTGATAAATTACCCAAATCCACCTATAAACACATGTTTTCTTCATTCATACTACTCTTTGTGTCATCTGTAGGATATAACATCACTTGATATACATTCATTCACATGGTGTTGACTCGCAACCAAGCTAACACTCTTATATTCCATGCTAGTCATCAACCACTCCCGCCTAGTCTTTCACCACCCTCTGTCCTATCACCCATAGATCCAACCCTACCTACCACCATTGCCACAAGAGATGAGGGATTTAGATGACTACTCGATCATAATCCCATGGCCTTATAGTTATACCTTTCCCACTCTTCCACTGGGACTCTTTAGGTCAGTTGATATATGGCATGTCCTGTATCCATCTCTCCTACCCTTATTCCTACTTCTACATCAGCCCCTACTAATGTAGCGTTACCTTCACCTGCTTTACCCCTATTGGTTTCATAGCTAGGCCCCATACCTGCTATGACCACTACATCTATAGTATCAGTCTCACCCATAATATTTGTTGTCCCCTCATTGACCACCATAATCCCATCCGCACCCATTGTCTCATAGATACCAATTACACAATACCACCTGTGGTGTCAATGAACCCTACTCCATTCCAGAATATTTTCCTCTCCATCCCACAATCTATACCCCAAATCTCTACTAAAGTCACCTGTGACCATCCCACCTACATATAAATACTATCAAAAACCCCTATCTCATCCATCACCCATTCGGATATATGCCCTTTATGTCAATCCCTATTCGAAATGCCATACATTGGAATTCCACCCACATCACATGTTTAGTACTATCCCTACTACGCCATAGAGAATCCCTTCCATCGCAACCTACCAATGACCTCATCAAATTAATGATGGAAAGGATGTTGACACTAGAAGCATCAATTTCTGACTCAAGCAATTCTCTCACCTACAATGAAATTTGTAATGAGCCCATTCATCCATCCATTCCTATTCACCCATACCCTATACTTTGGGAAATGCCAAAATTTAACCACTTCAATAGTAAATAATATGCACTGCAACATTAGTGGTCTTTTAAACATGGGTGTTACCTGATCACCCATGATGGCACTTTACTCCTACAAACCTTCCCGATGTCCCTTATAGGACTTACATTCGATTGGTATAGTGGGATACCCATACATTTCATCTACTCATTTAATCAAGTATCCCAAGCCTTCTTAGACCACTTCTCAGTCAATGTTATGAAGAAAGTCACCATGAATGATCTTTACTCCACACAACAACAATATGACGACGAGTCTATCATTGACTCTTTCACTCATTGGTGCATCCTAATTAACCATCTCACATTTCAATTACCTCAAACTAAACTCAAAGATTTTTTTACTCAGGATTGCACTAGACACATCTCACCAATCTTACAGGTGTAGACCTTCCACACCTTTGACTATGCATTCACCATGGCATGACAATTGGAGATTCGTGTTATAGAAGAGAATAAAATTCAGATACGTAAAAAGAACATCGTGTTCAAATAAAATGATGCTTCTTCATCTTTAAAAACCTAGAACAACTATTCAAAACCTAAAGGATCAGCCAACACTTTAGTTCTCAAAGCTAGACCATTTCACCCATCAAACCAATCTAAACCTTCTTCTAATCTCTCTCTCATCCAAGCTTTATAGTTTAGGCGAGAACAACAAAAGTACACTCAATAGAGGAACCTTTTTCTTTTGTTTTGGAAAAGCTTAATAAGGATGGTGTCATTACCCTTACACCTATAAAACCACACATTGGTTTTGACCCCGAGCTCCCCATTCCCACGTGGTATAAAGAACATGAATTTTCTAACTATCATCGTGTCAAAGGTCATACTTGATGATACCTACATCACCTTCAATAATATATTCTAAGAAATGTTAGACAATAGAGATCTAGTCTTGGATAACCAAAATGCACTTGCTAACCAAAACCTCCATATCTTCAAGAAGCCATTC
Organism: Taxus wallichiana var. yunnanensis; assembly: GCA_018340775.1. Lineage (NCBI taxonomy): Eukaryota > Viridiplantae > Streptophyta > Pinopsida > Cupressales > Taxaceae > Taxus > Taxus wallichiana. Next base: position 346,585,739 of record CM031233.1, read on the forward strand.
CCTAATCATGCCCCATCTTCCAACCAAACTGGTGACACTTTAACCAATGATAGCAATGTCATGAGGTGCATGCCATTTTGAGGACATACCAGTTTCTTCCCAATTGTCCCATGTTCCTTTAATAGACAAAATCTTATCCCGAGCTACCCTACCTACATTGGAACCTCTTTCATCTACTCCACCCATAGAGAAACCCCCTTAATTTTCTCCTTCACCTATGGAAGAACCTATAATTAGCACTCTGCCTTTGGCCCCTCAAATTACCAAGAAGTCGTCAGTGGCACCACTCCTACTCATAGGAGATACATGTCAGCAACCTACACCATCATAAGGAGAGTCCACATCTTCTAACCCATCCTCTCCTCTACCCATGGAGGGTCCTGTCGAAATATCATTTCCTTTATATGACCATTCTCCATTGGACCTCAAAGATCCATTGATCTTATTTTGGCTCTCTTACCCATAGAATCTAAAGCTATCCATTTCCCTATTTCTTAAACACATTTTATGGGAGTTGTTACTCAATCCCCATCAGCCCTACCTATAGCAAAGATAATTTTCACGCATGGCTGATCACCTGGACTATGTTGATAGAGCCTTACTTTGGGGATGTCTTCTACTTCCTGCTTCAACCCAAATGTAGTTGTCACTCACCGACACCTCCACAATCTATCCAAAATTATTTCAAGCGACCAAACCAAACACAACCATGACTATTACAACATCTTCCACATCACCATAAACAATGCAACACACACTTGCCCAAAACCCAACATACACCTACACCCAAACACCTACCCATGCCTATATCATATCCCTTACCTAAACCCATCACTACCTTAGGGGTCATGCCGACATCGAACCTTACTCACCCACCCATCAAATTAGATTTAGCCACATCTTCCTAAACAAACAATAAACTTATTTTGGCCCCTAAAAATAAGACCCAACCTCCTAGGCCTCATACACCAACCTTTCCTACCACACCATTGTCACCTTCACCCCTTCCGTCCATCCTAGGACCTCACCCCTCGACCCTGGCCAAGAAATCATCTTCCACTAGTAAACCAAGAACACAACAACCCACCTCCTCATCACAAACCTCTAATATACCCAAGTGACCCACACAACCTTCACCATCACCCATAACCTTCTTACCACCCATACCACCACTACCATCCATAACTTCTTCACTACCCATGACACTTTCTTCTCTTCCACTCACACCTTCTACCCAACCTCTACCAACCACCTCCACAACAACTCGGTTACCCCCATGGGTAACCCATCCTCTTCCACCATCTACTTTTCCCTCTACATCTTGTACACCTATGTCACCTTTGCCCAAAAAGGTGCAACCTAAAGCTAAAAATCCACTACCCTCCAATAAGGTCATTAAACCAACCAAACATTCCATTGCCATCTCTTTTACTATGATCATACCTAAATGATTCCCGTAAGACCTTAGACCACACCACATACTAGAGTAGTGGACCAGCACATTCCCCCTCCCGTAAAGCCTCTTCCTTCACAATCAGTCACATTTGTGCGAAACCCACATTCACCTCCTATTGTGCTCCACTAGCAGGGTCATGCGCTAAAAACTTTACCAATCTTGTCAAAAAATTGTCATCACATTACCACCTCTTAGACCTTACGAACCAATCAAATGTAAATGAAAAGGGTTTGAAAAAACTAAAATTTGTGCCTACCATTGTGTGCCAAGACACGATGTAGAGAACTATAAGGCTTTAAAACCGCCCTTGTCCAATTATGTCCTCTCAAAGAAAATTTTGACGATGACAATCTTCTTGATGAGGACCCCATTTCACCTCCACCAATTTCCCCAGATATTCTTCCATTACTTACTCAGCAACCAATATCTCCACCCCACAACTCTTTGATCCACCCCCAAGATTCAAGATCAACATGATCAACATTTCCACTCGTGCCCAGAAAGACAAAGGAAAGGAAAAGGAAACTAGCCCATCAACCAACCATGTACCCAACATATCATCCACACCCATACCCAAAGTCACCATTTGAGGTCCTGCATATCCTATTTCCAATGGGGTCACACATCACACAATGCTAGAACAATTACACCAATCCTCCCTAAAAATGTCTTTATATGACCTCATCCAAACCTTCGAGTCACATCATCAAGCCCTCATGGAGATCCTTCAATCTATTGAGGTTTCACCAAATTACCCCATGTCTGTGGCCTCCATCGTTACCCCTCACCATATATCCTCTCTCACTTGGTCATCACCTTCCTCTACACTTCCACCTACTTGACAAGTAGCCACCCTCAGCCTTTTTAGATGAAGATATCACTCCCTTCAAGTACGGTGACCTCGACCCTACTCTTTTCATCTCCATATTTATCAATAATATATGCATACGACACATTATGATCAATGGTGGTGCTAGTGTTAAGAACATCTCCTCCCATGCATATGACCAAATTTGAATACATGTCAATTACATACATGGTAACCCAGTTTTGTTGCACTCCTTTAATGACGCCATGACCTCTACCATGGGTACCATCATTCTCCATGTCTGTGTGGGTCCCCACACTATCCTAGAACATTTCTATGTCTTAGAAGGGGAGTTTTAGTATAACTTGTTTCTCGACCAACCTTGGATTTGTGCCATGGGTCAGGTCCCTTTGAATTTATACCACTACCTCAAATTTGAACACGAGGGACATAATTACATGATCCCTACTAACCCATCACATTTTAAGACCTGTAACATGCTTTACCAGCCTAATGATGTGCTTTTACTAGTCAAGGCATCTCGCCACTATCCCTACTTCACTTTCACCTATAATCCCATCCACCAAGAGTGCCACCATCTCTCATGCATCTAACTTGTTATCCCTACTTGCTGTTGTAGCTCTCTATCTATGACTCACATGTTTCCCCATCATCTAGCAAGACATCTATCCCCGCTACCCACATACCAACTACGATCCCTTAGAAGGTGTTTTTGATGCCTTACTCGGGGGAATATGGCCTATACAATATCGGCACCTTCCTCACCTTGCAAGAGTATGGGAACCTATGTTAACATCCTAGTTATGACATCCGCATTGATGATGTTTTTCCTTATGGCTCTCCCTACCTTCACACTAAACTAACATATGGGGGAATTGATATTGCCACTTATAAACCCAAAAATCCATCCCAAACCCAACCATTTTAATCTCGACCTACAATCCTTCACTAACCACCGCTTCACTCATACTTTCCTCCACCGGTGCACGTGGAAAGAATTTGAATTGGGCTTTTATTAATAGGGCCTCCATACTATCATTTCATGTACCTCTCATAAACACCGACTATAGTGGCATTGGTTTTGACGCACCACCTTCTAAGAAGGTTCACGTCAACCTCATTTAGGATGGAAAACCTTCCCCACCTCATTCACCCACATTACCCTCTTCACCCACTGAGTCCATAGATCCAAAATCTTTTCCTCGTAAAAATTTCATAAACACCATTTCCCTGGGACCTCTTACTTATCAACGCAATGGCAAGGCTCCCTCTTCTCTCTCATTCTTGTATTCTAACATGATTGATGATGATACACCTTCTATTAATGTCATTCAATGTTAGGACGATGAATCTATCCTCACTTACCTTGGTGAAGATGATCCTTATATTCATTAGTCGTTACCTTTCGAGACACAAACCATGTTAAATGAATCGAGCATAAAAATCAACATTAACCTTTAGGACAACCCAAAAATCCTAAATATCATCCAATCATTAGACACTACTGAACATGAAGCCTTCACCTCTTTCCTTCAGGATCATAGCAATGTGTTTGCCTAGTCCTATGCCGATATGCCCAGTATTGACCCAAAAATTATGGTCCACAATATCGTAACCATTCTTGATGCCAAACCCATCAAACAAAAGTTACGGAAAATGTATCCTCATATTTCTCTTCTGGTCAAAGAAGAGCTTCAAAGTGCCTTCTCTCAGTTTCCTTCATCTTACCAATTGACTATCCACAATAGATTTGTAACATTGTTCCTATCACAAAGGTTATAGGGGGACTTTGCATTTGCATGGACTTCCATGACCTCAACCTAGCTTGTCCCAAAGATGATTTCTCCTGCCAAGAATCGACCAACTAGTTAATATCACCATTGGCCATGAAATTTTATTTCTCATGAATGATTTCTTGGGCTACAATCAAGTATTACTAGCTCCGTAAGATCAACACAAGATCGCCTTCATCACCCCTTGGGGTAATTTCTACTATCAAGTCATGCCTTTTGGCCTCAAAAAACTTATGCTACATATCGGTGAGCCATGACTTACATCATCCGTGACATCATGCATCGCATATTGGAATATTACGTAGATGATCTACTTGCGAAATAAAAACATCGAACCTAACACCTTTCTATCCTTAAAGTCATCTCGTGACCACCTCATCAAGTATTATGTGCATCTTCAACCAAAGAAATATGTCTTTGTGGTAATTTCAGGAAATCTGCTAGGTTTCATCTTGTCTTTGCGTGGCATAAAAGTCGACCATGATAAATTCAAGGCTATTCTACAAATTCCTCCCTCCACTAATCTCCATCAACTTCAAATCCTACAAGGTAAGTTACAATCCATTCATCATTTTATCTCATAACTTTCCAACCATTGTAAACCATTTCATCATCTTCTCAAGAAATACGTTTCATTCAAATGGGATGATGAATGTCATAAAGCCTTCAAAGCCTTAAAACAATACCTCCTTCAACCATCAGTGCTCATTCCTCCTAAGGATGACCATCCCTTTTACCTATATATTTCCACCACTGACCATTCATTAGGTTCTATGCTCACTCATCATAACGAGCAACACAAAGAGAGAGTGGTTTATTACATAAGCCATACCCTTTTGGGCTATGAAACTAGATATACACACACTAAAAAACTCTTCTTAGCCTTAGTTTTTGTTGCCACCAAACTCCACCATTACCTACTCAACCACAAAACCTTCGTCATTATTTATACTGATCCATTACACTATATATATGCCAAACCTGTCAACATCAACGTGTCGCACGTTAGCTTATGCTTCTTTCCAACCTCAATGTCAAATTAATTCATCAAAAGTCCATCAAGGGCCAAGCTATCACTGACCAACTTGCCGATGCACATATTTCTGGGAATCAACCGTCTAACTTTGATTTCCGAGATGAGTCTATATCTACCCTCTCCCTAGACGAACCCCCTTACCAAATGACACTCTTCTTCAATGGTTCCAAGTGTCAGTGTGGGGGTGGGGCTGGTGTTATCCTCATTCCTCTTAATGGTGAACCTATGCCTTTGTCTTTCAAACTCAATTTTTATTGTACAAACAATATTGTTGAATAAGAAGCACTCCTATTGGGTCTTCAGGATGCTTATGCCTTAGATCTTAAGTCAATCAATATCTTTGGTGATTCTCAGTTGGTCATAAACTAAGTCAATGGTATATACCAGTGTTGTAATGTAATACTTCAAAAGTATAAGCATCACATCAACATACTTTTGACCACCTTTGACCGTTATGTACTTCAAACCACCCCACTATCTACCAACAATATACCAATAATTTTGTGGATACCATTGCCTATTTGGCTTCTCAGATACCTGCTTCACCCACTGCCTCTAAAATATTTGTCAAAATACAAAGGCTACAATCAACCTCTTATTTACCTCGTGAGGTTTACTCTGTTGGAACCGTTTCCTCTGACCCACGTGACCTTTGGTATAAGAAATATGTAGACTATCTTTCCCTTTCCATTCTACCCACCAATCTCACTTGTAATGAACAACATTCCTTTCTTAAAAGTCTCTCCCATTATGTCATCATGGGTGGTAATCTTTATAAGCGTGGCTTTGATGACATTCTCTTACGATGCCTTACAACTCCTAAAATTCCAAACACCATTAAGGAAGTCCACGATGGAAATTGTGGAGGTCACTTTAGTGGTTTAGATGTCACAAAACACGTTCTTCACCTAGGATATTAATGGAAAACCCTAAACCATGAATGTTTTGGTTATGTCAACATTATTGGCCTAGGCTAACATTATTGTGATTGTGATTCTTTGTTTGTCGTTTTGGTGTTCCTCACCACCTCATCACTGATAACGGAAAACAATTCAAACACAAAACCCTACGAAAATTATGTGACACTTTTGGCATCCAACTTAGTTTCTCATCACCTTATTACCCACAAACCAATGGTCAAGCTGAATCCACCAATAAAACCTTGAACAAAATTCTTATGAAGGTAGTCAACGATACTAGGAAATATTGGCATACATACATTCCTTTCACCTTGTGGGATTATCATACTAGTATTTGCACTTGATTCTGCTGCCACAAAATTTTCTTTGGTGTGTGGTACCGAGGGTGTCTTACCTCTTCAAGTCTAGATTCCATCTCTCTCCATCTCACTACAAGACATGCTCAACGACGATGAATTTCACCAAGATTGTTTGACGCAACTTGAGTTATTAGATGAACACCATCTCAATTCTCTTGACCAACTCCAAACCTACCAAAAATGTATAAAACGTGCCTATGAAAAACTTGTTCATGAACAAACTTTTCAGGTTGGTTACTTCATCTTGAAGGAAAATCTACATGTAACCAAAGAGGAGAAAAGTAAATCGGGAAAATTTTCTCCTAATTGGCTCGGACCCTATATCATTAGCCATGCCTATAAATTGGGTGCTTATCATTTGTCTTCATTTAAAGGTAAAAAATGAACATGAACCCCTTAATGCCTTGCATCTTTGACCATTTTATTGTTGACATCAAGATCTATACCGATTTACGCTGGGTTGATCACTCATCCCTTGAGTGTTTTCCACCTTTCATATTACCCATGTTGAGGATCCATGACTCAACAAGAAGCATGTGATTACCCATCACCTTTCAGCCTTATCTTTAATATGAGTACCACAGCTCTACTCATACCATGATTCTCATGGATACTTTTCATCTTCTTCAAGATGGAATCCCATGGTCATTCATCACTCAAAACCACCTCTTTCATAGTTAATTTTTGTTTGCTATGGTATTGTCTTCTAAACAAGAACCTAATCTTCCTCTATAGTCTTGTCCATGACTTAAACATCCAAAAACAAAAAGGGATGCAAATTCTTGAGTCAAACTTCCAACAAAAGATGACTCCCTCAAAGGGAAATCTCTTCACTCTAATTCTACCACTATAAATAGACTACTCCCTTGAAGGACAACTATATCAAGTCATTTCAAAAATCCAATAAAAATATCCAGAAGCTTCCCGCATCGATCAACTTCACGAAGACCTCAAGGAGATAATATACTCATCCCATATAGAATTCCCACACTGATTAGTCTATTAAAAAAAATGAAGAAAAGATCAAATTTTCATCATGGACTTGCCTATTTTTGATCCTAGGTATCTTTTTCCAAAAAACATGTTGTCGTACACTAAGTTACGCTAAACCACCCATTATCACATCCTTGTCTTTTTAGCCTAATTTCCTATTTACTCAAGGGACTTACCACAACTGTGATATTTTCATGATTATGTGACTTTATTCACCCTTAGAATGGTCCATTATGCAATGCCTTTAAGGTCTTACATTCCTAAGCCCCTCTTAGGTATGGTCAACTCATTGGGGTTTTTATCAATTAAGTGTCTCTTTTACCACCTCTTACCATTCACCTTCCTCATTACTTATTGATTATCCTATACAAGACCAGATCATCAACACCTATATTTAAAAATTACTCAACCATGCCTACAACCTAAAGTCAATCATGCCTATAACATACATTCAAACATGCCTCAAACCTACCAACCCATTCTTCTACTTTATCATAATCTTCCCTAGCTTATGGGATAACTACAATGGCCTCGAGGTCCCTTTTTTTTGGGACTATGTAAGCAATACTTTGAGGGCATGGGGACTTTGAGGTTAACTTGAACACTCCTTACCCTAACCAATTCCCCCTTTCACTTTCCTATTCATATTCTACCCTAGTTAGTTCCCATATTATATCAATAACTGGAAATCAAGCCAAATAAGCATCAATTAATACACATTTTTATTACATCATCAAATCATTCATTTATCATTTTCACATTTCCACTATAGCACATATTGGAAATTTAAAACCATAACCTATATATACATCACCACTTGTCCCCCATGTTACATACAACTTGGAAATTACCTCATACCTAAACCAACTTGATTCCATCATGCCTATGACCTGACTCAGCCATTCCTACCACTTGACTCAACCATACCTATAACCTAACTCAATAATACCTAAACCAAATTGACTCCATCATGCCTACCACCTAACTCAACCATTCCTATAACCTGAATCATTCATACCTAAACCAACCAACTTGACTCCATCATACCTATGACCTGACTTAACCATGCATATAACCTGACACAACCATGCCTATGATCTGACTCCATCATGCCTAATACCAACATGAATCCATCATGCCAAATACCAACCTAACTCCACCATGCCTATAACCTAACTCCATCATGCCTATGACCTGACTCCACCATGCCTATGACCTGACTCAACCATTCCTACCACACCTATTTTCCATCCATCTACACATAACAATCAAATTCTACCAACAAAAGTACATCATCATCAAATCATCCATCTCATCATAAACATATGTGTATCCATACAATATAAATTGATGCCAAAAAAATCAAAATCCCTCAAAATCTCATATACAACCTCACCATCTTCGGCATGTAGGCTGGTATATGATCAAAAATAACAAAATCTCTCATATAAATCCTCACTCTCTTCAAGCATCGGTATATATCGAAGTAAACAAATACACCAAAATGAAGGTATGAACGGCTATCAAACATCCCTTGAATGATATCCTCCATGTCTGCCTCACCTATTTCCTCCTCCTCTGCCCCCATCCGGCGTCTAGCTAACATCTCACCACCCACCATAGGTTTGGGCCTGATCTCGCTGGTACCTCACTTGTGGATGGCCTCCGTGAGCCTGGTGGCCTCACCCTAACCCCTGTCTCGTGACTTGATGGGCCCCCTGTTCTCTCCACACTATGGGTACATGACTTGGTCCTCTCACTGAGGCCTTATGTTCTTTGTACTCTCCATAGGATAGGAAATCTATCCCTATGACCATAAAAAGATCTTGATGATACCTCACCTCGCCTAGGGCATCCCTCAATCTGGATATGGGTACTATTTGTGGTGCTACCATCGGTCTGTGACCTTGCACCTATTTTATGGGACCCTTTCCCGTGCCTACCTATTGAGATTCTATCCCGCGTGCATGTTGTGGTGCCATCAGCCTTTAACCCTATTTCTGTATCTAGGCTTGAAGGGCCAGAACCTACACATGTGTCATGGCTAACTGGCCTTACAAACTTATAACCTACACTTGTAGGGTGGCCACCTCTACCTTATCTCCATGGTGGTACTTTGGGTTGTTACACCGGTGGTCCACCCGATACCTCTCCTACCTCTGTCATCACCAACCAACCTCCTCACCTCCAACCACCCAAATTGATGAAATAGATCTCATGGACCCACCTATCACCTTTCAATCCCCCACTACAAGGCTCACCAACTCATCTCTCTATCTCACTCGGTCACTTTGCACTTTTTCTCTCTCTCCTATCGGTTTCTCCTATTTGCCAAATAATAAATGAATCGAAAAATGTGGAAATTTCCTTTTTAACCACACCCCAACCTGACCGACGTTGATTGTACCTTGAACGACATTGGTCCTGTGCCCTAGAAAACTATGGTTTATTTACCTAGACCATCATCGGTTCAGCATGATCGGTGTCAGTTACCTATGTTGACCCCATGCCAACCTATTGCACGTTATCTACTCACCCACAACATTTTTCACCTAACCTTGAAGCTAAATCTAAACCTCCACGTCATCCTCTTCACCTCATCATTTATCCCCCAACCTCATCATTAGTTGGGGCATATTTCTTCTCCTCTCGAGGCCTTACCTATGCAACACCTACTTTTTACCCACACCTAACCTCTTGTGCTATGAGCATCGACCTTGCACACTCACTTTACCTTGTAATGTTGTTACCACGTTGTTAGCCTACCAACCATACCTTGCCTTTGGCTATGACCCTTATCCAAACAAACCTTGACCTTTTGACCTCTTGGATGTACCGAACCACACCTACAAGTTCCTGCATCTTACCCTATTGTGTGTTCGACCGTATCCTTTACCCTAGATACCGGGCCTCAACAACCCTTGTTTGGATAACCCGATCAACCTTGGACAATGTAGAGTTTAAAATATCTTTGACCTGATACCATGTTACAATCTCCGTGTGTGCATACATTTGATTGACACTACCCATTACCCATTTTTACCTCCACCTACCCTACCCACACCTACCTACCTAACCGTTGATTATGTGGATATTCCCATGTCCTCACTCGTTGCATCTTGTGATGATGGTACCTATTTTTCTCAGCCTAATAACCTTACCTTGCCTATGGCCATGACCCTTGTCCAAAAAAACCTTGACCTTTTGACCTTTTGGATGTACAGAACCACACCTACGCATTCTTGCATCTTACCTCGTTGAGTTCCCAAACCGTATTCTTTACCTTGGATACTCGGACCTCAACAACCCTTATTTTGATGACCTTTACGACCCTAGCTAACATAAATTTTTGTGTTGAGCAAAATTTGTATCTCATGGAATTTCACAATGTGTGCATACATCTAAATTCTCTACCTCATCACTCACCCTACCTTTTACAATCACCATACCCTTGACCCTTAGCTTCTTCACATCTAACCTTTTTTCTTAAAACACCCACCGACTCTCTATTCTTTATCATCGTTGCCTCGATTTGAGGGGGATCACTCATGCCAATATCTCGGGGCACTAAAATTCACCTTCTCACCCTAAATTCACATCGAGCAAAACCAACCATCATTTTTGTCATGCCGCTACCAATACATGTTACCCAACAAAAGGGGAAAAATGTAGACACCAAAATTGGGTCACATTCCCTTTGCCCCCATTAAATAACCAAATCAAACATATTCACCCAACCATGGAACCTTCCACCCCATATTAATATTAATTTAATTAACTTAATCAAATTAATACCCATCCTCACAATATTCATTACTTAATTAATTTAATTAAGCTAATTTCAACCTCACCCTCCACCTCACATGGCCACCTCACCCTAGACCTATTCTTGACATGTTTCCATAACTAACTAAGACTTGGTCCCACTTACCTTAATGAGCTAAGACTTAGTTCAACCCTAAAAATAAATGCCTATTATCCCTCTAACCACCTTCCCACTCATAAAAAGGTAACATCCATTCGGATCCGCAGAGAAAGGAATGAACCTGATCCAAAAGATGTGAGATCTACCATTTTTTAGTAAACCTAGGGAATCTCACCTTAACCGATGCTAGTCACCCCTAAACCAACATTAGTCAACACGGAACCAACGTTGTTACCATTTATTCGATTGAGCAACCTTGTTTTTGGGTTGGCACATTATGAGATCAAGGGGACGAGAAGAGAACTACATGCAAGTAGAACTAGAGCCTTTTCATACCTACAAATATCCATAACAAGCACCAAGACGAATCCGTAGCATTGCAATAATGGTGACATTTCAGAAGCATCACTTTTACACCAAGCTCCATCCCACCAATTGATCATCACCACCATCTAGCCATTGAACCTACGACATTGGTAAGTGTGTTTATCACTGATCATTTTCATTCTTATTCTGTCCATAGAGTTGTTATCATTTTAGTTAACATTCTTCCATTAATATTCCCATTCCTTCATAGTCTACTTTTGAAAAACTCAAAACCTCACCCACCCTTTTATCAGATCACCTATCCTAGCCCTTCCACCTCTCTGAGTGTTCTCATCATTACCAAATACCTCATCATCCCCTTCTTTATCTCTATCTAACCACATCTAGACTCTCAGAACTAGGATTTTATTATACTACTATCACCGATCCGTATTGACACTAGTTACCCATGACCATCGTCGGTCTCTCCTAAACCATCATCAATTATATTAGACCGACGTTGGTCTCTATGTTTTACACCTTTGACAATAACAGAGCCAACCTACCTTCTACCAAGTGACCCAAACAACCCAAAACCTGACCCTGACCAGTTCCAACACCTTGACAACTACCTACCCTTCAGATCTGACTATAGCCTAGCCTATTATGTTATATTTTCTTATTTTTCTTGAATGAGATACCTAAATCATATCAACTATAGTAGGAATTTGTTTATTTCTCACATTAAGTTGTTTTAAATAGTGGATTGACAGTCATCTAGGGAGTATCACACTTCCTATATCTAGCACACGCTAGGCAGTCCACTGTCATATATTATTTAACTTTTCTTTTGTGGTCTTGTTTTCTATTTCATGCAATTCCTCCTAGCCAAAAGGAATCTCTCAAACTAAACATTGGATTTAGAAGTTAGAACATGCATGAACAACCATCAATCAACTAGCATAAAAATGTATTCATCCTCAACCCATAACCCTTATGTTTTTATCTCGATAACATAAAGAAAATGGTGAAACACCATGCATAAAAATCCTAAATAATAATCATCCACTAATAACCACCTTTCATTAATTTGAGTTTTGTTAACCTCAGATAAAATTTTCCCCTATCGCAACATCATGGAACTCATGCAAGGACTTGTCAATAATACTCCATTTACATCCATTCTAAAAATGATGCAATAAATAAGAACAGAGGGATATATTGAAGCTTGAAATACCTTCTCTTAGCCTTGGATAAACCTTGGAGGTATTGACCTTTTTGGAGAAAGTGCAAGTATGTCATGGGTCTAACAATGGATATGCAAAGCATATGTGGGTTCTTATTGATAATGTTGGAGCAATAAAACAATTTCTTCTTCATTTTATGATTATGAAACTATCTACGTGCACAAATAATTACCTTTGAATAGATTATTCACTTTTATATCACCATCATATTCCATCACTTTGGTGATCTAACCATATATTTTCTCATTAATATCCTTATTCAAAAGAAAACATTTCACACTAGCATGTGAAACCATAAGATGGATCTTATTGTTGGACAATAAATGTCTGACTTTATTTAAGCTTCTTAGGATAGATAAGGAATTATTCTAAAAAATGAATACCTTACCTCATAATATTCAATATTATAGGTGAATAATACAGTTGGTTGTTCTTAACCTTCTTCATTTAGCTACACAAACATGACATACATGATATTGTATATGTGCCTCCAAATGCATACAACGTGATATCCTTAGTGACATTGGGATTGATGAGAATTGGAGATCCTTTAATTTCCTAATTGATGGCCTTAAAATTTCCTTTTATTTCACATTATACTTGAAGAGAATGTTTTTATTTAACATAGATCTTAACAACTTAACAATTTTGGTAAAATTTTGAACAAAACACCTAACAAAGTTGATTCTTCCTAAGAAAATTTTCAATGATTTCTTGCGATCGAGTAATGAAAATGTAAGGATGACACTCACTCTTTATATATCAATTACAAGGAATTATTTTTAGACAATTTGGACAAGGAGTTTACCTTCATGTGCTAGGAAGATACATTTATGGGGATTGAGAGAAACCCCAAACTACTTGCATATCTCAAATACTTGATTGAGATGAAGAAAATGATCACTTGCATCCGTGGATAACATTGTGATATCATCCAGGTAGAAAAGGAAATTTTTTTTAGTCAACCCCTTAAATGCCATATCCATGGCTCTTTGAAATGTTTCCTGTATTGGATGAGCCAAGAGAATTTTCTTGTAAGCATAGGTTCCCAACTTAGTGGTAAAGGATGTCTAAAATAGGTCTTCATCCTTCACCATAATTTGATTATAGCTGGAGTAACCATTTAAAGGTGACAACCTTTCTAATCCTACTACTATCTATAAAATTTTCTCCATAGAAGGAAATGAGTAATGATATTTTAAATATTTTTTATTCATGTCTCTGAAGTCAACACCCAACCTAATTTCCCCATTTCTCTTTCTTACTTGAACTAGGTTTGCAACCTATGATGCATGCTTGATGGGGAAAATGATATTTTTCTCAATAAACTTGTTTAATTATTTCTTCATGAAAGGATTAAAATGAGCATTGATAGACCTTTTTTCCCTAATGGGCTTGTCGATTGGGTCTAGTTCAATTGTGTGTTGGGATAGATCAGGATCAAAACCTTTAATTTCTTCATAAGTCCATGTAAAACCATTGGAAAATTCTTGAAAAATGTCTACAAACACATGTTTTTCTTATGGAGTACATAATTTTCCAATCTTAAGAATTTTCTCCTTGCCAACTGAGATGGGTTCATAGTCTTCACCTTTGGCTGTCATGTTTTCCATTTCTTTTCTAAGATGATCATCAAAATTGAAGATGGATCTTAAAGCCACCAATCCTTTGGGTAATTATTTTGATCCGAGTTAGAAAATTTGGTTTACATATTTTTGCACCAATTTGTATAGATTCCTTGGTGAAAAATCAGCTTCTTCTTAGATGAAATTGACAATCTAATGATCACTCTCAACCGTTTGCCAATTTTTTTATTGTCTAGTATAACAGCCCCACCACTACTTTGATATGTGGTTGTAATCCATATTTCTTGATATCTTGAGAAATTTCAAACTTTTCTCCTACTATAGATAATAAAGCAATGGGTTCATTATGTTTTATTGGAATGACATGGATATCAAATGCTTCAAAGTCATATAAAATGTCCCATACTATATGGTTTTAAGCTCTAATAATATAATTTTTATCTTCGTTTAGCCCTCTGACTTGATTTAAAACTAGTTCAATATCCCCAAAAGTTTGTAATTTCTTGATATTTCTCTTTCTTTCCCATTACAGGCCATTGATTAGGGATTCATATTTTTCTAATTTATTAGATAAAATAAATTAGAACATGAAACAATAATAATACCTCATTCCAATAGGAGATATAGGTACAACACCTCCCCCTTCTCCTTGTCTACTTCTTGATCCATCAAAAAACATTTACCAAATGCTATAATCCCATGGATCTAATTTTAGGACATCAGGAATGGGTGGATTTTCCTTATGCAAGCATTAGATTCCAAGGAAAACTTCTTAAAACTATTTATGTGGGTTAAAGGCATGGAATTTAGTTCCCACTCATAAAGTTAAAATTTGAAATGACTTCAAGTTGGGTATCTACTTCTTGGACACTTGGGTGATCCTCCACATAAAATATTGTGCAATTAACATTGATAGGGTTGGGCACATAAGGATCTATATGATATGTGGTAATAAGTTCAGACCTAATCGTATCCTTGGTACCATATCTAGTTCTAAAATCATGCAAGACCAATCCATAGATAGATATCTACTAATCTTAATAGTGAAATCCTATGAAAGGAACAAAATAAAGAAGGGGGAGGTTAGTGATGAAAAAATCCTACGAAGTTAATAAATTAGGCCATGCATGCAATTTGAGGCTTAGACCTATGAAAAATCTAATAGTTCCCACCAAGGTACCATCTAATTATACTTTTCCTTTAGAGAGTAACTCATATTCAAAACCAAATTAGCCTCGTTATTTATTTGGGCATCACCGAACTATTTTTCCATGATTCAATCATACAATTGTGCACAATATGGTTACCTATGATTAGAGATACATAAAAAGGTAGTGGCTTTATGTTCTCACCTAGTTGGTCATATTTTTTCTGAAGTACATTGGTGAGAACCACTTTATTCTTCTCTATAGATGTTTCATGTGGTATGGAGAGGCCAGTCATGGTAGCTTGTAGAATATCTCTTTGTCTAGGAATAGTTAGAGATTCCCATATTTACATGCTCACATTGGTTCTTTTCATTTTATCTAGGATGTTAAAGGGAATAACCATGGAATTCTGCAATGAGGGAGTGGAATTTTCCTTTCTTTCCTATTCAATCCATGGTCTTTCTTTACCGCAAAAATATCTACATCCCATATAATTTCCTTATCCTACGGATTCTTCTTTTCTTGAAGATGTTGCAAATTACATGAGATATCCTTTTTTAGTGGGTCCACAATGTTTTGTGGATTGGTGGTGCATTACAAGCTTACTATGCTTTTCAAATCATTTGTTAAAGCATGAGATCGACAAATTCTACAGACTATCTAAGTTGGGGATGTAAACTTGTTGAAGTAAAAGGTGGAGTTCTTGCCTCCACTTGCCTTATTTTTTATCCGGTGTTTGTGGATACACTTGAAGAAAGTGTTTTATTTATCCCATTAATATGATTTATTTCACATAACTTTTCCATTTTCTAATTTACAAGTGAAGTATCACTTGGCTAAATTTATAGAGTAGTCCCTTGTTGTGGGTTTTCTTTCACAAGTTCATTTTGAGAGGGATGAATTTTCAACCATAAAATCTTGTCTTATAATGCCATTGGGGCAGGTTGCTTGGTTGTGTGGAAAATTTCAAAGGAAGCACCACTCATAATCTTGTACAAGATTATTTTGTACTGGAACCAAATCCTTAGATGAGCTAGCCGCATTAGGATAATAGGATTGAAAAAAATTTGTGGGGATATTTTTATTTTGAGGAGTTGCTTGAAATGAATTTTTTTGGAGGATAAGGAGTCTTGTTGGGTTGGTATGGAGGCTGATAATGTATGCAACTTTGAGTGTGCTACCTCTTCAAGGATACCAACTCATTGCCAAATTTTTTCAACTTCTTCATGACTTATTGCAACTCATTTGAATATCACGTAGTGGTGGATGCCTAACTTGAACTTTGGCTTCTTAGGGATGGAATGGGAGATAATTTAGGGGTTTGGTAAGGTGTAAATTTCCTACCTATGGAAATATGGGAATTATAGGTTTGGGGGAATTTTTCTAGGATTGAATGAGACTATTTTATGATCTAATAGAAATATCATAGGAATATGGTAAATTTCTACCCCTATGGATTGAATCATGTCAAAAATTTCACTATTTAAATCCCTTAGATAATGGAAAAAATCATATTGAGGTATAGGTCTTAAATTTTTTTGGGATTCTATCCCAAGTCCTTTTAAATATGATATTAAAATCAGACATCATCTCATTAGGTGCCCTCTTTGTTTTAGTAAGCCTCTCCACTATGGATAGATGGTCTAACTTATCTTTAAAATTGTTACAAATAGCTTTCCTCAACTCATACCAAGTGGTAATAGAATTTAATCTCAATCCCTTTACCATTGTAGATATTTTCCCTAAAAATAAGCAGTCAATAATCTGACTGCTACATTGTCTTCTGTAACATGGTATACTAAGAATTTGTTGTCAACATCTTTGATGTGTTCAATGTGAGTTGTAGTATTCTCTCTTGTAAAGAAAGTAACATTTTTAGGGATGTAATTAGAATTTCATCATCTGGACCAAAAATACAAGGATTCCTCCATTAAATGTGATAAAATCCTTGTTCCTATGATGAGCAATGAATGTAATGGTTCTTAAAACCTGAGAGGATTACAAGAAAGTTCTAGCATGAGGAGGAGTAGAGACAAAAATATTTGGAGGAAATGGTGATCTCTGTAACGATATGCCCCTCCTTCTTCACCTTATAAACAACTACAAGTAGTCAAAAGGATCACCACTAGCTATTATTTATCTTTTTGAACTCTTCTCATGAAACTAGGGTGCTTGGCTGCTTAATCCAGTGGATATGATATTTGGAGTCACTAGATGTGTTTTTACAGCCTCCAAAGCATAAGTATAACAAAGAAACACACCAAAATATTAGTGAAATAACAAGAAGTTATTTATTGGTCCCACCAAGTGTTCTATAAATATTAACACACAAAATTTGCACCCTCATAATGATCATGAATGAACATCATAAATTTTGGTGAGCATTGGATTGTCTTCAAAGTGTGGGAATTTGTTCCTTGAGACAAACTTCCATAGAAGGATGTTTCCTTCTCTCCTAGCTCAACACACACTAAAGTAAACTATCAAACTGTAAGTAAAACTAAAAGTTAAACTAAAACATATAGGATCTAGGGTTGATAAAAAAAAGGGAAAGTTGTAAAATGAAATAATGGTGATACAGTAACAAAAATATAGGGTTCAAATAATACCATAAAGACACACTGCAACCACATGATTAGAGGTTTTAATGGAAACACTAAAAATTGAGCATCATTAATGAATAAACATAAAAAAATAAGAGGTTAAAGATCCAAAACAAATGGAGAAAAATTGAATGAAAAATAACCACAAATGTATTGCATTTAGTAAATATCCATAATGTTTACAAAGCAGAGGTTAGATAACTCATGCCAAATGTGAAGTTGTATAGGTCTAGAGGTAAGAAATTGCATTAATCCAAGGTAGAGCATGCTAATTTGGAATAAAAGAATCTCAGAAATGTCCCTAAGAGCTTATTTTTATAAAATATCGAATGGGGGAGAGAGAGAGATGGTGGGAAAATAATAAATGGACCTTCCATGAATGGAGACAATCTACCACCCACGAGACCTTGTCATCATTAATCTCCTCGAGACCTCCCTTTTTTACAAAATACCATTAGCTATGTAGACAAGGTAATGGGTGCCATTTGATATTTTACTCTCGGTAGGTGAGGTGGTTAGGCACTTGAAATGAGTGACTTTACATTTCTTCTAGTTTACTTGATCTTTTGTGATTTTCCTTAAAAATCCTTCCAATCACACAGATCCACACTCAAACATGAAGGCATTGAAGAGACGAAACACATACAAAATATCTCATATAATTTGGAGCAACTCACTAGAATACATCATAAAAACTAGTTACACCTTGTTCTACATCCCATGGGATATTATGTTTTTTATTTGTGGGAAAGTTATTTCAAACATGACCCATGGGGTGTCCTCTCGAATGCCTCGTGGGTCTCCCGCAACATCCCACTAATTATTTTATTTTAATGTTTATGTAGATATAAAAATATGTGAGACACTATATGACAAAAATCAACACATTACCTTCTTCGCATCATACCTCTCAAGGTCATGTCAAGATAGCCGGTGTAGAATGAGTGTGAATGTGAGTGTGGTGGTGGTGATCAAAGCTAATGGGTAATCTTATATCTTCAACATGTAATGGCGGGATCTCTCGAGTCTAAGGCAAAGGATGTTATCCTAAATTAAAGTGGTGTGATGGCTCGATATGAAATAATAGCTGCTCGTAGACTCCAATCAATGTCGAGATCTACCGAGATCTTATTATTTGGTTTCTTAACACGCATAAAATTACCCGTGGGTGCCTCAGATAGATTTCCTGACAAGGTCATGGAAGTAAGAATGAGAGGCACAATGGAGCCATAGGTATTTATGGGCAATTTTCCAGTTTTGTCTAGAAATTATTAGCATGATCGATCGCTACGTTTAGTAAGGAAAGATCTACAATAATATCTAGTGGAAGTGGTGAAGATCTGAAAACTAATGTATGCAAACTAGTGTCAATTTCTCTCTCGACTAGTAGGCCCGTTGGGTTGTGGGACCTTAGGATCAAAACCAAATACTCGTGGATGGTCATGCACATAATCAAATATTGTTGCGAGGATTAGTCCACTAGTTGTAGGCTTTATTAACAATGATATTTAGCGTATTGAGTTGTTTTATTTTCTCAACAAAATTTATAGGTGTGCGTAATACTTTTAAACATAAAATGATATCAATGTCAGTTATCAATTCTGACCCATTGGGTTATGGGACCAAGGGATCACAACTATATGTATTTTCCTATTGTGGAGTGTTGATGCTCATGCAGAATGAGATACAATGATTTTTTATAAGAAAATTGTTTATCGAAAGAAATCTAATCTATGTTTTTAGGGTTTTCACAATATTTCATATCAAAGCAATAAAAGCAATCTAATCTATAAAAGGAAATAAATTTTTTTTTCTAATTTGTAAGAAATGCATTCTAATCTATAAAATAAAATAAAGATAAGTAATCGGTTGGATGAATTTTGTTGCTTGTGTAAATGTATGAATCTAATCTAAAGAAAATAACCTAATCTAATCAAAACCCTTCAAACCCTACCTCAGAGGTGAAGAAAAAATCATGACCCTGAAAGGGGCTATTGTTCCTCACAACTTCCCTGGTAATGTTAAAGAGGAAAGCTTACTAATGAATTGATCTACTTGTGATTGACTAATTTTATTGAAATGAATAATTTTCTACTGTATTTGATAGGAATTGTTTTCTAATCTATTCGATATTAATTATTTTCTACTCTATTTGATATGTGATTGAAACTAGTGATTTGAAATTGACAATTGAACAAAAAGGCAAACAAACACACAATTCCAACCTAAAGTCAATCATGAACTATGTTTCCATGAGTCAATCATATAATTGTGCACAAGATGGTTGCCTATGATTAGAGATACATAAAAAGGTAGTGGCTTCATGTTCTTACCTAGTTGGTCATCTTTTTGTTGAAGTGCATTGGTGAGAACCACTTTATTCTTCTCTATAGATGTTTCATGTGGTATGGAGAGGTCGGTCATGGTATCTTATAGAATATCTCTTTGTCTAGGAATAGTTATAGATTCCCATATTGAGATGCTCACATTGGTTATTTTCATTTTATCTAGGATGTTGAAGGGAATACCCATGGAATTCTGCAATGAGGGAGTGTAATTTTCCTTTCTTTCCCATTCAATACATGGTCTTTCTTTACATGGAAAAATCTCTACGATCCCATAGAATTTCCATATCCTGTGGATTCGCTTTTACGGAAGATGTTACAAATTACACGAGATATCCTTTTTTAGTGGGTCCATAATGTTTTGTGGATTGGTAGTGCATTACAAGTTTACTATGCTTTTCGAGATCATTTTTTGAAGCATGAGATCCGACAAAGTCCACAGACTGTCTATGTTGGGGATGTAGACTTGGTGAAGTAAAACATGGAGTTCTTTCCTCTACTTTCCTTATTTGTATCTAGTGTTTGTGGCTACACTTGAAGAAAGTGATTGATTTATCCCATTAATATGATTTATTTCACATAAATTTTCCATTTTCTAATTTAAAATTGAAGTATCACTTGGCTACATTTATTGAGTAGTTCTTTGTTGTGGGTTTTCCTTCATGGGTTCATTTTAAGAGAGGGATGCGTTTTCAACCATCAAATCTTGTCTTATAATGCCATTGGGGAGGTTTCTGGTTGTGCGGAAAATTTCAAGGGAAGCACCTCTTATTATCTTATACAACATTATTTTGTATAGGAACCAAATCCTTTGATGAGCTAACCGCATTAGGATTATAGGATTGAAATAGATTTATGGGGATATTTTAATTTTGAGGAGCCACTTGAAATGGAATTTTTTTTTCTTGTTGGGTTGGTATGCAAGGTGATAAGGTCTACAACTTTGAGTGTGCTACCTCTTCAAGGATACCAACTCATCACCAAAGTTTGTGAACCGCTTCATGACTTATTGAAACTCATTTGAATATCTCGTAGTGGTGGATGCTTGACTTGAAATTTGGCTTCTTAGGGATGGAATGGGAGTTACTTTAGGGGTTTGGTATGGTGAAAATTTCCTACCTATGGAAATATGGAAATAATAGGTTTGGGGGCAAGTTTCAAGGATTGAATGAGATTATTTTATGATATAATAGAAATATCATAGGAATCTAGTAAATTTCTACCCTCTATGGATTGAATCATGTCAAAAATTTCACTATTTAAATCCCTTAGATAATAGAAAAAATCATATTGAGGTATAGGTCTTAAAAAAGCTGGGATTCTATCCTAAGTCCTTTTAAATATGATATTAAAACCAGACATCATCTCATTAGGTGCATCCATCTTTGTTTTAGTAAGCCTCTCCACTATGGATAGATGGTATGACTTATCTTCAAAATGGTTACAAATAGCTTTCCTCAACTCATACCAAGTGGTAATAGAATTTAATCTCAATCCCCTTTACCATTGTAGATATTTTCCCTAAAAATAAGTAGTCAATAATCGATGCTACATTGTCTTTTGTAACATGGTATACTTGAGCATTTGTTGTCAACATTTTTGATGTGTTTAATGGGAGTTGTAGTATTCTCTCTTGTAAAGAAAGTAACATTTTTAGGGATGTAATTAGAATTTCATCATACTGGACCAAAAATACAAGGATTCCTCCATTAAATGTGATAAAATCCTTGTTCCTCCGATGAGCAATGAATATAATGGTTTTTAAAACCTAGAGGATAACAAGAAAGGTCTAGTAGGAGGAGGAGTAGAGAGAAAATTTTCTGGAGGTGGTGGTGATCTCTGCAATGATATGCCCCTCCTTCTTCACCTTAGAAACAATCGAAAGTAGTCAAAAATATCACCACTAGCTATTATTTATCTTTTTGAACTCTTCTCATGAAACTAGGGTGCTTGGATGCTTAATCTAGTGGATATAATATCTAGAGTCACTAGATGTATTTTTATAGCCTACAAAGGATAAGTATAACAAGAAACACACCAAAATATTAGTGAAATAACAAGAAGTTATTTATTGGTCCCACCGAGTGTTCTATAACTATTAACACACAAAATTTGCACCCTCATAATGATCATGAATGAACATCATAAATTTTGGTGAGCATTGGATTTTCTTCAAAGTGTGGGAATTTGTTCCTTGAGACAAACTTCCATAAAAGGATGTTTCCTTCTCTCCTAGCTCAATGCACACTAAAGTAAACTATCAAATTGTAAGTAAAACTAAAAGTTAAACTAAAACATATAGGATATATGGTTGATAAAAAAGAGAAATTTGTAAAATGAAATAATGGTGATGTGCTAACAATAAGATAGGGTTAAAAATAATACCATAAAGACACACTATAATAACATGATTCGAGGTTTTAATGGAAACAAAAAAATTGAGCATCATGAATTAATAAAACTCAAAAAATAAGGGGTTAAAAATAACCACGGATGTATTACATCTAGTAATTATCCATAATGTTTAAAAAGCATAGGTTAGATAAATCATGCCAAATGTGAAGTTGTATAGGTCTAAAGGTAATAAATTGCATTAATCCAAGGTAGAGCATGCTAATTTTAAAGAAAAGAACCCGTAAAATGTGCCTAAGAACTTATATTTATAAAATATCAGAATGGGAGAGAGAGAGAGAGAGAGAGAGAGAGAGAGAGAGAGATGGCAAGAAACTAACAAATGGACCTTACATGAATGGAGACAATATTCCACCAACAAACCCCTGTCATCATTAATCTCCTTGACAAAGATCCCTTTTTGACAAAATACCAATAGCTATGTAGACAAAGTAATGGGTGCCATTTGATATTTTACTCCCAAGTAGGTTAGTTGGTTGGGCACTTGAAATGAGTGACTTTACATTTCTTCTATTTTCCTTGAGCTCTTGTGATTTTCCTCGAAACTCCTTCTAATCGCAAAACTCCATACTCAAACATGAAGGCATTAAAGAGATGAAATGCATACAAAATATCTCATATAATTTGTAGCAAATCACTAGAAGACATGATGAAAAATTAGTTACACATTGTTCTACAACCCATGGGATATTATTTTTTTGTTTGTGGGAAAGTTCTTTCAAAAATGACCCATGGGGTGTGCTCGAATGCCTCATGGGTCTCCTACAACATCCCACTAATTCTTGTATTTTAATGGTCATGCGGATATAAAAATATGTGAGACACTATATGATAGAAAATCAACACGTGACCTTCTCTGCACCCAACATCTCGAGGTCATGCCGAGACAGCTAGTGTAGAATGAGTGTGGTGGTGGGGACCAGGTTATTTGGGTAATATTATATCTTCAACACACAATTTCGGGATCTGCGAGTCTAAGGCAAAGAATTCTCTCCTAAATTAAAGTGGTGTGATGGCTCGGTCTAAAATAATAGCCACTCGTAGACTCCAATCAATGTCGAGATCGAACGAGAACCTATTTTTGGTTGTTGAACACATGTAAAATTACCTTCGGGTACCTCGTATAGATTTCCAGACAAGGTCATGGAAGTAAGAACAAGAGGCACGATGGAGCCATAGGTATTTATGGGTGATTTTCTAGTTTGGTCCAAAATTCTTAGCCTGATCAGTTGTTATGTTCAGTAAGGAAAGTTGTGTAATAATATCTGGTGGAAGTGGTGAAGATTTGAAAAATAATGTACGCAAACGAGTGTCAATGTTTAACTTACTAGTAGGCCCGTTGGGTTGTGGGACCTCGGATCAAAACCAAATACTTGTGGAGGCTATGGTCCTTAAATGGTCATGTGCGTAATCAAATCTTGTTGCATGAGGAGTAGTCCACTAGTCGCAGGCTTTATTAACAATGATATTTAGTGTATTGAGTTGTTCTATTTTCTCAAAGAAAAGTTATAGATGCACGTAAGACTTTCAAAAATAAACCTGATATCAATTTCAATTATCAATTATAACCCATTGGGTTATGGGACCAAGAGATCACAACTATATGTCTTTTCCTATTATGGACTGTTGATGGTCATGCAGAATGAGATACAATGATTTTTGATAAGAAAACTATTTACCAAAAGAAATCTAATCTATGTTTTTAGGGTTTTCACAATATTTCGGATCAAAGCAATAAAATCAAACTAATCTATCAAAGGAAATCTTTTTGTTCTTTTCTAATTTTTAAGCAAAGCATTCTAATCTATAAAATAAACTAAAGATAATTAATTGGTAGATGAAATTAGTTGCTTGTGCAAATGTATGAATCTAATCTAAAGAAAATAACCTAATCTAATCAAAACCCTTCAAACCCTACCTCAAAGGTGAAGAAAATATTATGTCCTTGAAAGGGGCTATTGTTCCTCTAACTTCCCTAGTAATATTAAAGACGAAAGCTTACTAATGACTTGATTTACTTATGATTGACCAATTTTATTGAAATGAATAATTTTCTACTCTATTTGATAAGAATTATTTTCTAATCTATTTTATATGAATGATTTTATACTCTATTTGATATGTGATTGAAACTAGTGATTTGAAATTGACAATTCAACAAACAAGGAAAAAAAACACACAATTCCAACCTAGACAAGCTAGAGCTTTGGCAAATCTGGTTGTGTCTTGTATATGTCTACTTAGTATGTTCCTTTCTTTCTTCGAGTGTTCATTTGATTCCAAGAGATTGGAAATGCAAGAACAAAAATAGGAGGATAACACTTGAGCAATGGTAGCTTGATGGCATTCGGATGCAATGAAGGTAGAAGAGAGATAGCACAAGAGATCGGAGGTAATTCCTAGCAAGATTGTAGCAGCAATACAATGCAAGAGACAAAAATTCTCATGCTCTTTTTCTTGAATACAAGAATGGAATATATAGGAATGAAGGATGGGAGGTGCCTTCAAGATCAAACCAAGGAGTAGTTGTAACTAAATAAATCTATTTAAAAATAGAAGGAGGAAGGAGAAAGAAACAATTAAAGCTAATTTTAGGTAATTTGGCTAACGAATGCATGTAAAAGGTGAAATTAAGTGAACCATCGCATGTTAAAACATGCGTGAGAGAATATGGACAAATTAGGCAGACCACCGCCCTACATAGGGCAGCGGTTTCAGACCACCGCCCTATTTTGGGTGGCGGTTTTGAACCACCGCCCTATTTTGGGTGGTAGTTTGAGAACCACCACCCCTGTTTTGGGTGGCGGTTTCATAACCACCACTCAAGAAGGGTGGCGGTCCCGGCATCAAGGCCAAAATATGCATAGAAAGAGGCATGAAGCTGGAAAAATCATTGGAAGGCTGAGTAATGATGTCTAGGCACCAAATGTATACAACGAATGGAAATTGGAGCTCGAACACCTTCTTGAAAGGACCTGAATCATCATTGGGGACTTTTCTAACCATTTTTTTGACAATGTAGCACATAAAAATTTGGGTGCATACATATTGCCCCTTTGGAGAAGTGTTTTAGCCATGAAAAGGCATAGAACATAGAGTCTCGAGTATGTCATTCCCAACATGGGGGAGTTAAAAATTATACCCGACACACTCGTGTGTCAAAATGTCACCGCCCAAACTCCTGCTACCTAGAAGAGAAGAGAAGAATCAAGTGTAGATAGATAAAATATCAAAAAATAAAAACTAAATTAAAATGACAAGAAAACTTACCATCTGTGTGGGGATATAGAAATATACTTGTGCCAATGCTCCAGCCCTACGAACACATACACTCAAAACGAGGTTAAAAAATATATCTATAAAAAAATCAATTTCAATTCATTTGTGCATTGTTGATTTGGTGAATTTGGAGCTCTGGATTCATGGTGACCATTTCTGATGAGAGTACAACCAAAACATCTGTTATGGAATAGTGATCATGCCTTCATGTGTGGGAGATCGACCAGGGCAGTCAAAGGTTGGTTATTTTAACTTTTGTATTTTTATACCCTAAATGTAAAAATGTTGAAAAGTTCACCGGGGGACTATTTTCAAAAAAATTGTCCTAAATGAGTCTCTAGGGGGAGCCCATAAGGCATGCTTTTATTTTGTTGAAAATGGTATTTTTTACACTTTTGAACTTTTTTAGGGTCAGTGCACATTTTGAAAACCGGTTCAGACTCTCTGCCCAAAGAATGGTGGTGGTCATGGGACCGCCACCCTACTTGGATAGTGGTCCTGGAACCGTTACCCTACACTAGGTGGCGTTTTGAATAGAATGACCAAAATGTTCACTAACTTGGATTTTTTTGGATTTTTCATGCTTTATCATGTTTTTGATGAGCTTTTCTTCTTGTATATGTTACTAACTTTCTCTTTTCTCATGTTTTGGTGAATTCAGAAGGAGGAATACATTTGTTGGAGTAGAGAGAGTGTGATTGGATCCCTAGGATTCTAGATCAGCTGACTCAGGCTAAGAGGGACACTCTGCATAGGGCAGGTATCTAGAACATCTCATGGGTACCCCACATTACCCCTGTCACCACATATTTTCTGACTTGTTCTCCTAATAGGATGCGGATAAAAATACCTTCTAGTTTCTAATTGTTAGGGTATAATGGACCATTACTTTGGAGGATGTATACCACATCCTTGGGCTCCTAATTCTTGGGAGGAGACTAAATTTAGAGACAACGGGATCCAGGGCCACAATGACATAGTGGGCCATATATATGGGAGATATCATTGTCTCATCTGGTTCGAAGAAGGGGATGAAGGTCCTGGTCGATTTCTACTACTCCTATTCTAATCATCCAAAGGGCCATTATGGGTATCTTGTCCTCATGATTGATCAAGGACAAGGGAGGTGACACTCTTCTCTATTGTTGGGCTCCCATTATCACACAAATTGAGGGACATGGCTGTAGGTACACATGGGGAGTGGACATCTTAGGGACTACCTACCATGACTTGTACAGGGTAGTTCGATTGCAAGGAAGTCACTGAGCCACCCCACTCTTGTCATGAGCTGGGTATATGAGTGTATCACCCCTTATGGAAGGGGAGTATAGGTATTGGACCCAAGTGGTCATCCGGGTAGCGAGGTGGATAACTATTTCCATTTTTAGGACACCTCATTATCTAGTGGCATCTCTTACCACAACAAACATGGTTTCTACCCCCTAGCAAGGCATGACAGGGGTTATGGGGACAAGACGTGACCATAGTGGTAGCTTGTTCTACTAAAGACTAGCTTGTTGATAGTGTTGAGAGAGTTGAGATTCACCCTTTTGATAAATCTCCTCATTAGTTTGGCCTACCATATGCTAATGTTTCTCCCCCAATGGTACTATTTTATAGGACCATTTAGGAGGCCCGAAGGGGCCCTAAAGGAGATCCTAGTTAGACAAAGTGGTCACTCCATGTGTGCCTATTACAGTTAGGCACATGGTTTATGCTCGATGGGAAGTTGGTGCCCCTCGAGTGCCTTTACTCTAGATTGTAGCCACTCCTACCCACAATGGAGAGGAGGATGAGCCCATTAGTGTAGACTTTGATTCTAAGGAGCACACGTGCGATGAGACAGGATGAGGATCAATCGGAGAGGAGAGTGAGGAGGACAAGGGGGATTCTAAGATTGGCAAGGTAATCAGATGACAGAGGAGGAGAGTGATCCTGAGTGGCATGAAACTCAAGAGATGTTGAGAGCCACACATGAGGAGGCTAGTGTAGAGAGAGACCTTAGTCTCAAAGGATCCATTTCCTCTAGGTGGGGAGGGGGATGATGAGTCTGTGATCAGACAACATTTGGCCTCTAGATTTGGGGAGGCCCCATAGCCACCAAAAAAATTAGTACCAGTGAGTCACTGACCCTACTTGGATGCCCGAGAGATCCGAGTATGTTTGACACTCTTCTCTTGCCTTTGTTAATTTAAAACCTTAGTTTTGATTTTCTTGTTTAATTTGTGTTTTGTGTTTTTCTAACTTATCTTCTTTTTCTCCTTCCCTTATTGCAGTGACATCAAAAGAGTCAAGAGATCTCATTCAATGGGTATGTGTGGACACCCTACTTATCCCCTCAAGGAAGACCTGAGCCGAGCTGATCGATGATTCATGTAAGCAACTAGCTTTTGGTAGACACATTGACATTTTTTATCCCATATGGAGGATAGCAAAGGTTATGACCGCCCTTCCTACTATGGTGACTAAATATGAGGCCACCGAGCATTTGATGAGGTGCATCCATTCTCTTAATGAGACCACAACCAACAGCCACCATCACAAGCACTCATACCATTTGGTTCACTCCCAACATCATCGCAGCCACAAGAAGAGCCCTAGATGTGGCCATGCACCATCTAAGGGATCCCATAGGGATTGACATGCCACTAGGCCATTTATTTCTTTGTTGCCATTTTTTGGGAACTATACAATTTTTTTGTATATTTTGGGCTCATTGTAAGCATTTTGACCACGCCTTAGCGCGTGATGGCATTGTATAGAAACTTGACCCACTATGATATATACAAACTCTTATTTTTGGTTTGGCAATATATGGTACTTGAGTTGAATCTATTTTAGTTCATTTCTCATGTGTACCCTAAGTGTTTAGAATTCCCATTTTTCTATGCTTGAGAATGTATGTAGTGAATGTGAAATGATAACAGAATGATTTCTTTTTGTATTTTATAATGCTGATATATGATAAGGGGAACACAATATGATGTTGAACTTTAGTTTCTTTAAGAAATCTTTGATATTCCATATTTTCTTAGAAAAACATGGTGATACAATGATATGATAAGTAAATGTACTTTTCCCACTCCCAACTCCATACAACAAGTAGGATGTGAAGGCTCAAGACCAAGAGTCACAAAGGGTGCAAGTTAAGAATTTTTATTGAATGGTAATGATGAGGGAAATATAATGGATTGACAGGACCAAATTGAGACACTACAACCTCACCCTACTGAAGTTACCGAAGGTTGGTAGGGCAAAGAAATGTGTAAAATAAAAATTTTCTATGGATTTGCATTTGACTTACTCATCTAGGAAAAATTTTTAGTATGTTCTTATTTCCAAAGAGATTTTTATGGGATAGATGTGACACCATGAAGCTTCTAGAACAGACTATAGGCAAAGACACCTAATCTAGAAAGAGACTATAAGCAGAACCAAGTATGTAAGCCTTGGTATGATCACGGTCAAAAATTTATCTTATCCTATTTGAACTGATGAAATGATTTGAAAACAATTGATGA
Organism: Taxus wallichiana var. yunnanensis; assembly: GCA_018340775.1. Lineage (NCBI taxonomy): Eukaryota > Viridiplantae > Streptophyta > Pinopsida > Cupressales > Taxaceae > Taxus > Taxus wallichiana. The sequence continues at coordinate 346,615,497 of CM031233.1, forward strand.
TACCATGAAAATTTGGAGCGACATGATTTGAATGCTTTTCCAATGCTTTTCGAAGTTTTTAGGAGTTGCTATAAGAATAAGTCCCTTGATCAAAAGTTTTATAGAATGAGCTGGCAAATGAAAGTGTGATGTAGATGTAGTAATGTACATATGAAAATGCTAATGGATCATGTGTAATACCTCTTTAGGTGAAGAGAGTTCACATATTCGTTAAACTCCTCACCCTCTAGTGTACATAGGAAAAATGCCCCATTTTTGTAGTCTTCTACTACTCGATATGGACCCAACCACCTAGGTCTGAATTTCCTTCCCTCACCGGTTTTTTTGTCTATCCAGATGTCAAGTCTTAAGACCAAATCTCCCTCGTATATTTCATGCTCATAAACCTTCTTATTGTATTTCCGAGCCATCTAGTCAGTGTAAACATTGTGTCGTTGTTTAGTGTTGATTCTAACCTCATCAAGACTTTCTAACTGAGAGATTTGTGCTTCTTGATAGCCTTCTTCTCCCAAGATTTCGTGCAGTGAAATATGGAGACTCAGTATTTCAACCTCAAGTGGTAAAAATGCTTCTACACCAAATACCAAAGAAAAGGGGGTTTCCCTATTGGTGTTCTAACTAACATCCAATAGGCCCACAAGGCCGGAAAATCTTTAAATTCCAATCTCATTTGTTCTCCTTAATGGTCTTAAGGAGGATGGACTTTAATGTTTTATTCATAGCCTCAACCTATCCATTGGCCTGAGGATAATAAAGAGAAGTTGTGTGATGAATTATCTTGAACTTTGCACACAATTCATGCACCTCGTCATTTTTGAAAGACATGCCATTATCTAAGATAATGACTTATGGGACATTGTACCTACAAATGATCTGGTTTAAGATGAACTTAGCAATCACAGACTGGGATACAAAGTGTAAGAGACATGTCTTCTACCCACTTGGTAAAGTATTCTATGGCCATGACTATGAAGTTATGGCGATCCATTGATGAGGGAGATAATTTCCCTATTAAATCTAGGCCTCACGTGGAAAAGGGCCATGGAGTTTTGATTGGCTGGAAATATTATGTCAGTATGTGGATCTTGTGGGAGAACTCTTGGAATTTTTGGCATCTACGCACAAAGTCTATTGCATCATGTTCTAGAGTTGGTAAAAAATATCCCATTCGATGTATCTTTCGAGAAGTGGTAGGATTGCCTAAGTGACCTCCACATAATCCACTATGTGACTCATAAAGAATCTCGTCAGATTCTTTGGCATCAAAACATTTTAAAAACATTCCGTTGAAGGCCCTGCAACAGATCACTTACTCTACAATAACATACTTAGTGGAAATGACACATAACAAACTTATTTGTTGAGATTTTTCCCCCTTCTCGGATATGTATGGTCCACTATAAAATTAATGATTTCAAAGTATACCATGGACACACGTAAATGGGGGCCTGGTCTCAACAAAGTACACACACTCATTGGGTAATTCTAGATCTACCAGACCACCTCCATCTAATGGGTTATCAGATAACCAATCCACAATTATTTTTCCTTTGACATATTTTTGGTTAACGAAAGTTAACTCAAATTCACCCATAAAATTTATGAAGCACCCAACCTTCTTAGACAATGATCCTTATGTGAGGAATGTCCGCAAGTGATTTGACTTAACAATAACCCTCATTTCTTGATTCAACATATAATGTCTTAAGTGATTTGTTGTAAAGACTATGGCAAGGCATTATTTCTCTGCCTAGGTGTAACATGTCTCATAATCAAGAAACATCTGACTAATGAAATAAATTACACGCTCTCATTTATCATCATCCTCTTGAGCCAACATGCAGGCTAGTGAAACATCTGTAGCTCATGAATATAAGATCAAAGGGTGATTTGATCTAGGTGGCATTAGCATGGGAGGGGAAAATAAGAATCGTTTGAATTCCTTGAAGGCCTCATTGTATTTTTTTGTCTAATTAATGCTATAATCATTTTTCAAAAATTGTTGATTGGGTGAACAACAAAGGTAAAGTCAGGGATAAATCTTTGGATTTCCCCAAGTTTTTCAAGAAACGATTTGATGCCAGACTCATCCATTGGTGGAATCATTTCCAATACAACTCATATTTTTTCTGGTTCTACATCAATCTTGCCTCATGTTACGCTAAATACACACTTTTTTAGGATTTAATGTGATGTTGTATTCGATTAAGCGTGAAAGGATGATATGAAGCACCTCTAGGTTATCACAATGCTTTCTAGCCTTAGCTAGCAGGCCATGCAAATAGGATTCCACAATCTTATGTATAAGATCATGGAATATATAAGTCATCACTTGTTGGTATGTATCTCTAGAGTTCTTAAGCCCGAATGACATGACCACATAACAATAAGTTCCCCAAGGATTTATAAATGTGGTTTTGGCTTGATCCTCTTTAGATATTCTAATCTCGTTTTTTTCCAAAAATTCCATCTATAAGAGACAACAATTCGAAACCATTTGTTGCATCAACAATAACATTGTTGGATGGTAATGGGAAATCATCCATGGGACAAGCCTTGTTTATATCCCGAAAATCTATGTAGATGTGAATCTTCCTATTTTTCTTGAGAATGGGGACTATGTTAGACACCCATTATGAGTAGTCAACTAGCTTGATGAATCCCACTTGGAGGAGTTTCATCACTTCTTCCTTCACCATGAGGGCCACTTTTGGCTTCATGGGCCTCAAATTTTTCTTAATTGGCTTTGCATCTGGTTTGGTGATGAGATTGTGCACTGTAATGTGTGATGCAATCCCCGTCATTTATTTGTAATTAAACGTGAATGATTTTTGATGCTCCTTGAGAATGTGGGTATGTATTTCAACCTCCTCTAGAGTTAAAGAGGACCCTAGCTTCAAAATATTTGGTTCTTCCTCGGTCCCGATATTTATATCGATTGTTCCCTCGATTAAGGAGGTGTTTCCTTCCTCAAACTTAGGCAGGGATGAAGGTAACTCTAAATCCCCCTCTTTTGCCACCTCAAAATTTAAAGTTCCTCCCAGGGGAAGACTCTATCATGGGATTTCCAAAATAGGAAGAAGAGTGTGGAATTAGAGAAAGATTAACCTCGTGATGTGTAATATGTAGCTCTACAAGAGTGTTTAGATATTCTAGAGTTTCTTTGTCAATATCAATGAGATTTTAGAATGATAGAATTGCTCTCGGTCTCTCGTATGTCAATATTTGAGTTACCAGTGTTTTACAAACCAAAGGTTCTACATGAACCGAGACCGTGAAGCTTGAATCTTCCAACTCACCACTTGGAGTAAAGTGAGAAGTGGATGTTGTGATTGAGTCTACAAGGAGATTTTGGTCTCGTGGAATTTCCTCAATTGATATGAAGTCAAACCTCTTCGTTAAATAAAACACAAGTAATTTTGTAAATTTTTCAATGCTCAGCTCTAGTCTTATACACTTTGGATACTTGATTCATAACTAGTTGTGAATCAACCAACACTCGATATTAAGAGCACCCATTCTTTCAGCTATGATGAGACCAATTAGAAGGGCTTCATATTCATTCCCATTATTTGGGCACTCGAAGTTTAAATTTAAGGAAAAAGGTAGAATCCTTCCCTCAAAAGAGGTAAGAATCACATCTACCACATCACCAAAGCAAAACTTAGCTCCATTGAAATGGAGAGTCCAACAGTTACTTGGAAAAATGGATGTTGGATCATCTTTTGAATCTTTCTCCTTCACTTCAATTACCTCAACCATAAAAACCTCATTTGTTGGGAGAGAACCGAGTCCTAGGGTATGTCCCATGCCCATAGAATTGAAAGGAAGGAGAATTGGTAAATATTTTTCCAATATCTCAAAAATATTTGTTGTAGTCCCTAACGATATTGTCTCTATGATGATGGTTTCATATTTGACTATCGTAATACCTTCTAACAAACCCGTGACTTCTATTCCATTGTACAAACCAAATTTTCCTGTAGCACTAAGCTTGTTGGTTTATTTAAATGATTTTTGGGAAGCTCAAACTTAGAGTGGACTCCTAGCCTCTTTTTCAAATTGGCTAAGTATATGTCAAAGGATTCTGGATCACCTTGTGCCTCAAAAACCTTCCCTAAATGCAAGAACCTAACTTCCTAAAACAAAGTGGAGGGAATTTCCTTCATGTGATGAATCCAAGGAAGGACAAAGATCATATTATAGTTGGTTTTCCGATCTATAATATAATTTTTTTTTATGATCTTGGGTCCAAGGGTGACCGAAAACACTATAGTTATAATTGACATTGCTTTGAGAATATCGTATCCCCTCAACGTATTTCATCTTGAAGAGAAATTAGTCTCTCTATATCCTAGTTTTTGAAGGAAAGAGAAGGGGAATATGTTGAATTCTTCCCCATCATTAATCATCACACACTTTACATAGTTGTTGTAAATTTAGACTTGTAAAAACAACGTCGGATTACCTCTACAAACTATTTCAGCGTCTGTGGGCATCTTTCTAATATTGAACACAAATCCAACATCTCTTTCAGGCTACCCTGGAGGATAGACATCAAAGTCTACATGGTTTATTTTTGCTTCTAGAGGAGGGGTGACATTAGCCAAATGACCAAGACCCAATGCTTCTAGTAGAGCAGCCCTATGAGTAAGGGGAATTCTTTAACAAATCCAAGAAGGAAATGTGTGAGAATGTCTTAGTTAAGTCATTGATCAAATCGTAAGCTCCTACTAGCTTGCTTAGCGTATCATAGATGTCATATGATGTGGTCGGGTAGATCAGCATAGGCTGTGAAGAATAATCCCTAGTTCTAGTGGTAGCATTAATTTGTGGTTCAGTGTCCAACTCTACCAACCCCATAATTTTTGTTTCTTTGATGACCATCTAAAGGAGGTGCCACTTGTGGGTTTGATGAATTCAAGGCTTCATGATCATGGGTCCCTATTACAATACCTTTATTCAAACCATTAGTATCTAATCTACCATCCTTTAGAAGTGTGGGGAGAGGATTGTTAAATATTTCCAATGGTGTGTTTTGTGAAGACACTGGTCCCGGATAGGTGTTTTGTGTGGGTGTTGTTGGGTTCACCAAAAAATGTCAAAAAATAATTGTCTTTGGTCCTCTAGAAAATGCTGTAAATTTTTTTACAATCGCGACACATTCTTTCTTCATGCCCATGAACCCTATGGAAACCACAGTATAATTTGGGATCGTAATCTTGAGGCCTTTGGTTTACACCTTGTTGTGGTCCAAAATTATGGTTATTGTTCAACTATTGGTTGTTATTATTAAAATTTGGGAACCCTTGCCCTTGATTTTGAAACTAGTTTAGATACCTACTTGGGTATTGGTTAGGGCCTTGGGTCTATGTTTGTCTTGCTTGCTGAGGTTGTTGTTGTTGTTGGTGGTGGTTAAAATCTACAACATTGACTGAGGGTGAAAATTTATTGTTTCTTTTATTTTTGTCATTGTTATTGTGGTTGTTTGAAGTGGAAGTATTGGGGGCATTAACAACATTAGGATTCTTAGGTTGGTCTGTCACTCCATCCATCATGACTCCATGATTCTTATTAAGGATTTTTGGTCCTTGGTTGTTATTTGTGTTGTTGGAGTAACTGGGATTATTTTTATTAGGGGTGACTAACCTTCCATTAGCTTCATAAGTCTTACAACCACTGTTAATGGCTGCTTGGTCAATTTGAAGTGCACCTCTATCAATTATTCATAGCTCCTTAGTGGGAAATTTTTAACCTCTTCGTTTGTCTCCAAATTGAGAGCATGGAGGATTAAATCACAAAGTTCCATTTGATCCATATTTTGAATGCTTGTAGAGGAGTAGAGAACTTGTCACCACCTTTGAATAAAGTTTCCTGCAGATTCATTGTACTCTTGCTTGATATGAAGGAATTCCTTGATTCTTGTTCTCAAAATCTTGTTCATATCAAAAGCTTTAATAAAATTTGATATGAGTTTCTTGAACGAGTGTATTGAAGCCTCTGGTATCCTATAGTACTAGTCGAGAGAAATACCTTCTAGTGTCTTAGGGAAAATTTTTGTAACGATTGTGTCCCATGGGAGTAGCTCTTGAATGGCCATTGTGTAAGCCTTGATATGGGCATTAGGATCACCCTCCCCTTTGAATTTTAGAATATTAGGAAAGGGTCTTGGGAGCATGACTGTTTGAATGGATAAGTCTAGGGGTTCCTTGAGATATTCAGAATAGGTCCCCATTATGTATGTTTCCACCATTGAAGATCCTTGTTGGGGAGGTGGGGGTTGCATCGGTTGCTAAAATGGGACAACATAGACATTTTTGGGGCATATGGCATCCCTTGCGGTTGTCCATATGGACCTAGGTAGGTATACATGTCCCCCATGGAGATTTAGAATACATGTGTACATAGGGGGTTGATTACCTTGATATATAATCGAAGGAAAAAAGTGAGGGAATGTTTCATTTCTAGCAGGTATGGCATTTAAGACCACACTTCTATCTAGTGCCTCTTGTAGATATCCATATGTGGCTTAGGGGCATACCCACGGTGTGCACATCTCTGTAAGCGAGATCTCCGTGGTTTTGAGTATTCATGTAAACTGGAGGATTATGTGTAGTAGGTATTTTTCTATAGTTTTTCGGGTAGGGAGAAGTTCATGCTTTCCCTACATATGAATTCGAATATTTTGGGCAAGCTCTAGCTCCTTAAATTTTTCTACCAAAGTTGAAATGACATCACCCATTAATGGAGTGATGATTTTCTTAAGTACATTTTTTTGAACCCTCGGAGGTTGTTGAGGAGTATGGTATCCCACTATGAATTTCTCACTATGTTGCCACCCCTCATTCATAGTATTTTTGGTTGGTGGAGGGGTAACGTTATTTTTTTGGAGCAAGAAATCACCTTGTCCTTGTAACCTATCAAAATCTCAGTTCATGTTGTGGAAGTGTTATTAATTCCTAGTATATCACGCTAAATATTCCTCATCTAGATGTGATATTTGATCTTATTGCATGTTAATGGGCCGTTGAAGCAATACTCGAGGAGATAAACTTGCTTCACCAAAGTGAAATTCATGTTGTTTGAACTTGATTATTCATGAGGATAGGTCCGAGTGACCCGGTCAAGCTCCTAAATACACACAGAGGAACCAACATTGGTTCCCTGAAGTATAGGGTTTTGAACTGATGAGCGGTTGTTCACCCACATTGAAAGTGAAGGTGATTGTTGTGGTATACTTGATTGGTAGTGGTACATGTCAAAACATGGGATGGGATGACTGTACTAATCGTATCCTGACATATTTTTGGGGTATAATATTACCCATAGAATAAAGGATAGATGAAGAAATCAGAAATATTTAGAGACTAGCTCTTCACATCGAGTTCACCAATTTTCATGAGAAAATCAACATGTGACCTTATTTGTACCCAACATCTTAAGGTCATGCTTTGAGAAAACAAGTGTAGAATGAGTGTGAATGTGAGTGTCGTGGTGGGGATCGGTGATGAGGGTCGTCAATCCTCGCCATTAATAATGTCAATCCGGGTTGGTGTCCGAAGGTTGTATGCATTAAGAGAATAATATTTTGGAAAGTAACTCCTTTAAACATAAACTAAATTTACATAAAATAAATCACACTCGCAGAAATTTAAAGGCACACTTACAAAGTAATAAAGGCACACTTACAGAAATGTAAACACACTTGTAGGAATATAAAGACATGCTTGCATAAAGGAAATCATACTTGCAGAAATGTAAACACACTTGCATAAATTAAAATTGTTGAATTGGAAATAACTAAAAGATAAAAAGACACTTGCAGGTTCACAACAAAAATTATACTGAAGAAGGATCACATAACATGAAATCAGAAGTTTACAACAAAAGGAAAACTATAGAAATAAAGAAACAAACATTAACACATTGATCCATCTTCCTTGGAATGAGTGGCCAACTCATTCCTTGGAAGAGGACTTAATTCAAAACCTCGCAGGATAACTTTACTTCAAAAGATTGGAAAGAAAGAACAGATCTTTATTTCTTGGGAGAAAGAATTACATATCTAAGTGTGGAAGGTTGCATTTATAATTCATGCATCCAACCAACTCCTTATTTTAGAAAATACAATATGATCTTATCTTTATTCCAATCATAACAACTAAGATCTCCATCTCCACAAAATATGGAGAGAGATATATTATTGGGGTCAAATCTTATCTTACTTATTTTAGGAAGATTTGCTTCCAAATATTCTCCTTGCTTTTCGGTTACAAGAATAATAATGATTTTATTCTTCTACATTATTGGAAGGAATATTTTTCTCAAAATATGATTTTGACCAAATACCTTTCTCAGATTTTCTATTTGACTTTACTATTTTTGACTGTGGAACTTTTGACGCTTGTTTGATACACTTTTTCCTTGGACTGCAGTTCACTAAAAATTATATTTATCTTCATTGGTAAAACCTGTAGCAAATTTGAATGAGGTTTTTGTTAAAAAAAATTCTATGAAACAAAACGTCTCTCATATTTTCCATTTGAATTTTCTGTTTCTATTTATGGAACTTTTAGTGCTTGTCTGATACACTTTTCCTGACCGCAGCTCACTAAAAATTAGATATCTCTTTATTGGTAAAACCTGTAGCAAATCTAAATGAGGTTTTTGTTAAACACATTGCTATGAATAAAAAAATCTCAGATTTTCCATTTAATTTTTTTGTTTCGTTTATGGAACTTTTAGCACTCGTCTGATACACTTTTCCTCGGACTACAACTCACTAAAATTTAGATCTCTCTTTATTGGTAATACCTATAGAAAATATGAATGAGGTTTTTGTTAATCACATTTCTATGAACAAAAACCTCTCTCATATTTTCCATTGGATTCTTTGATATTTCAAAATTCCTTAAAAACTGTCAAAATATGCTTAGTTCGAAACTAAGTTGGCAAGTTCCGAAACTAAGCCTGTGAGTTCCAGAACTAATCCCGCAAGTTCGGAACTAACTCGTGAGTTATGAAACTAATCTTGTGAGTTCTAAAACTAATCCTGCAAGTTCTGAAGTGAACTTAAAACAACTATAACTTTTGCATACGATCTCAGATTGAGATGATTCTTTTTTGAACTTGCATAATTTTTTTAGAAGAATCTGAGTATGAAATCAGATTTGAGTTTAGATATACCACATATGATCAATTCCACTTTTCTCAATACTAGTATTATATTTCCTTTATGGCTGCATACACAAGACATTACACCTTTTTTCAAATAATCAATAGGATTTGTCAACAAAATAGATTACAAAATATTTATAAATAATGAACAAGATATATATCCTATATTCTATCTTAAGAAAAATATAAGTTCCTAGATTACATATAAATCCACTTTCAAAGGTAACTTGGAAGGAAAAAATAATGGTAATTTATGGCCAATTTATGGCCTCATCATTTGCCCCACACTTAATATTATGCATGTCCTCATGCATTATATTATTATCTCCTCTTCTTAGAGTCTTCTCTGCATTGAGCTTATGCATGTATGCATTCCATATATAGTTCAAAGACAGGTTCTTATGGATCTCTTTTTGTTGTTTTTAATTTCCTTTCTTTTGTAGCAGGTTCTTGTGTGGATCTCCTTCTGCTATTTTTTATTTTATTTCTTGTATAGCAGGTTCTTGTGTGGATCTCCTTCTGTTTGTTTTTATTTTCTTTCTTGTACAATAGGTTCTTGTGTGGATCTCCTTCTACTATTTTTGATTTTATTTCTTGTACAACATGTTCTTGTGTGGATCTCCTTCTGCTGTTTTTGATTTTCTTTCTTGTACAACAAGTTCTTGTGTGGATCTCCTTCTACTATTTTTTATTTTCTTTCTTGTACAATAGGTTCTTGTGTGGATCTCTTTCTGTTGTTTTTTATTTTCTTTCTTGTACAACAAGTTCTTGTGTGGAGATCCTTTTGTTGCTTTTGATTTCCTTTCTTGTACAATCAGGTTCTTGTGTGGAGATCCTTCATTACTTTTGATTTCCTTTCTTGTACAACAAGTTCTTGTGTGGATCTCCTTCTATTGTGTCTCATATCTAAAATCAAAATGCATACCTCATGCTTCTCCTTCTCTCCCACACTTAAGCTCATGCATGTCCTCATGCATGTTGTTTATTCATGGCTGCCCATAAATTAGACTCTAAAATTTTGATTGCAAAGAGGTGCACATATTTTTCATATAAGTAGGGGAGATATGAATTTTATCTTGCCTTCCTTGGAGATTTTAAAAGTGGATCTAGCTGTAATAAAAACTTACAATAAAGCTTAAAAATAAAATAGTAGAACAAAATAACTTGATCATACCTCTAGTTGTCCTTGTCATCCTATTGTTAACATGGTCAAATAGTGTCGAGAAAGAAGCCACCAGGTAACAGTTGATTGCTTTTGAAGAAGAGCTGCCTTTTTGTCTTTAATTGGCCAACAAGCTGGTTTTCCAATCAAAGTTGTTTTTTTGCCTTTGATTGGCCAGCAAGCTGGTTTTCCAATCAAATCTTTTTGATTTTTTTCTTTTCCTTTGATTGGCCAGCAAGCTAGTTTTCCAATCAAAGCTTTTTGATTTTATTTTTGCTAAAATGATAACATGAGAAGGATTAGAGAAAAATTTGATCCATCATCAGACTATATTTATCAAAGTACAACTTGTGTAAAATAGGAAGCAATGTCTAAGATCTCATAAAAACCTTTTTACATACTTGGTAACTCCAAGAAAATTTCCAAAAATTGTGTAGATAATTTCTAGGTTTTCAAAGCCCATCTTGAATTATGCATTATCGGAATCACCATAGTAATCTTCAAAGCCCAAACTAGTGATCTCAGGATATGGATAGTTGTTAAAAGAGAGAGTGAAGGTATCCATGTGTCCCTTCAAAATTTGCATGCTCCTTGGTTGATATTGTTGGTGCTCTAAAATCTGCATGCTAGTATCAAGAACAACTCTAGAAATTCCTATAGATCTAGTCTTCAGATGTTAGTACGCAAAAATTTCTTGCCTTTATATTCACCATAATTTCTTCTTAATGTTATACAAGCATATACAAAAATGAAGAAATTGAAGGACATGAAAACAAATTTGTCTAGTGGATATCATTCAGGATTGAATTTTATTATGGGATGAAAACTAATTTGGATGGGTGGATTTATTATGAGTGATTTTTTATTTTGGCTCTAATGAAATCCCTGAATATGGATGGAGTTAACTAGAAATGCTACCACTTCATTATTACAAACTGGATAAGTCAGTTTTTTACTAAGGTTATGTGTAATAAGATCACTGAGCTATTAGTTAATACAAGGGGAAATGGTGGTGGTTATCAAGAATGACATATGATATTTCATCAACTGGATCTACTTCCAGATTTAATATCATATTCTACCATTTCCAGATCTAAATTATTTGTTCATACCATTGTACCTTCTTGATCAAACATCACAGTCATTTTCTTATACACATAGTTAGTTTGTGGGGAGATAAATATTTACAATCTAATATTCTTAATTGCAAAAATGAAACTTTAATCTACTTGCAAGAAATAAAAGTCTAAAGAAACTACTTACCAAATACTTCTTGTCATATAATTTGCTAAAAGGTATTCTACTGTCACTAGAATATTCTTTTACAGAACTCTAAATCTCCTAATAACACTGTCTTCTCCAACAACGACACCAAAATTATGAGGGTCGTCAATCCTCTCCATTAATAATTTTAATCGGGTTGGTGTCCAAAGGTTTGTATGCATTAAGAGAAGAATATTTTGAAAAGTAACTCCTTTAAACACAAACCAAACTTGTATAAAATAAATCACACTTGCAGAAATTTAAAGGCACACTTGAAGAAATGTAAACACACTTATAGGAATATAAAGACACACTTGCATATAGAAAATCATACTTGCAGAAATGTAAACACAATTGTATAAATTAAAATTGTTGAATTGGAAATAACTGAAAGATAAAAAGACACCTGCAGTTCACAACGAAAATTATACTCAAGAAGGATCACATAATCGTTATCCAAAAATCACCCCCTGGTAATTTTGATAACATGCATCGATTATTCATCGGTCCAGAAAGTATATATTGATTCAAGGCCCAAAATCGTGTTTTTGGGGTCCCTCGATTTTTTCTAACTCTCCCATCCAAGAAGAAATCCCAATAGGTTGATAAAATGGAAGAAATGCAAAAATAAGGTTGCAGGATCGTGTTAAAGCATTTCGGTCCGAAGGGCTTGGGTTGCACGGTTCGGGTTGAACCGAGGTTTGTTGTACCAAACTTGGTGCTGAAATACAGAGAAAATTGGTTGTCCTAGCCTGTGCAAAGACTTGGGACAGCTTGGGACGTCGGGGCGACCGGCCAAAAGCCTAACCGGCGGTCTCAGGGCAAAGATCTCGGGATAGTTGGGACATCGGGACGCGTGGGACGCAAAAAGCCGAACCGGCCGAAAAAATGAAGAAAATTGCCTAAGTCTTGTTTTGCTTGGTTTGGGACAGTTGGGACAAAAGTACGTGCGGGACGTGGATCGGTTTGGCGCAAGTCAGTCCATTTCGGGTGGTTCGGAGATATTTTTCCTAGGTAATTTAGGACATCCAAGCCAAAAGTATGCGGAGGACGCGAACTGGCCAATTCGGCGAAACAAGAGACTTTCATTCGGGACATTTGGGCCAAAAGTATGGGTGAGATGCGAAAAGCCAAATGAGCCGAGAGCGAATGGAGTCTCACCACGTGTCTTCACCGCAAAGAGGAACAAGGAATCCCGAATTGGGCGGTTCGAGAGATATTTGTCCTGTGCGGTTTGGGACAGCTGTGTCAAAGGTATGCGAGGGACGCGTGGGACGTGAAAAGCTGAAAGAACCGCCAACGAATCAAATCTCGCCACGTGTCTTCACCTCATCGGCCCGACGGGAAAATTTTGAAAAGTTTTCCAAAGGCAAAAACAAAGGGGGAAATGGTAAGGAAGGGCCTATGTCCAATGAAATTGTGCCATGTGGCACTTGAGTGGCGGAGCATGGGGGAGAAATGGGAAAATTTTCCAAAGTGAAAAATACCAAATTTTCGAAGGACAAAGTGCGCCCCTCAGGCCCAAGCCAATAAAATAGTGCCACGTGTCCAAGTGGCAAGAAATTAAGGAAGGGCCCGACAGGAATTTTCAGAGGATGAACCCGTGAATGAATCAGAGCCTAACACGTGTCATCCAAGTGGTAGAGCGCGGAAAAAATTCAAAATCCGTTTTGGCATGTTTTGGCCCTAAATCTTCAGATCGCCATAACTTTCGATCTAGAGCTTGGATTTTCACGTTATTTATATCAATGGAAAGCTGGTGAAATTATCTACATGATTCCAAGGTCAATCTTACATTTTGGTTCAGTTTGGAGAGAGAAAATCAAGAAATGGGTCTGGCACGTGGTAATGGCTAGAACTGACGTTTCAACAACCAGCTTTAATGCAAATACAGCTCGCCGCTTTTTGCATGGTGGTTCTCACCCACCGCCATGATGAGATGAATTAAATGCAACCTAGAAGTGGTTGGGGTAGATCTAGATTTCCTCTCTCTTCCCTCTCTCATTCTTCCTATAAATTGTAAGGAGAGGCTTCTTTCTAAGGTGGTTGTTCATCTTTTCAACTCTGCCCTCCCTTCTTTTCTTCTCTAAGGTTGAAAATGGAGTTCGAACCTCCTCCTCTGCTCTGTAATGGCATTTTTTGCCTTTTACTATTGAAATGATGTTTTGTGAAAAATTATGAAGCAAAAAAAACGTGTTTTGTGATGCGTCTGTCCATCCCTACTCATTCTTTTGCTTGTTCTCTTCTTGCCTCTCTTCATTGCAGGTATTTGTGCACGTTTGAATGTTCATTATAGGTTTGGAGCTATGTTCATGGAGTTTTGGGATATTTTCCATTTGAAATCTATCCTTGGGCCTCGTGATGCATCTCCGTCCATCCTTCCCATTGCTCACCTCTCTTTGTTCCATGGCAGCTTTGATAGATATTCAACATTTTCCTTCTTTGGTGTATCACCGTTTTAGTGTAGCTGCTATTTTTCCCTTTTCTCTCTCTCTGTCTCCTTGGCATGGTTAGATTAGGATTAGATTAGCTTGCCTGCAATGGAATAGCTTGTGGCAGGTAGTTTAGGAAGAGGAACCAGCCTTCTCTAGAGAATCCTTTCTCATCTTTACAAGTCCCACACTTGGAGAAAGGATTCCATGTTGTGCAATCACACTAGATGCTAGAGTGATCAACCTAGAAATCTGATCAACGTACGTGGGTGCTTTGTGATTTTGCAACAATAGTTTTGGCATGCTCGGTGGGACCTTAGAGGTCTTCCACTTCATCTTTTCTGTGTTGGTGTGTTCCCGTGAAGATTTCAGCCTTTGGAGGCACTTGTAAACACATCCGCGACTCCATCTGATTAGCAACCCATTTTGAAGTTGCAGACATGTTTTTCATCCATTCCCATCTATCCTTCTTTCCATCCCTTTCATTCTTTTCCATTCCATGAAGTTTTGCAATCATGACTTCATTTCCATCATGGAATTCACATTTTCAACAACAGCAACAATGTTTCCCACCTCCAACATGTTTTTTAAATCCTCCAAATCAGCATGCATACCCATATGAGCAGCAATGCCAAAATTAGTTTGGTTATGGAGCTTTCCAAGAGCAAGAGTATGCATATAATGAAGACAATCAGATGCAAGATGCTGGTCTGTTGGAGAAAATCCAAAAGATGGAGGTAAAGATGGTGCAGTCCAGAGCAACAACTCAAATGAGAGCTTTCAGAATTGGTTGCAGGACTCCTTGTCCATGGGGAGGACCTTTTCCAAGACACTTCAGCCCTCAGGAGAAGCTGGAATTCATGATGAAGATGTTGTCCCAACTTGCACAATGGACAGCAGAAATAGAGGCCTCTACACTTGTTGTTGAACAACCTTGTCAATGGGTAAGTTCTACACCATCATCTAGTTTTTCTCTTCCCATTACTCAAGCAACACCATCTCATTTGGAATTGCAAATTCTAAATTCCCCATCTGCTATCCCAAATGTTGATCCCATGTCTCCACCTCTCAGTCTTCCACCACACCTCAATTCTTCTTTCCTTTTTCCTTCCAAACAATCATCCCCTCCACAAGAGCTAAAAGAAATACGCTCTCCCCCAAAGAAACAAGAGGTTTCACCTTCTCTACCACCACAAAAAATTGCCAAATCAATTGAGTTACAACCCGTCCCTCCTCTTGCATTCCCAATTCCATGTGGGGAAAAAGAAATTGCAAAAATCAGCCATGAAGGAAAGCAAGAAGAGGATCCCAACAGAAAAAAAAATGACAGATACAACTTGAGGGTTTGGGCTGCCAAATTTGGGATGACAAAGATCCCCTTGATGGTTAAACCTACAGAAGAGGCTAAGGTTGAAAAAATGGTGGTTAAGACTGATTTTGTGGCAGCAGAAGAAGAGCAAAAAGAAGAAGCAGATCAGCAATCAGTTTGCTCAGAAAGTAGTGTCCATGTTGGCACTCTATTTGAAGGGAATGCTGATTCAATTCAAGTTGCACAATCAGCCATAAAGGAAGAAAGCTCAGAAGAAGATCTTGCAGTCCCAACTTGTCCTCTAGAGCAGTAGATCGAAGAGTTTGACTTGACAAACTTCATGCTGGAGGAAGATTTCAATCAAGAGAAAGATTGTCTTCAAACATTGGAGGAAGGAGAAGCTGCTCCAAATCCAAAAGAAGAGGAGCACATTCTAGTTGTGGAGGAGAAAATTGCAGATCCAAGGGCTTTGAGCACAAAGTAGGCTATAGAAGAACCTTCAGTTCTTCTTTCTACTTCACCTCTCTCAAGTTCTAGGACTGAAGAGGAGTTTGATCTCTCAAAATCAATGTTGGAGGGTGAAAGAAACCATGGTGGTCAAGTTACAAATCAAGAAGACACCATGGAGGAAGTGGAGCATTTGCAGCAGGACAGCCATGAGGCAGTTTATCTGTCAGATTTGGAGGACTGTTTTGATGGAGAAGAGCTGGTTGAGTTTCCACCATTCTCTCTTTCATCATCCACATTCCAAACACTTGAGTCTGTTGTCATGAAGGAGAACATTCATTTGCAGCAGCCTGCATCTTATAGCAGCTCTTTGGAACCAAGATTGGAAGATTTTAATCTTTCATGTTCTTCATTGGAGGAAGAGAAAGGACAGAGGAATTTCACCATTTCTTCCACACCATCCATTCAAGAAGGTCTACAAGAAGACTCCATTTTTGGAGTTGAAAATCAGAGCTATGGGCATATCAAACAGACCATACCTTGCCCAATCAGGTATTTGGCTTCATTGGAGCCAAAGGAGAAGTCACAACCAGTCATGCTTGCTTCTGAGCATGAGGGTGAGCTACAAAGTACCAAGGATCAGCTGTCATACCTCTTCAATCCAAATGCAGAGCAACTAAAAGAGGTATTGAATTTTCCTTCAGCTGATACCTTGATGATTTGGGTGGAAGACCAGCTTCTTGTTGATTTTCCATCCATCCAATCAGCCATGTTCAATGCCAAATCAATTGCATGGCTGCCACTTTTGAGAAAGGGAAGCTATTTCTCACAACCAATTGCAGGGTTTGTTTAGCTTGCCTTTGCTTCCAGTTAGAGTAGAGTAGGTAGGTTTGATTTTAGCAGTAAGAAGTGCCAGGCACACTCTACATGTTCCATTTGGAGCATGTATGATTTTCAATTATGTACATAGTTTTTGTGGTGCTGGTTTTGCTCTTGCACAGTCCATTTCAGTGGCATTTTGGTGAGAATGACTCCATTTCAGTGGGTTTCCAAGTGGCTCAGAGAGGAGGTTTTCAAAGTTTAAATCAGTTTTTAGGTTACAACTCATGACTCCATGCCCAATGGATGCTTCAGGAAACTGGTAACTTCATCTAGCAGGCAGATGACCCCGCTGAGTCACCAAAATTGTTATCCAAAATTCACCCCTGTGGTAAATTTGATAACATGCATCGATTATTCATCCTGAGAAAGTATATTGATTCAATGCCCAAAATCATGTTTTTGGGTCCCTCAGCCTTTTTTCTAACTCTCCCATCCAAGAAGAAATCCCAACAAAGTTGATAAAATGGAAGAAATGCAAAAATAAGGTTGCAAGACCTGTGTTAAGGCATTTCAGTCCAAGGGCTCTGTCAGTTGCACTGATTCAAAGTTGAACTAAGGTTCATTATACCAAGATTGGTGCCGAAATATAGAGAAAATCAGCTAAGTCCTAGCCAGCAAAGACTTGGGACGCTTGGGACGTCGGTGGGCGATCGGCTAAAAAGCCGAACTGGGCGGCGATGACAAAGATCCAGACAGCTTGGGACATCAGGACGCGTGGGATGCGAAAATTTGAACCAGTCAAAAAAATGAAGAAAATTTCCTAAGTCTTGTTTCGCTCGGTTTGGGATAGTTGGGACAAAAGTACGCGCGGGACGCGGATCAGCCGGTTTGGCGCAATTCAATCCATTTTAGGTGGTTCAGAGATATTTGTCCCAGGCAGTCCGGGACATCTGAGCCAAAAGTACGCGGAGGACGTGAACCGGCCGATTCGGCCGAAACAAGAGACTTTCGTCTGGGACATTTGGGCCAAAATTACGCGTGAGACGCGAAAATCCGAAGGAGCCGAGAGCGAATGGAGTCTCACCATGTGTCTTCACCACAAAGATGAACAAGGAAGCCCGAATCAGGTGGTTCTGAGATATTTGTCCTGCAGCTTTGGGATAGCCGGGCCAAAGGTACGCGAGGGACGCGTGGGATGCAAAAGCTGAAAAAGCCGCCAATGAATCAAATCTCGTCATGTGTCTTCACCTCATCGGCCCAGCGGGAAAATTTTGAAAATTTCTCCAAAGGCAAAAAAAAAGGGGGAAATGGTAAGGAAGGGTCCGCGTCCAATGAAATCGTGCCATGTGGCACTTGAGTGGCGGAGCGTGGGGAGAAATGGGAAAATTTTCCAAAGTGAAAAATACCAAATTTTCGAAGGATAAAGTGCGCCCTCGTGCTCGAGCCAATAAAATAGCAACACGTGTCCAATTGGCAAGAAATTAAGGAAGGGCCCAACAGGAATTTTCAGAGGATGAACCCACGAATGAATCAGAGCCTAACACGTGTCATCCAAGTGGCAGAGCGCGGGAAAAAATTCAAAATCCGTTTTGGCCTGTTTTTGCCCTAAATCTTCAGATCGCCATAACTTTCGATCCAGAGCTCAGATTTTCACGTTCTTTATATCAATGGAAAGTTGGTGAAATTATCTACACGATTCTAGGGTCAATATTGCATTTTGGTTTATTTTGGAGTGATAAAATAAAGAAACGGGTTTGGCACGTGATAATGGCCAGAACTGACGTTTCAACAACCAACTTTAATGCAAATACAGTTCACCGCTTTTGCCAGGGTTCTCACCCACCGCCATGATGAGATGAATTAAATGCAACCTAGAAGTGGTTGGGTAGATCTGGATTTCCTCTCTCTTCCCTCTCTCATTCTTCCTATAAATTGTAAGGAGAGGCTTCTTTCTAAGGTGGTTGTTCATCTTTTCAGCTCTGGCCTCCCTTTTTTTCTTCTCCGTGGTTGAAAATGGAGTTCGAACCTCCTCCTTTGCTCTCGTAATGGCATTTTTTTCCTTTTACTATTGAAATGATGTTCTATGAAAACTTATGAAGCAATAGAAAACGTGTTTTTGATGCGTCTGTCCATCCCTACTTGTTATTTTGCTTGTTCTATTCTTACCTCTCTTCATTGCAGGTATTTTTGCATGTTTAAATCTTCATTACAAGTTTGGAGTCTGTGTTCATGGAGTTTTGGAACATTTTCCATGTAAAATCTATCCTTGGGCCTATGATGCATCTATCCATCCTTCCCATTGCTCACCTCTCTTTGTTCCACGGTAGTTTTGATAGATATTCAACATTTTCCTTCTCGGTGTATCACCATTTTAGTGTAGGCTCTATTTTTCCCTTTTCTCTCTCTGTCTGTCTCCTTAGCATGGTTAGATTAGGATTAGATTAGCTTACCCGCACTAGAATAGCTTGTGCAGTAGTTTAGGAAGAGGAACCAGCCTTTCTCTGGAGAATCCTTTCTCATCTTTAGAAGTCCCACACTTGGAGAAAGGATTCCATGTTGTGCATTCACACTAGATGCTAGAGTGATCAACCTAGAAATCGATCAACGTCGTGGGGGTGCCGTGATTTTGCAACAACAATAACATGAAATCAGAAGTTTACAACAAAAAGAAAACTACATAAATACGTAAACAAACATTAACACATTGATCCATCTTCCTTGGAATGAGTGGCTAGCTCATTCCTTGGAAGATGACTTAATTCATATTTTTAATTAAATACTTGCAGGATAACTTTACTTCAAAATATTAGAAAGAAATAATAAATATTTATTTCTTGGGAGAAAGAATTACATATCTAAGTGTGGAAGGTTGCATTTATAAATCATGCATCCAACCAAATCCTTATTTTAGGAAATACAATCTGAACTTATGTTTATTCCAATCCTAACAACTAAGATCTCCATCTCCAAAAAAATATGAAGGGAGATATATTATTGGGGTCAAATCTTATCTTACTTATTTTAGGAAGATTTTCTCCCAAATATTCTCCTTGCTTTTCGGTAACAAGAATAATAATGATTTAATTCTTCTACATTATTGGAAGATGGATTTTTATAAAAATATGATTTTGAATAAATAACTTTCTCGGATTTTCTATTTGACTATTTGACTTTGTTGTTATTGATGTGGAACTTTCGACGCTTGTTTGATACACTTTTTCCTCGACTCAGTTCACTAAAAGTTAGATTTATATTCATTGGTAAAACCTATAAGGAAATCTAAATGATGGTTTTCTTAAACAAATTGCTATGAATAAAAACATCTCTCATATTTTCCATTTTACTTTTATGTTTTTGTTTATGGAACTTTTAGTGCTCATCTGATACACTTTTCCTCGACCGCAACTCACTAAAAGTTAGATCTCTCTTTATTGGTAAAACCTATAGCAAATCCAAATGAAGTTTTTATTAAACACATTGCTATGAACAAAAATATTTCTCAGATTTTCCATTTGTCTTTTTTATTTATGAAAATTTTAGCGCTTGTCTGATACACTTTTCCTCAGACTACATCTCACTAAAAGTTAGATATCTCTTTATTGGTAATACTTGTAGCAAATCTGAATGAGGTTTTTGTTAATCACATTGCTATGAACAAAAACCTCTCTCATATTTTCCATTGGATTCTATAATCTTTCACAATTCCTCAAAAACTTTCAAAATCTACTTAGTTCCGGAACTAAGCCTGCGAGTTCTAAAGTGAACTTAAAATAACTATATCTTTACATACGATCTCATATTGAGATGATTATTCTTTTGAAGTTGTATAATTATTCGAGAGGAATGTAAATATGAAATCATATTTGAGTTTAGATATACCATCTATGATCAATTCCACTTTTCTCAATACTAGCATTATATTTCCTTTATGGCCTCGCATACACAAGACTCTTCATCTTTTCCCAAATAATTAGTAGGATTAGTCAACAAAATAGATAATAAAATATTTATAAAGAATGAATAATATATATATATATCATATATTCTCTCTTAAGAAAACTATAAGTTCCTAGATTACATTTAAATCCACTTTCAAAAGTAACTTGGAAGGACAAAATAATGGTAATTTATGGCCAATATATGCCCTCATCAATCAAGATAATTGGGAAATATTATATCTTAAACATGTAATGTTGGGATCTATTAGTCTAAGGAAATTAATAATCTCTTAACTTGAAGTGGTGTGATTGATCGGTCGAAATAATAGCCGCTCATAGACTTCAATAAATTTCGAGCACAACCGAGATCCTATTTTTGGTTTTTGAACACGCAAAAATGACATGCGGCACCTCGCCTAGATTTCTAGATAAGGTCATGGAAGTAAGAATGAGAGGCATGATGGAGCCACATGTATTTATGGGTGATTTTCTATTCGGTCTAGAAAGTCTTAGCCTAATCGGCTGCTATGTTCAGTAAGGAAAGTTGTGCAATAATATTTGGTGGAAGTGGTGAAGATCTGAATACTAATGTACACAAACTAGTGTCAATGTCTAACTGACTAGCATGCTCATTGGGTTGTGGGACCTAAGGATCATAACCAAAGACTCATGGAGGTTGTGGCCCTTGAATGGTCATGCACATAATCAAACCTTGTTTCCAGGAGTAATCTAATAGTTGTAGGCTTGATTAACAATGATATTTAGCGTATTGAGTTGTTCTATTTTCTCAGAAAAAGTTACAGGTGTGCGTAAGACTGTCAAATGTAAATTGGTATCAATGTTAGTTATCAATTCTAGCCCATTGGGTTGTGGGACCAAGGGATCACAACTGTATGTCTTTTCCTGTTGTGGACTGTTGATGGTCATGCATAATGAGATACAATGATTTCGATAAGAAAACTAACTACGGAAAGAAATCTAATCTATTTTTTTGGGGTTTTCACAATATTTTGGATTAAATCAATAAAAGGAAATGAATCTATCAAATGAAATCTTTTTTTCTTTTCTAATTTTTAAGCAATGTGTTCTAATCTAATAAATAAACTAAAGATAAGTAATCAATCGGATGTAGCTAGTTACTTGTGCAAATGTATGAATCTAATATAAAGCAAATAACCTAATCTAATCAAAACCCTTCAAACCCTACCTCAGAGGTGAAGAACAAATCATGACCCTGAAAGGGGCTATTGTTCCTCACAACTTCCCTAGTAATGTTAAAGAGGCAAGCTTACTAATGACTTGATCTACTTGTGATTGAATAATTTTATTGAAATGAATGATTTTCTACTCTATTTGATATGTGATTGAAACTAGTGATTTGAAATTGAAAATTCAACAAACAAGGAAAAAAACACACAATTCCAACCTAGACAAGCAAGAGCTTTGGAAAATTTGGTTGTATCTGTATCTATCCCCTTAGTATGTTCCTTTCTTTCTCTGAGTGTTCATGTGAGTCCAAGGGATTGGGAATGTAAGAACAACAGTAGGAGGATGGCACTTGAGCAATGGTAGCTTGATGGTAGTCTGGATGCAATGCAAGTAGAAGAGACATATCGCAATAGATCGGAGCTTCACCATGCAATTCCTAGCAAGATTATAGCAGTAATACAATGCAAGATACACCTACGTATTTTTCACCCTATTTTCTTGGTATTCTCTAATATATTAAATTCTATAGGGATTATATTTTTTAGTTTTACACCTCTCCTTAGGTTCCTCACTAATGTTACAAACACCTCAGCTTGTCCCTTTTGAAAAACTTGTTTACTTAGCTTCTCAACTTGTTAACCATTCATCACTTCACCACTTGTTAGGTACACATATGCATCAAGGCTCATCAAAATTGATTCATTCAATAATAAACTAGAAATATTCAAGCATCAAAGTTCCCAAAATATCAAGAAAGATTCAAACATCTAGGATCAATAGTACTTCTACATGCAAAGATCAAGAAAGATCCATTCTTCAAAGCTTAACATTCTTCAATGAAAATTCAAAAAGTTACAATATTATAGGCTCACAACAAACCATTATTATTCATTAAGGCTTGGTCACCTGCAACTATATTTCGATACATGTATTAATTCATTCAGAACTTCAAACCCAAATTTCAACAATTTCCTTTTCACCATTTTCCTCTACAAACATGATTTCATCAACCTACAACTTAATCATTGTATTATTAGTAAAAAATATGATTTCAAATAGGTTATTCAATCTCTAATACTAAATGATGCAGAGGTATTTACATTTCACCATGCATTCAACTTTTTAAGAGGGAGCACTAATAACCTTTACCTAAGATTTGTAGATGAGGTTCTTTACCAAGAATCCAAAAATGGATAAACTAAGTAATTTTTCACCTATTTAACCATAATGGTATTCACCAATCTCTACAATATGTTTAAAAACCTCATTCAATGCTAAATACACCTTCACAATGACTCATGATTAGAATAAAAACAAGCTTACCCTTCACCTTTCTTCATTAGTTCTTTACACAAACAAGTAGATTTTGGCATATTTAGCCTTCCCAATTCTTTATAACCCCTTTACCATATTTCCAAAATTTAATAAATCTTATATAAATCACTAAATTTTTTTTAAAAGGATTGACACATCAATTTTTCACCTATATTGTCAAAACTTCCATTTTGTAATCTCAAGACCAAGTACACTACATAGTTCATGGTTGGACTAATCTAGGGATACCCCTAAAAACTTCTTTAGAACCACTTTATATTCCATAAAGTTTTTATAAAACTATATAATCCAAATCCTTATACATCTCTCACAATCACTCTATATCAATTTTCTAGCTCTCTAGTTCTTCTAGCCTTTCCTCTAGGCATTTTCCATCATAACTTCCTTTAAAAATGGTTTCAAGACTAAATGAGGAAATATTAGGAAACACGTTTGAGCTTTTAATATCTATGAAAAGTTATAGAATGCACTCCTTTGGAAAGTATCTTTCAAATCCACTATTTTTAGACCTCAATTAGGTCTCTTGGAACTGTAGCAGTCTGTGTGAGTAAACTGTTAAGAATTTTTTTTAAAAGAAACATCCTTTTCATAAAATTCCTTCTTTATCTTTTATTTTAACCTCCACATATGTGATATTTCAATTTTCATGTTTTGATTATGTGTTTATAGGATTTAACACACCTTTTGGGCATATACCCCTGATCACCCTATCACATAATTATCTTTTTTAACAAACTATTGAACTTCCTTAGGTTCTTAAAATCTCCTTGGTGCTTAAAATAGTACAAGGTAGGATCCAAATGACCACTATATGATGATAAATAATTTTTAGGATCTACCTTTGATTATAAGGCTTCAAATGCAAGAATTTAACTAAACCCTAAACGAGGGTTTCCTAAGAACTTGGAGAAAGGAATTTTGATATAAAATCTTATACATTTAATTTCAAGACAAGAAAACTATACTAGAGGTTTTTTATCACCTAATACATGTCATTATCTTACTATTAAGGTCCCATGAATCCGTTACCATGCAAATTTACATATTTTCCTACTTACCAACATGTAGGTGATATGGTTCTTTCTTACAAGCTAATCTTTATGTTAACACTGTTCTAAAGTGCATGTAATTAATTGGTAACCTTCAAAACTAGATTTAAGTGATTCAAATCACAATTCTCATCTCTCTTCTTGAGGATTCCTAATGATATTCTATTTGCAAAGACATAAACAAAGGTTTCCCAAATTGTTAACTCAGATTAGTCCTAACCTCCGAGGGTTCTTACATGCTATGAGAAGTAACATGAAATTAATATTTCAACCTTGAAAAAACAAATTCATCACTTACCATCACATGGTCATTGTTGACAAGGACTTTGTAATCATGTTCATGTTCAAAACCACCCAAAAGCCTTGTTAAATGCCTCATTACTCTCATGTATAGCCCCTTATAATAATGTTTCATACACAAATCAAGTCATTTCAATTTAATGTTCTAATAAGCTTCCAAAAATTATTCCTACCAACCTATTAAAATTAAAATAAAGTTAATATAACCTCTAATTATTGAATCTCAAACTCATAATCATGCATCATAAAGATAATATCTTATGCAAAACAGAGCTTAATGTGCATATATTAGATTGCATTACAAAATTGTACTTCCTTCCTTCAATGTTTCTCTCCTTCCTCGAGGAAATTAACTCTTTTGAACTCCTCCTCCTCTAGGAGGTTAACTCTCCACATTAATTAGAATCTTTCTTCCTTTTAAGTCATATTTTCTTGATTTTACAACCCTAACTACTTTTTACATGACTCCATAGGCTCATTCAAGAACAACCTATGCATGTTACATAATTTTAATACTTAATTGACTCATACACTCCTTCTAGGACATAATATAACCCTTACATATTTAAAACACCATTTCAATACCTTGAAAAGCCTCATTTTCTCTTTCACATGCCTTAGAATTTTAAATTGCCAAAAAGGAGGGAAGACATAAATTTAAACTTTCAAGCTTTGAAACTCCACCTAAACCTCTTCTCATGACTCTATAATATCCTATGAATCCTAATGTGAGATCAAAAACTATGAAAGGAAGGCTTTATTCATGTTTTATGTTCTCTCGATGATGATCCCGCATCAATCGATTTCATGCTTTTCTAACTCATTCAATGTTAAAATACACCTTCACTATGACTCATGATTAGATTAAAAAAACTTACCATTCACCTTTCTTCATTAGTTATTTACAAAAACAAGTGGCTTATCGAATAATTAGCCTTCCCAATTCTTTACAACCCCTTTACCCTATTTCCAAAATTTAATAAATCTTATATAAATCACTAAATTTGTTTTAAAAGGATCGACACATCAATTTTTCACCTATCTTGTCAAAAATTCCATTTTGTAATCTCAAGACTAAGTACACTACATAGTTCATGGTTAGACTAATATAGGGATACCCAAAAAAAAAAACTTCTTTAGAACCCCTTTATATTCCATAAAGTGTTTATAAAATTATAGAATCCAAATCCTTATACATCTCTCACAATCACTCTATATCACTTTTCTAGCTCTCCAGTTCTTCTAGCCTTTCCTCTAGGCCTTTTCCATCATAAATTCCTTTAAAATTGGTTTCAAGACTAAATGAGGACATATTAGGACACATTTTTTATCTTTAAAGATCTATGTAAAGTTATAGAATGAGCTCCTTTAGAAAGTATCTTTCAAATCCACTATTTTTACACCTCAATTAGGTCTCTTGCACAAAGAAGCATTCTCGTGAGTAAACTGTTAAGAAAAAAATATCAAAGAAAAATCCTTTCATAAAATTCCTTCTTTATCTTTTATTTCAACCTCCACATATGTGATATTTCCATTTTCATGTGTTGATTATGTGTTTATAGGATTTAACTCACCTTTTGGGCATATACCCCTAATCACCTTGTCACATAATTATCTTTTTTAACAAATTGTTGACGTTCCTTAGGTTTCTAAAAGCTCCCCGATGCTTAAAATAATACAAGGTAGGATCCAAATGACTACTATATGATAATAAATAATTTTGAGGATCTATCTTTTGTTATAAGGCTTCAAATGCAAGAATTTAACTAAACCCTAAATGAGGGTTTCTAAGAACTGGAGAAAGGAAATTTGATATAAAATCTTGTACATTAATTCCAAAACCTGGAAACTATACTAGAGGTTTTTAACACCTAACACATGTCATTATCTTACTAGTAAGGTCCCATGAATCCATTACCATGCAAATTTACTTATTTTCCTACTTACCAACATGTAGGTGACAGGGTTCCTTCTTATAAGGTAATCTTTGTGTTAACACTATTCTAACGTGCATGTAATTAATTGGTAACCTTCACAACTGGATTTAAGTGCTTCAAATCACAATACTCATCTCTCTTCTTGAGGATTCCTAATGATATTCTATTTGCAAAGACATAAACAAATATTTCCCAAATTGTTAACTCTTTCTTAGTCCTAACCTTTGACGGTTCTTGCATGCTATGAGAAGTAACAAAAAAATTAATATTTCAACCTTGAAATAAAAAATTCATCACTTACCATTACATGGTCATTGTTGAAAAGGAATTTTTAATCATGTTCATGCTCATAATAACAACCCAAAACCTTGTTAAACACCTCATTACTCTCATGCATAGCCCTTACAACAATGTTCCATACAAAAATCAAGCCATTTCAATTTAAAATTATAATAAGCTTATAATAAAGGTTCCTACCAACCTATTCAAATGAAAATAAAGGTAATAAGATCTAATTATTGAATATCAAACTCATAATCATGCATCATAATTATAAGATCTTATGCAAACAGAGCTTACTGTGCATATATTATATTGTATTACGAAATTGTACTTCCGTCATTCTTGATCTCCTTCATCGAGTAAATTCACACTTTTTGAATTCCTCCCTCCCTCTAGGAGGTTAAGTATCCCCATTAATTAGAATCGTTCTTCCTTTTAAGTCATATTTTCTTGATTTTACAACCCTAACTACTTTTTTACATGACTCCATAGGTGCATTCATGAAAAATATATGCATGTTATATAATTTTAATACTTCATTGACTCATACTCCTTCTAGGACCTAATATAACCCTTACATATTTAAAAACTCATTTCAATACCTTTATAAGCCCCATTTTCTCTTTCACATGCTTTATAATTTTGAATTTGCAAAAGGAGGGAAGACATAAATTTAAAATTTCAAACTTTGAAACTCCACCTAAACCTCTTCTCATGACTCCATAATATCCTATGAATCCTAATTTGAGCTCAAAA
Source organism: Taxus wallichiana var. yunnanensis (assembly GCA_018340775.1). NCBI lineage: Eukaryota > Viridiplantae > Streptophyta > Pinopsida > Cupressales > Taxaceae > Taxus > Taxus wallichiana. Next base: position 346,642,915 of record CM031233.1, read on the forward strand.
ACTATGAAAGGAAGTTTTCATTCATGTTTTATGTTATCTTGATGATGCTCATGCAACAATATATTTCATGCTTTTCTAACTCACACTTCATATAAATAGATGCCTAGCCTGTAAATCTCCATAAATGACCTACTTTATTTCTTCAAACTTCATCTTTATCCTGTGCACTATAAATATCTTCCACTACATAAGCTATAAATAGATCCACCTATTCAATACATACTTCAAGTCTAATACTAGCCTTGTATGCAATTTATCCATACTTTTTCTATTTCTTACTTGCCTTAACAATCACATCAACCTGTGGTTTTTCCTATTTTTAGCCTCCGCCTTGGAAATCGACCAACTACTAAATTAGTTATTTCTAAGCACAACCCTTCACGTGTCCTTATTCATTTCTCTCATTCCTACTTATATACATTTGTACATAATTCTATAATAATTCCAAATGTACCATTGTGCACATCCTTTGGCCTTCCCGTATGTCTATTACTTAGTCAACTTTCCGACCCAACATTACACCACACTAGGTATATTATCCATCCTGGCAATACATAAATCAATGAATGAAAGAATAATATTCCTAGCTGAAAGAATGTGGGTAATCCCCTAAGAAATTTTTAATGAATAATGTATGAAATAATTTATAAATAAAAAATGTATGCCTTTGCATGACCAAAAATTAGGCTTAGGTTATTTGTAGGAGTTTTGGAAATTCTACGTTGATGGTTGATTTCAGCCCTTTCCATTCCTCAAGAGTATTATATGACCTTCAAGGAAATAATTCCATGATATTTGGTATGATCTCCATGGCCAGTCCACCGTACTTATTCTATAATTCCTTCAAAACAATGTTCCATTCAGAAGTTAGTTCTTTTAGAACATCTCCCCCTTCATCACCATATTCTATAGCTATCCTCACTTCCCATTTTATATTTTGTGCATATTTTTAATAGTATTATTCATGTCCTATACATCTTGAAATAATTTCAGACACTACGCCTTGTCCCTTGTATACAATGAGGCCTAGAGGGGATCCATTCCTTCTTCCTCTTCTCAAAGGCACATGTCGACAATTGAGGTATCATTAAACCCGATGAATATTTTCTCGCCTTCCGCAAAACCTCCTTTACTTCTATGCCAGTATCTTCATACTATTTTATTATTTTGTAAATATTTCCCTAATTCTCGATCACTAGTTCCTTCACCATCTTTTAGTGTTCTCTATTTGCACTTCTTAATAAAAATTGACCAACTCTTCTAAGTTGTCAATTACCATGTTTTCTTCAATCTTGGCCTCAATGATTACCTTTGGACATGAGCGTGTGATGTTATTCATGATTTCACCCACCTTAATATTTACATCGCCAACCCTTTTTTGCCTTATTAAATTCTAAGGATAAATTATTATTATTTCTACTTACATGCTCAAAATTGGTCTGTGGATCACGTAGTGTAGATCTTTTATTAATGTTTTGGCACTCAACATCATTTACCATTTTATCAAGGAATTGCTTGCTTGCGCATCCAAAATTTGTGTATAAATAAAAATCGAAGGGTATTTTGTGGATCATTCCTCCCCTATAACTCATCCATGACTGATCTTCTCAATTAAAACTATATTTCTTCCATGTGAGTCTTCATTGCAAAGGAAAACATCTTGCACTTCTTGACATGAATTTCTTATTTATCAAGCATTTCCCAAAATTATAGTTCTTGAGATTCCATATAGATTTGAAATATAGCCCTTATAAACTTGGATGTGTCATCTATGTATGACATTATATGGTGAGGGGGTGAGCATCTTCTTAGCCTTATCAATGAAGATCCAGTCCTAGTCCCTCCGTGCACTCTCATGGTGTCTCCCGCGTAATGTTAAAGTACGATGAATCAATTTCCTCTCTTGTTCCTTTGTTCACATATTATTATTCCCATTTTTCCTTATCTTCTTTCTCCCACTCTTATTATTTTCTTCTTCTTTTCCATTTTCCTTCTCATGCTCGGACTTCTCGAGCTCTTCCTCTTCCACAATATGAATGGCAAGACTCATCTTTCTTATTCTTTGGGCGTATGTATCATACTCCTCTTATTATGAGATAGGAGAGTAAAAGTTTTAACTGGGCTTGTTGGAGGGGTCCTAGGAGGGGTAGGCACCAAATTTTCTCCACCTTATTCTCAACTCCTCTTCCTTGTGATATGGTCAAGCTACCCCTTTGTCTCATCTTCTTGTTCTTCCTTCAAAGTTAGATTGTGCTACCTATTTTGGGATCTTATGGTCATCCTCCTTGATTGTGGTGGTGTAAGAGTTATGTCATACTTGTGAACCACCTTAACATCCTTCAACTTTGTCCACAAGTATATGTATACCTTGTAATTTCTCCTTTCCAACCTCCAAAGTCATGATGGGATTCAATTCCATCCAATCATATTTCATTGTCTTTACATAAAGTTACTTCATCAAGTATCCATAAGTCTTGTGTAGAGTATGGTACTCCATGTCTACCTTGTCAGCATTAAATTTCAAGGGTTACACATCATTGATTTTGTTTATAGCACTTCTAAAGTACCCGGTTATAAAGGAAAATGGTAGTTTTCACTAAGGCCCCATCTCTACCACAAAATGTAGAAGTGTTGAATAACAACAAAGTATTCATGTCCATCCAACTCTATTGGAATCTCCTTAGGTATTCTCCATTAATTTTAGAATGTGTCACACATCCTCTTATATCATACATCTAGGCATGCCTTATATGAATTTTATATCATGCCATCACATGTATACTTTGAAAATATCTTTTCCAATGATCGCTTCTCAATGGGGTGATCCCATTCTTTACCATTTGGGCCATCCAAAATGCCAATCTCCCAAAATAAAAAAATAAAAAAATTGACCCTTATTTTATGTTTTCACCCTCATAATGATAGGTATTGGCCTCTTCTACAATGATCTCCCCGAGATAAAAATAAATGTTTACTTGGTTATATGCACTATATGATGCGTGATATGAAGGAAATTATTCTTCACTTCATTTCACTTATATGAATCTCTAAGATTTTAACTCACCAATTTTGTGGTTTCTCTCGGTGTCGGGGTCGGTGATATGTGATACATTGAAATAATGGATTCCTCCTTGGTAGTGTAACTTTGTGGTTATTTCTTCCACCACCATCGTGTCATGCATTTCCAACGGGATATATTTTCTTCTATCCCTCAACCCTATCACATTTCTAATAAGTTTCATGGTGATGTACATCCTCCTACTCACAAAGTAATAAATAGTCTTCACATGGACATGTAACATCAACCATTGGAACAATCATGTGGAATTGCCAAAAAATGGAAATTAATATAACTATAACACTCTACCACTTTTCAAAGTTTTTCACACTTGATCTTCCAACACAATTTGACCTTCGATGATGTGGTGGCCTATCTCTACCAAGGTATTAACCCTTATGTAAATTTCATGGCATGTTGTATGGTGGTTGTACTCACTTCTCTTTCACTTCCATAATTGTGATCCCCAAACTTTCCCAATGATCACCTCCTATGGGTATTGCATATTTGAGAACCACTCAACCGGAGTGTCGTCCTTGTTTTTATTTCCTTAGGTCCCTTATTTTGGTTTAATTTATTAACTTGAATTAAAGTGCTTCAAATCACAAAAATATACATGTTAAAACTCGTATTCTCTAAATAAAACCTTGTCTTCTCCAACCGCTTGCTTGGTGTCTCGCTAGTTTATATTTCTTAACTCACTATAATTTCAATTCTTTTGGTATCTACTCACTTATTTTTCATGACCTTACTCTTGTAACATCTTCCAAAACCCTACAACCCTAGCTTGTGGTTTCTTCACACCTCACTTCTTTTAAACCCTCCTTTAGTTTCAACTTTACTATCTGGATGTCACTTCTTCCAAATACAAGGAACTCTATAGTTTTTACATTGGTTTCTCGGTTGCTTTAGGTTGGCATTTCATTTGTTTGTAAATTTCTTCAAATCACATAAATTTCAATAGTTCACAAGAGATTAAATTCACAAGGTTAATTATAAATATCACTCACACCTATTTATAAGTTTCTACTTTTTTGGGAATTAAATATAGTAGGTTGTTATAGGTGATATTTTTCCGACTCTTTTTATATTTCCTGCTCTTTTCCACCATGTTTAGACCTTCCAAATTTTCCTTTCACTTGAGGCATGAATAACCTTTTAGCGCATTGCTATTTCATGGGATACAAATCCTCTTACACGGGCTTCTCTACACCATGTAAATACTTTTCCAATCTGTCTATCCTCATGTGTGCACCTCTAAATTGGCAAGGGAAATTTTATGGATAACCATACCAAAATTTTGTTCCGATCCCTCGTTAGGGACCCCTTGCGTTTGAAACGTTGCGAAATCCCTTCCCGGAAATCTTAGTTTTCCGAACTTAGTCGTTTTTGGTCTTTTTGGTCGGGCGCATATAATGACTATGTAACATCAAATTTTGATGCCCCCTTTAAACCCTTTGGCGCATGCTTTCTTGTGTTAGCAAGCATTTTTGTGTGCCTCTCTATGTTGAGTCTTTCCTGCGTGTGCCAAGGCGCGTGTGCCTTCCTGTCAACAGATCATTTGTTGCGCCTCTTTTTGGTGCGCCAAAGGCGCACATATTCCTCTGTCAACACCACTTTTGGTGTGCAAAGGCGCACATATCTTCGTGTTGACAAGTGTTTTGGTGTGCCAAAGGGTGCATGTTTTTCTTGTGTCGACAGCTCTTTTGGTGCGCCACTTGAAAAGGTTGGTGGCGCATTTATTGCTACCTCACTATATATAGGCGCGTCTGCACTGTCATTGTCACCAGAGCAATCACGTGACTATTTTCATTATTTTCTCTGAGCTTGTCAGCGCACCTACCCTATCACTTTGAATTGCTTTGTGGACCCGTTTTCACGCATTTCTTCGTTATAAAAGCCGGGTAAGAGGTCCTCTTTCTTTTGTGCTTCATGTTTGTGGTTTTTGGCTGTTTGTGGATATGATTTGGATTGAAAAGGAATGAAATCATGAACTTGTTTCCCCCCCTGCTGTCTTTCCACATTTCCTCCTCCTCTTTCCAGATCTGCTGGTAGAGAGAGTCTTGTTCTGAAGTAATAGCTTGAAACCCCTTTTGTTTAAGCCTTTTCAATCACCCAAATGGAACTTGCAAAGAGAGCTTAACCATATAAACCCCTCTGAAGAATCAAAGTTTTAAAGGAAACTATATTTTCCTTTGGCGCGTTGGCATACCATGCAACATCAAGGACAGTTGCGCCCTTGGCGCATCTGTCGCCTCTGTTACACAAAGATAAGCCGCGCCAATGGCGCGCATTTCTGCTGCTACATCATAAAAAGATGCGCCCTCATGGCGCACTTCCCTCACTTGCTGCAAGTGCTTTCCGTGTGCCCTCTTGGTGCATCAGACTTGAGTGTAACATCATAAATTCTTGCGCCCCTTTGGTGCACCCAGCATCCATGTAGCAGTCTTTTTCTATGCGCCAAGTGCAAAGCTATAAATGGCGTAGTGCGTCCCTCATCGCAACAACATTGTGTCATGCAGACCTTCCATGCGCCGCGCCAAGTTCCCCTTACGGTACATGAACATATGATGTTACACGCATTATTCCTGTGCCCTTTGGCGCACCCTGTACCCATGTAACATGAAAATAATCTGCGCCCTTTATAAAATAAACACATGGCAGCAGGCGCACTTGTCCTTACAACAAAGAAAATGCACTCTGCAGTGTCTATGCGCCATGCGCCCTTTGGCGCTGATTTAACCCTTGCAACACCCTTTTCCTGTGCGCCTTGTCTATTTAGCTCTGTAATCTACAATATCCATGCGCCATGCGCCCGAGGCCTTTAAATTGCTAACTCTTTCTTCTGTCAGCATTTCAATGGAAAATCAGCGCTGACATGGCTTTCTTCGATTGGGTTTCACTTCTTATTCTTGCAGATCAGCAATTAAGTTTAGAAGAACATATGTCAACATCAAGCAAGAGACCTACCAAATCCAAAGGCAAGGCCAAGCTCACAGAAGAAGAAATGAAGTATAAGTATCAGAGGGTCAGAATGCCCGACTCCCAGGCCGAGTGTGACCTGGACATCAGAGACTCAGAGTTGGGTCATATTGATATGGAGGAGTTCTAGGTCAGGACTCAGAAGGTCACAAGAAGTCCATGGATGGACAAGCTGATAGGCAGTGCCCTGCACTTTGCTGGGGGAATCCCAGTCAGTGCCGTTAACAATGAATTCATGATGGTGGTTGCCGGTGCTACAATAAAGACACAAGATGTGTCGTAAATGAGAAGGGCGAGGTCATAATTAACCTCACTGCCCGCCACTTTGAGATAATACTCGGCATTCCTCATCACCGGCACTTTGTGGCCGTCAGCCGAGAGGATTGTATCAAAGCCTGGGATGACCATGAAGATCAGTGCATGCAACTGATGAATGAAGTCTATCTGAAGAACAAGAAAGTAGTGACCCGTTGGCCACAAATCATTCACCGCAGTGATTTTTCGGAGGAGCTCAGTGACACCATCACGTTCCTGAGCAGGGTCTTTGGGCTTCCTGACACCCACTATTTCCACAAATGGATGCTGCGGTATTTAGAAACAATGAACAAAAATGTGCCCGATCAACGCTTGAATGGGCAGAAATTATAAGCAGCACGATATCAGAGCAGCTGCAACAATTCCCCACAACGGGGAGGTTCTACATGAATTCCTATGTTGTTTATGTTGCAGCTTCTGAAAGGGACTATCCAGCTCTGATGCGGAGTGGGGTTTGGCCCCAAGTTAGAATCTATGAATACTATCCAGAGCTGAAGCTGGAGAATAGCATCCCTCAATTTACAAAGATCAATGATGCATTTTTCTATTTCATCATCTACTGTTGAGGCTGAATATGACTTACGGTCACACGACCAAGAGCATCGTGGCAGCCACTGAAAAATGGGGGGCCCTGTTCACCCAATTCCCCACATTTACTTATCTGAGAGCGGCTAACTTCTTGGGAGAGCCAACTAGACTGCCAAGATATGTTGGGCCCAAATTGATTCTGCTAGAGCTGTCAAGACAGCTAATCACTTATCATGAAAAGTGCCTAAAAAGAAAGAAGGGTGGAACTCCTTTCCCCCTCACAGTGGGTAGATATACATGTCTTACTCACCACAAGGCAAAGGACATGTTTGCAGAGCTGGAGCTTCTAAATCTGAAACATGACTTCCCGGCAAGGCCTACCTTTGACCGAGAAATTGTCTACCGAGGGCTAAGCTCGATCTGATCCATGTCCCTCAGATCGAGGATATCTACATTGACCTATATCATGAGGTGGAGCTCAGGAGGAAAGACCATTCTCGTTTGGCCTTGGCAGAAATCATCAATATGGGGTAGCCATCGTCCCCAAAGGCTACCAAACTACCGAAGAGGAAGTGGATCAAGTATATCTTGACACAGGTGGGGATGATTGGCCTTTTTGCGAGTTGATAGGACTAAAGCACCTCAGACAATTGAGGAGAGGGTCAAAGAAACTCTGCGCAGAATAGAGCATTGGTGCCGAATGAACGGACTCATCTACCTCGGGGTTGATTTCACAACCTCTCCATTGGGTAATGCACCTTCTCGATCTAAACAGCAGCCTAAAGGCAAGGGTAAAGGTAAGGAGGGTGAGTCCAGCACTTCTCAAGAGGAAGCTCCTGAAAGTCCTCCTTCATTTGCACTTTGAACAAGTTCATAACTCTGGCTTCTCCAGAGAAAGGAACGGAAGAAGATGTTCTAATAGGCCCATCCACTCAGGATGTCACCACTGCTGCAACAACCGAGGTCCCTTCTGTCCCTTCTTCTTCTCCTCCTTCCCCTCCTCGAGTGACTCAAGCGACCATTCCTTTGGTCGTGTCCTCTCCCCCTTCTTCTACCATTCCTCCCGCTTCTTCATCCATCTTCTCTTCTCTTGCGGACCTGTCCCCCTCCATTTCTTCCCTCATCTCTGAGCTCCCTTCCCTTCCCATGTCTTCCTCTCCTGCAGTATCTCTTCCTCCCGTGAGCACTTCTTCGGCCTCCCTCTCGATGCCACCTCCAAGTGTCTCCACGTTTTCCCTTCTACTACTGCAGCTGCCCCCTTCTCTTTTCGGCCCTTCTCCCATAAGTCCAGCCTGGATCTCCCAGCACTTAAGTCAGCAGAAAAGGAAAGTTCCCATCGCTCGATGGACTTTTCCGTAATCCCGTCAAAGGGGAAAAGAAGCAGAAGCCCGTCACATGCTTCTCTCAGAGTGCTTCGGGAGAGAGGGTAATGGAGATCGCATACCCCAATCCCCTCAAGGATAAAAAGGATCTGTCTCCGACAGATTATACAGTGACCCAAGTCACAATGGGGACGTCTTCTGAAAGCCTTCAGGGAGAGGCCCTATCTGCAGTTGACGCCCTCTGCAAGAAGCTTCAAGAAACAAAAGAAGAGAAAAGGCTATTGAAAGAGAAAAATAAACATCTGCTCCAAGCCTTACAGAAGATGGGTAGTGCACCTCCCACAACTGCCGCCGAGACTCCTGAGCCTCTGAGCCAGGATAAAATTAATGAATATGCAAAGATCGGTGAGCAGGGCATGGCAGTTTCAGCTTGGAGGAGCCAAATCCTCAAGGACAGTGAAAGAGTGATCGCCAAGTTCTCTGATTTTATATCGAACATCAACAAGGTGAATAAGGAGCTCCAAGCGTTAGCAGGACCCATATCGGAAGAGCTGGACCATGCTAGGCTGCAACATGAGACCTTTCAACAAATGTTATTTGTTTGTCAAAGATCTGGTCAAGTTCGGCATCTTCGGTCATCCCAGGGCCCTCAATAAAGTCATTTCAACCTGGACTACCGGGTGGATCAACTGGAATTTGTCCTTGAAAAGATCGATAAGGTGAAAGAAGAAGCCCTGGACGCGATGCACCAAATGGAACAAATCATTCTCAACATGTCTCAGGGTTGCTTACTCCTTCCTTCGCCTTAAGGAAAGTTGATGAAACCACCCGGATCTTCAAGGAGATCGTTTCACAAGGGCTGGGGCCAGAGGTCACTTTTGACGCGGAGTCCATCAATAACCTCTTGGCTGTCGGGACTTCATCGGGTTCCTCATAGAAGCGAGAGAAAGAATATTCCAAACTCCCAGAGAAGCTCATAGATGAGCGGGAGACTTGCGAGGTGATCAGTGAGCGACACAAGGATCCTTCCCAGGATCAACTAGGGCCCATGATCAGCAAGTTCATGGAATACCGCGCTCAATTCCACATCTCGTCACCTGAGCAGCAGCAAAAGCAGGCTACCCCCTTTCGGCCGCAGGATGACGACGATGAATAGCTTCTCTTTCTTCTTCTTCTCTCTCTTCTTCGACTTTCTTTTTGTGAATATCTAGAGTATGTTGGCACAAATGATGACATCATCCATGTTGCACCATGGGATGATGTCATCCATCAAGTTGTCAAAAGTCAACATGACTTTGAGATATTTTGTATATCCTTGTAGATATTTTGTAAATATCTTTGTAAATAGGTGGTTGGCTCCTTTTTGCCTTCTTTTCTTTCCTTCTTCTATAAATACCCCAATACTTGTTGTATTGGGCATGAGTGAATATCTTTCAGATGAAAAATAGAAGTGAGGAGAAAAGACTTTGAGCTTTTTGTAACAGAAAGAATTATTAATACAATATTTAGACTTTGTGCTGAATACGTGTGTTATTTGCATTGGATCTTTCTTACGTTAGATCTGTGTGCTTGTTCTGTTGGATCTACTTCTGTTTTATTGTCATTTATTCATCAGTATTGCTTTGCTCGTTTATGCAAGTAGGTTTGGCTCTGTTTACTACCAATCCCAAAACATAAACCCTCTGACCTTTCTGCTTTGGAATTCATTTCTTTTCTTTCTTCGGATCTGATCTTTCTCCATCCTCTCTTTCATTCCTTTCTTTTCGCAGTCGGAAACATCCTACTGGGATGAGATCCCAAACCCCGAAGGTAGAATATTGTGAGACTTGCACAGATTCCTGCTGGTAGAATAGCAATAAACCAGTTTCACTTTGCTGACTCAAAGAGGGGCTATGCCCTGCACACTGTTGGCTCGTCTATCCATAGATCTGCCCAAGTGACAGATTTTCGGACCAACAGTTTTTGGTGACTCCGCTGGGGAACGAACAGATCTATCAGATCTATGATAGTGGTAGGATAGAAAATCTAAAAAAAAAAAAATCAGAAAAATCACTATCTATTTGCAAACTTTAACTTTTTGTCAAAAATCCAAAATTTTGCAAAAGTGAACCAAATTGAAAATTTTCTTCTGAGATCCATAGATCTAGCCTAGCTGAAGATCTTTAGTTCGCTGAGTTTTTATAAAAACCTGTATTTTTCCGTAGATCTGAGTTTTTGACTGTTTACCAAAAATTTCAAACTCTTTGAAAAAGTCAAATTTAGATCTAAAAATCAGCTTGCTAATCTTCACTGTCATTTTATCCTCGCTGTTATTTGTCATTAACCACAAACGGTTTTTAGAAGAGGATAGTTTTTAAATATTTAGAAAAGTACATGCTGCTGGTTTTTGTCAGAAAAGCCAGAAAATCAGCAAGTACAACCAAAAATAAATTTTAAATCTGCTCAGCAACATTGCAGATCTGGAAGGTACGCTGGCAGGTGAGCCATTTACCCGTAGCAGGTGAGCTCGTGGAGAAGTCGATCCTACTTTTGATCTGCTTCAGAGGCACAATTTCAGTGTAACACTGGTGGCTTTTCAACACTAAGTTCAGCTGATCGGTCAGCCAGAAGCACCTCACCTCCGCGGAAGAACCGGTTTTCACAAGGAACCTCCACATCCCTTTGTAGTGCCTTGCTGCTCAGTGGAACTGTGCTTCCAGCCCGTGTTCTTTTTCCAGCTGTCCAGATGGCGGTGCCATGGGGAAATGCTATGGGTCCTCTCGCATTACCACATCCTGTTCACGCGCTCCCTCACGGAAACCGAAAGAATTTTCCCAAATTCGACGGGAGCGGAAACCAAAGCATGGATTCACACATATCTACATTCATCATGTCATGTAGTATCTCTGGATGTAACTCATGAGGATGTGTCGGTTCACCTTTTTCTGGAAACTCTACAAGGACCTGCAGCTGAATGGTTTCAGCATTTGCCGGCCGGATCTATTACCAGTTGGGCCACCTTGCGGGATGCTTTTGAAGACAGGTACAAGCCTTCAGAAGATGCATTTGCATTATTATCATAGATCACTCACCTGAAGAAGGAGGCCAATGAGACCATGCGTGATTTTATCGCCAGGTTCAATGCATTAATCAACCGTGTCCCTGTTGCCATGCTTCCAACACCGGAAAATCAGAAGTGTTTCTTCGTGAACGCTATGAGCTCGAAAGTTAGTTTCTTGCTCCTTCAAGAGCGAGTGGCTACCTTGATTCTCACCCAGGCCGCTGCCATTCGAATAGAAGATAATTTGATAATATCTGGCGAATTAAAAAAGGAATCATCCAAGCCTAAATCTTCGGACCCTTCTCCCACTACTTCGTCTGATCCGGTATTTCAAAAGATGGCGAATGACTTACTTGCATTAAAGAAGCAGTTGGCCCAAGCTTCTCCCAGTTCCTCATACCGGGATATTCCACGGAGGAACTTCGTTCCCAACAATGTTCCACAAAGGCCGCGCTTACCTGCAACTGCTCCGCGGTTGGCGCTTGAGGCTCCTCCGGTCAACGCTCTAGCCGAAATCGAAGAAGAGGAACAAGATTATGAAGAACCTTCATCTCAGGGTGAAGATGATCAAGACGTCGGTGAGCCGACTGGTGACTCTACTATCGGGTATATGGAATTTGATGAGGAGGAATCTGATGAAGAAGAGGGTACCCAGGGCTATGCAAGTGGACAATCATATGTTGTTTTTACCCGCTCGCAAGGAAAAGAAGCAGAGGTCGCTGCCCATGTGCAGAAGGAGAAGGCCATGTCAAACGTGCCTCCAACCATTGCTAAAAGAGGTAATCCTCTTCCTACTCAACTCCCTGTTAAGTCTTTTACAAGGAAATCTTTTCCCCCCATCTCTCCTCCAAATCAGCCCTCTCATATTCCTATCAAGACCAGTAATCCTACTCCACCATCGTGAAGTGAGGGACTCATTCCTTCACCAGCCCAACCCTTGGCGCATTTGATATCATAGATCATGCTAAAAAGACCAAGATCCAAATGTCTGAAGCCGAGTACCTTCAGTCGAATCCCGAACAACTTGTAAGATTGACCAAGTATATTCAAAGTCAAGCTGTCATATCTAATCAGGTTTCCCCAAAAGGAATCCTTTCCACTCCTCCTGAATCTCGCATAAATGTTGCTTCAACATCTACATCAGGCAAGATAGAGCCCTTCTATCTCTCCCTCCTAATCAATGGCCACAAGCTAAGTAATTGCATAATTGATTCGGGAGCTTCTGATAACGTCATGCCGGAAAAAGTCACCCATGCTTTGGGCCTCACCCTTACCAAGCCTTTTGGTAGATGTTATTCCTTGGAAACCAAGCAGGTGCCGTTGATTGGTCAAATCAAAGACGCGTAATTCGCATTTGCAGCGTTCCCGGAAAGAGAGTAAAGATGACCGTCCTCGTTGCGACATTCCGGTAGCCTACGGAATTTTGCTGGGAAGAAGTTTTTGCAGTGAAGTTGGTGGGGAAATTCATATGGACTGGTCTAAAGCTAGAATCCCCGTCAAAGGTGTAATGCAGACTTTGGAGCCAGAATCACAAAAGAAATACTTGGTTACTAGCTCTGAGGACCCCAAAGCTCAAATTCTTTTTGAATCATCAGGGATGGGGAACTATTTCTTTCTCAGAGTTGAGTCTGACAAAATGGTTGTTCTTGTCAAGAAGAAGATCTTAATAAGATCTGGACTTTGCAGTTCGATGGCAGCTGCGCAACTAGTGGATGTGGCGCGGAGCCGTGCTAATATCTCCCGAGGAAGAAATTATTCCCCTCTCTTTCAAGTTGCAGTTTTTCAACACGAATAATACTGCTGAGTATGAATCTTTGTTACTCGGCATGCAGGCAGCAAGAGAGAGAGGGATCAAAAATCTGAAAGTACAAGGTGATGCAGAGCTAGTCGTGAATCAAGTTAAGAGGATATATCAAGTGAAGAATGAGAGGCTCAGGCACTACCGTAATGCAGTATGGGACAACATTGAAGAGTTTGATGCTTTTTCAATAGAATCCATTCCAAGAGCTCAAAATGACATGGCTGATTCATTGGCCGTTTCAGCATCCCTCATGCTCCCTCACCCGGGTTTGAAAACAAACAAATACACCATTGAGGTGGTTTTCCACCCAAGCGTGCCAGACAATTCTCAGCATTGGCAAGTGTTCAACGATGACAATCAACTCATTGCCTTTCTAGAGAAGGCGGAAAATTTTAAAGAATTGCACTTTGAAGGATCTACTTCCACTTGTCGTGAATCAGTCACCGATCAAGATGATGAATCGAAGGGAACGACGGCATATGTCAGCTCAAAGGAAATAAAATTCCAAAGGGCCTGGTTTCTCTGGAATGGTTGTTCAACAGGCATGATCGTTTTGTGAAAAAGAAGAGGCGAGATGATCCTGACTCATCCCCAGAAACCGAACCGGTCAATTTAGGTTCGGTAGAACACCCATAGTTTGTGAACATTGGAAAATGTTGCACGCCTGAAGAGAAGCGGAAGTTTGTCAAACTGCTGAAGAAATACATGGATGTATTGGCATGGTCCTACGCCGATCTAAAGTCTTTTAAGCCAAAGGACGTCCAGCATGACATCCCGTTGAAAGAAGACGTTAAAGCCTTTCGCCAGAAGCAGAGGCATTATAATCCTAAGATCTCAGGTACTATCCAGGCTGAAATTTAGAAAATGCTGGATGCGAGAATCATTTTTCCTATCCATCACAGTACTTGGGTAGCAAATATTGTGCCAGTGTGCAAGAAGAACGGTGAAATACGCATATGCGTAGATTTTGAAATCTGAATCAGGCTTCCTTGAAAGACAACTACCCACTTCCTATAATGGATCAAGTTCTACAAGCAGTCACTGGATCGGAAATGTTGTCCATGCTTGATGGTTTTTCAGGCTACAATCAGATTGAAGTTTCACCTGAAGATCAATTTAAAACAGCATTCACTACTCCCTGGGGTACATTTGCCTATAGCAGGATGCCTTTTGGCCTAACCAATGCTGGCGCCACTTTTCAGTGGGCCATGGACCTGGCATTCAAAGGTATGATGGGGAAGGTCATTGTGGTTTATCTAGATGACTTAACTGTGTTCTCTAAACAACGAAATGATCATTGTGATCATTTGGAGCAAGTATTGGCCAGATGAGAGCATGGGATTTCCCTAAACCTAAAAAAGTCTATTTTTGGAGTCACGGAAGGAAAGTTGCTAGGGCATGTTGTTAGCAAAGAAGGAATGAAGATAGATACCGAAAGAGTTAAGGCTATTCAGAGCCTTACTCTGCCTACAAGCAAGACTGGCGTTCATTCTTTCTTCGGAAAGGTGAACTTTCTCAGGCGTTTTGTTCCCGACTTTGCTGAGAAGACTCGTCACATATTGAACATGATGAAGGGGTCACCAACTTTCCGATGGAGCGAGGAAGGGAAAAGGTCATTTGAAGAAATAAAAGCTTCCGTTGCTCATGCACCAGTTCTGGTATGTCCCGATTTCTCCAAAGATTTTATCATGTATAGTTATGCATCTGAGCATACTGTGTCTGCAATCTTGATGCAAAAGAATTCGGAGGATGTTGAATCTCGATTGCGTTCATGAGCTCTCCTCTCAAGCCTCACGAAATAAAAATGTCTCAATTGGAAAAGCATGCCTTCGCCGTTGTTAAAGCAGTCAAAAACTTCAGGTATTACATTTTAAATTCCCATACGGTGGTGCTGGTCCCTGACACGGCGGTCAAATCAATTCTAACTCAACAGGAGTTAGGAAGCTTGTGAGGGAATTGGATTGCAAAGGTTCAGGAGTACGACACTGGATATAAAACCAACCCAAGTGGTAAGAGGCAAGGGCCTATGTCAGCTTATGGCTGAAAACAAAGATTCAGAAAGCCCTGAGGAAAAGGATGATTGTACCAACGAAGTGCAAAGCCAGCTGGAGAAAGCCCATTCTCTGCCTCTGGTCCTATTTGTTGCAACCAGTGATGAGTGGTATTCCGATATTGCTTTCTTCCTTACCTACGGTGAATGTCCAACTCACCTAACTGCAAAGGAGAAGCGCACTATAAAGCTCAGGGCAGCCAAATATGTTATCTGGGATGACGGCTTATACAAATGTGGGATAGATGGTGTCTTCTTGCGGTGTGTCGACAAGCCACAGCAGGTGAAGTTACTTGAAAGTTTTCATAATTCAGCCTGTGGAGGCCATTTTTCCTTTTCCGTGACAGCACACAAGATCATCCGAGCCAGGTACTATTGGCCGACGCTTTTCCAAGATACTACTACCTAGGTAGCAAAGTGTGAACCTTGCCAGCAGTTTCGTCGGCAAGCCCAAGATGGCTACTTTTCCCCTCAGGCCGGTTGTTGTCAACGAACCATTCAGGCAGTGGGGAATTGATTTTATTGGTGCACTCAATCCCCAATCGAGTGCCGGACATAACTATGTCCTATCAGCAACAGATTACTTCACCAAGTGGGTAGAAGCCATACCTGTCAAACATGCCACTTCCGAGGTTGTTTGTAGTTTTATCAAAGAAAATATCATTGTCAGGTTTGGCATTCCCAACAAGATTGTTGCTGATAATGCTTCTAACTTCTCCTCACGAGAAGTTATTAGTTTTTGCTATGAATATGGGATAACTTTGGCTCACGCCTCAGATTATTACCCTCAGGGTAATGGTCAGGCGGAATCCAGTAACAAAAACTTGGTGACCATCATACGAAAGCTGGTGGATGAGAATCAACGAATGTGGCACAAGTCCTTATACTGACGCTTTGTGGGTAGATCGCATTACTCCCAAGAGGTCTCTCGGTATGTCACCTTTTCAAGTGTTATATGGCACCGATCGTTGAACTTCCCATTTCTGCTGAACTCCCTGCTCTGCACTTGGCACGAGCTATTGAAGATGAAACTTTCCAAAATTCTCTTGAAAAGAGGATCATGTATCTGACGTGAACTCGAAGAAAAGAGAGTAAGAGTGGTCGACGGGATCACCGAACATCGAGAATCAAGTCAAGAGCATTCGATAAAAAAGCTAAGCAAAGAAATTTCAAGTGGGGGACCTCGTCCTTCTGTGGGACAAGCGAAGAGAGCCAAAAGGCATGCACGGAAAGTTTGATTCCCTATGGAGAGGACCTTTCAAGATCAAGCAGCTCAATGGAGAGAATAGTTTCTATCTCTCATATCTGGATGGAACCGAACTCCCGCTTCCCTACAGCGGGCAGCATCTGAAAATCTTCAGGAAGTAGAGCTTGCTCTCTTCTTTTGTACAGTTTGCTTTAGTTTGTGTGTTTGTTTTTGTCGTGTGTTTTTTTTCTGTTTGTTGTGTGTTCCCTTTTGTTTGCCCTCCGGTCGCCCTTGTTTTTGACTCTCATTACCCAATGGATAGGCACATGAGATCTGGGATTCTCTACCCCGAGTTTTCTCAGGGATAGTCCCCAGAAAGAGCCAGCTGTTATCCCGTAAAATTGGCAAGGGAAATTTTACTAGATAACCATACCGAAATTTTGTTCGATCCCTCGTTAGGGATCCCTTGCGTTCGGAACGTTGCAAAATCCCTTCCCGGGAAATCTTAGTTTTCCGAACTTAGTCGTTTTTGGTCTTTTTGGCGGGCGCATATAATGACTATGCAACATCAACTTTTGATGCCCCCTTTAAACCCTTTGGCGCATGCTTTCTTGTGTTAGCAGGCATTTTTGTGCGCCTCTCTATGTTGAGTCTTTCCTGCGTGTGCCAAGGCGCGTGCGCCTTCCTGTCAACAGATCATTTGTTGCGCCTCTTTTTGGTGTGCCAAAGGCGCACATATTCCTCTGTCAACACCACTTTCGGTGCGCAAAGGTGCACATATCTTCGTGTTGACAAGAAGTTTTTGGTGCGCCAAAGGGTGCATGTTTTCTCGTGTCGACAGCTCTTTTGGTGCGCCACTTGAAAAGGTTGGTGGCGCATTTATTGCTACCTCACCTATATATAGGCGCGTCTGCACTGTCATTATCACCAGTGCAATCACGTGACTATTTTCATTATTTTCTCTGAGCTTGTCAGCGCACCTGCCCTGTCACTTTCGAATTGCTTTGTGGACCCTTTTCACGCATTTCTTCGTTATAAAAGCCGGGTAAGAGTCCTCTTTCTTTTGTGCTTCATGTTTGTGGTTTTTTGTTGTTTGTGGATATGTAATTTGGATTGAAAAGGGATAAAATCATGAACTTGTTGTCCCCCTTTGTCTTTCCACATTTCCTCCCCTCTTCAGATCTCTTTGGTAGAGAGAAGCTCTTATTCGAAGTAATAGCTTGAAACCCCTTTTGTTTAAGCCATTTCAATCACCCAAATGAAACTTGCAAAGAGAGCTTAACCATATATAAACCCCTCTGAAGAATCAAAGTTTTAAAGGAAACTGTATTTTCCTTTGGCGCATTGGCATACCATGCAACATCAAGGATAGTTGCGCCCTTGGCGCATCTGTCGCCCTGTTACACAAAGATAGGCCGCGCCAATGGCGCATTTCCTACTGCTACATCATAA
This sequence comes from Taxus wallichiana var. yunnanensis, assembly GCA_018340775.1. Taxonomy (NCBI): domain Eukaryota; kingdom Viridiplantae; phylum Streptophyta; class Pinopsida; order Cupressales; family Taxaceae; genus Taxus; species Taxus wallichiana. The sequence goes on from CM031233.1 coordinate 346,660,649, forward strand.
AAAGATGCGCCCTCATGGCGCACTTCCCTCACTTGCTGCAAGCGCTTTCCATGTGCCCTCTTGGTGCATCAGACTTGAGTGTAACATCATAAATTCTGCACCCTTTAGGCGCACCCAGCATCCATGTAGCAGTCTTTTTCTATGCGCAAGTGCAAAGCTATAAACGCGCATAGGCGCGTCCCTCATCGCAACAACATTGTGTCATGCAGACCTTCCATGCCATGCCAAGTTCCCCTTCGGCGCATGAACATATGATGTTACACGCATTATTCCTGCGCCCTTTGGCGCACCCTGTACCCGTGTAACATGAAAATAATCTGCGCCCTTTATAAAATAAACACATGGCGCAGCGCACTCGCACTTACAGCAACAGAAAATGCACTCTGCAGTGTCTATGCGCCATGCGCCCTTTGGCGCTGATTTAACCCTTGCAACACCCTTTTCTATGTGCCTTGTCTATTTAGCTCTGCAATCTGCAATATCCATGCGCCATGCGCCCGAGGCCTTTAAATTGCTAACTCTTTCTTCTGTCAGCATTTCAATGGAAAATCAAGCAGCTGACATGGCTTTCTTCGATTGGGTTTCACTTCTTATTCTTGCAGATCAGCAGTTAAGTTCAGAAGAACATATGTCAACATCAAGCAAGAGACCTACCAAATCCAAAGGCAAGGCCAAGCTCACAGAAGAAGAAATGAAGTATAAGTATCAGAGGGTCAGAATGCCCGACTCCCAGGCCGAGTGTGACCTGGACATCAGAGACTCAGAGTTGGGTCATATTGATATGGAGGAATTCTGGGTCAGGACTCAGAAGGTCACAAGAAGTCCATGGATGGACAAGCTGATAGGCAGTGCCCTGCACTTTGCTGGGGGAATCCCAGTCAGCGCCGTTAACAATGAATTCATGATGGTGGTTGCCGGTGCTACAATAAAGACACAAGATGTGTCGTAAATGAGAAGGGCGAGGTCATAATTAACCTCACTGCCCACCACTTTGAGATAATACTCGGCATTCCTCATCACCGGCACTTTGTGGCCGTCAGGAGAGGATTGTATCAAAAAGCTGGGATGACCATGAAGATCAGTGCATGTAACTGATGAATGAAGTCTATCTGAAGAACAAGAAAGTAGTGACCCGTTGGCCACAAATCATTCACTGCAGTGATTTTTCGGAGGAGCTCAGTGACACCATCACGTTCCTGAGCAGGGTCTTTGGGCTTCCTGACGCCCACTATTTCCACAAATGGATGCTGCGGTATTTAGAAACAATGAACAAAAATGTGCCCGATCAACGCTTGAATGGGTAGAAATTATAAGCAGCACGATATCAGAGCAGCTGCAACAATTCCCCACAATGGGGAGATTCTACATGAATTCCTATGTTGTTTATGTTGCAGCTTCTGAAAGGGACTATCCAGCTCTGATGCGGAGTGGGGTTTGGCCCCAAGTTAGAATCTATGAATACTATCCAGAGCTGAAGCTGGAGAATAGCATCCCTCAATTTACAAAGATCAATGATGCATTTTTCTATTTCATCATCTACCTGTTGAGGCCGAATATGACTTACGGTCGCACGACCAAGAGCATCGTGGCAGCCACTGAAAAATGGGGGGCCCTGTTCACCCAATTCCCCACATTTACTTATCTGAGAGCGGCTAACTTCTTGGGAGAGCCAACTAGACTGCCAAGATATGTTGGGCCCAAATTGATTCTGCTAGAGCTATCAAGACAGCTAATCACTTATCATGAAAAGTGCCTAAAAAGAAAGAAGGGTGGAACTCCTTTCCCCCTCACAGTGGGTAGATATACATGTCTTACTCACCACAAGGCAAAGGACATGTTTGCAGAGCTGGAGCTTCTAAATCTGAAACATGACTTCCCGGCAAGGCCTACCTTTGACCCGAGAAATTGTCTGCCAAGGGCTAAGCTCGATCCGATCCACGTCCCTCAGATCGAGGATATCTACATTGACCTATATCATGAGGTGGAGCTCAGGAGGAAAGACCATTCTCGTTTGGCCTTGGCAGAAATCATCAATATGGGGTAGCCATCGTCCCCAAAGGCTACCAAACTACCGAAGAGGAAGTGGATCAAGTATATCTTGACACAGGTGGGGATGATTGGCCTTTTGCGGCAGTTGATAGGACTAAAGCACCTCAGACAATTGAGGAGAGGGTCAAAGAAACTCTGCGCAGAACAGAGCATTGGTGCCGAATGAACGGACTCATCTACCTCGGGGTTGATTTCACAACCTCTCCATTGGGTAACGCACCTTCTCGATCTAAACAAGCAGCCTAAAGGCAAGGGTAAAGGTAAGGAGGGTGAGTCCAGCACTTCTCAAGAGGAAGCTCCTGAAAGTCCTCCTTCCGCTGCACCCGAACAGGTCATAACTCTGGCTTCTCCAGAGAAAGGAATGGAAGAAGATGTTCCAATAGGCCCATCCACTCAGGATGTCGCCACTGCTGCAACAACCGAGGTCCCTTCTGTCCCTTCTTCTTCTCCTCCTTCCCCTCCTCGAGTGACTCAAGTGACCATTCCTTTGGTCGTGTCCTCTCCCCCTTCTTCTACTATTCCTCCCGCTTCTTCATCCATCTTCTCTTCTCTTGCGGACCTGTCCCCCTCCATTTCTTCCCTCATCTCTGAGCTCCCTTCCCTTCCCATGTCTTCCTCTCCTGCAGTATCTCTTCCTCCCGTGAGCACTTCTTCGGCCTCCCTCTCGATGCCGCCTCCAAGTGTCTCCACGTTTTTCCCTTCTACTACTGCAGCTGCCCCCTTCTCTTTTTGGCCCTTCTCCCATAAGTCCAGCCTGGATCTCCCAGCACTTAAGTCAGCAGAAAAGGAAAGTTCCCATCGCTCCGATGGACTTTTCCGTAATCCCGTCCAAAGGGGAAAAGAAGCAGAAGCCCGTCACACGCTTCTCTCAGAGTGCTTCGGGAGAGAGGGTAATGGAGATCGCATACCCCAATCCCCTAAAGGATAAAAGGATCATCTCGCCAGATTATACAGTGACCCAAGTCACAATGGGGACATCTTCTGAAAGCCTTCAGGGAGAGGCCCTATCTGCAGTTGACGCCCTCTGCAAGAAGCTTCAAGAAACAAAAGAAGAGAAAAGGCTATTGAAAGAGCAAAATAAACATCTGCTCCAAGCCTTACAGAAGATGGGCAGTGCACCTCCCACAACTACCACCGAGACTCCTGAGCCTCTGAGCCAGGATAAAATTAATGAATATGCAAAGATCGGTGAGCAGGGCATGGCAGTTTCAGCTTGGAGGAGCCAAATCCTCAAGGACAGTGAAAGAGTGATCGCCAAGTTCTCTGATTTATATCTGAACATCAACAAGGTGAATAAGGAGCTCCAAGCGTTAGCAGGACCCATATCAGAAGAGTTGGACCATGCTAGGCTGTAGCATGAGACCTTTCAACAAATGTTTGACTGTTCAGTCGAAGATCTGGTCAAGTTCGGCGTCTTCGGTCATCCCAGGGCCCTCAATAAAGTCATTTCAACCCTGGACTACCGGGTGGATCAACTGGAATTTGTCCTTGAAAAGATCGATAAGGTGAAAGAAGAAGCCCTGGACGCGATGCACCAAATGGAACAAATCATTCTCAACATGTCTCCAGGGTTGCTTACTCCTTCCTTCGCCTTAAGGAAAGTTGATGAAACCATCCGGATCTTCAAGGAGATCGTTTCACAAGGGCTGGGGCCAGAGGTCACTTTTGATGCGGAGTCCATCAATAACCTGCTGGCCTGTCGGGACTTCATCGGGTTCCTCATAGAAGCAGAGAAAGAATATTCCAAACTCCCAGAGAAGCTCATAGACGAGCGGGAGACTTGCGAGGCGATCAGTGAATGACACAAGGATCCTTCCCAGGATCAACTAGGGCCCATGATCAGCAAGTTCATGGAATACCACGCTCAATTCCACATCTCGTCACCTGAGCAGCAAAAGCAGGCTACCCCCTTTCGGCCGCAGGATGACGACGATGATGAATAGCTTCTCTTTCTTCTTCTTCTCTCTCTTCTTTGACTTTCTTTTTGTGAATATCTGGAGTATGTTGGCACAAATGATGACATCATCCATGTTGCACCATGGGATGATGTCATCCATCAAGTTGTCAAAAGTCAACATGACTTTGAGATATTTTGTATATCCTTGTAGATATTTTGTAAATATCTTTGTAAATAGGTGGTTGGCTCCTTTTTGCCTTCTTTTCTTTCCTTCTTCTATAAATACCCCAATGCTTGTTGTATTGGGCATGAGTGAATATCTTTCAGATGAAAAATAGAAGTGAGGAGAAAAGACTTTGAGCTTTTTGTAACAGAAAGAATTATTAATACAATATTTAGTCTTTGTGCTGAATACGTGTGTTATTTGCATTGGATCTTTCTTACGTTAGATCTGTGTGCTTGTTCTATTGGATCTACTTCTATTTTATTGTCATTTATTCATCGGTATTGCTTTGCTCATTTATGGAAGTAGGTTTGGCTCATTTACTACCAATCCCAAAACATAAACCCTCGACCTTCTACTGCTTTGGAATTCATTTCTTTTCTTTCTTCGGATCTGATCTTTCTCCATCCTCTCTTTCATTCCTCTTTTCTCGAACTTTTCTTACTTTTGGATGCATCAAGAATTTTTTCTCCATTCATCTAATTCATTAACTTGTCAATGCACTCTCCTACTACTTGGTCATCTCCAATCCCTCCTTTGCACGCAATATGTAGGGATAATAAAATGAAATCAACATGAAATATTTATTCTAGGCAAAACACTAACTAAAAGGGTTTGGATTAGTTCAACCTTTTATAGTTAGTTATGTGTGCCCATAATATAACTGATATTTTATCATCGTAATCCTTTTTTCCAACATCAAAAAATTTGGTCAAGGTGCGGATTAATATTTTTAAATACTTCTATTGGGCCATTAGCTTATGGGTGATAGGGAGTTGTATTTTGATGACCTACCATGAGCTATACCAAAAATATCCTTATTGCCTCATTAAAAAAATGGGTACCCCTATCACCGGTAATGATTAATAGGCATCCATACCTAGTTATGATGTTCTCCCAAAATAACCACATAGTTGTGGTAGTGGTAGAGTCCTTAGTAGGCGTAGCTTCTTCCCATCTTGTCAAGTAGTCTCTACAAGTAATAATGCATTGCAAAAGTATTCTACATGCAACTAGCACAATTGGTATAAAAAGTCTTTATCCCACTTTTTGAATGGTTATGTAGATGTTATTGGGAATAAATGCATTTCATCCCTTTGTCCTAGATTTCCAATCCTTTGGAAATTTTCACACGCCTTAAAAAACTCCTTTGTATCTTTTAAATTGTTTCTGCTATAGTCTTGTGAGGAGTATCTTGCACATGATGGATTCTCTAACATAATTTCCTCCTTTAATGCCACCATGCACTTCTTCCATTATTGTATGAAACTCATGTTCAATTTTTTTTTTTGAAAAGTACCTAGTATCTTCCCATTTTGTATAGATCTCCACCAATTAACTCGATAAGGTGTACCACATATAGCCAATTGTTTCTTTTGCATGGTCTTCACTCCTTGTGCAATACATGTGCACATAAAAATTAATATATCCTTTAAGTCTATTGGTGCACTTCATAACCTAAATAGTTGGACACCTAACATTGTATCCTCTATACTTTAAGCATCCTTACAAGAATTGATGTGCAAAATATGGTTGGGTCCAATATTATTCTTTCTTGGCTTCACTATTACTGAAAATTCAAACTACTTGAACATGAGAATCGATCTACATATAAGACCTTACAATACTTGCTTGTTAACCAAATAATTGATATCCATATGGTTGATATAAAATATAAATGGAGTTGTAAGAAGATTCTACCTAAATTTATAAAGCACGTACACCATAGACAAAGCTTCACACTAAGTAGTTGTGTAATTATGTTTTGAAGGTGTTAGCTTCTTTCTAAAGAAATAAATGTGATGATCAACTTTTACTTATCGATGCTAGACTAACATGTATCCAATTATAGTGTGAGATGCATTGTAGTAATTTTTACTCCTATCACAAAAGGAATAACCCCATGTGCATTGGCCTATCACCCAACAGAAGCTGAGCACTCACCCGAGGCATGCGTGGGTGTTGAGTCTCTCTTTTATGTGAGTTTAGTGGGAAGCATTATCTATGATTAGTGTAAGAGTATTTAGGAAAGAAGTTGAGACATACAAGAACCATAGGGCTCAGAACGACCTCTAGATCCTTGCAGTCACTTCAGACCAAGTGCTTTAATAGATTCTAGAACATATATTATAACAGAAATAAAGATACAACCATTCATTTGTATCATGAAAGAAAGAGAATTCATATGAACGAAATATACATTAAACCCATTGATATTCATATCTATTTATAACAGGTAACCTCAATATATTCATTGATTCATTACAGAGTGTCACAAAGAGCAGACCGCATTCATGTACATCACTGGACGTATGTAGCTAAGCTAACAGAAAAGAAAAATAATAACCCCATGCTTAATACATCCTTTCCTGACCCAGAATATCCACTCACAACATTCCTACAGAGATTCGCTCACTCTCTAACCCACTATTCCCTATGTATATCCAGATGATATATCCTTCTTTCGTGTGTGTATATCTCTATATCTTTTCCCACATGTAACACACCCGAACTATTGTTACTTCCTCCCGAGCATTCAAGTGTTGATATATGATTTTTTCTATAAAAGGATTCCTTTGATTGTGAATTCATGCTTGATATGGATTGTATCTTCTTTGCTCTTGAAGATCTTTGGTGAGTCGAGGATATGCTTGGACTCTTTTATTTCTTTCATTTTTAGCACCTGAGTTTAATCTGATTTCAGGGTGAATTGTGGATTTACCCATCTTTATGACTCATCCTTGGATCAGTTGCATTGATCCAAGAGATTTTTTAAGTTTATTCTGGATGAACAAAAATTATAGACCTTACGAAGGTTGCTAGAGTCTCGAATGTGTTGAATGAGAAATTCAGAGTTAACTCAGGCTGATCTTGTTAAATGAATTGGTTCCCGATATCGTAATATCAGGAAGGTCTAGACCTTGAGCTAGGTAATAAATTCTGGTATATATACTGCTAGCTTATTATCAATGCTGGATTGAATCCATTTCGGGAATGTATATCTGTTGGTTCTTATACTGAATGATTCTATTGTTAGACCTAGACTGGATTTATTAAGGTTAATAACCTAAACCTAAACTATAACCTATGGGTTGGATTAGTGCTAATCTAACCTAGCCCTAAACTATAAGCTAAATGTTTCTAAGGTTAGCGACCTAGCACTAAGGAAGTTAGACTAAGTATCACCTTAAGATCTAACCTATGTTTCTAACCTAACTAATGACCATGGATGAAGGGGGACCTATGAAGGGGTGCGAGCCATGGGTGGTAGTTTCTATGGCATTAAATGAAGGGGATAAGCATGAAGGACAAGGGATTTAGCAGAGATTTCAAATGGCCATCGAGACCGACGTGGCAGAGTCGCCAAATCTGGAAATGGTCTTTGGTTTGTTTTTGTCCATCGCCAACTATGGCGGTCGGTGGCAATGGAGGTTAGGTGGGAATTTTGGAGTTAATGTCATTGATGAACTTCGGTTCCCGAGCGTGGATTGCTTGGGAAGGCATGCAAATGGAAAATTTGTTGGTATTTTGGTTTTCCATTTGCTCCGTTTTTCTCTCTGTTTGATCACTGGTTCTTCGAACCAGTCTACTATGTGTTGCATGGCAACTATGAGATTATCTAGCTCTTTTCTCTGTTGGGAAAGTTTATAAGACATGATAGTAACAAATTATTGTTGTTGAATCTATCGTGGAAGAGGAGAAGAAGGCTCGAGCACATTCAGAGGTCTTCTTCGGATTTTTAAGCAACATTACCAGGCATGTTAGGCCCTAACTTTTAAAAATCTTGCTTTCCTTCAAATGATTTCATTAGAACAACTCTGTTCAGATGATTTTTGGTTCAGTTGGTTTTTATGGTAGCAATGTATGAAGTATCTTGCTGTGTTTTCATGCTGGCTCGACTATTCAGTTGATTCCTTGCTGGGTGTACATTTGGTTTCGTGTTGTTGAATTATCATGTTGTGTTTTGCATTTTGGTAGATTCCAAAGAAATGCTTGCAAGGATAATGTATGAAACAGACTCTGTTGGAGTCCATGAAATGTTTTCTTGTTTGATATCGACTTCAGTCGAAGCCTTGCTGTTTACACTTGTTGAAACTGATACTGTTGGAATTCTTGAAATGATAGTATGTTTTGGCTTCTGTAGAAGTTTAGTCGTGAATACTATATGTTATTGATATTGTTGGAATCCTTGAATAGATAGTATTTTTGACTTCTGTAGAAGTTTAATTGAGAATACTATATGGGTTCGACTCCTTTTGAGTCCTTGAAACGTAATTAATGTTTCGACTTCGGTAAGAAGTTTTATTGTGAATTTTGTTGGAATCCTTGAAATGGGTGGTATGTTATGACTTCTGCGGAAGCTTGTTGTGGATACTCATTGATTCTGAGTCTGTTGAAGTCCTTGAAATGTAACTGGTGTTTCTACTTCTGTGTAAGCTCAGTTGTGAATACGGTTGGTATTGACTCAGTGAGAGTCCTTGAAATGTATCTAGTATTTCAAACTTTTGTCTAAGCTTGGTTATGAATGTTGTTGTTTTGTTAAGAATACTAAATGTTATTGACTTCGATGGAGTCATTGAAAGGTAATTTATGTTTTAACTTCTGTAGAAGTTTTGCTGTGAGTACTTTTAGGATTCTTGAATTGTTGTCATATGAATTCAACTTCAATTGAAACCTTGGTTATAAGTATTGGTTGGATTTGGCACTGTTGGAGTCCATGATATGCTGCGTGTTGGCTCGTTTCTCGATTTGATCCTCAGCTGAGCATGCATATCATTTTGACTCTTTCTTAATATTGTTGTGTTATGTTCAGTTCGATTCTGAGGAATTAAGGGATGGGGTTTCTTTATCAACTCGACTTTGTTGATACCCTGTTATATTTTGTAGTAACTCGACTTCAGATGAAACTTTGAGGAAATTTATTGGTATGGAATTTGGCTCTGTGAAGACCTGGTTGTGATTATTCTTCTTGAAAACGGCTTCTAATTTACACCCTTGTTGTATAATCGTAGGGATTTGATTAGTTGAATGAAGCTGTGCATATTGTGTTTCGACTCTGCGTGAATGTCACTATATTTGCATATGGAAATGTTATTTGTTTTAATGTTATCTTGTCTCAAGTTTGACTGAAACAAAGAGCTCTTAGCTGTACCATGTCAGGCGATGGCGTTGGGTATTCTCATGTTGATAAATGATAGAGAAAATATTTGTTGAGTCTTTCATGGTTGGATTATTTTCTGTTGCTTGTCGCGTGAACTCTTGTATTGCTCAATAAGCTACAGGTGATTTTTATATTTGGAATTTTGATGATGCTGTAGTTCTTCTTGTAATCTTGACTGTTTAGTCACATGCGTAAATGTATTAGCATTATTCAAGGAGTTGATATAGTCCGAACATTGTTGATTCAGAATCTAATTGACTATGTTTGTTTCTTCTAGACTATAATTTATATGTTGATGTATAATAAGTTGAACAGAAGATTTTCTCTCTCCTAGTCGGAAACCTTGTGTGCTTTCTTCTTGCATCCTTTTGCGATCTCTACGATAGGGGCATAACAAGAATAAACCGAGGTATTATATGGAGAGACCGGTATAAAATGTGAGCTCTTTGTTTAAATAGGTATACTTGTCAATAACATTAAAATGTGTTATGATGATAAAAGAATTAAGATAGTGAGCTTGTTGAATGTTTTAATCGCCTTGAGAAATTGATAGAAACAATTTTGTAGGAGTTTTTTGTCTTTAGATTGGTTGTATTCATTTGTTCTTAGCCTCTAACATATAAGATGAATAGCCTGATTTATGTTAGGAATTTGAATAAATGATTTCATTTAAACAGGTTGTTTAATGAGAACAATTGGTGGATTGCAATTGTTTTAAGAATTAGTGCTTATCATGCCTCGAGTTCACCAAACCGACCCATGTTGACAATTTTTGCGGATGGTGGTTGTGTAAGTGGTAAAGACACGCAGATCTGATATGATGTTCAGATCGTTTAATTTGGTTTTATGATGAATTCCAATTTGATTCTCTAAATGTACTACTTGAAGAAAGATGTTCTTTTGTTGTTGAGTATTGTATCCAATATGCTGAATGCATAAAATGTATTTGATTAGCTTAGAAATGAATGAAATGAGGTATTTGTTACTTATGTGTTTGCATTCGTATCTTGATGGATTGAACTTCTTCGGTTCGAATGATTTTAAAGAGCATTTTTGTTATTGTCTACCTTGGAGACATTTGGGATTCTCTAAGTAAGCTTTGAAAAGATTATGTGACTGAATACTTGTGAATGTTTAGTAGATTTGTTATGTTCTATCTAAAGCTAAATTGGAAATTAGATCACTGTCTCTCGAGAAGCTAAGGTTAAAATAAACCTCAACAGGAAGCTAAATGGGTTGAATAAATTATTACTTCCTAGTCTTGATCTAAGTCAAGACAACGTTTAATTGGATTTTTAACCACTTTGTATCTCAATTCTAATGAGTAAGATATATTTCAGTTATGAGAACTGATATAAACCTAAAAGGGTATGGTTAGCAACCTTATGTGAAGATTTAGGGCTATTGCCCAGTTTCGTTGATTTAGATTACTATTTTTCGATGAACTCCTTGATGAGACCATGATTCTTAATAACTTCTCTTTGCGTAATGGGTTTTATTGAGAAAGGTAATTCTAAGGTGAGGAACCCAGGGGTTGGGAAAAGACTACCCTAAAAGGAGCATCTTAAAGTATAACTTTAACTCAACGTATGTAACACTTATAAATAAGTAGATCTTTTTGAGGTGGATTTGAAGGTTGATGGCACAAGTCAACTGCAGGGTTGTACCTTCGAGAAGATTAGGATCTTCTCGAAGATACAACAATACAGGTGACTTATGGCAACACCCTTTGTATTGATCGTTAAGATTTACACCTTAAACTCAAACAAGTTTTACTCGGGTCCGATTAGGAACGTGGTCATGTTATAAGGCTTCCCGGGAGACTCGGGGTATCTTGACACACTTTGGGTTAATTAGGGTTGACCCAAGTATGTCGGGCAGTATCCCTAGTCCTCGGGAGCATCCTATAACATTGTCATATTACTAACTGTTCGAGTGAATAACTTCAAGGGCGGAGACCGACGTAAGTCGGTATAAGACATTCTACATAACATAGGAATGGGGTGAAGGACATATTCTAGAATGACGAGTATCTTTGTCAAGGAATACGAGACATAAGCAGTATGTTTCAAATATTTGGCCAAAGTATCGCAAGTTGCTGATTGCATTGTCCTATGTCACCTAGTCTAAGGGATGAGATGCCGATGAATAATGGTAACAATTATTCAGATAGGTTCCTTGGATAGAGCATTCTGAATCCTAGATTAGGGAAGAGAACCACAAGAGTGATGTGTTAAAATAAAAATGCCAACTCTTTGATACTCATGAATAGATCGGTAGATTACCGAGTCATGGAATGAATAGATTGGAGGTACTCCGAGTCATTACAGCTGCATATGGTTATCTGTTATAAGAATGGTTGTTTTGATTTGTGAGTTCTAAATTATGTATTTAGAACTAGAAAGCATTTATCAAAAAAATAAAATTACTTGTTCTAATGTACTAAAATGGGGATGTTACACCATAGCAGGCACTTGTATTTATCACTTTCCTGGGCTGCCAACTCACCTTTCTATGCCCTCAGATCCATCACCAAGTGTTGAACGTGGTCCTCTATATGAGCATCTTCCTTCAGGCCTAAGCTCTCCATTCCATCTCATGATGATCTTCTAGAAGATTCCATCCGGGGCATGCTCTTTCCTGGGCCAACCTGTTATCAGGCTAGCATCTTATCCATGCGTAACCAATCACACTTTTCACGTGTTCTTCCTTAGGCACTCAAATTGTCTAAGTCTCAAACCTCCTTTCACGTGTCACGTGCACTATTTGCTTCCTTAAGTCTTCCTCTTTTTGTGATTTTTCCTTGTGTGTCATCCAGTACTTGGGATCCCACGCGCTTAAGTGCCTTCATACTTGGTCAATATTCTAGGGGCCCAACATCACCCCACACTATGCCTATTCTCCGTCCTCGGAAATATTTTACTTGACCAAGATGCAAGTTGTTTTATGGAACCAAGAAGTAGACTTATAGTTTACAAAATGAATAAGGAATGAAAGAATAGGAGAAAGAATGAAGAATGGGGGGGGACATTAATTCAATAGGCTAGGAAAGTCCTTTCATAGATCTGCCTCCCGACTTGTTCCACACTTTGACCTCGCCCTTCGCATTATGGCATAGGTCACCCACCCAGTGCTCACTTCATCAAAGCTTAGGAAAATTCCCTAGGCTCCCAAAGTGTCCACAATTTGCTCCAACTCCTTACCCAGGTCCACAAGTTTATCCATTCTTCTGGTAATTTGGGGGTATAGTTCCTTCAGCCGGGCCTTAATTGAGCTCCTTAAAGCCTCAATTGCCTCTAATTTCTTCTCTACCTCAGCCAAAACCTTGTCCCTCTCTGCCATGTTCCCTTTGTTCTTTTCTTGGAACTCTTTCAGTTCTACTTCAAGCATGGTGACCAAGGAGCTTGCCACCTTATCTCTATCTGTGCATGTGTCACATGTGGCTTTTGTAGATTGGGTAGTGACCTTAATCTCTGAGTACTTGTACTCAGCAATAGTTACTACTACCCTCAACCGGTCTTCCTCTTTTAAGTACGTGACCACTTCTTCTGCAAATTCTAGTGCTAAGGGTCACCTCTCCATAGTGAGGACACATGTTAGTCTTATAAGCATTACGAAGTTGATGCGTACCTACGAGGGATTGGCGTTACGTCTAGGTGCTTTAATATGATGGCACTCTGAATCAGCTCCACTGTCTTGTAGACCTCTTGCACCTTTACTTTTTCTTCCTTTAACTCACACCTTAACTGTGTCCTAATTAATTCCTCCTATTTTAAACTCTTGGCCTTCTCTGCCAGTTCTTCCTCCTTCTTCCCCAACTTCACCTCTAATGCTCTGATTCTATCATTTCACGTGAACGGCTTAGCCTTGATCTCGATCATGACTTTGTTCGAGCATTACATACTCTCTTGTCTTGTCGAAAGCTCTTGAGCATTTACTAAAGGGTTGTATCCCTTAGACTCTGGCAATGAGATGAGCACTTTCTGGCAGACTTCAAAGTCTAGCTCATCAATGTGTGACTCGAATGCCCAAGAGAGCATCTTCTTGGTCCTGGGGTATGTGCCATCCTTTTCAAAAGACCCCATGGCTAGGATCCTTTCCATGGGTACGGTGCTTTGGAACCGTGTGTGTAACACCTTCTTTATGTCATCCACATAGCCCATTATCTATCTCTATTTGGTATTTGGAGTTCTCCTTCCCGAGTGAACACCTTTCGGGAAGCTAACTATTAGAGCGGGGCCTCCTAGGATGTCATGTTCCTTTTCAATGCTCTCCTCCTTCCCTTCCTTAAGCACTATGTCCGCACTGCACTCTAACTCTTGGTCTACAAGGACTTCAAGCATCTTTTTCACTTCTCACTCTGCTACCTCAGTAATCTACTCTTTTGTAAGGCTTATGGCTCCTTGCTCCTTGGCATCCTTCTCATCTTCCTTCATGTCTTTTGCCTTCCTCATCTTGTGTGCCCTTGTGCCGTGCAAATACAAAATATTGATTCTCCTCTCTCGCTTTCTTCCTCTAAGTCGTAGACACTAAACACATGTGGCTCTTTGTCCTTCTCAGGCTCTTCTTCCTCATTGCCACCTCCTTCACTCTCATCTTCTCCTTCTCCCAAGTACTTCTCCAAGCTATCGGTCACCTCTCGAGTTAGCTTCTTCATCCACCCTCTACTTCTTCCTAAGAGGTGGCTTTTGATTAGGAGATTCGGCCTTCTCTTCTTCCTTCCACGATTCTTCCATGGTGGTGGGTTACTCAGTGCCTCTACTTCTGGTGTCTTCTCCTTTACTGGAGACTTCTTTCTCCATATGTAGGTGCTTGGCTTGGCACTTGTAGATGGCATGCTCACCATCTGAGCAGTCGACACACTTGGTGCTCCTTCCTCTCCTCTGCCTCTCTTCTTAGATGCTAGATTCTTCTTCCCCAAGGGGTCTTCAGGTATGGAGATTTCATCCTCCAAATACATGCCCTTTTCAAACTTCGGCCTTATGCGCATGTACACGTGTGCCATGAGATCCTCTAGTGATGGGAAGCATTATTGACCTAGTCATTTGGATCTCGTGTGACACATACTTCTCTATGTATGTGTGCTTACCACTGGGGTAATTTAGCTTCTTCCTCATCTCCCTATGTTCCCAGTCTAACCTTCCTAGTTCCAGCCTTAGCTTCTTTGATTCTTTAAATCTGTTTACTCCTACTTGGAAGTATTAGGTAGTGAACACGAAAGGAAGCTTGCACCAAGGGCTCCATGATTCATCAATAAGCTTGAATCTGCCCAAGTAGTAGTGCTAGTACATCACGAACTTAGCTTCTCCCTCAGTGGCTGCTAGGAGTTATTCAGGGATCCTCCACTCTGCCCCAAATGCATTCCTCAAGTGCGTATACCACTTTTCTAGCCACACTTTGTGGGGATCCATCATTGTATCACAAGCATACTTCTCGAACCTCTTCGCAGCAAATGGTCTTCGGTTGGGTACTTCCACATGAACTTTTATGATGCATCCGACACTCTAATTTCTGCAAACACTATGGTGAGCAAGACATTGCCAAAGAGGATCTTGTCCCCTTCCTTCGTGCACTTAACAATCTCCTCTGTAATATACACGGATAAGTTGTATATCGTCCCCTCTATAATCTTCCTGTAGACATGTAGCCAAGGTTTGTTGACCTATGTCCATCTTTCTTGGCCATTCAGCTTAGTCACCAGATGCACGGCCATCTTCATAATGGGGTCCTTGATGTTTGAAATATCATAGTACCGTAACCCTTTCTTGTAGGCATACTCAGTGACGGTCTCTTGAATAGCCTCCTTGTTGCCAAGGTCATCTTCTAGGCTATCTCCCTCACATATGAGGCTTATAAATTGTGAAATCAACTAGGGAGTCACACACATCTTACACCCAAGAAAGTGGAAATAGTCTTCATGCACCCGAGACATCAACCACTAGTACAAGTGATCTGGCTTCCCAAAATAAGGCAACTCATAGAGTTACAACAGCCCTGCCTTTGCCAATTTAACCTTAACATCATTGTCATATATGGGAAAACCTTCAGGTGTTCGCTTGTTGGTGGGGTGTACCAATTCCAATGCCATTTCTTTCTCTATGGTGTTTGTGCGGTGATTATAGTCACTAACAGGTATGCTTCTCAAGTGGGATTCCCATTCCTTTCCCATCATCACCCCATCTGGGTATTACATCTCTACATACCATTCTAGTTGTTTAGCCTTAGATTTGCCCTTTCCTTTCTTGGGTGCCATGGTCAAGGTATTTTTATCACTCCTACCCTCTCTTTGTTACTCTATCTTTCTTCTCCCAACCTTCGATCTCAGATCCATGATATAACTCTTCTAAACTTGTGCCCTAGTTTGTCGAACCCTAACTTGGATAAACTCTTCACAAGACAACACCTTTTCAACTCCTTCCATGCTTGTGTAATTTCTTTTGTTTTGCAATCTCAAACCGGCTCTTCACATTTTAATCACACAGATCTTCCATTCGATCGAATCTAAAAACCCTAGTTTATAACACTTGCTTATATCTCTAACTCTTCATTTTTGCAAAGTAAAAATGAGAGTGCCCTGACCCTTTATTTATAGTTTTTCCTTTTTTGATCATTAAATGATACTTTACCTACCCCCATACTTCATTCATTTATTACAATTTTTTCAAACAAATTTCATCTTCAGTGCCTTCACTCACATGCCCTTCCTGGGTGAAAACTTCTCCAACCTTCTAGTGTGCAACCAAACTAACCTGACAGGAGACTCTTGCACGTGCTTAACCTGCGCCAAAGGCACTTCTTCTATCCAAATTCTTGCTTTCACCTACCTCATGTTGCTTTAACTACACTTCCTTTTCCTTTGTACGTGGGATCTACCTAAGTAGCTTTATCCTGGCACCAACCATTCTATCTTTTCTCTTCATCTACCTCTTTCAACCAAGATACACAACATGACTCTTCAACAAAACTTCCTTAGTACTTTTAATCACGTGATTCTTCATTTTCTCCACCACACACTTAAATGATGCGCGATCCTCGGTGCACTTACAAATTTTCCAAAATAACAAGGTTAAGGCTTGCCAAGGCACAAAAACAAAACAACAATGTGAAAGGGAAACACAAGAAAGGTAAAAAATGCACAAAGGAAAATTCTAAACTAACTGGAAAAAATACCTTATTTACAAACACCAAGAAGACTTATTTATAGTAGGGCTCTATCCTACTACCATTGAAGTGTCTAGGCAACTTCATCCCATCTAGCACTTGTAATTGGCACATGCCCAAATCAAGGACGTACGAAATTGTGTAGGGACCCAACCAAAGGAATTTTAACTTCCAAGGATGGTGCAAAAACTTGGAATCATATTTTAACACCATCTACCCAAAATCAAACTTCTTGTTTCTAATATGGTGATCATGCCAAGCCTTTTTCTTTTCCTTTTCCATTGTGCGGATCTATCGGAAAGTGACCATCTCTCATCCAGTTTTATTAGCTCATCAATCCTTTCTTCCAGCACTTGTTCATTGGCTAATCCTCCCGCATGCACTATTCATAGAGAGGTTAGCATAAATTCAATTGGAAAAATGGCTTCTGTTCCAAACAACAATTGAAAAGGTGTGGCTTTATTTATTCTTTTATACATAGTCTTGTAAGCCCATAACACTACCGATACTTTGTCATCCCAATATTGTCTTCCAACATCACAGATTTTGGTCAAGGTATGACTCAAGTATTTTGTTGAATGCTTATGTGGTTCCATTTTCTTGTGGGTGATAGGGCATAGTCTTGTGATGAGCCACCATGAACTATGATAACAAGATCCTTGCGGTCTCATTCTCAAAATGTGTACCCCTATCACTGGTCAAACTCAACGGACATCCATACCTCATGATAATGTTCTCACATAAGAACATTACTGCTATTGCTGCCATGAAATATTTAGTTGGGGCTGCCTCTGCCCACCTTATGAGATAATCCATGTAAGTGATGACATAACGTGACCTAGTCCTATGCATTGCTAGTGCAATAGGTCCTACAAAATCTATCGCCCATTTTTCGAAAGGCTCCACTCTAGGGATAGGACGTAAAGGAATTTCATCTCCCTTTTCGGTTTGCCAATGTGCTGATAGTTGTCACATGCTTTACAATAATATCTACAATCCTTGTACAAGGTTTCCCACCATAATCTTACCATTAATATCTTGTGCGCGGTGGCATCACCTATGTAATGCCCACCTGCACTTCCTCCGTGTGCTTCTTCCATGATGGCCAGGTGCTCATGCTCTAACACACACCTATGTAAAACTTCATCATGTCCCAATTTGTATAAGTCTCCACTAATCAACATGTAGGGTGTGATGTGTATGGCCAACTGCTTCTTTTCCAATGCCTTCATTCCATCCGGTGCCACACCTTCTTTTAAAAATACTGCAATCTCCTCCAAATTTGAGGGCACATGCCGCAACCTAAATAGTTGGGCATCTGACATTGCTTCCTCAATACTTTGTGCATCCTCTCCTGAATCAATCCTTGACAGATGATCAGGCCCATAGTTACTTTTTCCGGGCTTCACTACAATGGTGAATTCAAACTCTTGAAACAACAACACCCATCGACATATGCGCCCTTGAAGAACGGGATTGTTCACCAAATACTTTAATGCCATGTGGTTGGTGTAGAATACAAAGGGTGTTGCTAGTAGATACTATCTAAACTTGAAGAGCACGTAGATCATTGACAATGCCTCACACTTGGTAGTGGTATAATTCTGCTCTACTAGTGTTAACTTCCTACTCACAAAATAAAGAGGATGATCAACAATCCCCTCACCTGGTTGTGCAAGCACTACTCCAATGGTGGTTCTTGAGGCATCTACATGGACATGGAAGGGCTTGTCCCAAGAGGGAAAATGTAAAATAGGTGTGGTAATAAGCCTATCTTTTAATGTATCAAATGCCCTCTGCTGCGCCTCACCCCAATGGAAGGCACTTTTGTGTCTAAGCAGATCCTCTAAAGGCACAGTGATCTTGGCATATCCCTTAATGAATTTCCTGTAATAGCCCATATGCCCAAGGAATCCATGAACTATGCTCGCTTGTAGGCTCCCTTAACCTCATAATAACTACAACCTTAGCGGGATCTACTAGCAAGCCCTCCTTACATATGATATTCCCTAATAAGGTCCTAAAGGGTGTAGCAAAAACACACTTCTTAATGTTGATGGATATCCTCAACTGCCTACACCTCTCAAACATTAATCTCAAGTTGTCACAATGGTCCTCAACTGGACCATATCTTGTCCAATCATCCAAATAGACCTGAATAAATTTATGGATGAAGTCCTAGAATGCTTGTACCACTATGCGTAAAAATACAATAGGTGCATTCTTCAACCCAAAGGGCATAATGAATATGTAAAACTTCCCCACTCGGTGGTGAAAGTTGTCTTCTCCTGGTCCCCCTTTGCAATCCATACTTGGTGGTATCCTGAAAATCTAGCTGTAAAGGAATAGATTTTGTGCCCAGCGACTCCTTCCAAAATCTCTTCAGTGAAGGGGTCAGAAATGGATAAATGACACAAATTGCATTCAATTCCCTATAGTCCACACAAATCCTAATCCACCCATCCTTCTTGATGTTGATTACCATCTGACTTATCCACTCTGATTCCTCCACTACCTCAATGATCCCAGAAGCTATCATTTTATCTATCTCCTCCTTAACTTTCATGTGTAAATTGGGATTCATTCGGTAGGGCATTTTTCTAATCGGGTGTGCATCGTCATTTAGTTTTTTCTTCATCTCCCCCAAGGAATGGTCAATTCCTTTGAGCTTATGGTACCTGTACAGGAATAAATCCTCAAATTCATGCAGCAAATCAATGATATTTGATACTTCCTTCTCTATCAAATAATCTCCAATAATAGCTTCCTTAGGTTCTTCTTTGGAACCAATATTAACTTTCTTTGTCTTTAACAACTCATGGTAGGCATGCACGTGAGCATCTACACTATCCACTACCTTGTGCTCCTACAGAATGGCTAACATCTAAGATTTCGATTCCTCTCCATCAATCACATATACTAACTTTCCCTTCTCCTTTTCCAAACATGCATGCTCAAGCTATAACTCTTCTGTTTCCTCACCTTCCTCAAAGCGTGCTCCTATACCTAGTTCACCTAATAATTCTAATAGCC
The DNA here is from genome assembly GCA_018340775.1 of Taxus wallichiana var. yunnanensis. Lineage (NCBI taxonomy): Eukaryota > Viridiplantae > Streptophyta > Pinopsida > Cupressales > Taxaceae > Taxus > Taxus wallichiana. The sequence goes on from CM031233.1 coordinate 346,680,173, forward strand.
TATCTTCCATTCTAGCACTATCCCCCATGGTAAGGTGCTTGATACCCTACAAGGCCTTATCAATTGATGGTTTGGTACTCCGATACTCAAAGGTTTGAATAAGGTCAGCGAGCTCTTGCCAATTCCTTGTCTAGCGGCGTGTCTCCGAATGAATGTACCATATGCGTGCACAACCCTGCAATGTAGAATACAACTTGTGCACCTAGAGGGATGGTGGCAAAGCTTTTGCACCTTCTCTCCAAACTGTTCACATTCCTAGATATGGAAAGAGGCAGGCTCCTTCCCATGGTACTCCTTGATGATGGTGGGTACATTACTCCTAGAAAATCTGACAAAGAGAGCAATTCTTACCTCACGCCACTCTAAAAGGCTCTCCTAATGTGTGGCCCACCAATGAGCTATTGTGCCAAGCAAGACATAACTTAACATCTCCCTCCGTTCCTTCTCATTCTTCCACTGAGCTTCTACCTCCTACAGAAAGATCTCATGGAAGGATCCTCCTGAATACTTGGGTAGTTCTTTTCCTCCAAGGTGCCTAACCATACGTGCCTTTGTTACCTTGGTCATCGACCCTCTCAACTGCTGTCCCATTAAATTGTAAGTTCCATGTGCCCAATTGTATCAAGCCAGACTGGTGGTATCACTTACTGACTGAGCATCTTCAAACTAGATAAATCCGTTAGTAGGGTGTACCATCTTAGGGTCTCTGATTAAGCGCACACAAATCTTGTCAAGAAATTCTTCTCCCAATGGTTTAATATAGGGCATCAAATTCCCATCAATCGGGGGTATAATGACCCGCTCCTCTTGGTTCTCGAAGTTGATGTACACTTTGTTGAACCGAAGGTCCACATTATTCTTGTAACACCAAGGGCACCCAAGTAGTGCTGGGAAATTATCTACCTCGGAGAGCGCCAAGACTTCGAAGTCCTGTAGTAAACTTGGCTCCCTGAATAGTAATAGCTACATCCTTTAAGACATTGATGGGCATTGCCTTAGTCTTTTTTCCATGTACAACACATTCAAAGATGGCTATAATGAAGGTCTTCCATTCTCGATGCCATGCATCCAAATTTAGAACATTAACCTCCATGCTAGTGTCAATGAGTATATTGCTAAGGAGCCATCCATCTATAATTGCATTCAATGTAATCTCCTTGTCATAGTCAAGGCTGTGAGGGGGAAGGTTCACGTGTAAGACCTATCTCTCGCGCTCTTCTCCAAAGTGCATGGTACCTTCTCTCTTAACCAGGATCCTAGCAAAGGAATGATGTTCTCCTGCCTTAGCATTTTACACACCTCCTTGACCTCATCCAGGTCATCCTTTTACACCTCGATTCTCCTTCCTTGTTCCTCCTTTCTGGATTTCTCCTTTAGACACTGGATCTCCCCTTGCAAGCTTTGAATAACATCCATGGTGTCTTGATATATCTCCTTTTGATGCACGGGGTCTGGATACTTTCCATGAATGACCTCCTCCCTTGTAACTAGGGTCTTCTGTCTTGGTACCTCTCTTATGCACATGGCTTCTGCCCTTGTTGTTACCAAGACAGGCTCCAAACCTTCATCTTGTGTTACCTCGAGGCATCCACTATATGTCTACCTTCTTGATGTTGACCATCGCAATGCCTTTTCCTTCGGTAATCTTTGATTCATATGCTCAAAAAATTCTAGACACTCCTCATACTTATGCTTCTTTCCACACCACAATCATTGTAACAAGTCCCGGCACTCATGCTTATAATGTTCTGTAGATCCACAGTTGAAACATGTTCCGCACGGTAACTCACTTCTTCCTCCACGGTTACCTCATCCATGGAATCCTCCTCAAAAACATCTTTCATGTGTGCCTCCATCTATGCACTCCTCGTAGTGACGATCATCATTTTAGAACCACTTTGGAAATTCTAGTTTGGCGTACCCCATGATCAATGGCCTCATGGATCTGATCAATGAGCCTATAGTCCTTCATCATGGGTTGTGGAGGTGCAAATTTTGTAATAACAAGATACATTCTTCCCGATTACATGCTACTGCAAGGACATCTACTTGCATCATGGTCTCCATGACATATCTCATAATCTAACATCACAACATGTACCGTCCTCCTAGGAAATTATCCTTAATGTGCCCTTCTATCTCACAATTTTTACACCATAAACCACTACGAGTTTCATGCACCTGAGTTTACAGAAAAAATTTCCAACTATTCGGCCATAGCAGTAGTTTGGGCATCCAAGAATGGGCTAATGTCAAGATATCAATACTACCAATAGCCTTGGCATGCAAGGCGGCTTCCAATGCTTCACGTAAATCAGCAAAATTCTTATGAGACAAGGCCCTTCTAAAAGGGGTGATTAATCCTCAAACAAACCACTTGTGCATGCGAGAAGGATGGACACCATATGATAATTTAGACAAGAGAGTTCTAAAACATGCATCATACTCCAGCAAACTCTCTTCCATTCCTTGTTAAATCTCCTTCAAAGCGCTAATGCTTTTCTACTCTAACTCAAGAATGTGGAACTCTGTAAGGAATGTATTCTTTAAAGCAGTGTAATCCACCACCATTTGATGAGGGTCATACTTTCTATACCAGCTATGTGTGTGCCCTTGCATTTTGGTCACAAATTAACTAGCCTTTCATTCTAGGGTTGTGATACCCTTTGCATGCCATAAGCAGTTCACACTTGTGAACATGTTCTATAGCATCTTCAATGCCCTTGTAATCTAGAAAATGTAGAGACATTTCAAATAATACTTGAGGTGGTGGATGGGGTCCTTGTCCTAAACAAGAGCCTTGGTTCCCTTTGGTGTTTCTTCCACCACCTGATCCACCGGGTCTTGTACCTCTAGAGCCACCAAATCAACTAGAACCACTGGGTCCAATAGGGCCTATAGGAGCTGTGCCAAGCGCTGCCACGGTCCCACTAAACTATGTGCCAACAGTTTGTGATAGCACCCCACTACCACTAATTTTTCCCGTGCCACTCCTTGATGTGAGACCAAAATCTTGTACACTTTCCCCTTGTCTAAAAACTCCTTCGAATACTAGAATATGCGTAGCCATAGAAGAAGGAAATGAAAAATTGTACCTCCTAGGCATGGATATGTCTCTTCCATTAGTTTCAACTAGATCAATACTTCTTCCTGGTTTAGGAAAACCAAGTATCGGTGCTCGATCATTGGGTGGGTTTAGATATGCACCATCGACTCTCCTTTCTCCATGTGAGGAGCTCTCACAATAAGCTGAAGGAGTCTCCCTTACGCACTTGCCAAGATGGGGTATCACGGACTTCTCGGGTTCCACGTCCTCTCTGTGTGAACCTCAACTCCTTCTTGCAACATCTATATCCATAAATCCATCACACTAGTAGCCTCACATTATCTAGTAATATCCCTTTCACGTGCTTCACTATACTTGAGTTGTCTTTCTTCCCTCTCCTTCTCTGTCGTATCATCTACCATCTTCCTCCACCCGAGCTTCCTTACCCAACACTCAAAATGGTTTAGCCAACCATTGGGAGCACCTCTAAACTCATGGTAACCATCAATATCTTCATAGCTAGAGGAATAACATGTAGAAATGTTCCTCTAGGTTCTCACAGAAATTAAAACTTAGCAACCTATGGGAAAGAATACGTAGAAATGGCGTATTCCAAAGTGTAGCTAGCTAGTACTCCTCTCCACCAATGATCTACAAAGCATGGGTCCACGTTAGATCTACATCCTGCAACCTCTGGTAGTCTTCTTGATCCATATCTATGATCCATAATGCCAACTTGATCTAGATGCATAGGCTGAAAGCCATCCATATAACTCTACTGGGAAGTAGTAGAAAAAAGTCTCATATAGATCATGGTAGAGGTTCTCTTCTACCCATCTACATGTATTAAACTTAGGTCTAGTGTTGAATCTCTGAGAAAATTCATCCTCCGTGCTCTTGAACCACGATTCAACATTTTCCAATGTTAATCGATCCATCATTACTCTTTACAGATCATGATGCATGTTATATCCCACTACAACTTCGAAAAGAGGTCTGGCAACGAAACCAAGATGTAGTCATTTTTACTCCTATCACAAAAGGAAGAACCCCATGCACACCGGCCTATCACCCAATAGAAGTTGAGCACTCACCCAAGGCACGTGCAGGTACCGAGTCTCTCTTTTATGTGAGTTTAGTGGGAAGCATTATCTATGATTAGTGTAAGAGTATTTAGGAAATAATTTGAGACATACAAGAACCATAGGGCTTAGAACATCCTCTAGATACTTTCAGTCAATTCAAACCAAGTGTTTTAATAGATTCCAGAACATATATTATAACAGAAATAAAGATACAACCATTCATTTATATCATGAAAGGAAAGAGAATTTGTATGAATAAAATATACATTAAACCCATTGATATTCATATCTATTTATAACAGGTAACCTCAATATATTCATTGATTCATTACAAAGTGTTATAGAGAGAAGACCATAGTCATGCACATCACTAGACATATGTAGCTAAGCTATCAGAAAAGAAAAATAACAACCCCATGCTTAGTACATCCTTTCCTGACCTAGAATATCCACTCACAACATTCTTGCAGAGCTTTTCTCACTCTCTAACCCGCTATTCCCTATGTATATCCAAATGATATATCCTTCTTTCATGTGTGTATATCTCTATATCTTGTCCTACAGCAGGCACTTGTATTTATCACTTTCCTGGGGTACCAACTTGCCTTGTCGTGCCCTTGGATCTATTGCCAAGTGTCGAATGTGGTCCTCCATGCAAGCATGTTCCTTCAAGCCTGAGCTCTCCATTCCATCTCATGATGATCTTCTAGAATATTCCATCCGAGGCATGCTCTCTCTTGGGCCAACCTGTTACCAGGCTAACATCTTATCTGTGCGCAAATGATCACATTTTTCACATGTTCTGCCTTGGGTGCTCAAATTGGATAAGTCTTGAACCTCCTTTTGCGCATCACGTGTGCTATTTTCTTCCTTAAGCCTTTCTCTTTCACGCTTTTTCCTTGTACACCATCCAAGAATCGGGATCCCGCATGCCTAAGTTCCTTCATACTTGATCAATAGTCTAGGGGCCCAACATGCATCCATATGGACATGAAAAGGCAAATTTCACATTAGGAAGCAAAGGATAGGCATTTTGGTCAATCTTTCTTTCAACTACTAAAAATCTTGTTGTTGTGCATCCTTCCAATATAATTTCCCTTTATCCTTCAATAGTTACTCTATTGGCATAGCTATCTTGTAACAACCCTTGATGAATTTTTTTGTAATAAACCGTATGCCCAAGAAATCCATCCACTTCACTTTGGTTAGTTAGATCTTATAACCCCAATATAATTGCTGCATTTTTGGATCGACTAGAAGTCCCTTTTTGTAGATTATATGGCCCACTAAGTACCTAAAAATGTAGAAAAGATTCAAATTTTGATGTTCAGATATATAATTAGTTATATACAACATTCGAATATCAAGTGTAAGTAGGAACAATGATCCTTTACAAATCCATGCGATTTCGAATCATCCAGATATATTTGAACAAAATTATGGATGAAAACCTAAAAATTTTACACCATAACATGTAAAGACACTTTGTTGATGCATTCTTCAATTAGAAGTGCATGATCGTATATGCGAAAAAAATCATCCTGTTGAAAATGTAGTTTTGGCTTGATCTTTATGTTCAATCCTAACTTGATAATATCATGAAAAACAATCCATGAAGGAGTATAGCTCGCATCCTAATACACACTCTTTGAAGTATTTATTTAGTGAACAATTTAGGGAAAGGATCAATAACACAAGAAGCATTTAATATCCTGTAATCCACAAAAATATTTATCCTTCCATATTTCTTAATACATGAGACCATAAGGATGATCATTTTCGATTCTTCAATAGGCTCAATTATAGCATCCTTTAACATGTTTTCGATCTCATTCATCACTATTATGAGAAAGTTTGGATTCATCATGTATGGACACTTACAAACCTGGTCTTGCGCCCTCCTTTATATTTTTTTCATTTCTCCTAGTGACAAATGAACACCCGTTAGCTTTTGGTATTCCCTAGGAAAGAGATCCTAGAATTTGCACAACTCAACTATATTTGCAACTTCTACTTTTTATCAATAATTACTAATGATTACCTTCTTAGGCACGTCATCCATCCCAATATTCAGCTTATTTGTCTTAAGTGGTAGATGGTATGTGTTTTCTTGATCATCTTCCCTATCTAGGACCTCACTCTCACCATCTATATGTTCTACATTAAAATCTTCAAGCTCTTCATCATCAATTAGGTATACTAACTTTCCTTTCTCCTTATCATTCCATGTGTACTCTAGGAGATCCTCATCATTTTCTAAGCATATGTGTTTGTTAGTGTTCCCATATGGAATTATACCATCATATATGTAATCCACAATCTCTCTTCCTTTTACGCTATCCCACTAAGTGAAGCACTTCATCACCTGCAAGATCTCATACACTAGATGGTTAGATGAAAAGTAATTAAAATTGTGCACCATACTGATGTCATATCTTTCCAATGGGTAGTCTCTTGCTTCATTTAAAAATGTATATAACATGCGCTCATACACCCACACAAGGTGAAATAAAACTTATGGACCCAAAGGAAATGTGGTAGCACGTTTCTTCTCATAAACCTATATGTGAGTCCTAGGAGACATTTTTCCATCATATGCTAATATTTTTTAAGGAAGGTTATCCCCAATAAACTATGTTAAGAAGATTTTTTTATCTCATATCATCTAAAAATATTATCCATGTACATGTCCCACCATCATGTTTTCATTCCTCTCAATGAGTATACAAACACATTCCTTTTGTCTCCTTTATCGTGATTGTTCTTCCATTGCACGTAAAAAAGATTCAAAGTTTTATTCTCTTGTGTACCTTAGTAGTGCATTTATTCCCAAACACCTAACTATCCCTAGTTTTATCATTCTTTTTATGCACTCCCAACACTTGTGACCAACCATTTTATACGTTCCATGGGCCCAATTATCATAAGAAATAATTGGAGTTTCACCTGATCGAATGTGCACCTCCCCATTGAATCAATCCCTCCTTGTTTGGAAAAATAAACTCTAGATTGCACATAGTATGTGTATAGATCTCATTTATATCTTCAATAACTTTCTGTGAAGGGATCAATCAAAGTGTACCATACATAGGAATCACTACATGCTCATCCTCATTTTACAAACTAAAATAGTGTGTATTTAAGCATAGGTCTACATTGTTTTCATAACACCATGGATAACCAAGTAAGGAATGGAATTTATATACCTATGCCAAATCCAAAACCTAAAAATCACCATTGAATTTTCCCCTATATAATGATTCTTTCAAACTTCAAAACTCTAATGGTCATTGCCATTGTATTATTTTCCATATACACCACACAAGAAGGAGGTTGTAGTGGTGTACTCCCCATCCTATTCCATGGATCAAGGGTAAGAATGTCAACCTTTATGTCAACATAAATAAGGATTTCACTCACTATCCAACCATCAATAAATGCATCCAAGGTGATCTCCTTATCATATTCATGGTGTTGTGGTGGCATATTTGCATGTAATATCTATAGTGAGTTGTCATTGATTAACAAGATTGATATTGTGTCTTCTTGATGCTAAAAGATGACGTGGAGAATTTTTCTCGAGTTTTCATTGATGTTAAGTTGAGTTTGTTGGCATGTTATGGTAATTGATGTTGACTGATGCCAAATGTTGAGGTCATAAGTCTATATGAATGGTGTTGTATTGGTCAAGGTCATGACATGAAGAGACCTTGTGATATTGTTTCACTTGATGACTTAGAGAGATGAGTGCACATTGGTATTATGGGTATTACATCATTTTTTTAGTATAATAAGATGATGTATAATACATGGAAAGAGGTATGAGAGTCATTTTCAAGGAAATATTAAGCAAGAAGTCCAAGGTGTAGAATGAAAGGTGAAGAAAAAATGGCATGATGATCAATTTTTAGAGTAAGGATACAAATTTCAGCATGGAACAAGGTTATTCATGTTGTTTTACGTATTTTGATGTAGTTTGGTGTTTTGATTTGGAATATTTATCAAGAAAATGAGTTTTTGGTCTTATCGAGTTCACATAATGTAGAATGCAACCATTAAACATCTAGAATATAACCATAATAGAACCAAAATATAGTAATAAATCATCTAGTGCATAACACATATGTAGTGAATTGAGATGGAATTCCAAATTTCATGAATGAATTATGTATCTTTAAAGATTCGAATCATAAGAAGTGAAGATTCACATAATTAGTTATAAAGGTAGATGAAGCTAAAAAGGTAGAGGCTAGAATAAAAATAGATAAGAGCAAGTGATATAAATAGAAGAGAAGTGAAACGTGTGAGGATTATTCATAAAAGCCAAGAGAAGATGGAGAAAATGTAGATTTTGAGGAGGAGAAAATATAAAAGGAAGAGATGTGCAACTATAGAGTAATAACGAATTGTTGAAGAGGAAGAAAGAGTGAACTGCTGAGAAGATGATGAGGATGTGTTAGAGAGGAAAAAATAAAAAACTCAAGATGAATGAAATGGAAAAATATTGAAGAGGAAGGAAGAATGAGTAGTGCATATCTGTAGCAGCTAGTAAGAGAAAGAAAGAAAAAATGTGTGTGGAGTGAGTGGATGAAGGTGTGAACAGAAGAGAAGAAGGGAAGAGAGATGGTCATCGTTTTTTAATTAGAAACATAGGGAAGATGAGAAACATTTAGAGGTGGCTAAGTTTGTAATGAGTTACTTAGCGAGTTGGTGCTTCCTTGAAAGTTGGTTCTTGCTAAAAATAGAGGTTGGTGCTCATTTTAGAGTTGGTGCTTCCTTGTAAGTTGGTGCTCTCTAAAACCTTGTCAAGTTGGTGCTCCTTATGGAGATGGTGCTTCACTAAATCTTGATTTTTTTTATTACTACAAATATTAGTGGTTATTTTTCCCCATGATGGTTTCCCACATATATGTTTCTTTCATGTGTATTATCTCTTGTTTCATTTTCATTTGAATGGTTTCTTATAAATTATAAGTTCATTATGTTTCTTTGATGGTTCATGCAAGTTAATGGTAAAAAATAATTGAAAGAAAGTTAATAAAGACATTGATTCACACCCCTCCTTCTTAGTGATTGTGCTTCTAATAATTGGTATCAAATCTTGGTCCTTTAGAATAGGTTTAATAGCTTTAACGAGATCCTATAAGCACAAGATGGATAAGCAATTGAGGAAAGAGAGTCAATAATTGAGATCTGTAGTAAAATTTATTAATGAGAAGATATGTACCTTGAAGAGTGACATGGCCAATGAATCCAAGAGGGATGAAGAGACCACTAAAGATCTCAAGAATCAGTTAGAGGCTGTAAATAGAAGTTTAAGATCAAAGGATGTTGAATTTAACCAATTGAAGACCAAGTCATGTTCCTTAAAGGTTGTCAATGAAGTCCTGTTCATAGCTATAGAGAAGAAGGTTTCTATAAAGAAGAATATTTCATGTTGAATGAATATATAGATGTAGAATCATATGAGGAATAAGATGAGGTAAAATTAGAAAAAGATATGTAGAATTCTCTATATAGCCAAAGATTCAAAGAAATAATAATAATTAATTAAATTCATTGATCAAGTAATATGAGGAACAAATCAAGTAGCATGGATGATGACCATGTTGAGATCATTACAGAGCTAGAATCTCAAGTTGAAGCTATGACAACATGTCTCAAGACCAATGAGTAAGAATGCACCAAGTTCAAATAAAAATGGAATCCTTAAAATATTATCTAGACAAGGCAATTAGCAAGATGAATACTTATGATATGTTTAAAAAGAGAACTAAGACTGTAAATGACATGTTGAGTAGTCAGAAGTCTGCCAATGATAAGGTAGGTCTTGGTTTCAATGGAGACCACAAGAAGAGAAATGAAGATGATAAGGAAGGTCCTAGTTTTAATGAATATCAAAAGGATAACAAGGAGGATACTAATGTGAAAAAGAAGGTAAAATTCAAGAGAAACATAAGGACTAATCCTATCAAATAACCTAATGCCATAAGGTATGCAAATTCATTCAATGGTTATTGTTTTTCATGTAATCTATTTTGTCATAAAGAAAGAGAGTATGGAAATCCCTCCAAGAATGAATACTCATGGTACTATAAAAGGAGTAATGGTCCATATAATGTAAGAGGTATGAGTAATGTTTTTTTCTATAATTGTCATAAGATTGGTTGTACTGCAAGATTTTGTTATCATGAATCACTAAAATAGAACAAGAAGATTGAAGCTCCTAGAGTTAAGAAGGTGTGGAAGCCAAATAAAGTTAAACACATCATGAATTCAAATCATGTAGGTAAAGTGAAAGATGAACAAACGGAGGTCAAGCTCGGTCCTAATCGGTCTACAAGCCAAGGTGGATTTTTTTATACAAGTGCATAAACTAGATATTGAAGAATACCAAGAGTGTATGATATCATCTCAAATAGAGGAGAAGAAATATGATTTATACATCAATCCTAAAGTGAAAAAGAATACCGCGTGGATCTGAAAGAAATACTATCAAATTCCTGATTATAAGGTGATGGAGATCTAGGAATCTCCTAAATTCATAGTATTCTAGATATATGTGGAAATAGGTGTCTCTATTAGGCTTCATAGAGTCATATTTCACTCAAAGAAGCATCACGAAGATGTTTTGCACATGTATTATCATGGTATAAATACATGAGGTAGTTGTGAGAAGGACAATATATGATTGAAGTATGAGTATGATGACTTGATCGGACTAATCACATACATGGCATTATATTGCAAGGTGATGAGCATAAAGAAGGTTGGTGAGTCTTGGAAGGAAGATAAATAAATTGAAGAGTGTGGTGCATATGTCTAAGTATAGGGTTGTGTTTTGTGGCCTAATATAAGTATGAAAAATTGATTATTCTACAAGACCAAAGTGTGGATTATTGGATATTTAGCCTATATGGTTATGGATGATATGAAGACAATAATGAGCTCATAGGATTTATTTTAAAGAAAGTTAAAGGAAGGATAATAGGAAATTAAACACTCGGTATGCAGAACAAAAGGTGAAATCATGAAAAACTAATAAGGTTGAAAAACTATTCATTGAGATATTAACATGAAAGGTTGAATGTTTTATGTGCAAGTCATATATTGTAAAGTATTAGCTTTCATATCATGAAGAAGAATTTTTGATAGAGGTATGTCATAGTGAAGCATGAAGTGAAGACCTAGTTAATAGGTTGATGTAAGGAAGATGTCATGACAAGGCTTGTGAAAGATGAAGATGGAAGATTAGTGTGATGGATGAGCATGAATTATCCTTTCTCTAGGACAATGGACTATTTTTTCCCTTAGAACAATATATTTTATTGTTGAAGAAGAGTTTGTTATCCTTTGTGTAGATCAAGAGGAGAATATGGACATAGGGGAGATTAGATCAAGGTATGCAAATTTTATTTGTTTTATTGGTGTGATCATATTAAGAATTTTAGGTTCTAAGTCTACAATTGATGAGTACATGCTATGAAGAAAATGGAGGAGTCACTAGTACTTTTTGATATGGTCTATGTTAATTATATCAAGGAAAATTCAGTGAGGTATGCGTAAGTTTTGTCAAAATATCTTTGTTCCTAATAAAATGAATGAACTAACTAATGAAAGAATCTAGTAACTCAGAAATGAAGGAAGGTTTATGTTACCTCAGATGCGATGTGATGGATAAATGGGTGCAAAGTGATGATGGATCGTCGATGGAACCGATGACTGTAAATAAGATAAACTGAAATGAAATTAATTAGATATATTTATGTGGGGATTCCTAGCAAAGTGGATCTAATGAGAATTAACTTCCTTAGCGGATCTCAACCCTCATGTGTTTAGAAAGAGTGAAATAAAGAAAGAACAATAGATAACATGTAGAAAAAATAGTATACTGAATCTAAGAAATGATTAAAATTGATCTAGAAGATGATTCAATTGAAAAAATGTAATCAAGGTTACTTGGTCTATGGCGACGGTGACCAAGACTATACATAGGCATTTCGATGGAGATCTGGGCACTAGGATCTAGAATAGAAGCTAAATATGCAAACCATGGAAGGTCTAGATGCAATACGGAAGTTGTAGAGGTTTGTGTATGATGGATTTAACCTGAAAAATGATCTCTAAGACAAAAAATAAGAGAAAACAATAGAAAGAAATGATTTGAATAAGTTGTTCAATGAATAGGACCTTGGTCGATGGCAATTAGGGGGATCGACGATGACCGTAGTAGATTGTGATGAAACTTGCAATCAAAAGAGATAAAATAAAAGGTTTCCATGTTATCCTTGAGTGTTGCAAATACTAATCTAAACCTAAAAAAGTTAGCTACAATAAGAAAAATGATAATATGATAAAAATATGATTAAATCAATACAAAAACAGTGATAAGCTCATGAAGGATGAACGTGAGTGATGTAAGCACATCCAAAGGAGGTCAAGGAAGTTTGTAACTATTGCAGTAATGCTTAGGCATGAGAGGTAATTCACTAGTCATGAGGAAGCTCCAGAATTCAAATCCATCTAATGATTTCTCCCCCTTTTGTAAGGATTTAATTTGGCTTTATAGGGTCAGTTTCTCAAATGGGAAAGATTTTTCTATTTTTAGCATGATTTTTTGTTTTTATGATTTGAAAGGGTGATTTAAAGAATATAGGTGGGAAGAAGATGTGTCATGGATATTTGGGGCATAAAAATAGATAGGAAGAAGGCTAGCAAAAACAATGGGATGTAGGTTATGATAAAAACATCCTAAATAGAAATTAGATTAGGGCATGACATGATGTAGATATTAATTAATTAATTAATAGGAGTTAATTAATTAAATTATGGTTTTTCTTAGTCTCTTTGCCTAGTAAAGACCATGTGGCGAAGATTCTGGCTGGAGGTCCTTGGTTTATTGGAAAATCTCATGTGGTTGTTCAGAAATGGGAACCGGATTTTAACCCTTATGTGACATCTATTTCTAAGTTCCCTATCTAGGTCAACCTTCCAAGATTACCCCTAGATTTTTGGGAGCCGAAAGTCCTTATTGGCATTACGAAAAGCTTGGGTAAGCCGATTGCACTAGATCTAGTCACTAAGGCTAAATCTAGACTTACTCATGCCATATTTTGTGTCAATATGGGTCAAGATGTTATTCTGGAGAGTAATATCAAACTCTTGACTTCTGAGGGAGTTTGGGTGCAGAGATTTGATTATGATCCATCTCCCTTTGCTTGTAGAAAATGTAAGATGGTAGGTCATGATCATAGAAATTTTCCTCTTCATAAGAAAAAATTGATCCCATAGTCGGTCCTCAAAGGACAACTAATAAGGAGGCTAAGGAATGGAGGCTGATTGGGAAAAATGGAAGATTTGTAGAAACAAAGGATCATCTTATCATCCAAGAGGTTGTAAAAGAAGTGGATCCCTTGGTTCATCTTAATACCCCATGCAAGGAATTGGTTGTTTCTAGTTTTCATGAAAATGTTAATGAATTTGAAGATGAAAATGAAAATGAAGATCTAGTTTTGGAAGAGGTGGTTCTAGAAACAGAGGAAGGGGCTAGCCATGACTTAGAAGGAAATGCTTTTTCTCTACAAGTGGCTTACGGACCTTCGTTAGATGAGGTTTCTTCTATTGGTCAGAGAAAAGAAGAAGTCCTACCCATGTCTAATGTTTTCGGAATTCTTGCAGACTATGTTGTTGATACGTATGATTTGGCGGCCTCTCCTAAGACTCCAGTAAGTAAATCTAAACCTATCACTTGTAGTAACTCTAGAGCTGATATTGGTAAGGACTCAACTCTTAAGGGTAGGAAAAGTAATAAGGAATTAAGGGAGACTAACTCTAGGAGGGAAGTAGATGTTGGTATTCAGAGTACTTTGGGGAAGTTGTTTCCTCGAAATAAGAAATGTTAAATGATCCTCCTCTCTTGGAACATTAGGGGATTGAATAATCCCAGTAAACACATAATTGCTAAGGATCTTAGAGTTAAAAAAAAAACGAGATATTTTCATGCTTCAAGAGACCAAAATGAATATGGACATATTTAAAGAGGTGGGTAGGATTATTTGGAAAGAAAGTTACTGGGAGGGGTGTAGCTCCTCGGGAGCTTTGGGAGGTGTTGTCACTTTGTGGGATCCTAGAATTGTGCAAGGTGTTCTTATCCTTTCTTCCCGGTCATGTGGTTATGAGTTTCACATAAATTGTCTCTAAAAAATCTTGGTATGTTTCTAATATTTATGTTCCCAATAAACTCAGTGAAAGACAAAAGTTATGGAAGGATCTCTCGAGTTTTAGACAACTATTTAAAGATAAAGATTGGATTATTGGAGGTGATTTCAATACCCCCTTTCCCCTGGTGAAAAGAAAGGGGGCTTGATCTCTTATTCTGAAAGTATGGAGGATTTAGCTAATTTCTGGAGTAATGGTTTGTTTGATTTAGAATTGGAAGGCTCCAAGTTTACTTGGGAAAATAGGAGGATGGAACTGAGCTCATTCAGATTAGATTGGATATATTTGTGGTGAGTCATATTTGTATGATCAATCAACTATATTCTCTAAAAACTCTCCCCAGAATTGGATCGGATCATAATCCCATTCTTCTTGATTTGGGGATGAATCAATTGAAAAAAGATAGACCTTTCAGATTTGAAAAGATGTGGTTAGATCACCCTGATATTTTCAATAGAATTCAAGAATGGTGGGATATTCAGGTTTGTGGGGTTGCTAGTTTCAGATTGTGTTTTAAACTGAAGCATATTAAAAGTAACCTTAAAAGATGGAATAAGGAGACTTTTGGAAATATTTTCTAGGAAAAAAGTAGAATTGTTGAGGATTTAAGAAATATTGAGGAACTTATGGAGAACGATGGTCTTAATACAATTCTCAAGGATCAAGAACAAAAACTCATGTCTGAGTACCATGAGATCCTGGCTAAAGAAGAGGTTTATTGGAGACAAAAATATAGGGTAAAATGGCTTAAGGAGGGTGATAGGAATACTAAATTATTCCATTTCTTTGCCACTTCAGAGATAATCTCCTAAAGATTAATGAGATAAGAAGTGAGAATGGTGAGATCTACTCAGAAAGTAAGGATATCAATGTTACTATAATAAATTACTTCAAGGAGATTTTTAAGTAGGGGCAGAGAGAATGGAGGAGCTAGTTTAGAATAAAGTCCTAGATCTTTTCCAGAATGTTATCACCCCTCTTGAAAATAGAGATATCTTAAGGAGTCCCTCGGAGGAGGAAATTCATTTTGTGTTCTTTGATATGGAACTAGATAAATCTCTGGGCCCGGATGGTTTCCCTACCTTTTTCTTTCAAAAATTATGGGAGGTGATAAAGCATGAGGTCATTGAAATGGTCCAATATTTTTTCAACAATGGTCATCTTTTGAGGAAAATGAATAACACTTTCCTAGTCCTAGTGCCAAAAATTACTGGAGCTAAGGAAGTTAAGGATTTTAGACCTATAAGCATGTGCAACACCAGTTATAAATTATTGACTAAAATCATAGCTGGGAGGATTAGAATGGTTCTTCCAAACTTCATTTCTAGAAATCAAGGGGCTTTTTTTCGGGAAGGAAAATTAGACAACATTATTGTGATTCAAGAAGCCATACATTCCATTGAAAGTTCTAGAAGATCAAAAATGTTTCTTAAGTTGGATATGCATAAATCCTTTGATAGGATAACATGGTCCTTCCTCAGGATATCTGTTAAAGGTTGGTTTTGATAATTTCTGGTAAATATGATAATGACCTGCATATCCACTGCTAGTTACTTGGTTTTGGTTAATGGAAAACTGGAAGGTTTTTCCAAGCAAGTAGTAGAGGTTGAGACAAGGTGATCCTCTTTCACCTTTCCTTTATGTTATAATGGTTGAATCTTTGAGTAGAATTTGTCAACAAGCTATGTTTTCAAACTATATCTAGGGTATAAAAATCTCTAATGGTCTTCCCTCTATCTACCTCAATTAGTTTGTGGATGATAACTTTATGATGGGGAAGGCCTTTGTCCATGAAGCCTCCAATTTTAAGGTGGTTCTTAATGATTATGAATTGGTTTGAGACAGATGGTTAATTTCCATAAAAGTGCTTTTTTTCATTAATGTGGAGAATTAGGTTCAAGCAGATTAGCTCACATCCTGGGGTGTAGGATTAAGCATTTTTAGATTCTTATTTGGGTATGCCCCTGATCCAAAAGAATCCTGACATCTTGGTTTGGAATGCTCACTTTGGAAAGAGTTAATAGTAAACTCTCATCTTGGAAGGGTCTCTTGCTTTCTCAGGCTGGTAAGATTCAATTGCTCCAAAGCTCCCTTCAAGGTATTCCCATTTATGTGATGTCACTTTTCAAGCTCCCTGCTAAAATTATTGGATCCTTAGAGAAAATATAGAAGAGATTCCTTTGGATGGGAGCTATGGAGAAGTTCAAATTCCCTCTTGTGGCCTAGGAAAAAGTCACTAAACCAAAGCTTTGTGGGGGTTTGGGGTTAAAAAATATTTCTCTTATGAATGAGGCCTTGATTTCCAAAGCTGGTTGGAGGATTTCTAGAGAGGAAGGTCTTTGGGTGGAAATTATAAAGATGAAATATTTGTGGAATATAGGTAGAATGGAATCCTTTTTTAATCAAGACAATCTTCCTAGAGGGTCTTCTTTTTGGAACTCTTTTGTGGCCTCCAAAGAAATCTTAACCAAAGGTACTATGTGGGAGATAGGAAAAGGATCTAGAATCAGTTTTTGGCATGATAGTTGGATCGAGGATTCCCCCTTAGCTAACCTAGAAATCTGGAAAAGGGTTTCTCAGTACTATGAGGAAAAAGGAAAATTTTGGATACGTGACTTCTGGATCCAGGAGGATTATTAGGTGGGAAACCATTGATCCTCCTCAGATTTTGATGGAGACATCCAACCCTTTTGGGATCTCAACAAGAAATTAAGGGATTTCCACATCCCCATGTTCTAGACCAAGGAGGATTCCATTAAATGGAAAGAGGAAGATTCTGGGAATTTTCTTGGTAAAATCTACCTATATGTTAAATTTCAAGGCTGATATGCAAAAGGACTATTGGGGTAAGCTTTGGGTGAAGGATCTTATCCCAAAGGTTAATATATTTTACTGGTTGGCTTGTCCAAAATAAAATTTTGACTATGGATAATCTCAGGAAAAGGGGAATGAAGCTTCCCAATAGATGTTCTCTTTGTAGGAAAGAGGAGGAAAATGTCAACCATCTCCTCCTTCATTTCTCCTTTTCCCATGATGTGTTTTCTTCCATTCTAGATTTGTTCAATATCCAATGGACCTTTCCCTTGATGATTGAGGACTTGTTGTTTTCAATGGGAGAGTCCCTTCTATTTTCCCATCTTGGTCTAGGCCTGGAATATTGCCCTCCCTCATTTTTTTGGGGGTTTATGGAAGGCCAGGAATGATTGTATATTCAGGACCAGAAATCTCTTCTCTTGAAAGTTAGAAGAAAATTTTTGGTTGCCATTAAGGAAAATATCAAACTCTTTAAAGGCAAGGCAAAAAAACCCTACCCAAAAAGAGAGCAGAAAGTTCTTGATAAGTTCACCCTTGGACTGGTGGAATTACACAAACCAAAAAATAAATCCAGTTGGATAAGGCCTATGGAAAATGTTGTTAAGTTAAATTTTGATGGGGCATCAAAAGGGAATCCGAGGTCTATTTGGGGAGGGGAATTTTAAGAAATAGTGAAGGTGATTGGTTGTTTATTTATGCTGGTTCATTAGGTTGGCAAACAAACAATATGGTGGAAGCTAGAGCTCTCCTTTGGGGGTTTTTTGTTGAAAAAGAAAAAGGTTTCAAGGACATCCAGATTGAGGGTGATTCACTCATCATTATTAATTCTCTTAATAATCAGGGTTCCATTAATTGGCCCTTAAGAAATATCCTCAATGATGTTAAGGAAAATTTAAAATATTTTGTAAAGGTTTCTTATAATCATACTTTGTGTCAAGGAACAATGTATGTGGATAAGATGGCTAATTATGGAGCTCATTAGTAATGATTACAAGATCTGGTGTAAAGGAGATGATTTACCCATGGACATTAATGAAACCATTATTAGAGATAGAGGGCACTAAGTTTGATGATGTTGGCATGAGTGAGCTCTAGGTATGTGAAAACTTACTTAATAAGTTGTATTCCTGGTTTTGTTAGTGTGAAAGGGGGTATGATTTTGAGAAGTGTTAGAAAATAGGGAAGTTTGGTTTCATGAAGATGGGTGGTGATAGAATCAGGGTTGAACCAGCTAGCCAGAACATTGAATCTTTTAATCAACATTTGTGGAACAAGCTTAAGATTGGGGGTTTCAGTAATTTCATTGCTAAATTACATGGTCACGACCCCTCCCTATCAAAGGATTTTGGAAAATCTTGGAAAGAGGGAAAGTTCAAGGTCAGAGGTATGGAAATTGAGGTTTTAGAGTCCACCATTTCCCTTGCGACAAAGATGAAAATGGACAGCTCAAAATTTTAAGGATAAAACCCACAAAGAGCATGAAATTGATTTTTTCTTCATGGGTAAGGAAAGGCGCTCTTTCTTTACTAATGGTATTTCAGTCATGTATCCAGGAATATGGAGAGATTTTTGCCTTCAAATCATGAAGTATATAACTATGGAAGGAAAATACTAAAAATCTATACTCATCATATGACCCTTCTGAATATGTTTCGCCATAAGGTCATGGTGAGCATTCCTTTCTTTCTGTTTATGTCTTTGACAAATTATTTGATGGCATTCCAACAAGAGAAGTAAAGAGATGCCTTTGCATGAAGGGCTCATCCTTCTATTGTTTGAAAATGGGAAACCTATTCTGAATTCTTCTCTTTGAAAGATAAGGTGGAAGAGGATGATCTCACTCTTGTGGAATTCCTTACTAAGATGAAGGTTGGGAAATGTAAAAATGTGGGGGAGGATTTGGTAAAGAGAAGAGTGAGGAAGGTCATGGTGAAGCGAGCACCTCAAAAAGAGGGGTTGGGATGGTAATTTTAAGGGTTTCAAGGATTGGAGTAGAAAGGTTCAGTATTTAGAGGGAGTGCTTCAGGCGATGGAGGAAACCAATGTTGGTCAAAGGGAAACCATGTTGGATGTCATTAATGCTTCTAAGAAAATTGTCTCTTTTCCTAGGTGAAGTCCAAACAGAAGGTTTTGGAGCTGGAGTATCAGGTCAAAAAGTTGAGTGATAGGTTGGAAGGGATGGAGGAAGGCACTAAAAGGAGGAATTTTAATTTGTGCATCAGTAGTTCGAAGATGAGCTGGAGGAAGACATAAATGTCAAGGGTGTTGAGGGTGTTGAGATCAAAGGCAGTCATGCTAGTAGTAGTGAAGGTTCTCCTAAAAATTAGCTAGGTTTTCTGGATTGGCGAACTTTGGCTTTAGATTTTGGCTGTTTTATTTTTCTTAGTTTTGATGGTTTAGGGCTGGTTTTATTTTTCTTTATTTTACTCTCTTTGGTTTAAAGTCCTGATCTTCATTATAAGAGTTAAGCATGTTTAACTCCTTTTGTGGATGTATTTAATTAAAAGGGAACTTTTTAGAAAAGGTAAAGATATCAATTTTGTTTCTAATAAAAAAGAATTAAAGGTGATGGGATGGGAATTTTAATTAATTTAAGGGGATGTATTTAATTTAGATAGGACCCTAAAAAAATTGTACCCAAGTAGAAAAGGTAAAGATATCAATTTTAGGTGTTTTTTCCTCCTTTTGTTAAGGCTAGCAAGCCATGAGATAAAAATGATGAGAGAGTAAGATGAGGGATAAATAAGGATTGATTACCAGGGATTATTCTACGGGATAATAGATGAATTAAGTAAAATTACCGAAGGGGGAATAAGGTATGGCCATAAGGTGGACTGTGTGCACAAACTAGAGATGATTGTGAAATAAAATGCCCGAAGGAGGAGTAAATATGGCCACAAAGGTGGACTTAGAGAGTATAAAGGGATAGTTTGAATGTAATATTAAAATGCCCAGAGGGAAAAAAAATATGGACTTTGAGATGATACACGAAGGATGCAAAATATGGAAACAAAATTCCCTAAAGGGAGAATATAGGTGGCCACAAAGGTGGACTTAAGATGAGAGAGATTGGATAAGATCGGATGAGGTGTAGGATAAGACACAACTTAATGATAGTGACCTATAGGTATGAATGACACTACATCATATCAAGTAACACTTGTGGAAAGGATGTCTCTAATCATATTCAAGGTAATCAAGAGGGGGATACAGGTAACACAAGGCACATGCGACCAAAACAAATGTTAGCATATAACCAACAATAGTTAATTATACCAAAAATCATGAGAAATAAGGATGGAAAGAACTCATAAACCTAATTTCAAAATGAAAAAATGATTTATGATGTAACTTATATGCGGGAAGAGGGTTCTCCATAAGTGGTGTTCCCTAAATCTATGCCCCAACTTTGAGAAGCGGAAAGAGCAAATTGATCAATCTAGGAAATTTGCTAAAATAAATTTGATCAATGCGGGAAGCTCTCTTAGGATGCTAGTAAAATGAAAGTTTGATCAATGTGGGAATCCTTTAAATGGCATGGTAAGAAAGAGTATCCATCCTTCAAGGGTATGGTCTACTTTATTCATAATATAGATGGAAAGAGTAATATATATAATAGCCATCTTTTAAGGGATTGGTCTATTTATTTGATTTGATTTTGATTTTGATTTCTTTTTTTTTTTTTTTTCAAGAATAATTTTCCTTCAAGGATCCGTCTATTTTTGATTGCTTTGAATTTTGAGAATAGAATCCATGAATTAAATTTATATGGGGAAGAGTTGGGAATAGCTAGGTATACCAATTAGAAGGGGATAATGAAAGTACAAGAAACACTCTTGGATCCTTTGCATAGTTCCAATAGGTGAATAAGAAGGTGATGGATGTAATGGTCATGAATTTCTCACCAAAGGGGAGAACCTATCCATAAAAATATTCTATGAGAACAACCATGGTGCTCCTTTTTAAGGTCATATCTAGGAATGTGACAAGATGACCACATAATTCCAAATCACTACTATGAAATATGGATGAGGCTAATGATGGAGAGATGATATAAGGATATGACTAAGAGCTCACTTTGGTAATGTGATAATAGTTGAATGGTCACAAGTGCAAAGCGTTAAGAGGTTCCAATTCGATTTACCATCAATGAAGGTAAAACCTTCCATGCATTGTTCGAGATATGATGAGATAGATGAGTGAAGATGAAAAAACTATGCACTACCCTTAAGGAAGTGAAAATATGTGTCCCTAACGAGATAATTAAATGATCTCCTAAAATAGGTATGAACATTACCACAATGGTGGATTTATGATAAGATGAAACGGTCCCACAAGGGAAGGAAAATATGACCACAACAAAGTGGGTTTAGGATGGGAATATGGTTCCGGGAAGAGACACAAATATGGCCACCAATGTGAAATTAGAATGGAAAGGATGGTTCCCTAAAGGAGGCATAAATATGGCCACAAATGTGACTTTGATGAAAAATAAATGGTCCCCTAAGGGGAGGAAAAATATGGCCACAATGATGGAATTTGGAATAAGAGTATGGCCACAATGGTGGAATTTTAATGAGAATAAATTTCCATGACGGTGGAATTTGAATGAGAATAAATGGCCAAAATGGTGGAATTTGAAGATATGGTACCCCCAAGACAAGGTGATAAGAATATTTGATTTAGATTGAATAATTTGGATGAAGATTTTAAAATATTGACTCCTCAGTGGTGAGGAATCGAGAAATATGAATTTCAAATAATGGCCATAAAGGTGGGCTTAATATTATGTCAAGGATGGAAAGGATTTAATCCGTAAGTACACCAATCTTAGAATGAAGTCCCCTAGCACATATGGACAAGGAAGATGCAACGAGATCAAGAAGAAAGGGAAGATGCTCCCCAAATGTTGGGAAACTTAGGTGTAGATGAGATAACAAATACCAAAGGAGTTTAGATTGGATCATCTTGGATTTAGGTTGGATGTATGGTTGGGGACCACAAGGGTGATTGGAAAGACACATAATATCAATGGACAAAGGGGGACCCTCACATGCCATACATGTGCTAAGGGATGATGTGGATAAAGGATGGGACTTATATAATTTGGTTGATGTAAAAATTGGATTGATTATATTGGATGGAGAAGGAATACCCCCTTGGATGAGGTATTTTTCATCCTCAATAAGATCATGAATGATGGATTGGAGGGATTTAAAATGATCAATATCATGACTTAGGGCATGATGATAAGATAAAATGTGATTGGATTCAAAACATGATGGATTCTTATTATGAAGATTAAAGGCCTTGATGGGAGGAAGTGTGATTATAGATATTTAGATTAAATTTCTAAGGATCTCTGTGTAAGATCCAATAGAGGTGGTGTAGGGAAGATTACTCTTGTGAGGCTTGATAGGATGTTTTGGATTAGGTGTAGATGTAGATTGGATGGGTGAATTAGGCATCTTGAAATATGAATCAAATTTGGAAGGAGAGCTAGATTGTTTGTTTTGGGATTTATTATTACGAGATTTCTTAGATGAAGGGGTTGGCCCTAAAATAGATGAGGGTGTGTCTGGGATGGATTTTATAATATTAGATTTATGAGGATAGGTAAGGTATAATTTCTTACAAGGGTGCATGGGAGACTTTTGGGGGTACTTACCAAGAGTCTTAGATTTTGATCGAGAATATTTACCTTTGGATCGAAGATGTAGGTGTAGATTTGGGATTGGTTGATGTAGAAATAGTTGATTTTGTAGAGGGATAACTACTCCCCCTTATGTATTTTTTAGATGGAGGTGTTTTTTCATAAATGTTGCAAGGGGTATCATTGATATATTTGCAAACCGAGAGGATGTGATGGGCATGGTAACACTTATAGATGCATATATGCAAATGGATGTTGGAGAAGGAGTGGGTGTAAAATATTGGGATGGAATGGATGATGTATTCATATGTAAAGATGTAGGTACATGTGTCAAGATAGGTATTGGGATAGTTGTAAGTGGGGTTGTAGAGGTATATGTTGTATAAATGAGTGATGTAGGTGTAGTAATAGGTGTGTTTGATGTAGATGTGGGAGATTGGGATGTAGTGATAATGGTATGGTTGAGATGGTTGTAGACATAGGTGGTGAGGATGAATCTGATGTGATAGATTGGGGCATGATTAAAGTGGATGAAGTAGGGGGTATAGTCAAAGTTGATGTGGATGTGGTAAGGGTAAGAGTAGGCATAGGTATAGGA
Organism: Taxus wallichiana var. yunnanensis; assembly: GCA_018340775.1. Classification (NCBI taxonomy): domain Eukaryota; kingdom Viridiplantae; phylum Streptophyta; class Pinopsida; order Cupressales; family Taxaceae; genus Taxus; species Taxus wallichiana. The sequence goes on from CM031233.1 coordinate 346,703,587, forward strand.
CAATTAGTAAAATTTGATATATGTGTGATAGTTATGGATATGATAGGTTATAAATAATGGGTAGGAATAATGTATAAGGTAGGAACTGTTATCACCAAATCACAGCACCCTTATGTTTATACAAGTACATATACTTGAACTCACGGTGTGATTGGATAACATGGGTACTATCTCCAAGTTGTGGGACTTGCTACTTGAGATAGACCTCAAGAGAAAGTTGGTTCTTGCTCCTAAACTACCTGCCACAATCTACTGTAATGCAGGATAAGCTAACTATTCTAGTCTAAATTTCTAAGGGACCAAGGAGAGAGAATGCATAAAATGAAAGCATACACTAAAGTGGTGATACACCAGAAAAGGAGGGTGTGAGAGTAGTCTCCAAATGTGTGAAATACAGAGGCAAAGTGCACACTAGAAGAGGTGATGACAGTTCACCATAATCTAGCAAAATGCATTCACAATAATATTTCAAGCATACACAATGATAATGATTCCCTGCAAGAACATAATAAATAGACACAATATTCTTATAGAAAGATCAAAGGGGCAAGAGGAATGCAATAAAACACAGCATGGGGAGATACATCCACAAACTGGTATTTTATTGCTTCATGATATGCTGCATTCAATCTATTACAAGATAAGGGCCTGGATCACCATGCAAGGAGTCCAAAGATAAGGGCTGCAACATACTTGCGGCTTCACAAAGCAATTTTGGCAGAGCTTTGCTACCCAAAAACTCTCCCTTTACAATGAGCCCAACACTCCAATTTATAGAAAAAATGAGAAGGAGAAGAGAAGGGAAAATGGAAATCCCGAAATCTGTCCTTCAACCACCTATAAGAGGCATTAAATTGAGTGAAATGATTGTATATTACTTGCAAAAGGCTCCCCATATTGTCCCATGTGCTGCAGCAGAGAAAGAATGATGACCATGCCTCTTAATTGCACTCCTAACTACCAAATAAAACACTATTATGAACCCGGCCACGTTTTCTTAAAAATATCAATCAATTTCTAATCAAATCCATAATTTCTTGATTGCTGTGCATCGGGATCGGAACCATGATTCCAACGGTACCAATTTTGTGTGATTTCGTTGAGAAATGCAAAAGTTATGGCCTTCTGAGTGCGGGCAGCTATTTTGGGCCTGGCAGGCATTTTCTGTCATTTGACGGGAATGAGCATTAACTGACTGGAGCCGAATATATTTCTCTTATTTAAATATATATACCCTCATCAAAAATAAGAAATCCATTTTTTGTGGCATAGAGGACATCGTGCTCGTTCCAGAAAGTCCAATTTTGTGAAAATCGGAGCTCGGAGTCAAAAGTTATGGCCGTTTGAAGTTTCTCAGGTCAAACGTTGAGTTTTTTTCTCTGCCTTCGGCTGCTTCGGCTTTTCGCGTCCCTTTGTCCCACTTGCCCCAAATGCTGCATGGGAAAAATCCTTCCAAACCGCCCTGAAATGGGCTCCCATGTCCCTTTTCTGCCGGTGACACGTGGCGTGATCTGATTGGCTTTCGGCTCCTTCGGCTATCAGCGTCCCGCGCGTCCCTTTGTCCCACTTGTCTCAGTGCTGAAGTTCCCTGTTTCGGCCGAACCGGCCGGTTCACGTACTCTCGTCCCAACTGTCCCGGACTGTTTGGGACAAATTTTCCCGATTCACCCGGTTCGGCCGGTTCGCGCCCTTTTGTCCCAACTGTCCCGGTGACGAAAGTTCTCATTTCGGCCGATCCGGCCGGTTCACGTACTTCACGTACCTTCGGCCCAACTATTCCGGGCTGCCTTAAGTCTTTTCGGCTGACTTGCATCCTCCGCGTACTAACTGCCCAGATGTCCCAGACTGCCTGTTTCAACAGTTAGTCAATTTTTTCCATTTTTCGGCCAGTTCGGATTTCGCGTCCCTTTGTCCCACTTGTCCCAAATGCTGCGTAGGCCTCGGCGGCCTTTCGGCCGGTTCACACCCAGATGTCCCTCATGTCCCGACTGTCCGGGGACTAAGACTTAGCCATTTTTCACAATTTTTTCTTGCCCGAGCCTGTTTTTTTCCAAAAAAATTTTACCTTTCCTCATAACTCTCTCTTCTACTTGGACAGGGGAGTTAAAAAAATATGAGGGGACCCTAGAAACATGACTTTTCACCCTAAATCAATATAATTGCTTGGGACTAAAGAATTTGATGCATGTTATCAAAATTTACCTTGGGGGTGAATTTTGGATAACAAGAACATGTGGATTTGTTGATGAGATGAGATCTTGATTGATGGTGTTGATGGTGTGAACATTTGGTAGTTGAGATGTAGAAGGGTGGCTTGATTTTTGGTGGTTGATTAGGAAAAGGTTTCTTAAATCTACTGAGGTGTTGGCTAGGTGAAGAAGTGGAACTATCTATTTGGATATCTCTCGATTTATAATTTGTTAGATGTGATATTTGAAGGAATGACACTTCTCAATGTCATGAAATTTGACTTGATGATATTTACAATAATGAGCTTTTTGATACCAAGTGGGCTTGGATCACGATTCATCCATGGGTCATATGGGAGTAAGGTGGATGGAGTGTACTTCCATCAACTTGTCAAATATAAAACTATAGGATTTTCCCAAGGGGGTGTAGTTAGAATATGGTCTAGAAGCTATTTTCAAATACTCCATATGAGGGAGAGATGTGGATGGAGATTGAACCGAGATAGTAGTGGCAGTATTTTTAGTCTTGTCACTATGGGGAGTGGGCTTGATGAACTTGGTCTTGGGCTTGTTTGATGTAAGCTTGTGTTGGCCTTACTCAAGGGCACGAGTTTTGATTTTTTGAGACATGGTGAAGGCTTATTCAAATGTTTGGAAAGACTAGATTTGCAATGTATAAGAAATATGCTTTGCACAAGAACGTGAAAATAGTTTGATGAGTTTAGTTTATGGAAGGGTAAATGATAGTTGATTGACAATACCATGTCATCACACAATGAATTATGTGATAGAATCATCTTCAAATTGTCTAATGGCATAAAATTAATTGATAGTGATTTTTCACGCAATATTAATTATAATATGCTCCAGAACAATTGTGGGAGATGGGTAAAGGAGAATAAGGAAATTTGAGGAATATTTTTGTGCCAATCTAGTCTTTGAGCTAGCCAAGTACATAGGGTAGGTGTGAAGCATAAGTTCCCGATCATGTGTGATAAGATAAAATGCATGTTTAAATATGAAAAATGTTGTTGGGAATATTCCTTGCTATTGAAATTTGTAAACTTAGGAAGGTCCCAATGAGGAGGGTAAGACTTGATTGGAACTGATAGATGAATGGGTTCATTACAAATTTGTTTGTAAGATAGTGTAACCTTGGGTCCCAAGGTAACGACCTCTATACTAGCCAAATTATTCATTAAGGCATGAATAGGACAATTCAATGTGATGATAGGTTGGGATTGTGGTTGTGTGGCATGAAAAGTAGCTTGATAAGATGGTTGATAAGTTTTGGATGTGCCGGTGTTTGGAAAATCATTTGATAAGGATTTAAATATTTCATGGGTTGAGATTGGATAAGTTACTACAATGATTGATGTTAAGAAATATGTATATGATGTGATTTTGAGATTGGGAAATTTGTTACAATAAATGATGAGCGGGGATATAAGTGTTAAGATATTGAGATGGCAGGAGCATATGATGGGTAGGAATGTAAGTGTTAAGAGGTTGAGATGGTTGGATAGGCATACTTGTAGAGGATGGAATAGAGATAGAGTTAAAATAAAGTTATGTGGGTGGAATAGGATCCACCAATTGAGAAGATCGATAAGATTGAAATATTGTGGGAGATTTAAAGAATATGAATTCATAGATGGGGCTATAAGGAGGTATAAGAGTTTCTAAAGGATCCGAAGATGGTTGTATGTAGTCAAAAATCATACACTTTAGACAATTATTTATCCTAGTCTCATACTATTCTTTAGAAGGTTATTGAGAAAAGAAAGTACTAATTAGCCATCTTCTATTTGGCCATTTTATTTATTTTATTTCATGATTTGTGACGTATTTCACCTACATGCCTAGAATACTTATTTCACTAAATCGGGACAAATTCCGGTGAATTGAGACTCCAATATTTTAAGTATTGGAAGAAGCTCATCTCTCTTTTGCATATATTGGATTTCATTTTTGTCTATATTGGATTCCAATATTGTCATTATTGGAATTATTCTAGTTCCAATTTCACTATTATTGGATTCCAATATCACTATTATTGGATTCCAATATCACTATTATTGGATTTCAATTTTGCCATTTTTTAGATTTTCAATATTGAGAGTATGTAAGGCTAGAAATTGCTAACTATTATAAGGCATTAAACTGTTGGATTAATAAATTAAAAAAATTAACAATAACTTCCTATAAAATCTAGTTCAAAGTCATGGATGCTAATTATTACTTGTAGAGCCCATTGTATTAAGGTGAGGTGTCCCTAACTATTATAAGTCACAAGACTCGATGTAAGGTGAGAGGTCGTTAACTCTTATAAGCCATGGGCCTCAATGTAAGGTGAGAGGTTGCTAAATCTTATAAGTCTTGAGAATTGATCTAAGGTGAGAGGTTGCTAACTCTTATAAGTCATGATCCTATTTTATTAAATTAAAGTGAAAAATCCTTGATGTAATGTTAGCTTCTAGTAACTATTATAAGTCATGATCCCGTTGTATTTAATATTGATCCTTGCTCTCTAAAAGTGTGGGGCTCGCACTTATAAATTCTGAGAGCCTCATATTTTTGAAGTGTAAGCCCCACACTTTTGAAAGTTAGAGATCCCCACAACTTTCTAAGTGCAATCCCCACACTATGAAAATTCCAAGCCTCACACTTTCAAAGTGATATCCCCACACTCTGAATAATTTGAGACTCACACTTTGAAATTGAGAGCCTCTTCCTCTAAAATTGTGAGCCCCACACTTTCAAAGTTTGAGATTCACACCTTAAAAGTGTGAAGTCTCACAATCACACTTTAAGAATGTGAATCTCAAACTTTGAAAGTGCAAGGCATGCACTTTCAATGTTTAGTATGCACATATCCTTAAATTTGACATAGGTCGTAAATGCTAGTGGTGTTATTTTTAATTATGGTGGAAATCACAATAAAATTATGTTCTCATCCCGAAATATACCTTGTAACAATTCAAGTATTTTTTTTAGATTGTACAATTTCAGTAGTGTTGATTATTATAAAAATATATGTGTGTAATCACTAAAATAAAACAACAAAGTTAGGAGTTTATGTATATAAAAAATTCTATTACTTTGAAAGATAGTAAAATTTATGCTTGTAAATTGTTCCATTCTCTGTATAAATAATGAGTCACTTCCGTGAGAAAGAAAATGAAATAATACTTGACACAATGTAAGAAAAATATTTGTGAGAAACATTTTATTGCACCCTCGGATATACATTGAACCATTATTTTATAGTTTACATCAGTAAAAACACTCATTGTACCATAATTATATTTTTTATGAGTCAAGAAATAACAAAATTGATCTATCATCATCTTTACATTGAAATATTCTATTTGTACATTTTAATTTTGTTACAAATTCATACATATAAAGTTGTAGATAATTTTTTTGCATGCAAAACATGAATACTTTTGCTACCTCTAGAATGGGACTACTTTGGTTTGGATTCTAGTGTTGAGTAAAGTAAAGAGTGGAGGTGCTATCAAAGTAGAGAATAGTATTTACTAGTAGGTGAAAATAGAAGATTTTACTACATATTTATTATTCAACCTTAATGTTCTTGCATATTCTAGGTAAATATAACAAATGGTTCCCATAACATAGTAGAGGTGTGGTGTTTGGCCGAGGAAATGCAATTGACAATGCCAAAGTCTGAAAAATTTACGTTGAAATTATAATCCATTAGAAGTATTCACATCCCTATAAACAATGCATGGGTTATAGTCATAATGAAGATATGGCTATCCTTCTATAGCACCACGAGAAATCTTTAGCCGATCATTCCAATCTAGATTAATATTCTTTGATGATCCTATAAAAAATAAAAATTAATAAAAAACACTTGTTAGATTTTCCAAATATCCATTTTACTATGAAGGTTAGAGGTTGATTGGACATTTATATTTCAAAAATTGAATCTACAATGTACATATTCATTTTTCTTCATAACATAATCATTTTACTCACCATGCAGGATGTCTCATAGACTTTTGTTTACCATGTAATAATAAAAGATTAGGTTTCCAAGTGGAGAAAGTGAACATGCATGCAGACTCTCAAGATCCCAATGCTTGATGCTTCCAATTGTTTCCACATCAATTTCAAATACAAGCAAGCTTAGTGGGTAGTGACTGTACATTCTCTTTATAGCAATTGGCTTATAATTCTTTAGATCACATTTATAAAGATTTCTTATAGTACAATATCCAATTACATAGTTCTCTTTAATATTTTTTGTGATTTTCATTCTTTCATCATACATGTAAAGAGACATGTTCATGTGCAATATGAAAAACCTTAGAGATCCTAAATCTAACAAATAGATGTGTTAATAAAGAAATTGTAATAATGATATCACTTTCGATTTGTCATCGATAATCTATACAATATGAAATCATGTCTTGTCATGTTAGTTTTAACACCTTGCTCCATGTTTTTGCAAATCCTTTTGTAAATACCTTTGGATGATTTGAATGGTACGAGAGATATAATTATGTACAATAGTATTACCGAACCCTAAAAATGCAAACAATTTCAAGTTTTGAGATGGATGTTGTTCATTGCATTGGGCCACAATTTTGTTAGAAAACATCATACATATCCAAGTTTTCCAAATATTCGACAACAATAGAAGAATTTCTCGGAACCCGATCTATTTAAAAGACAAATAATATATCTTGCATTAGTTAAGTGGTGATATCCAAAAACCATAAGAAATAAAACTAAATTGGTATGCAGATAAAATTTGTGTTTATATCTACAACTATATGGAGGAAAACATGAAAAAAATTTAATGACAAGAATTTCCCCAGACAGATCATTGTAGGAGAGGTTTCTGTAAAAGAAATAGAGCCATTTACAATATCAAGAGAACTTATTCCTTTATTATTATTGTAAGAGAATTAAATTTATTCCTTTCTCAAATACCTCCATAGCTTTCGAAAGTGAATACCTCCAAGTTTCCACAATGATGTAATGTAACTCATTTTTTTTTTAAATGATGGGAAGATAGCCATCAATCCACTATTAGATCCTCTAGCCTAAAGTTGTACGGATTTTTTTTACATTGACGGAAATATAGTCTATAATATATTGATGCTAGAAACTTCTAGTCTTAACTTCTAGCAACGAATTGACATATTCAAACAAACCAAATTTAATAGTGATTAATTGTTGAAATTGCATAGTGTAACGCACAACAAAAAAATTATTAATGATTTATTAATTTTTATAACTGAAGGAGGGTTAAAGGGTCCCTTTCCCTTTACATTATATATAAAATGAGAGGATCATTCTAAAAACCCCAAATGATCTAAAAATACTTTCATGAAAAAATGCTTAAGGGCCTATACCAAAAACACAAGTGATTGGGAATACAAAAAAACCTAGACCAGTAAGATAGACATTATGATTTGGTAACAATACAACTGGAAAGGCCATATAAAAACTAAAAAAAATTTATAGGGTGATGGATTTTAGAAGAAATTATTTAATTAAATCAGATGACACCTCCATAATCTCCACCTTAACGGGTCTAAAAATGGTCTCTATAGGCAGTTCTGGAAAAAAATGCTCTTTTCCAGTAGTATCCTGCACTTTAACCAATTGTATGCCTCAAAACCTTTCTGGTGAAGAATATCCCAATGTGTTGGTTCCTCTAGTATCAGAGTGAATATATTATCTATTTCAAGAAAGGGGAGTGAACTATATCCCTCCCTTAGTGTCTCACCCTATTTGGACACACCAGACATGAATAGCATTAGGACGTCAAACCGTTTCTACAACTCTAAAAAAATGGCCATGTCCCAAAAACATTCCTATTTATAACAAGCACCATATAACAAGGGCCATAAAAAATGTGTGGTTTGTTCCATTTCTACTTCCATGCCAACTCTATACGCTGGCTTGATCCAGTGATGACACATATTTAAAGCCCAATCCTTCGTCGGGTGTATCATAAGAAGATGACATAAAAACGTCAAATCAACTTATGCATTTACCCTTAGAAATATCTCTAGAGAGAGATAATCATCTCAAAACTCACTCAATAGCAACCGGGTCTTTCTTTGTTTCAATTGAAAAAATGGATTTCAAACGGCAACACAAAATTTTGGTATAAAATGCCATTTCACTCACCAACATGGAAAATTACATGAAAGGCAACATTGGAAAGGCCATGACAGATGAAATGAAATCTAGTGAAATAAATACAAAAGGTTTGAAAATAAGGAGGACATGATTGGTAAATATGTGGAGTGATTATGCCATCGCATTCTTGTAATTAATACAAGCTTGCTAGGGGCTTTAATATTGACCTTTATTTGAAAAGGTAATGAGTTTGTGTGATCAACATATTTATTTCCAATCTTAACACATGATTTTCTATTAAATCTACCTTTTTAATAGCCTCCCCATATATAACATTTAAGGTCCAATCTATAATTAATGAAAGAGTACAAAAGGATTTTTATTCACACAAGTTTTTTTATGGTGGTGTTAGAAATAATATGAGATTCACCTCCAATAATTAATTCATTACTATTCAATTCAATAAAAATGGACCAAAAATGTTCTAACACATTAATTTATTGATTCATACATTTATTAATTTACATTGGGTGGGATCAAGGTCCATAATCTATAGTCGAGGACAACCTTGGTAATCAATATCATGATACTACAAAATTTAATCTTCAAACTATTAATAATAATTAAAAAATAAAAATTTCTATATTTGGTCCTTCGAGTAATCTCAATAATTTTTACATATACTTTTAATTTACTAATTTGGGATTGATGGTGTGTTTTATTTATGAATAACAACTTATATTGTATTAATAAGTAAAAAGATATAACAATATTCACCAAAACATTTGGCGGTATGGAAGCACACCCCAAAGTGAAGAGTTCAAACTAGGAAGACAAAAATCCTAGGAGTTCATCCAATTACAAAACATCGCAAGACAAAAAGGAAAAAAATAAGCATCAACTATGAATTATTGACCAATAATGTGCATATCTGGATCATGTCATAAATAGTCAAATAAGTCTCAAGGATAGACAATTCCTTTATGTTGTTTTCCTTTGAAATAACAAATATCACTATGGTCTTGAACAAAAAAACTCATTACTTAAAATTTAATGAAAATAGTCTAAAAATTCCATACCTAATCTTCTTTCATGATACAAATCATATAGCTTGGAAATAAACACCAATATAAAGGAAAAACCTTTATCAATACAATATTGAATCGACGGGGTTAGTTAAAAACAATTGCTTCTACATAAATTATACACAACATGATTTGCATTCACATTATTTTATCAATACCTTATTCATCATTCTTGTAATAACATCTTCTGCATTTTTGAAATGACTTCTCAAAATTTACTACATATCTGCATAACCGTGCACTTCTCTTACATCTATCAACATTATCAACTTCTATCAATCCAACAAACACATTTCAATAAAAATTCTAGTCATTAATCATTTTATTAATTATACGATTAGCATCTGGAAGAAGGTCACCCTTTTTTTTGTGGCTATCTTGCCAAACTAGCTTCAAGGATTGGAGAGAGTCTAACACACACATATAGCACTTAGACCTAGTTTTTTTTTCCTAGGCCTATAAAAGTTTTTTTATTTTATCAAACACACCATTGGGCATACTATATCAAAAATATTTGATCAATGTAGTAGAAGTCCATCATTTAATACTACGCTAGAATATTGTTCACCTTTACCCTATGTATGTGGTTGATCCTTTAGGTATATTTTCTTTGAATCATTATTTTAAGAAAATATGCAAGGCCAAGAGAGAAAGAACATGTCTTCCGGTTTAATTGATTTACACATTACGATGATCTAACATCTCCACACTACGTGGCTATGTTAATTACAAGAAATTGTCGATCATAGCAATAGCAAAGCCTTCCCTTTCACTAACTAATGACGCTTATTGGTTGAAAAAACATAGTCCTTAGTGATCCTTCTCAAAGGTTTGTATTTAAGGACTTGGCTATGCCAAGGATAGTCCATAAAATATAATATAATTTTAAGTAATGACTTCAAAGCTATTGAGATTTATTTTTGCATGGTTAAAAAGATTCATCAACAATATATAGGATAGTGGCTGATAACCTTTTCATCAATGAATAATTGACAAACATAAAACATGCATTTCTCTTCAAGGACTCGGATCAATCATTTTTGAGCAAGACCCGTGTTCATCTTGGCATTAAATTTCTAGTAAAAAGTTTAGGACTATTAGTTTTTAATCATCAACCCAAGTTCCATTCCCATTGAGTTCATTAGATGCTTTTAATAAATGGCCATGGGGACACCTTGAGGTAGGAGTCAAACTTCTCCATATGGACCAAGAAGAATATAATGGGGATCTCCAAATGTGGATCACTCAGCAGACATTAAGGACCCAAGCCCACCTCCATTTCCTTCTTAGAAAAATTTCTCTTATACTACTCTAGTTCAAAGCTCTAGTATAATAAAAGTGTTTACCATAAAAAATTTACAAGTAGTTTGAAATCATCAACCCAATTTTCATTCCAATTGAGTTCATTGGATGGTTTCAATAAGTTTCCATGGGGGCACCTTGAGTTGGGGGTTGGAATTCTCCATAGGTACGAAGTGGAACATAACAGGGTGTATCAAATGCAGATCACTTGGTGGACATTAAGGACCCAAGCCCACCTCCATGTCTCACTTATAGAAAGTGATCCTCCACCACTCCAGTTCATAGATCTAGTATAATAAAAGCATTTACCATCCAAAATTTACAAATAGTTTGTAATCATCAACCCAAGTTCCATTCCCATTGAGTTCATTGGATGATTTCAATAAGTGGCCATGGGGACACTTTGGGTAGGGGTCAAAATCCTCCATATGGACCCAGAAAAACATAGCAAGGCACTTTGAATGCTCCTTGTAATTATATTTCAATTTTAAAAGACTATTTTTAATGACTAATGAATACTAGGGTGGTTGCCCCTACATTTCTTTCCTGAATACTCAAGATTCCAAACAAAAATTTAATCCTAGCAACCGCTAAGCTCAATAGTATTTTCAAAGTCTATCACATGAATTCCAAACAAAAATTAAGCCTAGCAGTTTTTTTGTTCAATTTTAAGCCTTGCGTCCACTGGGTTCAATATGTTATTTGAATTAGCATTATTGCAACATCACAAATGCTTGAGGTTAGAAATCGCTAGGAAATTTTTTGTCTTGTATACATGACAATTAGTAATGACTTAACAGATATTCAAATACATGATTATACAATAAATATTCAAAGATAGGATGAACTCAAGTTCTTTAACTATTGGTGAGTTACAAGTAGTTTTTACTCATCAACTCAAGTTCCATTCCTATTGAGTTCATTGGATGATTTCAATAAGTGGCCATTGGGACACCTTGAGGTAGGGGTCAAACTTCTCCATATGGACCAAGCAGGACATAGCATGGCACTTCCAATGTGGATCCCTCGGTGGACATTAAGAACCCAATCCCACCTCCATGTCCTGCTTAAATAAAGTGGTCATCCACCACTCCATTTCATATCTCTCATATAATAAAAGCATTTACCATCCAAAATTTACTAGTTGTAGTCATCAACCGAAGTTGCATTCCCATTAAGTTCATTGGATGCTTTCAATAAGTGGCCATAGGGACACCTTGAGGTAAGGGTTAAAATTCCCCATATGGCCCAACTAGAACATAGTAGGGCACTTCTAATGTCAATCACTCAGAGGATATTAAGAACCTAAGCCCACCTCCATGTACCGCTTAGATAAAGTGCTCCTCCACCACTCAAGTTCATAGATCTAGTATAATAAAAGCATTTACCATAAAAATTTACAAGTAGTTTGTAATCATCAACCCAAGTTCCATTCAGATTGAGTTCTTTCGATTCTTTCAATAAGTGGCCATGGGAACACCTCGAGGTAGGGGTCAAAATTATCCATATAGTCCAAACAGAATATAACAGGGTGTTATAAATGATCACCATAATTATATTTCAATTTAAAAGACTATTTTTAATGACTGAAAATTGCTAGGTTGGTTATTCCCTATATTTTGTTCCTAAATAATCATGATTCCAAATGAAAATTTAAACCTAGTAGAAGTTGTGTTCAATTTTAAGCCTAGCGTCTGTTGGGTTAAATATGTTATTTGAATTATCGTTGTTTCAACATCACATAGGCTTGAGGTTAGAGACCACTAGGAAAATGGTTGTCTTGCATACAATATAAGTAATCACTTGATGGATATTTAAATACATGAATAGATAATAAATATTCGAAGACATGATGAACTCAAGTTCTTTTTCTATTTTCGAGTTCCAAGTAGTTTGTACTCATCAACCCAGTTCTTTTCATGTTGATTTTATTGTGTGATTTCAATAAGTGGCCATGGGGAAACCTTTAGGTAGGGTCGAACTTATCCATATGGACCAATTTTAACATAGTGAGGTGCTTCAAATTTGGATCACTTAGTGGATATTAAGGAGAAAATCCCACCTCCATGTCTCACTTAGAGAAAGTGATCCTCCAACACTCAAGTTCATAGATCTAGTATAATAAAAGTGTTTACCATCCAAAATTTATCAAGTAGTTTGTAATCATCAACACAAGTTGCATTCCCATTGAGGTCATTGGATGCTTTCAATAAGTGGCCATGGGGACACCTTGAGGTAGGGTCGAACTTCTCCATATGGAACAAACGGAACATAGTGTAATGCCTCGAATGCGGATCACTCGGTAGATATTAAGGACCCAATCCCACCTCCATGTCATGCTTAGGAAAAGTGATCCTCCACCACTATAAATCATAAATATAGTATAATAGAAGTGTATACCATCCAAAATTTACAAGTAGTTTGTAATCATTAACCCAAGTTACATTCACATTGAGTTCATTAGATTCTTTTAATAAGTTTCCATGGGAACACCTTGAGGTAGGGGTTGAACTTATCCTTATGGAAAAAGTGGAACATAGCGGGGTGCTTTGAATGTGGATCTCTTGGCAAACATTAAGGACCCAATCCCACCTCCATGTCTTGCTTGGATAAAGTGCTCCTCCACTACTTCAAGTCATAGCGGTATAATAAAAGCTTTTACCCCATAAAAATTTTACAAGTAGTTTGTAATCATCAACCCAAGTTTCATTCCCATTGAGTTCATTGGATTATTTCAATAAGTGGTCATGGGGAAACCTTGAGGTAGGGGTCAAACTTCTCCATATGGACCAAGAAAAACATAGTGCGGTGATTTGAATGATCCCCATAGTTATATTTTAATTTTAAAATACTATTTATGAATGGCATGTTAGAGTGGTTGTTCGCTACATTTATTTCCTAAATACTCATGATACCAAATGAAAAATTTAATCCTAGCAGTCACTATGTTCAATTTTAATCCTAGTGACCGCTGGGTTAAATATGTTATTTGAATTAGCATTTTTACAACATCACATAGGCTTGAGGTTAGCGGTCATTAGCTGCTAGGATAGTTGTTGTATTTCATAGAAGACAATTAGTAATTACTTGACAAATATTCAAATACATGACTAGAAAACAAATATTCAAAGATAGGATGAAATCAAGTTCTTTGGATATTGGTGAGTTACAAGTAGTTCACACTCACCAAAAAAAGTTTCATTCCTATTGAGTTCATTAGATGCTTTCAATAAGTGGCCATAGGGACACCTTTAGGTAGGGTTCAAACTTCTCCATATGGACCAAGAGGAACATAATGGGGGGATTCAAATGTAGATCACTTGGTAGACATTAAATAACCAAGCCCACCTCCATGTCCCGCTGAGAGAAAGTTCTCATCCACCACTCTAGTTCATAGTTTTGGTATGATAAAAGTGTTTTCCATCCAAAATTTACAAGTAGTTTGTAATAATAAACCCAAGTTGCATTACCATTGAGATCATTAGATACTTTCAATAAGTGGCCATGGGGACACCCTTAGGTAAGGTTCAAACTTCTCCATGTGGACCAAGTGGAATATAGCGGGACTCTTGGAATGAAAATCACTTGGTGGACATTAAGGACCCAAGCACACCTCCATTTTCTCGCTTAGAGAAAGTGCTCATCTACCACTCCAATTCATAGATATGGTATAATAAAATATATTACCATAAAAAAATTTAGAAGTAGTTTGTAATCATCAACCCAAATTCCATTCCCATTGAGCTCATTGGATGCTTTCAATAAGTGGCCATGGGGACACTTTGAGGTAGGGGTCGAACCTCTCCATATGGAACAAGCAGAACATAGCGGGGCACTTTGAATGCTCCCCGCAATTATATTTCAATTTTAAAAGACTATTTTTAACAACTAATGACTACTAGGGTGGGTTCTCCCTACATTTCTTTCCTAAACACTCATGATTCAAAACAAAAATTTAAGCCTAGTGGCCATTGAGATGAATAGTATATTTTAATTCTATCGCATGAATTCCAAACAAAAATTTAAGCCTAGCAGCTTGTTGTTTTCAATTTTAAGCCTAGCATCCACTAGACTCAATATGTTATTTGAATTAGCATTGTTACAACATCATAGAGGCTTGAGGTTAGTGGCCACTAAGACAATTGTTATCTTGGATACAAGAAAATTAGTAATGACTTTATGAATTTCAAATACACAATTAGACAACAAATATTTGAAGATAAGATAAAATAAAGTTATTTGGGTATTGGTGAGTTAAAAGTAGTTTGCAATCATCAAACCACATTCCATTCCCATTGAGTTCATTAGATGTTTTCAATGAGTGGCCATGTTGACACCTTGAGGTAAGGGTCAAACTTATCCATATGGACGAAGCAAAACATAGTGGGGCACTTTTAATGTGGATAAATCGGAATACATTAAGGACCCAAGCCCACCTCCATGTCCTACTTAAATAAAGTGTTCATTCACCACTCCATTTCATATCTCTAGTATAATAAAAGCATTTACCATCCAAAATTTACTAGTTTGTTATCATCAAGCCAAGTTGTGTTCCCATTGAGAACATTAGATACTTTCAATAAGTGGCCATGAGGACACCTTGAGTTAGGGTCGAAATGCTCCATATGGGAAAAGTGGAACATAATGGGGAACTTTGAATGTAGATAACTCGGTGGACATTCACGACCCAAGCCCACCTCCATGTCTTGCTTATAGAAATTACTCCTCCACAACTTTAGTTCATAGACTAGCATAATAAAATCATTTACCATCTAAAATGTACAATTTATTTGTAATCGTCAACCTAAGTTCCATTCTCATTGATTTCATTGAATGAATTCAATAAGTTCCCATAGGGAAAACTTGAGGTAGGGGCTGAAATTATCCATATGAACCAAGCGGAACATAGTGGGGCACTTGGAATGCTCCCAATAATTATATTTCACTTTTAAAAGACTACTTTTAATGACTAGCAATCACTAGGGTGGTTTCTCCCTACATCTCTTTTCTGAATACTCGTGATTCCAAATGAAATTTTAAGCATATTGGCCACTAAGCTCAATAGTATATTCGAATTCTATCACATCAATTCCAAATAAAAATTTAATACTAGTGGCCCTTGTGTTCAATTTTAATCCTAGCATTGTTGGGTTCAATATGTTACTCAAATTAGTATTTTTGCAACATCACAAAGTCTTGAGGTTAGCGGTTGCAAGGAAAATTGTTGTCTTGCATACAAGAAAATTAGTAATGACTTGATGGATATTCAAATACATGACTAAAAAAAAATTAAAAAATAGGATGAAATCAAGTTATTTGGCTATTGGTGAGTTACAAGTAGTTTTTACTCATCAACACAAGTTCCATTCTCATTTAGGTGATTGGATGCTTTAAATAAGTGGCAATGGGGAAACCTTGAGGTAGGGGAAAAATTATCCATATGGACAAACAAAACATAGTTGGTAACTTCGAATATGGATTGTTAAGTGGGGATTAAGGACCCAAACCCACCTCCATGTCCCACTTAGATAAAGTTCTCCTCTACCACTCCAGTTCATATATCTTGTATAATAAAAGTGTTTACCATTCGAAATTTACAAGTAGTTTGTAATCATAAACCCAAATTGCATTCCCATTGAGTTCATTAGATACTTTTAATAAGTTTCCATGGGGACACCTTGAGGTGGGGGTCAAACTTCTCCATATGGACCAAGAAGACCATGGTGGGGAGATTTGAATGCAGATCACTCGATAGACACAAAGGACCCAAGCCCACCTCCATTTCCCACTTAGAGAAAGTTCTCCTCCACCACTCCAGTTCATAGATCTAGTATAATAAAAGTGTTTAACATCCAAAATTTACAAGTAGTTTGTAATTATCAACCCAAGTTCCATTCCCTTTGAATTCATCGGATGGTTTCAATAAGTCACCATGGGGAAACCTTGAGGTAGGGGTCAAACTTCTCCATATCTACCAACGGAACATAGTGGGGCACTTTGAATGCTCACCACATTTATATTTCAATTTTAAAAGACTATATTTAACGACTAACGACCACTTGGTTGGTTTCTCCCTACATTTATTTCTTGAATACTCTTGATTCCAAATAAAAATTTATGCCTAACGGAAACTTATATCAATATTATATTCAAATTCTATCCCATGAATTCTAAAAAAAAATTAAGCCTAGCATCCACTATGTTCAATTTTGATCCTAGAAATTACTGGGCTCAATATGTTATTCAAATTATCATTTTTGCAACATCATAGAGGCTTGAGGTTAGTGACCACTAGGAATTTTTTTGTCTTGCATATAGGAAAATTAGTAATGACTTGATATATATTCAAATACACAACCGAACAACTAAATATTCTAAGATAGGATGAACTCAAGTTATTTTTCTATTGGTGAGTTCCAAGTAGTTTGTCATCATCAACCCTAGTTTAGTAGCGGGGTGTTTAATTAGTAGCTCGGTCCTTTCTATCAAAATATGGAAAATGTAATGAGGTAGAGGCTCAAGCTTTATTATAAGGTCTCAAACTGGGGGCCAACATTAGATGTGAAGCTTTAGAAATTGAAGGCAATTCCCAAGTGGTAATAAATGATGTTTGAAAGGGAAAGGATTTGTCCTAGAAATTGGATTATTATATCACCAACATTTTTCATTAAAGGAGAAAAAATCCCTAAGTGGGTTTTAAACCATAATTATTTCAAGTAAATTGTGTCACCGATTTCTTGGCTAACCAAGGAATCATTGAGAGAGATGGCCCGATGAAATTAGGGCAAGCTAGCATGTTCCAAGATATCATATCTCAGGAAGGGGGAGCGAGGTGTTATTAATTTTCAAGTATCCAAGATTCCTTTTCATTCTTCTATTTTCTTTTGGTGGCTGGTGGTGGTGTGGAGTTCTGATAGACGAGTATGGATTTCCCTCCGCTACCTTTCCTTTTCCTACAAGGTGTGAAGTATGAGATGGAATTTTTTTGGAGTGTTTCTCAGGCTCATATTAGGATTATCTTCATGGTGGAATTGGATTTTGTCTGTGAGGAAATTATTAGGATTCTAGGGGAGGAATATTTGGGTGAGTGAGCTAGGTCTCAAGTTAATTCGGAAGTCTCCTATTATTTCATGTCTTGAATTCTTCTAGTTAGGCATAATATTGATGAGGTGACATATATTTCCCTCTACTTCATTAAGCCCCAACACTGGGTAAACTTTGTTGAAGTGTTGGAGGATTTTGGGAGGGGTCAACCACTTCCTGATATTGTTCACGAGGGGATGGCCATGGAGAAAGTGAGGATGGTGATAATTGAGATATCTTCTAGGAATGCATTTTTGATGTAGTTTTCTTCATATGTTCATGTTGCATGTTCTCGTGGGCTTGGTGAAGGTAGCCAGCTAGGGAAGTTAGATTTTCCTAGGATTTTGGCTCCCGTTGTTACACATATTCCAAAAATAAATTTTAATCCTAGCATCCGTTGAGTTCAATATGTTATTTTAAGTCAACCACATGATATTCAAAAGATAATGAGTGATAAGGTTGTAGATTATTTCATGGCCTTGGTGTAACATAACATAGTGTTGAAATTAGTGGCTGCTAGGATAATTATTTTCTTACATTAAGGCCCCTCTAACCTAAAGCTATAAAGATTGTTTTTTTACATTGATGGAAAATTATCTTAGAATACATAGGCACTAGCAGCCGATAGTCCTAACTTATACCAAAACATTGACAACTTGAAAAAAACAAAATTTAATAACGTGTAATTGTTTAAATTTCTTAGTGCAACGCATAACATAAACTTCTACTAATTATTTCTTGTATTTTATAATTAAAGGAGGGTTGAAGGGTCCCTTTCCCTTTACATTATAGATACAACAAGAGAATCAGTATAAACAACTGAACAATACAAAAATAGTTTAGTGAAAAAATGCAAGGGCCAATGCCAAGAAAATAAGTGGTTGGGAATATAAAAAACCCCAGACCAGTAACCCAAATAGTATGATTTGATAACAATGGAAATGGCAACGCTATACAATAACAAAAAAATATACAACATGAAATATTTTAGAAGAAATAATTTATCTAAAACACATGACCATTCCTAACCTTTTCCTGAACGGGCCTGAAAAATAGTTTCCCCTGGTGATTCTAGAAAAAGATGATCTATTCCAGTAGCAACTTGACTCTTTAACCAATCGTACACCTCATGACCTTTCCTTCTAAGAAGATCCCAATGTGTTGGTTCATGTTTTAGGGGAGAAGACATAAAATCTAGGTCAGGAAAGTGGAGCGACCTGCCATCCATTACTGGTGTCTCACCCATTTGTCCACTTCAAACAAGAAATGATTTAGGAAATTAAAACATTTGAACAAATCTCTAAAATTTCTGCATGCACCAAACCTTCCATTTTATAGTGAATATCAAAAATAAAGGACCACTACCACTCAAGGTTTTGTCCATTTCCACTTCCATGCCAACACTATACACTGGCTTGTTGCAGTGACGGCCCATCTCCAAATCCTAATCCTTCATCGGGTGTATGATAAGAAGATGACAAATGAATAATGAATAAAATTCTGCATTTACCCTCGGATTTCCCTCTAGAGAAATATAATCATCTCCAAGAACTCCCTTAATAACAACCAAGTCTTTCTCTCTTTCAATTCAAAAAATGGATTTTTCACTCACAACTGTGGAAAATTGTATGAAAGGAAACATTGTTCTGGACATGACAGAATAAATGAAATCTTGTGAAAAAAACCTGAAAGGAGTGAAAATAATGGGGAGCGATAAGATAAATATATGGAGTGAATATGTCATCACATTTTTGAAATTAATACAATCTTGGTGGCAACTTTAATATTAACATTTATTGGAAAAGGTGATGAGTCCGCCAATCAAGATATTTATTGCAAATCTTATCACAAAATTTGCCTATTTAGTAGCTATCTTAATAGATAATATTTAAGGTCCAATCTAGAGTTAATGAGAGCATACAAAGGGAATTTTAATCACACAAGATTGATTTTCCTTGACAAGGTCTAATTTTTAATGACAACGTTAGCAATAATATGGGAGTCACCTCCAATAATTAATTCATTACTATTCGAGTCATTATCTAGGGACAAATAACATTCCAGTGCTTAAACTTACTAATTTATACATTTAATACTTTACTAAATTTCTAGTCATTAGTCACCCATTATTTTTTCACAGCTACCATACCATACAAGCTTCGAGGATACTTCTTCTACTATGATCTACTTGTGCTAGGGGAAAGGATCCAATGACCATTAGTGGGTATGTGAAATAAATTAGCATTAGTTGTTTGAATTCAAGTTAAAAATTAAATAGAAACTATCCAAGAGAGTACATCACATCAAGTCTCATCAATAAATTATCTAATGAAATTGTGACACATATACAACCCATAAAAGGTGATTTTATTCTCAAGTAATGGGTTTCCATAAATTCCTTTGTATTCAAAAGTGTTACCATGATCTAAACTTGCCTAAACTATGTGTCTATCTTTATTACCATCCTTAACTAACAACGCTATCTTTCATTAACTACCGGCACTTGCCTTTCATTAACTAGTGGTGCTTCTTGGTTCAAAGCATTTTTGTTTATATGAAAATATATGGATTACATTTTATGCACAAAATATCAAATGAGAACTACATAAGGCATCAACCTTCTTGAAGGTATGTATTCAAGGACTTGGTTCTGTTAGGGATAGTCTAGATAATATAAAATAATTACAAACAATGACAACAAAGTTGTTGAGATTATTTTTTGCATCGTTAAAATGGATTCCTTGATATTGTAGAGGCTAGTAGCCACTAGCCTTATCATCAATGAATAATTGGTAAACATATAAAACAATAATTGATCTTCATAGCCTCTAATCCTTTATTCCTGAGTAAGGTTTGTGTACCTCTTTGCCCTCAATATTTAGTAAATTGTTACAAACTACGATCAATGAACTGTGTTATGTCCATTTTTCATCTTGAGATATTTTCAAATAGTTAGTTATGTGCCTATTGTAGTCTTACATTAGAAATCCTTTGAAATCACACAAAATATCGTCCTCATGAAAAGTATTATGTAATTTTCGATTACATTATGAAGAGAGATTTCATTTCATAATGAAATAAGTGATTTAAATTCACTTTACTTTCATTTCATCATGATTGTTTGTTAGTTTATGAGTGTATCATGAGCATGATATAGCAGGGGTTTTCTAAAGTTTAATCGAGTCTTTAACACGAGTTATTGTGTTAAAACCTTGAAAAATGTGTGAAGCTGTGTGTCTTTGAGCTTTTATAGATGAATAATTTTCTAGTTGAAGGTCCGTCTTTACTATGAAAGGAGATATTCATCTTTTTTCTTGTGGATATGTTAACATTTGTTTAAAGTTCTCAGATATTTGGTATAATCAACTTTGTCCTACTTAACTTCCCAACCATAAAATACATATCCAGAGATGAACCATACATGAATTACCCCTACTTGCATTGTTTGTTCATAAATGTTGAGGGAATTCATTGATTTACCCATCCCTTACCTCAATATGTAGGATCAATCAATTTTTACCATCGCCTGTAGTAACCCGGATCTTATCTATAAGGTTTTTTCATCCTCTAAAGTGAAAACTCGTGAGAGTTAAACTACAATGTATTGACCATACCTTCTCAAAATCTCCTATCAATTTTATGAAAGGAAAGAAAAATAGTATGAATCTATAGATTTCATCCACCAATATGGGTTACAAAATGGGTCCTCTCACCCTGGTTGAAGGAACAACCTAAAGTAGTTAGGATAGGAAAATCCTTTTCATGATGCTATCCATTTCTTTCATGCCTGAGTGAATGAAGAGTCGGCTAATCCTTCCGGGATAAAAAAATGACTCACACTTTGATTTATCTATCTCCAAGCATCTTGTTCAAACTACGGTGCTTCTCAGTCGCAAAGGGAGAATCAATTTGGGTACCAAACCAATATCGCACCATTACCGAACTATTTCGACAAATGCATACACATACCAACCTTGGTAATGTTTCTTACATGATTTAAGTACAATTACGTTGTTTAAACATCATCCTTTCTTGAGATTTGTAATATTTGTGCAAGATCACAAGTTCATTGGGGAGTATTTCCAGTTTCTAGTGGTTATTGTACTAAATTTGCATCAATAGTGATAAATGTGGGTATAGGAAGGTTGGATATACTAACCTTTGTAGAAATTAAGTATTGATAGACATTTAACAAACTAATTATAGTGAATTTGCACATCTAAGGTGAGAATACTTTGTGGCGACTCTGAATTGGTTTAAAATTTTGATGATTACCAATGACTTAACCTATGTCAAGTGAAATATGTCATTAATATTTGCAAAGCTTGAGGGAATAAGGTCTTTCTTCACTAGGGATCAAACTAGAATGTTATTTCTAGAGTTAGGAAAAGAAAATTTAGAAGGAAAACAAGTCTGGAAAGTGGTTAGAAAACAAGAATCAAGAAAGGAGATACTAGTTTTGAAAGGTAAGCAATCTGTGGTTGAAGATTACCATACATCTTTAAGTGATTCTGAACCAAGTAGTCCTCGTGTAAATTTAAATTCCCCTACTAGAGAGGGGCCATCATTTGTGTCTGAAAAGCATCTCTCTCATTTTTTCCTTGCTTCTTCCAAGGTTGATATGGTTTTCAAATAAATTGATTCGTTAGAGAATATTTACTTTGAGAGTTATACTCATGTGCCCCAAAGACCCATCATCCCTTATCATTTTGATCCTCCTGCAAGATCGCCTCCTCAAGGAAATATGGTGCAGCCTCCACCTAGACCTCCTTTTTTTGTCAATACTTTTGGACCAATAAATTTCATAGGTATGGTTGGATATCCTAATATGGTGTCACAAGATGTCAGAAATAGGTTGCCAAAATTTCAAGGGAATAACGCCATCACTAGTGAACAACATTTAAGACTCTTTTTCAATATGATGGAAGATTTTGAAATAGAGTTTGAAGATGTGTATATAAATTTGTTCATTCATACTCTTGAAGAGGATGCACGTGATTGGTACAAGGATTTACTAGATAATTCAATAGATTCATGGACCGAGATGAAAAATTCTTTTAGATTGCAATGTGGGGAAAAGAGTGATCTCAGGTTCCTTCTATCTAAGTTTGAAAATATAAAGAAGAACCCAAATGAATTTGTTCAAGATTTTAATACTAGGTTCAACAAGACCTTGAATAGGTTACCTATAATCCTAAGGCCAAGTGATGAGTCCTGTTTGATAAAATATTCTGATGCTTTTGATAAAAAGGTTACTTATTACTTGAGAGATAAGAACCTAGGAACATTGAGGCAGGATTTCACCATGGCCTTACAAATAGAAAATAACATCAAAGTAGTTGGAAAGCCTCCTAAGAGAGAGGGTGTCAAGTTGATCAATCATGAGAGGCCTCAGTCAAAAAAATTGTGGATCTGGAAGAGGTTGTGAAGAATTTGGTCGAGTGGTTAAAGAGATATCCTACAAATTGGCCAGAGAAGAAAAAGGGATATGATAGAGTTCCCAGGGTTAGCACAAGCCACACGGTTAAGAGAGATTTGGAAATCATCCCAGAGGTGATCATAGACCAGATAAAAAGGGAAGGGGCCCTTAGGATCAGTTAATAAACAGCTTCAACCCAAGGATAATAGATTGGTTCCTGATCCTTTGACTACTAGGATTACTACCATTAAAGAGGTTGGTGTTATTGAGTGGTGTGATAGGTGTTTCTTACCACATTCCCCATGTGATGTAGATAAGGAAGTGGAGGAAATAAATGGTGATGAGCCATATGGTGATGTGTTTATGATGGAGTGCCCTAGGAAATCATAGCAAGGGGCAACTGTTATCCAAAATAAGCCCCTTGCTTATTTTTGACTAACTTTCTTCATTCCTTCCTTCCTTGTGCTTGAATCATTTTTTTCACTTTTTAGGCACTCAAAATTATCTAGAAATGGTTTAATCGGATAGAGGATTTTCTCACCTTTCCAGAAAGGTAAATTTTCCTTCTAACTCCTTGTATTTTGTAAGTTATGGCTCGACGGAGTTTTTGAGGGAAATTTTCCCTGAGAAGGTCTACAACCAATAGGAATGTGCCACTTGGCGGTGGAATGGTGGGTTAGTGGAGGTAAGTTAGAAAAATCACCAAGGAGTGGGAAGGGTGCAAAGGAAAAATTTTACCCACATGGGCCCACGGAGAAAAGAAATGGCTTGAGGCCCACACCTAATGAGGAGGTGCCACGTGGAAGTGGAGTGGCGAGGTGTGGAGAAATTTTGGAATTTTTTCCCAAAATTCAAAAAGGGTAAATTGGCCATTTGAACCCACGAATGAATGAGGAAGTGCCATGTGGAAGCGGAGTGACAGGGGTGTGGAGATTTTCTAGGAATTATTCCCAAATTCAAAAAAAAGGAGAAAAATTTTAGGATTTTGGCCCCGCGACTCGATTTTTCCCCAATTTTTCCCTAAATCTTCAAAGGGGCATATCTTTCAATCCAAAGATCATTTTTTCTTGATTTTGGTGTCATTGGAAATCTATTAAAGTCCTCTACATGATGGAATCTTCAATTTTTTTGGTGGAGTTTAGTAAAAAAATGAAGAAACAACTTTAGCATCGGAAAATGAGCAGAACCAACATTCAACCACCATTTTAAATGTAGTATGGCTTCCATTCTTCTCTCGGCACTATCAAAAATCTTAGGGAATGAACTTTTAAGGGTACCCATGCTATTTTTATGGATCTAGTTAGTGGTTGAATCATTCATTTAAATTTTCCCACGTTTCTCCTTCTTAAACTAGGGGTTTCATTGTTAAAATCTAGATTTAGCTCATTTGTAAGGGTTGGACGTTTTATATGTTCTATAGGCTCCCAAATTCACCCTAGCAAGGGAATTTGGGGAATATTAGACCTTCTTAGGACTACAACACATTTTCTACCTCCTTTCTATTGTAATGCACTATATTTAAAAATGGAAATGACGATGCAAGCTCTGTGAATGAATTTTCAATCCTTTCTTGTGTTGTTTATTCTATCCTAATCCTTCATTACAATTTTAGCAATTTGTGCATGATTTGTGTTGCATTTTATAATCTGTGTCAATCTACAGAAATAGATGTTCACCACTCCTTTGGTGTATCACCTTGTCAGTTTAGTTTTATCTTCTTTTCTTTCTATCCTTGTCTCCTTGGCAGAATTAGAGTAGAATTTTGAGTTAAACCTCTACAAATTTCATGCATACATCTGATCAGAGGAGTAGAGGAACCAACCTTCAATTTGGAGAGTTTTTTCCCATTTTTTCAAGTCCCACACTTGGGGAAAAGATTCCATGTTGTGCAATCACACTAAATGACCCAATTCTCACTTGCAGATCTAAAGGTCATTTAGGGGGTGCTGCTGATTTGCACTAATAGTTTTGGCACACCTAGTGGGACCTTAGAGGTCTTCATATTCATTACAACAAAGTTGATGTGCATTTTTGTAAGTTTCTTGCTAAAAAGAGCCTTGATTTGCACATCTGATGACTCCAAAGAGATAAAATCAACTAGTTTCAGCAGTCCAAGTCTAAAGATTCATGAGAAGGATCCAAACAAGGTCAAGGGCTAGAGAGGAGGGATTTTTGAGTATTTGCAATTATCCCCAAGAAGAAGAGAGAGGGGAAGAAGAATTCAAAGGTCTCCATCTCCACCAAACAAAACTCTATCAACTCCTCCACCTGGTAGACCTTTCACCCAATCAACAAGGGCTCTCAGGCTAATCAGAATGGCACAACCCAACCCTTATGTCAACTTCACTAGCAGCATCCTACTTTCTCTCAATGCAAAAATCAGTTCCAGTTGCAGCATTGAAGAACATCCCATACTTTACTAGGAAAAATCAGACCACTCCTGGTGATCATGTGAAAGACATTGCTAATGTTTGTGCAATCCATGAGATTGTTGAGATGTAAATTGTTGTCAAATTTTTGGCATCTTCATTCAAAGGGAAAGCCTTGCAATGGTTCAAGAGCCTTGGGGTAGGCTCTATCCAAAATTGGAACCATTTGTGCATAGCTCTCCATGAGCAGTTTGGAGAAAAGGGAGATAATTTGTCTCTATTGGAACAACTGACAACTATCAAGAGAGCTCCCAATGAGTAGCTAACAAACTTCAATTTCAGATTTCAAAGAACATGGGATAGAATCCCAGTGACTGTAATTCCAACAGCTAAAGGTGCTTTCTTATACTATCTCAAAGCTTTAAATTTTGATATTTCTATGTTAATCCAATCCATGGGAGGTGCAAATATACCTGCAGCTTATAGAAAATCCATTAGGGCTGAGAATTTTTTGATCCAAGGTGGTAAACTAGCACTTAGGCCTCCCATGCCCTTATATCCAAACTTGGAAATCCCAAGCACTAGTCAAGCACCTACTTTAGCTCTTATTCCCACTATTAGAAATCATAATTCAAATGAAACTTCTACTTCATCCTATAGTGCCTCAAATGAACTTCAAGAATTCATGAAACAATTACAAAATTTAGGCAATGAGTTGGTTACACTCAAGAAGCAGCAAGCCCAAAGTTTTAGACCTTCTTATCATTCTCAAACTTAGCCTAATAGGCAACCATATCAACCTAATAGACCACCCAATCCAGCTGCAAATCAAAATCAAGTATGGCCTCCTAAACAGACTGTTTCTACCCTATAACCTCGATGCTCCATCTACCTCTAAAGCCTTAGTGCAGTGTAAAATAATATATCTCAATAGTATGATTGGTGTTTCCCATGCAATGAACCCCATAACCAGTCTATGTGCTTCAATGGTGCTTTGAACCAAGCTTTGATGGTGACATCATTGGCGTAGAGAGTGAGGTGAGTCAAGAAACAAACCAACAACAAGGAACATCTCAGCAAAATACAACTCCAAATGAGACTACACTTGTGAATTAGCAGGCTGAAGATTTTTGTGGTATGAATCAAACAATTTCTCAAAATGTAGCAACTAACACATGGTCAAAGAAGAGGAATATTGGTGAAGGGAAGTCATTAGCTCCAGGTGATCCACAACCTTCCATCACTCCACAAAGTTTTGGCAAGAAAAATGAAGTTCCAAATGTGCAAGGATGGCCCAAGCCACTTTCTAGACCAGCTCAAATGCTAGCTATTGCAGCCCATGTACAAGAAAAGAATGTGCAACCTAAGGGGCATCAAAGAGATGTTTCATCCCCATTTAACATCATTAAACAAATGAAGAAGACAAAAGTGAATATATCTATGTGGGAATCACTATCCATCATAGGCCAAAGGGATCTACTACAAGCTGCCATGAAGAATTGGTCAACTTCAAATCAACAAGCTCATATGCAAGAGAAGGTACTCACAAATGCTACTCAGCCTGAGGGGAATCTTGGAGGACAAAAGGTAAAGTTTTGAAGCCCCCTCCATTCTATGTTTCATTGATCATTGGGGATAAACTAGTACACAATTGTATGATTGATTTTGGGGCAAGTAGTTCTGTGATGCCCAAGAAAATAGCTGATCAGTTGGGCCTCCAATATGAAGTCATATCCAAAGGGGTGGTGCAACTGGATGGGACAGTAGTAACAACAGTAGGGGTAATTAAATATTTGAGCCTCACTTTGCATGCATGCCCCAATGTCACTATTTTGCAAGATGTGTCAGTGATAGATTTACCACCACTTTTTGCCCTATGTTTATCAAGGGATTTCACAGCTAGAATTGGAGGTTATTTATCTGCTTATTGGTCACACATGTTGTTTCAGACCAGATATGGAACTAAGGCCACAATCAGGTCTGAACCTATTACAAACTTTCACATTGATCCTCATACTCCAAACCCAATCAACGCCAATTGTCCAGCATTTGATCAAGAGGATTATCCAGGCACAGATGAAGATGACACCAAATTTGGAAGCATCCCAGATTTGACTCTTGATGAATGGGCAAGCAAGGTACATGATTTTGATCCCTACAAGGAAATAGAGGAATCTGAACTAGGAGTTTATTACATGCATGAAGAAAATCAGCCTATTCCTAGCATCACCAAGCTAGACCATAAAGATGAAAATGAGGTATGGTAGTTGTTCTTTGATGGATCAAGAAGTAGAAAAGGTGCAGGGGGGAGCTATGCTTCTTTCACCTCAAGGCATTAAGTATTATTTAGCTTTTAGATTTTAGTTTGCATGTTCTAACAACACTGCTGAATATGAAGCTTTGATACATGGACTGCATTGGTCAAAAAGAGAGGTATCAAAAACTTACAAGTCTTTGGTGACAGTGAGCTGATTGTTAATCAAGTTAAAGGACAACATGCTACCAAAAATTAAATTCTCAAGAGTTATAAGAATAGGGTGTAGGACCTCATTGAGGATTTTGAAGGCTTTGGCATCAACTCCATCCCTAGGAAAGAAAACCAA
Source organism: Taxus wallichiana var. yunnanensis (assembly GCA_018340775.1). Classification (NCBI taxonomy): domain Eukaryota; kingdom Viridiplantae; phylum Streptophyta; class Pinopsida; order Cupressales; family Taxaceae; genus Taxus; species Taxus wallichiana. The sequence goes on from CM031233.1 coordinate 346,731,763, forward strand.
GCTGTTGATAGGCTTGTAGCAATTGGAACAACCTTTGATGTTGTGGAGAGTATCAAGGAAGATAAAGTACAACCAAACATTCATGTGATTGTAAGGCCATCAGTGCCAGACAATAATGTAAGTTGGAAAGTGTTTGAAAGTGACCAACAAAACATCAATTTCTCACAAGAAGAAGCTGAGTTCTCATCCAAAAATCAGGAAAAGTTACAACATCAATATGGTTATCAAGTGGTACAGCTGAGAACCAAAAACTACCAAAAGGACTTATCACTTTGGATTCCATCTTTAATCCTAATTATTAATTTAGGAAGGAGAAAGCAAACATCCAAGTCAAGGGAGAAGATTCAGTGCCCATCTCGGTGGGAGAAGGAAAATCACTTCAAATTGGTAAAGTGGCAACCAAGCAAGAGAGGTATGAGTTCATGAAACTTTGCCAAGAGTTTCTGGATATATTTTCTTGGAGTTATGAAGCCTTGAGAGGTTTCAATCCCAAGCTAGCTCAACACACAATTGAACTAGATCCAAGTGCTAAACCCATCAGGCCAAAACAAAGACCGGTCAATCCACACATGGAGCCTCTCATGAAGAAGGAATTAAATAAGTTAATAGAGGAAAGTATCATATTTCCCATCAAGCATTCAATCTAGGTTACATACTTGGTTCCAGTTAGAAAGAAGAGTGGAGAAATCAGATTGTGTGTAGACTTTAGAGATTTGAATAGAGCATCCCTCAAGGATCATTACCCACTTCCTTCTATGGAGCAGATTTTGCAAGTTGTTACTACCTCTGAGAGGTTTTCATTACTCGATGGTTATTCAGGGTAGAATCAGATCATGGTAAAGGAGGATGATCAGTTCAAAACAACCTTCACCCAAATGGGGAACCTATGCATATAGGAAAATGCCATTTGGGATATCTAATGCCGAGCTACCTTCCAGAGGGCAATGGATATGGCGTTCAAGGGATTGATCAAAAAAATAGTGGTGATATACCTAGATGATATTACTATATTTTCTAAAAGTACAGCAAATCATCTCTTTCATTTAAGACAAGTGTTCCAAAGATGTAGAAGATTTGGGGTATCCTTGAATCCCAAAAAATGTATTTTCCTAACTCGTGAGGGAAATATCCTATGCCACATCATTTCCAAAGAGGAATTAGTAATTGATCTAGAGAGGGTTGAAGCAATAAAAGAACTACCATTACTAAGTCACAAGAAGTCCCTTCAAATTTTCTTGGGAAGAATCAATTTTGTTTTAAGGTTTGTTCCAGACTTTACAGCCCTCGCCAAGCCAATAACTATGATGTTGAAGAAAAGTATGGCTTTCAAATGGACAACTGAAGGTAAGAAAAGTTTTGAGGCAGTCAAAGAGGCTATTTCACAAGCTCCAACTCTCATTAACCCATATTTCTCTAAAGATTTTATCCTTTATGCATTTGGCGGTGATGATATAATTTCTGCAATTTTAGTACAGCAGAACAAAGAAAATGCATAACATCCCATTTCCTTCTTTAGCCAAAGCTTGGAGGACTATGAGGTGAGGTATTCCTTCATGGAGAAGCATGTTCTTGTATGATTAGGAGATTGAAGAAATTTAAGCATCTAGTTTCAAACAACAAGGTTCAACTATTGGTTTCTCATGTGGGAGTTAAGGACTTCCTCCTCAACAAAGACCTAAATGAAAAATGTGCAGGGTGGATTACTCATGTCATGGAGTATGACATTGACATAAAGGTCACCAAGCTGGTCCGAGGAAAGGGATTGTGTGATCAGTTGGTCTTTAGCAAATCAATGGAAGCAAGTAATGAGAAGGATGTTGTTTTGGTGTTGCAAGACAACTAGGAACAAAGAGGTGTTCAAGAAGAGAATGGTGGTATGTTCACTCCTTGCTAGACCCAAGACATAATGCACTTCTTACAAATAGGCCTATGCCCTCCAGAGATGAACAAAACCAAGAGAAGACACTTCAGATTGTAGGCTATTCCATATGCACTTGTTGATGGTGTCTTGTTCAAAAAGGATATAAATGGAGTGTTCTTTGAGATGCATTGGCACAAATTAAATTAAGAGAATGTTAGAAGAGTTCCATGGTGGATCAGTTAGGGGTCATTTTTCTCCAAGAGTGGCAGCCCTCAAGATTATGAAGGTGGCTATTATTGGCCCAAGGTGTTTAGTGATTGTTATGCGTGGATCAAGAGGTGCAAAAATTGTGCATTCTTCACAGGAAAGGAAAAATTAGCAGCCCTTCCATTGCACCCAATTTTAGTTGACCAGCCATTCATGCAATGGGTTTTGGACTTCATTGGATTCATTAACCCAAACTCAAGCCAAGGACACAAGTGGATTCTAACAGCAATAGACTACTTCACCAAATGGACTGAGGTGATGGCACTCAAAGAGGAAAATGAATCTAGCATTGAGACTTCTATGAGGGGATAGTAACCAAATTTGGTATACCTGCCACTATAATATCAGATAATGCATTAGTATTCATAGGATCAAAGGTAACTGAATGGGATGTTAAGAATGGGATCTATCTGAGCACTTCATCAAATTATTACCCTTAAGGTAATGGTCAAGCTGATTCCACCAACAAGAACCTATTAAAGATCATCAAGAGGACTCTTGATGAAAATCATAGGACTTGGCACACTAAACTTAAATCAGCCTTATGGGCTGATAGGATAATTCTCAAGAGATCCATTGGTAACTCTCCATTCAGACTTGTTTATGGAAGAGAGGCAATCTTACCTATGTCACTTGAGTTGCCAACGTTGGAACTCATGAAGCAATTGGAATTGTTGGAGTTTGAACCCATGGAGGTTAGATATGTAGAATTGATGGAACTCTAAGAAATTAGAGAGCATGCAGCCCAAAAAATGGAGAAGGACCAAGCCTTGATCAAGAGATCCTTTGATAGGAAATCTAAGGCTAGAACCTTCCAAGTTAGAGATTTAGTGTTGAAATGAGATGCAAACCGAGAAAAGCCAGGAAGGCATTCAAAGTTTGATGCCATTTGGAGTGGCCCCTACATGGTCACAAAATTTAAGAACAACAATGCCTTCCAATTGTCTACATTGGATGGTGAAGAACTATAGATTCTAGTTAATGGAATCCATTTAAAGCATTACTACTAGAAAGGAAACTCCTCACCTTGTACATATTAGCTTATATTTTCATTTCTCTAAGTGCTTGTGCACATTGTTTTGTTGTAGCTTAGTTTTTCATTTCCCTAAGTGCTTTGGCACAAGCTTTGTTGTCCCAAGGATGCATCTTTGCAAGCCATGTTCCAGATCAAGTGATGTTCTACTCTCACAATCTTCTTTCTAGAAATTTTCTAATGAGTTGAGAGTACCAAGTAGTTAAGTTGATGACTCCATGCCCAATGGATGCTTCAAAGGCCACTAATCATTCATCCAAGAGGGGAGATGACCCCTCTGAGTCACCAAAATTGTTATCCAAAATAAGCCCCTTGCTTATTTTTGACTAACTTTCTTTCATTCCTTCCTTCCTTGTGCCTCAGTTGAATTTTTTCACTTTTCAAGCACTCAAAATTATCTGGAAATGGTTTCATCAGATAGAGGATTTTCTCACCTTTCCAAAAAGGTAAAATTTTCCTTCTAACTCCTTGTATTTTGTAAGTTATGGCTCGGTGGAGTTTTTGAGGGAAATTTTCCCTGGGAAGGTCTGCAACCAATAGGAATGTGCCACGTGGCGGTGGAGGAAGTGGGTTCGCGGAGGTAAGTTGGAAAATTTGCCAAAGAGTGGGTGGGGTGCAAAGGAAAAATTTTACCTACGGGCCCGGAGGAAAAGAAATGGCTTGAGGCCCGCGCCTAATGAGGAGGTGCCACGTGGCAAAGCAAAGTAGCGGCAGGGGCGAAGAAGAAATTTTGGAATTTTTTCCCAAAATTCAAAAAGGGTAAATTGGCCATTTGAACCCACAGATGAATGAGGAAGCACAACGTGGTAGCGGAGTGGTGGGGTGTGGAGATTTTTGGGGAATATTTCCCAAATTCAAAAAAGGGGAAAAATTTAGGTTTCCGCCCACCGACCTGATTTTTGGCCCAGTTTTGCCCTAAATCTTCAAAGGGGCATATCTTTCGATCCAGAGCTTGGTTTTTCTCGATTTTTGTGTCATTAAAAATATTTTAAAGTCCTCTACAAGATGAAATCTTCAATTTTGTTTTTTGGTGGAGTTTAGTGAAAAAAATGAAGAAACACCTTTGGCATGGGAAAAAGAGTAGAACCGACATTCAACCACCATTTTTAATGCAGTACGGCTTCCATTCTTCTCTGGCATGGTCAAAAATCTTGGGGAATGAACTTTTAAGGGTACCCATGATATTTTGATGGATCTGGTTGGTGGTTGAATCATTCATTTTAATATTCCCGTGTTTCTCCTTCCTGAACTTGGGTTTTCATTGTTAAAAGCTAGATTTGGATCATTTGTAAGGGGTTGGACATTTTTTTATGTTCTGTAGGCTCCCAAATTCACCCAAGCAAGTGAATTTGTGGAATATAAGACATTTTTATGACTGCAACATGTTGTCTACCTCCTTACTGTTGTAATGCACTATATTTAAAAATGGAAATGACAATGCAAGCTCTGTGAATGAATTTTCAATCCAATCTTGTGTTGTTTGCTCTATCCTGATCCTTCATTACAATTTTAGCAATTTATGCATGATTTGTGTTACATTTTTATAATCTATGTCAATATGTAGAAATAGATGTTCACCACTCCTTTGGTGTATCACCTTGTCAGTTTAGTTTTATCTTCTTTTCTTTCTATCCTCGTCTCCTTGGTAGAATTAGAGTAGAATTTTGAGTTAAACCTTTGAAAATTTCATGCATGCATTTGATCAGAGGAGTAGAGGAACCAACCTTCAATATGGAGAGTATTTTCCCATTTTTGTAAGTCCCACACTTGGGGAAAAAATTCCATGTTGTGCAATCACACTAAATGACCCAATTCTCACTCGCAGATCTGAAGGTAATTTAGGGGGTGCTGTTGATTTACACTAACAACAACATCAACTGAATTGATAAGTGTTAGAACTGTTAAAAATTTCTAGGATTGTGTTCACTGGGTATTACCTCTTCCTCTTGTTAATAATTTTGAAATTGATATGGTGCAAGCATTTGATTTACCTAATCATGATTTTGAATACTTAAATGCCTTAATGATTAAAAAGTATGAAGGAGGAATCTCTTCCAAAGAGGATAGGAAACTATTGATGAATGCATTAGTTTCTCAAGAGAAAGAATATAACACTAGAAGTAAGGTTGTCAAAGGGGGAGGGCTGCAAAATAAGCCAAAAATTCTATTTCTTACCAATATCCCAAAGGAAACCCCTAAGAAAGATACATCTAGAAAAGGCCTAATTATCGCAAATAAAACATGTGCTCCTACCAGTGCCCAGACTCTGAAAACTCCTATACTATCAGATGAAATTATGAATATTCCTCCTAAAACTATCCTTCCTAAATATATTCCTTGTGACATAGCCCAAATCTTGATTCGAGATCAAGGTTACTGTTCCCATTTTTAATTACTCAGATCCCCAAGCATAGGAAAATGACATTTGAATATTTTGGATTTAAGGAAGAAATATTACTCGGGGAAAAAGTGTAAAAATGTAGGGATTCCTCCTATTATTGTATAATTAGAAGTACCATAGAATTGGAGGAACTATGTGAACCACATGAGATATATTTGGGCACATCTCTAGTTGAATCTCAACTTGATGTGGATCCATTTTATAACACTTTAATTATTAAGGATAGGTTGGTACACAACTGTATGTTTGATTTAGGAGCCTCATGTAATGTAATGTCTCTTGAGGTGATGAACGAGTTAAATATCAAAGTAACAAATTTTGGGAAGTGTAATGCTATGGATTCAAGAGAAGTACTAGTGACTGGATATGTCAAAGTAATGGTAGTGCAACTAGCAACTTATCTAGGAAAATGCCTAACCATGAATGTAGTCATTTTGGATTGTCCTGCTAAGTGGGGAATGTTGTTATCTAGAAAATGGCTAGCTAGTGTAGGTGGAAGCATACAAATGGACATGTCATTTGCAACCATACCAATTGAGGGAAACCTTTTGAAGTTCTATGGTGAGAATAAAATGTTACCCCCCATTGAGGATCCTAACAATGCTTCTTATGAAGTATTGTACACAGACATTGATGTTGATAAATTTATAGGTTATGTTGATTTTAAGGAGCATAAAATTGATAAGTGTAAATATCTTGAGAAGGTTGGTTTCCCTAGACTCGATGTTTGATGGGGCTTGTTCTAGATCTGGTAATGGTGTTAGTGTTGTCCCGATATCTCCAAGCCATGATGAGTTTCAATTTTCTTTTAAACTTAATTTTAAGTGCACGAATAACATTACAGAGTATGAATCAATTCTCTTGGCTTTAAGGATTTCTTAGAAGTATGGTGTCAGAGACATTATTATTAAAGGGGATTTAAAGTTGATTTTCAAACAAGTTAGAAAGTTGTATGCAATAAAAAATCAAAGAATGAAGCAATACAATCTTTTAGGTTGGGACTTAATTGAAATGTTTGATTCTTTTAATATAATACACCATGAAAGGAAATACAATACTATAGCAAACAAATTGGTAGTGTTGGGATCAAGGTTTGAGAATTGTATAGTATCCACCTATTGTGAATATGATATTGAAATATTGACTAGGCCGTCTGTCCCTAATAATATCAAGCATTAGCAATTTTTTGAAGATGATGCCTAGGTCCAAAGGTTTTTTCAAAATAAAGGAGAATTTACCAATCAAAATATGGACTGGGAACCAATGGTTTGTGCAAATGATGGAAAAGAGACCCTATTTTCTAAAGACATTATTTAATTGAGAACCAATACTATTCCTAGAGGTTTGGTTACACTTGAATCAAATTTTGATAATGTTTATCGTACTGTTAATAGGCACATGTTAGCGTCAAGAGATGTTGAAGATCATAACCGAGGCACAAAGGATAAACCTCAGAAAATATGGTTAAGTAGTAACTTGGATAGAGAGGAAAAGCAAGCATATGTCCAGTTGTTAAAAAAGTACTAGGATTTCTTGGCATAGTCATATTCAAAATTTAAAGCATATAGGGAAGACCTTTTTTAGCACGAGATACCCCTAGAGGCTAATGTCAAGACATTTAGGAAAAAGAAAAGACCAATTAATCCACTCCTTTCTCTAAAATTGCAAGAAGAGTTGAAAAATTTAAGAGATAGAGGAATCATACAACCTACGAGGTACTCTTCATGGGTGGCAAACTTGGTACCTGTTCGAAAGAAGAACTGAGACATAAGATTGTGTGTGGACATTAGAAATTTAAATAAGGCATCAATTAAGGACAAATACCCCTTTCCAAATATGGATAACATGTTGCAATTAGTTACAGGTTCAGAATTGTTATCTACTTTGGATGGTTTTTCTGGGTATAACCAAGTGGTTATGAAGCAATCAGAGAGAATCAAAATTGCTTTCACTACTCCATTGGGTCGTTATCAACCAATTTTGACTTCATAAAATTAATTAAAAATAAATAAAAAATAGAAATTTTTAAATTTTTCAAAAGTGTTACTTTACGTGGTTTATCACCTCATGATAACCATGTCCTTTTTTTATTGTTTCGGTCTTCATTTCATCCTTTCAATTGAGAACTCCTCCCGTCAGGCTTTAAATTGCATTAAAATACATTAAAATTAATTAATTAATATTTAATTAATTAATTTCCCTTTGTTTGATAAAATTAATTTTTAAATAACTTGGGAGTATTTAATTAAATAAATATTAATTGAAAGATTCATTCGATAAATTTTTATTTTAATTTCCCGGGAAATTAAGCTTCAGCTACCCATCGTTAGGATGCCAATTTGGCTTCTCGAACTCAGATTTCCCCTTTCCTGGCAATATTCTTTTAATTTCTTGCTTGTGGGATTTTCTCCACCAATTTCCAAATCATGGATTGGCTAACAGGTAAGAAATCTCCCAATTTCTCACATGGGGAAATTGAACGGAGATTGCCAAACCCACATTGCCAATCCCATTGGTAATTGGCCAATGCTTTCCCCATTCCCCTTGGCACTTAATTCCACTACCTGGGAAGAAGGGAAGTTGGTTTATGCTTCATAAATTCCTCTGTTGGACTTGGTGGAAAGAGTCATATGAAGATTCTCACTTTTTTTTCGAAGAACATAATATTTCATCACATCCCATAATATCTGCGAATGCCAAGGTAATAAAAAGTAAAATTTTTTTTTTTACAAAGAAACCCATGCTCAAGGAAGTTTTAGCTAGCTGGTAAAGGAGGAAAGATCCACCACACGCAGGCTCACGTCGGATAAAAGAACATTTCATTTGTTTTGTTTTTGTGAGCATCTCCATGCACAACTGATGGAAAGAACAACACACACATGAGGAGAGGGAGAAAGAAAACAAAATAAAATAAAAAATATAATCCAAAGAAGAACTAATTCAACGCATTTATCGGAGAAAGGAACTACTAAAAAGAGGACAACAAATAAAGAGGAACTACTAAAAAGAGGACAACAAATATTTTCAAGCCTTTGCAAGAAAGAGGACAACAAATAAAGTTTAAGTCTCACACAAGGAGAAGGAGACCACGTGGGGGAGAAAGCAAAGGATATCCACACACCTATCCGTAGTCCCACGCCAATCCAAAGGAGAAACCACGAGGAGAGAACTGTATAGAATATAGAAGAACAATTTTAAAATCCCATGCATGCAAGGGATAAAGAGGTAGAACAAAAGCAAAGACCACATGTGAGGAAAGTAGGAGCTTCCACGCAGGGGAGCTAAATAATGCAGAAAAGATAGATTTTTTCCACACATTAGCCAAAAGTAGAAGGAGGGGACAGTTTACAAATCCCACACACCAAGCACCAACCATGTGCCAAGAACAGAACATCCCTACGCATACCAATAAAAGATAATAAATTTTGTAGGGAAAAAACATTTTTTCCCTACTTAATAAAGATTAGATATTTTCTATTTCCACCACAAGAAATCACACGTTCTCAGGAGGATTCACACATTGACAAGAAGATCACACCGAAGAAGTAAATATCAAATTGTGGGATTATTAGAATCGAGTGATTTTCACATACCAAGGAGAAATTTGATTCCAGCAAATTTAATAAAAAAATCGGGATATTAAAATCAGGTGATTTTGTTTATTTTAAATTAAAAATAAATAATCATCACCGGAATCAAAAAATTTGTAACCGGATCAAGTTATTGTTATTATTGTTATTATTATTATTATTATTTTAAAATAATAATAATAATATTAAAATGGAACATATTTCTCTTGCATCGACGGGGTTTCGGAGACTGAGACCCGACCCGCTTGCGTTGTTTTGCATGCCTGAGTCATTTTTCTATGAAATTCATAATGGCCAAAAAATCTAACAAATTTGTAGGGAGATCGAGGAAGCTAGTGGAGAAATCAAAAAATCCATGCTAAAGTATGAATTTCAAGGAATTATCCCTCCCAGTTCCATTAAGTTAGCATATGACAACATCACTGATACAAATCTTGGTCACATCAATGTGCAACAATTCTGCGAGTGGGTGAAAACTGAAGGTAAAACAATTTTCTCATATAGACTTTACCATACTAGTCTACCCCAAGCAACAACATTTCCTGTCTCGGTGCAATCTCCATAATTGGTTATCACTTGCACAAAGCATTATGATCCTGAGAGATGAGAAATTTTAAAAGATAATCGCGAGCCTTTCCTCTTAATCACACAAGAGCACATTGAGGAATTTCTTGGCATACTTAACTTTCCCAAGAATGCAGACATCACTTGTTAGTCAGTACAAGAAATATGGGATGAAGAACCCCTAAGATGGAGCAAGATGGTTAACAACAATTGGTTAGTGACCAACATACCTCAAATTGACAGTTTTCCCAAAGAATTGTACCGCATTGAGTTCGTGGAAGAAATCAGAGACATGATTACTCTCCTAAGTCAAGTTTTCCACCTACCTTCTGCTAGGATTTTCCACCCATGGATGTATCAGTTTATCTGTATCATCCTAGCCAAGAAATAGTTTTGGATTGGGCCACCATCATCAGTAACACCCTTCACAAACAATTGATATAAGTTAAGATGATTGGATGCTTCTACATGACATCATATCTGACTTATGCGAAAGTAAGAAGAAAGCTATTTTCAAGACTTGAAATGAGAGGAGTCACAGGGCCGTCAAACAATGTTTTTCATTACTACCCTCAACTCAATTTCAAAAATAGTTCTCACCATTTTAGAAGATTTAACGATGCATTCACCTTCCGCATTATCTGGAACCTAAATCAGAATACCGAAGAAATGTTTTCTAAAGAAGCCACAAGTGTCATTTCCTAATGGGGAACCTGGTTTATTCAATTTTCATATTTTTCCTACATTCACGTGAGTGGCTTTGCTTGTACCCCATGGAAACTTCCTAAGTACGTCAGTGACAGATGGGCATTAATGGAGATGGTGTGAAAATTATTCCAAGCTCACTACCTTCTTAGTGAAAAGCACCATTCAGGAATTCATTTCCCAATTCAAATTAGGGAATACCAATGTCTAAATCTTTTTAATGCACAACTCATGGAAAAAGAGTTTTCTCTCATAACCATCCATCCATATGTGAAGAGAGCCTAGTTTCATATCAATGGATATATGCAAAATATTCTAGGATAAAAGTACTAACATAATCCAACAATGGAAGATTTCTGGGCTGCTTGTTCAGACAAACATGAGGTAAGAAGACGGGAGTACTCTCGCCTAACACTTACTCAGATTAAGGCCTTCCGCATCAAGATCCCTCTCGATTCATTTATAAATGATGATGAGGATGTTATTGATCCCTCATATGATGCAGTTGCTTTTACCCCATTGCCTCGAATCGACTAGACCAAAAGAGGTGAATTTTCTCTTGATGGTAAGAACAAACCAATTATTGAAAGAAGCATATCTTGGTATGACAGAGAACTTGCCAAATTGCAATCAATTCCAGATTATATTTCGGGATCAAAAAAATTTCCAATACGAGGGGGCCTCCATTCGACCAAAGTCTCTTCTCGATCAACCTCATTACCATGTAATCATACACAACAAACAAGAAAGGAGTGGTTGCTAAAATCCACTTTGGAAAAATTAACATGTCATGAGGAGAAAGATCTAAAGATCCCAACCCCGAAGAAGGAAGAGACAATGTTTTTGGGTTTTCTACTTTGAGTAGAGATTAATCTACCCACATTGTTAATAGTGCTCAGAAGCTAGTGTCAAATGATCCTCATCATTGCTTCGAACAAGCATCCACTCAAGTGCAGGTAATTCAAATATCAAACACTTTAGAGCATGTAGTTCATGAAGGGATTTCCCAAAATCTCTTGAATAATCAGGAAGTGGATATTGAGGTTGTTTCTCCTCAAATCGAGGTCGTAGATAGGATTCAAGTAGGATATCATGATGTCGAGAATAATGAGAATATTTATTCGAGCTCCAGGATTTTGTATATTGAAATAGTGAATGATACTCCTTCCTGGGTTGATTCCAAAGTGAAGAAAAGGAAGAGAGTTGTCAAGCCAATTGACATTGATTTTGATGCCCTTTTCAAACTTTTGAATGATGCCATTCCTAAGAAGCCTAAGGTGCTTTCTCGAATAATGGTGGATAATGATGGAAACAAATTTGTAGACCTTGCCATTCCACAAGTTGATAAAGAGTGTGATGCTATGACACCTACCGACTATGAAGTTTCTAAACTTGGACTTGGAAGATCTACATTAGAAAGTGACATGGTGATGGCTCGAGATTCAATTGATATCATGCTAAAGAGACTTGAGAAATACAAGTCTCAAAACTCTCAGCTCAAGGCCGAAAAGAATCAATTGGTGGAATATGTTCAACATTTGATAAATCCCATATCATCCACTTTCCCAGTACATGATGTAGTGGTTGTGCTAGATGAAGATACTCTCAATTTTTTAAAAGAAATAAACACATTGGGCCATGTCACTAAAAATTGGCTTTCAGAGATTCTCGTTTTAGCCAGGGATGATCAAGACCACGGTTAAGCTTCATGAAGATGTCAATGCGTATCTTGATCCCATTCTTTCTTTCAAAGAAAATTTTGTTTCTACTATATCAAATTTGGATGAGATATTTCCCAGTTTACAGGAGATGACAAGTATGGAATCTTCAGTTTTAGCTATTGAAGGAATTCTCGAATTTTAACATCAAGGGACACATTTTCTTTGGTGTCTGCATCTCAAATCAAGAAAGACGCTTCTCGAGGATTCTATGATCCATTATGAAAGCATGTGCAATGAATCCTTCACTTCACTCTCCTTGATTCAAGAATTCATGGCTGAGATTGCTTATAACCTTGTAAATGAGCATAATCAAAGGTGTTCTTCGAAGTAGGTAAAAGAGAAATTTTCACAATTGTGTAAGGACATGTACACTCCCACCAAAAATTTCTCATCATCATTTTCCATGGAGTGGTGCATCAAATTAAAGAACTTATTTGAGAACGCTCAATCCAAAATTGTTAATTTAAATGATATGCCAAGTAGAATTCTTGAATTATAGGTATTTTTGAGGCTATTCTTCGACCAAGTGAACATCAGAAGAAGAAAAGATGTTTGATACTTTGGGAAGGTTTAGATCCTTTCAACTAGCAAAAGTGGCAGATCCTAATTTTACCAAAGAGTTTAGGAGTTGATTTTCTTGGTATCTAACAAAGTGGGAGAGTCCATTTCTCATACGCTTGAGATAGGTAGACCCCATTTCAATGGATAAGGCACTAGTTATTATTATATATTTTAAAAGTTGTTATTTGTTTTCGGGAAACTATGGATATTTTGAGTAATTTCAATTTTTGAGTTGTCTTTAATAAAGTTGTTGAAAAATTCAAAGGTCACTTAAGTGCCTTATTTAATGATCATGTAAAACCCTAACTACTTTGTAACCAACTTTTGGGTTATAAAAGGAAGTGAGGGGCTCATTTGTAAAGGGTGAATTTGAGAGAGGAGAAGAAAATACTTTTGTGTAAGATTTGTTTCAGGAAGAAACTTTGTGTTCTTTTGTGAAAACATTCTGGAGTTAATGAAATACAAACTTTGTGTCTCATTCATTATCTCTTGTAACATTTGATGTTCTTATGTTGATTAGATATTAGGTGTTTGAAATCTTGCATGTAAATATTATCTTTGATCTTATTGTCAACATTATTAATCGATTGTTCTAGTTCACAGTGATCAAGCTCTGATTATCTACTTGCTCATGTGTGTTCCTTTTTACACATTCTTTATTGGCTAACTCAAACTCCTTTTTATTTGTGTTGGTTATTCGTATTTCTTCTTTGTGTAATATTAGGCTCTGTGTTTACCTAACTCTTGCATTTTCTTTCATTTCATTCCATTTCACTCCTTTCCTTCATTCCATTCCATCTCTTTCATTCACTTTTCTTTCCATTGATGTTCCAAAACACCCCCACATACAATTTTGAATGTGTAGATCTAAATATAGTTTTGGTTTTCAATAAAAGTAGCCTCACCTTCATTGAGGAGGGAATTCATTCCCACACTGTTGCATGTCATTTGCATGTGTGCAAATCCATATGCTAACAGTTTTTGGTGAATCTACTGGGGATTTAGGAATCGTTAACTAGTGCTTGGTTAAATCTTTATGACTATCCCTCTACACAAGCTCTAGTTCTTCAACTGAACCTTGTGCCCGATGAAGATTTCCAAGGAGACATTGCTGCCAACCTTGAATAATAGCTTGGGAAAACCATGAAAGCTTACAGAAATTTGTGGTTGTTGATAGAGCCATGATAGATAAATATACATCGAAGACCTTAGAAGAAGATCACCCGCACTTGTGGCCAGAAGACCTCCTAGACACGTGTTGATCATTGTTCACCGATGCGGTCCTCTTCCACTAAGGTAAGATTTTTTTTTACTATTACAGGTAACCCACCTATCTTGCAACCAAATCTTGTTTTTATAGATATCAAGAAGATATATCATCATATTTGAGGCAAGCTATTTGGGAAAAGCACATGAGTAACTATCATTTTCATCTCACCACATTAGTACTAGATAACGAAGAAGAGAAAGCCGTGAGAGTTGCTAGAGCTATTCAGGCACAAATAGCTCAAGAAAGAGAGTGAAGAGAAAAGGCTAGAGCTAGTCAAAACATGCTAGTGATCCTTTCATGATAAAGATTCTACGCTGGAAGGAAAGAGGTTTACGCAAGGAGAAAAAGCTAAAGGTCGATTTGACCCCACTTTTGACTTTCAAGGAAAATTTGGTTTCAAGTTATCTCCTCCAAAGAAGAACACACCTCGTAGATCTGCAAGCCTTGCATCAAGTCCTGAAAGAGAAAGCAAGGAAGGAATCACTACCAGTCAAGCACTTGTCCTTGCTCATGTTGATTTACCTTCACATACTACCTTTCCTCAAATGACAGTAAATGTACCATGGGGAAATGCCATAGGCCCATTGGCCTTACATGCTCTACATGAACTCCCATGAGGATCAAGAAATATTTTTACCAAGTTCGACAGAGATGGGAAGACGTCAGAAGATGATCATATTTCTGCCTTTTTCGCTGCATGTGTTGTTTTGTCGATAGAATATGAAGATGTTGTTATTCGTATCTTTGTCGAAACATTGCATTATCTTTCTGCAGATTGGTTTCATCATCTACACAATGGATGTATCACAAATTGGAATGATATGAAAACTAAGTTTGAAAATCAATTCAAGACGACAGAAGATGAACATGCTCTTCTTGCCCAACTATCTTAGGTGAAGAAAGAACCAACATAACCCATGAGGAATTTCATGGCTAAATTCAACAAAATGGTGAACAAATTTCCCACCGGGATTCATCCAACCTTGATGGGAAAAAATGTTTCTTTATTAATGCACAATAACCAGAAGTGTGCTATCAGCTGAGAATGACTAGGGTGGCTACTTTGGAACTTGCTCAATCTTTGGCCATAGAAATTGAAGATGACTTAATCATGGCAGAAAACTTCAATAAAAATTCCCTCAAAGGAAATATTCAAGAAACCGCCAACACTTCAGAAACTATACTCACTAAGTTGGCTAATGATGTGATGGCTTTGAAAAAGAAAGTTTCTCAAAGTAGTAAACTTGCTCATTACAAAGACATCCAGAGAAAAGGATACATTCCCAATAAAGCCAGGATTGTAGCTGCTCCAACGAGGCTTACTATTAAGTCCGTTCCCGCAACTAATTCAAAATGTGATGTCATTGAAAAAAGTGATGATGAGATTGAATTTGTCGAGGTTAATGAGGAAGAGTCGGATTCTAAGACATCTAAACCTGAAGTTGAAGATCCTAAGGGGGAAATTAATATTCATTTCTTTGAGTATCATTCAGAGGAAGAAGATGGATATGAAGAAATTATAGAAGATATGAATAGTAAATCCTTTTTGTCTTCACGTCTCTTAGAAAAAGGAGCAGGATACCACTAAGGCGGGAGATAAAGAGGTTTCCAAGGAAACTCCATAAGAATCTAAGACAAATGAAGCTCCTAAAGAGTCCAAGGTGACTGAGGTTTCAAAGGTCAAAACTATCTTAAAGAAAGGAGGGCCTTTGTTAGATCAATCAGTTGGTAAACAAACTACGAAGAAAGCTTCTTCTTCCACATCCTATCAACCAAGCCCGAGGAAAAGGTCAAAAGTGTGCCATCATCAAGTTCGAAAGAACTTATATCTGAGACTTCAAGTATGGTTACTTTGCCTAAATTTGATATCATTGATCATATCAATAAAAAAAAATTTCCATGTCACAGGTAGAATACTTGAAGTCCAATAAGGATCAGCTCGAGAAATTGGTCCAGTTTATCAAAGGTGACTCTACTGTTCATTCCTCCAAAGGAATTCTAAAAACTCCTAAAGATGGGAAAACTCAAAATATATTTTTTGTAGCCACTACACATTCTTAATGAAAAGATTGAACCTTTCTTTGTGTCTTTTCTGATCAACGGATGCAAATTAAGTAATTGCATTATAGACTTTAGAGCCTTAGATAATGTGATGCTGGAAAATGTAGCACATGCTTTTGGTTTGACTTATACGAGAACATTCGGATCATGTTACTCCATGGAAACCAAACAAGTTCCTCTGATCAGGTAGATGAAAGATGCCCAAATGGTTTTAGCCCAATTCCCTCAAAAGCAAGTTAAGGTAACTATTTTAGTTGCTAATATTCTTGCCTCATACAAAATGTTGTTGAGCAAGAAATTTTGCAGAGATCTAGGTGGAGAAATTCAAATGGATTGGTCTCATGCCATGATCCCTATCAATGGAGAAATGAAGAAGCTTATGTCAGAAGCTCAGGAAAAGTTCACGGTAACTAAAAACCGAAGATCCTCACAAAAGATCCTTTTCCAAGGCTCAAGTATGGGTAACTGTATGATGATAGCAAAAATTCATACCCGTGAGACCACTTGCCAAGATTCCAATGAGATATGGACTCTTGAGTTCGATGGAAGTTGTTGCTCAATGGGCTCTAGTGCAGGAGTGGTGCTCATATCTCCAAATGGTAAAATGTTTTCTTTTTCCTACAAACTTGAATTTTCAAATACTAATAACACTGCATAGTATGAGGCGTTAATCCTTGGCCTTCAAGCTGCAGAGGAGAAAGGGATAAAAATTTTGGAAGTCTTTAGGGATGCGGAATTGATCTTGAAATAGGTAAGAGATCAATTCCAAGTAAAGAATGATCATTTGCGGCACTACGAAATAAAGTGTGGGACGCAATAGCAATCTTCGATGCTTTTTCCATAAAATATGTCCCTTATGAAAAGAATGACAAAGTAGATTCTCTAACACTCTGGATTTCATTAATGATTCCTCATCCAAAATTTGATCAAGTCAAATACACCATTGAAATGGTTTTTAGGCTGAGGGTTCCTGATAATGCAGAAAATTGGCAAGTATTTAATGATGATCAACAAATTATTGCCTTCTTGGAAAATAGAGAAAATTTTGAACAGTTGTACTTTGAAGGAAGTGATTCTACATTTCGTGAATCAACTACCTCACCCATTTAGGAAGGAGTTGAGAATGAAGATCCTGGTGATGGCATCATTCAACTCAAAGGAAATAAAATTCCCAAAGGATTGGTTTCACTTGAAGAAATTTTTGACAAACATGACAGGTTTATCAAAGAGAAAGAGTAAGTAGGACCTACAAATTCTACTGACTATGAGAAAGTTAATATTGGTACTAAGGATAAACCTCACTTGATCAATATTGTTAAGTGTTTCTCACCTGAGGAGCATAGGAAATTCATAAGCCTCCTTACCAAATATTATGACATTTTGGCTTATTCATACGAAGAATTGAAGTCTTTCCAACCTAGAGAAATGGAGCATGCCATACCCTTGAAGCCTAGTGCAGTTCCTTTCAAGAAAAATCAAAGACAATATAATCCCAAGATTGCAGGGACAATATTTCATGAAGTTCAAAAGATGCTAGATGCATGAATAGTGTTTCCTATTCGACATTTGACCTAGATAGCTAATATTGTACTGGTTCACAAGAAAAATGGAGAAATTAGGATTTGCATGGATTTCCACAATCTTAATCAGGCTTCCTTGAAGGATAAATACCCACTTCCAGTCATGGACCATATTCTATAGGTAGTAACTAGATCAGAAATGCTATCTATGCTAGAAGGTTTCTCTAGCTATAATAAGATTGAAGTGGCCAGAGAAGATCAACATAAAACCACGTTTACTATAGCCACGGGAACATTTTCATATAGAAGAATGCCTTTCGATCTAATTAATGCTAGCACTAATTTTCAAAGGGCTATGGATATGGCATTCATATATTATAAAGAAAAAATCATTGTGATATATATAGATGACTTGATAGTATTCTCAAAGAAACAAGAAGATCACATAAGAGATTTAGAGAAAATATTGTGAAGGTGCAGACTTCATAATATTTCTTTGAATCCAAAAAAGTCCGTGTTTGGGGTTACAAAAGGGAAACTTCTAGGTCATATTTTTTCTAAGGAAGGAACTAGAATCGATCCAGAATGTGTTCAAGCTATCTAGAATCTTTCCTTGCCTATAAGTAAGCCTGGAGCCAACTCATTCTTTGGGAAGGTGAAATTTTTGAGAAGGTTCATGCTAGATTTTATCAAGCTGACTAAATAAATCATTGATATGATGAAAGGGAAAGAATCCTTCAAATGGTTGAAGGAAGGTAAAAAATCATTTTAAAAAATCAAGGGTCCTATTGCAAAAGCTCCTACATTGGTGTGTCCCAATTTTTAAAATGATTTTATAATTTATTGCTATGCTTCGCCACACACAATATATGCCATCTTGACACAACACAATCAATAAGGGATTAAATCTCCTATTACATTCATGAGTTTTGAATTCAAGAAACATGAACTTAATTACACTCCTCTTAAAGACATGCTTATGTAGTGGTGAGAGCCCTGAAACACTTTAGGTACTACGTGTTGAATTCTCACACCAAAGTCTTAGTTCCAGACACCGTGGTGAAATCAATGCTGACACAATAGGAACTAGGATCTAAAAGAGGTAATTGGATCTCCAAGATCGAATAATATGATTTGGACATCAATCCTACCAAGTTTGTTCGAGGAAGAGGACTCTACCAACTCATTGCAGAGAATGAACCACAAGATAACTCTAAAGAAGAACTAGTTGAAGAAAATTTACCATTGGTAGTTTTTGTCAGTACCACAGATGAATGGTATTATGATATTACCTACTTCCTCACATATGTTGATTGTCCAGAGAATCTGACAGCTAAGGAGAAACAAGATATGAAACTAAGAGCTGTTAGGTACGTTATTTGGGATAACACTTTGTTCAAGAAAGGAATTGATGGCATTTTCCTCAGATGTGTTGATAAAGAACAACAACCTAGATTGTTGGAAGCACAATCATGTTGTGGCGGTCATTTCTCTAGCCCACTAACAACCCATAAAATTTTGAGAGCACATTATTACTGGCCCACTATGTTTTCTGATGCTCAGAAATGGGTGACAAAGTGTGAAGCTTGTCAACAATTTGTTGGAAGACCAAAGTTGGGAACTTTTCCTTTGAAGCTAGTTCTCATTGAAGAACCCTTTCAACAATGGGGTTTATATTTCATCAGGGTCTTGAATCCTAATTCTAGTGCTGGTCATACCCATGTGCTCACCATCACTGACTATGTTACAAAGTGGGTGGAAGCTATACCGGTGAAACAAACATCTACTGCGGTAATCTATGATTTCATCAAAGAAAATATATTGGTTCGTTATGGAATTCCACACAAGATTGTGATGGACAATGCCTCAAAATTTTCTTCTACAGAGATGATAGGTTTTTGTTATGGATATGGGATATCCTTGTCTCATTCATCAGATTATTACCCTCAGGAAATGGTCAGGCTGAATCTAGTAACAAAAACCTCATTACTATTGTGTGCAAGTTAGTCAAAGAAAATCAAAGAACTTGGCACAAAAAGTTATATGATGCATTGTGGGCTGACCACATAACTCCCAAAAGGGAAATCGGGATGTCTCCATTTCAAATTTTGTATGGAACCGATACTCAAATTCCCGTCACACTAGAGTTACCAGCATTAAAATTAGCTCAGGAAGTTGATGATGAATGCTTCACCAATGCATTAGATAAAAGGATCATGTTCCTAAGCAATCTCGAGGAACAAAGAAGTCAAGTGGCAAACAGGATCGAGGAACATCAATCCAAGGTAAAGAAATTGTTTAACAAGAAAACTAGGGAGAGATAATTTCAAATCAATGACTTAGTTCTTCTTTGGGACAAAAGACGTGAACCGAAAGGAAAGCATGGGAATTTTAACTCACTGTGGCTAGGCCCGTTCAAAATAAGACATTTCTGTGGAGATAGTACCTATTACTTGGCATATCCTAATGGAACTCATTTACCTTTTCCCTATAGTGGGAAATATCTCAAGCATTATAAAAATTGAAAACGGGTTGTTCCCCGTATGTACATAGGTAATTAGGATTTTGGTTTATTTGTTTCCTTGTTTTTCGGTCTCCTTTCTTGTGTCACCCCATTTTTTTGCCCCATCATTTTGAGATCATGCTCATGAATATTTTGGTTTGGGTTCATTGCTGCGTCCATGAAGTCCTTGTCCCTAATTAGAGCTAGTTGTTATCAGCCAATTTTGACTTCACAAAATTAATTAAAAAAATAAAAAATGGAAATTTTGAAAATTTTCAAAAGTGTTACTTTGTGTGGTTTATCACCCTCATGATGACCGTCTCATTTTTTTATTGTTTTGGTCTTCATTTCATTCTTTTCGGTGAGAACTCCTCCATGAGCTTTAAATTGCATTAAAATACATTAAAATTAATTAATTAATATTTAATTAATTAATTTCTCTTTGTTTGATAAAATTAATTTTTAAATAACTTGGGAGTATTTAATTAAATAAATACTATTGAAATATTCATTCGACAAATTTTTATTTTAATTGCCTGAGAAAAATAAGCTTCCGCTTCCCATTTCAGGATGCCAATTTGGCTTCGAACCTGATTTCCCTTTCCGGAAATCTTCTTTTAATTTCCCACTTGTGGGATTTTCTTCACCAATTTCCAAATCATGAATTGGCTAATGAGCAAGAAATCTCCCAATTTCCCACATGGGGAAATTGAATGGAGATTGCTAACCCACTTTTCCAATCCCATTTGCAATTGGCCGTTGCTTTCCCCATTCCCCTACAGCTTAATTCCACTACCCGGGAAGAAGGGAAGTTGGTTTAAGCTTCATAAATTCCTCCATCA
Organism: Taxus wallichiana var. yunnanensis; assembly: GCA_018340775.1. Classification (NCBI taxonomy): domain Eukaryota; kingdom Viridiplantae; phylum Streptophyta; class Pinopsida; order Cupressales; family Taxaceae; genus Taxus; species Taxus wallichiana. The sequence goes on from CM031233.1 coordinate 346,752,662, forward strand.
TATTCGGTGGAAATATTCGTACAAAGCTTCTCACTTATTTTTCTGAAGAACATAATATTTTATCACATTCCACAATCGTGAACACCAAGGTAATAACAAGTAAGAAGGTTTTTTTTAACAAAGAAACCCACGCTCAAGGAAGTTTTAGTTAGCTGGTGAAGGAGGAAAGATCCACCACACATAGGCTTATGCAGGATAAAGGAACATTTCATTTATTTTGTTTTTGTGAGCATCTCACGCACACACTGAAGGAAAGAACAACCCATGCATGAGGAAAGGGAGAAAAACGTCAAAAATAAAATAAAAATACAATCCAAAGAAGAACATAATTCAATTCATTTATCTCGAGAAAGGAACTTCTAAAAAGAACAATATTTCCAAGCCTTTGTAGGAAAGAGGACAACAAATAAATTTTAAGTTTCACACAAGAAGTAGGAGACCACGTGGGGGAAAAAGCAAAGGATCTCCACACACAGTGTCCACGGTCCCACACCAATCCAAAGGAGAAACTACGCAGGAGAGAACTATATAGAATATAGAAGAATATTTTAAAATCCCACACATGCAAGGGACAAAGAGGTAGAACAAAAGCAAATACCACATGTGAGGAAAATAGGAGAGTCCACACAAGGTGAGCTAAATAATCAAGAAAAGACAAAAAATTTCCACGCATTAGCCAAAAGCAGAAGGAGGGGACAATTTACATATCCCACACACCAAGCAGTAGCCACGTGCCAAGAACAAAAGATCTCTATGCACAACCAATAGAAAATAATAAATTTTGCAGAGAAAAACATTTTTCCCAGCTTAATAAAGATTAGATATTTTTTATTTCCACCACAAGAAATCACGCGTTCTTAGGAGGATTCACGCATTGACAATAAGATCACACCGAAGAAGTAAATATCAAATTGTGGGATTATTAGAATCAGGTGATTTTCACATACCAAGGAGAAATTTGATTCCAGCTAATTTAATAAAAAAATCAGGATATTAAAATCAGGTGATTTTGTTTATTTTAAATTAAAAATAAATAATCATCACTAGAATCAAAAACTTTGTAATGGATAAAGTTATTGTTATTATTATTATTATTATTTTAAAATAATAATAATAATATTAAAATGGAACATATTTCTCTTGCATCGATGGGGTTTCAAAGACTGAGACCCGATCCTAATTACATTGTTTTGCATGCTTGAGTCATTTTTTTGTGAAATTCATAATGGCCAAAAAATATAACAAATCCTATAGGGAGATCGAGGAAGCCAGTGGAGAAATCAAACAAATCCACCCTGAATTATGAATTTAAAGGAATTATCCCTCCTAGTTCCATTAAGTTAGCATATGACAACATCACTGATACAAATTTGGGTCACATCAATGTGCAACAATTCTGCGAGTGGGTGAAAACTGAAGGCAAAACCATTTTATCATATAGACTTTACCATAGTGGTCTACCCCAAGCAACAACATTTCCTATCTTGGTGCAATGTCCAAAATTGGTTATCGCTTACACGGAGCATTATGATCTTGAGAGATGAGGAATTTTTAAAGATAATTGTGAGCCCTTCCTCTTAATCACACCAGAGCACATTGAGGAGTTACTTCACATACTTGACTTTTCCAAGAATTTACGGATATCACTCACCAGTCAGCACAAGAATTTTGGGATGAAGAACCCCTGAGATGGAGCAAGATGGTTAATAGTAAATGGTTAGTGACCAAGAGACCTCGAATTGATAGGCTTCCCAAAGAACTATACCGCATTGAGTTCGTGGAAGAAATCAGAGACATGATTATTGTCCTAAGTCGATTTTTCGGCCTACCTTTTGCTAGGATTTTCCCTTCCATGGATGATTTAGTTTATCTGTATCATTGTAGCCAAGAAATATTTTTTGGATTGGGCCACTATCATCAGTAAGACCCTTCACAAATAATTTATAGAAGTTAAGATGAGTGGATGCTTCTACATGACATCATATCTGACTTATGTGTTAGCAAGAAGAAAGCTATTTTTGGGACTTGAAACGAGAGGAGTCATGGGACCGTCGAACATTGTTTTCCATTAATACCCTAAACTCAGTTTCAAAAATAGTTCTCACCATTTTAGAAGAGTCAACGATGCATTCACCTTCCACATGATTGAAACTGAATTGGAATCTTTCAAGAAAGGTTTTCTAAAGAATCCATGAGTGTCATTTCCGAATGGGGAACCTGGTTTATTCAATTTCCATATTTTTCCTACATTCACGTGAGTGCCTTTCCTAGTACCCCATGGAAACTTCCTAAGTACGTCGGTGATAGATGGGCATTAATGGAGTGGCATGATAATTATTCCAAGTTCACTTTGCATTGTTAGTGACAAACACCGTTCAGGAATTCATTTCCCAATTCAAATCAGGGAATACCAATGTCCAAATCTTTTTAGTGCACAATTCATGGAAAAAGAATTTGCTCTCATAACCATCCATCCATATGTGAAGAGATCCCAGTTTGATATCAATGGATATATACAAAAGATTCTAGGAGCAAAGTACCAACATAATCCTACCATGGATGATTTCTGGGCTGCTTGTTCAGACGAACATGAGGTAAGAAGACGGGAGTATTCTCACCTAACACTTACTCAAATTAATGCATTTTCTTTTACCACATCGCCTCAAATCAACTGGACCAAAAGAGATGAATTTTCTCTTGATGGAAAGAACCAACCAATTATTGAAAGAAACATATCTTGGTATGATGGAGAACTTTCCAAATTGTAATCAATTCCAGATTATGTTTCAGGATCACAAAATTTCCAATACGAGGGGGCCTCCATTCGACCAAATTCTCTTCTCGATCAACCTCATTACCGTCTAAACATACACAATAGGTAAGAAAGGAGTGGTTGTCAAATTCCACTTGGTCAAATAACGTGTTACAAGGAGAAAGATCTA